>OX421962.1:69432240-70888724 GCA_949128115.1 Anaspis maculata | reverse complement strand
ACCCCAAGCCACCCTTAGTATTTTTTTTCAAATAGCACCCTATGGCTTGTGGGGGCTCGTTGGAAAGCTAATCAAAAACTCTATTCAGATCAACCATTGAAAATTAGATCGGACGCTTCACCATGAAGTTTTGAGGAACCCCAGTTTTACTTAACAGTCCGGAACAAAATTTATAATTTCTCACTATATTCTTCCAGAAAAAAAACGCTCAAACATGTCGATTTCTAAAAACGGTAAGCCGTTTTTTGATGACACGTGTCATGTTCTACCGTCAACCCCCTAACCCCAAGCTACCCTTAGTATTTTTTTTCAAATAGCACCCTATAGCTTGTGGGGGCTCGTTGGAAAGCTTGTCAAAAACTCTATTCAGATCTACCATTTAAAATTAGATCGGACGCTTCACCATGAAGTTTTGAGGAACTTCATGGTGGCTTGGGGTTGGGGGGTTGACGGTAGAACATGACACGTGTCATGAAAAAACGGCTTATCGTTTTTAGAAATCGACCGGTTCGAGCGTTTTTTCCGAAATAAATATGGAAAAAAATTATGAATTTTATTCCGGACTGTCAAGTAAAACTGGGGTTTCCAAAACTTCATGGTGAAGCGTCGGATCTAATTTTCAATGGTAGATCTGAATAGAGTTTTTGACAAGCTTTCCAACGAGCCCCCACAAGCCATAGGGTGTCATTTGAAAAAAAATACTAGGGGTGGCTTGGGGTTAGGGGGTTGACGGTAGAACATGACACGTGTCATGAAAAAACGGCTCACCGTTTTTAGAAATCGACCGGCTCGAGCGTTTTTTCCGAAATGAATATGCAAAAAAAATATGAATTTTATTCCGGACTTTTGAATAACCCTGTATGTATACAACTTGTCGCGCAAGTTTTACTAAATTCTTTCATTTTCCCGCAGGACGGCCTTCCATGACAATTTGGCTGGTTATCTGGTGTGAAAATAAAATCCTAAGTGGTGATATCGCGTGTTTGTATATTTGCTCGCGCGCTATGCACTTATGGTGCTATTCTACGGTTTAACTTAGTGAAATAGTTTTATCAAGACTCCCTGTTGGAGGTGCTTCAAAATATAATACTTGACAAAAAGTACCTATTAGTAGACTTTAGTCCCAACTATTTCATTCGCAACCGCTCAAACTAGGTATTCGTGAGTTGTTGGCTCACGCTCGTCTAACAGAAACTAATTCGCTTGTAAACCGTATTCAAGACGCACCACCTGTAGTGTAGTGCTATTTCTGGGTACCCATTTTTTTTCCTTTGAAAAAATCATCATCCTCAATATATCCCTTTGGAAAACCATATTTCTCCTTCTTTAAACCACACATTTTTACCACCTTTGTGGCGTGACTACCTGTAAATCCACCGATACGGACCTGGCTTCTTAACTTCGTATTTTTCCTGTTATTGCAAAAGTTTCTTGGACTGTCAGGATTTGTTTTTCCGCAATTGGCTAAGTTGCACAAACCCTACGCCCTTTTCCACTCGCTTACAACAGCGTTGCCCATTTTTTGAGTATAGCTGGATCATAGCTAAAACAAAACAAATCACAACATTTTTACTTGTCAATTTGCCTGGTCCTTTATTGAGTCTTTCGTCTTTTTCTGCCTTGTCTTTTCCCCTGAAAAAAATTTGAAACTTCCCGAGTCCTTGTGTCCTTAAAAAAATATCGTTCCGTGCTCGTCTTTTGTGGTCCGTTTTTCCTACCTAAATTTTTCGTAAAACCCAACATGTGCATTGTCTACTGTCTACTACCGAAAATTACTGTTCACCAGTGTTAATAATGTTGAGGTTCCTACGTTTTAGCTCATATCTTAATGATTTTTATCGAAATTTCCCCCCTAAGTTTATAACTCTTTAAGTAACTGGAAATGTTACTTGTCCAGTCAGGGTGGCCAAATACTAAAATAAAAAAAAATCGATATTTGCTACACGTAGGAGCTCTCTAATTAATTTTTTTTTCTCCAAGTAAAACAAAAATTTGCACATGTTGTGATTTACTGCGTAATGTACAAAGCTGAACTTTTTCCTTACAAAAAATTAAACCATTAGTACTTGTAGTCCAATTTATCTACGATCCTTTGCTTGGCTCGGATCGGCCCTATACTTTTAAAAAAATATAATATTTTTCCCTACTTTCTACATAATTATTACGGCTTTATGACCGTTTTTTGCCTCGCTATGGCTTTATAGAGAAAAATTCAAATGACGGTATTTCGCGAACGCTCCCTATGCATTATTTCTCGCGTATAGGTACTGCATTTTCGGCGTATTTTTTTCTTCGAAACGAGATCGTCGACTTCCGCGGCGCGCATTCTATTGTTCATCCTACTCCGCACGTGAATACAAAATCTCGGTGCTTATTCAAAAATAGCTAATGACCATTCATTGGGCAAGCGAAAAATGACAATAAATTACACTCGAAATTACACCAGAAGCAACGCGTCCGTCGAAATCATACCAAATCCTTTATCTGAAGGACAGATTATCTTGCGTCTACGCGATGAATTTCCCAAAACCCAAAACCAATTAACCATTAAAAAATGACGCGTGCACTCTTTGGTTTTTCGACGTTTAGGCCTCGCGCCTCCAATAAACCCGGCGTTAAACACAGTGGCGGACTAAGGGTGGTGCGGCGGGGGCGGTCCGCCCCGGGCCTCAGGGCCTCAATCATCTGAAGGGGCCCCCAATTCCTTCTGTTTGTGAAAAATACTGCAAAAAAATTGGATGAAATCCAAAAATTTCAATTTTTCCCTTAGCGATCATTTTTTGGCATTATTCAAGTACCCAAGTAACTTTTTTTTTCCATTTTTAAGTCATCTTGGCAGGCCCCATGACAACAGAGTTTGGGGGCCTACACACAGACAAGCAATAACGTGTCTGTATCACGGAACCTCTTAGAATTATTTTCACTTCAGGCAAGGAGCTCCACCACCGGATATCAGAGTGACAGGGGCCTCAAGTCTTCAAAATTTTGTGGTTATTATTGTTTTATAATTTTTTCTCAAAAGAGAGAGATCTGAGTCTACTCATCACAGATAAGTAGATTGTACACGAAACTTGTGGGAAATGATCATCAAGTGATTTTGGTGAAAAAAAAAACGTCAAAACCGAAACCGCAAAATACATCAACAAACTATACCGATTATCATCAGCATTATTATTATTATTATGCCCAAAGAATTTCGCCTGCGGCGCTACCTTTTACCAACTTGCGCCCTCGTCGTTGTCTTGGCCCCCTCCGCCCTCAAATTCTGGCTACGCCATTGTGTAGTAGGAACATCTGACCGACTAATATGAAAAGATTAAAATAACGAGGCACATTTTTTAATATGATCAATTCATGCTTTGGGTTTTGGTATTAGCAGTCAACATCTCTTTTTTCGTTTCTAAGGCAATTGTTCAATCACAGCAGGGCAGGGTGGGCCAAAAGTCTGCCGGCCCCCCTACATATTCTCAACTTTCGCTCCTTAGGGGCCCCATCTCGCTATTCCGCCCAGGGCCCCCAATTTCCTTAGTCCGCCACTGGTTAAACAAAGTGTGACGCATTTATTTGACGAGCCTTGTACATTGTACTCATAAATGAAATTCCGCTTTGCAAATTCTTCCGCGATCTTTTCGTGAAGTCATCATAATTTGCTGGGCTCTCCAATACAGGTTTCCTTAAAAGAGAGATGGAGAATCCGCGATTCCGCGCAGCTGTTTTCGGCACGTTCTGGGCACAGTGTGCCATGAGTGATCGCGCCATTTGTATTTACATTGCTCCGGCGTGTTGAAAGTGCGTTTTATTTTTTGAATTCTAAAGCCAACCATGCTGAGAAAATCGCTAAAAATATAACGAACTTCTCAATGAATATTGCAAATGAATATTTCGCATAGAAGAATTTGCCAGAGAGGCATTTGATGCGCGGATACAACTATTTTTGTAATGGATATATCAACGATATATGGACGTGCCCAGAAAGCACAGGTAAGTGTGTGTTCCAAGTCCCAGTTTTAATACTTTTAATGGTGTAGGTATTATGGCCATCACTGTATAACTTGTGGACTTGCATAGTGGCACACAACATTTATTTACCATAACTACTTGTAAAAACTGTATAAATACCAATAATAACACCATCAAATGATCAAAACACACGTTCGGCTTACGGAATCGGGGCAATGTTGGCACACTTTGACTGCGACGATTTACTGTGCAATCGAACGTGACGTCACGGGCCAGAAAGAGACGCTCAATTTAGGAAACCTGTATTTACGCGATTCTCGCACATTTTACGCCTTAAGGAAAAATTACGCGTTTTCTAGGCCTTCACTATTTACCTGCTTAGCCCTTAAGCATGGTGCCTTCACCAAAAGGGAACTACCGCGGCCATTGGTACCTCGTTAATTTGCTCGCATTCTTCCTACCTTCGCGTAATAATCAAAACACATTTTACGCACACACAAAAATTATAGAAATATCGCGATCTAGCGATTATTACGCTGAAATTAACTGGTTCTACGTGTGGCCCAGAGGTTTTGGACTTGTTCTCGAAGACGAAATGTGATGGGTTGGGAAAGCAAAAGCTTCAACAGTAGACCTCCTGTTGACTTGAATGACAATCTTAGTCTCTCGTCACACTTATGCTTTTTGGAATGGGGTAGGTTAGGTTCTTAATACAGGCTTTGGTAAGTAGACTTCCAATACCAACTTGGCGACAATCTTAGTCTATGTCGGGCCAGTATTTTTTGGGTGGGTGGGTGGGTTCTGGGTTGCACACATAAAATCAAAAATTTACCGTACTCTCGCGTTCTAATTTGCCGCGTGTGTCACCATGTCTCGCTGGCCGGCTTTATCGCGTGCCTTCCAAGATACCATTCCACCATGCTTGCATTTTTGTTTAAATAATTACTGTACTCGCTTGGCTAGTTCGAAAAGTACTTTGGGGTCTACCCTTTGCATTCAACGCAAAGGGCTAAGGGCCTCCACCATATGTCGGGAAGGGTTTAGGTTGACTCTTCCTGACTTTCTTGGGGGCTAGTGATTACAAGCAGGGTGGAAGGTTTGGAAGAGAACACGGTAAAGTTTTACATCGTTTTATTAACACACATTTTAATTTCACACCGACACCCGAGACGACATAAAGATAAGCCCGAGCACAATTCGTATAACAATAAAGTGATAATAAAATGAACAATTAATTATTAATTTAGACGCCGACGGGCATAGCGGCCCGCCGCAATGACAAAAATGAATTCGATGAAGAGGATACTTCTAGATTTATAGGCGATGGGAGACATCGTCGACCAATCAGATTGATGCTCGTTTCCTCGTGCTTGGTGAACCCGGCATACCACGGCGGTTATGAACTAAGAATTGTGCTGCCCTTGCAGCATTCAGCATTTCCTGTGGCACCTCGTTCTTTTTGCTGAAGACGATTAATGAATTATTACTTAAGGGATGAGCCTTTCCCCTATGGCTCTTCTGTCATATTCTTGACAATAAAGCAAAATATTTAACCAGCTGATAGCTAACTCGAGATTTCTTTTGATGGATTTTGGCCAAATGATCAATGTAAATTCAGGTTTCATGCTAAGTAAATCACGAAAGGGTGGAATACTTGCGATTTAACGTATTTTCCATAATGAATCTACCAGCATTGACCAGAAAAAATCTGTTTGAACTCGGTTTAGCCTAAACCACTCTTAAATTTTTTGGTGGAACCCGTGGTTATAGTGCTATTCTGTAAAAAATACCATTCCATAAACGCTCTGTTATGTAAAAATTCGTGTCGGTCATTGGCTGTTGCCTAGGTAATAACAACGTAACAGAGCCTTTATGGAATGTAATTTTTTAGAGAATCGCACCATTACTTTGAGGGCAGTGTGTGGGGGCGGCAGCATTCGGGAAAGTAACTGTGCACAGTTTGAGTTGGGGGTTTCCAAATGTGTAAGGAAATATGACAAATCTCTGAAAATTATGAAAGTTGCATTTTTTTTGTTTGGAGGAGGCAACTGGAGGCGGCGACTAATCAAAAGTGATCTATCTCTTCCCATTTTCCCATTTCTTCCCATTTTCCCAAGTCATCTATACATATAGCGGAAGAATTAGATCGTTAATCTTCAGGTTTATGTTTTACATTTATCTCTCACTCTGGGGGCGGCGTGTGGGAGCGGCAGAGTTTGGCAAAGAAATTCTTGCACAGTTTGAGCTGGGAGTTTATCTATGTTTGAGGTAACATTAACATTCAAATCAGTGAAAATTGTTGGAAGTTGCACTTTTTTCTTTTTGGGGCGGAAGCTGGAGGCGGCGCCATATCAAAAGTAGAAGTAGCCTATCCTATCCCTTTCCATTTTTAGTCAGCTATCCATATAGCGGAAAACTTATATCGCTATGTCTTCGGGTTTATGTGTTTCATTTATCTCTTACTTTGGGGGCGGCGTGTGAGAGCGGCAGCGTTCGGCTGAACAAATGTTGCACAGTTTGAGTTGGCAGTTCCTAAATGTTTAAGGGAACATCTCAATCACTAACATTTGTAAAAGTTGCACTTTTTATCGTTTGGGGGCGGAATCTGAGGGCGGCGACTAACCAAAAGTAGCCTATCCTTTCCCATTTTCAGTCAGCTATTTATATACCGAAAGAATCAGATCGCTATGTCTTCGGGTTTATGTTTTTCATTTTAAAGTGATTGGGGGTGGTTTCCAGCAATTTTTTCATATCGGCGGCGCATATTGAAGGCGGAATGTTTCTGGGCTTACGTTTATAAGTGGCAACTATGTATTATTCATAAAATGAGAACACCAGAGCAGTAGGTCTGGGAGAAATTGCAATATCATGTTATTTCAAGTTTTATCGGGGGCGGTTTTCTCTATGTTGGCGGTGCAATATACAGGATGTCCCGTTTTTCAACGCTTACTATGGGTATCTCGGAAACGGTAAGAGATACAAAGTCGGTTAAATTACAAAAAAGCTGCGCAATTTTATGACTATCAAACATGTCAAGATATCCAAGATATTTTTGGTCATTTCTGAAATATCCCAAAAAAAACTGAAAAATGCCGAATTCGAAAATTTCAAATCACTTCTTAATTATGACAGCTATCAATTTGAAAATTGGTATTCTGACATTTTTGGAGGTCCTTGATCGACTGACGGTCATAATTTTTTCCTACGCCTACTAGGTTTTGAGATATGACAGTCAACTTCATTTTTCTTATGAACACCATATTATTTCTCCACCCCATAAAACTCACCTTTTCTTTCCCTTTACAAAGATATGAAACACTTGTAGCATTTTTGTCAAAATAACCTATAAAAATTGGAAAAACCATTTCTGGGGCGAAAAAATCTAGTTACCGCTTCGGTTGCCATGCTCTTGTGGCATATAAACAATGGCATTTGATTGCTATGGTCTGTTGATTTTGGGAAAAGTTGAGTTACATTCCGTTTTTTTGTATTTGATAATGATAATAAATAACAATAAAACAAATACAAAGCCAAGTATAACACAAAATAACATAGCAGTAGCAATAAACATTTATAATTTACAATTGCTCGAATTGGAGTTCATTTTTCTCTGTGCAGAGTTGTGTGCCTTTTAGCCATATTTTCAACGGCTGCGCTGATATCGTGCGGGTTAATTGACTGGAACGCATCAGCAACTCCTTGCTTCCAGCTCTTGGTTGCTTTGGGATGTTCTGTCATGAACCATAAATGCGATCTTGGAGCGTTCTTCGCAAAATAGACACCATTTCGAGTAATTGTAAATTATAAATGTTTATTGCTATTGCGATGTTATTTTGTGTTATACTTGGTTTTGTATTTGTTTTATTTTCATTTATTATCATTATCAAATACATATAAACGGAATGTAACCCAACTTTTTCCAAAATCAACCGACCATGGCAACCGAATGCCATTTTAATATGTCACGAGAGCATGGCAACCGAACCAGTAACTAGATTTTTTCGCCCCAGAAATGGTTTTTACAATTTTCATAGGTTATTTTGACAAAAATGCTACAAGTGTTTCATATCTTTGTAAAGAGAGAGAAAAGGTGAGTTTTGTGGGGTGGAGAAATAATATGGTGTCCATAAGAAAAAATGAAGTTAACTGTCATATCTCAAAAACTAGGGGGCGTAGGAAAAAATTATGACCTTCAGTCGATCAAGGACCTTCAAAAATGTCAGAATACCAATTTTCAAATCGATAGCTGTCATAATGAAGGAGTGATTTGAAATTTTCGAATTCAGCATTTTTCAGTTTTTTGGGGATATTTCTGAAATGACCAAAGATATCTTGGATATCTTGACATATTTGAGATAGTCATAAAATTGCGCAACTTTTTTGTGATTTAACCGACTTTGTATCTCTTACCGTTTCCGAGATACCCATAGTGAGCGTTGAAAAACGGGACACCTGTAGACATTGAATATAGCCTAGCCCTCCTTTGGGAGTGGCAGCTATGTAACAGCGAAAAAATTAGAAATCTAGGGCGTCTAGTTTGGGAGGAGTTCGAGGAACGGACGGACGGACAAAGTGGTTGCAATAGCGATTTTCATCAAGATGGAAAATGAGCTAAAAACTGTCATGTTAAGTGGATCAATTTTTCAACAATCAAATCCCAGGCACTCTTTTCGGTGGCAAATTAAATTGATGCAGTCAGAAATTATTTGTAGATCAGATTTCTAAACAAGATTAATACCTCCATAAATAAGTAGAGGTATCTACTACGATTGATGAAAAAAATTCAAACAATCATCCGTACCTACCCACTTGAAAATACTCACCTGAAAAAATGAAAACAAAAAAATCTCTCCCAAGGTACCTACATCATTTTTCTCAATAAAAAATTAAAAAATCAGTTTAGGAACAGGTTAATAATGATGTACCTACTTCACGGCTAGTAGTAAAAAATAGTATATTATTCAACAAGCGGGTAATGATTGCTTCTTACTCATGAGGATGCAGTTTGCCGACACGAGCCTTGGCGAGTGTCGTAAAGCATCCGAATGAGTAAAAGCCCATTACCCGCGAGTAGAATACTATTAGACCAAGAGCTAGCAACGTTTTATTTACCTCATAAGCAAAATGCGGTTTGACTTCTGGGGCATGTAGAGATTATGATGGGCTTCCATAAAATCTTTGTCTTATGAAAAACACCCCTTGCTTTCTCACAAGACAAGCAAAGAAATGTGCCATTTGACAGCGGTATTCAACAGCGGATTTTCTGGGGTTTTTAATCGATATAAATATCAATTTCTTCAGGAATGGATAGATTGAACTATCTTTCAACTAAATTGAATAGGACCGAGTCTCGTAATGTATTGGAAACAACCAAAAACCAGACTTTCTCAACTGGCATGTTCAAGCTAGTAGGCTAGGCCGAGCTGTTTGGATCGCATTTGATGGCCGATTCTCGAATCACGTCTACTAGAAAAACCGGTGCCAACTTCCGTCCGCTTGGAAATCTGGTTTTTGGTAGTTTTTAATACATTTCGGTGTCTTTTTTCATTTAATTTAGTTGAAAGATAGTTCAACCTATCCATTCCTGATAAAATTGATATTTATATCGATTAAGAACTCCAGAAAATCCGCTGTTGAATACTGCTGTCAAATGGCACATTTCTTTGCTTGTCTTGTGAGAAAGCAAGGGGTGTTTATCATAAGACAAAGATTTTATGGAAGCCCATCATGATCTCTTCATGCCCCAGAAGTCAAACCGCATTTTGCTTATGAGGTAAATAAAACGTTGCTAGCTCTTGGTCTATATGCTTTATCCAGTCTTATTGAAAAATGCAGGCATGTATGCGCGTGATAATGCGTGCATTATTCAATAGGATTGGAAAAATTCATTTTTTGCTATGCGTTCGCAATGAGGAGACATATTGGACGAGTATCAGCGAGAAGCAAGCACGTTTTCCGGAAAATTCAAAGCCGTCCAGGCCAACCCGTTTCCCAAACCATCCCCGCTTTCCCTTACAACCAGCAAATTGCTGGAGTTTCCTTCTCAAATACCATACAGTACTAGTAGGCCAGGCGGTATGTCGGTAAAATCACTACAATCTGGAAAAAAAAACTCCGACCAAAGCTTTTATGGTATCAAACTCTTCGTAAGGTCAGTAGTTATCTACCACTGAGTTTCCGCCCAAAAACGAGTTGTGCTGATTCCTCCACATCTGCGCGAAGGTAAAGGATGCCTCAAAGTGCAAAAAGACCTGTTGAACCGTTGTACTTGCCTAAATCCTAAATGCAAACGTACAACTCTTACGCAAACAGTGGAAGCATCTGTCATCATCTCTGTGCCAGTCTTACTGTTAAAAAAAAAGATTTCTTTGTGCGGGTCAGATAAATTACATTTAATCGTTCTTCCACAAAAGAAAACGATGAAGCAACATGTATTTTGTATGTTTTCTAATAACTCGTATCCATTGAACCCATTTATGGCATTAGAATTTCAATAACAGCGTTTTTGAAGATGTGGCCAGCAAAAAAGTGAATAATTTTTACCCGCCTGTTCAGCAGCAGTTTTTTCAATTTTACCAAACACCGTTCTCAAAAATTTTATAGGAAATGACAAGCTGGAATTGTTTTCTAATGGTATTACATCTGGCTTAACCGCGGCACGCTTTTTGAAAGTCTAAAAAACTGATTTCTTCTAGAGAGGTCCTGTTTCACCCGCGTGCGGCCGTGCCTACTTGACATGGACCGGACTGATTACACGAGCTTGGAAATGTACTCTTTTCCAGCTTTAAAACGCGACCATTACTATTAAGACTTTGTACATTAATTTATGAAGCAATTATATATTATTTCATTATTAATGGTCGTGTTTTAAAGCTGGAAAAGAGTACATTTTCAAGCTTGTGTAATCAGTCCGGTCTATGTCAAGTAGGCACGGCCGCACACGGGTAAAATAGAACCGCTCAAAAAGAAATAAATCAGTTTTTTAGACTTTCAAAAAGCGTGCCGCGGTTAAGCCAGATATAATACCATTAGAAAACAGTTCCAGCTTGTCATTCCCTATAAAATTTTTGAGAACGGTGTTTGGTAAAATTGAAAAAACTGCTGCTGAACAAGCGGGTAAAAATTATTTACTTCTTAGCGGGCAACATCTTCAAAAATGCTGTTATTAAAATTTTAACGCCATGAATGCGTTCAGTAAGTACAAGTTATTGGAAAATATCCAAAATACATGTTGCTCCATCGTTTTCTTGTGTGGAAAAACAATTAAATGTGATTTATCTGACCCACACAAAGGAATCTTTTCTTTCAACAGTAAGACTGGCACAGAGATGATGACAAATGCTTCCAATGTTTGCGTAAGAGTTGTACGTTTGCATTGACGCAAATAAAATGAAAAAGTACGGGGGTTTAACAGGTCTTTTTGCACCTTCACTTCAAGACATCCTTCACCTTTGGATAGATGTGGAGGAATAAGCACAACTCGTTTTTGGGCGGAAACTCAGTGGTAGATACCTACTGACCTTACGAAGAGTTTGACACCATAAAAGCTTTGGTCGGAATTTTTTCTATCCAGAATGACCTACCGCCTGGCCTATAGTACTGACACTCAACTCAGCGTCAAAGATTGTTTAGATATACTTATCCAACTTTTCATGTTGCAGCCTTTTTAGCGCATTTTCCATCTTGATGAAAATCGCTATTGCAACCGCTTTGTCCGTCCGTCCGTCCGTTCCTCGAACTCCTCCCAAACTAGACAACCTAGCTTTCTAATTTTTTCGCTGTTACATAGCTGCCACTCCCAAAGGAGGGCTATTGTTAGCGCGGTACACATAAAGACGGCAGCCTTCCGATGAAGGCTGCATTAAAACAATAACTCTTGGATTAGGAAAGCAGCAAGCGACAGTCAGAAATTAAATTCACAACAACAATCAAAAACTTTAATGCAAAACAAAGAAAAAACACAAACAGACAGAATTACAAAACAATAAAAAAACCAATGTAAATTGAATGAAATGAAAACTCCGAGTGGTTCTGATCGGGGGCAGGTTCGCTGGCGCCGAGTGGCGTCCTGAAAACGAGACGAACTGCACTGAAGGTATACACCCCGGCAAACGGGAATAATGGAAAATATGGAACTTACGGGATCTTATTCGGTGGCGGCGTCGTCCTGGCGGAGTCCGAAGGCGGCGTCGTGGTGGATGGCCGTTCCGGTGGTGGATTTCCCGTTGAAATGCACGAGTGCCCGTGTTCGTCACCAAAATGGCGGACGAACGACTCGATCCCGTCCGAAACTGGAGCTTTGTGTGCGGCTGGCTGGTCCAAACCGCTCCCCGGTGAAAGCGGTGAAAACTGCCGCTTTCTGGACTTGGAGATGATGCAGAGATCCTCCAGGAGTCACTATCAGACGCGATGGGCCTTGGATGGGCTTCTGGTCGAGTACGAATGTACGCCGATGGCACGACAAGATGGCCGCGAGAACGATGACAAAAAAAGACGGCGTGGCTTCCCGCTCGACGTACGTAGATCGACACCGCTTCGAACGAAGCGGCAAGAACACGAGCGGAAAGAAAGCCGAAGAATGCCGAAGACGGCCGAAGAAAGTGCTGGAGCTCGTTTACGCTTGCGCCTGACAGCCAAGTGCCGACCGAACAGGGGATGAGGGGTGAGGACTTGGACGACACAGGGATATTTTGGGTTGCATACCCTCAGTGCACACGAATGCAGTTTTCAATGAACGGGGCCGAGACATACTCCCCACCAAAATACCACTCGGGGTATTTTCAAAGTTCAAAAATTAATGAAATCAAACATGATACAAAAAGAAAGAGCATAGTGAAAACAATGAAGGAAGTGAAAACACAGAATGCTCACTGTCCTGAAGGGAGGGGACAAAGTTTGACCATTGGGCGTCGCAGAACGTCGCGTTGAGTACGGACATCTGCGACGCGACAAATGCCATCTTTGCCGGGGAAGAGTTTTGAAATTCTGCCTAACCTCCACTTCAGAGGGGGAGCGTTTTCGTCCTTGATGAGGACTAAAGACCCCACATCTGCGGATTCAAGGTGACGTGACTTGTGCCACTTGCCGCGTTGGTACAGCGTGTGTAGATATTCGTCGCGCCAACGCGCCCAAAAACGCTGTTGCATGGATTGGACCAACTGCCATCGCGACAACCTGCTGATCTTGAGGTGGGACAAATCTGGGTCAGGTGGGGCCGTTAACGGCTCGAGCGTCAAAAAATGACCAGGCGTCAATGGGCACAGATCATTTGGATCCGAGCTCAGCTCCGAAAGTGGAGCAACGCAACACAAGTCGAGCAAGTTGAGTGGAGCTCCGTGAGTTGAGCAACGCTTCAACTTGGGTGACCAACGTGGTAAGCTCTTCAAAGGTGAGTATTTGATCACCTATCACGCGAGATAGATGAGTTTTGACAGCTTTTATGCCGCTTTCCCACAGCCCGCCAAAGTGGGGACTTGAGGGAGGAATGAAGCGCCAAGTGATGGCTTCGGATTCCGCGGCGAGTTGCATTGACGTCGTCAATTGCCTATGAGCTCCGACAAAGTTTGTGCCATTGTCGCTATAGATGGTAGAGCAACGACCGCGCCGGGCAATGAATCTGCGCAAGGCAGCGAGGAAAGCATCTGTTGAGAGATCGGAGGCAACCTCGACGTGCAATGCCTTGGTGGCGAAGCACACGAAAAGACAGATGTACGCCTTCGTAGTTCTGACCCCGCGAGCGCGTGACATGAGGATTGGAAAAGGGCCACCATAGTCGAGCCCGACGCAGCTAAAAGGTTTTAGCTGAGAAATTCGCGCCGAGGGGAGGTCGCCCATGGTGGGAGAAAAAGTTTGCGGCTTAGTCCGGAAGCGTAACACGATGCAAGATAGTGCCGTACCGCGCGTCGCGTGGACAATATCCAAAAATGTTGCTGCAGGAGATAGCAGGTATTGTTGAGTCCCGGGTGGCAATGTCGGGAATGAACTTGTCGAATGACGAGTCCTGTCAAGACGTGACGAGATGGAAGAAGAGCAGGGTGTCTGGTTGCAAATGGCAACTCATGACAATGCTTCAAACGTCCGCCGACGCGGAGAACATCGTCACGATCGAGAAAGGGTGAAAGTCTTCGAAAGGGTCTTGAACAGGGTTTGCCGTTGCGTAACGACGCGATTTCGACGGCAAATACCTTCTGCTGTACATGTTTGACAATGTACAACAAGGCAAAATGGAGTTCTGTATCCGAGAGAGGTCTTGTGAACTTCTCATCGGACTTGCATTTGCAGAACCGATAGAAATAGGCGACAGCGCCCTGAATCTTCCGTAAGGAGGATATGCGCAAAAAGAGGTCGTCGATGTCAATCGGCGGCGGCTGCAGCACACGCACGACCAAAGCGAGCTTTCGCTCTTCAGACGCAATGTCTGGGGAGGACACGGAGAATTTGTCATCCGGCCATGTGTCATCCGCTGATGACAGAAAAGGTGGGCCAGACCACCAGAGGGAGCACAAAAGCATGTCTTCGGGAAACAATCCGCGCGAAGCTGGGTCGGCGGGATTGTCCGATGTTGAGACATGTCTCCAACACTGAGGCGGGACACGCTGTTGAATATGCTCAACACGGTGAGCAACAAATGTTTTCCAGCGGTGCGAAGAGGAACGCAGCCAGCTGAGAACAACCGTAGAATCGGTCCACGCAAATATGGCATCGAACTGTACGGTTCCTGCGAGCGCTGCAACGGTGAAGGCAACGAGATTGGAAAGTAGGACCGCCGCACACAATTCGAGACGGGGTACGGTCAGCAATTTGACTGGAGGCACCTTTGATTTGGCGGTTAGGAGACGAATGGTGGGAACACCATTTCGAAGGTAACGAACGTACAACACGCTCGCGTACCCAGATTCAGATGCGTCGCAAAAGGCGTGCAACTGGCACCTGTCTGCAGGCGACGGAAAAGTATGCCGTGGAATTTGCAACCGCGAAAGTTGCGATAGCTCGGATTGAAAACGCAACCACTGTTGACATACGATGTCTGGAGGGGTGTCGTCCCAATCAAGGCCAAGTTTCCATAAGCGTTGGATTAAATGTTTGGCGAAAAATGCAACAGGGCACAGAAAGCCGAGCGGATCGTAAATCCGAGCCACCTCGGACAAAATGGACCGTTTTGTGCACGGTAGTTCATTTGGATGAACCGTGAATGAAAAGGTGTCTGTTGCCGCTTGCCACTGGAGGCCAAGAATTTTGACAGTATTGTCAGCAACGTCACTGAAAGTGGACGGCTGAGTTCGAAAGTGATCAAGTGGTATGTCTTGCAGCACATCAGGGTGATTGCTTGCCCACTTGCGCAATTCAAAGCAACCCGATTGGAGCAGGTTGATTAGCTGCGTTTGTAATTCCCGTGCTGATTCCACGGAGTTCGCGCCGCAAAGTAGATCGTCTACATACAAATTACGGCGAATTGCCTGCGAAGCCAATGGAAACTTCGAGGCGCTTTGTTCTGCCAAGTGAAGCAACGTGCGAACCGCTAGAAACGGTGCCGAAGAAACACCATATGTAATGGTGTTCAATTGGTACGTTTCAATGGGTCAATCAGGGGAGAAACGAAAGCGAATGAGTTGATACTTGCGATGTTCGGGCGAGATAAGTATCTGCCGATACATCTGACGGATGTCACAAGTAAAAACGATCGGCTCACACCGAAACTGCAGTAGCAAAGCTGCTATGTCCTGTTGTAACTTAGGACCGACGAGAAGCGTCTCGTTGAGAGATAAATGATTCGGCGCTTGCGCCGAAGCATCAAAAACGACGCGAATTTTCGGCTTGTCGTCTTCGATCTTGACGATCGGATGATGAGGGATGTAATACGCCTCAGAATCTGGAGGTTCTGCGTCCAGCAAGGTCATGTGACCTAGGTCGAGGTAGTCGCGCATGAATGCCATGTACAGATCACGGAGTGTGTCCTGACGGACCAGACGACGTTCGATAGCTAACCAACGGCGGTCAGCCATAGACCTGCAATGTTCAAAGGTGGGGGACTCCCTTTTGAAGGGAAGCGAAACCCCAAAACGACCTGACGGACAACGGTAGACAGAGTCCCGGAAACAAATTTCTGCACGTTCATCATCTGGGGACAAACGTGTTTTGGACGATGGTGACGAGATTTCCTCTACTTCCCAAAATTTGTGCAGAGACTCGTCGATTCCAGTTGGAGTGCAAACCAAAAAGGAATGCAGAGGTTTTGACGGGGTTTGAAAGGGACCGAGAAGAGCCCAGCCAAAAATGGTGTTTATGGCAACAGGCTGTGACGGACCTGACGAGACGATTCCCTCTTTCACGACTGACGGATAAACGTCGGCGCCCAACAACACTTGAATGGGGCCTGGCTTGAACCATGTGGGATCCGCCAGATTCGATAAGTTCAAGTGGAATTGATCCGGGTTCAAAGCGGTGTCTGGCAGGTTACCACAAATCCTGCGCAGGACAATTAACTCCAATTCAGGGATTGGGAGAGACTCATCATCAGCCTTGACCTGGCAAGTGACTGTGCCACACGTCGAATTGGCGGGGGTGAGACCCAAGCCAAAAACGGGCACATTGTGATTTGATTGGGATAGACCCAATTTGCGCACGCAGGAGTCCAAAATAAACGATGCCTGACTGGCAGGGTCTATGAGCGCACGGAGGCTTTGGTAGCCTCCCCACCGGTCACGAACGTGAACGATTGCCGTGGCCAACAAAACATTAGCTGCCTTGAGGCTTGAGGCGAGATTCGTCACCGAATTCGCGACATTTTCTGGAAGACCAGGGGAAACGATTTGCGGTAATTCAACTGGATTCGATAAAGAACTGGGTGACTCATGACCTGCAGTTCTATGTGGCTTGGGGAAGTGCAGCAAGGTGTGATGCCTTGCGTGGCACTGCCGACACGAATACGACGATGGACATTTTGGAGCGCCGTGATTGGTGCTCAAGCAGTTGAGACAGAGCCTTTTCTGTTTGACCGCCAAATATCTGTCATTTGGGGACATTGACAGAAAAGTCTTGCACGCGGTGATTTTATGACTTCTCGCCTCACAATGAGAACATGCTGACTCATGCGACGTCGCTGGGGCAGATGAGGTCTGAGACACCAACGCATGTGAGGCCCACGACTTGCGGCTGACCTCGGGCTTCACGGTAACGGTGTTTGCCCGTGTGGAGCGGGAGTTCGATTGCGTTTTAGAATTTAAGGCCGTTGCCTCGAAAGCCTTGCATTGGTCGAGCACGAAAGACTTGACGTCTTCGTATTTGGGGAAGGGGGTGCCAGCTGACTGCACCTCGAAACGTTTTCGCGTCGACTCATCGAGTTTCTGGAGCAGCATGCTCGACAGGGTGAAATCCCACAGGTCGATATGCGGATACTGCTCGAGCGCCACTAAATTTTCGTTGAACGTGTTCACAAGATGGCGAAGCGCTTGCGCGGAGTCAGATGTGACGGAGGAGGCGTTCATCATCGACTGTCAGTAAAAAGTGACTAGCACGCGGTCGTTCTGGTATCTCTCAACCAACGAGTCGAACGCAATTATGTAATTATCTCCCGTCAATGGCAGGTGTTTAACCATTGAGAGAGGTTCACCAGATAAAGACGAGATCAGATACTGAAACCGTTCAATATCTGAGAGAGACTGGTTTCTGTGTATTAACGCCGTGAACAGATCATAGTATGGTGGCCATGATTTTAACTTTCCGTCGAAAGACGGCAACGCGATTTTTGGCAATCGGACATTGCTCCGGCCTGTCTCGAACCAAGTTTACGAGGCTTGGCGAGAGAGCGAGGAAGTCGGCTCTGAATTCGAAAACGCGGCTTTTACCGCAGCAAGTTTGCCATACAAGCTGTCTGCCCGGAGTGTACGTTCAAGAAATGTAGCCTTCTGCTCCTCGGAGGCACTGGGGAGAGGGGCAGTGTTGACCGTGCTCTTGAAACCGTTGTAAATTTCCGCCGCAATGTCAAACGTGGCTAAAAATGCCGGTTGGAGGCTTGGCTCGGTGGTAGCTGTGACGCCTTGTTCCAGAAGGGGCTCAAGGCGCGCAATAGCTATCGCGATGGACGATAAAGTTGCGTCCATTGTGTACGACACAAAGAAAAATGAAAACAAAGCAACTGACCCTTAGGTTGGCGTACCTGAATGGCGACCCCAACCCAGGTAAAAAAATGCGAATGAGACGGGCGAAAAAACGAATTGATCAACACGCTGGACCAACGCACAAGTGTCACGTGGGTTTGACCCGTGACTTTAAAGTTTCAATAGTGAGGCGAATTAAATTTCCGACTGTACTTTGCTTAGCCTGAATCCGGCTCGAAGGACCAGCTAGGCTATATTGGATGTCTATATTGCGCCGCCAACATAGAGAAAACCGCCCCCGATAAACTTGAAATAACATAATATTGCACTTTCTACCAGACCTGATGCTCTGGTGTTCTCATTTTTTGAATAATACACAGTTGCCACTTATAAACGTGAGCCAAGAAACATTCCGTCTTAAATATGCGCCGCCGACATGAAAAAACTGCTGAAAACCGCCCCCAATCACTTTAAAATGAAAAACATAAACCCGAAGACATAGCGATCTGATTCTTTCGGTATATATATATAGCTGCCTAAAAATGGGAAAGGATAGGCCACTTTTGGTTAGTCGCCGCCCCCAGATTCCGCCCCCAAACGATAAAAGTGCAACTTTTACAAATGTTACTGATTGAGATGTTCCCTTAAACATTTAGGAACTGACAACTCAAATTGTGCAACATTTGCTCAATCGAACGCTGCCGCTCCCACACGCCGCCCCCAAAGTAAGAGATAAATGAAAAACATGAACCCAAAGACATAGCGATCCAAGTTTTTCGCTATATGGATAGCTGACTGAAAATGGAAAAGGATAGGCTACTTTTGATATGGCGCCGCCTCCAGCTTCCACCCCCAAAAGAAAAAAAGTGCAACTTTCAACAATTTCCAATGATTCAGCTGATAATGTTACCTCGAAGATCCAGAAACTCTTGACTCAAACTGTGCCAGAATTTCTTTGCCAAACTCTGCCGCTCCCACACGCCGCCCCCAAAGTGAGAGATAAATGTAAAACATGAACCTGAAGATATAGCGATCTAATTCTTTCACTATATTGATAGCTGACTGAAATTGGAAAAATATAGGCCACTTTTAATTAGCTGCCGCCTCCAGCTGCCGCCTCCAAACAAACAAAAAATGCAACTTTCACAATTTTCACTGATTGTCATATTTCCCTCTCATTTAGAAACTCCCAACTCAAACTGTGCAACAGTTACTTTGCCGAATGCTGCCGCCCCCACACGCTGCCCTCAAAGTGAGAGATGAATGAAAAACATAAACCCGAAGACATAACGATCTTATTCTTTCGCTATATGGATAGCTAACTAAAAATGGGAAAGAATAGGCTACCTTTGACATGGCGCCGCCTCCAACTTCCACCCCCAAAAGAAAAAAAGTGCAACTTTCAATAATTTCCACTGAATTACATTTTAATGTTACCTCAAACATTCAGAAACTCCCAACTCAAACTGTGGAAGAATTTCTTTGCCAAACTGCCGCTCCCACACGCCGCCCCCAAAGTAAGAGATAAATGTAAAACATAACCCTTGAGACATAGTGATCTAATTGTTCCGCTATATAGATAGCTGACTAAAAATGGGAAGAGAGGCCACTTTTGATTAGTCGCCGCCTCCAGCTCCCGCCCTCAAACAAAAAAATGCAACTTTAACAATTTTCACTGATTGTCATATTTTCTTAAACATATTTTAGAAACTCGTAACTCCAAATGTGCAACAGTTACTTTGCCGAATGCTGCCACCTCCACACGCTGCCCTTAAAGTAAGAGATAAATGGAAAACATAAACCCGAAGACATAGCGATCTAATTCTTTCGCTATATGGATAGCCGACTAAAAATGGGAAAGAATAGACCACTGTTGATTAGTCGCCGCTCCCAGCTCCCGCCCTCAAACAAAAAAATATATTGATGAGTGAAAGAATTTTCATTCAAATCTATTTCATTGGCAAGTACCCCATTCTGATAACACAATATCACAATGAGTTTCGAATGAAGAAAGTGGGCAAGGAATAGTGTTTCTCCTTCAACCAAATTTTTTCACGTTCACAATATGCCTCTTTGAGAAAATGCGCTACTGAGACTCACGCACGTGAAGGCATACTCACTTGTTTGTTTCTTGTTCTGATCTCTGAATGGATCCTGATTTCTTTTTGATGTCGATTCTACATGAGAAGGCTGATTAATTAAAATAGCAGTTCCGTTTCAAAATTTTTGATCGCCTCCGGATTCCGGTACCAGCACCAATAATTTCTTATCACGTCGTCCACCTGTGTGCTTTCCACAACCCTTCTCTCCTCCAGAAATCCCGAATAAATGATTTCACACTCGAATCAACACCACCCGCCAGCGATTCTTATAAATAAAGGAAAATCGATATCGAACACAAAAACCAAACTTACGTGTGAAAACCAGTGTTATCAAAAGTTTATCCTCCTGGCGACGCTCGTTGGCACTCCTCCAAATACGTTCTCGATGTCCTGTCTGCAGTCTGCACATCGCTTGAAGGGTTTGCCAGAGTTTTATCCTTACTTTCAATGCAAAAAAAATTGGCTGTGTAAGTTTCTCTATACCGTGCAAATGTGTGGGCAAAATTTCCAAGAAATTTGACCAGTGTGTAGTGGTGACAGAGCTAAAGGGAATTGTGGTAGGTTGGAACCGTCAGAAAAAGTTATTCTCTGCCTCGTTCGCTACAGTCCGGTCGTATTTTTGTTTGCATATTTGGATAGATTTTCCAAGCTTAAAACTCTCAATCCTATAAAACTTTGCAGCATAATTCTACCAACTCCAATAATGAGTTATTAGGTTATTACCGTGAAGTGTAATTACCAAAAACTTTCGAACCGCCAGGGAATGGTGAACCCGAGCTATATCGACGGCAAATCGGTAGAGGAACTGGTCTGAATATGGGCCAGGCATTTAATATGGGCCCCCCGTTCATCTACGGAGCAAGTGATGTCATCTACCAGGTGGTGTGTAAATTTACACAAACACATTGTCGATATGTATTTTACCGGCCCCCGCTGTTATCCATGTTTGTTGTTATCGAGAAATCATGGCCGTTGTTGTGAACCGCCGCATTCAATAACTTGTTGATGTCAGTTTGATTACATTCTTTTCATATTCCTTTATATTATTTCATAGCTGCATATGCCTAATGCGACATAAGGAAAGTTCAAAATTTCATTTCAGAAGTCATTCCAATTAAAAAAAAGACAGTTTTTCCTTAACCAGTAATTTGATTAAGAGTTGAATTTTTTGAAATATGGGCCCCCTGAGTGTCTTGAATATGGGCCAGGGCCTATATCCGGATTAAAGCAGTATTTGAACTTATTTTTGCAAGCAATTATGTCGTCATCAAAAGCTGATCAAAAATATGTACGGAAAAACCTAAACCGGATGTGTCGGCTGTGGGCACATGCGCAGCGTGCTGGGGCGGAGAAAGATGCCTATTGTACGACTTTTGCCAAAAACTTTTGCAATACCTTTTTTGTTCGTTTTTATTTTTTTGCTGAAGAGTGTTTTTTCATTTTGTAGAGTGTTTATTCAGTTATTGTTGTAATATCATGTTTTTTTATTGAAGTTTTTAAAGGGGCCCATATTCCACACCCTCTGGCTCAATGTCAGAAATGTGCACCATTTCATTAATTTTTTTTTTTCATAAATATATTTTTTGTTTTTGGGGTTTTGTTACTAATTCTTCACACTGTACGTAAACCTTTTTACGCAGCATCAGAGATGGAAAATCACAAAATTATTAAAAAAAAGCAAAATGGGGGCCCATATTCGGACCAGTTCCTCTACCTATATTGAAAATCCTTCATTATTCTCGGCTGTCATTATTTTGCAACAAAAATGTGAACATTCTTATTGTGCATGCCTTTTATGTTTCCTGCGGGAGAGCGGGGCGAGAAAAATTTCACGTTGCGAATGTGTTACTTATGTATTCACACATCACACGTCTCCTGATGTTGGCTTTTGTACGGAATGATTTTTGCCATGACGAGATTTGTAGGCACCCATTCCAATTCTTGACAGATTATCACGTCACAGACGAAATAACAGGATGTGGATCCAGGTGTGTGTTATAACTTATAACGTATGGTCCGAAAGTTTTGGGAATTTTTTGAAAGCTGATAACTTTTTAGAATTTATTAAAAATTATAATTTTATAATGTGAAGTATAATGAGTCAAATTAAATTAAAAATATTTCATCCCTGGGAATGGTGGATGCATGGCAACGTGTATAATAGAGATAAAACTCATGGTCCTAAAATGCTTCCTTAACCGTAACTTGTGAACCGTTCGATCGATTTTAATCAAATTTGATCCAAAACTTACTCAAATAAGTCTCCATCGAATAATAATATCGCGATACATGAAAACAAGTGAATATGCCCTCACGTGCGTGAGTCTCAATAGCGCATTTTCTTAGTGCTAGGTCTGTCACTGATAGGAATGAAGTCCAGCTTGAAAATTAAATGTTCATACGAGACAAGAGTAAGTTTCACGTTTCATGACAATCGTTCCACTAATGGAAAATTTCAATATGGTGGCCAAAATGGCGGTCAAATCATGAAATTCAGCTTGAAAATAAGAATGTTTAGACAAGAGTGACTTCCAATAAGTTCCATGACAATCCCTCCATAAATGAGAGATTTCAATATGGCGACCAAGATGGCAGCGGAATCATGAAATTCACCTTGAAAATAAAAATGTTTATACAAGATACGAGTATGTTCCAAGTTTCATGACCATCCCTCCACTGATAACAGATTTGAACATGGCGGCCAAGATGGCGGTGGAATCACGAAATTTAGCTTGAAAGTGAAAATGATCATACGTGACAAGAGTAAGTTTCAAGTTCCATGAAAATCGTTCCACTATAGCAAGAAATTTCAATGTGGCGGCCAAGATGGCGGCGAAATCATGAAATTTAGCTCAAAAATAAGAATGATCATACAAGACAAGGGTAACTTTCAAGTTTCATGAAAATCGTTCCACTAATAAGATATTTCAATATGGCGGCCAAGATGGCGAAATCATGGAATTTAGCTTGAAAATAAGAATGATCATACGTGACAAGGGTAAGTTTCAAGTTCCATGGAAATCATTCCACTAGCAAGAAATTTCATCAATATGGCGGTCAAGTTGGCGGCGAAATCATGAAATTCAGCTTAAAAATAAGAATGACCATACAAGACACGGGTAACTTCTAAGTTTCATGAAAATCGTTCCACTAATAAGGAATTTCAATATGGCGGCCAAGATGGCGGCGGAATCATGGAATTCAGCTTGAAATGAGAATGATCATACAAGACAAGTGTAACTTTCAAGTTTCATGAAAATCGTTCCACTAATAAGAAATTTCAATATGGCGGCCAAAATGGCGGCGCAACCGCATGAAATCCATTCTGCCCACTGGCCACCCACGAGGACCTGAGCTACCATTGGACAAAGTTCCAGGGCTCTAGATTCATTTCCCGAGGAGGAGTTCAACTTCTTAGAAGTGCACGGGAAATCTTTGTTTTGTGATAATAATAATGATAACTATGAATGTATTAAAAAAAAAATGCCCATTGGCCACCCTTGGGAATATCAGCTATCCATCGGAAAAAGTTCCAAGGCTCTAGCTTGATTCCCCGAGGAGGAGTTCAACTTCTTAGAAGTGGACAGTAAATATCTGTTTTTTGATAATAGTAATGATAACTATGCATGGATAAAAAAAATAATGCCCATTGGCCACCCTTGGGGATATCAGCTATCTATCAAAAAAAGTTCTAAGGCTCTAGCTTCATTCCTCGAGGAGGAGTACAGTTTCCTAATTTCTACACAGACAGACAGACAGACAGACAGACGGACGGACAGACAGACAAACCGGCCATATAAGCGTCATTTACTTACGAAAATGCGCTAAAAATTCATAGGGGGTAGATGATAGGGGGAGTCCCCTTTTTTCTCCCCTATTTTCACCTTCCATAATTTTTTTTTAAATGTTCATGTTTTCGAATTCTACATTCAATTTAGAGAAAAAAGTTAACCTGGCAAAGTTTTAATTAGATGCTTCATTTCCAAGATATTTGGGTTTGAAACTTTGGAAACCGCACTCGAAATCGCCACTTTTAAAGGCCTAAAAATTAAAATCTAAGAAAACTCATGATTCCGGCCGTATTCATACCTCGCTTTTAAATCGTTTTCAAATCGATTTCAATTCTCCATGGAAACGTAGTGTATTGCGATTGGGAGCGATTGTATGTACTTAATTGCAATCCACGTTTACCATCACGTACATCACTTCAGCGCATACATGAGAGCGCATACCTGCAGAGCGCGGTGATTTCAATTTTGACGCACGAAGTGTCACTGTCAATGGCAACTGTCAATCAATAATCGAAATGTGAACAAACAACAAACATAACCTCCTAACCATTCAACATTTAATATTGTTCAGAATGAAATGTTACGCGCCGTATGGCAGAAAGAGGCAAAAAAGATTCAGGTGCGATACGAAACACAACGAGCTGCAAGGCGATCGACGAAACAAGAGCGTTATTTGGTTAGATCTGTCGAAACGTCAAATCGACGTCAAGCGCTGTCAGCTGAAATTTGCGTGACATTCATGGTGACATTACACGAGCACACCGTATTACAGTGTTGTCAACTTGTTGTCGTGATGTAGATATGGCAACGTCCTACTTTCACAGGTATGCGCAGAAGCTTTTCGGGAAACGTGGATTAATTTGTATATTTGAACACTGAAATATGTGAAATGCCCCTAAATGCGCATCGCTCTAATAGCACTTTTAGCTTAAAAGCGAGGTATTAATACGGCCCTAGGTGTTATAGGTTGATTTACTGCCATTTTTTGCCTTAAAAACGAGAAGTTTTCGGAGAAAACAAATTTGGGTTCTGGAAAGTGGCGATTTTGACAAATATCTCAAAAATAAAGCCTCTAATCAAAATTTTGCAAGAGAAACTTTTTCTTCTAAATTGAATGTAGAATCCGAAAATATTTCGAAAAAACAATTAGGGAAGGTGGAAATAGGGCAGAAAAAAGAGGGGCACCCCCCTGTTGTTTACCCCCCTCTCTCCTGAGAATTTCTGATAAATCGCGGTATTATTGTTCGATGAAGACTTATTTGCTCGCTTATTTGAGTAAACTTTGATTCAAATTTAATAAGTGTATTCATGAGGATTTTGTGTTTCAGTGGGCATGCGCAAGATTTGACAGTTCGGGTCGGCTAGCACCAGAGATATAGAGTGGGGAGAATGATTACAGAGCTGCGCGAGTCTGGCAAGCACGCGAAGGTCGAATTTTTGCCGACCGACAAGGAAAATAACGTGAGCATGCGCTCCAGAGTCTAGACCTAATGAAAAAACCTATTGGAATTGGTCCAAACTCCAACCGTTCAAAAGTTACGGTGAAAAAACGATTCAAGGTGGGAGTTTTTTTCTAAGTGCATATTTGGGCATTTTGGGCTAATACTATCCACAGAATAGTAGAGAAAACATGCAATATTATTGACATTCACTGAAAAAGTGATGCTTCATCTCAAAAATGGTCGGGTAACAGAATATCCCAGCCAAAAAATCCCAGCCTAAAATATCCTGGCAATAATATTCCAACCAAAAATATCCCCGCGACAAAATATCCCATGCCAAAAATATCCCATGCCAAAAATATCCCCGCGACAAAATATCCCAGGCCAAAAATATTCCAGCGAAAAAGACCCCACCCAAAAATATACCCGTGACAAAATTTCCCAATCTGAAAATATCGTAATAGTGGAGTCGGCACGTTCGGAAAAAGTCCTGTTCACTGCATTCAGTGATGCAATGCCCTTTGACACACATGTCCTTAGAACCTGTCTGAACATTTCTGTCCATCACCGCAAGCAAAATATAAGTTCAGATCCTGTATACAGGGTGAAGAAGAAAAACAATTTAAAAAAATTGCATCTTTTGAACGGACAAAGGTAGAGTATTGCAGGGCATGTCATATGATGCGCAATTTGATGGTTGTTGAGGTACACCAAATCATTTTGAAACATTAATCACCATTTTCGAGATATTTTTGAAAAACTGAGATCTGTCAAAAAAACATTATCTCCATTATATCGCTTATTTTTGAAGATATCGGAATGAAATTTGGTATTTGCCTTATAAAAGACGTCATAAACGAATAACAGCTGCAGTAATTTTCTAGGCCTACTATTTTCCTAAATAAGACAGTCAACTTTTTTGGAGGGGAGCCGCCATTTTGTTTTGTGAATATCAAGCTGATGACCGAAAAAATGACTGATAGTCATTAGGCTAGTATCATGCCGTTACTCTATCATGTGAAAGATCACCTTGGATGGACCATCATATCATTTTTGCTGAAAGAAAGATGATGCACGGATTTTATCGGATTCCTCAGAACTAGAGGATCTACTGCTAGCCATCGAGCCATTGCAAGTAATTGAACACCGCGATTATGACCATTGATCATTTTTCAGGTTGTCCACCAAGATTCATTGCCATAAGTTCAGCGGTTCGGTTTTAGCAGCTATTTAAATAAAATAGTGTCGATTTTTCATGAAAAAAAACAGAAAATCACGAGGTCTCTGGGTCATTTTTTAGGTCATTGGAAAAAGATCCTCCATGGAATTTTGATTAATTTATGCTGAATTATTAGAAAAAAGTGCATTCTTCGGTATAGGTTTTAAAAAACTGGCACAGGATGTACTCATGTGATGTAGGAAGAACATGAAAGACTATTAGTATAAAGTACGCCACAAAAGTCGTGTCACCCCCTAAATTTTCATCGGTTTTCAAAACTGATCATCTTCGAATTCTTTTGGGCGATTTTGGATTTCTTTCAACTGGTAGACAGCACAGTTCTTCGGCTATCAGATTTTGTTTTTGCGAAATATGAATTATGTGAAATAAGGTTTGTACAGGGTGACACATCAGACAGTGCCAAATTGATGGAAGTTCCGTAATCCCCCATTCTCTCAAAAGAAAATTTTTCTCAATTCAAAAACGAAATCCACGAAGGATGATGTCTTACTTCGGGATGGTTTTTGATTTTCAGCCAGATTTTGATTTTTTCGTAAAATATTCGTGTCAGTTGGTAATCTCTCACGATAAATGCCGAACTGTTGATCCGATCGATTTGAAATTCGGTATGCAGACATGGTTTTGTTGTCGAATGAGCGAATCAGTTTTTTGCTGTCATCTGTCAAACAGGAGTGTCACTATCAGAAAATGACAGAAGCCCATTCTCATGGAACTTGACTTGCAATATGTCATTTGGAAGCCCGTAAAAAACTGTATTCAAAACTGTGAAAACTTTGTGTCTATTTATCATCGGTCAAATATTAAAAAATGTCAAAGTTCAAAATTTCATCATTTAATTATTCAAAATCTATCCAATGTATTGGAACCAAATTTGGCAGAAAGCAAGACAACAAAAGAGTCAAATCAAGTCTGCAGTTGCAGTTCTTGTTCATTCTCTAGTCGGGCGTTATGAATTTTCACAATTTCTCCTAGCCGTTGCCACCCGAGAGAGCCTTTAGCCCGGGTTTTGACCAGAACGACTCGCTTTTTATGCGAAACTCCACTCAAAAATTCATTTCTTCTCGGGGATCGACTTTTTTCGAATAATTCTAACTGATATCAAAAAGAGATTGAATTAGGTGTCGTGTAGATTCATTTTTGAAATTGACACAGCTTCGGTTCTCCGACGGTGATTTTTTCAAAATGAAGTTTGCTCATTCCGTTAATTTGGAAAAACTGTAGTGCAAACTTCAACATGCGGTGAGCCCCACGAAATATTCATTTTAGGTGCAGACATACTGGGAATGGAAGTTGGAGAATAGATTGAAATAATTTTTTGACGAAAATTTTTCTAAATCTGACCTACGGTTTTCGAGTACTTCTCTATGGGTAACCAGCATATTTTCCGACCATTTATCCCCTGAGCAGATTTTCACTTTTTTTTTTCAAACAAAATGTCACTGGCTCTTGAACATTTTCTAACAAGTTTTTTCCGATTTCCCGGGAATTTCCCTGTTGAAAATGTAAACCAGCCTGGGTTATCGAGACCGGATTTGAATGATGAAGTTAAGAGACCTTTTGTTTAAAAAAAAATGGTGGAAATCTGTTCACGGGATAAAGAGTTGGAAAATATGAAGTTTTTCCATACAGGAAAACTCAAAACCGTAGGTCTGATTTCGAAAATTTCTTCTCCAAAAATTAAATCAATCTTTTTTCCAACGTTCATTCCAAGCATGTCTGCACCTAAAATGAATATTCCGTGGGGCTCACCGCATGTTGAATTTTACACTACGGTTTTTTCAAATTCACGAAAGGTGCAAAATTCATTTTGAAAAAATCACCGTCGGAAAACCGAAGCTGCATCGATTTTGAAAATGGGTATACACGACGCCCAATTCAACCTATTTTCGATATCAGTTGGAATTATTCGAAGAAAGTCGATCCCCGAGTAGAAATGAATTTTTAAGTGAAGGCCTGCATCAAAAGCGAGTCGTTCTGGTCAAAACTCGGATTAAAGGTTCTCTCGGGTGGCAACGGCTAGGAAAAATTTTGAAAATTCATAACGCCCCGACTAGAAAATGGTGGAAAGCTGCAACTGCAGACTTAATTTGACTCTTTTGTTGTGATGCTTCCTGCCAAATTTGGTTCCAATCCATCGGATAAATTTTGAATAATGGGGCCTTGCAATTGAAAAACTCAACGTGAGGTCGCCACTACTGTAGGGGGCGCCTACTTCGATGAAGCGGCCGTAACCACGGGAAAAACATGGGAGTTTGAGTAGTTTGACCAGTAACTGACAGTGACTGGAGACCTCAAGCAAGAAACAGAGGTTATCCAAATTTCAAATCAAGACATAAAATGACGGACGTCGGTCGCTGAAGCGTCAACGCCGTCAAAATTGTCGAATTTGCCCCCAACGGTCGTGGCGCCCTCGGTGTGTGAAAGTGGCAGTGCAAGGCCCCATTAGATGGAAAAATTTGGAATTTTTGACATTTTTTAATATTTGACAGATGACAGATAGACATAACATTTCAACAGTTTTGAAAACACCTTTTCAAGGGCCGCATTCATAATAGTGCGGGCGCTAAGAGCCAAAATCGGGATGAACCTTGCAAATGGTGATGAAAGCATAAAATTTGGTACACGTACTCAGAATGGGCCCCTCTTTCAGATAAGAGGTGGAGCCACGCCGAATTTTTACCGGAAGGGGGCTCGGGGGGCTCCTGAAAAGTTGAAGGTGCTAGGACTCCCACTAAACGGCTTATCAGTTCGTTTTGACAATCAAAAAGGAAACTTATGGATATATTGTAAACATTGACGGCGTCTATCGCTTTGTCCGAGGAATTTTTCATTATGAAAAAAAATAAGTTCTTCGGCAGAACACACAAATTGGTTTTATTCTATTTTCACCTACAAAGAATTAAGAAGGAGATGTGCAACACGTTGATTCCCACAAATTCGTATCCTCTGAATTCGTTTGTGGAGTCAAAATTTTGATGGTGTATCTTCTTGAAGAGGGGCATTCCAAAGAGTAAGCTTTTTTCAACACTAAGCTCAAACAGAATTTTTCCAATGTTCGGAATCGAAATTACTGAATTCCTTCCAGCGATGCATACCCTAAACCCTTCTTTGGAAGTACCGCGTGCGATTGAACGTAAAGTAAGTCCTGGAACACTATCAGAATTTTTTCTCTGTGATGCTAATATCCACTCTCGACCGGGGCAATTAGGTTCCTACACAGCATGCGCGGAGTGTATACACGATGCAGGGTATTTTCTCGGTTCAGTCCTAGGAGGGTTCAGTCAAAAAAATTTATGATTGAAATTGTGTCATGATATTGAAATAACGTGTATACACTCCGCGCATGCTGTGTAGGAACCTAATTGCCCCGGTCGAGAGTGGATAGTAGCATCACAGAAGAAAAATTCTGATAGTGTTTCAGGACTTACTCCACGTTCAATCGCACGCGGTACTTTCAAAGAAGGGTTCAGGGTATGCATTGCTGGGAGGAATTCAGTAAGTTCGATTCAGAACATTGAAAAAATTCTGTTTGAACTTAGTGTTGAAAATAGCTTACTCTTTGGAATGCCCCTCTTCAAGAAAATACACCATCAAAATTTTGACTCCACGAACGAATTCAGAGGATACGAATTTGTGGGAAACAACGTGTTGCACATCTCCTTATAATTCTTTGTAGGTGAAAATAAAATAAAACCAATTTGTGTGTTCTGCCGAAGAACTTATTTTTTTTCATAATGAAAAATTTCCGGGACAAGGCGATAAACGTCGTCAATTTTTACGATATATCCATGAGTTTCCTTTTTAATTGATAAAACGAACTGATGAGCGGTTTGGTGGGAGCCCTAGCACCTTCAACTTTCAGGAGCCCCCCGAGCCCCCCGAGCCCCCTTCCGGTGAAAATTCGGCGTGGCTCCACCTCTTATCTAAGAGAGGTGCTAATTCTGAGTATGTGTACCGAATTTCATGCTTTCATCACCATTTGCAAGGTTCATTCACCTAGTGCCCCCACTATAAGTCACAACAGTTGTGGAACTGTTACCGATTTGTCCTGTGAACGGTGTGCTACTTTTCCGCTCCGCTCGGAGCGGACGGTCATGTTTTGTAGCGGCTTGGAAGTTCGCTACATTTTGGTAGCATGATGAGCGATAGGAGTGGGAGGTGAAAAAATGAGAGAAACGTTAAATTTTGATGTTTCCAAGTGTCATTCTGACATTTTATGGGTTCAAGAGTGTTGTTCGGTGCTGTTTACCTCACGTGCTGTTTTGAATTTTTGGAGATTGAAAGTTTTTCCCCAGCTAATGTGAATCGCTTGTTAAATATACACCATCGAGCTATAGCACTGGGTGAAATTCTCCAAGACCAGATTATATTTTCGGCCATTCTTGACGCGGCGCTGGATGTGTCACCGCCAGTCACCGCTACTTCCAACAATATGCGTTCGTAAGACGCCAACAGTTCCGAAGGAGCGTAGCGGTAGCTGCTCCCGTCTTATGAAAGCGGCCATTGGCTTTCAAATGACATATTGCAAGTCAAGTTCCGGGAGAATATGCTACTGTCATTTTCTGGCAGTGACACTTCTATTTGACAGATGACAGCCAAAAACTGATGGGCTCATTCGACAGAAAAATCATGTCTGCATACCGTATTTCAAATCGATCAGATCAACAGTTCGGTTGTTTTCGTGGAAGATTACAAACAGACACAAATATTTTTCAAAAAATCTAAATAGGGCTGAAAATCAAAAACCGTCCCGAGGTAAGACATCACTCTCCACGAATTTCTTTTCTGAATTGGGAATCTTTTTTTTTTTGAGAAAATGGGGGATCACGGAACGTCCATCAATTTGGCACTGTTTGATGTGTCACCCTGTACAAATCTTATTTGACATATTTTGTATTTTGCAAAGACAAAGATCTGATAGCCGAAGAATTATGCTATCCACCAGTTACAAGAAATCCAAAATTGCACAAGAGAATTTAAAGATAATCAGTTTTGAAATCCGATGAAAATTTAGGGGGTGACACGACTTTTGTTGCGTACTTTATTTGAATTAAGTGGCCCATACACTACGCATGCAAGCACGCGAGTAAGCACGTTCAGGTAAGTCCGCGCGCAGGTTCGAAATGTGTTTTTCACCACACACTATTCAGGCCGAGATTCAGGCAAGTGCGTCAAGATTTGTCAGTTCAGTCAAAAACGAAGTTAAGAAGCTGTCAAAATGAACGAAAAATAATTTTATTTACATAATTCAATCAACTCCCTCAGGACGGCTTCTTACTTCCTGGACCATCTTGCCATTTTTGGGGATCCTGCCGCTGAGTGATACGAAAATATGTAGAATATGTCCAGCTGGGCTTGGCGCGAAGGGTAATCTGAACATACACACACACACTCACCTTCGCACTTGCTCTAAAAATCAGTCGTTGACAGATTCGCTTCGAGCCGTGCCTAGAACTGAACGCGCCGTCAGTTTTGACACATACACACTGATACTTGCATGCGAGCCTAGACCTGTGCAGGTAAGTCTTAAGGTGCGTACAGACCTGAGCACTTTTTCGCGGACGAACAGTGCTCGCGGACACGTGCGTGCGTGTGGACGGGACACACGCACGCATGATGTTCGCGGACGCCCAGTTTCAACGCACAGAGCCCGTTCCGAGGCAAGGATTCGTGTTCGCGACGCACAATGCCGTCCGCACATGAAAAACGCTCAAAATTCATGATGAACTAGAAAACCCAAAACATACTCATTCGATAGGTATTCAAAATGGGCTTGTTCCATCTTCTTATCTTTCACTCACCTTACGGATTTCCGTTGGAGTTACCGTTTTTAGGTTCTTCTAGAAAATATCACGAAATCCCGTGAATTTGAACTAAACTCGTCGAATCTCAAGAACTAAAAGCAATATCAGAAAAATTTCTTTGCCGGCGCTTAGAGCCAAGTTCTGCGGTGCTCACGTTTAGAATATTTTCAGGTTCACGTTGATAGGTGGCCCCACAAAAATTGGAAATCAAAGAATTGCACAGCCAAAAAATGAAAAAGACGCGAAATCTTCGACCAGCGATGGACTACGTTAAATTTTCAAAATAGAAGGGTATATATGCGACGTTATATTTGAAGAAGACATTGAAAAAGTTTTATCCTCAAAGAAAATGCCAATTTGGTGTGTCCTCTGGAAGGTACTGATTTTCAAAGGTAGATCTCGGATGCGTAATTTTAGGTTTTGAAATATTCCTTGTTTCTTTGATCAATATTCAATGTAGTTTACACCTAAAGATGCCAACACGTTTTCTGAAGGATAGAATAAATGGTGGAATAAGTGAGCAGTGGTTCTCTGATCCAAAGATGGCTGGTGGCGTATGTCTTCATGTTGAATAGTTCTTCAATAAAGAATTAATCCTTCCGCCAAAGTTAGAATGATGAGCAATTTTTTCCCAATTCCCAAAGTATTATTGCCTACAGAGTTGAAACGTCCATTGTCCCTCAGGCTCTTTTGTATTTTCTTGTGTCATTATTAGTGTTATCAATATTATGTGCTTTTGCGTTCCATTTTGCTTTCCTAAATTTCTTTCAAATACATATTTATGCAGTGGAGACATAATTATTGGAACTTGACTGCTGAATCATTATCATAAGTATCAAGGCTGACTCTTTGTCAAATGGACTTGGCAGAGTCCTGAAAAATTTCAACACTAAAATTGAACCAAAAGGTCATCGATGGTATTTCATTGTACAAGCTAAGCGCCACAAATTTCCGGTCCAGCACAAATTTTGGTCATTAACGTATGGTCCGAAAGTTTTGGGAAATAGTTCTAAGCTAATAACTTTTTCTGAATAGTCTTTATTCTCGTACTTGATATTGCAAAAATTGACATCATAATATAACACTAACAAATTCATATTCAACATATTGAAAATGGACCATTATCTTTGATGGATCTCAATTATCTTCTGCCATGTTCCATGATTTTCTGTATCAATTTGTCAAATGCGAAATTCTCTAATGTTATTAAAAAATGTGACGCTGTAATTGGTCTTCATTCGCAGCTTCCCATTTCTTGTCGTATACTATCCTGCTCAATACTTACCAAAAATCTTATATTGGTCGAGCTTGCGGTACATTGGGAGTCAGGAGCTCTGAGAAATCAATCCTGCTGTTGTCCAGAGAATGATCGAACATGGCAGAAGGAAACCGAGAGCCATCAAAGATAATGGCCCATCTTCAATATGATGAATACGAATTTGAAATTGTTAAAGATGACGCTAATTTTTGCAATATTGAGTTACAAAATTAAAACCATCAAAAAAAAGTTATTAGCTTTTAAAAAAATTCCCAAAACTTTCGGACCATACGTTACTCGTTACTGAAACGATTTTGATCTGTTTGAATTGCCTCTGTGCAGTGTTAGACAATGTGGTGTATTTGAATTTTAGAACAAATGAGGTTACGTGAAATTGTTTCGGAATAGAACAATGCAACTTTTAATCAAAAACACCATGCGGTACAGGCCCTACTAAGGATGGTGTGCAAATATTAGGCCTCATACATCACATAGCTTCGATAGATTATATTATTATATAGAAAAAAGCTTCTTGAGTACAACAATGTAAGTAAAAAGTCTTCATTCAGTGCCGCAAATGAGTACTGACGCTGTAATCAAATTGTTCACGAAGAAATGGGCAGCTCTGCACCAGATCAAGCAAATAATGTTATTGGATGTTATTGTGTCGGTCCTTCTCTCAGGTATTATGTTGTGAAGGAAGGTGGAGGATTAAGGCTCTTTCGCGAGGAACACTGAACATGAGTCCCATGAAAATACGCAAGACCATCGAATGGTGAATTATTGCTACTATAACCTGAACCGCCCTGTATAGCGTCTTGTAGGTAATCGAGAATATTCCAGCTTCACTCAGAAAAGCCGCCAAGGTTCTCGTCGCTCCCAATGTCGTTGCTGTGTTCTCCAGCATTAAGCGGCAATCCATTCGCAATAGCCCTGGAAAAGTCGATCGGCTTCGCGAATATCCTGGCAAGTTTCAGATGCACGGCTGCTCCGCCATTTATAATTGTGTAGGTACGTGTCTTATTCGCGCGTCGTGGTCTCCAACAAGTTTCGTATCAATATAAACATTGTTGTCATGTCCGCTTGTCTTTGGATGATCTTCAACTACCTACTTTTGAATGACATTTCCTATTTCCATTACCATAATATCGATTCATGGCCGTTTGGGAAGAGGTGATCAACGACCTTATCTTTTTTTTCTACAGACCCGTTGGTTGGCGTCTTTGGGTTGTCGAAATAATGGCCAATGGCCTATTAGGAGGTCACAAAATATTGTTTCTCAAGGTACTTATTCTTCAAATGGTCTAGGAGGATACAAAATACCGTTTCTGATGTCCTTCTTCGAATGGTCTTTCATCAATCATTTGAAATTTTCGGGAACATAGTTTTCTGAGCCATTGGGTGTTCTTGACAAGTTTAATCACTCGCTGATAACTAACTTGCAAGTCAATTTTATGGCTCCGCAACCGCAATGCGTTCCACCGCCATCATATGGTTTACTGGTGATGTTCAAAATTAGATTTTCAGGGCCGTTGGTGTCTTCCGATGCCCAGTCATTCTACCTCCAATAGCCTTCTTCAGATGGTCATTCTCTCCATTGACAACTTCTTCATCCTCTCCAGGATCGCTAGTTTTTTGGACGGCACTCGTGTAATATTTTCAAGTAAGGTACATACGCGTCGAACACCCAATTTTAAGTTCTGCATGTCCCATTTCTTCGGTCTTCCGCAGATGGCTGTTTTATGGTAACTTTTTCTTCTTCACAGCCGTTGGCTTTTCCGAAAGGTTCAATTATTGATGAAACCACTCTGGTTCTTCTGCTTTCCTTTGTTACATACACTGACTCGTTGAAAATCTGGATGACGCCAAGTATCAAGTATCACTCCACATGACCTTAGCTCTGCCTTCTCTTATTTTGTAAGCTTCATTTTTTTCTCTTCAGTAAGGTTTTGAACTTTTTAAGAAAATTATCATGTGCTCAATATATCGAGAAAAGCTTCGCACTGAACCTATTGGGCATCTTCATTGAGGCAACGGAATCAATATCAAGACCCATCAATAACACCAGACCTCCCACAGTTTAGTTGAATCGAAATAATTACTGAAATTCGGCATCAATTTTTGCACGCACATAACAGCGTTCGCACGCACACAAAATGTGTGTTTGTTGTTTCCACACCACGGAATGTCCGCCGCGAACAGTGTTCGTGCGCGTTGAAACTCCGTATTTACACGTCCAGACCTGAGCATTTGTGCGCGCACAAACACTGTTCGCACGGACGTTCGTCCGCGAAAAAGTGCTCAGGTCTGTACGCACCTTTAGCACTTGCATGCGTGTGTATGGGCCACTTTAGAATTTTTGCTTGAAGAAAGTAGTTCTCAAACGGTTTTTTGCTATATGGTTAGCTCATTCCCACCTGTTCAACATGTTAAAAGCATACATCCCTGTGACGCGTAATACTTAGTACACAGAGTGAAAATTAAAAAATAAATCTTTTAACTTTTTTATCCCGGTGAAATAATTCTTGAAAAAAACAGCCTCTCATTATTCAGCAACCTTATGGTCTCGTACTGAACGTGTGAAAAACTCACCCCTCGAGAGCTGCTGGTATTCTACGTACAGGGTGAAATCAATTTTTTTTAAATAAATTTTGTCTTGATCAAATCAATCCGGACAAAGACCAATTCCGGCTCTGTTAGAAGTCTATAATTTCTCATTCAAGATATAAAAATGTCACATTCCTTAAACTGCTAAAACATGACATACAGGGTGGAACACCCTTTTTTCTTTTATTTTTTCCTGGGTCACATCAATTCGGATGATAATCTTACCCACTTCAAAGGAGAGCCTAGAGAATTTGGCGAAACATATCAAAAATTTACATTTCTGCAATCACTGCAACTAAGACTGGCTACTGTAGCATCAAGCATTTTTGCAATTAGGCATTTCCACATGACGTCACGAGCTCGTCAGTGTTGCCAACCTAGTTGAATTTATAACCTCAAAAAAGTGTTAGGGAACAACCCGCGTTGTTATGATTGTAAAAAAAGTACTTTTTTGAGATTTTGGATACAGTAGGAAGCAAGTTTGTGCGTGATAATTGTTCACGAAACTCTGGCGCTTCGATCAATACTGATAGTTGGAGATGTGCTGCCCCAAATAGCTCAATAAACAAGAAAGTTTGGTGGAGTGCTTAAATCATTTTCGTCGAAAAAAAAAAAAAGAAATCCGTGGCTTTTTTGGAAAACTAGATTCCTGGAAGAAAAGAGCATCTCAGGAAGTATCTCAAAGTGCCAAGAAATGCGACTCAAAGACATCTGGGAAGGAGAAAATATGCCAGTTTATATGCCTGCCGATAAGGTAAAAAGCTGACTAAATTGTTAGAATACAGAATAAATGTGAGATGATTTTACAAATTATCCATTACTAAGCGCCCTTCTGATTTCAGAAAGTATGGCTGTGGCAAAAACTGTGACCTGTGGCGATCGTGAAATGGAAAAATCCAGCGACCAAGGAATTTCTAAGTTGACCACAATGTTACCTCAAACCTGCTTACAAGAAGAAATTTCAGGATTTTTTAAGCAATGTGTCTTGCCGCGATGAAGCCATCAACTGAAAATTCAAGATTGTCAAGTCAGGTGTACGATTTGGTCAACAGAAGATGAAGATACTATCGGAGCCGATCCCTCTGGTTCACATTAGGGTTGCCAGATTTTTTTGAATCATATATATGAGACACCTGAGAAATATATATGAGATTAGCAAAAAATATATGAGGTCCTATTTTTTATTATGATTATCCAGATCCACATCACAATAAATATTCCGTGAAAAAGACAAATAAAAAATAAACAATTTGAAAATCTGATGAAATTAAATAAAGTCCAAATTTTACCTGGGGTCCTCGCAGGTTCACCTATTTTGGCGCCATCGCCAACCCCAACCCCAACCAGCCCGATGGATAAAGCGCTCCCGGTTAAACAGCCAATTAAACCAGTGAGCTTGCATACTTGAAGACCTGCGCACGAGCTGCGAGCAAAAGGGAACCGCCTATATGAGAAGATCTATTCTATACTAACTACCTACCTCTATTAATAACAGTTAACAGTTCGCTCATCTTTGAAAAAGTAGGTAGGTAATCTAAAGGAATTTAACGATGAAATACTCTTTTATCAAGTTAAGAAAAATAACTTCATTCAGGGCAATAATTTCGACCATTCCATGTAATTTTTAGAAAATAATAAGCACAAAACTAAGTACAGACATATTCAAAAATATTTTGCAGCTGCAGTTGCCGATTTTCAGTAGCTTTTTTGCTGATGCCTTCTCCTGGACATCCGTTCATTAGTGTCTCATGATGAAAAAAATCCTCTCAACTTGAGAAAGAATATAACATTCCAGTTCAGAATTGTTATGCTTGAATTGCAGCGCAAAAATAAAAAAATATAATAAAAATTAACAAAATTATGTCTGAAACAGCTAATAGGCCAGGCGGTAGGTCATTCTGGATAGAAAAAATTCCGACCAAAGCTTTTATGGTGTCAAACTCTTCGTAAGGTCAGTAGGTATCTATCACTGAGTTTCCGCCCAAAAACGAGTTGTGCTGATTCCTCCACATCTGCCCAAAGGTAAAGGATGTCTTGAAGGTGCAAAAAGACCTGTTAAACCCCCGTACTTTTTCATTTTATTTGCCTCAATGCAAACGTACAATTCTAACGCAAACATTGGAAGCATTTGTCATCATCTCTATGCCAGTCTTACTGTTGAAAAAAAAGATTTCTTTGTGCAGGTCAGATAAATCACATTTAATTGTTTTTCCACACAAGAAAACGATGGAGCAACATGTATTTTGGATGTTTTCTAATAACTTGTACTTACTGAACCCATTCATGGCGTTAAAATTTCAATAACAGCATTTTTGAAGATGTTGCCCGCTAAGAAGTGAATAATTTTTACCCGCCTGTTTAGCAGCAGTTTTTTCAATTTTACCAAACACCGTTCTCGAAAATTTTATAGGGAATGACAAGCTGGAACTGTTTTCTGATGATATTATATCTGGCTTAACCGCGGCACACTTTTTGAAAGTGTAGGAAACCGATTTCTTTTTGAGTGGTTCTATTTTACCCGTGTGCGGCCGTGCCTACTTGACATAGACCGGACTGATTACACAAGCTTGGAAATGTACTCTTTTCCAGCTTTAAAACACGACCATTAATGATAAAATAATATATAATTTCTTCATAAATCAATGTACAAAGTCTTAATGATAATGGTCGCGTTTTAAAGCTGGAAAAGAGTACATTTCCAAGCTCGTGTAATCAGTCCGGTCTATGTCAAGTAGGCACGGCCGCACTCGGGTGAAACAGGACCTCTCGAAAAGAAATCAGTTTTTTAGACTTTCAAGTGCGTGCCGCGGTTAGGCCAGGCAAGATATCGTTAGAGAAGAGTTTGAGCTTTTCATTACTTATGAAATTTTCGCAAACGGTGTTTGGTAAAATTAAAAAAATTGCTGTTGAACAGGCGGGTGAAAATTATTCACTTTTTTGCTGGCAACATCTTCAAAAATGCTGTTATTGAAATTTTAATGCCATAAATGGGTTCAATGGATACGAGTTATTAGAAAACATACAAAATACATGATGCTCCATCGTTTTTTTGTGTGTAAAAACGAATAAATGTAATTTATCTGACCCGCACAAAGAAATCTTTTTTTTCAACAGTAAGACTGGCACAGAGATGATGACAGATGCTTCAAATGTTTGCGTAAGAGTTGTACGTTTGCATTTAGGCAAATATAACGAAGAAGTACGAAGGTTTAACAGGTCTTTTTGCACTTTTGAGGCATCCTTTACTTTTGGGCAGATGTGGAGGAATCAGCACAACTCGTTTTTGGGCGGAAACTCAGTGGTAGATAACTACTGACCTTACGAAGAGTTTGACACCAAAAAAGCTTTGGTCGGAGTTTTTTCCAAATTGTAGTGATTTTACCGACATACCGCCTGGCCTATAATAGCTGAAAATGTATGAGATTTGCTCATATATTTGATGTGTGGTATGAGCGAGGGTATGAGGTATGAGATCTTGTTGAAATATATGAGTCTCATACCAAATATATGAGATCTGGCAACCCTAGTTCACATGTGCTTATATCACAGCAAATATTACAACTACAGTGAAGTAGAAAATGGAAACTATTGTCAATTCAAACATCTAGGCTTGTCAAAAGCAATGGAGAAAGCATGGCTAGAAATGTAGCGGGCTCAATGAACGTGAACGTTGGGTTGGAGTTTGGAGTGGTTGAATCTTTTTTTGAGGAAAAAATGAGAAATTCATGGTTTTCTCGAAATGCTAATAAGTCCGCAACGGGCAGAACGTGCGATTTTTCCAACAGATTTATATATCACAGACCTTGTTTGTGATGCAGAGAGCTAGCCTGTGATGAGAAAGAATTATATCAGATAGTATAAACCCCGTTGATCACCCCCAACAGGGGTGAAAACTTAGTCAGAAGTCTGTTCTACAAAGTGCGGAACGGGCAAACCGTTCGCTTTTTTTGAACAGAAACTTATCAGAGGCCTTGCTAATGGTGAGAATTTTTTTTTCAAATAGTCGGAATCCCGTTCATTCCCCAACGAGGGGTTGGAAATTACGTCGGAAGTCTGTTCCGCAAAGTGCGGAACGGGCAAACCGTGCGCTTTTTTTTGACAAAAACTCATCAGAGCCCTTGCTAATGATGAGAAAGAATTTTTCAAATAGTCAAAACCCCGTTCATCCCCCAACGAGGGGTTGAAAATTACGTCGGAAGTCTGTTCCGCAAAGTGCGGAACGGGCAAACCGTGCGCTTTTTTTTTGACAAAAACTCATCAGAGCCCTTGCTAATGATGAGAAAGAATTTTTCAAATAGTCAAAACCCCGTTCATCCCCCAACGAGGGGTTGAAAATTACGTCAGAAGTCTGTTCCGCAAAGTGCTTAACGGGCAAACCGTGCGCTTCTTTTTAACAAAAACTCATCAGAGCCCTTACTAATGAGGAGAGAGAATTTTTCAATTAGTCAAAACCCCGTTCATCCCCCAATGAGGGGTTGAAAATTACGTCAGAAGTCTGTTCCGCAAAGTGCGCACTTTGCGGAACAGGCTTCTGACGTTATTTCCAACCCCTTGCTGGGGGATGAACGGGGTTCTAACTATTTGAAAAATTCTTCCTCATCACTGGCAAGCCCTCTGATGAGTTTCTGTTCAAAAAACGCGCACGGTGTGCTCGTTCCGCACTTTGCGGAACAGACTTCTGACTTAATTTTTTATCCCCGTTGGGGGATGAACGGGGTTTAAACTATCTGATATAATTCTTTCTCACCACAGGCTAGCTCTCTGCATCACAAACAAGGTCTGTGATATATAAATCTGTTGGAAAAATCGCACGTTCTGCCCGTTGCGGACTTATTCCCTTTTACCAGGCAAAGTCTGTTCCATTCCTGTTCCTGTTCCGCATTTTAGATTTACCCGAAGGAATACACGAAAAAATATACGGAGGTTGTACCGATAACAATTAGGATGGATAACTAAATTGCTGTAATACAGTTATGATGTTTGCACAAAATTATCTGTTGCTAAGCCTATCTAGTTTCAGGAAGTACCTGTGTCAAGAATTGTGGCCTTCGGCAATCTAAAAATGGGAAAATCTACGGACTGAGGAATTGCTACGTCGACCACAATTTGGAGCCTAGAATCCTCAATAGAACAATTAATATTTGTATTTTTAAGAAATGTGTCTTGACACAATCAAGTTGTAGTTGAAAATTCAATATCGTTAAATCAGGTGTAAAATTTCTGTCAAGGAGGGCTCCGGTGGCCGAACAGCTGTTCGAGTTAAACTTCCATGTTTTGCCTCTGTCCATATTCTACAACCGAAGTGAAGACATTCCTGAACTTTGAAAATATAAAATATAAACAAAAACTATTGTTTGTTTCTTTAATCCAGCAGTAAAAGCTGGGCCTCAAGTATTTGGGTGATTGGGAAGCACAAACCGAAGAGGTACATACCTAGCCCCACACAAGGCATATCACTCCAGCAATGCCGGGAATGTAAACCCCCAACATTCAGGTGAGGTTTGGTGGCAAAGTTCATGCCCAATTTTGTCGAAAAATTGAATTTTCACCACTACCCTGTGCAGTTAACCTAACATGTTTGGCTTGCTTTTTCACAAAAAACACACTTTTCCACGAGAACTTATTTTGCAGGCGCAATAAGGACATTGCTTTGAACTTGATACAAAAGTTTCAAACTCAAACTCAAAAAGGTAGCCGAGGAAAAAATTGCAGAAACTGGAACTCCATAAGCGCCCTGTAGTTCGGTTGTTCTCGAACATTATTTGGTTCAAATTTGGCGGGCAATTCTGGACAGCTGGCAACACTGCCGTGACGTCAATGGAAATGCCTAATTTTGGTTGTGCGAGGAGTTGCTAAGGACAATTTCCTTAGCAACTCCTTGCACAACGAAAGTTGAAGCAACATATAATTCGTCCTGTATATCAAGTCAGAGTGATATTAGAAATGCAAATTTTTTATATAACTTGCGGAAAACTCTGAGCTTTCCAGTTAACCAGGTAAGATTATTATCCCAATCAATTCTATCCAGAAAAAAATGAAACAAATAAAGTATGTTTCACCCTGTAGGTTGTGTTTAGGGAGTTTGAGGAATGTGACATTTTTATATCTTGAATGAGAGATTATAGGCTTGTAACGGAGCTGGAATTGGCTTTTGTCTGGATTGATTTGATGAAGATAAAAAACATTGAAAAAAAATTGATTTTACCCTGTACGTAGGATACCAGCGACTATGGAGGGGTACATTTTTCAAATGTTCAATAGACCATATTAATTATTCTCACTTTCCCCTTTCACTAGTCATTTGTAAGTTAGGTATGTGCCTGTGACCATGCGCACTGCAGTAGAAGATCTCGCGCGCCACAGCATGCATAGAAAACGGCACTTTGCTGTCGCTGTCAGAATTTACGATTTCAAGGTGTTTTCTTGATTCTTGGGACGTTTTAACCTTTTTAACCATACTTTTACGTGACGGCTGACGCTCGGTTCGCTTTCAAGCGCTGTCAAAATTTTCGTTAGCGGAAGTTGTGCAATAAAATATGGCGGGTAATTTGAAATTGTTTTGGATTCAAAAACCCCATTCTAAATTGCTTCGCATAAACTTCACAGCAAGATTTTCCATTTCATTATGGTGAAAAGTAGATCAGGTATTTCTTTTTACACACTTGCTATGTTATACATTCGCTGGAATTGTCAATTTGCACCTTGAATTGATCATTTTACAAAGTCATTCAACATGCATATTGCATATTCTTATGGGAGTTTCAACCCAGCACATGTGGTTGTCTCTCTCCCCGATCTGCGACTGCGCTCTGAATAATTAATATGGTCAATAGGAGACTATAAGGTCGCTAAATAAGGAGAGACTGTTTTTTCTCGAGGATTGTTTCATCGAAATAAAAAATTTCAAAGATTTATTTTTCAATTTTCACCCTGTATACTAAGTATTACGCGTCACAGGGATGTATGCTTCCAACATGTTGAACAGGTGGAGATGAGCTAACCATATAGCAAAAAACCATTTGAGAACTACTTTCTTCAAGCAAGAGATGTTTTTTTTACTATTTCAAGTACACTATATCTTGAAGTAGGTAGGAAGCGAACAAATTATGCTGTAGGGCAACACTAATAATGGAGAGAACCTTATAAATTTTGATGCCGCAATGTATTTTGGAATATATTCTATTCAGATTCCTCCTTCAGCTTTGGGAAATGATGATGATGATGATGGCGATCTATGCAGATGACATCACAGAGTGATAAGAAATTGAAGAATTTCATCCCATCATCTAAATAGGCTGGAGGCATGAAAATCGCCAAAAAGATCCATAATTTAACGCTTAACAAGACAAAAGAAACCGTTTCGAACAATTTTCAGCCGTTTCTTCAAACCTATGCTATAGAATGCACTTTTTTTCTAATAATTTAGCATAAATTTGTCAACATTCCGTGGAGGATCTATTTCCAATGACCTAAGAATTGACCCAGAGACCTCGTAATTTTCTGTTTTTTTCACGAAAAGGCAACACTTCTTAATTCAAACAGCTGCTAAAACCGAACCGCTGCACTTATGGCTACGAATCTTGGTGAGCAACCTGAGAAATGATCAGGGGTCATAATTGCGGTGTTCAATTACTTGCAATGGCTCGATGGCTGGAAGTAGGTCCTCTAGTTCTGAGGAACCCGATGAAATCAGTGCGTCATGTTTCTTTCAGCAAAAATGGTATGATGGTCCATCCAAGGTGATCTTTCACAATATAGAGTAATGGCATGATACTAGCCTAATGACTATCAGTCATTTTTTCAGTCATCAGTTTGATATTTACAAAACAAGATGGCGGCTTCCCCCCAAAAAAGTTGACTGTCTTATTTAGAAAAAAAGTAGGCCTAGAAAATAACTGCAGCTGTTATTCATTTATGACGTCTTTTATAACGCAAATACCAAATTTCATTCCGATATCTTTAAAAATAAGCGATATAATGAAGATAATGTTTTTGGCAGTAGATCTCAGTTTTTTTTCAAATATCTCGAAAACGGTTGATAATGTATCAAAATGGTTTGGTGTACCTCAACAACCATCAAATTGCGCATCATATGACATGCCCTGCAATACTCTACCTTTGTCCGTTCAAAAGATGCAATTTTTTTAAATTGTTTTTCTTCTCCACCCTGTATACAGGATCTGAACTGAAATTTCGCTTGCGGCGATGGACAAAATTGTTCAAACAGGTGCTAAGAGCATGTGTGCCAAAAGACATTGCATTACTCAAAAATGCAGCGTATAATACTGTACCGACCCCACTATAAGGAGAGGTAACAGCTCTTCAGCCACCGGATCTAGGAAAAAACGTCCCCCGCAAAACGTCCCCGGTAAAAATGTTCCCCACAATACGTCATACGTCCCGTGGAAATTACGTCCCCGGGAAAAAAACGTCCCAAGGATAAGACGTCCCTGGGAAAATACATCCCCAGGAAAATACGTCCTCGGGAAAAGAAAGTCCCCCGGAAGAAAAGTCCCTGGAAAAATACGTCTCCCTTCTGAATTAGTCTGGATATTCACTCGGATGAGCTTCTTTGTGTCGTCATATTACTTCCGAAACTCCAGTGGAGACCGCCTCTTGTGTCCTTTATGCGTGTGCTCAGCAGGGCTTCAAACGATATCGAAGACACAAGGGGGTCCAGTGAAGTTTCATAGCTTGACATAACATGAAGGCAAAAGGGTACTGGTACCTACTCTCAAAAGCCAATAAAAGGCTAAGTGGGCCAATTAGGCTCTATCTCGGGCTCTGAACTACACTTGAGGACACAAGGGGGCCCGATAGGGCCCCGAATATCACATCAAGACACAAGGCGCTCACTTATGCTCCGAAAGTCTCGGAAAGATGTAAGGGGGCTCAGCAGGGCTTCAAAAGACATTGAAGAAATAAGGAGGCCCAATGGAACTCTGGATAACAAGTAGGCAACTGGGGGCTTACTAGAATTCTGATAGCCATGAAAAAACATAAGGGGGCTAACTAGGGCTCCAAACTACACTTCAGACACAAGGGGCCCGATATAGCTCCGAAAGTCATAGAAAAACTATAAAGGAGGAAGCTATACAGGGTGTTTCAGGGATGATAGCAAGAAATTCAATTGTGGGTAGATCTCGTCAAAATATGACGAAAACCTCTGTACCATTTTGCAAAGTTCGGCCTAATGACGAAGATACAGCCCTCCAAAGTTTACTTTGTTCGGATTTCAAAAAATTTTAACCCAGGAACGTTTTGACAAATTTAGCTTAATTTCAGCAAATGCTGGTTTGTCTTGATTATCTATCAACCTGCCAAATTTGGAAAGAATCCAACCAGTGGTGTAGGAGTTATGAGGGTCAATAATTTAGAAGCACGACCGAAGAAAAGTTGACCTAAGGTGACCCCTCGTAACTTCTACGCCACTGATTGGATTCTTTCGCAATTTGGCAGGTTGATAGAGAATCATGACAAACCAGCTCATGCCAAATTAAAGCTAAATTTGTCGGAACGTTCCTGAGTTACAAATTCTTGAAATCCGAAAAAAATGAACTTTGAAGGGCTGTATCTTCGTCATTAGGCCGAACTTTGCAAAATAGTTTATAGGTTTTCGCCATATTTTAACGAGATCTACTCACAGTTGAATTTTTTGCTATCATCGCTGAAACACCCTGTATAATAGAAGAAGACAAAAGGGGGTTACTGGAATTTTGATAGTCATAAAAAAACATGATGGGGTTCATCGGGGCTCCAAATTATACTTGAAAATAGAAAGAGGACCCAGTTTGGGGCCGAATATCACATAAAGGCACAAGGGGCTTATACCGCTGTATAATAATTTATTTTGTATACTTATACGTGGTTAAGTGGATTAGCCTCGCAGCTAGACTTCGCCACGCCAAAGAAATTTTTTTTCTTTCTTGGAATAAAGACCATTTATTATTATTATGATTATTATGATTTTTCTTCTGCGGTTTCGGCGCTGCCAATGCTCCAAACGCAAAAAGGAAAAAATTGGTATTTCTAAAACTGAATTGGCCAGTTCAATGGCATTTTTTTCAAAAAATGTTGAAATTTTTTTGGAAAATTTTCAGCAACAAAAAACCAAAAATAGCTATTTGACTAGACAATCCAATTTCAGATACCCGTTTTCTTCAGTTTTTCTCTCGAAGCACTGATAGCAATGGAACCATAAGAAGAAAAGCAATATTTTATTGGGACGTCAACCTTAAAAAAGTTAACTTCAACACCATGTATCTTTTTAAGGACCATGAGTTTTATTTTCTTTCGGCCTTATTTTTGATGGGGAATCATCCCTCAAAGTTTGTAATAACCAGTAGGTACCTAACACCCTGTAGGTATATGATGTTGATATTTGCGATATTAAGTTGAAAAATTGAAATTACTAAAAAAAAAGTTATAAGCTTTTAAAAAATTTCCCAAAACTTTCGGACCATACTTACGTTAGGCACGTGCGTGTGTGCATGCGTGTGTGCGTGCGGCGTGTGTGTATTACATTGATATTTTCGGTAAATAGGTAATGCAGACGATTTGCCAGCATCTTCCATTATTCATATACATATATCCCTGAAAAATCCATGGCGTTGTAAATCGCCTTTGTCTTTTTCCCGATTTTCTTATATCCTCAAATATTAGCAACTTGTTGCAACATGCCATAATTGATTATTCTAAAGTCACTTAGACACTAAACTTCTAGTAAACCACTAAACCCTTCACTATACGGAGGGATGACAAAGACCATCAACTTGTTGCTATTGTTGAGTAATGAGTTTTGTCCAAGTTCCTTCTCCGAATATAAATCCTAATCAAATTTGGCTTACTGGATTTGCAGCTTTGCAGCTTATACGTACCTACGTGAGTATCTATACCTACTATCTTACTACCTACGCCAAAGATATATTACATTAGAGCAAAGATATCAATTACAATTTTTAATTCCCTAAATTTCCAATGGTAAAGACCGCGAGGTATGTTCATGATGTAGGTACCTACTTACTCGTATTTCAGTGTCAATAACATTGTTCGAATTCTGAGGCTCGATTATAGCCTAAAGGGTTGCTATGTGGTCCCCCAAATCTGTTTAGTTCGGGGATTGAATGCGCCTTCACGTTTTGACTGGCCGGCGTAGAAGCGGTTTCATTATTTAGGTATTTTTGCCTGCAGACTTTTGTTGTATCTTTTACGTGACTCATAATCATAAAATCATAATCATAAATCTTCATTTCCAAGGACAGCACTTACATCACACTGTATGGGAAAATGTCATTATTCAGTTAATGCAGTTCACAACATAATAACATAGCTTGTGGTGTGGTAGTTAGCGCGTTCGACTACCATTCCAGAGGTCGCGGGTTCGATCTCCGCCGGGGACGGATTTTCGCCTCGAAAACAATCTTCTTGGTTTAGTTGGATTGCATGCTAAATGCAAGACGCCGTGTGTCGCATAGCGCGTAAAATACGAACGATGGTGCCGATCCCATGCGATGTTGGTGGTCGTTAAAAATCCCTACCCTGTGTTGGAACACACAGGGGTTCGGCAAAATTTCCGGTATAGTGGAGGAAGGCATCCACCGGCGTCGGTGTTAGGCCTCGTTGCGGGAATAGGCCGACGTTGAATGAACGAATAAAAAAAAAACATAATAACATGGATAATAGAAAGTTTTGCTTCCATTGCAAACGCAGACAACAACGAAAAAACAGACGGTGACAGAATTACGTAAAGAATTCATATACCTACTGTGTAACAGCCCTTCTCGAAAAGAATCTTTTTGACTTCTGCTTTGAAGGCAGAAAATTTCTCAATGTTCTTTATTTTTGATGGTGAAGAGTTATACAACCTGATCGCCGTGGGATTAGGACTACTTCTGGTCTGCGCAAATTTATGGAGCGGAGTGAGCAGTCTATCAGCACCACTGGTCCCGTAGTGGCTGAAATGACCATTTGTTTGAAAAAGTGGCAAGTTCCTGCGGACATGACAAACGCACTCAAGCGCATACAGGGAGGGAACGGTAGCAACCTGTGTTTGATGAAATATGACCTGCAGCTCGTTTGGGGCGACAACCCCAGCATGTGACGGATCACTCTCTTCTGGGCCAGGAAAACCTTCTGAGATTCCGAACTACCACCCCAACAAAGAATGGCATGGCATAATTCAAGATGGACTGAACACAAGCGTGGTAAAACGCTCAAAATCAGGGTCTCAAAAATTACTATGCGCCTTAGCTGCATGACAGCAAAGGCCTTCGATGTCAATTGCCTAACTACTTTCTGAGTGTAAGCTATCCAAGTAAGGTGTGGGTCAACAGAAACCCCCAATAATCTAACTTCAAATTTTATTAACTCACAAATGACAGTTAGAAGAGTACTTCAAACTGTTCAACAGTTTTTTTAGGGGTTTCGAATAACATATTGCAAGTCAAGTTTTGTGAAATAAAACTTCTGTCATTTTTTGATAATGACACTTCCACTTGACAGATGACAGCCAAAAACTTATCAGCTCATTTGACAGCAAGACTTGGTATTTGGTATACTTGTTTGTATACCAAATTTCAAGTCGATCGGAATAACGGTGCAAAATTGGGTTTTTTTTTGAGGGACTTTTGACAACTGGCAGCCCCCAAGACGACTCGCTTTGGGGAGGCAAGCTGGCGTTTCAGCAACTACCATGTGGGTGGCTATCACCAAAAGAAGTATGGTGCGGTCAGAAATGGCATGATCTCAAAGGCCAGAAGGCCGCTAGCTCACAGTCTAACACTGCCGGTAGATATGTGAGCTGCTGAACGGCTTGTCGAATCGCTATTTATTGAGGTTGACGATTGTTACGAAAATTTTATTTTTTTGTTATACGCTGCCAGCCGGTTGAGGTGGTGTCAGGGGCGACGGTATGGTTTCTATAAAGGTTTTCTCATTGAAGAATGAAGAGGGCATTGTGTGTCTGATATTGGCAGTGGGTCTTCTTTCTTGCACGGTTCCTTATCGGGTAATTCGGTAGTTGGTTTTTGGCGTGCGATAATATCGAACTCAAATTTAAAAGTTCGTTAAGTTTTATAATTTTCTACTAAGAAAATTGTGATCGTCGCACCCAAAAAAAAGGCCACTCCGAGGAGTCCTATAAGAAACCCCAGTCCAGGAAATTCACCCACCATCTGGGAATGGAACAAGCAACCCTAAAATTCTGGGGTAAGTCCGAGGGTAAGTCCTACTGCCAGGTCATCGGGCACAAATGCAAGGCTTCTCTTTATTCTAGGTTTTTCTTTTATTTCTTCCTACGTTAATTCAACAACCGGAGATCTCTGAACCCTTCCTGTATATTAGGTTTGTTCCATCAGCAGTCCCTGACTGTCCGTGGACGTCAGCAGCCTGCGCATTACGATTTATGGAACGCCAAAATCGTAATGCGCATGCTGCTGACGTCCACGGACAGTCAGGGACTGCTGATGGAACAAACCTATTTACAAATCGAGTTACAAATACGCCACTACACACGGAAGCCGAGATACCTGCCGTCGTCGCTGCCATCCACCTCGTGCTACCTGCCTAGTGCGCTCCCGTGACGCTCCTCTACCTACCATCAACGACGTCCGGGAATAAGAGTCCAGTCAGCTAAGTTGCATACGTTCGTTACTCTTCCATTCAGCTAATTGACTACGAATGATACCAACAGCAAGAATTCTGCGCTTCGTGAAACAATCCGAATAAATATAACCATCATAATAACCCTTATCAGTTTAAATACCTACCTTTTTTTTTGTGAATTTCTAACATCTACATAGCTATTTTATACAATTATCTGCAATCTGCAATAATAAGTGACAATATTTTGTACTAATTCACTCCAGGTCCTCATCTTTTTAGATTAATAGCATAAACGGAATTTTTGGCCAAGAACCCGTTGCGAGTTAGTTTAAAATTGAGTGATCGCCCTGCTCCCAAGTGGATATTATACATATATTCTTCACAAAATTATGGTTTTTCTCATTCACTTTTATTTTATCACGTTAATATTAAGCCGCTTTGATATGGCCTAGCCGACCCACGCGGCCTGGTTTACTGTCTTTCTGCTTCTGCGGCTGGAGCTAGTCCACGTACCTACTCTTCTGATTAGCCAATCTAATTGGCTATTGAACAACGTATCACGAATCATTTGACGTTTTTTGTAACTAAAGACGATTTTGAGCGACATACTCATGTTACGCGTTACGTATGTCTGCGTTAGCTCACTTTCTGTGATTTTCCGAATTTTTCCTTTCCAAAGGCGTCGCGTGGCGAGACTCCCAGCCAACTAGAATCACACTAGGGTTGAACGCGGTATAACTTCCAGTAACTTTTCATGTCACTCGCAAAAATTTGAAAAATATATGCTGTAGTGGTAGTTTTGAATGTAGAGGAGAGGTTATGTAATGCCTGCTGTCCTGTCACAAGTTGTTCACTCACAGCTCACAGCTTTTGCAGTTTGCAGAAGCAGAAGTAAAGCTTCGTTCATGATGGATGGTAACCTAAGCCGCAAGCAGTATAGCGAGCAGTATAGGCGCTCTGCACATTTTGAATATCCCGCCCGTTTCAGCACCCTCATGCGGCAGTCGCGAACATATGTGTGAGGAAAATTGTCAAAATTGAAGTTTATGCATTGTTGAAATTGACATTTGCAGGTGGTATGATTATTTAAATGGCATTGTTGTTATGGAAATAGATGACTTCCTGTACGAAAAGTACAAAAAAACCGCAACTTTTGGCGCTGAAGCAAATCCATGCACAGAGTGCCTATACCGTAAGATGTAAGATGTAAACTTAATAGCACGGACCACGGTCTATAAAGGTGCGTTCAGTCAGCTTATTTAGCCGCAAGTTTAATTTTAGTCGTAAGCGCTGCATCGCTTATTGGCTGTTCTGAGGAGGCTGGCTCATAAGAGCCAATGAGCGTCGCTGCGCTTGCGACTAAAATCAAAACTTGCGGCTAAATAAACTGACTGAACGCACCTTAATACACAGACTTGAAGGTTTGCGGGAGTGGTAGTACTGAAGGTGGGTTCAGTCAGCTTGGTTTTAGTTTTAGTCGTAGTCGTTGTCGTAAATTTGAAAGTAGAAAGCACGCGTCATATGCGCGGCGTTCATACAGAGTTTTAGTTTTAATTTTAGTCGTAAGAATTCTGAACTTTGTCGTATGATGCCGACTTGCAGGTTGCGTAATTACCGGCATAAGGTATGAGCATGGATGGTGATGGTAATGGGTTGTATGTATCAATAAAAAAATTGCATAAGCATTTGCTTCGATTTCAGAGGAGTTGTACTCGCCATAAATGTAAGCAAATACTTATTTATGCTTATTTTTTTACGAGTTTTTATATTAATACTACCCATTATGAACACGGACCGTATGAAGATGAAGGTTCGCGCAGTATCATTCGAGCTCCTATTGGTCAATTCTTACGACTAAATCTTGCTGTATGAACGCTCTTTTCTGTTACGACAACGACTAAAACTAAAACAGCGACTAAATAAGCTGACTGAACGCACCTTGAGAGTTAGCCATTTTCAATTACCCGGAGTCCTCGGGGAGCAGGTTACCTATATTGACGACGTCATTGGTCAAGTTCATGCAATCGGTTATATCACCATCATGCGAATGCGGCTCATGCGGAAAACAGAAATATGAACGTTCCCTCTCCACACACACACCGACTAACCCTGGGTTGCGTTCGAGAACTACACTATTCTGCGATTGTTGCAGAAATGACCGTTCGAGATCTCTTCTGTGCGCACTATCGGTAACGCAGTAAACCGTTCGAGAACTCAAAACGTGTCGCGTTGAAAGTGACAAAATTCGCAGCACCTCCGAGCGCCGTGAAAGTTACTCGTCATGCGCACCTCAGCACCCCACATATTTCTCTGTCAGACTTTTTTTTTTATTTTGAACATAATCGTTTCGATTGGGTACTTACGTGGTAGGCAGTACCTATAAAAATGGGTAGGGGAGACCGGGGCACAGTGGACCATTTTTTTAATTTTATTTTAATTTTTAAAAACTATATACGACATCTCTGTTTTCTCTGTACGAGGTCAATATTTGCAGTTTTTGCTACCACTTTTCGTTAACATAACATTCAATACCTGAATAGGTTTTATAAAAAAAGTCATTCTTATTTTTTTTCAAACTGGTCCACTGTACCCCGTATACGGGGTACAGTGGACCATAGACCGGGGCACAGTGGATCTTGCACCATTTTAATAGAGTTTTAGTAATACAAACACGGATTAATTTGTTTGTTATTAGGAATAAGTAGAATACAAGTAGAGAATAAACTTTTTAATAAGTAGGAGCAAAAATACATGGCATATTGAGAATGCAAAAACAAAAATAAATGGATATTAATAATGAAAAACAAAAATAAATGGAAATTAACAATGGAAAACATATAAAGATCATTATCCCATATTGTATTGAGAAAAACTTATGTCAAACTGGAAACGGTCTTGAGTTCTAGCCGTGCCGCCAGATTGAAGCGGATTGGGTAGATGATAAATGATATTTTTATTTGATTAATATTTTTATTTGATTAATTTGATTAATATTTGATTGATTAGAATAGCACCTACATTGGCTACACATTATTTGTCTTAAAATGGGGCACACTGGCCATATGGCCACTGTGCCCCGAACAAAACGGACCACTGTGCCCCAAATGACATGTTATTATTTCAGCTCTAACCAAAAAAAAAAAGAAGTGCATATAATAAAATAAATTACTAATGGGAGTGTTCGCAAGTATCAGTTTCATGATCGAGCTATGAGCAATGAACTCTTTTTACATTATTTAGCTAACAAAATACAAAATTGTACTTACATTGCCATTCACATTGTACCCTTAAATAGAGAGAGAGTGACGAAGCTATGAAAGGGATATATCGGTATTCTCTGTCAGCGTCTCGGCATTTCCTGGCCTCGTCAAAATTTAAAACAGAGTCAGCTGGGTGGGCGTGGTTGCTATTGACATTTGTCATTCACCCGATTTGTTTACAATCTTGAGTTGTCATTATTTTGCATGCCGAAATCGCCGAAATCCGGGCTAAAAATGCCAAAACGAAAAAGGTGCACCGTGAAGCAGTACAAGAGTCGGTAAGATGTGATGTTTTTCTTGCCGAAGAAACCATCAGGTATAGAATCTTGCAAAATTGATGAACTTCTATTATTGTACTTTTTGGGTTTTCCAGCTGTTCGGGGCCAGTACCTACTGAAATACATAATATACCTACTGCGCTTACGGCAATTACAAATCTATCTTCACGATGGGGTCACCACGTCGACGGTTACTGCATTCAACGATCAACGGAATTTGTGTATGAGTTGAATGATGAAACCTACGTTCGACGAAATGCCAGCAGTACTTGAAATACGGTGATCGAAAGCATCTGCTATGTATGGAACACAATATACATGCCTAAAACAGTTTTTAAGAGTTTCTGTTAAATTTAGTGAAAAAATCTGTGTTGAAAGATGAAACGGTCGACTTAATAACCTCAACAAAAATATTGACAGCTCATGTCATGCATTTTGACTGTGACGCAGGGTGGTTTAGTAACAAGCAATTGCACCACACCCTGACGTGCAAATACCCTAGTGCTCTAGCTTTCTCTCTCTCTATACCCTCTCGCTCAATGACTTGGCTTACGTCTCTCTCTGGGTGACCAGATCCCAGGTCTCTCTACCCTTAAAAACAAACAGCTGACTGCTCAGTGAGAACGGCCGACTGAAGTACTGCGTAAACACAGCCGGTAATATAGATCACTGTCAGGTTCCTTCACGTGATAATGCGCAGCTAATTGACTCTTTGTTATTCAATATTTTTAGGCTGGACCACTGTGCCCCTATGGCTACTGTGCCCCGGTCTCCCCTACCCACTTTATCAGAAAATCTTACTTTACTTTAAAACTAAACAGCACTGCGATCGCCAATCAGTGAGATTGACAGTGACATTTCCAGCACAGCGAAAATCGTTCGGAAAGTGGTAGTTACTTTGTCTTACTTGATACCCCCACTCCAAAAATGTAAAAATCGCAGAATAGTGTAGTTCTCGAACGCAATCCTGGTTGCGAGGAAGGTATGCTGGCGTTAGTTAGATTTCAAATCCATGGACGTTATCCGTGACGTCATCATCAGGGAGTTTGCGATTTCATTGAACGTACGACGTAACGCAACGTAGAACGTGGAAACTCCCCCGTAACTAGGGAATTGCAGATAACAAACTCGCAAATTTTCACGTTGAAAGTAACGTTACGTCGTACGTACGTGTGCAAGCAAACTCCCCATTATCAAAAAACAAAGATTTACTGTGCACTTCTGAGAAGTTGAACTCCTCCGGGAATGGAGAATGGAATGGAATAGAGCCTTGGAACTTCGTCTGATCCGGCCATATGTGCGTCATTTTCTTACAAAAATGCGCTTAAAAATTGATGCTTCGTTGATTCGGTCAAAATGGGACACCTGTAGGTACAATAGCTGAAAATAATTTAGGTCATAGGTCTTATCAAACCATATAACTTTTTTTATCGCATTTTCGTAAAAAAATGACGCTTATATGGCCGGTTTGTCTGCCTGTCCGTCCGTCTGTCCGTCTGTCCGTCCGTCTGTCCGTCTGTCCGTCCGTCTGTCCGTCCGTCTGTCCGTCCGTCTGTTCGTCCGTCTGTCCGTCTGTCCGTCCGTCTGTCCGTCCGTCTGTCCGTCCGTCTGTCCGTCCGTCTGTCCGTCTGTCCGCCCGTCCGTCTGTCCGTCTGTCCGCCCGTCCGTCTGTCCGTCCGTCTGTCCGTCCGTCTGTCCGTCCGTCTGTCCGTCCGTCTGTCCGTCCGTCTGTCCGTCCGTCTGTCCGTCCGTCTGTCTGTCTGTCTGCCCGTGTAGAAATTAAGAAGTTGTACTCCTCCTCGAGGAATAAAGCTAGAGCCTTAGAACTTTTTTTGATAGATAGTTGATGTCCCCAAGGGTGGCCAATGGACATTATTTCTTTAAACATACATATTTATCACTATTATTATCAAAAAACAAAGATTTTCTGTGTCCTTCTAAGAAATTGAACTCCTCCTCGGGGAATGAACCCTGGATTTTTTTCCGATGGATAGCTTAGGTTCTCAAGGGTGGCCAGGGGGCGCGCAGATTGGATCTCTGGTTGCGCCACCATCTTGGCCGCCATATTGAAATTTCTTATTAGTTGAACGATTTTCATGAAACTTGGAACTTACCTTTGTCACGTGTGACCATTCTTATTTTCAAGCTAAATTTCATCATTCCGCCGCCATCTTGGCCGCCATATTGAAATCTCTTATTAGTGGAACGATTGTCATGAAACTTGGAACTTATTTTTATCTTGTATGAACATTCTTATTTTCAAGCTGAACTTCATGATTCCGCCGCCATATTGAAATTTCTTATTAGTGGAACGATTTTCATGGCACATGGAACTTACCTTTATCACGTATGATCATTTTTATTTTCAAGCTTAATTTCATGATTCCGCCGCCATCTTGGCCGCCATATTGAAATTTCTCATTAGTGGAACGATTGTCATGAAACGTGAAACTTACTCTTGTCTCGCATGAACATTTAATTTTCATTTATTAATTCCTACTACCCAATACTAAGTCTTATGAAACTCGTATAATAATACCATTTTTCAGATTCCATTTCTCAATTCCCTTATACAGGGTGTCAGGGCCGTCTTAAGCGGGCGTGCAACTCGTGCATGGCACAAGGGCGGCCAGATTCAAGGGGCGTTTTTCCTTATTTTTTTTTTTTGCTTTTCATATTTTACCACCGCGGCTGCCCTGAACATTTTTGAATTTTTCATGAAAAAAAGCTATTCACAAAATTAAAAATTTGACATTTTAAAAAAATCGCGAAAGGGGGCGCCTTAAATGGGAGAAGAGGGCGGCCTAACAGTTTTTGCACGAGGGCAGTCAAATGTCTCGAGACGGCCCTGCAGGGTGTCCCAGCTAAAACAACCCAGCGCGATTTTCTCAGAAAATCTCAAGGCAACAAAAAAAATTTGGGGGGAAGCCTGACCCTCTGGCTTTCTTTTAAGAGGGCGCCGATGCTTGTAGGTGTTCTAGTTTCCAAGAAAATGCAGTTTTAATCAGGTGAGTCACAAGAATTCGAAAATTCATGACCGACAAAACAAAATACTTTAGAGGAAGAAAAATCCTCTTTCTCTGTGTTTTCCATTGATGTGTCGCCGATGTCTGTACTTGGCCCAGTAAGCTAGATATTCTGCCTTACAGCCCAGAAAACACAAAAATCGGAATTCATGACGACGTCACCGATCACACACTTGTTGATTTTAGCATCAGCCAGTATTCATCGCTATGGTGAATCTCGGTATGGTGAGTGAAAAAGTCCTAGTAACGACTAGTGTTGAAGTCAATAAGTGTGTGATCGGTGACGTCATGATTCTGATTATTGTGTTTGCTGGACTGTGAGGCAGAATATGTGGCTTACTGGGCCAGGTACAGACATTGGCGACACATTAATGGAAAGCCTATAGAGAAAGAGGATTTTTTTTCATTTGAAGTATTTTGTTTTGTCGATCATGAATTTTCGAATTCTTGTGACTCGCTCGATTAAAATTGCATTTTCTTGGAAACCAGAGCACCTACAAGCATCGGCGCCCCCTCAAAAGAAAGCTAAAAGGTCAGGCTTCCCTCCAATTGGAAAACATCTATTGTTGCTCTGATATTTCCTGAGAAAATCGCGCTGGATTGTTTTAGCTGGGACACCTGTATGTGCTATTTTTGAATCACTCTGTGGTAATGAGTAATGATGACTAATCTAATGACAATTAGAAATCAAAAGAGTAGAGTTATGTTCATCCATGCAGGTATCCCAGCGTTAGGTGCAGGCCTCACTCATTAAGTTCGATGCCTTCCTCCTTCCTGTTCCTCGTAACTCTCATCCGAGCTCTCATCCAACTCTTTCTTATTATTTGCTATGATTCTGATGTCATCTTGTCATCGATCCACGACCTCTTCTAGGTCCCATCAGACTCATCTAGGTCTTCCCACCACAGCTTCCGACGCTCCTCTTAGTTCCTCGTGGTCTGCAGCAGGTACCTACCTATTTTAGTATCCGCTATTCTCATCTCATTAATTATTAAGTCGAGTCGAAGTCACGTGCCCACCCCATCGTCACGTAAGAACGTATGTATCACTTATTTTGGTTTCGTTGGGAACAGGGCTACCACGCATTATTTCCTAAAGTTACATACCCCCTTAGTTTCATCGTTCTATTATTCTGTGGTTCTATAATCGAGAAGGTACCTACCTGCCTAATGAAAAACTGGGGGAAAAAGCAAAGCTGCACTGATTGATCTCTCTGGGAGCCTTTGTGAGAATAGGTTCGTCTTACCCAGAGTTCACCCTCAACGTCGTCTTATGGCGCGAATGTAATGTGGGTGCCGATAGGGATAAACATAATGAAAATTTGTTCGAACAAGAGGAGATTGAGTTTGATTTTTCCAATTATCATATTGATTTTGGGCTCCAACTCCTTGGCTCAATGACCTACTGTCAAGTCCCTACGTGGACCTTTTAATGGAAGAGCTATTTACACGAGAAGTGCAGACATCAGTTCTGGGAGGGTGTGAACTTCTCTAGTCCAGAAATCGAGCGACTCACATGAAGGAGACTTTGACATTTCCCAGAACTTCAATTTTTAAGCTTTTTAAGCGCGGCGAAAAGTTAGGAGTAGGTACCATGAATGTAGGACGCGCAAAGTGAATAAATTTCTTGTGCAAGGAACTTTTGGCTTGCCACGCTAGACCGTTGTAGTGTAGGTACTCGTAGTGGCAAGATTTTCTATACAGCTCAAGGTTTTAGACTTTAGTGTGGAATTGCGTGAAATGACCTATAACTATGTGGGGTAATTTTATATGCCTACACCCGGATAGTGGCTTTTATGGGGTCGGTCGTGCTATAGGGGGTATTATTAGAATATGTGCCCTGACAAGTGAGGAATAAAAAATGATGTGCGCATGACCGTGGACCCATCTTCGGGGGTATCATTTTGTCGATTCGATCGTCGGTTCGCCTTGCTTCCTCGGTTAGGTTGGTTGGTATACCTATAGATATACGCACACCATCACGAGAGAGGGGTGGCATGCTCCCAGACGCAGCTAAGGGTCTATCTACTTCCGACCGTTTCCGAATGGGATCGTAATCACACGCACGTCCAGTGATGAAGCGACGTCCCCAATGTCCTGAAGCGTCGATCATCTGACAGAATTGTGTCGGTTGTTCCGAATCCATCAATTATTTTATTATTTAAACAATTAAACCACAATTCAACCTCGAGTTCACCTACCGGCCCAGTAAAAAAAAATACAAAAATCTACATCCTGTGACATGTAATAATGACTACTGTTCTGTGAGGAAAAAATCTCTATTTTTTAACTGAAACTAATAATTTTTCCTCAATAAAAACTACGTGCAACACTTCTTGTAGCAGCAACATATCAACAGACACACTTTATCTTATGAATCTTTAAACAGGGTAAGTATACCAAGGGTCATGTTGTGGTCGTAGGTCATAGACTTCTGTGTGTGTGTGTGTGTGTGTGTTTGTACCCCATTAACTGTGGCGACTTGTGCGTGCAACGACCTATGCTGTGGCGTCCGCTCTAGTTGTGGCGTCTTACACACGGTTGCCACAGCAAAAACCTTCACTGTCTCAAAAATAATCACCGCTTAAGGCTAGAACTTATAGAACAGCTTTTATAGAAGCATATTGACTTTGCATATGAAGGAAATCCTCGGATCTTCAAAACTTAGTGGTGTATAAGTGAATTCATCAGGTTGCCACAAGTAATTAGAAGTGCTTTGTGCAAGTTTGGGTATGACACCCATTTGTGACCTCCTGTGCTGAAGCGCCCCCTTGAGTTCACACACTAGTACTAAACCAAGAATATATTCAATGGTGTTGGTTGTTCTTTCGCAATCTGCACACACACATAATGCATCAGTGTACTTTTGTGGCACCCACCAGCAAAAAGTCGTAGAAAATTCAGATTTTTTAAAATCACCAACCTGAGCATAAAAAGATATTTCCAAACGTACCCCCTTTGTCCCCACTCACCCCCTTCGACTCCACTCACCCCCTCTCAAAATGACAAATATAATCACCTGCTTTGAGTACGTCAAATTGAAGACATCAAATTCTCTTTGTGAGAAAAATATTATAATTTTTTTTTGTTCAACCCCCCTCCCCACCCACCCTTAAGTTCCAAATTTCAAATGGCACCACGTACTTCTGATTAACCAGATTGAAGAGTCTTGAATTCTCTTTCTGAGAAAAATATAAAAATCATCAATCACCCCCTGTTGTCCCCACCCTACCCTCACTTATAAAATTTCATGTATATTAATCTACTTTGTGGTACATCAAATTGAAAACATCAAATTCTCTTTGTGAGAAAAATATTATAAATTTTTTTGATCAACCCCCCTTTTGCCCCATCTACCCTTACATTCAAAATATCAAATGGTATCACGTGCTTTTTGGTTCCCCAGGTTGAACACTCTTTCTGAGAAAATTATAAAAATTTGTAATAACCCCCTTTTGCCCCCCTGATTTAAAATTTCATGTAGAATAATCTATTTCGTGATACATCAAATTAAATACATCAAATTCTCTTTGTGAGAAAAATATTATAATTTTTTTTGTTCAACCCCCCTTTTGTCCCACCCACCCTTAACTTCCAAATTTGAAATGGCACCACGTACTTCTGATTAACCCGATTGAAAAGTCTTGAATTCCCTTTCTGAGAAAAATATAAAAATTATCAATCACCCCCTGTCGTCCCCACCCACCCCTACTTAAAAAACTTCATGTATATTGAACTACTTTGTGGTACATCAAATTGAAAACATCAAATTCTCCTTGTGAGAAAAATATTATAAATTTTTTTGATCAACCCCCCTTTTGCCCCATCTACCCTTACATTCAAAATATCAAATGGTATCACGTGCTTTTTGGTTCCCCAGGTTGAACTCTCTTTCTGAGAAAATTATAAAAATTATTAATAACCCCCTTTTGCCCCCACCCCCCCCCCCCCTAATTTAAAATTTCATGTAGAATAATCTATTTCGTGATACATCAAATTGAAGACATCAAATTCTCTTTGTGAGAAATATATTATAATTTTTTTTGTTCAACCCCCCTTTTGTCCCACCCACCCTTAACTTCCAAATTTCAAATGGCACCACGTACTTCTGATTAACCAGATTAAAGAGTCTTGAATTCTCTTTCTGAGAAAAATATAAAAATTATCAATCACCCCCTGTCGTCCCCACCCACCCCTACTTAAAAAACTTCATGTATATTGAAAAAAACTGAAAATTGCAAATTGAAAACATCAAATTCTCTTTATGAGAAAAATATTATAAATTTTTTTGATCAACCCCCCTTTTGCCCCATCTACCCTTACATTCTAAATATCAAATGGTATCACGTGCTTTTTGGTTCCCCAGGTTGAACTCTCTTTCTGAAAAAATTATAAAAATTAGTAATAACCCCCTTCTGTCCCCACCCACCCTTAATTTAAAATTTCATGTAGAGTAATCTACTTCGTGATACATCAAATTGAAGACATCAAATTTTATTTGTGGGAAAAATATCATGAATTTTTTTGATCAACCCCCTTTTTGGCCCACCCACACTCAACTTCTAAATTTCAAATGGAACCACGTACTTTCGGTTCACTAGATTGAAGAGGATTGAGTTCTTTTTCTGATGAAAATATAAGAATTTATAATCACTCTCTTTCGTCCCCACCCACCCACTTTAATATTTCATGTAGAATAATGAACTTTGTGATACATCAATCAGAAAAAATCATATTCTCTTTGTGAGAAAAACATTTTTTTTCTATTAACCCCTCTTTTGCCCCACCCACCCTTGATTTCCAAATTTCAAATGGAACCACGTACTTTGGCATGGTTCACCAGATTGAAGAGAATTGAATTCTCTTTCTGAAAAAAATATAAAACTTATTTATCACATCCTGTTGTCCCCCCCCCCCACACCCACTTGAAAAAATTCATGTAGGCTCATCTACTTTGTGGTACATCAAATTGAAAACATCAAATTCTCTTTGTGAAAAAAATATTCAAACACCCTTAGCTTTCAAATGAAACCACGTACTTCTCGGTTCATCCGATTGAAGAGAATTGAATTCTCTTTCTGAGAAGAATATAAAAAATATTAATCACCCCTTCTCGTCTTCACCCACCCTCACTTTAAAAACTCATGTAGGATAATTTACTTTGTGATAAATCAAATTGAAAACATCAAATTTTCTTTGTGAGAAAAATATTATAATTTTTTTTAATCAACCCCCCTTTTGCTCTATCCACTCTTTTAAGTTCCAACTAAAAATGATAACTGACACGTACTTTTTGTTTCACCAGATTAGAGAGGATTGAATTCTTTTTCCAAGAAAAATATAAAAATTATCAATCATCCCCTTTGGTCCCTACCCACCCTTTTACTTTAAAATTTCAAATGAAACCACCTACCTTGTGATACATCAGAAGAGAATTGTACTGAGAAAAATATTCTAAAAATTTTCAATTTTCCCCTTTTGCCCCCACCGACCTCTATTTTACAATTTCAAGTAGAAACATCTATAATATGCTGTTCTTCACGTTGCAAATTCAGCACTAGAACTTTTGGAATCAAAAACAAAGTGATAAGTTAGAGGGCTACGGCTACGGCTGATGGGACCTGCAAAGTTTTGGCGCAAATCTATCAGGGCCCATCAGCCGTATACCTTTCCAGCTTTTCACTTTATTTTTGATTAAAAAATTTCTTGTGCTGAATTTGCAACGTGAACGGGCATTACTTTGTGGTACTTACATTAAAATATTATGAATATTTCTTATTACCCCCCTTTTGCCCTCACCCACCTCAACTTTAAAACTTCAACTAGAATTAGGTGCCTGCGGTACGCTAAAAAAAAGTGGCATTTGATGATACAAGCAAGCAAGTCATTTTGCACAGTTGTTGTCCACACCCATTAGAAAGTTTTGACCCGCAGCACCTAAAAAATGTTCCCTTAGGACTCGAGATTTTAGAGGGCAAAGGGGACCCCATGAAAAAATCTAAAACATTTTAAATAAAGCCTGATTAGTGAATCTCAGTGTCAACATAAGCATACACTGTCATTTTCAAAATTAGGTTAAAAATAAAAGAGTCATTTTTGAGCGTCATACAATATATTTTATCAATATCAGAGTACAAAACATGTAACCCACAACCTGTATAGTAATTATATTTAAATAAACCGTCACAACGAAATTGGTGAAAATGTGATTAGGAAATGCCGAGTTTACAATAGAGTATTATATTTTGAAAAAAATATTTTGTTTTCGATGGGAACAGAAACTACATTGGAAAATAACTGACCCATATTTTTTTGTTTAGCCAGAAATCGAATCGTTTGGCCGCAATAAATAAACGAAACTCTTAAATTCTTACTAGTTCTGACGTCATTTACAAAGGCAGTCACAAGTAGTTGATCTTCTTTTATCGATTACGCCCAAACGATTCGATTTTCGACCGAATAAAAAAATACGGGTCAATTATTTTTCGATGTAGTTTCCATTTCGACAAAAAAACATTCTAGTATAATACTCCATTACGTTAATTTCACAGGGTGTCCATATGTCCATGGTTATGTTTTATGCTCTGCTATTGATAAACAAATATTGTATTAAACTCAAATGACTCCTTTTACTTTGAATAATATTTTGAAAATGACAGTGTATGCCATGAGTGTATGCTTATGTTGCCAATGACATTGGTGAAACATTTACTTAAAACATCAAACACGACAAATTATCCTACCCGTAGTTTAGGAGGATATCTTAAATAATATTTCCAACATGTCAAAAAATGCGCCAATATTTCCAATAAAATTTAAAAAAAAGTTCAACTCTACGCGCATTCGTTCTCGAATTATCGATTTTCAACTTTCGGAATTGATAACCCTGTACAAAAATGACCAGAAGGGGGGTGATATCGTAACCATGGTAATTACGATGTGACATGAAGTTACTGATGTTACGTCAAGATCCCCGAATTGGTAAACGCATCGTATCCGCCACAGCATGCTTCATTTCAACCCATTCCAAAAGCGAATGCTGGCGTCCACCGGGTGGCAGCCCCCTTGGGGGTCGTTGGGGTGAATTTTTTCGTGGGAAGGTGTATCAAAGTGAGTTTATGCATATCTGCCAAATTTACGTCAATAATATGGCCAATAAGAGAATTGCAATAAAAAAATGTTAATTTTTGAAAAAATCACATAGCCTTTGAAAAGAAAGAAATATTTGAAAATTAAAAAACCATTGCGAGATATTATTGCTACCTTTCAAAAAACGATATTATGAATAATCTACAATTTTTTTTAGAAAAGTGACACAACGTTGACAATTTACCCTTTTGACCCTCTTCCTTTTGGCGCACTGTATATCATGTACATTTTCAATTATGAAACTATCCTTTACATCATCACGTAGCCGAAGTAGGCTTTATCTGGCGTTGTCTTCCTTTTTGAAATCGGAGAATTTTTGTTCGAGATATTCCCATTTTACAAAATGCGGAAATTTTCATTACCCCTATTCACTTTTGAGCAGTTTATAAAGATATGTATGTACCTACATGGAAGAAAGGGATAGTACAGAAACTTGAATTTGAGCCAAAGCAACAATACTTAATTATTACCATTTAAAACAAAAATAGAGTAATACTTATACACACTTCTTTCCATTCGATCTTCCGGAAATAATCGGAAGAGCCATCAACATTTGATTTTCAAATATGACACCATATTGTTTAATATTAGCATTAGGATAGATATTATATCTCCGCGAGATTCCCTATCAAACATAAAAAGGCCTCTCTAAATCAAGGAGTTTAAAAATTTGCCCCTCCCCTCTTCCCCGGTTTCAAGGATGTGAGGGATTAAGTGTCATGGAATTTTCTTGTCCCCGCGAATTCTCTTATCCAACCGAAAAATGCCGGTTTAGATCGGAGCTACTTGGAAAAAGGGGGTGGTTTTTGAAAGAGTGGAGCGAGGTGGGGGTTGCTGGGGAATTTGTGCAAGGCATATACTTAGGAGATTTTCTCTCCGCAAGTTTCCCTATCAAACAAAAAAAGGCTGCTCTAAATCGAAGAGGTTAAAAAATTTGCCCCTTTCCCTTTCCCCTGTTCACGGATGTAGGGGATGGAAAGTGTCATGGAATTTTCTTGTCCCCGCGAATTCTTCTATCCACCCGAAAAATGCCGGTTCAGATCGGAGATAGGTACTTAAGAAAAGAGGGTAGTTTGAAGGAGTGGGGTGATGCGGGAGTTGGTGGAATTTGTGAAAGGTTTATAGAAGATTTTATCTCCGTGAGTTTCCTCTTGAATAAAACACTAAAAGGCCAAGGGGGTAGTTTTGAAAGGGTAAGGTGGGGTGCGGGTTGGTTGAATTTGTGCAAGGTATTATGCGAGTTTTCTCCCCGCGCGTTCCTCTCTCAAACACAAAAAATCCGCTCAAAATCAGAGAAATAAAAAATTTTTGCCCCCCCCCCCTCACTCGGTTTTGCGAGAGGGGAAAGGGACATTGAGTTTTCTTCTCTTCAAGAGTTCCTCTATCCTAACCGAGAAATTCCGGTTAAGATCGGAGATTCTTGGGAAAAGGGGGTAGTTTTGAAGGGGTGGGGCGGAGTGGGTGTTGGTTGAATTTGTATAAGGTACAAAAGAGGTTTTCCTCCCGCGAACTTCTCTATTTAACATAACAATTCTCTTGAAATCATAGAAATTAAAACTGTTCACTCTCTCACCTGGTTTCGGGGGGGGGGGGATGTTGAGAAACATTGAGTTATCTTCTCTTCGCAAGTTCCTTCATCCAACCGAGAAATTCCGGTTCAGATCGGAGCAACTTGGAAAAGGCGGTAGTTTTGAAGGAGTGGGGGTTGGTTGAATTCGTGCAAGATACATGTAGTGCAGTAAAGATAGGTTTTGGGGTTGAAAAAATTAATTCATGAAATTTTGAAGCTGTTATCGATTCAAAATTTCATCCTCTACCATGTACTTAAAATCCCCGAAAATCCCATCGGAGCATTTTTCTTGCGGCGCTGTCAAAGTATATCATGTTTGCTGCAACAAGTCCGAAAATTGTATCCTCGCTTTTGTCACATTAGAGCTATATTGTTAGTTCAGAGCTGTTGGTATATACTTCAAGGCATGACCAGAACGTCATCTAAACCGCTGAAATTCTATCTCCCGCAAAAGAAAACATGTAACTCGCTTTAATCTGCAATTACCAGTGGTAATCAAGTGTAGTTCGGGGATTAGTGACCAAATTTGATAAAATCTGTTCTTTTTGTGATAAAGGCATGAAATTAGGTATGAGTGGTCTTCATGGTCCCCTTTTCAAATGTAGACATGGCGTCTCGCCATATTTTGATTAGGGGGGCTTAGGGACCCCCTTGAAAATTGAAGTTGCAGAAACTCATGCAAACCACCATTGAAATAATTGTCACGCATCTCAAAAAGTGATCATTCGACTCTACGTTAAATCTCAACAAGAGACACACCAGTTATCACCATGTACGCAATGTTCTTCATAATGAAAAAAAAATCTTTGGAATGTAACAAAAAATTGTGTCTTTATAATTTTTTCATGCAATAGAGGAATAAAGTCATCTTCCGCATATCATTATCCACCAATCGTATTCGCCAAAGCCATTGATGAAGTCCATTTCTTCATATTGACATCTAGAAGCAACAATCCCAGATGAAACCAGCCAATTCAAGTGCTTAGTTCAGCAGCGTTTTTTTCAATGTTACCAATTGATATGAATGACAATTTATTATTGGGTGGATAGCTTCAACTGTTTTATAATTTTATTGAGTATAACTAGTTGAGGAGTGATGCGCGAAAGCCCCGAAATTTTTTTCTTTAACCGCCACCTATCACTGTTAGAATTGCACCAAATTTCATACTACTTTGGCGAAACAACAGCAAATACAGACTAAAGAGTATAGACAAACGTCAATACGATCTGCAGTTGTCAAGTAGAAGGCACAAAGAATAAGGATTGAGGCGTGGAATACTTCAAAGCACTCAGTTCGAGTGAATACACGGTATAGAAATATTTTCAACACACCCTAGGAGCACAAATTTCATGATGGTGAGCGACGCGAAAAAAAATTTTTCTATGCTTTTGCGCTTGGTTCCGCGTGTAGTCATATAAAATTAGGTTACAGATCAGCTCCAGCTATCTATCCAAAATATAAATTGTCGATCATATTGATTGGGAACAATTGAAAAACGCTGTTGAACTTCACACTTGAACTGGCTCATTTCTTAGAGAGCTGTCATCCTTAGAATGACAGTATCAAAAAACAAACTTCATGAATAGCTTCGGCAAATACAAATTAGTGAATGATGATACACAGCAGATCAACTCACCGTTTCTTAGATTAAAAAATCATGAAAAACTGTGTTTTTTTCTGACACTCCAAAGAATTTTTTTTTAACACGAAGAACAATGCGTACATGGCGACAACTGTTGTGTCTCTTGTCAACGTTTGGTGTAGAGTCAAATGATTACTTTTTGAAATGTGTGACGATATTTACCGGTGGTTTGTGAGAGTTCTTGAGACTTCAAATTTTCAAGGGGGTCCTTAGGCCCCCCTAACCAAAATATGGCGAGGCGTCATGCTTACATTTGGAAAGAAGACCATGAAGACCACCCATACCAAATTTCATGCCTCTGTCGCAAATCAAACAGATTTTAATAAGCTTGGTTACTAACCCTCGGATTATCTTCAATCAACACTGTTAATTGGGAATTGAAGCGACTTTCGTGTTTTTTTTTCGTGAAATACGAGTTAGAGGTTCAAACGAAGGTCTGGTCATGCCCTGCAGTATATACCAACAGTCCTAAGCCAACAATGTAGTTCTAGTGTGACAAAAACAAGAATACCATTTTCGGACTAGTTGCAGCAAACATGATATACTTTGACAGCGCCGCAAGAAGAATGCTCAACTGGGATTTTCAGGGATTTTGAGTATGTGGTAGAGAATGAAATTCTGAATCGATATCTGCTATAAAATTTCATGAATTAATTTTTTCAAGGTTTGGGGTCTTTTTTGGCTATCTTTACTGCACTAATGGGAATGTGTACAAGGGAGTGTGTATAAATGGGGCTATCAGCCAGTCTAAACAGATTCAAAATCTTCCAAAGCAATCCAAAACTGTCGCGCTTTGAGAATTGTTAAAAATATCGACATAATCACTTAGACACTATAGACAAGACACCTTTGATACACAAACTATACACCGAATTTTGACGTCTTCGATACACAAACCATACACCGAATTTTGGCGTCTTCGATGCACAAACTATACACCGAATTTTGGCGTCTTCGATGCACAAACTATACACCGAATTCTGGCGTCTTGGATGCACAAAAACTTGACACCTAATTGTGGCAGCGACGCCACTAGTTTGTTATATGCACGAATATTCGGGGACATGCTGCGCCGCCCCCATGGAGTGTATAACCAAATGGGTCAGTTTTACGGGTTGCTAACGCAAAGGGGTACCCAACCTACATGGTTTCATCAAAGCTGCCACAATTTGGTTTGATGCACGGTTGCCACAAACCTACACCGGCGGGTATGTGTGTGTGTGTGTGTGTGTCAATGTGCAAATAAATTTGTAGATATCTTGATATCTTAAAAGCCTCTCACAAGCGTGGAGTCTCTCCTAAAAGTCTAATACTATGAAGGGCAGTGTTTAGCCCATAGCCCATTTATACCAAATTCTATAGAAACACATGAAAGGATAGATTTCACACAATGACATGAAATAGATCAGGAAGACTGATTGCTACTGATGATGGCATTTTCCAGGTCATTGAATTACTATTTGCTTTGATAAATAATACTCCCTTTCTAAGTGGATGTTTTGGATCGATGCCATCGTGTAGGACAAAAATGATGTTCTTCGTACACCGCTTTATTATCTATGAAAAATTAAACATTAATACCCACTAATTGCAAGGTTTGGCCAATTTGATGTCATGGGCTGCTCATTTTTTTAGTACCTATAGGTAGGTACCGTGTTATGAACTATAAGAAAGAAAGAATAAGATCGCATAATGTACGAGGTAACCGCACTCTTCCTCTTAGGTATACTGATTTTATGGGAGCTATATTTTTTTATTATCCATCAACCCGAATCGGGAGTTGGGAGTTTTCTTCTTGTGCAATTTTATTGGGTTTCTTTTCACATTTATTAGCATCCTTGCCTCGATCCTTGCGTCTCAACCCCACAGGACTATTTAGTCCTGTTTAAATACAAAGGTACCATTCAGTTAAGTCAATATTCCAATGGGATGGAAAACATGCAACATCATTCTTATTTTCATATAATCTTGATGGGTTTCACAAATCCCCAGAATTTGGTATTCAACATCAACCTACATAGTCTGTCACTCATTCCGTTTTAAAATTGCATTTTGCTTGATTATAAAAAGAAATTCAAGACCTTGCAACAAGAAAGCAGTTCTATTGCCAAACAGAGGCGGGTCCAGAGAATTCCGCACCTATGAAACATGACCTCCAGAATACCTGTGGTTTGGCTCAGGCATGTAAACCCAAAAGAAAAAAATTATGCAAGTTGAAAAATCACTTGATTCTAGCAGATGTATAACAAACGAATACGCCTCATGGGCATGAGGCTCAGTAGCGCACTTCCTTTTTGGAGGATTAGTGAACGCAAGATGTTAAGTAATTAGGGTTCTACCATATTGGGCAAAAAATTCCAATATGGCGGCCAAAATATCGACAGAATCATGAAATTCGGCTTGAAAATCAGAATGATTGAACTAGACAAGGGTAAGTTCCAAGTTTCATGAAAATCGTTCCACTAATAAGAGATTTCAATATGGCGGCCAAGATGGCGGCAGAATTATGAAACTCAGCTTGAAAATAGGAATGATCGTACGAGACAAGTGTAACTCTCAAGTTTCATGAAAATCCTCCCACTTATAAGAGATTTCAATATGGCGGCTAAGATGGTGGGGCAATCATGAAATTTGGCTTGAAAATAACAATGATCGTACTAGACAGAAGTAAGTTTCAAGTTTCATGACAATCGTTCCACTAATAAGAAATTTCAATATGGCAGCCAAGATGGCAGCCGAATTATGATAGCCATTCTGCCTATTTGGTCCTTGAGAACCTAAGCTATCCACCGGATAAAGTTCAATCTTCAAGGGCTGTAGCTTTAGTTCCCGAGAAGAAGTTCAACTTCATCGAAGTGCACAGGAGATCTCTGTTTTTTGAGAATAATGATAACGATGTATGGATAACAAAAATAGTGCCCATTGGCCACCCTTGGGGACATCAGCTATTAATCGGAAAAAAGTTCCAAGACTCTTGTTTCAATTCTCGAGAAGGAGTACAGCGTCTTAATTTCTGCACGGACTCGGACAGACAGACAGACAGACAGACAGACAAACCGGCCACATAAGCGTCATTCTGTTACTTATATAAAAAAATGTTCTCCAACTGATTTCGACCTCCTGAACACGAATATCGGATTCAGTTTTGAATTGGAACATTTCTTTTTTATCGAAAAACCGAAAAAATGGTAGCCTGTCACATGATTTTTAGTGATACCTACCTACTTTTTTTTGTTATTGAGCGAACATGTTTCGTAATTTGAGTGTTATTATCCTTTAGGTACCTAGTATTGGCTATTTCAAAATGGTCAATGGTGGCTTTGCGGTCGTTTTCAAAAATTGATAACAATTGACCCGACGGTCGGATCGAAGTGGGGTTTTTGTCAAAAGAAAGTTCAAATTGTTCTCTAAATATAATGTTGTACATGCAGTGATGTATTTCATTAAGAAATTGTAGTTGCCTGCATATGGCAACTTTCTACATCTTACCGCGAATGCCAGCACTTGATCGGCGAAGCCGCCCTACACCAAAATGTTATTTTTGTAATTGTTCATGATTATTTCGGCAAAATTTCTCTTGATTCGCGTACCAAGGCCATGAGCTACCCATTCGAGTTGAAATATTTTCTGTATTGAATTTCGTTTTGTTCGGAGGAAAGGATATCAAGCACTAGCAAGCAACGAATAAATCATTTGCGGCCGAGCCGTAGTTTCGGAGTCATTTTCAAAAATTAATAACTATTGGCCTGCACCTCGCACCGATGTGAAATTTTCATTAAAATAAAGTTCAAATCATCCTCTAAATATAACTCCGCATATGTATTATGGTAAAATGATAAGATCGGGTACTTCCTCGCATGTGATAACTTTCGAGATCAGGCCGGCTTCTGAAATGCAGCATTCAACGGCGATGCCGCGTCACACTAAATTGTTATTATTGTCATTGTTTATTATTATTTCGTCGAGATTTTTCTTGGTTCGGGATACAAGGTCATGAGCTACCCAATGGAGTAAAAATTTTTCGCAAAAACCTTTTCGTCTAGGACTAGATGCTGTGACGGACGGACGGACAGACGGACGGACGGTCGGTCGGTCGGACGGACGGACGGACGGACGGACAAAGCGAGGACAAAGCGCCTTCCCGTTTGGAGAAGTGCGCTAAAAATCGCCTACGACTAGTGTTGCAAACCTCATCTTCATGAGTAACAGTCATCATTACACGCTCACTGAGTAATATACTACTCACTATGACGACCAAATTTTTGCCAAGCGTGCAAGCAAAGAAATTCAGATATTCATTTATTTAGTAGGTAATACAGGGATTCATGATTAGACCAAAGTAATTAAATTAACATCACGGGAGAAGGCAGGGGTAAGGACCCCATGGTTTAAATTTTCTTTATATTTTACTTTCCGGTCCCCCATCAACATGGAAAGGAAAATATTGTAATCGTGCAGAAAAGAGTTTTGAGATTTCGACGGATAAGTAAGTATATCCATTTTGAGGTCCCCCAAAACGAATGGGACCATTTCCAGAATTATGCATACAGGGTGGTCAAGGTTATAGTAGCAATAATTCACCATTCGATAGTCCATCGAAAAATAAGTTGACATGCATAAATTTATTTTTTTCCAAAACGCTTCCTACAGAAGATACAGCCCTTCAAAGTTCCGTTTCAGAAATCTTTTTTTTGCAATAACTTTCAGGTCATTGAAGCGATTTTGATCAAACTAAGTTCAACTGCTTAAGTATGAAATAGATTCCCATCACTTGACGCAAACAACTTTTGTCAAAACGCATGCGGTTTCGTAACACAGGCCTGTTTTACATTTTCAACAGAGAAATTTCCGGGAAATTGGAAAGAAAATTGTCGGAAAATGTTCAAAAGCCTTATGAAAAATTGGTGAAGATCTGTTCACGGGATAAAAAGTTGGAAAGTTTGCAGTTTTTCCAGAGATGAAAACTCGACTAACTGAATATTTTATCCAACTTTCATTCCCAGCATGTCTGCACCTAAAATTAATATTTCGTGGGGCTCACCGCATGTCAAAGTTTGCATTGCAGTTCAAATTCACAGAATGTGCTAATTCATTTTTAAAAAATTACCGTGGGAAAACCGGAACCGTGCCTATTTTGAAAATGGGTCTATACGACGCCCAATCCAATTTACTTTCGATATCAGTTGGAATTTTGCGAAAAAAGTCGATCCCCGAGCAGGAATAAATTTTTTAGTGGAGTCCTGCATCACTAGCGAGTCGTCCTGGTCAAAATACGGGCGAGAGGCCCTCTCGGGTGGCAACGGCTGGGAGAAATTTTGAAAATTCATAACGCTCATACTATAACGCTCGACTGGAAAATGGTGAAAAATTGCAACCGCAGACTTGATTTGACTCTTTTTTTTTGTTTTTGGACCTGCATCAACAGCTAGGTGGTTATTAGCAGGCTTTTTTCGTCGGGGTTTCTCTGTAACGATAACAATGATGACGATAACAGCGAAGAACTATAAGATTTACATTTTTTGATCAGGGGGGGATTTATCAGTGGGGTTTTGTTTCGATGGCTTTCTCGTTTCATTCCTCTTCCTGTATCATCACCGCACGATAGTAGATGCCCCGGTACTAAGGGACGGGTGAAAAAGTCCATCGTTCTTGAGATAATGAATGTCAAACTTACTCTTACAGGTAGTCGATCATTAAAAAAAAATTGAATTCAGATTTAACAATTTTATTTAGCTGGTGTGGGTTTCTAAACTTTGAACTACTGACATTTCAAGCTATCCTAACAACTTGACTTGGTCTGTTACAAACATTTTCACACAGAAGAAAAAATAACTTTGGCGTTGGGATGTCCGGATGTTACCAGGTCCGAGGAGGAGGGGTTTTAGTGGACATCCTTTCGAGACTGCGAGTGTCACACTACCGTGTGGTACGTACCATTCAGCCAGGGTGTGCGTGAGAGCATTTCCCCTCCTCCCAAAAAAACGCCGCCGTCGGTGATTCAAGATTCAGAGACACCCACATTGACAAAATGAAAATTCTTTAACCTAAATTCGGTCAATTTCTTTGGAAATGATCGCCCTTCGACCTAAAACTTTGAAATTCATTATCTCAAGAACGACTATCTTGAATTGAAAAAGCTGAGCTGAGTTACCGACGGCTGCCTTTTTTTGGGAGGAGGGAAAATGTTCTCACGCACACCCTGGCTGGGGTGGTACCAGGGTAGTATGAGACTCACAGTTCGAAAGGATCTCTCCTGGACCTGGTAAAATCAAAATCTTAACGTTAAAGTAATTTTTCATTCTATGTCTTAGACTGTGGATTACAGATCAAGTCAAGTTGTTACTATATAGGTTGAAATATCGTTAGTTCATAGTTTAGAAACTCACACTAACTTAATAAAACTCCTAAACCTGAGTTCAGCTATTTTTTTTTTAAATGACCGACTACCTGAGAGTTTGAAATTCATTATCTCAAGAACGACAGTCTTGAATTGAAAAAACCTAAACTGTTGCAATAAAGAGCGTCAAAAAACCTTTTAAACGATATGCAACTCGACCTATGTTGCTCATAATGTTCTAAGGGGATCAGTTACCCCCTTAAGGGGTTGACCTAAAATGAGTGAATTTATGACAGAAAGCTGAATCCCTCGAATAGAAAATCGAACTGTTTCGGCGATTTCCGGAAAACTATTGCTTTGTTCCTGAATGATGCCGGCAAAAACATATGACTGAGCCACTCTTTCGCCCCCTGTAGGAGGCAAACTGGTCATACAAATAAATTATGCTTTGCAGCATTCCCTTTGTGGACCAAAATCTACAAAATATCCAAATTTCAGGCAATTTGAACAAGGACCATTTTACCCATAAAATGTGCGGGGTCCTTTCCATTATGTAGGTATGGTACCCCACCGCGGACTGAAATTTTCATGTCATTTCATAGAAATGTATGTATTTTCCACAATTATTTTTCCAGTTGTGGAGACCGTGATTGCCTGATGTCAACAATACTTCAATCAAATGCTACCCCTCAAATGCTACTCATCATGTACCAAGCTTCATCAAAATCTCTGTGAAAGTTTTTCAGACATGTGAAATAAAAAGAGATCTTATTTAATTATGTTGTGGGTACACTGAGTGACATTTCGGAGCCAAAAGTTTATTCTCACGTCTGGCTACTATTATGGCGGCTTTACAGAACTTCGTATGTCGCCGGCCACAGTGTCGCTGGCCAATAGGATTCGATCTGCCTGGACTCTTCTACCTCCCTCCATAATTCCCGCGACACAAGTTTCTGTCGTCGTGTCGTTCAAATTATTCAACTACAGTGGAGTGGGGGAATGTCGCCGGCGCAAATGAAGTTCTGTAAAACCGTCATTAGACGCATTATGTGTTAAAATCTATCAAAAAAACACGGAGAAAAAACGAGGGACAAACCATTTTTCACATGTTCCGCCAAGTCCCTGGTGGGTAAACTTGTTGCAAACCAAATTTGATTGAAATCCGTTCGGTACTTCTCGAGTTATTGAACGTTGAAATTTTGGCTTGGACAGCTTGCAACTTGTGATGGATGACGGATATGTCATAACTTTTACATGTTCCGAAGTTTTTAGAGAGCTTAAAAGGAACTATCAAGAATTGGAATGGTTGCATCAAAATCTTCCGTTACTCTTTGACAGTGACATTTCCATTTGACCAATCACTGTGAAAAGTTTTAATCTTACATTTCTACCATTGACACATGTGCCATCCACATTTGTTTGAGATCGGTTCAACGGTTTGGAAATAAATCGAGGGATATGAACCTGACATACAGACACAACAAATTTATTTCGACAGATCTCGGCATTTCAGCATTAGGCCAGTCAAATTAGCACAAATTTTTCCGTTTGAGGGAAAAAACTGTTGGAGTTTTGGAAATTTGACAGTAATGTCCGATAAGGTGTACTGTTGAACATACTAAAAGTCCCCAACTCTACCTATTGAGCTCGAGCCGCCATCTTGGAAAAATGGTCCTTCGATCCAGTTTTCTGCTCATATTCCGCTAATCATCAGAGATATTCAATTGAGTTCAATAAAAAATCAAGGCTATAAAATTGTCTACAAAAATTGTTTCATACCGATTTTTTCTCGTATCTGTTGAAATTAATTAAATTAAATTAACAAAAAAAAAAACAAAAAATTAGCGATTTTTTGCCTATGGCTAGAGATTTTGTCTTCAAAATTTGTGAAGATGTTGGCAGTCTACATCAAAGCTAAACGTGACAGTTTAGCAGCAGCAGCAGCAACAACAACAACAATGGCGACATGAACCACACGAGCAGCGACAACAACAACAACATGAGCAGCAGCAACGCGGACAGCAACAGCCAGAATGGCGACAACATTCACAGGAACGGCGACAGCAACAGCAACACCAACCGCTGCAACAAGTACAACGACAACATCAAGCGAGTTATGCCGACCTGGTAAAAAGCTATGGTGAAGTGCCAAAGAAACCAAATCGAGACGAGAACAGTGAAAGTGATAAATGGAAAACACCTGAGAAACCCCAAGAGAAAGAAAACGAAATTTATATCGAAGGTAAAGAAGATAAAGAAGATATTGAAACAACGTGGAAGACTATCCGCAAGAAAATCAGCACCAAAGAAATCGGAGGGGGTGTCAGAAACGTCATAAAAATAAATAAAAACAAAATACTGATACAAACAACTGACGCTGAACAAAAACAAAAACTAATTGATATCATCAAGCCAGAACAATTAGTCACTCTAAAAGAAGAAGACAGAAGAAATCCGACTTTACAAATATGTGGTATTCATGGTGATCTCGACGCAGACGAACTCAAGGACCTTATATTTCTTGAAAATGAAGATTTGGCTGAAAAATTTACTTTGAAAGACCTACAAGATGGAATTAAGCTTCTAACAAAAAGGAAATGCAGAAACCCTGCAAAGGAGAATTGGCTGCTGGAAGTGGACCCCGATATCGCAAAAGCCCTGCTCAAAAAAGGAACTTTAAACCTGAACCTGATGCGGCACTACGTAGAAGAACGAATAGAAGTCGCCATCTGCTTCAATTGCTGTAATTACGGACACGTCAGCAAATATTGCTCCGAAGAAAACAGCATATGCCATAAATGCGGACAACAACACGAAAGCCTTTCATGCAACAATCCCCTGAACTGTATCAACTGTAGGAAGATGCGAATAACCCCACGAGCTCACTCTGCAAGAGATCCGAACTGCCCCTGTATGAAGAGGAAGCAAGACATCCAGCGAAAGAACATTAATTATTTTCACTAGACAATCCAACGTCAAAAAATCATCAGAACGTGAATGCAGTCGAATGCAAAGTGCGAACCTGCGAGAACACTCCAGTGCGCGTTGAGCTAAATCGTGAACAACTCAGTATAGGTTTTTGGAACTGTCAAGGCTTCGAGAATATTGTCAATTTAGATAATACAGAGATCGATAAACTAGTTTCCATAAATGTAATATGTCTGTCCGAGACTTGGCTAACCAAACCTCCTGATAGAACGCCCGTCTTTTTATCTGATTACAGCTCGCATTATAGTAATGCAACCAAAGAAAAATCCAAAGGAAGAGCAAGTGGCGGCCTCGCACTTTTGATATCCAAGAAATTATGTAAGTGTGAAAACATAGATATTATTCATGCATCGAATTTATGGATATTTGTTAAACTTAAACTTGAAAACTGTAATTTAGTGTTAGGGTGTTTTTACTTGAAACCGGATTTGGATAACGGTACTTGCATTGGTGCTTGTGAGGAAATCATTAGGGAGGTAAGAGGATGTCACCCGAACGACTACATAATTTTGGGGGGCGATTTTAATGCAAGAATCGGAAATTTGAATAGCTTTGACGAGATACCAATGGACATTGGAAGTCTCGAGTATGAAAGAACATCGAATGACCAGGTCATAAATCAGAGGGGAACACTTTTGACAGACGCTTTTGAATCAGTAGGGTTTTTAATGCTGAACGGCCGTTCTCCATCCGACAGGCCGGGGAGATTCACATGTGTAAGTCACTTGGGTAGGAGCGTTGTTGATCATATATGGGTGAGCGTCGATGAAGTAAAATCGGTGAGAGACTTTGAGGTGGAGGATTGCTTTGTTGCTTCGGATCATATGCTGTGCAAGGTCACCCTGCTGATGGACGCTGCTGATCGTGCTGTGGGGAGTCTTGGACCTACATCGAACCTCGCATCGAACGTACGATCTGGTCATAAATGGAACCCTGCTAAACTGTCAAGCTATAACATCATCATGTCAGAATCATACCGCCTAAGATTTAGTGTTAGGGACAGTTCAATAAGTGAGGCCTCTGAGAACCTCCAACAAGCGATAACCGAGACTTCTAAGTTCTTAGGGTTATTTAGGAAAACGCACATTTCGAGAAGGTATAGCACCTCCAAAAGATGGTTTGATAGGGAATGTGTCGACCTGAAGAGAGGGCTCAGGAGACTCATCAGAACTTGTAGGCTGAATAATTTTGATAAGGCAAGCTTAATCCAACTAAGATCCGGGAAACAATTTTATAAAAAAACAATCATCAAGAAAAAAAGACAATACACAGATGAATCAATGTCCGCATTAAGCTCAGTAAAAGACCCTAAAAGTTTTTGGCGTGCTTATAAAAAATATAAAAATCAGCACTACGAACACGACACCTTTGTACGTCTCGACGAAAAGACGTGGATAAAGTTTTATCTGACCTTCTACCATAAAAATATTGTCAACCTAACCACTTTCTATGATGCAACACATCCCTACTTAGATCAACCTATAAGTCAGGAAGAGCTCAAAAGCGCACTGAGGTTTTCGCCAAACGGTAGTACAGCTGGGTGGGATGGTCTCAGTAATGAATTTTATAAGTATATACACCCTCAATGGAACACTTACCTGCTTGATTTATTCAATGAAATTTGGTCCAAAGAAACACTCCCGGTCAATTGGTTAAAAATTAGAATGATGAACATACATAAAAAAGGTAACCCACAAGATCCCAGTAACTATCGTGGAATTGCAATATTGAACCACATACTAAAAATATTCACACGTTTAATCAATTCGAGGCTCGAGACTTTTGCAGAAAGTGCGAACATTCTTCCAGAGGGACAGGCAGGATTCAGGAAGGGACGAGGGTGTGTTGACTGTGTTTTTGTCCTCAACGCAATAATACACAACAACATTCGGCTTAGGAAACGTAAAGTATACGCGATCTTTGTTGACTTCAAGGCCGCGTTCGACTCGGTTGCACACGATCTTTTGTGGAGACGTCTTTATGTGTCTGGGGTTAGCGCCAAACTAATCAGAATTCTGCGTTTTATCTACGAAAATGCACACATTCATTTCGAAAACTCGAACTGTCAAATACCCATTACAAAGGGAGTTTTACAAGGTGACACAATGAGCCCTTTACTGTTTTCAATTTTTATAGGGGACATCGAGAACTATCTTATGGGTGGGGGATTCAGAGGAGTGAGCTTGGATGGGAAAACTGACGTAAGAATGTTAATGTATGCCGATGACCTCGTCATGCTGGCAGACTCGCCTCTCCAGCTGAATTTGTGTTTGAGAGGACTGGAGAAGTACTGTATGGATCGTCAACTGGAGGTTAACATTGACAAAACAAAAATTGTCATCTTTAGGAAGGGAAATCGCATATTGCAGGATCAGTTCTTCTTTAACGACAAACAAATAGAAATAGAAAATTCTTACACGTATCTTGGTGTTGTGCTACACTTTAATGGGCAATTTAAGAGTGCATTCCAGGATAGACTCCGTAAAGCCAAACTCACTTCAGGAGTGGTGTCCAAAACAATAAGCAAATCAAAGACACAACAATGGTTGCCAGTCATGAAACTCTACACATCTGTAATTTTTCCAACACTTACCTACGGAGCAGCCGTTTGGGGCCCTAGCCTCATAACAGAGTTAGATCGAGCACAGTGCTCATTTTTCAAAAACTTATTGTACCTACCACAACAAACACCGGGACACATAATCCGTACAGAACTTAATCTTGCTGGGGTGGGCTATCATGTACTGAAAATGGCGTTGCGACTGATTTTTAAATATAGTTGTCAGAGAGAAGACCGATACACGCTTATTGCTTTGAAAAGACTGTTACACCTAGACCAATCTTCAACTAACGACTCAAAAAACAACTGGATTTCACAAGTAAAAAGAGTTGCGGAACCTTATTTTGATTTGCCGATTGATCTCATTCAGTTGAATAACCAGACCATTCAAACCATCACTGAGGCATATTTGCACGGTAGCAGTTTCGGGGATTGGGACAGGGTTCTTCTCAGCACGTTCTGTAGCGACTATAAGTTCATTATTGATCAAAACCCTTTAACAACACTCAACGCAGCATACCTGGATTTCAGCATGTCATTTGGAGTTAAGCGGGTAATTTCCCAGCTTCGTCTCGCAAACAGACTGGCGCTCACCCTGTATGTAAACAACGCAACTTACAGGCTCTCCCAGTCGGAGAATTGCTCTGTGTGCAACGTCCAGCGTCTGGAGACCGTTGAACACATTCTTTTTGATTGCCCACTTTACGCCCCTATTCGACAAGTCTACCGTGAGCTGTTATCCAAAGACTGGCACTCAACGTTAAAAAATGTAACAAAAGAAAATGCTATTTTAATTTATAAATTCTTCGCCAGCGCCATGAAACTCCGAGCTTTCGCTAGAAATGAATAATTATGTTCTTTATAACTCGCTCATTATTACCATTATTATTATCATTCTTACTTTGCGAATGTTTAAACTACTTTCCTTATTATTTTGTGGACTTTATTTTTTTTTTGTTCAATTTTGTTTATGGTACAGTGTATTATGGTACTGAATGAACAATAAACTTATTATTATTATTATATTATTATTATTATTAAACGTGACAGTTGAGATAAAGAAAAATTGCGAAAATATTTTTTTATTTTTTTTTTAAATTAAGCAAAAATTTGGTTTTTAAGTTTGACATTTCCAACACGGCGGAGTAAAGGTTTCGATCGAACATCAATCAGTTTTGATATTTACATATTGCAAGACAAGATTTCATAAGTATTGTGCCTTCACGAGCTTCTGGAATGCTCGATATGAATTCAACTGAAAGAATAATAGCTAAGTCCAAAAAGTGTTGTCGATTGGTTCTGAAGGAAACATTTCGGAACAAAAGACATCAGCAAAGGATATACAGGAGGTCCAAAGGTTATTCAACTGTATATGAGCCCCATATTGATGTGCCTTGTCCAAAATAGTACAAAAGAATCAATCAAAATGTTAAAATCCACCCTGTATAACAAAAAGTAACGATACAAAATGGAAGTAGTAGATCATACCTGGTGCCAAAAATACAGCCTTTACATTTCTGGAAAAAAGAACAAAATTGATTGATTTATTTGAAAGTTATTAGTCCTCAAACTTGACTTTACAAATTTCAGCCAGTCAAATGGGGAAAAGTAGAGAGAAGTGACTGTCGGAGTTTCAGAAATTTGACAGGGATGTTCGCTAAGGTATACTAATAAACATACTAAAAGTCCCCGCCTCTACCTGTTGTGCTCGAGCCGCCATCTTGGAAAAATGGTAATAAACTTGATCGAAGGACCATTTTTCCAAGATGGCGGCTCAAGCGCAATAAGTAGAGGCGGGGACTTTTAGTATGTTTATAAGTATACCTTGGCGAACATTCCTGTCAAATTTCTGAAACTCCGACCGTTAATTCTCACTACTTTTGCCTATTTGACTGGCTGAAATTTGTGAAGTCAAATTTGAGGACTAATAACTTTCAAATAAATCAAATAATTTTGTTCTATTTTTCAGCAATGTAAAAGCTGTACCATTGGCACCAGGTATGATCTACTACTTCTATTTTGTATCGTTACTTTTTGTCATACAGGGTGGATTTTCACATTTCGATTATTGCTTTTGTACTATTTTGGATAAGGCACATCAATATGGGGCTCATATACAGTTGAATAACCTTTGGACCTCCTGTATATCCTTTGCTGATGTCTTTTGTTCCGAAATGTTTCCTTCAGAACCAATCGACAACACTTTTTGGACTTAGCTATTATTCTTTCAGTTGAATTCATATCGAGCATTCCAGAAGCTCGTGAAGGCACAATACTTATGAAATCTTGTCTTACAATATGTAAATATCAAAACTGATTGATGTTCGATTGAAACCTTTACTCCGCCCTGTTGGAAATGTAAAACTCGAAAACCAAATTTTTGCTTAATTTGAAAAAAAAATAAAAAAATATTTTCGCAATTTTTTTTTTCGATCTCAACTGTCACGTTTAGCTTTGATGTAGACTGCCAACATCTTCACAAATTTTGAAGACAATATCTCTAGCCATAGGCAAAAATCGCTAATTTTTTGATTTTTTTTTTGTTAATTTAATTCAATTAATTCCAACAGATTCGAGAAAAAAATCGGTATGAAACAATTTTTGTAGACATTTTTATAGCCTTGATTTTTTATTAAACTGAATTGAATATCTCTGATGATTAGCGGAATATAAACAGAAAACTGGATCGAAGGACCATTTTTCCAAGATGGCGGCTCGAGCTCAATAGGTAGTGTTGGGGACTTTTAGTATGTTAAACAGTACACCTTACCGGACATTACTGTCAAATTTCCAAAACTCCAACAGTTTTTTCCCTCCAGCTTTCCTTATTTGACTGGCCTACATAGTTTTTGAGTGATTAAAAAAAAATGGATAAAATTTTCAATGAATTTTTATTTCGCGATTACCATACCTACCAATAATTTTTGAATAATTCTTTGAGAGCTGAAAACGAGGGATAACCCCATTTTCACCTGTTTTTCGCAGAAAATTGAATTTTTATTTTCAAGTTGCACGCCTAATTTTTATCAGAGATAGACATGTTCCGTGAAGTGCCCGATTTGATACTCTAGAGTCTAGCTGTAAAGCTAATTTGATTGAAATCTGTTCAGTAGGTACTTCTCGAGTTATTGAACGTCAAACTTTTGGCTTTGACAGCTTATTATTGATAGATATGTCATAACTTTCACATGTTTTGAATCTAATTATTAAAGAGCTTCAAAATGAGCTGTCGAAAATTTGCAAATTATATCACAAACCTTTTGCTTAGTTTAATTTTGAAAGTTGAAAAAGGTAGTACCGTTGCGGACTTTTTAAAGTGGACGACAGTTGACAGATTTCTCAGGATTCTGACCTGAACGTCGCATGACAGCAAGCCAACTCGTTGACATTGTCGTCCACTTTATTTTGGTCGCAACCGTACCTAATAAATGTGTAGAAAACATATTTTTCACATTTTTCAATTCACTATTTTTGGACTTCTCCTTCTTCCAATCTATCGCGACTTTTTGGGAACGAGAACAACAACCTTCGTCAGGCACTTTTGCTACCGGTCGCTCTGTTGTCTGTCTGCCGCTTCCGGCTGGCTAGCCGTGGCGATTGAAAATTCAGTGAAAACTATGCAAAATATCAGCAATTATAATCAATTTCACGGCTTTCTGCATTAGAGCAAGCTATGGAAAAATTGTGTTGTGTTGGTACGAATGATACGATGACAAGGGGATGCCAGCCAGTTGTCTACACGTGCAATTTTCAATGTGATACCTTGTCACCGTGTCGAGGTATCATATACGCGAAGTGAAAATTTTTGATCATACGCCAGGAATCGTGAGTTTCTTTGGAGTGCTTTGCAGGGTGGAGGATGAGGGACATTGTCTTTACTGGTTGGTGGATCTCTGCCAAGGTTGTTACGTTTTTGGCGGCTGCTAATGAATAATGTCGAATATCGGCAGGATACTACTCGGATGAAAAGGTCCACCGAGCACTGCAGTAGTGAGTACTAGGTACGGTTGCGGCCAAAATAAAGTGGACGACAATGTCAACGAGTTGGCGTGCTGTCATGCGACGTTCAGGCCAGAATCCTGAGAAATCTGTCAACTGTCGTCCACTTTAAAAAGGCCGCAATAGTACCTACTCTAGCTCTAGCTCTACCTATTATACCTACTGCAACAGCAAGCAAGGTATGAAGACATGCTGACAGACAACACAGTGTACCTACCTACTCACGCCCAAAATGGTCTCGCCTCCGTACAGTTCAACTCCATAAATTATTGTCCTGCTATCCATATTGTCCATCTAAAGAATAAGTTCCTTCTTGGGTAGTGGGTTTTTCTTTTTTAGATTCCATTTCTTCACGGCATCACGGACTTTCGGCATAATTTTCTCAGTGGCCGGCAAAAACCTAATAGCCTTGGTGAAGACCCACCAACCAGTGAAAAAAATGTCCCTTTTATCGTTCTCACTGCAAATCACTCAAAAGAAACTAAAAATTCCTCACATATCGAAAATTTTCACTTTCGCGTACCTACATGACTCCCCGAATCCGTGACAATGTCACATTGAAATCTCCACATGAAGACAGCTAGCTGCCAACAAGTCGTCAACAAGTCATTTGTACCAACGCAACCCATTTTTTCCATAGCTTGCTCTAATGCAGAGAGCCGTGAAATTGATTATTATGCAAAAGTAACAGTAATCTAATAACCTTATATTGTAAGAGCATTTACTCTACTCCTGTATATGAGTGGTGCACCGCTTCCATAATTCCGAGGTGACTTCCGTTTTTATGACAGTATCTACAACATAGAACAGTACCTACACAATGGTATTACATAGAAGCCTCATGCATACCACTTGCACATTACCACCATTTCTAATTCTTTGTTAACTATATAATAGATATGTAGGTAATTACGTTTTCACGCAATTAATTTAGCCCGGCTTTATGGATGATTTGAAAGAATGACTTCTTTAAATTTTACATCATCTACTTTTCAGTGGGTTTTAATCGATGTTAACCGATAGATGATTGGAAAATTGAAAGTATAGCATCGAGTATAGCATGGTTTTATTTTGAAACTTCAATGAATTATTGAATATAATAAAATAACTACCTAAATACAGGGTGTTTCATGGTAAGATCGACATACCGGGTGATCATTTGAAAACTATCCACCTGCAATAACTCCCGATTCCTAGTGAAGATGTCTTCGAGCAAAAACAGGTCGATTTTTATATTGAGGGAGACATCTAAAACATACATTAGCGATTTTCTATCTTTGGCCCCCTCGCCCCCCACCTACCCCAACTGTGAAATTTCAAATGACTTTACCGAGGACTTTACCTATTTTGCGATACATTAAATTTAACAGAATTAAATTCTCTTTCTGAAAAAATATTTGTAAAATTTCTAACCCCACCCCTCTTCCCCTCTAAATTGTGTGAGAGTGTCCAATTAAATATTCTTGACCTCTTAATTCTCTTCAATGCAGTCAACGTCATCCTGCACAGCATCGAAAGAGAAAATTTTCTAAGGAAAAAGTGCCAACCAAATTCACCCCTTCGCTCCCCCCTCCTCACCATAAAAATTCAAAATGACAATACCTACTTTGTGATACATCAAATTAAAGAGAATTGAATTCTTTCCCTGAACACAATTTTTTCAAAATTTTTAAAACCCTGTTCTCCTACTAAAATACTCCGAATGTCCAGTTAAATAGGGGAGGGGTTGAAAATTTCAAAAAAACTGTTTTTAGAAAGAGAATTTATTTTCCTTCAATTTGATGTATCACAAAGTGGCTGGTATTTTGTTAAATTTCAAAGTTGAGAGGGGGGAGAGCAATGGGGTCAATTTGGGGTGGCACTTTTTCCACCGAAAATTCTTTTCTTTGAAGCTATTCAGGATGATGCTAATTAAACTGAGGAGAATTGAGGGGTCCAGAATATTGAAAGGGACACTCAGAGAATTTTTAGGGAGAAGGGGGGTAGAGTTGAAGTTTTTGAAAATATCTTTTTCAAAAAGAGAATTTAATTCTCTCCAATTTGATGTATCGCAAGGTGGGTAATGTCATTTGAAATTTCATTTTTGGGATGGGTGGGCGCGAGGGGGCTAAAGATAGAAATTTGCCAATGTATATTTTAGATGTCCCCCTCGATATAAAAATCGACCTGTTTTTGCTCGAAGAAATATTGACTAAGAATCGGGAGTTATTGCAGGTGGATAGTTTTCAAATGATCACCCGGTAGAGTAAGGGCAGGTAGCGTTTTTCAAGGCGAATCATGATCTAGCTTCGACATTTTTCTAACGCTCTTCGTTTCGAAGTTATAGGGTTATTCATGTATTTTGTCGATTTTTTGATCGGCCATATCTTTGGGACGAATTGATAGAATAAAACAAAGATGAAAATAGTCCAATTATTAGTCTCAATTTTCCAGATTTTTTTTATTCAAACTTATAAATTGACATCGATGATATACCTGATATCAAATAAATGCAAATCAAATCATTCAGCAAGGTTAGCGAGAATTAGGGACCATGTCAAATGACATCTTTTGTATATTAAAAATCATAATTCGAGTAATGATTATCTTTTCTTGCTACAGGTCGATTGCGCCAAACAATTAGCCAGAATCATAGCATTTTTCATGTGATTTGCTGGTGTAGAAAAGTATTTGGAAAAAAATGCATACAGGGTGGCCTTTGTGATGAAAGTTTGGGAGGCAAAAATTTAAGTCTGACCCTGCAGTCTTTACAGTTAACAAATAGATCGACAATGCGGTGTATCAAGGGTTAGTACTAGAATATACCTGTTGAATTTCACTAGATTCTATTACTCCGTTTGAAAGTTATGACAAATAAAAATTTTATTAGGCAAAATTTTAAAAGTCAATAATTTTTTCCTGGCACAGTTCAATGGCGCCAAAAAATTTGATCAGCCGGAGTCATAGCCTTGTTCATTCAGTTTTTGAATGTGAAACTGAATTTTGAAAAATATGCATACAGGGTGAAATTTTGACAGAAACTTGGAAGAAAAAAAAATAAAGTCCGACCCTGGAATTTTCGAATTGATCGATAGTGCAATGTATCAAGTGTCGGTAGTAGAATCACCCTGTAGCCTCGAAACGAAGAGCGTTTGGGAAATCTCGAAGCTATATCCTGATTCGCCTTGAAAAACGCTACCTGTCCTTACTTTATGTCGATCTTACCATGAAACACCCTGTAGGTACGACATTTTTACGGTTAAATGAGTTGCGGGTAGTTCTTAGGATTAGGCAGATTTATAGCAGAAGCTATGTTTTGAGAATCTCATTTCTGCATTTTAGATGGAGACTTAAAAGCATCCCCAGTCGGAAAGACTACACGCCCTCAACAAAAATTATGGCAGAACTGTGTTGATGAGTTTCTTTGGAAATGGGCTGCGGCCACAGCAAGATAAACATTTATCCAAGAAAATCAAAAAACAAAACTAGCAGCAAAAAGACAGGTACACTGCACAAGTGCTCATTACTTTTGTTTACTTGCTTACTATAAATCAGTTCCACGATCTTTTTCGTTAGAGTGAGCTATGGAAAAATGTGTTGTGTAGATACGAATGTACCATGTTAACTTAATGCTAACGTCTTTAATCTTGATCCTAAAAATATTGCAGATTGATAGTGATGACCACTGGATAAAATGATACCCAAACGCGGCCGTATCGTGGAAAATATAATTAAAATGCTCACCTTCCAGAGGCCCAACTTTAGATGCTCATCACTGAGTAGTGAGCACTATCAACGCTACATTAAAATAGCAAACAGGTATGAAGAAGACGATACGTACAGGAAATGGATACAGAGCAGTCCCTCTCGTGTCTTATCTCGACTTTCGCGAAAACCAACTGACAAAAATGTTAAACTATACATAGCACATGATTGTGGACAACTTCATGTGATCAAATAGATTTTTTATTTCGGCAGGTCGTGGTCTTGTCAAATTCAGGGTGCGAAGCTACTATTGGCCAGGGCGCGCAGCCTACCCAAATGAAGAATTCATTTGATCACACGATAGCTAAGACGTTAGCATCAAGTTAGCATCGTACCATTCGTACCAACACAACACATTGTTTCCATGGCTTACTCTAATGTAAAATGCCGTGAAAGTGATCATACGTATATTTACACGTTACTGCCTTGCTTACAGTAACTTCGGAAAAAGCCGAATCGGAGGAAGAGGAAGCGGGCGAAAACGGCGAAATAGAAAATTACGAAAATATCGACGATTGCGATGCCAAAAGAACCATCAAAGTCAAACCCATCACCGGTCCCATTCTGGCCCAATCGTAAGTACACAGTTTATTTTGAATCAAGGCCTTTCTTGCGTGATTGTAACATTGCGCGATTTTCAGTGAGATCTCTTCAAGCCAACAGGACTTCTTCAAGATGCTGGATGAAAAGATCGAGAATGTAAAGCTATAGCGCAATTATCGATTGAGACTTATTTGTTAATGTGCGTGTGTTTTCCAAGGGTCCTGATTACGATCCCGAGGGTCAAGCTGAGAAAGCAGCTGAATTCGAGAGACTGAATAGCCTTCTGAAGGACTGGGAAACAGCTAGTTTGAATTCGAGTTCACATCCGACTACTCCTCAACGCAAACCCAAACCGTGGGTTTCGGAAAATTTACAAGTGGAAGCCATGATTGCTGTAGATATTGACGCGGGTGGACGAAGACTGCACGAAAGAGACTATATTTCACTGGTATTTATTTATTTTTTCTATTATCGCAAATTTTTCAATTATATAAATTGTTTTCCAAGGTTGGTTCCAACTCTAATGTAGCAATAGTAGGCCTTGGTGTATTCAATGGGTAGACTAGAAGACTGTAGAAGAGTAGTTTTGATGCAATCTGTGTACAGATTTGTACTTCAGTCGGTGCGAAGTCCAAACCACGGAGGACAGTACTATAGTACTTTGACTTGCTATGATAATGGGTGGAATTTGTTGAGCGCATAATGCACGTAAATTCATGTAAAGGGCAGACAAAGGCATACCTGGCACGGAACCCACCTCGAGTTGAAATTCATATCGCTATAATGTCCTCCTGCTTCAGCCCAAAGGATTATCTGACATTAACTTTAAATTCCACCAGCATTAAAATAGCATTTCGAAGTTTGGTTTTGGTATGCAGGTGATCCAACAAAAACATAAGGTTTTCGGGCACTTGACCTCAGTTTTTCGAAAAAGCTCGGACAGGAGATTATGGCTTCAAGGAGGACGTTCAATAGCTCCGTGATTATAAACAACGAAGTTATCGGTATCGGAAAAATGGTTCGACTTTGGAGGCCAATATCTCCCGATTGCCGATTGTGAAAAGTACAAAAACCATGAAGTGTGGTGTCAGATCTCGAAATGGTAGTGGAATTAGATACCCAGATTGGAAGTCGAATATTGAAGATATAAATTTTTGTTGAATGTTGCAGATTCAAGAAACTCGGGCATATAGCACCAAGCACAAAAAAGTATATCGACCAGGGGGGCTTTACTTCACTCGGAAACTGAAGTTTTACATCGTTACCATGTTCGGGGGCTTAAACTTGCAAATAGAACAGGTTTCACATCTAAACTTCTGATGAAATGCTGACGAAATTCAACGTACTGGGTGGTATGCATAAAAAGTAGTAGATGCTACTACTACGGGAAAAAGTATCTACTTCGTAGTATCCTCTATTATGTATTTAGCGAGGTATTTAGCATCTACTTTACTTCCGAAGCATATGCTACACAAAAGAAGCTTCTACTACAAAACTACGTGTAGTAAGTACTACAGCATCGTAATATGTATATACTAGTGAGCGAAATTACCTTTGTTGCAATCCAAACTAAGTTTTCTCTGTTAAATCTGAAAAAATAACAATAATAATGTCAAAATAAGGAGCTCTGAAATTTTTACGTCCAACCGAAGATTCAAACGGCAAATTTTAGAATAAATATGCACACAGCACCAGCACCGCGTACACACCTGAAGAATTTTCGATTCACAGGGTTAATCAAAAGTCCAGAACAAAATTCATAATTTTGTACCATATTTTTTCCGGAAAAAAAACGCTCGAACAGGTTGATTTCTAAAAAGGGCAAGCGGTTTTTCCATGACACGTATCATGATCTATCGTCAACCCCTTAACTCCTAGCCACCCTGAGCATTTTTTATAAGAGGCATCTTGGCTTGGAGGGGGGCTCGTTTGGAAAGCTGGTCAAAAATTGTATCCAGATCTACCTACCACTGGAAATAAGATCGAACGCTTCACCATGAGTTTTAAGGAACCCCAGGGCACATCCCAGGGTAAGTCAAAAGTTTGGAACAAAATTCATAATTTCTTACCATATTTTTTCCAAAAAAAAAGACCGCTCGAACAGGTCGATTGTCAAAAACGGTAAATCGTTTTTCCATGATAAGGATCATGATCTACCGTCAACCCCTCAACTCCCAGCCACTCTCAGTATTTTTTCTAATTTTTGAATAGAATAACCCTGTATATTATCGTCATAGGTTCTCCGCCCTATGTATGTTTCCACAACTGGTGCACCCATAAATTCAGCCATGTTTTTGACGAGAAGTATGGTCGAGAAGTTGCTATAACAGCAACTTCGCTAAAAATGAAGTAAATATTACGAAAACCCCAAATTCATAGTAGATACTACAGATTCGGAGTAGATGCTTCAAAGGCGAAGTAGAAACTACTGCGTACCGTTGTATAGGTATAGAAGCATTTACTACCTGGGCATAGTAAGTACTACGCTAGTGTAGTACATACTCCTCTTACGGAGTAGATACTTGTAGCATTATTATCTACTACTTTTTATGCATACGACCCACTAGTCCAGGAGCTTATGTAATCCCGTGCGATTTTAAATGAAAGAGCATAGTGACTATGTGGAATACATTCCTTAGATGGCCAGCAATCACATCTCACCGGGTGTTTTACTTGAATTTCTTGCAGGAAATTTATACAGGGTGAAACAGAAAAAATGAATAAAAATTCGTAGCTCCAGACTGGGAAAAGATGGAAAGCTCAAACTGCATACGTAATTTGATTCTGTTGTTGTGCTGATTTCTGCCGAATGTGGTCTCAATCCATCAAAGAAATTTTGAAGAATTAAATGACAAAACTTTGAACTTTGACATTTTTTTATATTTGACAGATGCCATGCGGAGCAATACTTTCAACAATTTTGAATGCAGTTTTTCAAGGGCTTTTAAGAGACATATTGCGAGTCAAGTCTCGTGACATATGCTTTCTGTCATTTTTGGTGGTGACATTTCCGTTTGACAGATGACAACCAAAATGTAACAGACTCATTCGACGGCAAAATTATGTCCGCATACCGAATTTCAAGTCGATCGAATCAACGTTGCGGCTGTTATCGTGGAAAATTACGGACACAGACACACACAGCTCCGTAATCTTCCCGAAAAAACTTTGTCATTTAATTCTTCAATATCTATCCGATGGATTGGAGCCAAATTTGGAAGGAAGCAACAAAACAAAATCATCAAATCAAGCTCGTAGTTGCAGCTTTCCACCAATTCCCAGTTGGACGTTACGAGGTTTTAAATGTTCTCCTGGCCGTTACCACCGGAGACGGCCGCTCGTTTGGATTTTGACCAGGACGACCCGTGTTTGGTGCAGGACTCAACTCATCTGTCCTTTCCTGGTGGGGGATTAACTTTTTTCGAAAAATTCCAACCGATATCGGAAGTAGATTGCATTGGGCGTCGTGTAGGTCTATTTTCAAATCCGACACGGTTTCGCTTTTCCGACGATGATTTTCTCAAAATAATAAATTTAATTTTCAAGTTTTCTTGTTTTTCACTATATTCATCACGGATGTCTATTTTTCAAGCAAAACCTTGAAAAGCATCAAGTCGGGCATCCACCTGGTGATTTGTACCGATCCACCTTCTATAGTTCCCGGAATACGATTTTTTTCCTTTTTTTCTCCTGTTTCACCCTGTATAAATCCCCTGCAAGAAATTCAAGCAAAGCACCCGGTGAGGTGTGACTGCTGTCCATTTAAGGAATGTATTCCACATGGTCGCTATGCTCTTTCATTCAAAATCCCACGGAATGCTTTTTATTTACATATGCTCCTGGACTACACTGTCAGGAGCACTGTATTACATACATCAAAATTTTTGTGATTAGAAAAATTTTGATACCTATGCAGTATTTTGCTCCTGACGGTACGAAAAACAGACAGTGACAACCACCCTAAAAAGTGCCCCCTGCTTTGGCCCCAAACCAAATACTCGGGTTGTGTTGAGAGTAAAATTGTCCTGGACTGTTGTATGGTTGTATGAACAATCTTGCTCAATGTCAACATCCATTCATCAACAGTGACTTGCGCCCATTCTCATAGTCGATACTTCGCTCGATCTCCGACTTGAGCATGTCTCAAGTCCCTGGGGCAATACTTCATAACAATCTTTGACATAGTTACACAATGCTTAAGTCGGAGATCGAGCGAAGTATCGACTATGAGTATGGGCATTAATCTCGCGTCCCAACAAGGCAAATCTGTAACATTCAACATGAAAATTTATATCTTCATTGTTAGACTTCCAATCTGGGTAAATTCAAAACCGTTTCGAGAAAATACACCACACTTCATCATTTTTGTATTAAAATACATCGGAATACATAAACAAAAAAAAATTGACAAATGGAGGTACGATGAAGTCGGTGCAACTTTGCAGCCATTGAGATCATTACGTTATAGCCGTTTGAACACAGCTATGCCAAATAATCTTTATAGTATTCAACTCCGACTGATTTTTAGGGCGTTTTATCAAGAATTCAGTTTACGAGTCATTTAAAGAAAGCCGTAAATGTTCATTGATGGGTTTCCAGCGGGTTTTCAGCCTGTAATGGATTATTTTCTGAGTGTAAGGACTATTTTCGCGCTATAATGACTGGGAAACAAGTGCTATTGATTCAACCGAGCAGTTTCATCCACATAGACGGGATGACAGCCTATTTTAAAAGACAATTTCCGGTTGAGTGACACATCATTTTAAAGATAAATGAATTATCTTTACAGCGGTGCTATTCTTTCACGATTCAAGTCTTTTTTTACAAGATATCGCCCTTTCAGAGTTTTTGAAGGGTTGCAGCCCCTTCCAGAAGACTGACTCAAACTTGACGAACCTCTCGCGAACAGATAACAGTAATTATACCAACAAGTGAGGTCAAGTGCCCGAAAACATTGTCTGCTGTGTGTTCGTTGCGCCACCCTGTATAGACCTAAATAAATCCGACAACGGTGCTGAAACAAAATTATGTTGACCTTTTTCTTTAGATTCCACAAAGCGTGATCCATCAATCTTACGGAGTGACTCAAGTGGGCTACAAAGATATCAACTACAAAAACACAAACTACTCGTCTCACAGTCCCTCGCGTCAAATATCTTATCCTTCGGCCATGCAATACCAAGCCATCAGCCCAATGGCTCCCATGTACAGCAATCACGTGTATCAACCGCCTCCACCTCAACTACGTCAGTATTCTAGCTACAATCAACATGGTGTGCCAATCAAGAGTTACATTGACAGTAGCTCTGCTAGTATGCATAAGAATTTATACGGCGAACAGTCGGCTTATAGTGTCACGGGTCACAGTTTGTACGGCCCTGCGCCGATGGACTTAGTGGACTCGAATTCCCTGTTGTGCAACGGCAGTGAGTTGCTGCAGCAACAACTGTACAACCAATTTCAATATCAGCAACAGCAACATCAGCCGCAACACAGAGATGTCGTAAGGGAACAAGTTCTTGCTGTGCAAGAACCTCAGCATCATCCATCACCATCGACGGGTTACAGATTGGGACCCAGGGGCTACCCAAAAAACGTGGTGCCATCGGTTCCACTCATCATGCAGAATCCTCAACATCACGATGCGAATGTATTAAGTAATGTACAATATGAACTAACGTGATTTATCTTTAGAAACTGTATATTTTTGTTAGTTAACTAGTTGATGTTTGTGTATAACAATTTTAATAATTATAAGAAATAAATTTTTGTTTGTGTCAATAACTTTTTTCTCTCACCATGGCAGGAATCGAATCAATTCTTGACACCTGCTGATAGTTGATGAAAAATAAATCCAAGCCACATCTAAGCTAAGTTTTTGACGTTTCTATCTAAAAAACCTGATGCGGCAACTTTCAATTGGCCATTTCCTTGCTCCCCCTGCCCCTCGAGGGGCGAATTTGTTCGGTGCCGCCCGGCTGCCGAGCGAAATTCTACCCGATTGCATTATTTTCGTCGCGACTGTGGAGATTCGGTGTCTAAACATCTGTGGTCTAAACTAACCGACGGTAGCAAGTCCTGCAGTCTCCGAGTCGCACTTCCACGCATGACAGTCACTTTTCCAAATAAACTGCGCAACAAATATGTTGTCGCGAGGGAAAAATTGGTCCGAGTTTGGACCCCAATAACTTTTAAATGACAAGAACCATTTTGATTCTGTTTTGACGGTTAGTGAGATCAGTCTTTCCGTTATTCACGTTCAGGAAGTGAAGATCTGGATGCTCCATATAAAATATCTACAGGGTGAAATGTAAAACAGTACAAAATTTTAGCAAATTAAACGGACCCCCATTTTCAGAATAATTTTTTTTCTCAAATGCAAATGGAAGGATTATGAAGCGTTATGTTTTAGCTTGCGCCCAGTTTCGAAATTTTTGGAATCGGAAGTATGGTTCTGACTTTATGATTTTTTTCTCTTGTAAGATGCTGATTTATCCTATCGGTACAAAGAAGACTAAGTATGTTATTCTGATGATGGGAGGTTGCAATTCACGAATATTGTTGCTTAAACGGTTCTCAGAAACTTGACTTACAGACCATCTGAAATACCTTGATCAAGACTTCAAAAAATGGGCCTATTCGAAATGGGCGACAGAGCTGTTTTTCTTAAAAATTGAATTTGATCAGATTTTCACAACTGAAACAAACTTTCCTTGTGATTTTGACCTCCTGAACATGATGCTGATGGTCAATTTTAGTTTTTGATGATGACAGGCTCCTTGGGCTAACATAGTCTTTCTTGTAGCGATAGGATATCTCAGCATCCTCCAAGAGAAAAAAAATCATAAAGTCAGAACCACAGCTCCGATTCCAAAAATTCCAAAACTGGGCGCAAGCCAAAACATCACGCCTTATGATCCTTTCATTTGCATTTGTGAAAAAAAACTATTCTGAAAATGGGGGTCCATTTAATTTGCTAAAATTTTGCACTGTATTACATTTCACCCTGTAAATATTTTACATGAAGCTTCCTGATCTTCACCTTTTGAAGGTGAATAACGGAAAGACTGATCTCACTAACCGTGAAAACGAAATCGAAATAGTTTGTGTCATTCAAAAGTTATTGTGGTCCAAAGTCGGACCAATTTTTCCCTTGCGACAACATATTTGTTGCGCAGTTTATTTCATCATTGTGATGTCAGTTTGACCGACAGCATACTTTTTTGCCCTGCATCTACTACTTGGTTATTAGCAGGTTTTTTCCGTGGGGGGGTTTTCAGTACCGATAACGTAATAACAATAACAACGGAGTGCTTCTTACTACTGTAGATTTACATTTTTGGATCAGTAGTGTATTATCAGTGAGTCAGTTCAAGAAATGGCGGTTATGTCCCAATGAATCGAAAACCGAGGTATCCTGCTTTCACCTAAATAATCTAATGGCCAACCATCAGCTATCGGTAAACTTTAACGGAACTCCACTACGTTTCAACCAGAACCCTACTTATCTTGGCGTTACGCTGGACCGAACACTCACATTCAAGAAACAACTCGACAAAACCGCTGCCAAACTGAGAGCCCGGAATAATTTACTGCAGAAGTTGACTGGCACATCCTGGGGAGCGTCTGCCTCAACTCTTCGAGTTGCAGCTCTAGCACTGGTTTTCCCGACCGCTGAATACTGCTGTTCAACCTGGCTAAACAGCAGCCATATAACATCTGTTGACGTAGAGCTAAATACCACTATGCGAATCATAACAAGCACGCTCAAGCCTACTCCAACACAATGGCTCCCTGTTCTAGCGAATATAGCTCCGCCTAATTTACGACGCATGAAAATGCTTCAAACCGAATACGCCAAAATCGAGAGTAATGAAGAACTACATATACACCAAGATGTTCCAGTCCTCCAACAGTTGAGATTAAAATCTAGAAAACCAGCGATAGGAACTGCTTTAAGACTCAATGACTTCAATGTAAACACGGAATGGGTAACCGAATGGAATGCACAGAAACCCACTAGAGGCATCTTTCCTCCTGACCCAACCATTGCTATAGATGGTTTTGAACTACCAAGGAAATTATGGTCTAGACTAAATAGAGTCAGAACAAGCTGCGGAAGATGTGCCAGCTCACTGTTCCAGTGGGGCATGACCAACAGCCCCCGCTGCGACTGTGGAGCTGAATTTCAAACGGTGGACCACATAGTGAGTCAATGTCCGACAAGATTATATCCAGGCCCAGTGACAGAATTCCTTACTTTGACACCGGAGGCACTTCTATGGCTGGAAAATCTTGACATTCAACATTCAACTTTGATTTTTCACCAATTTACCCATCATTTATTTATACTTTTTATACATTTTTCTTTCTTTATTGTGCAATGTACTGAATCCATACGAAATAATAAGTGAGTCAGTGAGGTTTTGTTTCGATGGTTTTCTAGTTTCATCTCTTTTCCCGGGGCATCACCACACTATAGTAGATGCCCCCAGTTACTAAAGGAAAGTGTGAAAAAGCCCATCTGGCCCATCGGCACCGTGCTACCGACTGGGTTATCATAAATATTAAATACTAGCTCAAGTCGGGCCGCAAACGCCGCCTGACTTGAGCTAGTGTTTAGCGGTAGCCACCTCGGAAAGTTTCAACTTCAAAAAAAAAGGAGCTTTTCAGGAGCCTTCATAGGAAGACTTCGCAGCTTTTCACTTTGCAAGACTTCTGGTCACAATCGGCTCGATATTCATCTCAAGTCATTCTCAAGTGCTTATTGAGATACCTACTGACCCCTATATTATACCTATTTATGCATGAGAGACATGACAATAGAATACCCAGTGACTTACGTGAAAGGAATAGATTGGCTTTAATAAACAGAATACTCGGTTCTGTAGCAGCTGCCCGAAAGTGCCATGTAAAAATTACAATGTTAACAAAGGTGCTGAAGACACGATTATTTTGATCCGTTTGGCCTTAGCATTGTTAGGTACACCCATAAGGGTAAAATAGGTTGGTTCTGTTTTTTGTCGGGAGCGGCGTAAGCGGTGGGGCTGAAACTATTTTTCATGTGATGTCGAATGGACAGGAAACACGATAGTTTTTGTCCGGTGTCTGTAACTTTTTCGGTTTTCTTTATTTTTCGTCGGGGACGGCGTATGAGGGCGGCGGCTGAAACAAATTTTCCTGCGACGTGGAATGGACAGTAAACACGATAGTTTTTGTCCGGTGTCTGTAACTTCTGTGGTTGTTTTTTCGTCGGGGGCGGCGTATGGGGGGTGGCGGCAGCTGAAACCACTTTTTTCTCCGTGTCTACTGGACAGGAAACATGATATTTTTTGTCCGGTGTCTATAATAGCTTCTGTGGTTCTGTTTTTTTTTTAGGCTGAAACTACTTTTCCTGCGATGTCGAATGAACAGAAAACACCGATGTCCGATGTATTTTTGTCCGATGTCTGTAACTTTTTCGGTTCTCTGTTTCTTTCTCGTCGGGGGCGGCGTATGGGAGCGGCGGCTGAAACAATTTTTCCTGCGATGTTGAAGGGACGGGGAACAATGGTTTTTCACCTGTGGCTGTAACTTTTTCGGTTCTGTTTTTTTTTTCGTCGGGACGGCGTATGGGAACGGCGTCGGTTGAAACTATTTTTCCTGTAATGCCCAATGTATAGAGAAAAACAATGATTTTTGTCTCGTCTCTGTAACTTTGCTTGCTTCCCGTTTTTGTTGATGCAACGTTGATCTGGGTGAACTGGGCCGCTATTCTTGAATCGTGTGAGAAAAGTCCCTGGGAGTAAAATACATTCCGCAGTACACTGATGTAGCGAATGTTGCCTAAAATCGTGGCTTTTAGGCAACTTTCGCTACAGAAGAGTGTAGTACGGATTATGTAAAGCTCCCAGGGACTTTTCTCACACAAATTTGAGAATAGCGGCCCTGCTCAATATTGCGTTGCAATGCATTTTGGTGGCCGTTTCGACGTTGCCAGAAGCTTTCAGTAATGTTGCCAGTGATGTAAAATACCCGGGTTTTTATATTTGAGGGTAAATACCCAGCTCTCAAAATCGGGTCTCTAAAAGGGTATATATTTTCATTAATAATAATAATAACAATAATAATAACAAGAATAACAGTTATGATTTTTGCTCACAGCAGCAAAATAATAATAAGTGCTTAGGAGGGTATGTTTATAAAATCTTGGAACTTGAAAAAAAAGTCATTTAACCTTTAATTGTCAACACTGTCAACCGAGCTGTCAACAGTGTCAACTTTTCTGTCAAACTGGGTAGGGTGGGTAAATATCGCTCGGGAAAATACCGGGTAAATACCCGATTTATATTTACCTACCTACCCGGTAAATACCCGACTCACATCACTGAATGTTGCTGTTCCGTGAAGTGCAACATTGCAGATTTCAACGAAATGTTACTTCAACCAGCAATCAAAGAGCTTGTTTACGCGAGGCTTAGCAGAGATTTCAACAGTGGTTAGTTAGGAGTGTTTACGCGCGCCGACGAAAATGACAGCCGACAGTCCCTTAACCTAGGCCGCTATTCTTGAATCGTGTGAGAAAAGTCCCTGGCAGTAAAATTCATTCCGCAGTACACTTCTATAGTGAAAGTTGCCTAAAAACCACGATTTTAGGCAACATTCGCTACATCAGTGTACTGCGGATGGGCATGGGCGTTTACGTGCGATTGCCAACACTTGTTGCTTACTAAATGCAATTTAAAATCACATTTAGCTAAGCTCAACAGCTGTTGCGAAACTTGCGTTTAGAGGTGTTTATGCGGACGATAACATTGATGTTACGGACTTCAACACCAGTTTTAAACCTCGCGTAAACAAGGCCAAACTCTCTGAATCAAACCATGTTTAGTGGGTAAGGTAGGTACCTACTTTTATTTTTTTCAGTCTTTTAAATCACCCTGTTTTTTTTGCAATGTTCTAATTTTCTGAAAGAACGTGATCGGTAAAGCATATTCTGAAAATTTGATTGATCTATCATGAAAGACTTCCGAATAAACGTGAAATCCGTGGAGGATGAATCACCTCTACAGTTGTCTACTGTGCTGCGATCTCTGGGTGCTGCGGTGAGAGCTAATGAACTAATCTACTAATCTATGACATACCTGTGAGTGATGTGTGATGACTGATGACATAACCACTTAACGTTCACATAACCACACAATCTAACCTTCTCTGATCCAACCAAAGTCGGAAAGTGCCTCTCCAGCTCCACATTTTCCAGCATGATTTTCAGCTCAGATTTAAATTAAATTCGACGAAAGCCCAGAAGGAACAGAGCAATGAAGGATCCGACCGTTTTTGGATTGTGCTTGCTGGTACGAATCGCCTCAGTTTTCGTTGTTCAAACGTTTTTCGTGCCAGATGAATATTGGCAATCCCTGGAAGTGGCTCACAAATTAACATTCGGATATGGATACCTGACCTGGGAATGGAACAATGGAATCAGGAGTTACATTTACCCTCTGATATTCAGCATCTTTTATTCAGTTTTGAAGTTTTTCAGCCTCGACTACCTCAACTTTTTGGTGAGACCTTCTGTCCCTTTTTCTGTCTCTTTGCTTGTTGATAGTAACAGAGAATTTGTAGATATATGGACCCAGGATTATGCAAGCGGTTTTGAGCGCATATGCTGATTTATGCTTTTATCGCTGGTCGGGAACCAGAAAATGGGCCTTATTCAGCATTGCAAGTTCTTGGTTCTGGTTTTATACCGGATCAAGGACTTTGATTAACAGCTTTGAAAGCGCACTCAGTACCATATGTTTGTTGCATTTCCCTTGGCTCAGGAAAGGAAAAGGTAAAAAAGTAAATCTTCCTGTGATTTCTTACTTTTGCAGCTTTAGTATCCTCATAGTATCCTTGTTGATTACTTTCTGGGGCTTTAAAAGCTCCCAGATTACTCAAATAGGTAAAAAAAAAAACTACCAATTACAAAACTGTTCTTCTAAAACAAAACGTCCTTCTGCACTCTAACTACCAATTTGAAAAAAAATTGATGGAATTCAAGTATAAACGATTAACGATTTGACCTGCAGTGCTTTTTTTCCCCCTTTAATAGCTGTATTACACTACACAATTTCTTGAACAACCTGTCACTTGAACAATCAAGTTCATTGTTTTTTGACACTATTTTTGGAGATTGTACAAGAAATTGTGTACTGTAATACAGCTATTACACTACACAGTTTCTTGTACAATTTCTTGTGCAATCTGCCAAAATAGCGTCAAAAAACAATGAACTTGATTGTTTAACTGACACATTGTACGGTTGCGGCCAAAATAAAGTGGACGACAATGTCAACGAGTTGGCGTCCTGTCATGCGACGTTCAGGCCAGAATCCTGAGAAATCTGTCAACTGTTGTCCACTTAAAAAGGCCGCAATAGTACAAGAAGTTTAACAAGAAATTGTGTAGTGTTATAGCTGTATTACACTACACAATTTCTTGTACAATCTGCCAAAATAGTGTCAAAAAACAATGAACTTGATTGTTTAACTGACAGATTGTACTATTGCGGCCTTTTTAAAGTGGACGACAGTTGACAGATTTCTCAGGATTCTGGCCTGAACGTCGATGACAGCACGCCAACTCGTTGACATTGTCGTCCACTTTATTTGGGCCGCAACCGTACAAGAAGTTGTACAAGAAATTGTGTAGTGTAATACAGCTATAATACAGCTTTTATATTTGATTGGCGCCCTCTTTTCAAAATGTATTATCTAGAGCCACAGGGTATCAACTTGACGCCTTGATAGATGTGCTATGTACACACATCAAAAAAATCTAGGGGACAAGAAAATTCAGACGATTTCTAAAATCATCATAACTTTTTATTCCCATCAGCGATTTCATATCGGTTTTCAGTGATGTTCGATAGCTCAATCTTTCTTTCTCATTCCTTGATCACGTCAAATACGAACAATGTTTCATAAGGTTGCAACAGGGTGATCAATGGAACAGTGTAAAATTGCCGAAAGTTCAATACGAGCGCGATTTCCCAAAAAAGAAAATTCATGCATTCCAATGGCACAGTTTTGAAGATCAGTGTTTCAGCTTAAGTGACGTTTTTGAATTTTGAAAATCGAAGGTGCATTGCCAAAGATATTGATTATTTTATGCCGCCAAAGACGCAAGTGATCAGATTTCATTGAAACTTGGAACACACTCATGTCTGGCTCAAGTAATTGGAATTCCAAGGTCAAATGTTACTTTCGATCACTTCCGAGCCGCTATATTGAACTTTTTAGATAAATGATTCGATTTGAATAAAACTTTGAAACACACTAGAATCGAATCATTCACATAAAAGTGCAATGTGGCGGCTTGAAAGTGACCAAAAAAGACATTTGACCTTGAAATTTCAATTACTAAAACCAGACATGAGTATGATCCAAGTTTCAATGAAATCGGATCAGTTTCTTGGAAGTTCAACATGGCGGCACAAAATGATCATTGTTTTTGGCAATTCACCTTCGATTTCCAAAATTCAAAAACGATACTGAAGCTGGAACACTAGTCTTCATAACTGTGCTATTGGAATGCATAAAAAAATTTTTTTGGGAAATCGCGCTCGTACTGAACTTTTGGCAATTTTACACTGTTCCATTGATCACTCTGTAGAAACTTCATAAAACACTGTTTGTATCTGACGTGATCAAGGCACGAAAACGAAGGATTGGGCTATCGAACACTGAAAACCGATATGAAATCGCTGACGGCAGTCAAAAGTTATGATGATTTTAGAAATCGTCTGAAATTGCTTGTCCCCTAGATTCTTTTGATGTGTGTATATTGTCACAGCTGTCACTGTTACCTAAAGTAGGGAAAGTGAGCCCTCCTGCAGTGGAAGTTACTGTGGTCAACAAGAGACATCGTCTCATTCGTCTCTACCATATTTGGCGGATTTTCGCTGACGCTGTCAGGTGAGCGGTGGTCACTGAAGAAAATGATGGATAAGCGCGGTAGTACTATGTAAAATGCAGTAAACGCCCACTGTTCAGTGGCCCCGATGAAGTTGAGAAACTTCCTTAAATGGGCAATAATTTATGGAGCTAATGGTGCTATTCTGTAAAAAAGATACATCGATGTAAGCGCTGTATCGCTGTAAGATGACACATGTGACAATGCCAAACATTATTATTTCTGTCATTTTACAGCGATTTAGAGCTTATATCGTATACACTTTCTATTTCCAGTAAAATGACTTTTTGGGGCAAAAATAAAGTGACAAGCTGGGGGGCTGGGAGAATACGGCCGATGGCTGCTGATAGTTTCGCTCCAAAACTTTGCAGGTGCCATCAGCCGTAGCTGTAGCCCCCTAGCTTGTCACTTTATTTTTGCTCCTAAAAGTCATTCTACTGAAAATAGAAAGTGTATGGGATATACATCGATGTATCTTTTTTACAGAATAGCACCATAAATTGCGGGAGACTAGACGCACGTGAGTGAATGCACTTGCACTGTGTTGGAATCTTGTCGTTGTCCATTTCTTGTATGTACAGGATGGTCCATTCTAGCGTAATTATCCCATAGCGGCCTTACCGTTCAAGATAGAGAAAAATATGTAAGAGAAAAGTTATATGGTTTGATGAGACCTATGACGTAAAATTATTTTCAGCTATAAAGGATGTCTTATTTTGGCGGGATTCTTCTTTATACATGCTTGCTGTTTCAGCAGGTATAAGCTAGAGTAGGAAGTACTCGTTACTCAGTGATTCACATTCCATTCTCTTTAGTACTGCTGTGCTTGGCCGCTTAGCCATAATTTCCTTCAGTAATCACCCCTCACCTGGCAGCTTCAGCGCTGAAGCTGTCAGCCTTGGTAGAGACGATGTCCCTTGTTGACCACAGCAACTTCCACTGCAAGGGGCTACGTTCTCCTACTTCCACTGGGCAATCTCGGAAATTTCTACTTGCGGGTGCATCGCGACGAGATGACGGTGCCAGCTGTCACATTATACATACCACATCTATCAAGGTGTCAAAATATAGTTAGCATCGTACCATTCATGCCAAGCCAACACAACACATTATTTTCATAGCTTGCTCAAATTAAGAAAGCCGTGAAATTGATTATAGTAGTAGTTTCATACCAAACACACAAAACACCTGTAGGTACAGTAACGGACAGTAGAGTGGAAACATTTTTGAAAAAATTAGTTTATGATTTCAAATTGTACGCTTCGCAAATTAGGTCTGAGGAAGCTATTTGTTTCTAACAGTTCCGAGGTCGTTTCCTTCATACTTCGGGAGCAACTGATCTCCCTAAATCATAATCGTGCGGCCATGAATCGAATATGCGATATTCAGCGGCACGAGTTGCGCTGTAGGTTCGCAAAGCTAGGGGATGGAACTCATGCGTCTGCGCGAGCTAGGAAAAGTCAAAACCTGTAGATTTTTAGCCATCGATTTAACAAAGGAAAATAGATGACAAGAAACTCCTGACTTCCATGCGGAATGATGTTGTCCATGTGCATTGCTGTCGAAAAAATGAATTCCGCGCGTAGTGTTCCAAAAAGAACGAAAAAGCCGTTTTCAGTGTATAACTGGTTGCCTAGAAGGTGATGTTTTTTGGGAACACACATGAAATGAAACTGTTCATGTTCTTTTCGTACGGTTTTTGCAGCCAGGCACTCAACAAACTGCCCGTCATTTTTGAAAAAAAAAACAGAAAACACAAAACCTCTGATATATTATACATATAATCCATGATATAACCCGATAAAATCTTAGTTACCATTTGTTTACATGCAGTTTCATGCCACTGACAGACAGGACGGCAACCGTAAGGCAGAGAAGAATACCAGAAGTAGGGCGGTATTTTCAAAAACACCAACTGATAAACACGTTAGCATATTTTCGCTCATTGTGTATCTAGAACTGACCCATCATTGCTGGTCTTGAACACAATGAAAGATCAAGAAACACTCTTTTTTCCATAGCTTATTTGAAAGTTTCATTTCTAGCCGTTTCAATAATAGACAATGTTGAAATTACGCTTTTTACATGTGTTAGCATACGGCACTATTCTCAAATCCCCTAGCATGGTTGCGCCAGCGCAGAAATGGCACTGAATTTCGCCTATTCAGAAATTGACAAGTTGACTAGATGTTTCCATTCTTTCGCCCGCCACTGTATCTTCGTAATGTAACTTGATCGCCTTGAAATCCTCTATCTGCCATTGCTCACTAAGGTCAATAGGCTACCGGACTCATTTTTTTTATATCAAATTGCAATTTTCATATGATTTAAGGTTAAAACCGCAGCACGATATCGCAGTTTCGAGTACCTAAAAAAAAATTGAAATAGAACACCGGTTACGTCACTGCTGCATATTCCTATCCCTACTCATCTCACCGCGATACTCGCATGCTGTGTTCGTTCCACGCGCAGCGCTTATGGAAGCATCTATGACGTAACGCGAATTTTTAAAATCGCAGACGCGTGGAAAAAGCCAAGTTTTTCTTTTCAAAACGGGTTTACTGATTTGTACTTGATAGTCTGATCATGGTAAAATATCATAATGGCACCAGTGTCCAGTAGCCTATTATGAATCATCCTGTATATTGCCATGTTTGAAAAGGACAGTTTCTAGAAATGTATGGGTGTCTAATGAAAAGAAATTCTGGCCTAGTTTCACATAGAGCACACACTGACCAGGCAGTGAAAAGATGTATGAATAGTTCGAATGAATCGTGTATTATTTGCTGTACGGAGTCTAGGAGTATAGTATAGAGACCCCAGTTACTCCATGTACGGAGTGATCAAATAAATTTCTCCTCGAGGTAGGTCTTGATCTCCTCGCTAGCCATGTTTTTTCGCCAGATTTTCAGGAATCAAAGACGACTTGAGGAGAAATTTATTCGACCACTCGTTATAATAACATTGTAATAAATACAATAAAGTTGAAAATATGTTTTTGTCTCGAGAGGAAAATTTCAACTTCATCTGGATCATTGCCTGCCTGTGCGCGATTCGGCCGACAGCTGCAATCATTTGGTTTCCACTTTGCATGTATCACTTGTTCATTACGAGGTCCAACATTTCTCGTTTAGTTTTGACGAAATATTTTCCTATCAGGTAATTGTTGCTGTTTTTTTTTTGTTATACAGGGTGTTTCAGTGACGTTCAACCAAACTTCAGGAGGTGATTCTTTTCATAAAAACAAGCAGAACCACAAGTGTAACATTTCTTTTTCTCTCAAAATTGATTGAAGATTCAAATTTCAAACCTAGTATAGAGAAGTTCCTTCACGATAGTAATGCACACGCAAAGTTTAAAAAAAAATCGAATTTCTAAAGGCATGTGTATTTCCACCGAACAGATAATGATAGAATTTTCCACTAGAGACAGAACTGCTCACTTTTTGCTCTCGCGGTCAGGGGCAGAGGAACTCGCTAAGAAGTCCTGCTGGTAACTGGGTAGCAAGGACTTAGCCGTTTCTTATTTTGAAAACTGTCTGTATGGTGGAAACGTACCATAAGATTGTTTTCAAGTTTTTTTTTTTTGGAAATGAAAATTTGAGTAAAATAAGATTGAACCAAGATGTTACTCATAACAAGGTCTTTGATTGTCTAAAATTTAGGATAAAAAAATTCGCCATTGGAGACATACTCCTAAATCGGTTCTCTGTAAAACATTGTTGAACATGCATTGAAGTCATGGACCTGTACTTACTTCAACTGGATTGCTGATCGTGGTACCAGGCTGAACAGTGAGTGTCTCCAGTATGAGCACTACCATGGTAGCTAACATCAGAGCAGTTCTCAAAAGCCTACAGAAAGTTTGCAAGTTGCATCGAAAATTTTTGTACCATCGATATTTGTAGATATAATACTCGTTCATAAGAAAATATTAGGTTAGCAATATATGTTTCTAAATGTTTATATATATTTCTAACCTCGTGAGTTGCCCTTAGGTTTGTTTGGCTTCGAAGAACGCATTTAAATACTTATAAGCAGTGTAGAAAGTTTGAGAGCCACTGTCTGTCAATTTAGCTGCGTCAAGTTGGCAGTTCTAGCCGACAGCTGTCACGAATGCGCCGTTTGTCAGATTTATAATTAGATTGACAGTTAGGTACCGTGTGTTTGTCGTTGTCGCGTTGATGTGTATACGGTAATTTGTGTCCAATTCGAATTCGGTGTTAATTTATAACTGAATTTTAATTTAATTTAATTTAATAGATTTATTTCCGACAGGCCGATACAAAAACCCAATTACAGGAAATCCAATAAAAATAGATAAATATACATATATACAAAAAGAAGGAAACAAAATAGTGAAATTAAAACAGATGTAAAGAGATGTGCGGGTCTTAGTAGAGTGAATTAAGTCAGAACTTATCCGAAATACAATTCCGCAACACATAAAAACTGTCGTAAAAAACATCACAATCACCACAGAATGTATTGAAGCTATTACACATAACAAACATTGGGCTTCTCACCAAGGTATTACTTTTGGGAGCATCACAGTAAAAAGTCAGTGTATGCCTAGCGTTTAGGCGTGGAACAAGAAAATTGACCCGTTCGAGAAGAGCAATACAGTCGACTTTGTTGTGCAATAAATTGTAAAGAAATTTAACATTTAGAATGATACGTCGGGCTTCAAGTGAGACAATGCCATGCCGCGTCAGTAACAAACTGTGGTCATAGCCTTGAGAAGGGTATACACCATCAAGGTGAAAAGACAAACACTTGAGGAACTTGCGCTGTACAGACTCAAGGCGCGCTCCATGTGTCCTGTATATAGGGAACCAAATAAGGGAGGCATATTCCAGCTTGGATCTAATGTAGCTGAAATATAGTGTCTTCAAGCAGGCGGCGCTCCTGAAATCCCTACAGTTTCGGTAGATGAAGCCGAGCATCCTGAGAGACGCAGACACAATGCTGTCCACGTGGTCTACAAACAAAAACGCGCAATCAAACAGCACCCCTAAATCAACGACCACCTCGCTACGCCTCAGAATACTCTGCTCAATCCCATAGTCGAAACAAATCGGTTCGCGTTTTCTTGTGAAAGTCGCAACAGCACACTTGTCCACATTCAGTGACAGGCCATTCTTATAATATTATATTATAATATGAATTTTATAATATTCACTATTCATAGTGTGGTGAAAAAAAACATGCAGCGTTGCAATGCGAATAAACGATAAGGAACGGTGGCGGTAGGCCACTTGGATGCGAAGCAAAAAGTCGACAACAATTGAACAGAAGTATTCGTGTTTTCACTACATCGTGCGGGGAAAGAAATGGTCCTGCGGCAATCAGTAGTGGACAGGGAGCTGGTGCCTCAAAACTTACGTCATAAGGTACATGATTTAAACCCTGTGGGTTTAATGTGCGTTGATAAGGTTGTTGAAAATTGGTTTGTCTTACATGTCAGACCGGGGGCTCTAGGCTGGTATGAGCTTGTCAATTTTCGAAAAAATGCCAAAAAATTTACGTCATAAGGTACATGAATGAAACCAACTGGATTTTGTGTGGAAACATCCCCTTAGTCTAAAATCTGCTCGTAAGACAAAAATTTTGGGAATTTTCGGTCCACAAGACAAGTTTGAAATTTTCAAAAAAGACCAAAATTTATCAATTTTTTCACAGGCGTTTTGTTGACTAACCCACTAAGTGTGATATATATTTGTAATCACGATGAAAAACGGAATCGATTCCCAGGTTAAAATACAGGGTGTACGACTTGAGAAAAAAATTTCGAAGTTGCACCCTGTAAGCAATGTACCATCAAAAAAATTTGTGGACAGATTCGAAACCTACGAAAAATCATGTATGGATCGTTTTTGTTTCTAAAATTATGTCAAAGGAGAAGTCACCAGGAGAAGGTAAATTTTGACCATTTTTGAAAATTTCAATCCTGTCTTATGGACCGAGAGCCCCCAAAAATTTTGTCTTATGACCCGATTTTTGATCAAGGGGATGTTCTCATACAAAAGCCCGTTGGTTTCATTCATGTACCTTATATGACGTACATTTTTGACATTTTTCGGAAATTGACAAGCCTATACCAGCCTAAAGCCCCCGGTCTGACATGTAAGACAAAGAAATTTTTAACAACCTTATCAACGCACATTAGACCTACAGGGTTGAAATCATGTACCTTACGACGTAAGTTTTGAGGCACCAGCTCTCTGTCCATAATAGTGGGAGCGGTACGCAAAATGATACTGCATTTTAGAGTAGAGTAACGAGATTTTGCATGGGCGTACCTTATACCAAAACAAGCTATTTGACCCGCAGCACTGCATATTTCGTCCCTTAGGGGGCCCATGGGGGCTCTCCAAATTTTCAAGATGCAAGAACTTTCACAGAACGATCATTGAGTATCGTCATGTGTGCCATAAAAGATAGTAACTTTCATTATAGTGGTATACCCAACGCTTGCGCCAAATTTCAACATGCGCGCATGCTCGAATGGCGTCAAATACAAAATTTGCGAACAAATGCTACAAAATCGCAAGAAAAACCGCCACAAAGTTGAAAAATACGCGCCGCAGCGAACAGGGTAATAGGCTAGAGGTTAATACACACTAGTGATTACTTATTTTTCATCAAAAAGTCCGCATTGTTCATTAAATTATAAATAACTGCGTGTTACATTGATCGGATGTGCGCACGCAACCCATAATGCAATCCCCACCAACTCTATTTTCAGTTTGACAAGCAACGGCCGTGACTTTTCGCTGCTGTCTGCTGTCAACGTCAACTATTTATTCGCCATTTTGAAGTTCGCTCCGAGTGTCGTACGTTTGTGAACAAGTGGGCCGCTATTCTTGAATCGTGTGAGAAAAGTCTACTACACTTCTGTAGCGAAAGTTGCCTAAAAACCACAATTTTAGGCAACATTCGCTACATGAGTGTACTGCGGGATGTATTGTGTATGAATGTATTGAATCTATCCTTGGTGATCCGTTTCGGAGTGAAATTTTTCCGGTTACACAGCTTCACCCACCGTGCACATTGTCACATTCCTCGCAAGACTACGTGTTTTTCAAATTTCTCCAGTACCAAGTTTTTACGGTATTTTAAGCACGTTTTTGGGAATCGGATAAAGAAATACATATTTTTGTCATTATACCGACTATCACTGTGCCAATTTCCATGAGCACAATGTTTCACGGCCCCTTTCACTTGTTTTTCCATGATTTTTGGAAGGATAACACCGCTAATTTAGTTTTGAAAAAAACTGATTTTTATACTTTGAAGAGCACAGGGCCGCTATTCTTGAATCGTGTCGGAAAAGTCCCTGGAAGTAAAATACATTCCGCAGTACACTGATGTAGCGAATGTTGCCTAAAATCGTGGTTTTTAGGCAACTTTCGCTAGTCAAACTGAAAATACAGTTGTTGGGGGTTGCATTATGGGTTGCGTACGCACATCCGATCAATGTAAAACGCAGTTATTTATAATTTAATGAACAATGCGGACTTTTTGATGGAAAATAAGTAATCACTAGTGTGTATTAACCTCTAGCCTATTACCCTGTTCGCTGTGGCGCGTATTTTTCAACACTATGGCGGTTTTTCACGCCATTTTCTAGCATTTGTTCGCAAATTTTGTATTTGACGCCATTACTTCAGAAGACGAGTATGCGCGCTGATGGCGCACTGGATAATGAAAGGTACTATTCTCGTCGTGTCCGTTCCATTCCTCGCACTTGAAAAAAATATTATTTTGCAAAGGTCAAAAAAAGTGCTTTTATTTTGACGCTACATGACTCTAAAACACTCAAGGAAGCTCAAAAAGAATTGTTTTTTGCTGGGCCGTCAAACAGCGCAGGCAGTTTGGTTTTAGTGGAAAATATACTTCCATGCCGTGTTTTATTGCAGTAATACAAAACGCAGAGTCGTTAGCTATGAGTAGGTATATTTTTCGCTGAAACCAAATCGCCTGACCTAGATCAAATTTATCTGACCGTCTCCCCTACTGAAAAATCAACATTCCAAAAATTTGACGGCCCAGCAGAAAAAAAATTCTCTTTGGGCTTTCTTGAACGTTTTCGAGTTATGTAGCGTAGAAATCACCAATAAAAGAGTTCGAGGTCTCTATTTTTGCAACAATTTTGAGTGATATACAGTGCGGACATAAAAAGAAATGCTCCTGGAAAAGGTGTACTGAAGAGGTCACCACTTCTTTGGAAAATACCACTGCAAGAAATTTTTCTCCATAATTAGGCTTATGGAATGCGATTCAGTTGGGAACGCAACAAATCGTATCAATTAATCGTTTCCTTGCATATAAGAAAAAATTAAAGTTTTTAGCAGTTTTTAGCGCATTTTCCATCTTGATGAAAATCGCTATTGCAACCGCTTTGTCCGTCCGTCCGTCCGTCCGTTCCTCGAACTCCTCCCAAACTAGACGACCTAGCTTTCTAATTTTTTCGCTGTTACATAGCTGCCACTCCCGAAGGAGGGCTAGGCTATATTGGATGTCCGTATTGCGCCGCCAACATAGAGAAAACCGCCCCCGATAAACTTGAAATAACATAATATTGCACTTTCTACCAGACCTGATGCTCTGATGTTGTCATTTTTTTGAATAATACATAGTTGCCACTTATAAACGTAAGCCAAGAAACATTCCGTCTTCAATATGCGCCGCCGACATGAAAAAACTGCTAAATACTGCCCCCAATCACTTTAAAATGAAAAACATAAACCCGAAGACATAGCGATCTGATTCTTTCGGTATATAAATAGCTGACTGAAAATGGGATAGGATAGGCTACTTTTGGTTAGTCGCCGCCCCCAGATTCCGCCCCCAAAAGATAAAAAGTGCAACTTTCACAAATGTTACTGATTGAGATGTTCCCTCAAACATTAAGAACTGCCAACTCAAATTCTGCAACATTTGCTCGTTCCCACACGCCGCTCCCACACGCCGCCCCCAAAGTAAGAGATAAATGAAAAACATGAACCCAAAGACATAGCGATCTAAGTTTTTCGCTATATGGATAGCTAACTAAAAATGGAAAAGAATAGGCTACTTTTGATATGGCGCCGCCTCCAGCTTCCGCCCCCAAAAGAAAAAAAAGTGCAACTTTCAACAATTTTCACTGATTTAGCTGATAATCTACCTCGAACATTTAGAAACTCTTGACTCAAACTGTGCAAGAATCTCTTTGCCAAACTCTGCCGCTCCCACACGCCGCCCCCAAAGTGAGAGATGAATGTAAAACATGAACCTGAAGACATAGCGATCTAATTCTTTCACTATATTGATAGCTGACTGAAATTGGAAAAAGATAGGCCACTTTTAATTAGCCGCCGCCTCCAAACAAACAAAAATGCAACTTTCACAATTTTCACTGATTGTCATATTTCCCTTACATTTAGAAACTCCCAACTCAAACTGTGCAACAGTTACTTTGCCGAATGCTGCCGCCCCCACACGCTGCCCTCAAAGTGAGATATGGATGAAAAACATAAACCCGAAGACATAACGATCTAATTCTTTCGCTATATGGATAGCTAACTAAAAATGGGGCTAACTAAAAATGGGAAAGAATAGGCTTCTCTTGATATGGCGCCGCCTCCAACTTCCACCCCCAAAAGAAAAAGTGCAACTTTCAATAATTTCCACTGATTTACATTTTAATGTTACCTCAGACATTCAGAAACTCCAAACTCAAACTGTCGAAGAATTTCGTTGCCAAACTCTGCCGCTCCCACACGCCGCCCCCAAAGTAAGAGATAAATGTTAAACATAACCCTGAAGACATAGCGATCTAATTCTTTAGCTATATTTGGATAGCCGACTAAAAATGGGAAAGAATAGACTACTGTTGATTAGTCGCCGCTCCCAGTCCCGCCCTCAAACAAAAAAATATTGATGAGTGAAAGAATTTTCATTCAAATCTATTTCATTGGCAAGTACCCTATTCTGATAACAAAATATCACAATGAGTTTCGAATGAAGAAAGTGAGCAAGGAATGGTGTTTCTCCTTCAACCAAATTTCTTTACGTTCACAATATGCCTCTTTGAGAAAATGCGCTACTGAGACTCACGCACGTGAAGGCATACTCACTTGTTTTGACCTCTGCCAAAGAATATTTTTTTCAAGTGTTAGGAATGGAACGGACACGACGATAATTGATGAAAACATTTTCCATAGACCCGCAAGCTTCTTTTATGGCACACATGACGATACCCAATGATCATTTTGTGAAAGTTCTTGTATCTTGAAAATTTGGAAGGCCCCCTAAGGGACGAAATATGGAGTACTGCGGATCAAATCGCTGGTTTTGGTATAAGGTACGCCCATGCAAAATCTCGTTACTCGACTCCAAAATGCAGTATCGATGTGTTTTTAGATGTGTACCGCTTCCACTATAAGCATATTTATGCAGAAATCAAAAAAATGTCACGTCGATAGTTACACTGTCATTTATGCCGGCAAGGTGGCAACATGTAGCGACCTTAGCAAAAGTGCCTATAATGAATTGTAGAAAATTAAAGTTCCTATTAATGTCAATGTCAATCTCTACTGGAGTCATGGCAATGTACGGTATTATGAGTCCAGTTTAGGTACAGGTCTACGATTGAAATGTTGAAGTCAATTTTACTCGGAAATGGTGCATCCTATGTTCAATGAGAATACTTTTTACGTACAAAAATCCCCGGATAATATAATTCCATGTCAATATTGCAAAAAAAAGGTGCATGCAAAAAAGTTGGGGTCCATTTCATCCCTCATTGCTTATGTTTGATGCGCCGGTGGTAACAGTTTTATAAACTTATTTAATCGCGTCTTACTGAGCAAAAATAGATCAGTGGGTTTGCTAAATTTCTTCAATTCTACCTCGACTATAATATTTGTTAATATTAAATAGGTCCCTTCGTTTCGGTTTTTTTGAGTGCGCATGTCTGGCGCGAATTTCATAGTTTCGTACACCGATATTGAAAATTAACACTAAAAAATATTGTAGTGCACCTAAAATTCCACAAATAATTTGGTTGAATGTTGGATACCATTTTTTATATTCAAAGGGTATGTTTCATTAAAATTAGGTTCAATGATCATTTGTGGAAGTTCAGGAACAACGAAAATGGCAACAGCGCTCAAAACAACAAGACATCGGCGCCAACTGTCACTTGCGACAATTATGATGACATTTCTCGTTTCTACCTGACCTATATTAAACTTGCTCATGTTTTGACGAAAGAACACAACTTGTTGAAAATGGCTGTGCCGACAAGGAAGTTCAAAGAAGCTACGAAGAGATGCATTTGCGATGTTTGTAAAAGTGACAGCCAGGAACCAGTAGTTGGTCAGGCGGCTAGACAGAACATGCAGCGTTGCCATTCAACTGACAGGTGTACGAAAGTTTTCAAAATTTGGAGCCTTCAAGCATGCGCACCTGCCCAAACGAAGTAGCCTATTGAAACCATCTCCAGAGGGCCACCTTTAGGGAGGGCTGAAACTCTCTCATGAAACATTTTTTGACCCATGCCCAATTTTTGATGATTGAATCCGCCAGTGAAGTTTGGCATACGGATTTCGAGGCACCCTGTCTTATATAACACTATAACACTAAGGTCCGTATTTAAAGTCAGATCTTAGATCTTCACGATTTTATTCAATTTTGGTTAGCTAATTTTTACCAAACACAACATCAAGAAGATGTTATTGTATTTAATTATAATATAAAATATTCACAAGATGATTATTATATGTATAAAACCATCTTACATCAAGTCATTATAGCCTTAAATATAAGATCTGACTATGAATATTAGTCTTGGACATTTTTACTAAACTATTTTTGTTCCAGTGTTATAGTTTTGCTCACGTCAGTCTTATTGGATAGTTGGGCTCATGGTTCATTCATAGTAACCAGTTACGAATTTTTGAAGTTCAACGTTTTCCAAGACGTGGGCTCCTGGTACGGTTCGGAACCGTGGTTTTGGTATTTGTCAAAAGGATTTCCCATACTGTTGGGGATACAGTTCATCCCTTTCGTGCTGGGAACACTGGTGATTCTCAGAAATCGCGTGTCCTATCCCAACGAGTTGGCCTTGCTAGGAACTGTGGTGTTCACATTGTTTGTTTACAGGTAAGTTTTGATCAAGGAAGCATTAGGCGTCCAAGAGTTGAACATATTGTTTTAATGAAAACTGTTTGAGTCCTTTTTCACGAACAAATTTTCAAGAAAAAGGTTCAAGTTTAAATGAACATAAAACAAACAAAATTGGCACTGCTCTGAAGTCACTTATGAATAAAATTAAATAGGTGGTTTGGAAATCTTGATCTGATTCGAGTGAATTGACTCAATAAGCCATCCACAATGATGTTAATGTTAACGTAATGTTATCGGCAATGGTAATGTTAGCATTCAAAGCAACGAGTTTCAAATGGTGACGTTCACAATCATGTTAGTGGCAATGGTAATCATTACTATTGAAACTCGTTGCTTTGAATGCTAACATTACCATTGCCGATAACATTAGGTACGTTAACATTAACCTCGACATTAACATCATTGTGGGTGGCCTATAACTTGCTTGTATAATTTGGAAGACTTGATGTGATTCTCCAACATTCTTTCATTTGTTTTCATTTATGGCTAAATTCTCAGCTTTGAAGTATTATAGGATATTATTACAATGACTTTTTATCGCATGGTATCATTATTGATCCAACTTTAACTTTTCATAATATTTTTCAGCATGTTGCCTCACAAAGAATTCAGATTTTTGCTGCCCCTCCTGCCGATAGTCCTCCACATTTCTTCTAGATTTTTATCGGCGTGGAGCTGTGACGCCAATAAGTTAGTTGTGTGGATAGTGGCCCTTGTCATATTTTTGGGCAATTTGGGTCCAGCGCTTTATTTGGGCTTTATCCACCAAAGAGGTACGATAGAAGTAATGAACCATTTGAGGGAAGTTTCTTTGCAAAAACCAAACGATACAAGTCTGCTGTTTTTGATGCCTTGTCACTCAACGCCTTATTACAGGTAGGTGATTTGAATTTTCCCATCATAATTATCTTACCTACAGGTTATTCTGTTTTTGAAAATTAAATACGAATTGGTCCTTTCTCATCAATTTCTTTATTAAATACAACCGGTTTCGACTACTTATAAAGTGTAGTCATCATTAGACTAGAAGATGAAATTCATGTTAGTTCATTATATACAGGGTGTCAAATTCAAAACTTACAATTGCCTGTAAGTCTGAAACAAAAGCAGATATCGAAAATCGCTCAAAACCGTTTCGACAGAATGGAGGGGGAACCATAATAGTGAAGTCAGTAACTCACCCCCGCTCACTATCTGAGCCCCAGCCCCCTCCACTAATTTTTTTCAAATGGCAACTTCCCAATATTCATAGGCGGGAATTTGAATGGTTCGCTTTATGCAGAAATGTTGTAAATCGCCATCGAGCCCCTAATAGTTCAGGAATTAGAAAATCAGATGGACCTCTAGATGGAAACCCTAATTTGACCGAAGACTTACTCCATTTCCAACAAGATGGAGCTCCACCTCACTATGTCTAGTTATAGTCAATGGCTAGATGATCATTATATACAGATCGGTGGATTGGTAGAACCTGTTGAATGGTCTCCCAGATCATCGGACTTGACTCTTCCAGACTTCCTGTGAGATCACTTGAAGTCTGTTGTTTTTAAAACTCAGCCGGAGTCGATTGAATAAGTGCGGCGTAGAATTACCGAAGAATGTTGCGCGCTTTCAAGAGAAAACGTTCGACAGGGGTTCGAGAACAGGCTTTATTATTGCCTTGAAAACAACGGCAATCATTTTGAACACTTATGTGAACATTCGGTTTTTCTTTTTGGTTTGAAGTAGTTGAAATTTGATTAATTGTGGAGTGAATTCATTTAAATCAGTGTTAACCCATTAGACATGGTACCACTGAAAAGCAGTATTCAAGGTCTTTTCAATTATATATCACAAGTGGGAGGTTGCCATTTGAAAAGAATTTAGTGAAAGAGGCTGGGCCTCAGACACAGAGTGGGGGTGAGTTACTGACTTCACTGTTATGGTTCGCTCTGGTTATGGTTCCTCTCCTTTCTGTCGAAACGGTTTTGAGCGATTTTCGATATCTGCTTTTGTTTCAGACTTATAGACAATAATTGTAATTTTTGAATTTGAGACCCTGTATACAGTGTTAATTATTATTACTACATAATTACCTAAAATAAAGGTATACAAAAATCAGCGAGTCCGCTAATATCAGAGAGACGTAGTACAAAGTGGCGTATTCTTTTTTTTACATTCGCTGGATAGGTATAGTGGAAAATATAGCAGAAAGTTGGACAGGACAGGCTGATAGCGCTCAAAACGTCGGCAAAAGAAAAAAAGTTGTTTTATACTTTGTCGGGTCCAAGTCCCTTTATGTTTCCCACTATTATAGAGGTTGTTTACATTTCACAATAGTGGTATGTACAAGACCGCTCTTAGCCCAGATTAATCCCGTTTTTATCAACGCAAATCAAACTCATTCATTTTACCTTGTTTATTGTAATTTATACTACCATAATTTGATTTACAGGATTTGCAGGTACAGGATTTGATGTTGGTTTAAGTATTTGTTTTCCATGCAATAATAATTGAATTCCATTGATATGATCTTGGGATAAATTATTTCTGTATTTACTATGATATGGTTACTTTCAATCTAAATCGTCAAGTTAATGTGAAAGCCTTAAATTATGACCAATTTCGTGTAAAAGAAGAACACTGTATAGACTAGTCATTTTCTCAGGAGCATCGTCGTATTTTTCATACCAATTCTCGTTATCATCCAAATGTAATAGAATAGGTTTATCATCTCCAGTGGGATAATAGACATATGCAAGTACAACACCTTCATCATCAAATTCGGAAGAACATGAGGAACTATCAGAAAAATTATTATTGTTCTCTGAAATTATGAATATATCAGGAATCTGCTCATTATAAGCAAAAGTTGAACCCCCAGACATTTTCCCATGTCTCAAATTAATGCTCTTGAACCCAGTCAATAAGTACACGGTGAACTTGACCCCGCTTTTAAATGATGAGGTCCCGAGTTCAAATCCGCACTAAGCCAGATGGACTTTTTCACGCGTTCCTTAGTACTAGGGCACCTATTACCGTGCGGTGATGCGCCGGAAGTGTAAAGGCATTGTTTATTATTGCACAACACAGTACCGAGTTGTACCGCAGTAAGCAATGGCCAAAATCACGCGCCCCGGAAAGAGGGATGAAACGAGAATGCAATCGAAATAAAACCCCACTAATAAATCCCCAACTGACCCAAAAATTGAAATCTACAGTACCAAGTAGCACGCTGCCGACCACCGACTAAATTTGTACCTGTTGCGACGTCGAATTTGGTACAATTTTGGTTGGATTGTTACCATTCCGTGTTCCGACGTCGTAGCGACGTTGTCACAACGTCGGATGCAGACCTAATGGAGTAAGTCGGCTCAAGTCGCGTTACCGACGTAGGTACAACGTCGGCCCTGCGACCTAATCTGGTTTGGTCACTTTAAGTCGCAGTGGCAACGTTGGTCCGACGTCGATTTACGACCTAATAAACCAGGCCGCTTAGGTCGCGTCACCGACGTTGGTGCGACGTCGGCTTGTTCAACGTTGGTACGACATCGGCATTTCCGACGTATAGACAATACAAATAGAGAAGACCATATGTTATCACCACCGTCGTCACGGATATTGGGGCATCAAAAATCAGCCAACCTTTTTTTGAATGATGGGTTCACCTGGTTCCTACGCAACCGTAAAAATCCGTGCCGACATTTTTTTTTTTTTTTTTATTTTAAGCCTTTATTTTACCTGGCGGGGTGTCAGCCAATGGCTGTTGTTAATCCCAACCAGGCATGTGTCTTTTCTATTTGTATTGTCTATATTTCCGACGTCGCGTCAGTTTGTGCAACATAGGTGAGACGTTGGCTTTTACCTCGACAGCAATGACGACTTTTATATTGATAATGACGACGTTGATATCAATAATGACAGCAGTGGTGATAAAAAGTTTGAAATACTAAAAGATCCTCGATCTTTTTTGTGGGCGGCCACTCGGCCAGTACAAAGTGCTACCCTGTTCCCATTGATGGGATACCGGCTCCACCTCATTCGTTTTTTATAACAACCACCTCTTCCTTACGAAGTGCGTGATTTTTTTTTTTCAACTTGGCAGACCCACATTCATCGGTAAAGTTGCCTTCGTTTCAATTTTTAGCACGGCTGCCCCACATCGGCCAACGTTGGTACGACGTCGGATTGCTACTTGATCGGTGTTATCGTTACAAACGAAAAATGATTGAAATTGTAATACAGTGTGATCCAAACCATTCAGAATTGGGGTAGGCTGTGCCCTGGCGAAAAGCAGCTCTACATCCCGGAATTTGACCATGTCACAGCCTACCCCAATTCGGAGTGGTTTGGATCACACGGTATAAATAAGGTAAAATGAATGAGTCTGATTTGCGTTCATGTTGCCGTCTCCTGGCCAGGGGGAGTTACTTGTGTAGCCGTGTGACTAGTAGTTTCTACTTGTGTCGAGTAGGTATGAACCAATTTTTTTTTGTTTCAGTCATCTTCACGTAAATGTTACAATGAGGTTTTTGACATGCGAACCAAATTTCAATGCCACTGCTGGCTATGAAGACGAAGCTGATCAGTTCTACCGCAGTCCTGGCGTCTGGTTGAGGAAAAATTATCCACCAAATAGTACTTTGCCGTCCCATATAATTTGTTTTGATGTTTTAAAACCTGCCATAAGTGATATTTTAAGCCGGTACAAGACTGTCAAAGAAGTTTTTCACACAAGTGTGCCAACTGATGCGAGAATCGGTCGCAATATTTTGATTAACGAAAGAATCGATTTCTAGTCAATTGTAAGTCGTTAGTAGAAAGAAATTTAAAACTGCCAAAATGGAATGTCCAAAGTTTGTTTTTATGAATTAAAAGTGTGTTGTGTTCTCTAATTGTTGTTCGTTGCTGTTATTGAGTAATGTAAGTGTTAATCTAGAGAGCGAGTGTTGGAAGGACATCAATACAACCAAGACGGTAGACAGGTAAAGCAGCTGAGAGTGGATGTGGGTCGAAATTACAACAACGAAAGTGGATAAATAATTTTTTTCACTACTAGCTGTGAAGTGCATCATTATTAACCTCTCCCTGAATTAGGATGGCGATTTTCTAGTAGTAAAAAAAATACTATATAAACCACGGTTGAGAAAATTATTATAGCTTCAGCGCCTTATATCCCTCAGCTGCGCTTCGGGATCTAAACTGGCGCTTCAGCTATAATAATACTTTCTCAACCTTGGTATATAATATACTATTTCTCACTACTAGCTGTGAAGTAGGCCGTTATTGACCTGCTTACAGATCGTGAAGTGATCTTTCACAACCAGTAGGCTGACTGTCACATTATTAACCGCCTGTCAGTCCTGGCACATTCCATATTCTTGAAAAATTGTTGCAAACCAAGATTTAATGTTTGCTAGTAGTAAGAAAAATAGTATATAAACCACGGTTGTAAACGCTATTATAGCTTTGGCGCCTTATATCCCTCAGCTGCGCTTCGGGATTTAAACAGGCGCCGCAGCTACAACAGCATTCTTCACAACCGTGGTATAATATACAATTTTTTGCTACCAGCTGTGAAGTAGGCCGTTATTGACCTGCTTAGAGGTCGTGAAGTCATTTTTTACAACCAGTAGGCTGACTATCACATTATTCGACCGATCCTGTCATTGATCGATCCTGTCACCATTATAAACCTCCTGTCACATTATTTAAAAAAAAAAATACTATAATGTATAAAGCACGGTCGAGAATAATACTTTTCTTACTACTAGCAAACATTAAATCCTGCGATTTTTTGAGAATATGTAATGTGACAGGACTGACAGGAGGTTATTAATGTGACAGGCGGTTAATAATATGACAGTCAGCCTATCCGCTATGTGCATTCAGTCGAGTAGCGACTCCAATAGGCATCCTTCAGTTTCGTAAATCACCACTTTGAGCGCTGAGTCGACTCCTTCCGGCGAACGCACGTAGCGGAATCACCATGTGCATTCAGTCGAGTAGCGACATCTAGCTACTGAAAACAGAATAAATAGGCATTATTCAGTTTCGTAAATCGTCACCTTGAGTGCTGATGTCGACTCCTCCCACTTTTTTGGTGAGCGCACATAGCGGATACTGGTTGTGAAAAATCACTTCACGCTACATCTAGCAGGTCAATAACGGCCTAGTTCACAGCTAGTAGTGAGAAAAATTGAAGTTTCAGCGCCTTATATCCCTCAGCTGAATTGTCATGGCATGACCTGTACGCAATGCCTGTACTTGAACTGGACTAATGATACCTTTAAGTGCGATTTATAACCCGATTTTAATCGCAAGACGCAATCGCAACGATTTTAAGGATTTTAAGAAGTTGGCCAATATCCAACGCTTGCGATCCGATCCTTACGATCGACCAATGAAAATCTAGATTATATCAAGATTAGCGAAAATGAACACAGTAGTCTTCTTGACTAGCAATGACTGCGTTTCTATCGCAGCTTTCGATCCGCTCGAGTTTCGATCGGATCCAAAGTGGCTTCAGTCAAGCGCGTTTTTATCGTCGCACGCTCGATCCGCTTCACTCAATCCTATTTCACTCCCTTAGGGTTAGGTTAGAATTTAGGAGCGACAACAACATGGTTCAAAACACGTCAAACTGCACCAAACCGAAAACTATTCAATAATTGATTTTTTTGGTGTATTTTAATCATTATATTCACAATTACTGGAAAGCATCCCTTGATATTTAGTATAAAAAAGCTTTGTTCACAAATCGGTCATCTGGCACTTCGATCCGATCCCGTTTGCATCGGCCAAAATACGAGCGAATGCGGGTTTCGATCCGCTCGACTCAAGTCAAGCCGCGGCTAAAGCACCGGATCGACTTGAACTGCTCCATCCGATTGAAAACTCAATCCTGACCGTTTATATCGGCAATTTTAAGCGGATCGACCTGATCGGATAGAGTTTCGGTCGGATCCAAAGCTGCGATAGAAACGCAGTCAATGTTATGTTAGGGGATTTTCTGGGGACTTCTGGCGACAAGCTGAGAGGTGAGCAGAGGCGCAACTAGGGGGAGGTCAGCCGGGTACCCGCACCCACCTGTACAAATATTTGACCGCAACGGCACCTTTTCAACCTTCACAGTTCACACGAACATACATTGATTATGCTCATTTTTCTGAAAAATGTTCATTTGCGGCGTCTTCTTGGTCTGTAGGTACCTGCCTGTTCAAATGGGCCGATTACGCCACTGCACTGCACCACAGGTTTTCCCCCTCCATCATGCCTTGCTTCCGACAGATGCGATCGTTGCGATGATCGAGTTATAAATTGACAAGAGGAATATGCTTACGATCGATCCGACTAAAATTGCGATTAAAATTAAGATCGAGTTATAAATCGGACTACCCTACATCGCCATGGCTCTAGTAAAAGACTGACATGGTCATCTATGACATGGTCCTCGACATGGTCGTTCTCGCTAGGGACTTTCATTTTCCAGATTTAACATTATTGGCCTTCCTGCTGATGCCATTTCTTGCTACCTTGCCGCACGGATTCCTTGCCGGCATGAATGAAGCAGAATGAAAAATACACCTATGCCACCGCGACACCATTCAGATCATATTCAGATGATTGTTGACGATTTTTGACGCAAGTAATGTCAACGTCAACTGCCATTCCGGTTTTGCATCCATAGGTTGCCTTGGCAACGGCGTCCTGGCCTACACCAACCCACGTCATCGGCAATCTACCTTTCCCATGAGCACATCACGCATACCTGTGAGGGGACGACAACTGGCGGTCTGTAGTAGCCGTCTGTACTAGCGGAAATCTGCGCTCACAGGTATGCGCGCAAGTGATTTCCCTGGTGGAAAAGGTGGATTGAGTGTCGCTGACCGATTTCGAATTGGACGCAAAATACCGCACACACTACATCAACAACGACACTCACGAAATCACAACTGTTAGTCTGATGGTGATAAATCTGACGAACGGCGTAATCGCGATAGCTATGGATCCAGAACTGCCAATCATAGATCCTGCCAACCTGCTGCAAATAAATTTGACAGACAGCGGCTCTCAAACTATTCACACGGCTCGTATTCACAATGCGTCTTTTGAAACGAAACAAATCTGATTGCACCTTTCGCTCGGGAGCCCACTCAGCGGTCCACAGCAAAATCATTCCACAGCTCAAACATCCCACCGGAAAAAAGTCCACGACTCATTTATCCCCCCGAGTTCTCCCACCGCGAAGCTATCCACTGCTAAAACGATCCACCGGAAAAAAGTCCACCACGCATTTATCCCCGAATTCTGACGCCGCAAAGACATCCACTGCTCAAACGGTCCACCGGAAAAAGGTCCACCACGCATTCATCCCCGAGTCTTCAAACCGATAAATCATCCACGGCTCAAATGTGTCCCCCCCCCCCCGGAAAAAAGTGCACCGCTCATTTGGCCACTGTCACAAGTGTCACATGCCGTCTATACCCATGCATAGACATCCCAAAACTAGTAGATGGTCTGTTGAATGTATGTTTGGTTGCATAACTATATTAGCGTGAAAAATAGCAGCAGTTTATTTCTTGTCCAAAATATTACTCGACAATTGCTTGTTTTCAAACAGTGATCAGTGAAAAGTTTGGAGATGCGAAGAGGTATAGGCTATGCTGATTTCAAACGTACACCCAACTCCATCTAGTTTTGCAATCTCTATGGGCGAAGTCACCTGACAGTGGATAAATGCGTGATGGACCTTTTTCCGGTGGATCGTTTTAGCAGTGGACATCTTCGCGGTGTCAGAACTCGGGGATAAATTTGTTGTGGACCTTTTTCTGGTGGGATGTTTGAGCTGTCGTGGGCTGATTTCGTCGTGGACTGCTGAATATGAACCCACAACCCAGGAATAAGTCAGGTAGGTGACCTTCTATGTTTCTTACTTCGAAAGTTATTGGGGTCCATATATTCAGCAGTCCACGGCAAAATCAGCCCACAGCTCGAACGCCACAGCGAAACATAGAAGGTCACCTACCTGACTTCTTCATGGGTTGTGTTCTGACGTTTTTTGACCAAAACTCAAGTTGTATATATTGCTAACAGAATCTTTTATTCATTAATCAGTATTATTTGTACGAATATCGATAGTACAAAATTTGTAGATGCAAATTGTAAGCTTTGCGTGGGTTTTTGAGAACTTATGTTTACGACCATGGTAGCGCCCGTATGGCGTCATTTATTATTCGACCTGGCACCGCGATCGGCAGTCCATAATTCGCGATTTAAAATATCTTTCCCGCCACAAGATGGCTGCCCAAATGTGGATTGAAAAGGCTCTCTAGATTGAAATGAGTAATGACAAACGAACAAACAGTAACAGGCAACCAATCATCATCAACGCATTCCGCTTTTGGCAGCCATATTGTGGCGGGAAAAATCCATTTAAATCGCGAATAGTGTTGCCAAGCAAGAATTCAAACAAACAATTGAACTATCAAAAGTTGACACGATGAAAATCAATCCGAACAACACTACAAAATCTGAAAATACATTCGACAAGATTCGCAAGGGTCCAATCTTCAACTCAGTTGAAGTCAAGGACTCCTTCAAGAAAGCTGATTCATCTGAAAGTGATGGATCCAAGGAAAACAAGTCATTTCATGTCACCTTCAAACCTCGTCCATTGACCCGAAGAAAAAAGAAACGCATTCCTGAATTCCAAAGTTCTTTTTTCAGAAATGTAGCACTGAGTAAGACAACACTGAGCGACATCAAAATACCAGCCGAGAATGCTACCAAAAGCTCAGGAAGTACCGTATTTGACAGTTTGTCCATTGAGATGGTGAAACAGAGATTCAATTTCTCTTCACTGAGTTTCCTAAAATTTTCAAAATCGCAAAATGAAATTACGTCGTCGGAACCGTTTTTCTCTGAATCATTTCTTGAAAAACGAGCAGTTCATTCGAGCACCCCTTGTGTGGCGACTGCTGAACAAAAGATCGTTGCGGATCCTATATCGCCAATCACAAGAGCTGATGATTATGGAACCCCGAAAGCGAAATGCGATAAAAGAACAACTCGACATTTGACCCAGTCGCTTTTTGATTTTAAAGGATTTACTGAAGACAGCATAATAGAATCGAGTTGTAAATTACCTGGAATTGTCAGTCTCGTTGGAAAGGTCTCTGCGGCTGAAGTTCAAAAGGATAAAAGCGTGGATGAGGCAGAATCGTTCGGTTTTCAAGTCACTCTAAAAAGCACCTCTGCAGAAATACAAAGTGAACAGAATCTAAAAAGCACCTCTGTAGAAATACTAGGTAAACAGAACCGGAAAAGCACCTCTTTAGAAATATTAGGTGAACAGAATGGAGAAGAGTTGAACAAATCTTCGTTCTCAGATGACTGCGTTGTTCTCGACGATATTCATTCAATTGAAAATTCAAATGAAGTGGCCTGCATTACTATTGATAGCATAATTTCCACTCATGAAGAAGGTTCTTCAAGAGAAATCGAAAATATTTCAATTCCTACTGTAGATTTATCAGAAACTTTATTGAAAATGACGACAAGCGATTCACGTCACGTTCTAAAAGATTTAACAAATGATTCACAAAGAACTTCCACCGATGTTCTCATAGAAGAAGCAAAAAATACTTCAAAACCTGAAATGGAATTCATAGTCTTGGCAGTAGAATCACCCTCGACCGTAAATCAACGAAAATCGGATCTATCTGACATCATAGAATCATCCATAACCGAAGATGATGACTTTGTTGAAGCTCCTTTAGAACCTAAATATAAAAACCTCGATAGAAAAACTATAAAACCAGGAAAATTGTATCGCCGTTCTTTGTCACAGCTGAAGCGAACCAGATCTGTGCTTCAAAATGTTTGTCCCGCTGATTGTGAATGTGTGAAGTGTCTTTTGAGTCGGAATTTTTCGCGGCCGTCAGTTCAAATCGTTCCCTTACCAGAAAACCGCAATTCTATCCTCAAAATATACGCTAGAACCAGTTATTTACCGGACTCCACGGTGATAGACTTGGAAGAAAGTCTGAAAACTTATTTTCCACTTCAAAACATCTTGAAAGTACCAACAGCTCGAGATATAGTCTTACAAAAGTGCGGTCAAGTAGAGCCTCTTCTTTTCTCTGTATGTTATTCCGGCGAAATTCTCGAAAACGCAAAGAAAATTGGCGAAGGAGTCTACAGCGAAGTTTTCTTACTTCAGCCTGGGAATAAAGTGCTGAAGGTGATTCCTATAGAAGGCAGCCAAATTATCAACGGCGAAAGGCAGAAAGAGTTCAGGGAGATTCTGTCTGAAATCGTGATTGCTACCGAATTGACAAACTTGAGAACCAGCGGAAAGAATTGTACAAAAAGTTTTTCTGAGGTCAAGAAAGTTTGTTGCGTCAAAGGCTGCTATCCAGATAAATTGCTGGTGCTTTGGAATGAATATGACGAAATCAAAGGTTCGGACAACGATTCTCCATCTGTATTTAAACAAAATCAACTTTACATCGTTTTGGAATTCGCCAATGCCGGTGAAGATTTGGAAAAGTTTCTTTTCAACAACGCCATCCAAACGTACTCGATGTTTCGACAAACTGCTTGTGCGCTGGCTGTAGCTGAGGCTCAACTGAAATTCGAGCACAGAGACCTCCACTGGGGGAACGTTTTGGTGAATGCCGTGGATAGAAAGAAAAAAATAATTTCTTCGCTGTATGGTGAAAAGATCGAGTTTGTCGCCAGAGGGATTGAAGTTACCATCATCGACTTTACGTTGTCCAGGATCGAGAACGATTCCGTGGTGATCTTCATCGATTTGAGCAACGATAAAGACCTATTTTTGGCCGAAGGAGATTACCAGTTTGATGTCTACAGGATGATGCGGGACAAAAACGGGGACGAATGGCAGCATTACGAGCCCTACAGCAATGTTCTGTGGCTGCATTATTTGTTAGATAAAGCGATTAGTGCGGTGAATTACAAGAATACCAAGTCGAAGGTTCACAAGAACCATCTCAAAAAATTGAGGGTATTCAAGAGGAATATTTTGTCATTTGGCAGCGTTTCAGAGTTTGTCAAAGCTGAATTTGTACGTAAATAAATTTTGTTACTGTCTTTCAATAGGTACAGTTGGGAGCGAAATGATTCATACGGTACCGCTAGGAAGTCGGCTGTATTTCAGAAATGTTAGCTGCTTGGATCGTTCTTAAATGCCAGTTTTGATTATGACCAATCTCTAATCAAAACTGGCATTCAAGAACAATCCAAACAGCTAACATTTCTGAAATCCAGCCGACTTCCTAGAGGAGCCGTATGAATCATTTCGCTCCCAACTGTACATACCTAACAGGTTGTTTCATTCTCCACGGTAATCGCGCTTTACTCGAAGGCTAGGCGTCCTAGAAAAACTAAATTTTCAATGTCTTCTATTAGGCACCCATGATCTTTAAAAACAAGTAGCAAAGTCCTCACAGGAGTGAGTCTCATGAGTGCATTTTTGGAGTGCAGATGAGTGACTGTTCACTCTGTTACCTGTAAACAGATTGTCTCCAAAGTACCACAAGGAATCATCAATCTTTATGAAAACACGAGTAGTCAATAATAAATGAAAACACACAATAACATCAACCAAAACTAGAAAATTAGCCCAAGAAAAATAGATTTTGACCTCAAAAAAAATACTGTAGTCGTGAAAATCACAGGTTTTGTTCAGAATTTTGTGCTCTTTCAAAATTTTTGGTTTTCAGAAAAATCCCAGCGGAGGCTTTTTTTTTAGAGCTGTCAAAAATCTGAAAACTTATGATTCCGAACAATTTGAAATTAAGCTCAATTTTTCATGAGATTTCAAGTATACACAGTTATGTGGAGACTGCAAATGTTGAGAATGAACATACGAACAATTCTGAACCAAACACGATGGAAAATTTCATAGTTCTGTTGGAATATTCTGATTTTTTCTGTCAAATGTATATGATACAGGGAAAATAGTAAAAAAATCACTGAAACCTTGGAAAAAGTATGGACGTCCTGAAAATTTCATATTCTGTTCAGAATTGGTCCTTCTACATACCTGAAATTGACAGAAATCCCACCCCGGGGTTTTAAGTTATTAGAGGGGGGGTGATCAGTTGCAACTCAAAATGGAGAGGATGGAACCCGTTAATCCATTGGATGCAAATACATCTCAATTCGACGCATCATATCTCGTTGATACCATTTTGGAACAAAAAGTGTCGATCATTGTTGAGGGGGGGTCGAGGGAGGGGCGGAGCTCGGCTAGGTGATTCTTTTTGTTTTCCTGGTCATATATAACCGATCACGACAAGTTCGGTATTTTTTCCGACTAAATTGAAACTCCTGATTTCGAATCCGATGTGTAAATTTGAATAGAAACAAGTTTGAACAAGTTAACTTGAAAAAACTTGTTTTTTTTCTTTGGCAATTTTGCCAATTTTTTTTTTACTGTTAGAGGTCTGAATCCCTAGAGAATAGTTCATGGTCCATTAGATTGAAGTGTCTCCTTTACGAAAATCATCTACTCGATGTACTATTTAAAGACTGGATATTTTTATTCATACAGTACCTGATATAATAAAAATATAAATATAATACAACACTAAATAGAATATTAAATAAACGAATGGGTTCTAAGTATATATGTATAAATGGATATATTAATAAATTCAGCCACAAAAAGGCACACCAGCACCATCACCAAATTCCCTCCAGCTCCTCCATCTCTTCCTACTCCTTCTTAAGCACATGCTGGTGGCTCGAAGAGTGGCACAGCTTATTCTGACTCTAAGCCAGTTGATGATTTGGCTGTAAGGTCTGTGCCACCTTTCGACTAACCTCTCGGCTAGGACTCTGAGAAGAGCTTGGAACTCTTTCCCAACATTACCATCAACAGATGTTACTAGTGGCGTGAAGGACGCATGTCGCTTTTCGCAAGCTGGCAGATATTTCGCTTTCTTCTCTGTTTCTGCTCGTTTAATCACTGCATCAGTGGATAAAGAGGAATAAGATTGGGCATCTGTGTCCACTACACGTACGTCAAATAACGCCTCAACCTGTGGCTCCCACACTCCACGACATGCAAGATCAGCTCGTATAGCAGGTTCTTCACCGACGACTGGCTCCAAAACACAGTTCCCCCACGCAACTTCCATCAAGTCACCGAGCGCATCCCTCACTTCATTGTGACTGTGGTGGCCGTGAATTTTAAAATTACTAAATAATAGCAATCTGGAGTGTCGTGAATTTTAATTACTCAATAATATTTCAATTACTCAATAATTAACAAAATTACTTTAAATCAATCAATAATTGTGCGAATTTAATTCGATTACTATCATTCGTGAATGGCAAAGCATTTAATTAACACACGCATGTGCAGAAGTAACTCAAGAAATCGTCAAATTATTATTTCTTTAGAGCACGCCATATATTCAAAGTCGCCCGAGCAAATGATATGCACCTCTCATGTGCGCCGAGCTGATGGTGGGGATTGGTACATACCCACACATGCCTACCGATGCATTCCGCCAACCAGATAAAAGACTGGGAAATCGAAGTGAAAAACAAGCTAATTACTTCGCAAAGAAGAATACATAAATTACCTTCCTTTACGACATTTTGCAGAATACAAATACAAATCTACGCGATTTTACCAACAGCGGAATCAAACATCACTTACGAATTCACAAGAAAAATACCACCATAAATCTTTCGGTGCTATTAAAAACCCAGTAAATACTTAGAAAATCTAACACCCAGCCGGACGGAAGATAAGGTTCCACAAGCAAAATTCAATAGATATTAGGTCGTAAAATTCAATCTCTAACGAAGCGGGTCTAGGATGAAACAGAATTCCAGAGAAAAAATGGAAAAAACAAAATCGTAAATTACCAGTGCACGGGAAAGGTTCCCCTAGTACTCCATGCCGACTACAATCATCGGCTTAAGACGCGGCTAGGAATATAGGCACAGATAAAGGCACGGGCGAGCGTGTACCGTGAGTATCTATAATTGGGTAAATAAATCGTAAATCTTACTGACGCGGGAGATATTATAAAAGAAAAAAAAAATCGGAAGGAAGACGAGAGAGTGTAGTCAGTCCAGTTTAGTCGGCAGTATCGACAAGAAGTAGTTGCAACAATGAAACTAGTAGGTGCACTTCAATTTTAGTCAGTCGATTTTGAACCAGTGAAAATCCAACATACAGTCAGTGCAATGCAGTTCATAATAAAAATACACAGTGCAGTGGCCAGCCAATTAAAATATTACCAGCAGCTAAATTAGTGAACAGTGTTAATTCAGTTTCCGACAAAAATGTGACACAACGCTACGCAGCCACTTTCTTCTCTGGTGAAACCTTTTTGATTCTTTTTCTTATACTCATACCTTGAAATGATTTTGAATTGTGCTTTAATTTTATTATGTTTTTATTCAGTCATGTCCCATCTGCATGACCATTTTATTGTGCCCGAATTATTAAACAATAGTCATACGTAAAAGCCTCGATTCGAACCCAAATTCTTCATGTATCTTCCCTTTGTATATTTTACACTAGTTTATTTTCAGACAGTAATTAGATAAGGACTGTAATTGCATCCAATGTTTACACCTGTGAAATTTCCATACTTAAAAATATGCAGTCATAATTTTTGCAGCTTGAAAGGAACTCCTTTTCTATATTTAATCGTGTTACTAAAAAAATCGTTCAATAATTATACAAATTTTTCTAACGCATGTTTTCCACGTTTCCGAATAGAGTGATAAATTCAACCCAGTCAACTATTTATTTTTCAGTTTTCTTTGGTAATACTTTTATCGCGAAAAATCGCGCAAAAGATCCAGTCAGTGATTTTGGAAATTATTCGCAAACGTTGAACACCTCTACCTTCTTTCTAAAATAGGACTACCGTCAGATGAAATTAATGCAATAGTTTTTTTTATATGCCTTTAGGCTCAAATAACGCTGTTTTCCACCGTTCAATGGTTGAGATAATAGTTCAGTCGTTTCAAGAAAAATTACGTACTTCTATATTGTTTTTCCTCGCAAAAATCCAGTATTAATTACCACGCATAATTTTCTAATTGTCTTTTCTATACCAGACCTAAAACAAATCGATAAGGAGTTGTCCAAAATTGAGTAAACCTTTTTATACTACCATCAACTATTCAGTGAAGCAAGCCTTTGAAACCATTTTTGACAATAGCTAATTATGTATCAGTAAATTCAGAAAATACTTCTAAACATTTCTGTGACTCCCTAAGGCATTAAAATTATGCTAAAATATCAAAACGTATTTTCCAAATAAATTAAATGCCTCTTTTCGATGCTCACATTTCATGTAAGCGACGGAAACCAGTTATATTCAATTTCACACCGTCAAGCCAGGAAAACTAGTCCAGGAATTCTTTTCTATAGCAATAAGTCCGAAAGCTAAATAATCATTTCCTACAATTTTTGTAATCATTTTACTTATAAATCAACAGGCATAGTAAGCTTGAAATTTCCATTTTTTGTGTAATAGTTTTTCCCTATACTTAGTAAAACGCATGTATCCAGCGCACTATACGCAACTATCATGAAACCCATAGATTACAATTATTATTCGTCCAAATTTTATGTAAATTATCCAAATTTCATGAACTTAGAAAAACCAGTTTTTAGTTACTAATTAGGTAGTATTTTAGACTAAGCTTCATTTCTATTTTCTGTACATATTTTCATTCGTTAATTTTTGTAATAAATTTTATTAAATGTTGCTCGTTTTCAAGTTATTGACTAACATGAAGTAAATTAGGACTAAAAGGGACATTCCATCTAATCTGTTCGGGTTAACGCTACCACATCTTTAAGGGCATAAGTAGATAATAATTGACCGTGTTTTCGAGACGTGATTTTGACAGAGTAAGTATAAAGTGTTTAGACAATAGATTGACATCCACCAGTTGACAAAACCCTACCTGGGAAGGTAGGTCGAATCCACACCGCCTTTTGTGAAAGTAGATTATTGTAAGGGCGAATAAAGGCTCCCAATGGCCTTTTAAAACAACCCATTGGGTGGTGTCAGATTTATACGGCCCGTTGAGCCTTTCCATCTAATCAACAACTAAAAAGTGTCGCGTAAGCTTTGCTCAGATAGCCTGCGACACTTGACTGATGCCACCGAAGTATGCTCCAGCACTGCCAATCCTGACTACAAGGGCTGGACATATTTTTGGTGTCAGAAGTGGGATAGTCAAAAAAAGATTGTCAAGATTGTCAAAAAGTCAAAATTGAAAAATTTCAAAAAGAAAAAAAATTTGAATTTTTTTTTTCTTCTCTCGTGTGCGAAACTTTTTTCCATGAACAATTTTCCTCCGAACCTTGTGTTATGAGTGAACATACCATGAGTTTTGAGAGGAAGAAAACCGTTGGCGAAAAGATTAGCACTCGATAGTCTCTCAAAAGCAAGACTGCTGTTCCGGACTGAGCTTTTTTTTTAGAAAGAGAGAATAAGTGGGAAATCGTAAGAAGAACTTCAAAGCCGGTTTTGCTCATTTAAACCAATTAGGCACTTCTGATTAATTTTTGTTTGAAAAAAAAAACCGAATAATTAAAAAGGAAATGACAATAGCGACGGACAACTATCAAGCTGGAAACCCGTTACGGAAGAACTACACTCGTCATTTATTTAATTCTAAAATAACCTCTTTTGTTTTATCACAATTAAATTTTCTAATCAAGAATTTTAATCAAATTTGAATTTTTGGTGCGGAAAAAGGAAAGGTCTTACACACTCCTACTTGGTTTCGTTTGAATCATATGAGACTACCTGTGTAACGCAAGTGCATGTGAATAGTAGATGCGCGGGGTCGTGCACTTGAGATGTTTGGGAAAAAATAGCGAGAAAATTTTTATTGGATACGTACACAATATTTGGAAATTACGAAATAAATTCTCTTTCTGTTTGATTGCTTGAGTACACATATTTGGAAATTTGCGGGAAATTTGTTTTGGTTGAGAAAATTTCTTTTGTTCAATTGCTTACGTACACATATTTAAGAAAATTTTTTTTGGTTTGATTGCTTACGTACACATATTTGAAAAAAAAAATTTGTTTGATTGCTTAGGTACACATTTGAAAATTGAAAAAAAAATTCTTTCTATTGTTTGAGTAACTACACTATTTGAAAATTTTTTGGAACGAATATCTGTGAATGTCATAAATAAATTTTATAGTTAGACTTTCAGGAGAAATTGAATTGAAATAAACATTGAGATGTGTGAGAAAATTAGATGAATAATCATCACCAGTGTTAAGAACTTACTAGCCTCTTTTTGACAATACGAGTCTGAAAATAAGCATTTCCAACATCCGGTAGAAATTTTTTTCCCCAAACTCAACTTAACTTTGACATGTGGATGATCTTGAGCTGAAATTTTCCTCGGAAAATTCAAGGTTTCCACTAGTCAAAGACTAACCCGGTTGGTTACTGTGAGGTTTTGGTTAGTTAGCTGCTAATTCGGGAAGTTTTTGGTGTTATTGGGCGAATTGTATATAAGTATCACAAAATTTAGGAATGGGAAATAATTTGGGGTGATGAAGAATAAATTGTTTCCTATCCCTGATAGAATGAGTGCTGAGAATAACGGACTGAGAGAACTGAAGTCACAACTTAGTTCTCTTTCTTTTTAGTTCGTTTGGCTTTGGAACCAACTGGTGTTAACACGGGCAGTTGGTTTGAAAGCAAACTAAATAAGGGACGCCTTGCATATTTCGGGAGTACTGGATAGCCAGTGGAAAAATGTACGACGCCCCTTGTAAAACCATCCTACAGGAATTGTGTGAAGTTGTCTGGTTTGAGCAGCAGTTAATGCTTAATTGAGATTGAATCAAGACCGATACGAAACAATTTTTAAGCCCAAAACCCGACGGAAGAAAGGAATGTCCCTAATCAAACCATAACGAGCTATTTAGCACAGTTATTTTTTTATAACAACTATCTACTGATAGAGTTCAGATATCATGACGAATTTTTTTTTTATGAGAAACTCCAATCAGTTCTAGGTTCCGAAAGATCTTTTTTGTTGTTGTTTGTTTTTTCTTATATAAAATGGCCGTTGTGTAGACCATAGCAGAAATGGATTGCACAACTGCTATGATACAGTTGTTACCGGACTATGACGGAGAAGGTCCGATTAAGAGTTTCTTGCGAAGAGTTGACGAAGCTGCGAACCTTGCTGGATGGACAGAACAGGAGAAAGTATCAGTTGCCACATTGAAGTTGCAAGGAGCCGCACGTAAAACATGGGAAATAAATTCCTCAACCAACCCCACCTGGGAACAATTTTCCAAGTTGTTGACTGACCGGTTCGAACCAAAGAAGCTAACACTTCAGTGTATGACTGAGTTTCAACAGTGCATCCAACGCAAAGATGAGTCAGTGAGGGCATTCGCTGGAAGATTAGCCGAGACAGCAAGAGCATTTGGTGAAAAATTGAAAGCAAGCAGTGATCCTTTTGAACATGAAATATTGCAAGAACAGTTCGACTGTAAGGTTCGCTTACAGTTTGAGAGGGGTCTCCTTCACCCCCTCAACTACAAGGTTATGTCATCTGAGCCAGAAAGTCTTCGGAAAGCTGTAGAAATAGCCGAAAAAGAAGAAACTTTTCTGAAATACCTTGAATCGGCCGAGGATCGAGAGCACTCGTCAACTGAAAGTGTAGAATTGTGGAAAAACAACAATGATATACCTAGTACACCTGTTGCGTACTGCCGCTACGATAATGAAAGAAGGACAAATTTTAATTATCAACCTAAGATCAGAACGGAAATGAGGAAAAGTACAAGACCTTACTACGATTTTAAAGCAAATCGGAATGATGAGTACAGATCGGGAAATAGTATTGAATTCTATTCTAATGCACGAAAAACTAATCCGGATACATTTTACTATCAGAGACCCTACCAGCAACGTAGAAGATTTTTATCAACGTGCTATTCATGTAACAAGGCAGGTCATTTTGCATCACAGTGTCGGAGTCAAAATTTTGCTAAAAGTTATCAAAACCACCATCAGCAACGTGTTACATTTCCAATCAAGTGTTTCTCGTGTGGAAAAGCAGGCCATTTTGCCTCGCGATGTTTTGTTAATACTACCAACAATTCTAGCATACGACACGCTAACAAAAGTTTTTCTGATTTTCAAAAACCTCATCAACGTAAATTCTCATCAACGTGTTATTCGTGTGGCAAGGCAGGCCATATTGCAAAGTACTGTCGGAACCGAAAGTTTGAGAATGATAGTACAAATAAGCAAAAACATTATCATAGGAATCGCTTCAGTGGGAAGGAACGAATCGACTCCTTTAATAATGGAAAAAGTGCTAGGAGGAATGCCAACAACAACGGTATTTTATATTCTCGAGGGCGAAATTCTGTATTTATGAACATAGAAGGAACAGACTATAAAGTGGTTTTAGACAGCGGCGCGGCATTATCTTTGGTTAAACAGAGTTTACCGATTACCATCACCGATAAAATCAAGAAATTACCTCAGTCCTACATTTGCGATATTCAAAGGACTCCTATCCCGCAATATGGAATGGTTGACATGGAAATTACTTTACCCAATGGAGTGACAGTGACACATCCTTTTGTCATAGTGGGTGATGATACTCTATTTGAAGGGAACCTATTGCTTGGGATGGATTTCTTTACAAAAACACGAAGTGTAATTTCATGGGAAGAGAACTGTTTGAAGGTTCACAACTCTACCCTACCGATGGTATTCGAAAACACCAATAATGCATTGAATATGGTTGTTTCATGTACCAGAATGGAAAACCCTCGAGCACGAACTAATCTTACTGGATATTCCTTGAGGACTTATGCTAACAGCCTCTTTGACAAGTCAAAGAAAACAGCTACGGAAGCTGAGGCAGGCTCGTCAGGTCCTCTGGGGAAAACCAGTAAGAAAAATGGGAGAGAAATGGTGGAAACCCGGAAAGTAACAACTAATCTTAGTGGGTGTTCCTCGAGGACCAGTGTTAACGGCCTCTTTGATAAGTCAAAGAAATCAGCTACGGAAGCTGATGAAGGCTCGTTGAGTCCTCTGGAGAGACCCAGTAAGAAAAAGAAGAGAAGAATGATGGAAACCCAGGAAGTAACGAGTAGATGTACTTGTGAAGAAGGTTTAAGCCACCATGGGAAGACCATAGATCAAGTTTGTCAGAAGAGTGAAACTGTCAGGATTGCTCATTTAGCAGGAACAAACACAGTATTTGTAAATATTTGTGGTAAACCTCGTAAACTTATACTAGACACGGGAGCCGCAGTCTCACTAGTCAAGGTCACCATACCAGTAAACCTGACGAAAATCAAGAAATTACCAGCTATACATATTTCAGATATTCAGGGTAATGTCATCCCTCAGCATGGGGAAGTTCCTGTAGTTTTAGAACTGCCAGGAAATGTGGAGATAACGCATAATTTCATCATAGTCGATAACGACATGAATTTCGACGGTGATTTATTAATCGGATTGGATTTTCTAAGGAAAACCCAAACGGAAATCTCGTGGAAAGAAAATTGTCTGAAAATTAATGATGTTATTATACCCCTTCATTGTGGAAAAGAAGATGTTCCAAGTGATAAAGGGATTATCTCTAGTGTGCAACCTGCTGAACGCAACAATGAAATTTTTCTTTTTCACCAAAAAGAAAAATTTCCAAAGGTTACGGTGGACTTGGAAGAAATTGTAAATGATGCTGAAACGCAAGTAGAAAGGCAAGAAGTAAAGGAAACATTACGCAATCGCAAGAAAGCAAAGAAAGAGAAGGAACGGAGGATTCAACTACCTGTAGCAACGCATCCTCATGCGAGGAGTGATACATGTTCCCATATTCATACTTCGAACACCACAGAAAATGAAGCCATTAGCAGAGCAGAAACATGTGAACACAGAGAAACTCACAACTGCAAAGAAAATCGCAGAAGACAGGGAATTAGCAATGAACAGGTCGGCACAACATCACGAGAAAGTACGAAAAGTAGAAAGCAAAAATCAATTGGAGTAAAATCAGTAGAAGCACAAAAAGGGATTTTGTTGAAAATTCAGGAAAGGAAAGTTGAGGTTATTGAACAAGGAAGTTCAAAGAAACCTCCTAGACAAATGGACGATGAAGAAATTGCGGAAATTGATGTGAGGAATTCGAACGATCGTAGGAAGCAAATCAAAGGAAATGACTCTGTAAAGAGAAGTTCAGGAAAAGGACAAACAAGCAGACAAGAGATGGGAAAAGCCGAAGAATCAAAGGAAAAAGAAGCACTCACGAAGAAGGGCCCTCTTCATGTGCATCTTGTATCCGACGTGATTCTTCTACCCAGATCTAAAGCTATTTGTCTTACACGTATCAAGAATAATGCGCAGTTCGAGAACGTGTTGATTGAACCTTATGAGGAAGTTACACCTGGAGTGTTTGGAGTCAGAGTATTTTGTAAAAGGGATAATGGAATGCCGTTTCAGTTGATTAATGTCACCAATCAAGAACAATTGTTGAAGGAAGGAACGATTGTTGGTACAGCTTACGATGCTCAAGTGAGGCCAAGGTCTTGTTCTCCAAGGAGAAAACGAGTTAGTATAGCAACCATGAGGAAACGGAACTCTAAGGAAGAAGAAGAATTGATTAAGAATTTGAACATCCAAACCCAAAATGAGGAAGACCAACAAAAGTTAAGGGATTTAGTGAGAGAATTTAGCGATATCTTTAAAACGCCAAATCAAAAGTTAACATGCACCAACAAGGTCAAGCATCGAATCATCACAGAAGACGTACAGCCTATAGCAAAGCGACCCTACAAGGTCCCTTACACCAGGAAACAGGCATTAGATGCTGAGATAGACAAAATGTTAGCAGATGGAATTATTGAACCAAGCCATTCACCCTGGTCAGCGCCAGTGGTTTTAGTAGAGAAGAAACGTCATCCCGGTGAAGAGCCTGAACTTAGAATTTGTATCGACTATAGAGAGTTGAATGCAATCACGAAGGCAGATTTCTTTCCTTTACCGAACTTATCAGAGACCATCGACCGTCTGAGTGGTTCAAAACTGTTTTCGACTCTTGATTTGGCCAGTGGCTATTTTCAGGTCGAAATGGACCCTAGGGACAGAGAGAAGACAGCCTTTAGCACGCCATACGGGCACTGGCAATTCATACGTATGCCAATGGGTTTAAAATCAGCCCCTAGCTCGTGGCAACGTCTCATGTACGTTGTTCTAGCAGGACTCACAGGACTAGAATGTTTGGTATACCTAGATGACATAATTGTCTACAGTTCAGATGACATTGACGAACATTTAAGTAGACTGAGACATGTTTTTGAAAGGATGCAAGAGAATAATTTAAAATTCAAGCCTACCAAATGTAGTTTCTTAATGAAAGAAGCCAAATATCTAGGACACGTCATCTCTGCAGAAGGATGTACGACAGATCCAGAGAAAACCAAAGTAATTGAGAACTATCCCCGACCAAAAACTGTGAAAGAGATCAGAGCATTTTTAGGACTTTGCGGATTTTACAGAAAGTTCGTACCAAAATTTTCAGAAATTGCTAACCCTTTAACAGCACTTACGAAGAAAGACACCAAATTCTTATGGACTCCAGTACAAGAAAGAGCCTTCGAAACTTTGAAGAGAGCGTTGATAACACCACCGATTTTAAGATATCCCGATTTCACCAAGGAATTCATACTTGCAACAGATGCCTCTGGCATCGCGATCAGCGGAATCCTATCTCAGAAACATGGAGATGCAGAACACCCTATTTCATATGCTAGTAGAGTACTAAATCAAGCCGAAAGAAACTATAGTACGATTGAAAGAGAATGCTTAGCAGTGGTATGGGCTATAAAATATTACAGGATTTACCTCACAGGAACACATTTCACAATTTATGTTGATCATAGACCATTGAAGTACTTATTAAACATCAAAGATCCATCCTCTAGATTAGCCAAGTGGGCTATGTCACTTATGGAATATGATTTCACCATCGAATACCGCCCAGGAAAATTAAACCATGCTGATGCGCTCACCCGATTGAGAGATACAGACGAGGAAGAGAAAACGGAAGCAGAAGAACCTAAGGAATCGCATATTACTACACCAGGAACAAGTAGATCTGCCATATCTAACATAACGATTGCAACGATCCATGAACAAGAACCGAAAATAGATTTGATTCCAGTAATCTATGACCTGGATGAAATCCAGAAGAAACAAGAAGAAGATGAAGCAATCCAACAATTAGCAGCAAAAGAAGGGTTCTACAGAAGCAGGAACGGATTGATCTACAAAGAGCGACGAGATGGAGAAAGAAAAGATCGGGTAGTGTTGCCGAGAGTCATGATGAGACGAATACTACAGTTGTATCATGACGCTCCAACTGCAGCCCATGGAGGACAACAGAAGACCTTAGAACTAGTGCAGAAGGATTTCTTTTGGAAGAACATGGCTACGGATGTCACCAAATACGTAGAGAGATGCCATTCATGTAACATCATGAAAACTAACCCACAGAAACCAGCAGAACTTCAACGGATGAGAAGTCCCTCCGTCCCATTTGAACTCATTTCTTTAGACATTGTAGGACCACTAAACATGACAACAAAAGGCAACAAATACATTTTGACATGTATGGACTACCTCACAAGATATCCTGAATGTATCCCTCTGCCAGATATACAAGCCTCAACAGTTGCTAGAGCTTTTGCCGAAGGTATTATTGCAAGACATGGAGCACCTAGAGCACTACTTACCGATTGTGGATCGCAATTTTTGAGTAATTTATTTAAAGATCTTTGTAAATTATTGAAAATTGAAAAACTGCAGACAAGTCCATATCGACCGTCAACCAATGGCGTAGTTGAAAGAATGCATCATACATTGAAAGTAATGATATCTCACTATGTTTCCGAGAACAATCCAGATTGGGACAATATGTTACCATTTTGTCTGATGGCCTTGAGAAATCGTATACAAGAAACGACGTCAGAAACACCATTTTACCTAATGCACGGAAGAGACATGGAATTACCATTCCACGATATTCTATATCCAACCAGAGTGCGCTATGACGTTGATGAAAATTACGCTACAGAATTATCAGGAAGAATTCGGACCGCATATAGATTGGCCAAAGAAAGTATAGATAACGTAACTGCAAAAAGACGCGAAACTTTCAATAAACACGCAAAGAAACGCGAATTTTCAATAGGAGACAGAGTTTACTTACGCAATGAAGCTGTAAAGCCAAATAGCAATCTCGCCACCAAATTTCATCCAAAATGGAAAGGACCATATCGTGTTATTGAGCAGACGGGACCAGTCAATTTTAAACTCCAGGAAATCGGAGGATCCCAAGAAATGATTGTTCATGCCAACCGCATCAAATTATGTAAAGGAACCGATCAAGATTTCGAAGCAGGACCAGGAGAAGTTAGTTCTGAAGAGCAGCCAATGCTACCTCTACCCTTCTACCGTCCCGCAAGAGCAAAACCATCAGTTAGATCACCAATATCACCAAGATCACCAATCGTTACTTTTGCCCCAAGTGAAATATACCAACCTGAAATAATATCACTTCCTCCAACTGAATCTAGTAGTCATTCTGTAACCGACAGAAATAGCGAAGACGTCAGTAACCGTACTAACAGTTCACCTAGTGCTAGAAGCGAGAGTAGTGACGAAGGTTCTGAAACAGTCCACACTGATACCAATGCGTCAAGTCAAGAACATGAACAAAGCAGTGCAGAACAAGTTAGGGTGAGAACTCCCGTACAACCAAGAAGGGCAAATACCCCACATTCACCCATTCAATCACCAAGAAGGGCAAATACACCCCATTCATCTATTCCACCAAGAAGGGCAAATACGCCCCATTCACCTATTCCACCAAGAATGGCAAATACCCCACATTCACCTATTCAACCACCAAGGAGGGCAAATACGCCCCATTCACCTATTCCACCAAGAATGGCAAATACCCCACATTCACCCATTCAACCACCAAGAAGGGCAAGTACACCCTATTCACCTATTCCACCAAGAAGGGCAGATACACCCCATTCACCCATTCAATCCCCAAGGAGAGCAAGTACACCACCTTCACCCATTCATCGTACCCGTAGTCACGGTGGTGCAAGAGATCACCCGTGGGTGTTGAGACGCGCCATTTAGAAAATTCACCGTAAATGATTTTTTTTTTTCAAAAACGTTGCTGAAAACAAAGATTTTTTTTCGTTACCACTTACGGGGTTTTTATTTTTCAAATAGTAAATTTCATGTATATCCACAAAAATTGCTCATCTAACATATTGCATCATTTTTGATTTCCTAGATAGCTTAGGGATGCCTCTTTCATCCTTAGAGATTTCAGTTCGTCAAGTGAGTTTATTGGAAAGAAGCGTTTCACATAACCCCGATGATCATGGTCACTGACTCAAAATGCTGTATTGTGGTGCGTATAGTTACCAGTAGGAGCGCTCTAGTGTAAATAAAATCTGTTTGAATCAATACTATGTCCTGAAAATGTAATAGTTGCTCAGTTATTGACTAAATTGTCCATCTAACTGCTTGTTGTGTTGCCTCTACTAAGAAATCGTCGAACAGCATTTTCTACTTTACATAAGTCAGGAGCCATTATCGAAAAAGCGAGATTAGTTGTGATTTTTCGCAAATAAATCACATCTAGTCTCTCTCAAAAGGCAAAGGCCGAGATATCCCTGTTGGGACAAGTGGGAGGGCAACCATTAGTGTTTTCTAAGAATTGGTTTTGAGATAGTAAAGGTGTTGAAGTAAAGTTTTCAATAAGAAGGGTAGTAAAACCAAATGAAGGGTGGAAAACTGAAGCGAATGAGGTTACTCCTATTGGAAGGTTGAATAAAATTGAATTTTCAATTGTGTAATCCATTTGAGAATTCAACTGAATACACATCCACTGCTACATCATTTGAATTATGGGGAATCCAAGAGATTGTGGCAGGGGAAACTGAGATCCATTGCTGCGTCTCTTGAATTATGGGAAATCCAAGAGATTGTAGCAAGGGAAACTGACCTGGACTTTTTGACCCGCCCTGTTTTGAGATGATTGGAGAACTGAAGAAAATTGGACAAGCAAGATATTGACTAATTTAAAAACGGAAATCTCAAGAAATTCTCCTTTTCAAAAGTTGCAAGATTTACCTGCATATTTCACTCCATATTTGAATTGAATGTCCTTCAGAAAAACTTAGTTAGAAAGTATCTATAGGCAAGAGTATCAAAAGTAAATTTTCAAATCATAAAGTTCAAGTCAATCTAGGGAACCTGTTTGTAAAAGCACATTCAAAGTTTATATCAATTCACCCAAAAGGTATGAGAAGGAGAAAGTGTTCACTTGGTAACTGGACCACCCAACCAGTTACACTTACACCTAGTTGAGTGGAAACATCCACTCAAGGAACATGGAAGTACCCTCCAGGAGCCTACAGGAGCGCAAGTCGTGCTAAGTCAAAAGCCAAGGGTGCCAAAGAAACTGTCACCGCACCCTCAGGAGGCTGGTGTAATCCGACTAGATTCACCCGCCACTACCCAGGGAACGACACTACAAGAACGGGAACAGGTGGGTGTTCACAGACACTACTAGTGACGCGTTTTTCAACAGTTCAAGTAAGACTAGACTCAAGTCATGTGTCACGCGAGTGCTACACCCAGTGCAACCGTTATCCTAAAGGTACTTTAACCTTTGGGACATTTTCGTGCCAACTACATGGACATGTGAACCCAAGAGTGTGGTGAAACTTTATTAGCCTATTTCCTTCGATACGAGTCACATTTTGCACCTTTGCGACGGAACCGTAGTTCGTCAGTGCCTCGTGGACACCACAGTAAAAGTGCCAGAGACCTAAATGGAATGTATTTCCATGATTAGGAAGAGTGTTCAGTTCCCTGACAACCACCTGTCGAAGAATCGGCATCAAAGTTTTCTTCCACAATGAGCATTAAATAATGCTCACACGTACACCTTCGCCGGAGTTTCTTGCCGAAGCAGAGAGGTTCCTACTGAGTGCTAGTATATGGTACTCCCCCATGACACTACAGAAGAAGCCGCAACTGCCGCTTCCCTCAGTTTTCCCTCCAGTTCTTTGCGCAGCACCCCGAAGCAGGAAGAAGACATGAGTGAGTGTGTAAACGTTGAAGTGTTAATTGTTTGTGTTGTATGTATAAATTTATTCATATTCTTGAAAGTGAATGTAATCCTTTTGTGTATATATTGTCTTATCTATTTTAACCGATTGTACTTGATCATACTAGGTATAAGATGTTTTCTTAGATGTAAGCGTAGTGTTAAGTCTTGAGAAAAATTATTGCTTGTTAGTTGATAAGTTGTCAGTTTAGATGCCAAGTGTACTTAGTTAAGTACAAAGTCATTTCAAGAGGTACATAACTAGAAGGTCAAGCTATGTAGCTATGTAGAAAATCAAGCTAGATAGCTTGATTTTCTTTAACGGGGAAGGGAGTATCTGTGGTGGCCGTGAATTTTAAAATTACTAAATAATAGCAATCTGGAGTGTCGTGAATTTTAATTACTCAATAATATTTCAATTACTCAATAATTAACAAAATTACTTTAAATCAATCAATAATTGTGCGAATTTAATTCGATTACTATCATTCGTGAATGGCAAAGCATTTAATTAACACACGCATGTGCAGAAGTAACTCAAGAAATCGTCAAATTATTATTTCTTTAGAGCACGCCATATATTCAAAGTCGCCCGAGCAAATGATATGCACCTCTCATGTGCGCCGAGCTGATGGTGGGGATTGGTACATACCCACACATGCCTACCGATGCATTCCGCCAACCAGATAAAAGACTGGGAAATCGAAGTGAAAAACAAGCTAATTACTTCGCAAAGAAGAATACATAAATTACCTTCCTTTACGACATTTTGCAGAATACAAATACAAATCTACGCGATTTTACCAACAGCGGAATCAAACATCACTTACGAATTCACAAGAAAAATACCACCATAAATCTTTCGGTGCTATTAAAAACCCAGTAAATACTTAGAAAATCTAACACCCAGCCGGACGGAAGATAAGGTTCCACAAGCAAAATTCAATAGATATTAGGTCGTAAAATTCAATCTCTAACGAAGCGGGTCTAGGATGAAACAGAATTCCAGAGAAAAAATGGAAAAAACAAAATCGTAAATTACCAGTGCACGGGAAAGGTTCCCCTAGTACTCCATGCCGACTACAATCATCGGCTTAAGACGCGGCTAGGAATATAGGCACAGATAAAGGCACGGGCGAGCGTGTACCGTGAGTATCTATAATTGGGTAAATAAATCGTAAATCTTACTGACGCGGGAGATATTATAAAAGAAAAAAAAAATCGGAAGGAAGACGAGAGAGTGTAGTCAGTCCAGTTTAGTCGGCAGTATCGACAAGAAGTAGTTGCAACAATGAAACTAGTAGGTGCACTTCAATTTTAGTCAGTCGATTTTGAACCAGTGAAAATCCAACATACAGTCAGTGCAATGCAGTTCATAATAAAAATACACAGTGCAGTGGCCAGCCAATTAAAATATTACCAGCAGCTAAATTAGTGAACAGTGTTAATTCAGTTTCCGACAAAAATGTGACACAACGCTACGCAGCCACTTTCTTCTCTGGTGAAACCTTTTTGATTCTTTTTCTTATACTCATACCTTGAAATGATTTTGAATTGTGCTTTAATTTTATTATGTTTTTATTCAGTCATGTCCCATCTGCATGACCATTTTATTGTGCCCGAATTATTAAACAATAGTCATACGTAAAAGCCTCGATTCGAACCCAAATTCTTCATGTATCTTCCCTTTGTATATTTTACACTAGTTTATTTTCAGACAGTAATTAGATAAGGACTGTAATTGCATCCAATGTTTACACCTGTGAAATTTCCATACTTAAAAATATGCAGTCATAATTTTTGCAGCTTGAAAGGAACTCCTTTTCTATATTTAATCGTGTTACTAAAAAAATCGTTCAATAATTATACAAATTTTTCTAACGCATGTTTTCCACGTTTCCGAATAGAGTGATAAATTCAACCCAGTCAACTATTTATTTTTCAGTTTTCTTTGGTAATACTTTTATCGCGAAAAATCGCGCAAAAGATCCAGTCAGTGATTTTGGAAATTATTCGCAAACGTTGAACACCTCTACCTTCTTTCTAAAATAGGACTACCGTCAGATGAAATTAATGCAATAGTTTTTTTTATATGCCTTTAGGCTCAAATAACGCTGTTTTCCACCGTTCAATGGTTGAGATAATAGTTCAGTCGTTTCAAGAAAAATTACGTACTTCTATATTGTTTTTCCTCGCAAAAATCCAGTATTAATTACCACGCATAATTTTCTAATTGTCTTTTCTATACCAGACCTAAAACAAATCGATAAGGAGTTGTCCAAAATTGAGTAAACCTTTTTATACTACCATCAACTATTCAGTGAAGCAAGCCTTTGAAACCATTTTTGACAATAGCTAATTATGTATCAGTAAATTCAGAAAATACTTCTAAACATTTCTGTGACTCCCTAAGGCATTAAAATTATGCTAAAATATCAAAACGTATTTTCCAAATAAATTAAATGCCTCTTTTCGATGCTCACATTTCATGTAAGCGACGGAAACCAGTTATATTCAATTTCACACCGTCAAGCCAGGAAAACTAGTCCAGGAATTCTTTTCTATAGCAATAAGTCCGAAAGCTAAATAATCATTTCCTACAATTTTTGTAATCATTTTACTTATAAATCAACAGGCATAGTAAGCTTGAAATTTCCATTTTTTGTGTAATAGTTTTTCCCTATACTTAGTAAAACGCATGTATCCAGCGCACTATACGCAACTATCATGAAACCCATAGATTACAATTATTATTCGTCCAAATTTTATGTAAATTATCCAAATTTCATGAACTTAGAAAAACCAGTTTTTAGTTACTAATTAGGTAGTATTTTAGACTAAGCTTCATTTCTATTTTCTGTACATATTTTCATTCGTTAATTTTTGTAATAAATTTTATTAAATGTTGCTCGTTTTCAAGTTATTGACTAACATGAAGTAAATTAGGACTAAAAGGGACATTCCATCTAATCTGTTCGGGTTAACGCTACCACATCTTTAAGGGCATAAGTAGATAATAATTGACCGTGTTTTCGAGACGTGATTTTGACAGAGTAAGTATAAAGTGTTTAGACAATAGATTGACATCCACCAGTTGACAAAACCCTACCTGGGAAGGTAGGTCGAATCCACACCGCCTTTTGTGAAAGTAGATTATTGTAAGGGCGAATAAAGGCTCCCAATGGCCTTTTAAAACAACCCATTGGGTGGTGTCAGATTTATACGGCCCGTTGAGCCTTTCCATCTAATCAACAACTAAAAAGTGTCGCGTAAGCTTTGCTCAGATAGCCTGCGACACTTGACTGATGCCACCGAAGTATGCTCCAGCACTGCCAATCCTGACTACAAGGGCTGGACATGACGTCTAATTATCAGTCCGCCATGCCGACATTTCAGAGCATGTTGGACGTCAAAAGCTTCCTCACAACCATAGCAGGTTGATGGAAGATTAATGGGCTCTTTTCCGTATCGGATGGCAAGACTGTCTCGGAATTCAAGAGGGGACATATCCAAATTGAGATTTTTCAAAGGAATGGATGTCAGCCAACTCCCGGTTTTCATGCTTTCATCGGCAGCTCTTCTTATTGCTCTTTGGTTTTTGGACGGGAGCTTCTGCAGTGCATCTTCGAGTATGATTTTTATTGTATCTTTTTTTTGAATTTGACAAAGTTTTCGGGAGTGTCTCAGTGATGTTTCGTGAGCATCAATGTCCAATGTTGCATTATCTTTCATAGTTTGGATCAACACTTTGGATCCCATTTTCGAAAACGTAAAGTTTCTTTCAGCTTCAAGTACTGGGTTGGTCATTCCAAGACCCCCATTTCTTACTGGCAGGTGCATTATGTCGCATTCCTCATCGCTTATTTTTCTTCCAATTATTGATGAAAATAAATCACTTCTGATCGTATTAAGTAGTGGCTTGTAGATATCTTCATCATCGTGTACTACTCTTTGGAGGAATGCCCATTCTGCTTGTAGCGATTTTGTAGCTACGGCATGGGCTGACTGCGGGAACTTATCAGATATCTGTGCCAATTTTAAGATGGAGTCATTCCAATCATCAACTTTATCCTTCATAAATGTCTTTCTTTCATATTCTGATCCAACAAATCCTCCGAGCAATCTTTTGCCTGTAACTATTCTCACATCCGTTCCTGCAAATTTCATCTCCGCTTTTCCAATGTCATCTGGATGCACAACCAAGAAGGTTTTCTCCGCCTGCGGGTAATATCCATGTAATGGTCCATTTTCTTTCAAGCAATCCCACCACTTCCGAATATCCTCTATCTGTCCCTGACAGGAAGAGTCATCTGCATACCATGTTTGTGTTACGTTCTGAACCATCTTAAGTTTGCGAATCAGGGGCAGAGTGGCCAGTCCATAGAGGTACATCGAAAGCGGATCCCCTTGTGTAACTCCTTCTCTGCTATAAAGTCTTTCCTTAGTACCAGCCATAACCAGTTCTGCATTACCTTTATATGTGTTGTAAACGAACCTTGCTGCTCTTGGCCAGTGCATCCTTACTTGCCAAAGAGCTAATGTTCGATTTATTCTATTAAAGGCATTGTCAGCATCAACTAAGAGTAGACCCCATCCAGACCCAGAGCTGCAATGTTCTTGGAATGTTTTCTCCATAAAATGAATAGCTCCCTCAATCCCTGATTTTAGTCCACCACACAGTTGATTGGCTCCACAAACTTCAGTCACGTCGTTCCCAGAAGCCAAGACAATACATTTGGCCAAGATTCTGCGCAGGCATTCACCAATGCCAACGGGCCGGACTCCAGGACATTTGTCAATGGCTACAAGCCTATTAGCCATCAAGGCCTTAATATTTGACCAAGGAACGATATTGGTATTAAGTTTCATGGCCAATTCAGCAATTGCGATTCTGAGGTTTTCGCTTTTCTTTCCGTGGTGGAGTAAGAAGTCAGTCCATTGGTCTGATGATCCACCTCCAGGTCCTCCGCTTCCATGTATCCGACGTGCAACTTTCTCTACGCGTGTGACTTCAACTGATTCAAGGCGAGGAAGATCGTTCAAATCAGGATGAATTTCCAACAAATTTGTGTCAGGATTAGTTCGTGAGGGATGTTTAGAATCTAGGATATCAAAAACGGTAAGTCCAGTATCATCAACAACATCATTTGCATCTAGTACTCCTCCCTTGTCTCGCTTCTTTATCAATCTGGACGCTTCTCTTATCTTGCCTTTCTGCACCAGCCTGTTGAAGAAGATCTCTTCGCGGTTTTTTTCATCTTGTATCGATTTTCGATAACCAAGACTCTTATCGCAACGCATAGCTTCATTTACCAAACAATCAAATTCACCTTCATGCCAGAGTAAGAGACGACGCTCAAGTAGCTTTCTGATGTCCTTGGCTTGCTTAACCATTTTGTCTCTTTGTAGGATAGTTGCAATAAAGCATATCAATCGTTCAGATACTTCAGAACCGCTCTCTAATAACTTTATTTCTTCGGCCAATATTCCAACAAAACTGTCACCAATTTTTCCACGAGGAAGGTCATATTGTCTTCTTGAAAGTTCTACAATTTTATACCAACGAGATATCCACATTGATGTGTTTGCTGGAGTTTCCGTTAGATTATCCTCAAAAGCTGAAGCCAAAATACTTGCTGTTTCATCATCATTATTTGCTGTATTTCTCAAAGTGTACAAATTACTTGAGTCGTTCGCTATTTCTGATGTTTCATTTCCCGTTGATATTCTTGGATGTCTTTTCGAAATATGTATGCGTATACCTCTGTTCCCTCTGTAAGTTTTTCGATCGGCGCAGTGGGGACATGGAAGGAAGGTGTTGGACGAATTTTGCGTGTTGTCATTTTGAAGGGTGTTCGAACATTCGCTTGTAGTTCCGCTTGTTATTTCGCTAGATGGTCCAGCTTCATCTGCATCTTTTTTGGAAATTATCCATGTCGATGTTTTGTTCGCAAATTTACCGCTGTTTGGATATTTTTGTGGTAAATAGTCATTTTCGAAAGAGTCCTCCGATGACAGTGACATTTGATATTTTTTCTTCTGGTTACACTTCGTTCTTCTATATTCTCATATCCCAGCGAGTTTGAAAAAAATCGTCGACGACTGAAGTTTTTTGATGTTCAACTTCTAGTTCAAATTGCGATCAATTTCTTTGGGTTTTTTGCTTGGAAGCTGCAGCCATGGAGGGTATATCTCTACCCTCCATGGCTGCAGCAGTAGTGACCTGGGATGGGCAAGGTAGAGATAGCCCACTCTATAGGCAATCAGCCGGACACATGTTTCAAAGCGCCATCTCTGAACGCTGCATATAACCAAAACCAAATTTCAACCGAGAAGAGTAGATTTCTGTAATTTGGGATGTAAGAAATATAGCGCGAAATATGAAATTTAGATATAGCGCGAAATATGAAATTTAGATATAGCGCGAAATTTGAAATTTATATTGGTCCTATCCAATATCTGAGAAAACTTCATTATTTAAGAGAAAGGGTCAGTAACTTAACACTTTTTAGGTTTTAATGCCAACGTATTTATGTACTATCAAACAAACAAATACACATAGATACACGTTATGTATGTACATACTAAATTAGAAATTAGACTAAATTATTTGACATTATTTAACATAGTACAGCAAAGGTAACTCACACTTTTTTGGTGTTACTACAGATGTATTTATGTAATACACATACATACACGTTATGTACATACCAACCCATATAGCACAGGATATCTTATGGACGTCCATTTCAAGTACATATCAAGTCCTCATGTCCATGGACTTGATTTGGACATCCATAAGACATCCATTCAGGGAACATTCTATGGATGTACAGAAACGACGACCCATGGACGTCTTTCATGGACCAGTTTATGGACATTCTTTATTTTCAACATCTAAACATATAGAGTCCATTGCCATAAAAAAAGTGTAAAAGTATGTGACAAGGGACAAGGTACCTACAGCTATTATTTTTCAGCAACAAAAACAAGTTGAGAGTTGACTCACAATTCAAAAATTAGGCCACCGGGCCTAATATCATATTATTATCATTATTATTGCGGTAATTTGAAAGAAAAGCCATTTTTCTCAATTAACATAATTTACGTACATCAACAGCAAGCATCAACAGTACCTTTTACTCCTTTTAGTAACTTTAATTCTTGTCGGTTGGCAGAGCTGCGAATACTTGTCATCCCTGAGTGTCACTCAGTGTCACTACTATCAGTACTGTCACTGTGATAGCGTCGCGTCGTTTTCCTCAAACCCGCATTTCTTTGTGCAAAGTTTTCTCCGTGCTTTCCAGTGATTTTTTGACCAAGAAGACTTTATAGTGTTTATTGAAAATTGACAATGCCGTCCTGTTCTGTGCCCAGTTGCAAACTTTTCGACAAACGGAAAAACCCGACATAACCTATTATGTACGATTCCGATGTTTTTATTCCATTTTTTATTTATTACAAAAGAATCGTTTCAGGTTTCCGAAACGACTTAAAGTGGAGTAGCCATCCCTAGGCCAGGGATCAACAAACATTCATTATTCAGCAGAGCATATTCGTTCAGATTATTTCTTGGATGATGACTACGAGCGAATTGGATTGCTTAAGAAACTGAAACCAAATGTAATTCCTTCACTTAATTTGCCTACCCCGAGGCCGAGACCTATTCCAGTAGCTTTAGACAATCAAGCTATCCCAGAAGCTCCAACAACAACAAGCCAAGTTATATTGAAAGCATCAACAACCAAGCTATGCCAGAACCGTCAGCAAGTCAAGCCGTGCCGAAGGCAACAACAACCCAAGCTATGCTGGTTTGCTTTATTGTTATTTGAAACTTTAATTTTTTTAAAAATAAATATTTTCAATGATTGGAACGCTTTTTTTTGATAAACGTCTTTTGAATGTCCAAATTTATCACAAATGGTCATCTTATGGACATCCCATAAAGGACGTTTTAGGGACGTACAACTTAGTGCCAAATGGACGTCCATAAGCTGTCCATAAGACATCCACTGGACCTTTTATGGACGTCCAGTGGATCTCCGTATGTCCATTTCAGGATAGCCTATGGACGTCCAGTGGATGTACTTGTGCTATATGGGAAGTTAGATTATTTTTTTTTACAATCTGAAATCCTTAGCCTACGACAATATTCAACATAATACAACAATCATTTTACAATTGAATCGCTTATTATTGAAAGGACTTTCGACCCAAATATCGCGCACCCGCTTCTCTTTGGGGATTGAGTACCTAAGAAAACAAACATTATTATCATCATAACTTAAAAAGCATGGAAGAAGCAACAGGTTTTTTTGAGGTTATGTTCATTTGTTTTCATTTTTACAACTTACCTCGCCGCAGTTTTGTCCCCGCATCCAAAAACACAACACGGTCTTTTTTTTGCCATCTTGAATCAAGATGAAAGCAAAAAAAATTTCGAAAACACTTGTTAAACACACTGGATTAGGATAAATACGTATCGACTCTTCGCAGCATTCACAACAAGAACGAAAATGGCCGCTGCCAAAGTGACCACGAGAAATGTCGAAAACACGACAGGACAGCGGTAATGCAGGGCGAGTGTTTTACCGGCATAATTTGAATTTGCGCCATCTAGCGTCACTGCATAACCGTCTCCCTTCACGCTGCTATAGAGTGCACAGGCCCTGGTAGTGACAGTGAACTTGAAGTTTTTATAGGTATTATCGTATTGTATGTAATATATGTATGTAATAGGTGTGTTTGGCACTCTCGTGTAGTGTAGTGTAGTGCAGGCAGTGTAGTGCAGGGAGGGCAGCCGGTGTAGGGATAAAATTACACTGTTCACCAAACGCGCCAGTGCAGTGTAGTGTAGCGTTACCATAGTCAAGCGTCACTTCCTCTGACACATGCCATGCCACATGTCATTTTTCATATTCCAAGCAATCGGCCAAAGCGCTTACCAGTGATCACAACAGAGAAAAGAGAAAAGCGTTGAAAATTTGGCCGGTTTATTAATAATTGTATTTCAAGAAACCAAATAAAAATTAATAACGTCAACACCACTCCCAAAGGATGGACTTTTTCGATTTTACTTTCCCGGCCCCACCAACATGGAGGGAAAGTATTGTAATCGTGCAGAAAAAAAGTTTTGAGATTTCACCGGATATATCCATTTTGAGGTCCCCCAAGTCGATTAAGACCATTTCCAGAATGATGTCTGTCTGTGGGTGTGTATGCGTGTGTGTGATCTTCCACGATAACTGCCGAACCGTTTATCTGATCGATTTAAAATTTGATATGCAGGCATGGTTTCGCCCTGAAATGACCGGATTAGTTTTTGGCTGTCATCTGTCAAACAGAAGTGTCACTATCAGCAAATGACAGAAGCTACATCTCACGGAACTTGACTTGCGATATGTCATTTGAAAGCCCTTGAAGAACTGTATTCAGAACAGTTAAAAGTATTTTCCTACCTGTTACCTGTCAAATTATAAAAAATATCAAAGTCTGGAACTTTGCCATTATTTTATTCAAAATCTATAGGACAGATGTGAACCAAACCCGGCAGGAAGCAACATTACCAAAGAATCAAACTAATGCTGAAGTTGGAGTTTCCCACCGTTTTCCGGACAAGCGCTATGAATTTTCAAAGTTTGGCCTGGCCGAATTCAGCCGGGCTTGCCTGTTCCTCGATTTTTGGCCTATTCAATTTTTTTAGCAACATGGCAACCAAACCGGTAGGTAACTACGTTTTTGTTACGAATTGTATCAATGTCAAAGTGACAACATGAACGCTGTTCTCGGCAGGTTCTCGGTGTTTTCTTTAGTATCTTCTTGCATCATTTGAGGCAACAGTGCGAACCGATCCTTTGTGTTGTTTGGGGCTCCGTAAACCCCCTTGTGTTTTCTGTAGCTTTAGCAATTTCAGTATGCCCATTTCATTGACGTATATGTACAAACTGTAATGTGTGCAGTTCCCTTATTTGATTCGGTACCAGGGCTCCATCCCCATGGTGTCTGCCGTTTAAGACCCTGATGGGGCCCCCATCTGTGTCCATCAGATTTTGCCGTCTCAGGCCAAAACTGCGGCCTTGTGTCTTCTTGGGTTCGTTGAGGCCCTTTAGGCTCCTGGTGTCTACGGGTGTCTCTTGAAGCCCCACTGAGCCCCCCCCTTTTTTTTAGTTTTCGGAACTATCGTGCCTTCAGGTGTGGCTCGGACCTAACTTCTTGATGGGCTCGAAGTCTCATTTCTAAGGTCACCACTTGGGGGCCCTGAATTGCAATTAATTAGAACTCTGCCCCAGATTTTCAATCCGCGACTGATTTTCACCGGTTATTTTTCAAACAATAATTTAGGTTGCATCATTAAAGGCAACAGTGCGCCCCGATTAATTGTGTCTTCAAGTGTTGTTGGGACTGCGTAAACCTCCTTGTGTGGAACTAGTATTGCATTCTTGAGATATCACAGCAGTTAAGCCTAGTCTACAATATGGTTTTTAGTTGCAAGTTGCAAGTCTCTAGTTGCAAGAGTTGGGTGAACCAACTATCACTGCGACTAGAGACTGGAATTCCAACCTCACTTCCACCTTGCGACTTGCAACTTGCAACTAGAAACCATATTGTAGACTAGGCTTTAGCTTCCTAGTTCTACCTTTCGAAATATTTCATCACCGTGAAAACCTAAGAGCCTGTCACTTTGATCTGTCGGCCCGACAATGGATGCAGGATGCTCGCTAAATGCTCAACTCACTGGAACTTTTCCAATCAACTTCTCCATCAAGTCTCACTTTCCCGAAGGGACGCTTAGATCAAAATCATTACTGACGTCCCTGGATACCGCCGGGAAAGTTTTGTGTCGCCCCACAACAGATTTATTCTATTGTGTAACGCGGTCCTGCCGCATACAGCTAGTGCCGCGTCTACCAGCGTAGACCAAGTGACGCCAGTGGCGGTGAAAGACTCGAACCTATTCCGTCTTGCCCAGTCTTGCCTATAAAAAAAGGGTCACAAACGATGACACGATGCAGGCTCTCCTCGATGGGGCTCTCCGCAAGGAACATAGCTAGAAGACGAACGAGCTGGTCCAAACCTCCCGAGAGACTTCCACACTCTCCAGGCCATCCTCCTGTCCAGCCCGCTGGTGCGTTGGTGACAAACTGGGGCCTGCCTGCCAGCCCTGCGAGCCAGTTTACCCTCTCGGCATGACGTGGTGCTTCCTCTACACCGGTCATCTTATACGTGCTGCCCTTGCTGCTTCCCAATGTGCTGATGCCAAACCTCCTCAAGCCTCTACACTGAGTTATCGCTTCAATTCATCTTGACATCCGCAACAAATTTGAGTTTTGACAATCTTCAATCATACACATTTTCCCGCCCCACCACTTTACACTCATTACACCTTCTCCAGACGAAGTGTAGGTTGTGCTGCACGGAGTACACTACACTGGCATACCAAACAGCCTGCACGAGCTACACTCACTCGATAACAAACGGTTTATGGCAGAAAAGTGTACACTAGGTTGCACTAGTGCAGGATACCAAACAGACCTATAATATTACAATGAAATATTGTAATACTCGATGTACTATTTTGTTTCTGGATATTAGAAAATCAATTTGAACCTGTGAGTCGGTCCGGCGCGGTTTCTACTAATAACCAGAACATCTGTGACCAGAACACTTAAACAGGCGCTTGCAAATAAAAGTAGCTCAAACTATTGAACAAATAATAACTTATCTTTGAAAGTTCAAGGATCCCTGCAGAATTGAATTTGCTATAACATAAAACAAAATCGCTGTGGATCGCCCTGCAGGGTTTTGAGTTTGAGCTATTTATATTTGCAGGTGCATGTTGTAGTGTTCTGGTCAGTAGTAGACACCACGCCGGATCGACTCACAGGTTCAAATTGATTTTTTAATATCAAAAAACAGAATAATACGTTGAGTCAATGATTTTCATGAAAAAGACACTTGAATCTAATGGCTCTTGAAATATTTTTGAGGATTTCAGACCTCTAACAGTGAAAAAAAAAACTGCCAAAATTGCCAAAGAAAAAAACAAGTTCTTTCAAGTTAACTTGTTCAAACTTGTTTCTATTCAAATTTACACATCGGATTCGAGGTCAGGAGTTTCAATTTAGTCGGAAAAGATACCAAACTTGTCGTGATCGGTTATATATGACCAGGAAAACAAAAAGAATCACCTAGCCCAGCTCCGCCCCTCCCACGACCCCCCCTCAACAATGATCGACACTTTTTGTTCCAAAATGGTATCAACGAGATATGATGCGTCGAATTGAGATGTATTTTCATCCAATGGATTAACGGGTTTCATCCCCTCCATTTTGAGTTGCAACTGATCACCCCCCCTCCAATAACTTAAAACCCCGGGGTGGGATTTCGTTACCCCCACTCTGTACTTCGCACGGGGCGAATAGGCAAAACGGATTGTAGAGGGCGACGTGTTCCATGCACCCATATTGACAGTTAACGTACTATTGCGGCCTTTTTAAAGTGGACGACAGTTGACAGATTTCTCAGGATTCTGGCCTGAACGTCGCATGACAGCACGCCAACTCGTTGACATTGTCGTCCACTTTATTTTGGCCGCAACCGTACATAACCTCAAAGAAATAAAAACAAATGTACGGAAAGTGGAAAGTGCTCAAAGAAGAGTTGAGGCGGATAGATGAGGAGCCCCACTGAGAGGGAATCAAAAAGAGCTGGTGCAAACTGCAAAGGTATGGTCCTTTGGAACTGTTACAGCCTGATACACAACACGTCACTACCCTTTTTTTTTCTCGATTTTGGTTTGTCGGCGTTTCTACTTTTCAACTCACGAAGTGACGCAAACCGCTGGGTATATGCTGAGTGCTGACAAATGAAAATGAAATGACAATTGAAGAGTTGAGGTTATGTACGCTTAAAATGACACTGATGATAGCTGGGGTGCATGGAACACGGGCGCCATTACTTCAGGCGTTTGCCACTATAGTTCCCCATTGGAATTTTTTTCATGTCCGCCATTTTGGACTCACCCTGTATTCAATAAGTGGAAAATCGATTGGTACTAGTGAAATTGGTCATATGCAATAATCTGAAGGCAAACATAACCATTCCCAGCAAGTCACTTCTTTTTTATTGGGTATAACGTGATGTTGAACCCATTTTTACGAGTTTTACGAACAGCTATTTTTTCCATGATATTTCAGGCAGGACTCAAGATATGGCTAGTTTATGCACATCTTGTAACATTTATGATTTAAAATTCAACATTTAAAACACTGAACTGCAGTTTATGCAATATTTAATGATAGTACGCGAACCGAGGGGTAATCCAAAATGGATTTGTAATTCACATCAATAATGAAGTTGAATTTTAAGAACTCTTTCATATTTCCAATGGTCATTTTGGCCATGGTGCGGGCCGATGCTGTAAAACACGTGAAAATGGGTTCAAGAACACCTTACGGCCAATAAAAACCAAGTGGCTTGCTGGGAATGGTTATATTTTGCTTTAAGATTATTGCATATTTGTTACGATATTTCGCGTACGGGTTCGAATATAATTGAGACGATCGATTTAGAACACACACTGTTTATTTCGGCGTACTACTACAATAAATGCCAACAATTATCCACTTGGAATTATATCGCAGGTACTTCGCTTGTTATCACTCGCTATCTAATTCAATACTGCTGCCGGCTGATGCCTTATGCCGAACAGCGTTCTCGAGCTTTCTGTCTACTTCCAGTAAATTCCATATAGTGCCTGGGCGTACGGTTGCGGCCTCATAAAAGTTTACACCGATGACAATCGTGTGGCCATGCCCATTCAAAATGACGTCAAAACTGAATTAGCATGGCCACTCGATCGCCGTCGGTGTAAACTTTTTTGAGTCCGCAACCTTACATGACAACTTGACGCGGGACAACTTGACGCCAGGAATTTTAAAGCGGCCGACTTGAAGCCGGGACAACTTGACGCCAGGACAACTTGACGCCGGGACAACTTGACGCCAAACAACTTGACGCCAGGAATTTTAAAGTAGCCGATAGCTGACTTAACGTCGGGACAACTTAACACCAGTTGGCGCTATAGGACCCCGAGCATTACATGAAAGCGCAAAGGTGCTTACTAAAGTAACGAAAGCAAAGGTGAAACGCAAAGGGGTCCGATAGACCTTCGAATACCAAACAAAGGCACAAGAGTGCTTGCTAAATGTAAATGGAAAAAAGCAAAGGGAGCTCAACAGGGGTTCAAACACGATCAATTTAGTGGCGGGTCGTGAGTTTTTTGCAAGGAGGGCTCAAGTTAATAACAAATTCACGAGCTGAGAACTATAATGTTTTATCTGCACTTCTTGTAGAAAATGTTTTTCGAACTTCGAACCAGCAGAACATGGATAAAATGTTTCCTGATATAAACAATTAGATCAGAAACTAGAGAAAGAGGCATTTATTCCTTTCCCGTTTCTGATCTAATTGTTCAAATCATGAAACATTTTGTCCATGTTTTGTTGGTTCGAAGTTCGAAAAACATTTTCTACGAAGAGTGCAGATAGAACAGTTCTCAGTTCGCGAAATGACGTAACTCGGGACAAAAACTTTTTTGTCGTATCCGCATCACAACCATAATTATGGAGTTTTAGCATTTACTGTTCTGTCAAAATTACGTGTGAGTTAATGCACCACGAATTTATTCTTGCGGGTTCGATTTGCTTTATATTTAGTAAATCAATGCTGTAATCGGACGTCCGTTGTTTTTTTGCATTTATTTATTCTTGTAGGCTTGATGACCTAAATGTACCTATTTTAGGTCAGCTATCTTCATGTTTTCAAACTGTTGACTAATCGAAGAGTACCTAAATAATTATATCGATTATTTCAATCGGCTGGGGGCTCGAGAAACGGAGCCCATATCTGCAGTATAGAGCGGGAGCCGCGTCTCGCGTTGCCATGGTTACGGCACATGTTTTGCGCGGGTGCACCCCGCCATCACCGCATCGGCGGTGGGCGCCGAATGCGGAGCCCAAGACGAACTTCTTCGACCGTGCGATCGCTTAGAATTATTTTGTTAAAATATTAATTGACTAATGACTGAACGTTTTTGCACTAAACCAAATCTTTGGAATAAGTATAATTAATAAAATGCATTCCATGTCTTCCTGCCGATAAAAATCTCTTGCCGCCTTTAGCGTTGGGGGGGCGCCGCCCTTGAGCCCTCCCTCACCAGCCGCCACTGATCAATTATTGAAGACACAATGGGGTCCAGTGGGGCTATGAACAACACATGAAAGCAAAAGAGAGCTTTTTCGGCATATGAGGACACAAGCGGACCAAGTAGGGCTTTGAATACCAGACGAAAACACAAGTGTGCTTTCGATTGCTTGATAGCTCCCTAAGAGACGGAAAATTGCAAGGGGGCTTAACAGGACCTCAAAAGGCATTGAAGGCACAAGGGGGCTCAATAATGTTTTGGATTACACAAGAAGGCAAAAGGGGCTCACGGGAATTCTAAACACGTAAAAAAACATAGAGAGACTCACCAGGGCTCCAAACGGTACTTGAGGTTGAAGACACACGGGGGCGCCAAATGTTACACGAAGGTGTTTACTAAAGCTTCGAAAACAACGGAAAAATAATGTAAGGGGGCTCAGCAGGGCTTCAATCAACATTGAAGAAACAAGGAGGCCAGTAGGGCTTTAATCATCAAAGAAGGCACAAGGAGGCTTAATTAAATTCTGGAGGAGCGCAAAATCATGAGGGGCTTAAAACAAGAGTGTCCAATTCGGCTTTGAATAAGGGTGCTTACAACGCTATATGGAGACATAAAGGGTAGATACTACGATTCCGAAAGCAACATGAACACTCAAGGGGGCTCGAGAGGGGGCTCATCAGGGCTCAAAACGACATAAATACACAAAAGGATCCACTGGAATTTCGAGTTAACACAGCAAGACAAAATGGGAGCTGCTCAAGCTTCAAAACATAGACATAAGGGGGCTCCTCAGAACTCCGAACAACTTAAGTAGACACAAGAGGGTTCATCGGGGCTCGAAACGACACAAAAAGACACGGGGGCTCATCGGGGCTCCGATTGACAAAGAAGAACTCAAGTACTACAAAATCTGAGAAGATAGATTGTGGCTCAATAGAGTTCCAAAAGCAACATGAAGACACAATAAGGGGGCTAGTCAAGGCTTGAAGAGACACATCAAATTGCCACGCGTTAGGATGTTTTGGCGTCAAGTTGTCCCGCGTCAGGATGGCCGGCGTCAAGCTGTCCTGCTTCGACCAACTTGACGCCGGGACAACTTGACGCCGGACGAATTGCGCCAGGGATTTTGTGAGAACAGAGTAAGGAAGCATTCCAAGAAAATGACAAAACGGGACTCATCGAAACGACACATAAAGACACAAGGGGGTTTACTGGGGCTCCGAATTACACAGCAGAACACAATGAGGGCCTCTAGATCTCCAAAACACAAGAAGACATTGGACTTCCGAAAACCTTAAGAAAACATTAAAGGGTTCATTGGGGGCTCAAAACGACACAAAAAAACACAATAGGGGCCAGTGAGGCTTCAAAGTAAAAAAGATACAAAAGAGCTCGACACTCGACAGTGTTCCGAACCTGCCAAGAAAATACAAAGAGGTCATCGGGGCACAATACGGTACCTAAAGACAGAAGGGGGGGCTCCGATTGACACAGCAAGACATAATGGGTCGCTAGAACTCTAAAACATGGGAAAAGTGAGCAAGCGCTTTCCGAAAACCACAGAAAACATGAGGGGGCTCATCGTCAAAATGACACATAAAGACACAAAAAGGCCTATTGATGCTCTGATTGACAAAGCAAGGCATAATGGGGGCGCCCGATAGGGTGCCATATAGGACTAGAAACATAAGAAGATACAAGGGGTTCATCAGGGCCTCACACAGCACCACATGAAGACACGAGGGGGATTATCAGGTTTCAAAACGATAAATATAGACAAAGGGGGTCCGTTGGGTCTCCGATAAACGTAGCAAGACACAACGAGGGCCGCTAGGATTCCACGATATGAGAAGACAAAATGGAACTTATTGCGGAGCTAGAATCGTCACCATAGACACATGGCCCAGATTGACCCAGCAAGAAAGAATGGGGACCGGCAGGGTTCCAAAGTACAAGAAGATACAAGGGGACTCGATAGAATTTAGAGCTTCACATGGAAACACAAGAAGGTCATCGAGGGGGTTATCAGGGTTCTCAAAAACACTATGGAAAAACAAAGTGGCTCCAGTGAAGTTCCGAAAACAACACAAAGACACAAGTAGGAGGCTCATCAGGGCTTGAAATGACACATAAAGTCGCATAGGGGCTGTGACTTCGAGTTATACAAACTGAGGTCATCGGGACTCAAAAACATAAGACACAAGTAGGCATAAGGGGCTTGCTAGTTCCGAAAAACCACAGGAAAACACAAGGGGGCCAGTTGGGAGACAAAAAGACACAAACCGGTCAACTAGAGTCCCATAATTATAATAAATCCTAGCGTGAAGTTGTTCTGGCGTCCAGTTGTCCCGCGTCAAGTTGTCCTGCGTCAAGTTGTCCCGCGTAAAGTTGGCCTGCTTCGAGTGCCTGGCATATGCGGTTTCTAGACCATTCCCGAGGGGTCGACCACGGTCAAAAATCTGGTACAAAAAACCTCCAAATAGAGTAAAACCTCCAATACCTCCACAATATCTCCACATATCTCCACGGATCCCCACGGATCTCCACGGATCCCCACGGATCTCCACGGATCTCCACGGATCCCCACAGATCTCCACGGATCCCCACAGATCTCCACGGATCTCCACAGTCTAGCGCATGCGCAGTTTTCGCATACATTCGTACACACATACTGCATATAGGGTTGTCTCAAGTGGGAATCAAATCCAATTGTTTTCTGATAAGTTTGTGATTGTGACCGTGTCATAAAGACGACTTCGATTTCGATCATCCCATAAGTAGGAATGAACTACAAACAGTGGCTAAGAAGGTTTTCTGAAAGGAATTTTGCGGAAGATACACACATTTTGAAGAAAAAATTCATGAAAAGTAGGAAACTACGCAGTCTATTTTTAGCGCCGGGCGGATATGCAACCTCCCGAACGAAGTGGAAATGGTACTTAACGAAAGAATAAACACACTAATGGGACTGGGGAGTAAAAAAGAGTTGTTGAGCCGGGAAAAGCTGAAAATAACGCGTCATAAAACAAGACAGGGCAGGAAATGGCAAGAAATCTTGAGAAAACCAGGAAAAGACCTTGTTTAGTGGTAATACGCTACCAAAAGGCACAAACGGGACCGTGGAGCGGAATAGAGGTGTTGGGCGAGGACAATCTGAAAAGAACGCGTCATAAAACAAGAAACAGGGCTGAAAATCGCTAACAATCGTAAAAAAAACAATAAAAAGTAAGAATAACTCACACGAAACGGGAAGAAAGTCGCAAGATAAGGTAGTCGACGCGTGTAAAGAAAGAATGAAATGCAGGGGAAAAACCGAAAGAGCTCAAGAAAAGGATAACAACGCATCAAAATCATCGCGCAAAAGCATAAAAAGGCGTAAAGTACTTGAAAAAAAGGAATAAAACACAGCTCCTATACGCAACATACGAGTAACAATACAACTGTACAATTTTCGTAGCGTGCTTTTATTTTCCGCTCAAGTGATATAGGCAATCACCAATACAGCCGTTTTCACTGTTGCCTAAGTTGAGCCCGTGGGGTCCCATCAAGAGTTCTGTATTGACCCTGCATGACACAAAAGCTGAAATATCTGGCACGTATTCTGTTTTTCTTCTTTACAGCATACACTTTGGAAGGCACAATAACGATAACCTGCAATGAGCGATGTCGCACCCAGCTGTCGGCTAGCTGTCAAACGTTGACCATTGTGAATGAAACGTCAATTGTCAAAAAAAAAGACCAGCAAGAATAGAGTGTGGTTACCATGGCGATAAGCAAGGAAAGTTAACAATAGGGGCTTGTCCTGAGCAATCATTTCAGGGACATGCGCTGAATTTTAGGCGGGCTTTTTGAAACAACCGGACAAAAACCTTTGAATCCTACTCTAATGCACCTGTAATGTAATACAGCGCGGAAGATTTCCAGTGCTAGTCTATTTTTGAGATAAAAAAACTTTGTTTATGACAAAAGGTGCGTTCAGTCAGCTTATTTAGCCGCAAGTTTTAATTTTAGTCGTAAGCGCTGCATCGCTCATTGGCTGTTCTGAGGAGGCTGGTTCATAAGAGCCAATGGGCGTCTCTGCGCTTGCGACTAAAACTAAAACTTGCGGCTAAATAAGCTGACTGAACGCAGCTAAATCTGCGTAAATACATTGGTTTGTCCGGTTGTTTTCAATATCCCGCCATTATTTGCACCTCGGACATGTGCAGTATGCGGCCAGGAAAATGCCCTGTTTAAGTGCGAAAACTGAATAGTTAACGTAAGTAAATTGTATCCTCCCGTATCTAGATCGACTCAAAATGATTGCATAAGGAAGAGAATGGTGGTTAAATTGTTATTGTGAAATGTACGGCTTCAGGTCCCCTTTATGACAGGGCCACCTACTTTTTCCTTGTAATCTCCTGGGTTAAACTTTCGCCGGCGTGCAGTTCACTGCATCCAAGATTTATTCTCGAAAAGTGCTATTTCGCTTATGTAAAACTGGCCTTGGGGGAAAAAAAAAAAAAAAAAAACCTGGCACTTACTTTGATTTTCTCATTCGCAACGATTCGCAACAAACACGAACATTTCGACGAGCACGAAAGTTACGTGTTTGGCTTCAACGTCAATAACTTGAAAACAAGAAAGGGAAAACAGGAGTGATATCCGTTACAGGTCGTCTTGAATTTGAATGGGATAGTACAGAATTATGTATTAACGATATCAAAAATTTGCCGTTCTATCAATACGAAGTATTTCTTTACTATTTTTAACTAGAGCAGGCCAAGGAATCAAACTTATCAAAATATTGATTCTAAGATATCATGACTTCAAATATCGGGAAAATGTCCAAATTGAGCAAAAATCTCCACAAATCTCCACGGATCTCCATAAAACCTCCATGGATCTCCACGAAACCTCCATGGATCTCCACGAAACCTCCATGGATCTCTACGAAACCTCCATGGATCTCCACGAATCCCCAAAAACCCCCACGGATCTCCACGGATCCCCACCAAACCTCCACGGATCTCCAAGGCAAGGGACAGAAAACCTCCACGGTGGTTAACCCCTCGACCATTCCTGAATAATCACACACGTTACCCGTATAATTCTGGAGCGGCGCCTCCGCCAAATGGACAGATCTTTCTCGATCGAGCATTGAAGTCTCCCTCCAGTTTCACATACACGAACGCTCTAGAATGCACCAGATCGCTCCAGACTTCTACACTGCGATCTAATGGATGGAAGGATCCAGAAAGATCGAGTGTTTACCAATATAAACGAGATCGCCGATCGTAACAATATGACCGCAAATATATCAAATTTCATTCGAATATCTTAAAAATCACTGATTTATTGGAAAATTTCAATTTTCATGAAACGGACCTTTACTTTCAGGATATTTCGGAAACGGCTGGAGATATTCAAACGCGGTTTGTTTTATCTTGACGAGCATCAAATTGTGAATCTACATAACCACATTTTGCTTGTGAGGTAAATAAAACGTTGCTAGCTCTTGGTCTAATAGACCTGTTTTAAGCGTAAATATTTTTTAGTTTAGGTGCCAATATCCTTCATCAAAAATGTTGAACAGTCTAATTACACTGTCGGTTGGCTTCGTAACTATTGAGTCGGGGGTCGTTTCGAAGTGGAGTTTTTGTCAAAATGAAGTTCACATTTTTCTCTGAACATAACTCCCTTAACTACATGTGTTATGTACTTATGTATTTTCATAAGAAAAAGTACTTGTCCGCATGTGGTACATAATTCTAAAGTCCAGTAATTGTGTAATTCAGCATTTGGTCGGCGGCGCCGCCCCACACTTTGAATGTTATGTTGTAATTGTTAGTCGTTATTCCGGCAAGATTTTTTATTTGTTTGGGTACCAAGGCCATGGTTACCGTTGAGGTTGGAATATTTCTTGTCTAGGATTTCGCCCCGTTTTAGTAAGGCTGGGAATATTTGGAAATCTCCAATTCAAATATTAATTTGTATTTATATTCAAATGCTTAAATTGGTCAAATATTTTAATTTTCAAATTATTCATATAATTATTTGAATAGGCTGAATATTTAATTGGGATTTAATTTGAATTTAATGAAATATAACGGGGCTCGTAGACTAGAACACTTTTTTTTTTCTGGTCCTAGAATCAAATAAGATTGTCCTTAGTTTATTTTCTCATTAAAGGAAGAAAAAAATCTACGAAAGAAAAAATCCGTTCCTGAGTTCAATCAATTTTAATTCATGTCCACAGAGCAATTATTACAGAAACAAAATTAAGTTCAAGTAGTACACAGTTAAGTAAATATTTATTGAAAATGTAAAATTACTTCTTGTTACACAAAAACATCTCTACTTCTTAGGGCAGAAATAAAAATATATTTCAATTAATTCTAGTTAATCATAAAAATTAAGACGAGTAGAACAAAAAATTACAGCCTCCTTCGGTCTCCATAACCCATACTACCATCATTGGAGTTCCCAGAGGAATTCAAAAACAGCTCAATGTACCGGTGTTGCATGTGTCCCTTATCTTTGCTCATCGCCCTCATGGCGTCCTCCTGCGAGGCGAACTCCACATCTGCCTCTCCAGAAGCCCTACCAGTGTGGTCTTGGATCAAGTGGACGTTGACCGGAATAATGGGCTTAAAGAACTGGAAAATCATTTGGCATCAGTATCCTGGTAAGTTTTATGTGATAGATTATCATCTATCGTTCACAAATTGATGAGGGATTTTCATTATGGATCGGACAGTGTGTTCAACAATGATGTGTATACACATTGGACATTATGTATAAGACAAATTACTCATTGTCTGTGCTGATTGGTGGCTCTTCGCTAATAAGTTTTTAGTGGCCCCTGAAGAAAATGATGCCGAAGATAGGCAGTAAGGGAAGAAAATGCTATGTATGGTTTCTTATTCATGGAGGAATATACTTTGATGAAATTATTATTAAAAAACGGTCCTTTTTCCTCTTAAATTCATTTATTGCGACCAGTTTCGCCGGATTATTTTTCCAGCAAGAAAATGCTAACTGCCCAGAGGCCTCAGTGAGGTTGCCTTAAGGTGCGTTCAGTCAGCTTATTTAGTCGCTGTTTTAGTTTTAGTCGTTGTCGTAACAGAGAAGAGCGTTCATACAGCAAGATTTAGTCGTAAGAATTGACCAATAGGAGCTCGAATGATACTGCGCGAACCTTCATCTTCATACGGTCCGTGTTCATAATGGGTAGTATTAATATAAAAACTCGTAAAAAAATAAGCATAAATAAGTATTCGCTTACATTTATGAGGAGTAGGTACAACTCCTCTGAAATCGAAGCAAATGCTTATGCTATTTTTTTATTGATACATACAACCCATTACCATCACCATCCATGCTCATACCTTATACCGGTAATTACGCAACCTGCAAGTCGGCATCATACGACAAAGTTCGGAATTCTTACGACTAAAATTAAAACTAAAACTCTGTATGAACGCCGCGCATATGACGCGTGCTTTCTACTTTCAAATTTACGACAACGACTACGACTAAAACTAAAACCAAGCTGACTGAACCCACCTTTAGATGGACAATATGGACATTAATTTCTGGAGTTGAACTGCGCGTGAGTGAACTGTGCTGTCCATTTCCTGTACCCATGCATCTTCTTACCTTGTCTGCTTTTAATGTTTTCATGTTTTCTAGCTTAACAAATAAGCTTAAGTAGGCAGCACTCACTACTCTGTGATGTGCATCAGAAGATTAAGTCTCTAGGCAGTGGGCACTTTCATTCCATTTTCTTTAGTACTACCGATCTCCGGCATCATTTTCTTCAGTGGCCGCCAAAAACGTAACAGTATTAGTGAAGAGCCACCAACCAGTAGAGCCAATATCCTTCATCGATCACACAGCAAATTTGGACTACAAAGAAACTCACGATTCCTCAAGTATTCTCGAAAATGATCACTTTTGCATACAAGACAGCCATGAAATTGTTATACTAAGAGTGCGATTATGTGAAAAATAACATTTCATAGACGCTCTGTTATGTAAAAAATCCTATCAGCGATTGGCTGTTGCCTGTTGCCTAAGGAATGACAGCGTAACAGAGCCTTTATGGAATGTTATTTTTTAGAGTATAGCTAGCACCATCAAGGTTATTAAAACAAAGCCATAGGATCAAGACCGCTATGGAATTTAATTTACATACAAGGAGCGACAGGAAGGTCTCCCTAGGAAGATTGTTCGCCACTGGTAACACTGGTCATTTAGACAAAATGTGACATTGACGGGAGCTCAGGTTTGGCCTTGACAACCAAAGTTGTGGTTACCTGTCATGTCGTTTTGAACGAGCCCATTGAGTGAGCAGTTTCGCGAACAATGGAACTTGAATTAATAATTTAAACATGAAAATGGAACTTACATCAGCTATATCCATCTGGCTGGCCTTGAAAGGCAAACCTCTCATGTGCACAGAATGGCCGTCGCCAGAATCTCTATCATTTCCTGATTGGTTCATGTCACCCCAGGAATCGTTTTCATAGCCGCCGCCGCCGCTGCCACCGCCTCCACCTCCACCTCCCATTCCACCGCCGCCGTTGCCGCCTCCGCCACCTCCACCACGTCCGCCTCTCATATTATTTCCATTATGATTATTATTACCCCAGTTCGATGGTCGATCGTAATTATTGTAATCTAGAATTCAAAAGTATTATTGATCATCAACTCTCAGCTCCACCAAGCTCAGGCCAATTTTATCAAGTTAGGTACTTCCGCTACAATTGGCTAATCTAATTACAGATGTTTCAGCAATAAGTACCGAGGTATATGTATATCCTCGGATCCAGCTTTCAAAAATATGAATATTGCTATAGGACGAATTGCAAGAGATTCCCCCCCCCCCATCCCCCCCCCCAAGGAAGTTACGGCCCCTCTAAGTTTAATTTTATCTACGCCACTGGATGGGTCTTAATTAAAATCGCAGCTGCCACTTCATTGCTATGCACCATGTGATATAGTACACCATACCAAGTTCAAAGTTGATCGGTGAAAAAGTTCAATTGAAAAAACTATCTTCAAAATTAAACGTTGAGGGGCCGTGACTCAAATTATGACAAGAAGTTATGAACTATTTTGCATAGTTCGGCTTAAAAACAAATATACAACCCTTCAAAGTTCACTTTACTCGAATTTTTCAAATCGTATTAGGGCGAACATTAGCTTAAATTTGGCAGACTGGTTTGTCGAAATTATTTGCCGACCTGCCAAATTTTGAGAAAACCTAGGACTGGTCGTCATCAAACCGCTCGAGACCCAAGTGTATGTAAGTTGCCTTACCCTACAGTTTAGGTTCTAAAATAATAATTAGGTACTAATAACAATAAAAGGACCTACTGTTGTTGAAATTATTACCTTGCATGTTGTTGGAAAAATTGGAACCTTTGAAATTTCTGGATCCTCTGGATTGGAATCTATTGTTACCACCGCCGCCGCCACCGCCGCCGAAACGGTCTCCGCGGTCATACGGACCCGGTCTGGAATTGAACATGCCAGAATTCGATCCACCGCTGCCGCCGCCGCCGCCGCCGCTACCACCACCGCCACCTCCTCTTCGGTTGTTCGTGTAGCCGAGCACACTGCTCACTTCTGCGAGACTACTTCTAAAGATCTCAATGTATCTGAGAATTGAAAAAATACACAAAACATACATTATGAGGATTCTTGAAGATGGGCGGGAATCAGTTTTTTTGCTTCAAATTTAAATAATAACCGTTTCATAAAAGTGACTTTTTTACAATAATACTGAAATAGAGCAGGTCAGAGTTTAGTGAGTTTTGCATAGATCAACTGAAGCGCATACTGAAAAACGTCATCTACAAAAGTTATCCGTGACTTAAAACACAGGCTTAAAATTACATTGAATTGCTAATAGATCTTTCCGATTTTACCTGAGCTGTTAGCTAAATCAGCGGTTCTTAAGTACGTTCAACCCCAGTGTGACTCAACTTGACTGAGAGTCTTGAAGAATTCGTAGTTCACCCGATTTACACTAGGATTGAACGTACAGTTGCGGCCTCATAAAAGTTTACACCGATGACAATCGTGTGGCCATGCTCATTCATGGACAGGGAGCTGGTGCCTCAAAACTTACGTCATAAGGTACATGATATTAACCCTGTAGGTCTAATGTGCGTTGATAAGGTTGTTAAAAATTTCTTTGTCTTACATGTCAGACCGGGGGCTTTAGGCTAATATAGGGCTGTCAATTTTAGAAAAATATCAAAATTTTATGTCACAAGGTACATGAATTAAACCAACGAGCTTTTGTGTGGGAACATCCCCTTAATCAAAAATCGGGTCAGAAGACAAAATTTTTGGGGGCTCTCGATCCATAAGACAAGTTTGAAATTTTCAAAAAAGGCCAAAATTTACCTCCTTCTGGAGACTTCTCCTTTGGCATAATTTTAGGAATGAAAAACGATTCTCACATGATTTTTTACGCAGGTTTCAAATTTGTCCACAAAAATTTTTAATGGTACATCGCTACATCGAAATTTTTTTCTCAAATCGTACACCCTGTATTTTAACATGGAAATCGATTCCGTTTTTCATCCTTATTAGAAATACATATCACACTTGGTGGGTTAGTCAACAAAACGCCTGTGAAAAAATTCATAAATTTTGTTTTTTTTTTTTGAAAATTTCAAACTTGTCTTATGGACCGAAAGTCCCCAAAAATTTTGTCTTACGACCAGATTTTCGATCAAGGGGATGTTCCCACACAAAAGCTCGTTGGTTTAATTCATGTACCTTGTGACATAAAATTTTGATATTTTTCTAAAATTGACAGCCCTATATTAGCCTAAAGCCCCCGGTCTGACATGTAAGACAAAGAAATTTTTAACAACCTTATCAACGCACATTAGACCTACAGGGTTAATATCATGTACCTTATGACGTAAGTTTTGAGGCACCAGCTCCCTGTCCATCAAAATTACGTCAAAATTGAATTAGCATGGCCAATCGATCACCGTCGGTGTAAACTTTTATGAGGCCGCAACTTTACTTTACGTACATTTTAATACTGAGTCAACTCGAATTTTGTTTCAGCACTGTGGACTAGGTACCGCCGCACCAGTACTGCTTTATCGCATGATTCAGGCTTGAAAAGTGAGTCATTACTGCGAAGTCAAAAGTGTCAATGCATTGTAAGTGATTAGAGGAAAGCTATCCTTTTCAATTGTGATTACGTAGTGACATATTACGGTTCTAAATCCAACGAAGTGAATCGTTGTGTAGTGCCATAGCTACAAAAATGACCAGAGAGCATGGTGAATAGCAGTCCAATTTAAGTATAAAGTGCGATTTATAACTCGATTTTAATTTTAGTCGCAATTTAAATCGCAATTTTAGTCGGATCGATCGTAAGCATATTCACCAAGCCAATTTATAACTCGATCGCAACGATCGCATCGGTCGGAAGCAAGGCATGATGGACGGAGAAAACCTAGGGTGCAGTGCAGTGGCGTAACTAGCCCATTTGAACAGACAAGTACCTACAGAGCAAGAAGGCGCCGCAAGTGAACATTTTTCGAGAAAATGAGTATTATCAGTGTATGCTCGTGTGAATTGTGAACGTTGAAAAGGCGCCGTTGCGGTCAAATATTTGTACAGGTGGGTGCGGGTACCCGGCTGACCTCCCCATAGTTGCGCCACTGCTCACCCGTCAGCTTGTCGCTCAAAGTCCCCAGAAAATCCACTAACATAAAGGTGCGTTCAGTCAGCTTATTTAGCCGCAATTTTAATTTTAGCCGTAAGCGCTGCATCGCTTATTGGCTGTTCCGAGGAGGCTGGTTCATAAGAGCCAATGGGCGTCGCTGCGCTTGCGACTAAAATTAAAACTTGCGGCTAAATAAGCTGACTGAACGCACCTTAACACTGCTAATCAAGAAGACTACTGTGTTCATTTTCGCTAATCTTGATATTATCTTGATTTTCATTGGTCAATCGTAAGGATCGACCAAAATCGAGTTATAAATCGCACTTTAGTCTGTGCTAGAAACAGAAACGCTTGAAAAAGGCAAATGTCTCAAGAATTTTCAAGAATAATTGCACTTATTCTTATTAAATTTGACAATGATATTCTGACTTGGCAAACTCAGCTAAGAGCGCGCTAAGCGGTAGGTGTAAGCTGAATGTGAAAGATCACTAATATTGTAATACAGTATCATCTTCAAGCGTCAAGTGCCTAGTGCCAATTCTACCAATGGTTGCGTTGCCACGATAGCGGTTAGTGGAAACCAGTCAAGTAGAGCATCTAAAGAATTATTATTACAGTATTCTTGCTAAATGAGGTGAGTATGTATAAGAGAAAACCCCTTTACACAAAAACACAACCACTTGGTATCCATGACTGCGTTTCTATCGCAGCTTTTGATCCGCTCGAGTTTCGATCGGATCCAAAGTGGCTTCAGTCAACCGCGTTCCCGTTTGCATCGGGTAAAATACGAGCGGATGCAAGCCTCGATCCGCTCGACTCAAGTCAAGACGGCCAAAGCACCGGATCGACTTGAACTGCTCCATCCGATTGAAATCTCAATCCTGACCGTTTACATCGGCCATTTCAAGCGGATCGACTCGATCGGATAGAATTTCGATCGGATCCAAAGCTGCGATAGAAACGCAGTCCATGATGTATAAGCTGATTCTAAACGCTCTTCACGTTCTCAAACACGCTTCAAATGTGAATAGTTCACACTCCTTGACTGTGGAGCACTATCAAGTCTACCTAACTGAGCTTGACAATCCTGACACGTCACTGATATTAGACCAAGAGCTAGCAACGTTTTATTTACCTCATAAGCAAAATGCGGTTTGACTTCTGGGGCATGAAGAGATCATGATGGGCTTCCATAAAATCTTTGTCTTATGAAAAACACCCCTTGCTTTCTCACAAGACAAGCAAAGAAATGTGCCACTTGACAGCAGTATTCAACAGCGGATTTTCTGGAGTTCTTAATCAATATAAATATGAATTTTATCAGGAATGGATAGGTTGAACTATCTTTCAACTAAATTGAATGAAAACGGACACCGAAATGTATTAGAAGCTACCAAAAACCAGATTTCCAAGCGGACGGAAGTTGGCACCGGTTTTTCTAGTAGGCGTGATTCGAGAATCGGCCATCAAATGCGATCCAAACAGCTCGGCCTAGCCTACTAGCTTGAACATGTCAGTTGAGAAAGTCTAGTTTTTGGTAGTTTCTAATACATTACGAGATTCGGTTCTATTCAATTTAGTTGAAAGATAGTTCAATCTATCCATTCCTGATAAAATTGATATTTATATCGATTAAGAACCCCAGAAAATCCGCTGTTGAATACTGCTGTCAAATAGCACATTTCTCTGCTTGTCTTGTGAGAAAGCAAGGGGTGTTTTTCATAAGACAAAGATTTTATGGAAGCCCATCATAATCTCTAGATGCCCCAGAAGTCAAACCGCATTTTGCTTATGAGGTAAATAAAACGTTGCTAGCTCTTGGTCTATACAGGGTGTCCCAGAAATGGCGCATAAACTCTCCACTACGTTGTAGTGGACCTTCCAGGGAACTCTGGAAAAATAGTGAAAAAATTCCTCCTTGACCACTCTTCGAGATATAAGAGTTTGCATTTGAAAACTCAACTTCTTTATTTCTGTGATTTTTTTGAAACCGCAATATTCATCTCATGGGGCCAAAGTCTTTTTATCATTTTCTGGTGAATTAGTCCTCAACAACTTTTGATTAACGGCCACAGCCGATTTTCAATTTTACAAATTTCCAATCAAATTACCCAGAAAATGGATCTGGCATCGTCGGTGAAAAACAAATGAGTATGAGTAGGTATACTCCTTGGTAGGTATACCTACAATCTGACATTGAATAAATAAAAAATCGTCAATTTCTGACAATCAGATCAGTCAGTGTCATTAGAGTGTCATTTTGCATCATTCCTGCCTCGTTCCCACTTTTCCGCGAATAATGTATGCGGCTAGCGAATACAGTGATAAGTTACTTATTTTGGGAGAACGTTGCGGCAATCACTTGCAGGCGGAACGCATTATTTACCCCCAGCAATCCCCTCAAAGAAAGCATCCCGATCGTATGTGATGATGAGAACAGAAGAAAGAGCCAGAAGGACCGGACAGGTAGCATCTGTATTTTTACAAGTAGATCGCGGCCGCCCTCGTCATGTAAGGGTACCTGATGCTGAAGAGGACGTTTTCGAACTGCTTCAGAATCAACCAGATCGAAAGGCTCACAAAGTTTCACTGGGACTGCATGCAGTTACTTTTTCCTCCAATACGGGTAGTCCCAAACTCCTATTGTCAAAGAAGCCTGACGGATGTTAATTATCACACATGATTTGCAAGGATTCTTCTTTGGATTGCTAGTTCAGAACAAGTTAAATAAGTGAAAAGGGTGTGGCGTTTTTTAAAGTGAATCTCTTTCTGAGACAGCCTCAGTAACTTCTGAATAAAAATGGGAGAAACGCAGTTTTACAAGTGTATTTTCTGAACGCACGAAAGTTGTTGAAATTACGAAGAGGTGCGATCGGTAGCTATCAGCCAGTAGCTGTGACAGTAGGCACCAGTATCAGTACCTACAAAGAAATGTCTGAATTGGCCCTGACAACGACCGTTTCTATGATGACCATGTTTATACTGAAACAATAATTGTATTCTTACCTAGCGGTACGTATGTAGGTGAACACGTGCAGTCGTGCACGTTTGCCAAATCGACCGTTTAGTTTTTTGGCAATAACTTAATAAATAAAAGCCAAAGAATTTTTCTACTATTTTTTCCCGACTCTATGATGAATTCCCAGCAACGTACTGGAGAGTTTATGCGCCATTTCTGGGACACCCTGTATAATATGTAGCGAAATTCTTTAAAATTGGACCTAAGCTGCCTGCCTCAATATGTGCTAAGCTTGCGATATCGTCAGCAGCACCATCAGCATCTGAACGAAAATTTCAATTTCAGTCAGTTCACTATCTAAGAAAAGTGTTCTTCAAAATAATTATATTTTACAATTATAATGTATACAGAGTGGTTCCAAAATGGCGTGTTTACTTGCTGGTACGTTGTTAGGAAGTCACTAGGGAGTCACAAAAAGATGTTTAAAAAATGTTTTCTAAAATTTTAAACTTTTCAAGTCAAAATTAATACTCACTGTTTTTTTTTTCAAAAACAGATTCGTCATTTGAAATTTTTCACTTGGAATCAATAAAAAAAAAATGTTTTGTATGACACAGCGTCGTATTTTTCAAATATCTATGTAAATACGTAATTAGGATCAAACTTTGAATCTTCATAGCTCGAAGAATTTCCGAGAATTTTTTCGCCATTCTTTTCAGAGTCCCTGAAGACCCCTCTACAACATATCGCGAGGAATTGCGCCATTTCGGAATCATCCTGTACATGTTTGAACATTCAAACATTTCAATTCGCTTGCAAAAGTAGAACATTAGATTTCGTATTTCATCAAAACAAAAAAAAAATGGAAAATGGAAAACGGTATTTTTACCTCATTTGAAAGTAAACAGTTATGCGTTTTTCTTACCAAAGCGCCAATTTCACCATTGCATAATCCAATTTTTACCAATAAAAAAACAGGATATTACAAAACTCACGTAACTACTTCCCTTGATCGAGAAACTGAACATTATAACAATAAGAAAGTACTACTCCTTCAAATATGGATTTTCAAAACTAAAAATGTATTGAGAATTAATTTTACTTGCTCACTAATTTGCATCTTAATTAAAACCATTTCACGATCAAATCAAAACGTACGGCAATCAGTACAAAAATTCACATTTGATGAAATTTCACTCATTTAGTGAAGCTTGATATGAAAATAATAATTGATAATTGTATAAAAATTGGGAGTTTTTTTTTCATTTTGACGGATCACCCAGAAAAACTGTTCATCTGATTAGTTGATTACTTCCTTTAAATACTCGTGCAAAATTGAAAAGCATTCATCAATATCAATTTCCATTTTGATCTTTCAATTCTAGGTTCTAATCAACCACATTTTCTGAAGTCCATTTATTAAAAAATCTAAATCGCAACTTTACGTGTAGGTAAATAAAATATCATGTACCTGCCCTGCATTTTCACCCACCTGTTCTATTTGACTCTTCAAATTTTTGTCAAGAAAATTATACTGCTTGACTATTTTCTGGCGAAACTGCAAGGCAAGTTAAGAGTTATAGTATAATCAACATAAATAAAAATAATAAAAAAATGTTGAAAGGAGGATTCGAACCCGCCTTTCCCTCCCATACCCCACCTGTGTCCAATTTTTTCCCGATGTTTCAGCAGAGCTTTCTCTGCCACTTCTTTGTTTACAAACTGAACGTAAGCCTCCCCAGAACTCCGCCCCGAGTAGTCTGTCAGAAGAGTTATTCCGTTGGGCACTATCTCCAACCCTACCCAAACAACCCAATCATAACCCTTAAACTCAAATTCAAGGTCTTACAAATATCTCAAATAAAATTAAAAAGATCAACAATGAATGTTGGGTCAGTGTTATATGCAATTATAAATACTACAACACATATGGTGGAACTTATAATTACACATGACTTGATGTTGGGGAAAAAAGCATAACATGGTGGTTATTAGTCAACAGAAAACTTTCTCAAAAGAACACAAAAACAAAAGTTAAAAACAAAATTAAACGTTATTGAAATTGGAACAGAGTCACTATTACATCGATTTTCTGTTGATTAAATTTGGATATTGTCGTTCAATTTATGAGGTCAGTTTTTTTCTTGAAATTATCAAACGCTGAGGTTTTCAGAAAAAGTTGATACAACAAATGAGTATAAATTTTTAGTAACTTCATGAATTGACCGACATAATTTATGGATCGCAGCAGGCAAACTAGACTTGAAATAATGTATACATAATCTTATTTCATTGGTCAAACAGAGATTTTGAGGTCTAATTTCCCTGCGAATATCAGAACAGGTGAGCAAGTAATGCCATTATTATATTAAAAAAAAATACAGTGATCAAATACAGGGTGATTTCACAGTTTCAGTTGAAAAATTAATTTGTTAGTGGAAGTGTAAATAAAAGGACATAATTAATTGCAATATCTTTATCTCCAATGAATTCGATATTGAATTATTTCTTTCAAAATGGCTGTCAAATGCGGATGTAATGGGTAGTGAAAACCGAAGTGCCTATGACATCATAACAATGGCAACCAATCACTGTCAAGGCATGCCGCTTTTGGCAGCCATCTTGTGGCAGGTATTTTTGAAATCGCGAATAAAGACGGATTCTCATAGGCCGGTATTCGCAAAAAAAGACAAACCGCAAAAAAATTGAAGTTGTCAACTGTCAAATTTGAAGGGTCAACAAAACCTTCAACAATTCAAATTTGACAATGTCACCGAAATATATTTGCACATTAGGAATCTGTTTTTTTTTTCAAGAAGAATAAACTTACTTTTACTTTCCCGACTCCCCCCCCCCCACTAATGGAAGGGAAAGTATTGTGATCGGACAAAAAAATTCTAGGTAAAGACAATCGGGTGGGCCATAAAAAACCGTGCTAGCAATTTTTCCTTCTAAAATTTTTATTTCGTCACCGATTTTATCGAACTTTTCAGCATTGGATAGCCAGTTGAATAGCCTATCATTTCCGTATTTCAAAATGGTCGTCATGTCCAAATCCAAGATGACGGAAGAAAAAAAAATAGAATTTCTTTTGTCCTGATTACTTTTTGCCTTTTTGATTTTAATAAAAATTAGCAGAAGGTCTAAACCAATAATTATTATGGAGGAAAGACCTTCCTAGACAATTCAAGACCGCAACCAATCAAATCGGGTCATCTGCTGAGGAGCTATTATTGCGAGTTGAAGCGAAACCTATTTACTTGCCGGTTTTTTATTTCCGCATAATTTAGGAATCCTGCCCGCCATATATTTTTATTTCCCAACTAATTTATTTGGTATCAATAGCTAGTCAATTGACCTTTCCAATTTTAGGAGATAGAAAATACATGGATTTTCGAGGTCACCTTTGACGTTTTGACGTTTATGACGTTTGGACGTTTCGTTTCTGACTTTTGCGGGAATTTTGAATCGGTTAGCTATACTGTTCCCATCATCATGTGGGGAAAGTCACTAGAACCCATAAGGGAGTTTTTAATGGACGAAGTAATAGAGTTTTTTCGTAGTAAGATGCACGTGTCTGGTGCAGCGTGATCCCTGGTGGTGCTGGTGCAGCCACACTTCCATCAAGTTTGGGTCTTTCGTGAACCGGTGCATGCCGGGTGTATTCGTCTTATTCTCGCACTCGCATAGAGCGACACAACACCCTTGAACCATTTCTGTAAGTATCTTCAGTATCTTCTCAGTTTTCCACTACATATAACACACTTATTGGCAAGAACGAGGGTAAGAACAAGTGAAATCATGAAATCCATGCTGAAATCAAATAAATACACGACAGGGCGCTTGTCAGATTCGAAAAATTTCCCATTGTCAGAAACGAAATGTCATATCTCAAGAAACATAGGACGCTTTCCAATAACTGCGACAAGACGGATACACAATGTCAAAGTGCACTTGCCAGCTCAATTCTAAACTCAGCCTCGCCAATGTTTCGATTGTGTCGACATGTGGTGCTATTACTGATATTGGAACGCTAGCTGTGTCAAATTGTGTCGAATTGTGTCCTTATACGCCTTATTGGGAAGCGCCCAATGACCTCGATTAACCGTATCTTATACGCATGACGTCACAGTAAAGAGAGACAACGGAAAATTGGAGACCTCAATTGACCTTTCCAAAAATAAAGGATAGAGAATGGTTTTGACAGTTGTCCCAATCTACGCAAAATATTTCGCGCATTGCGCACATTTCGCGGTTGCATGATGTCATGTTAACGTCAGATTCCAGGCGTCATGAGCAGGTCCTCAAAATCTCTGTGTGTTTTGGTGGAAAAAACGATGAAGAAATCACCAGTGAAGTGCACACCGGAAGAAAATCCTGCCAGATGGCGAAACAGAGTATCAGAAGAAGTCATAGTGAAAGCGGAGACAGGCGGAAATACTACTGCGTATTCTTGGATGCGTATTCATTCCGACAAAGCTGTATCTCGACAACTACTACTGTTGATATATCTGTAGAATTAGTGGCTGCAGAGGATTTATCACTTCATTATCGCATTAAAGGGCTTTTAGTGCCCTGATTTATGGCGAGTGCTAAGAAATAAGTAACCACTTTTGCAAGTCTCTCCTTTCTACGCTCGGTGCTTGCCCTCGCCTCTGACACTTCCACTATGAGGTGACTGTATAGTGTATACTGACAGTTGTCCCAATCTACGCAAAATCATGACGTCATAATAGAAAAGGACAAGCGCAAATTTGGAAAGGTCTATTGAACAGGCTACATCGTTCACATGAGAAAATGGGTAGTATTAATATAAAAAAAATATAGCATAAACATCTGCTTGGGTTTTTGAGGAGTTGCTAAGCAAACTCTTCATAGCAACTCCTCTAAAATGTAAGCAAATGCTTATGCTAATTTTTATGGCGGAAACTACTGAAAATGGGCCTTATTCGTCCTTGTTGGAATAAAAAAACCCGAAAGTAGGCTTCGCTTCAACTCGCAATACACCTATGCCACCGCGATATCAACTCGTGAACCCGCTGCGTGCGCCGGTTACATGGGGGAATTTTTCTTGGGGTTCAGACATAATTGGTACTCTGAAATTGACAGTTGACACTGGCAGAGTAGATAATAGGTGCTTTCCTAGGATCCTCCAAGACCAAACGACCACCTCTAATCGTCTTCCTGGATACTACATAGTCAGGAAAGTATGTGTTGCCACATACACACGCGCTTTTTCTGATAAAAGTGGGTGATCATTGTAAATATTATTGAAATGTAAAATTTTTGGTTGGCTGTGATTTACAAATGAGTTGTCAAGTCAAGTGCATGACAAAAAAAAAAGTAAAAACAAATATATTAGACATTACTTGGACACCTGTAGTTCCACCTCAAGTTAGAAATGCAGATTAACATTCTAAACAAAGAAATTCCTACACTTTTCAAGAAAACTATAAAAAATATCCATTAAAGTTTCTGCATTGTTCAAATTTCAAGTTCAATTTGAATCTGCAATAGACTTTTCCAATTTTACCTGTCAGGTTTTGTCTATGGAGGCGGGACACTTCTGATTCAGAGTTGGCAGGTCAAAATAAAATTGTCAGAAGTGACAGCCAGTGTGTGAATCATGTTGAAAAAGCTTGGTAACGTATTCCAGAGCTGTGTGCTTGTGTCTCTAATACCCTAATCTACCTCGAATGGGGCGTCCCGGCCTCACAGCCTGCTAGCGACAAAAAGAAAATTGGTTCACGTTTAGCTTTGTGTTGGAATCGAACATTTTCAAGGTTTTAATAGATATTGGAGCTTCCAATGGGCCAGAGACCTTCACACATACAAAAACTTCACAACACGGCCACAGAACAAAACTGAACCACTGCAGTTAGAAGGAAATAACGACAACAAATGCTAAAATCACTGTTCAATCTTTGTTTGCCAAAATCATCCAAGGGTATCTGGAAATCTGATGGGCTTGATGAAGCTTAACATGAATCCCCTTTACAACATTTATTTCCTCCCTTTTATCTCTGCAGGATCGTCGAATTGTCTCACTCATTCTGTAATTTTTCAAGATAGACGTCAAAATATATAACTCTCCTTCTATGCCTACATGTGATCTAATTTTTGTTTTTCTTCCCCTAATTTAGTGTTTGCCTCTATGCTTCTTTTTTTGGCACGGCCAGGTTGACTGACTGAGTCATACTAATTTAATTTGTACTAATTTAGTTCAAAATTTATTTAATACTTAAGAATTACTTTTATGTTTTGATACCGAACCCTTGCTAAAAAACTGTACGTTTTAAAAAGCAATAAACATTATATTATATTATATTATTATATTATAACTCTCCTTCTAATCAAGATGAAGAAAAAATGAATAAGAAAAAAATATACACAGGGTGATTCAAAAGTGTAGGACTATCTCAACGGTGCGTAATATGGAGGTGTAGTGGAGTGCTGGAAAGTTGCTGAAAAAATTCTGTCTTTTAATTTTGAAGTTATGGAGGGACAAAAGTTGGTCCTTCAATTGCTTCTATTTTCGTTGTTTCAAAAGATATTAGTAAACTGTTTATGGAAAAATATTGAGTACAAAAAATCAACCTCTGAATCTGTATTGAATTTCTCTTTTCCTTACAGGGTGAATCATGAACTACAAAAATTTAGTTTTCCTAAAAAACCAAAAGAAATAAAATTCTATCAAAATGAATTGTGTTTTATAGTTTTATTGTACTCTACATAGGTTATGGAACCAGTGCGGCTGTTTGGAGGTACTTTTAGAAAAAATAATTTTCAGAATTCATGACTCTCTGTTTTCAAAACAGAATTTTTTTGCAGATTCAGAGGTTGATTTATTGTACTCGCTCTTTTTCCATAAACAGTTTACTAAAATAAAATCTTTTGAAACAATGAAAATAAAAGCGATCCAAGGACCAACTTTTGTCCCTCCATAACTGCAAAATTAGAAAACACAGATTTTTTTTTAAACTTTCCAGCAATCTACTACACTTCCATATTACGCACCTTCAAGGTGGTCTGACACTTTTGAACCACCCTGTATATATATATATATATATATATATATTGCGTTACTTGCGGATAAAGATCTTAGAACTCGAAGTCAACCCAAAAAAAGTTTTGCTGACAAAAGGGTGATTGCGTGTTGTATGAGTATGTGGTTGCATGTAGAGGGAGTTTATGGTGAAATATCATTAGTGTCATTGTCATCATTGTCAAGTTTCATCCATGTTGAGCAACGTCAACCCGACTAACCTCACGAAATACTGTAATTTTTACGTGTTTTGTTAACATACTGTTTTGTTCGGCGTTCACGAGATCAAGATTGTGATTTATAATCATTCTAACAATGCCTTACAACACACCTGTTATGCGTTCCAATGCAATTCCCTAGCAAACGTCAAAACATAACTCGATCCTTGTGCTGCCTGCTGGTGATCAGGTGAACGAATTTCATGCAATCACACTATTTGACAGCCATTTGAATGCGCGCCAACGGAAAATGTATGATAACCATTGCCCAAACCTAACAGCTCAAGTAAAATTGGAAAGGTCTATTTTCTAATTATTCATAAATAATAGTTTTGGTCATCAGAGTGACCTATGATTTGATGACATTAAAACTTCACAGGCGACCGGAGATAAAACTTTGATGGATATTCATTAGCATTCTTGAATGATTAATGCATTTCAAATAAGTACTAACTTGTGAATAAGTTTCATACCTGTAAAGAACTGAGCGATTTCTTCCTTTGAACACCCAAAAGGCAAGCCTCTCAGCCTGACGCAGCCATCATCGCTGACGCCGAAGCTCGGTCCCGACCGTTTAATGACCCAATCCATTTCAGCACGTTTCACTTTAAAAACTGCAATCCATTTTAATAAAAGTCAGGAAATCACAAATTTGACTTGCTCTTTTTACCTTCAATATATCTATTTCCGATATGTTCCCTGTCTTTATTGACGGCGCACTCCAAATCCTCCTCAGATTCCAGCTCCACGAAAGCCTCCCCGCTGGGTCTGCCTTCCCGAGAAGAGGTCATATGGACGCCGCCCCTTCCGTTCATCACGTTGCAGTCCTTGAAAAAGCTAAGAACATCATCGGCAGTGGCAGACCACGGAAGCCCCCTCAGCTTCACGATGTAGCTTTCGTCCTGATCCCCACTCATAGACATGATCTGTAAACAAGTCAATAATAGTCCAAAAATTCAGCGCCTGTGAAAGTGAACTGGGCCAATCGATGTGAGTGCTCACCTCGGTTGAGATTGCAGAACAGTTAATTCACGCTTTATTTTTGATAGAAAGCGAAAAACACACGAAAATGCGACTTTAAAGATGAAACGCAAACAACGCCACCCACAGTCGGCGAAATGGCATAGGCAGAACGCTGACAGAAAATAGTTGGACAGAAATGCCAGACCCAGAATTGCCAGAACCTCCGGCCGAAGAAGACGGCGCAGACTGCACTTGCGCATTGCAAAGTAAGCGCATGATTTGCGCGCGATTTTCAAACTGTATAATACAGTAGAACCCTTGAGTAGAATCAAGTGAAAAATAACGAGGACAAACCATAGACAGACAAACTCATCAATCATCATTTTGCTCGGGTCTTGTGAGTCATAAAGGGCCACGCGATTTTGATGATTCTGAAAGTAGGAATATTATCCGTTTCACCCTTATTTGCCACGCAGCAAGCCCACATAGCAAGCCATGATATTGTTTTGTTAGGTTTAGCATACCTACTGACGACAGCTCATGAATACACCGTGTGAATACACAATATTGCGTGACCGCTTAGCGCATGCGCTAAAAAACGAGGTGATTCGTTTCAAGTCTTCCATATGTTACGCTGTAAAATAGGTGATTCTCAAACTAAGCTCAATGGATTATGGGTCGTTTTCAAGTAAAGTAGGTTCACTTGTACCGTGATTCTAGTCGGCTGTGGGATTTTGTTTCTAAGTTTTCAAATGTGAAATATAGAAAATCCCCAAAGCTTTGCAGTTGGCTGCTCTGGCTGGACCAGTTTTGAAACACATTTTTTGCATATTTCCTTCACAGATAGCCGGAACATTTTTGCGGGACGTGATGTCTGACGCTTTTTTCCATTTTATTAGAAAATGTAACAATTTTTCGACCTGTTTTTGATTTTCGCCAATGAACAAATAAATCAAGAGAGCCTTGACATTTGACAGTTGTGAAAAATAATCCTAACCTCTTGAAGCCGGTTCAACTTTCGGTGCCTCAAATTAAAGAGTATACAATGCCCTTCGTCCAAAAAAGGGGACCCATGCAATCATCAACCCTTTCGCCTCTTCCAGTCAAAAATACAAGCCAAACCCTGAAGAATTATGGGCGATACAAGGATCGCCGTGCAGTCTGTCATTGGCAAAAGAATTTACGTGTAAAAAGTAAATTAAACCAAATTTCAAAAAAACCAGCCGCTCAAAGTTGCGTATTAAACCGAAATTGATGTTAGTACCTTCAATTTGCAATTTGCTTTCGTTTTGGGGCTTTCCGGGACGAGTTTTTGTCGACTCTGAATGGGCCGCCGTCAAGATGACTTATAGCGTTTTCCACTGGGAGTTTTAGTGCGCACTTTTTGCACCGAGGCAGTGGAATCGTTTTCCACTGGGGAGAGTGCATCGTACCAAATTAAAAGTGTACGTTCCACTGGAAAGATGAACGTGCATTAAATGCGCATTTTTCACACGACCTCTGGGAGCTCGTGCGTCCAGTGCAGTGCAATGCAATATGGCGTCAATTCGAAGTAAACAGAGTAAACTGCAGTTTAAATTAGCCATTGATCAATTTGTTAGGGAATTTGTAGAGTCCAGCGATTGTTCGGACTCAGACATAGAAGTTATTGCACTGATAAAGAAAAACAAAAGAGTGAAACCCAAAATTCACAACTTTATTGAACATGTTGCTCATAAATTTTCGGATTTAGTTTAATATTTTGGTTTGGTTTTATTTTTTATTGTAAGAAAATTACTTCATCTTCTAATTTAAAGCGAATTTTCGAGTGGGAAAAGGCACTCGCGCCAAATTGTCGCAAGTGCACGCTGCATCATATTCCACTGAATTTCAACGCATCGCGCACTCCGGCGCATGAGGGTGGTTCCAATACAAAGCTCGTGGAGTGCGTGACGTCATTGCACTTCCACGATTTGCACAAAAGTGCAAGCCAGTGGAAAACGCTATTAGATTTGCGGCCGCCCCGTGCTCTTTTGCTGTCTAAATGACGGTAACACAGCTCTGCGTCGCCCTAGTCGCACTTCCACATATGACCAGGTCAGTTTTCCAAGATTTTAATATCAATTTGATAAGAAATATAGCTTCACTTCCAGAGAAGTTAGTTTCACACCAGGTGAAAAGGCGGCAAGCCTACAATGCTATAGTAGGTTTACTTGTACTGTGACTCTAGTTGGCTGGGCAAATTTTTTACTTTAGCATTGTAGGCTTGCCGCCTTTTCACCTGGTGTGAAACTGACTTCTCTGGAAGTGAAGTTATATTTCTTATCAAATTGATATTCAAATCTTGGAAAACTGACCTGGTCATATGTGGAAGTGCGACTAGGGGGACGCAGAGCTGTGTTACCGTCATGTAGACACCAAAAGAGCACGGGGCGGCCGCAAATCTAAGTCATCTTGACGGCGGCCCATTCAGAGTCGACAAAAACTCGTCCCGGAAAGCCCCAAAATGAGAGCAAATTGCAAATTGAAGGTACTAACATCAATTTCGGTTCAATACGCAATTTTGAGCGGCTGGGTTTTTTGAAATTTGGTTTAATTTACTTTTTACACGTAAATTCTTTTGCCAATGACAGACTGCAGGGCGATCCTTGTATCGCCCATAATTCTTCAGGGTTTGGCTTGTATTTTTGACTGAAAGAGGCGAAAGCGTTGATGATTGCATGCCTGCATGGGGGCCCCTTTTTTGGACGAAGGGCATTGTATACTCTTTAATTTGAAGCACCGAAAGTTGAACCGGCTTCAAGAGGTTAGGAATATTTTTCACAACTGTCAAATGTCAAGGCTCTCTTGATTTATTTGTTCATTGGCGAAAATTAAAAACAGGTCGAAAAATTGTTACATTTTCTAATAAAATGGAAAAAAGCGTCAGACATCACGTACCGCAAAAATGTTCCGGCTATCTGTGAAGGAAATACGCAAAAAATGTGTTTGAAAACTGGTCCGGCCAGAGCAGCCAACTGCAAAGTTTTGGGGATTTTCCATATTTCACATTTGGAAACTTAGAAACAAAATCTCACAGCCGACTAGAATCACGGTACAAGTGAACCTACTATAAAGTAGAAGATTTGCCCAGCCAACTAGAGTCACAGTACAAGTGAACCTACTATAGAAGTGGTTACATAGAAAAATCGGTGTAACCCTCATAACTTATTCATGAAAGCACATATGTGAGGGATCATTCATCGTTTTTTACGTTCCTAAGTAAGATAAGTGCGAAAGTTACTAGCTCCAATAGACCCCGTGCGCTTACGGAAACAACGAGTATTATTACATCAACCCTCAATCATCTGGACCAACTTTTCGCCAGGAATACACTGGTGTAATTTAATTTAACCGCAGAACGCTGATAGTGACGATTTGGTAATAAATTAAACTGATGGTGCTGTGTTGCTGAAGAAAAGTCTTATCGTGTCGTAGTTTTTGTTCCAATATCAAGTAAACAAACAGGGTGAAACAGAATGTGTTTGTGAACAAGTGAGATGTTGACACTTGGACACAGAAAAACGAGAACAAACACTGAACAACGAACTTCTGAGGCCCTGGAAAACTAGACTGAAGTGATGGCGGCGACAATCACCATTGAAGACATACAGAAGCTTCTCGATAGTGCCCTGAAAACTCAAACTTTAGAAATCAAAGAACACATTAGAATCAGTATCAAAAACATAAATAAGAAAGTGAAAGAAACAGAAACAAAACTACAAAATCTCACGAAGAAGTGCCTATTTTTAGAGAGAAAAACAAGAAAAAACAACATCATCCTGTTTGGACTGAAAATACAAGAGCGTGACCTTATTTCGCAGGTGATAGACAATTTAAACAAAACATTTGATCTTCATATGACAACAAGTGACCTAAACAACGTATATAAAGTTGGTAAAAGTGAAAATCCACCAGTAGTTGTGGAATTTACATCTTATCTGAAAAAAGCAGAAGTATTCAAGGACAAGCAAAAATTAGCAGCTCTAAAAGGTACTGGAATAGCCATCTCAAACGACCTTTGCGAAGAAGACAGGCAAAACCAAAAGCTCTTGCGAAAACACCTAATACAAGCCAAAGAAAACAATACACCAGCAAGAATCAAAGGCAACCAAATCCAGATCAACGACAAGTGGTACACAGTGGAAGACTTATTGGAAAAACCAGATATAGAAACAGATAATAACACCACTGAGAACAGCTCAGATGAAGAAATAGACGAAGAAAAAGAAGAACCGGCTGAAAATCAAAACGAACATAAGGAGAAAAATGAGAAGAAAAACAAACAAAAAGCAGACGTGCACAAACTTTCAGAAAAAGAAAAAGAGGAAAGGAAGAGAAAAATTGAGTCGCCTAGCCCTGCAAAATCAAGAACAAGAAGACACAAGAAAAATAAACATTAGGGCTATATATCATTATTGCATGTAAATAGGTATAGATGACTGAGGACAATGGATAACTACATACGAAATTTTCAGCCAAAAACTATTCATACAAGTGTTGTGAAGGACATCGAGGAAATTGGGGAAATATTCAATAATACAGGGGTTGATTTTAAAGTGTTTCATAATAACATCAGAAGTCTAAGCAAAAATCTGGATGAGTTGAAAATATTGCTTCAACAGCTTGATTGCTCATTTCAGTGTATCATACTCTCGGAAACTTGGAGACTGGGTGATCTGGGGATTCACAAAATAGATGGGTACGATCTTTTATACAATGAGGGTGAAGTAAACCAAAATGACGGCTTGGTAATTTATATTCGAAATACATTAGATTATCAATTTGAGATAAAAACGATTGGCATTATCAAGGTTTTACAAATAAAAATCTCGTACTTCAACAAAACATTCCTGATAACTGGAATATATAGACCGCCTTCGACTTGTTCAGCGTTATTTAATCACGAATTATTAAATTATTTAAACACATGTTCGAGGGACGTTGACATGCATATTTTGGTAGGTGATGTGAATATAAATCTGTTGAGTAATGAGGAGATCACTGAGGATTACTTGAACATTTTGAATGGCGAAGGTTTCATTTCCACAAATAATGAACCCACAAGGGATCAGGGAGGATGTCGGAGTTGTATCGACCACTTGTTTATAAGGTACAAGTCATTTCAATACCAGTGCAATCCAACTATTTTGGAAACGAACATAACAGACCATTATGCTATACTCGTGCAGTGGGTATTACCAACAGTGGATAAGAGGGCACCACAGAGAAAAGTTACAAAACAATTTTTAAATAAGCAAGGTTTAATCAAACAACTAAAAAATGAAACTTGGACAGATATTCACAGCTATAATAATATAAATGAAGCAGCAAATGCCTTTGTTAACAGAATAATGAGCTACATTAGAAGTAATACAAATACAATACAAATTCCATTCAAAAATACAACAAAAAATCCGTGGATTACTAAGGGACTGCTGAAGTCAATAAATACGAAAAACAAATTATACAAAATCATGAAAAGAAACTCAAACGCGACAAACATCGATAACTACAAAAAACACAGAAACATTCTGAATTCTTTAATTAGAACAACAAAAGCAAACTATTATCAAGTAAAAATCACGCAAAATATAGAAAATTCAAATCAGCTTTGGTCTTTTGTAAAAGAAATTTGTAATGAACAAAAACAACTGAAAATAAAAGAAATTTGCTCTGAAAAGGGAAACATAACCAATGACAGTAAAATGATATCTGAAATTTTCGCTAATCACTTCACAGAATTCGGTGAAAAACTTGCTCAAAAAATTAAAAAATGTCAGAAATCATCTTTTCCTGTACATGTTAAAAGAAATAGGCATTCTATATTTTTAAAACCTACTACTGAAGAGGAAATAGTCAAGTTGATAAACAATTTAAAAAATCAAACATCTCCTGGACAAGACAAGATAAAAGCAGAAACTCTTAAACTAATCTGCAACTACATAGCTATAGTCTGTACACCGATAGAACGGACTTTTTTGAATTTCAGTGATGTAACCTATAGCCATACCTCCTATAGCAAACAAAAGCACCAAAGACTGTAACAACATAGGCGCGTTTGGAACTAATATTAGTTTTGTTCGGTTGGTAGTCTTACCCGGGCAAATTATTCCTACGCCAAGCCAATGGCATTACATTCAGCGAGTTTGACACTTACGTACGATTTCTAACCTCCATTTCTCTATGATGTTTGTTATTTTTAGTCGGCTCGGCTGTTGTGAGTGGTGTGTAATAAAATCAGCTTCATTCAAAAAAAAAATTCTCATTCATTAAAATTGGTATTAAACTGGTGTCATTTAAAATTACCATAGCACTTAGCTGTGATTAGCGGAAATAAGCACCTCTTTCTAACTGGAATTTTGAATTTCGCGGGTAACGCTCGGGACTACTTTTCAAGCGGAGGAATCTGGTGGTCCTTTCTATCAGTGTATAGAGTATAGACCTTTCGCAATAATAATAAATAAAGCATACGAGACAGGTGTTTGCCCAGAAATCTTCAAAACAAGTATAGTAAAACCAATACATAAGAAAGGAAACCAACAAATGCCGCAAAACTACAGACCTATTTCTTTGATTTCAAACTTTGCTAAGATTTTTGAGGGAACATTGAAAACCAGACTAACTAGCTTTTTAAACAAATTTGATGTTCTTTCACCAAAGCAGTTTGGATTCAGGGAAAAAAAAGTCAACACAAGATGCTATAGCATACCTCACCACTTCTATAGGTACACAAATCTATCAATAACAATAAACCAGCAATAGCAGTTTTTCTCGACCTAGCAAAAGCTTTCGACACCGTCGACCACCAACATCTATTTGACACAATTGAGCAGGCGGGGATAAGGGGAGTTCCACATAATCTCATCAAGGACTATTTAACAGGTCGGCAACAAAGAGTAACAGTCGGAGAGGAGACCAGCAGCCAAAAAATTATCAAATGCGGAGTGCCACAAGGTACGGTACGGGTCCAATTTTATTTATTATATACCTTAATGACCTTTTTGATTCAAATAACAAACATGGTGGAGACGTAATCGGTTTTGCTGACGATACAGTAATATTGTTCAAAGGAGATGATTGGACGAGCCTAAAAAATCAAGTAGAGAGGTTGCAATGGAAGCGATTGTGCATTACTTCAACCGCAAATTACTAACAATCAACTTTGAAAAAACTACCTTTGTTCCTTTTACATCATATAGTTCTAAGCTCCCGGTTTTTGATCATATTACTATTCAGATGACTGGTTGTCAATGTCCTTCTGTTGAAATCCAAAGCACGACTAACACAAAATATCTTGGCATCTACATTGATTCCCATTTAAGATGGAATACACACATAGCTCATGTTGTTCGGAGACTTAGAACTATATTGACTAAAATTAAATATCTGAAAAAAATATTCCAAACTGATCAACTGCGTCGACTTTATTATGCATAGTGCAGCCGCACATTACTTATGGGATTGTGGGATGGGGGGAGCTACTAACAACCATATAAAGCCTCTAGAAAAAATCCAAAAATGGATACTTAAAATTATTTACAATAGAGAGTACACCTACCCCTCCCAATTATTGTTTCAAGAGGCAAATGTCATGGACATCAGACAGTTGTTTTCCTATTCCGTTTTACTCAGACAATATATTCACAGAAACGAATTAATCAATATTGACCATAAATACTTGACACGACACAAGAATTACACTGTAAGAACGCCACATACAGACAAAACATTGACGCAAAGGAGTTACTACTTCCTGGGACCAAAGTTGTACAACCTGATGCCGAATGAATTGAAAAGTATCAATTCAATTAATATGTTTAAATCAAAGTTGAAAAATTGGATCAAGAGCAAGTCACGAATAGAAATTCTAAGCTTCATAGACTTAAAAAACACATACTATTCTGGAAAAATGATTTTGTGACAAACCAGATTCTATACCCTGCATGGCTACGACAGATCCGATGATTGTTGAAATGAGGTACTCAAGTTTGATTTTGAAATACTCATGACAATGAAAAATATCTAGCTTTCTTTCTTCCCTTCTTATATTATAGTTAATATTATGATTTTATTATAATATTTTGCTGATTTTGGCCTAAGATGTTGGTCTAAAGGACGCATTACAAGCTAAGCTTTCTGCGCAGTCTATTTAGACCACACTATCAACAATTACTATGGGACACAGTATTTTGATTATTAAAAATTATACAAGTCGGTATAGACTTTATATTTATTTACTATTTTATTTTACCATAAGAGTAACTTTTATTTTTTGGCTATATTATTTATATTGTATAAAAAACAGTTAAATAAATTATTATTATTATTATTATTATATTATTCCCAAATGCCCCAAATTACGAAATAAAAAAACATGGAACACTTCAACCATAATATTCAAAATTACCGCAAAATTGTCTGGGGATATTTCATTGCTGTGCTGTATTGTATTGACGACAGCATGGTGTGGCGACAGTCAGTCCTCTGAGTGGCGCACACTTTTTCTACCGCCGAATATCCATTTTAAATCGGAAGGCTTCACAAGTTGCTGATAAAACTGAACAAAATGTCAACGTCAAACACAGAAATCAATTTCATTGTCAAATTCTGGGCCGCTATTCTTGAATCATGTGAGAAAAGTCCCTGTGAGTTTCATATTATCCGTACTACACTTCTGTAGCGAAAGTTGCCTAAAAACCACGATTTTAGGCAACATTCGCTACATCAGTGTACTGCGGAATGTATTTTACTCCCAGGGACTTTTCTCACACGATTCAAAAATAGCGGCCCTGAACATGCGCGATGATAACTTGTCACCATTTTCTTAGTTCGCATGACATCCGTGTCGGAGCGCCACTTCCGCGCAATATTGTGTATTGATTGACAAATTTTGACAACGTCAAATCACAAGATGCCAAAAAATTTCCGCACAAGACAAAAATGCAAGTTCTGCGGCATATCCAGTATATTAAACGCCTGCAACCAAACATGGCCCATAACATGGCAGTGGGTGGAGCGGCGTTAGGGGTAAGTACAAACCTACCTCAAAACCTACGGTTCCTTTACTCTCAGCTCAAGTTTGACTTGAATAAGCCAAGCAATTTACGTTTTGCTTCATGGACAGGGAGCTGGTGCCTTAAAACCTTGTCCATACCTACTTGCTTCCTGTCCATCACCTCTATAAAAGCACATAGCTTTGTTCCCAATTATGCATCCAACACCTGATAGTACTGCGAATAATTACAGTAGTATTTGCTGCAGATGCAAGAAGTTTCCTCTCCCCCGGGCTTGGATGTTAAGGGGGTCAACATTTCGCCCTCGAATCTTGAAAAACCATTCCCCCGCACCTGCCGCGCCATTTTTTCCTCGCTTTTTCCGGACTAGGCTCCCGGTCCGAATTTTCTTCCACGGTGCGGCGTCATCCATGTGTCAGACTGACAGAGCTACATAACCTCCACTGCGTGAAACCACCTGTGAGTCTCAGGCGTACCAATGCAACTGAAATTTTTCATAGCTTGCTGGGTGGCAAATAAGGGTGAAACGGATAATAGACTAATAGTGCGGGAGCCCACTGCAAAATTCTGGGTCGATCGCTTTTATGAAGAATTTCTGTTTCAATCGATAGTGGGCAATACGATGAATCTTCCGATACCCGACAGCCACCTTCCATCCCCTGCTATAAGGGTCGCCGCCGGTTTTAAAGATGCCCATTTTGAATCATTTTTTACACCTCTTGCTTATACCGGGTGTTTATAAACGTCTGTGATCGCGGCAGGCTTTGGTCAGGCCAAAAGTCGCAGTGAAAGGCACGATTTGAAAGAGTGATAGGAGATTCCAAAGGCGATATGATAACAAACGTTTATAAACACCCGGTATAAAAAAATGTCACAAAGATTGACAGAAGGCGAAATGGCCGAGTGGTCTCCGAGTGGTCTAGATAAAAGTAAACGAATGCAAAGGTCAGAGGTTCTAATCTCCGCGAATACCTTTTTTTTTCGCATTTAAAAAGCTTGACTTGCTTGAACTTTTTAAAATTGCGGAATTGAACGACGTTTCTCAATTTGGAGTAACTTTCGTCGCTAAATTTATTAATGCTGCCGTTTTTTTCACACAAAAAATACGGCATTTCCTAGTATAGTGCTCTTTCTTCAAACGTGAGTGCCATGAAAACCAGTGGAGTGTGGAGAATTGAAAAGAATAAGGGTTTCCTAAAATCAGGTGTGAAAATGTATAAATATGTATTTCAAAATTTCAAAATCCGAAAAACTCGATTTTTTTCAAAATTTTTATATATTTTTTTAAAAAAGACCCTCATTCTCTTGCCAGCTCAGATTTAAATAACTAATTTTTCTGTTATGTTTTTAGCTGCACAGATTTGGCAGTAACTCACGCCAAAAGAATCTATCTGTTGTTTCTCTTCCGCTCTGCAGCTGATCCGCAGTCTGTTTCAGCCGTTTTTTATGCTAGGAAATAACATCCTCAACTACTGAAAATGGTATCTTTGTATTAAACAGTGATATGTGTCTGTCAAGCTTTTAAAATGCGAAAAAAAAAGAATAAAAAAAAAGGTATTCGCGGAGATTAGAACCTCTGACCTTTGAATTCGTTTACTTTTATCAAGAACACTCGACCATCTCGCCTTCTGTCAATCATTGTGATATTTTTTATATAAGCAAGAGGTGTAAAAAATGATTCAAAATGGGCATCTTTAAAACCGGCGGCGACCCTTATAGCAGGGGATGGAAGGTGGCTGTCGGGTATCGGAAGATTCATCGTATTGCCCACTATCGATTGAAACAGAAATTCTTCATAAAAGCGATCGACCCAGAATTTTGCAGTGGGCTCCCGGACTATAAAGACAGTGTCCAATAATGGGTAACAGTTCCGTATGCGGTGAAACGCCAAAAACAGATGGATTTCACTCCAAAGAAGACGATTCCGCTGTCGGAGCCGGGTTTTTTCAACTATTTCTTCTGATTTTCTAACCTCAAAAGTTTCACCGCATACGGAACAATTATCGCGGGGATATTATTCCGTATACGGTGAAACGCCAAAAAGGCATCAATTTTGGTGGGAAATTACACTCATAGTTAGATTTCACTTTAGAGAACGTGATTCCAATGTCGGAAAGATGCAAGAGTTTTCTTTTTTTAGTTCAAACGTTCACTTTTTACAACTCATAATAATTACCCGCCGCCACTGAATATGTGTCATATGTCAACAAAACAAAAGCAGAATCAATCAATCAAAGCAACTCCAACTCCCTACCATTGTCCTTACCCACTGGCGCAGGTCTAAAAAGAAGGAGCATACTTGAGACGACGGGGAGAGTTCAACAAAAATAATGAATTCTTGTTTAATACAACAATCAATTGTTTAAATAACAATAACAAGAGATCATTTATCACCTAATTCACGAATTTTTTTCAATTTCAGCCGTTCTGTCAACTATCATCTGTCAGACTTTGACGTATGGCCTCGCGTAAAACAGTGGCGCACTATAGGCCGGATTCAACAGATTTCATGACTTATAAAATGAAATTCGATGGAAAGCGAATGAGAAGTGCCGCTCCGACAACAGAAATGTGTTTTTTTAAGTAAAATCTACAAATGAGTGTCGTTTCCTACTAAAATTGATGCATTTTTGGCGTTTCACCGTATACGGAATAATATCCCCGCGGTAATTGTTCCGTATGCGGTGAAACTTTTGAGGTTAGAAAATCAAAAGAAATAGTTGAAAAAACCCGGCTCCGACAGCGGAATCGTGTTCGGTAACAGTTCCGTATGCGGTGAAACGCCAAAAATTCGTTTTTTTTTCGGGAAAAAAGACTCTAACAGATGGATTTCACTCCAAAGAAGACGATTCCGCTGTCGGAGCCGGGTTTTTTCAACTATTTCTTCTGATTTTCTAACCTCAAAAGTTTCACCGCATACGGAACAATTACCGCGGGGATATTATTCCGTATACGGTGAAACGCCAAAAAGGCATCAAGTTTGGTGGAAAATGACACTCATAGTTAGATTTCACTTTAAAGAACGTGATTCCAATGTCGGAAAGATGCAAGAGTTTTCTTTTTTTAGTTCAAACGTTCACTTTTTACAACTCATAATAATTACCCGCCGCCACTGAATATGTGTCATATGTCAACAAAACAAAAGCAGAATCAAAGCAACTCCAACTCCCCTACCCACTGGTGCAGGTCTAAAAAGAAGGAGCATACTTGAGACGACGGGGAGAGTTCAACAAAAATAATGAATTCTTGTTTAATATAACAATAAGAGACCATTTATCACCTAATTCACGAAATTTTTTCAATTTCAGCCGTTCTGTCAACTATCATCTGTCAGACTTTGACGTATGGCCTCGCGTAAAACAGTGGCGCACTATAGGCCAGATTTAACAGATTTCATGACTTATAAGATGAAATTCGATGGAAAGCGAATGAGAAGTGCCACTCCGACAACAGAACTGTGTTTTTTTAAGTAAAATCTACAAATGAGTGTCGTTTCCTACTAAAATTGATGCATTTTTGGCGTTTCACCGTATACGGAATAATATCCCCGCGGTAATTGTTCCGTATGCGGTGAAACTTTTGAGGTTAGAAAATCAAAAGAAATAGTTGAAAAAACCCGGCTCCGACAGCGGAATCGTGTTCTTTGGAGTGAAATATATCTGTTAAAGTCTTTTTACCCGAAAAAAAACTAATTTTTGGCGTTTCACCGCATACGGAACAATTACCTCGTGTTCTTTGGAGTGAAATCTATCTTAGAGTCTTTTTCCCCGAAAAAAAAACGAATTTTTGGCGTTTCACCGCATACGGAACAATTACCCAATAAGGTTCTGTGAAAGAAAATTTGCGGATTATCCACTAGTTTTTATGAAAAAAAAACTGAAATTTGGGAACCACACATACCTAAAGTATGTTCACTTGTACCGTGATTCTAGTCGGCTGTGAGATTTTGTTTTCAAGTTTCCAAATCTCAAATATAGAAAATCCCCAAAACTTTGCGGTTGACTTCTCTGGCTTCATTTGGCACAAGGATATTTGGCACAATAATTCACGAAGAGACACGAAGTCGTTCGGACCGAGGTTCGGACCATTTTTGCAACACATTTTTTACGCATTTTCTCTGCAGATAGACGGAACATTTTTGCGGGACGTGATGTCTGACGCTTTTTTCCATTTTATTGGAAAATGTAGTAACTTTTCGACCTGTTTTCAATGTTCGCCAATGAACAAATAAATCAAAGCAGCTTTCACATTTGACAGGTGTCAAAAATATTTCTAACCTCTCGAAGCCGGTTCAACTTAACGATGATTCAAACTAAAGAAATACTAGCCCTTCGTCCAAAAAAGGGGGTCCCATGGAATCATCAATCCTTTCATCTCTTCCAGTCTAAAAGACACGCCGAACCATGAAGAACTATTGGCAAGACAAAGAACGTCCAAGCAGGCCTGGAGCGCGATTCTGTACTTGCCTACCGACACTTGTCGGATCGGTAGCTAGGGAGAGAACCAATCAAATTCGCTCCTGCCTAGCTACCGACACCGATAAGTGTCGGTTGGGCGAGTACAGAATAGCGGCCCTGCTGATCAGCAGGGTTTACGTGTAGAAAGTTCATTAAACCAAATTTCAAAAAAAAACAGTCGCTCAAAGTTGCGTATTGGACCGAAATCGGTTTTTGCGCCAGTCGCACATGTTGTTGATAGAGTAGTTGCCTCCAAGCTGTTACGGCTATATGTACTACAAATATTTAATAAACTTTTCGAACATTTTCAATAACATGTATGACATTTATATAGGTCAATAGTGCTGGAGATATTTTTTTTTATACCGAAAAACAAGAATAGAGTTATGATGAACTTTTCACCAAATTAACAGATTTTATTGCAAAAACGGAAGTAAAATGTGTGAAACTCCTACAAAAACTATCAAAGTAAATGTTCAAACTGACGGCCATTTCCTTCTTGGCAGTACGCCAATCGGACTTGAAACTCAGATCGAACATTTTGGAGGGTTTTTATTTCGTCCCGAATTCTCTCTTTCAACTGGTCGATTCTATCTGGCCGATTGAAATAAACCTTCTCTTTGATGTAGCCCCATAAGAAAAAATCTAACTGTGTTAGATCTGGAGACTGAACTGGCCATTCAATAAAGCCTCGCCGACCGATCCAAAATACTTTGATCTGTTACGGAGTGACCTGATTCCAGCGTTGGCGCGGTTCTTTACCCGAACGACACAGATCCAGATCTTTCTAAAACGAAACGTTATTATGGTTTCAACAGGATGAAGCTCCACCCCACCCCACTATGCCCGGGAATCTTGAGATGTGCGCGATTACTTGAATGAGGTGTTCCCGAACAGGTGGATCGGTCGGCGAGGCTTTATTGAATGGCTGGCTCGGTCCCCAGATCTAACTCCGTTAGATTTTTTCTTATGGGGCTACATCAAAGAGAAGGTTTATTTCAATCGACCAGTTGAAAGAGAGAATTCGAACGAAATAAGGGCAATACAGCCCGAAACTCTCCAAAATGTTCGATTCAAGCTCAATTGACGTACTGCCAAGAAGAAAATGGCCGTCAGTTTGAATATTTACTTTGATAGTGTCTGTGAGAGTTACACACATTTTACTTCCGTTTTTGCGTTTCACCTCGTTTCATTTCACCTTTTTATTTGGTGAAAAGTTCATTAAAACTCTATTCTTGTTTTTCGATATCAAAAAATTAATATCTCCAGAACTTTTGACCTGAAATCTGTGCAGAAATGTCATCCATGTGCATATTGTTGAGATCAGAATTTTATAATCTATCCAAATATAGTAAAAAAAATTAGTGGTTGCTATTGAGAAAAAATATCTATGACGTCACTGCCTGAAAACGGTGAGGAGTAGAAAAATAAAAATTATTGAAAAATATTTCTTCGAAAAAAAATTAATTTGACCTGTCCAACCCTAGGTAACACCAACGCTCAATTAATATAATACGAGATTAGTGACATTTCTTTTGGTCAGTACTAGGGTCAGTACTCGTTGGTAAATGATAGAAATTCGGATTTCACAGACGTCCTTGGATTTCACAAAAGAGAATGATGATTCAATGATTGATACGCTAAAGAGATCATGCATTTCCCATGGTCAAACTACTAGGATTGGCCACATTGAAATCCATTCAATATCGTATTAGCGTTATTATTTTTTGGTGCAGCCAAGGGTAAAGTGTTTTTCGATATTCCATACAGGAAAGAAAATAAACCCATTATTCCAAACTTTTGCCGCGCACTGTATATATTTTCCACGCCGGGCGGGTATGCATCAAACGGTGTGTTGCTTCCTGGGGACAATACTTCCAGTCTAACTGTTCTGAACACAGTTTTTCAAGGGCTTTCAAATGACATACACTGCAAGTCAAGTTCCGTGGTATATAGCTTCTGTGATTTGTTGACGCTTCTGTTTGACAGATGACAGTCAAATACTAATGGGCTTATTCCACAGCACAACCATGTCCGCATACCAAATTTCAAGTCGATCGGGTCAACGATTCGGCAGTTATCGTGGAAGATTACAGACACAAACACGCGCACGCGCACACGCACGCACACTCCACACACACACACACACACACGCACGCACGCACGCACGCACGCACACACACACACATATTATTCTGAAGTAAAACACTCGGTACATCAGCGATACACGATACTGCGTTCAACCCTAGTGTGATTCGTGATTCTAGTTGGCTGGAAGCTGGAACGCTGGGAGTCGGGGAAATCACGAAATCACAGCTCACTCGAATCACTCGTCACACGTACTATTCAGTACCTGGTTGTACCGATACACACATCACACAGTATCCGCTATGTGCATTCAGTCGAGTAGCGACATCTTGCAGCCGAAAATAACACAAATAGGCATCCTTCAGTTTCGTAAATCATCACTTTGAGCGCTGAATCGACTCCTCCCGGCGAACGCACATAGTGGAATCACCATATGCCTTCAATGCCTTCTAGGGAACCTAATTATCACGCGACCGGTCGGCCGGCGTAAGGGTACCGCATCCTGGCTGAGCGTTTGTTTACTAAATGGCCTCACGGAGTTAGGGAGTGACAGCTGTCGGCATCACGGAAGGCCATAGGCGTCCGTCTCAACAGGCTCTAGCTGTCAAGAGCGTGTTTATTTTGGATTTAGGTGTACCAATTCGTGTGAGAGGTGGATATGACTTGCCCTATGAGTTTCAAAACACGTCTTTTATGCCGCTATATGAATGAAATTTTCATGTATGTTCGGTTGCGGACATCAAGCAACAGCACCGGACCCCGCAAATTTCCTTTTCTCTCCGCTCATGATAAATTTTGACACATAGCTGAATTTTAGCCCCTCCCATCGGCCCTTAGCAACGGATGATTGCGTAACCCTTGTACAGCCAAAGCTGTCGATAATCTAGCAACCCTAATGCCTTCAGTCGAGTAGCGACATCTAGCTACCGAAAACAGAATAAATAGGCATTATTCAGTTTCGTAAATTGTCACCCTGAGCGCTGATGTCGGCTCCTCCCACTTTTTTGGCGAACGCACATAGCGGATACAGTCGCTATAATTTGATTTCACTGTAGAGTGCGGCTCCGCCCATTTCGCGGCAACCGGCGGACGACACGCAGTGTTGCCAACCGTACGGTAATTACCGTACTTGTACGGTAATGGGGAACTATAGGCAAAACGGATTGTAGAGGGCGACGTGTTCCATGCACCCATATTGACACTCTTGGCAGTTATCGTACATAACCTCCCTCAAAGAAATGTACGGAAAGGGGAAAAGTGCTAATGCTCAAAGAAGAGTCGAGGCGGAGAGGTGCCCCACTGAGAGGAAAAAAAGAGCTGGTGCAAAGGAGCAAAGGTGCAGCCTGGACATAACACGGCACTATTTTTTTCTTCACCGCTATTTTTCGCTTGTCGACTTTTCGACTTTTCTCTGCTTTTTAACTCACGAAGTAACGCAAACCGCTGGTTATATGCTGAGTGCTGACAAATGAAAATGAAATTACACTCCCAAAGTTGAGGTTATGTACGCTTAAAATGACAATTATGATAGCTAGGGTGCATGGAACACGAGCGCCATTACTTCGGGCGTTTGCCACTATAGTTCCCCATTTCAGCAAGTGTACGGTGTACGGTCTAGATCCATTACCGTACTACCGTACATGAAAAGTACGGTAATCTAAACATGGTACTTACTTGAATAAAAACGTTACGTGAAAATCCTAAATTTCAACGATGTAGATATTTACAAAATGATTTATGCTTATTTCTCAAATTCATGGCGCTCTCTGCTGGCCTCTAGCGGACTGCTAGCGCGACGCCTCACTGAAGTGCCCTACAATACCGACTTGCTGAACGTTTTTGGTGATTTGTTCGATTCCTACTTACAGTTCTACACCAATTTTTTGTGAAATGTGTAGTTTTTTTCGGTACTTACAGGCCCATTAATTCAAAATATACTATATGTACTGTGCTGTTTTTTCATTTGAAACAAATTCTTTCTATTTATAAGTGGGTAGGTATAACACCCCCCTATTTTTTATCGAATATTTGATACCACTAAAATGGTAATTTGAAAAAAAAGTGAATTTTGTCTGCGACCACCTTTTTCTCCTAACAAAAACACTATGTACGATCCTCCGAGCTTTGGTACGGTAATTTGAGTTTCGCGGTACGGAATAATCATATCTGAAAAGTTGGCAACTCTGACGACACGGCATTCGGCCAATCGCTTTTGGTTCTGGCTGGTTTCTGGCAGTTCTGGCGACGGCTGCGGTCTCTGCGGTTTTATGTCACTTTCTGTGTCATACCTGCACATCTGTCAGTCTGGGCCTGTGTTACCTTTACAAAAAAAATAGTGCAATTTATTATCAGTGATTAGGTGCACCAAAATCTATTAATGCCCAGGCACACGAGTCTCTCTGATTCAGCGAGAATCGCCAGTAAAATAGACATTCGAATAATAGGTTTTTAGTTGTTCTTCATTGAATTTGCAGTGCTGAAATGAGTTTTCTTTTGTGAGTATTGTTATCAACATTGTACACTTTCTTCCTATTGTTACATCAAAATCCTTTCCTTCTCATCTGTTTCCTCCAGTATGTCAAAAATCAAAATATAACAGTCTGAAATATAAACAGTGGAAATTCACTGGATTGCAAAATAGTTATGATTCAGTGAGCAATAATTTTATTGTTTTTATTTAGTGGAAGCCGTTCATCCAAAACCTTCAAGCCCAAGAAGAACATACCTGAAGGCACACACCAATATGAGCTGATGAAGCATGCAGCAGCTACCTTAGGCTCGGGTAACCTACGCCTGGCCGTAATGTTACCAGAAGGTGAAGATCTCAATGAATGGGTTGCAGTCAACAGTAAGTTTTTGAATAGGCTCTGTATGAAAACTTTACTGACTTTATTTTTGAAGCGGTTGATTTTTTCAACCAAATCAACATGTTATATGGAACCATAACTGAATTCTGCACAGAAGAAAGCTGTTCGATAATGTCAGCTGGACCAAAATATGAGTACCATTGGGCTGATGGGCATACAGTTAAAAAACCGATCAAGTGTTCAGCTCCAAAGTATATTGATTATTTAATGACCTGGGTTCAAGATCAGTTAGATGATGAAACTCTCTTCCCATCTAAAATAGGTAGCTATACCGGGTGATCATTTGAAAACTATCCACCTGCAATATCTCCCGATTCCTAGTGCAAATGTCTTTGAGCAAAAACAGGTCGATTTTTATATCGAGGGGGACATCTAAAACATACATTGGAGAATTTATATCTTGAGCCCCCTCGCCCCCACTCACCCCAACTTTGAAATTTCAAATGACACCACCTACCTTGCGATACATCAAATTGAAGAGAATTGAATTCTCTTTCTAAAAAAAATATTTTAAAATTTTTCAACCTCACCCCCTGTTCTTCCTAAAATTCTCTGAGTGTTCAAGTAAATATTCTTGACCTCGATTTCCCTTCAATACATTGAACGTCATCCTGCACAGCATCGAAAGAGAAAATTTTCTATAAAAAAAGTGCCACCCAAATTTACCCCTTCGCTCCCCCCACTTGACCTCAAAAATTTAAAATGTCAATATCTACTTTGTAATACATCAAATTGAAGGAAATTGAATTCTCTTCCTGAAAAAGATTTTTTCACAATTTTCAAAGCACCACATCTCCCCCCTAGAATACTCCAAATGGCCAATTTATTGGGGGAGGGGTAGGAAATTTCCAAAAAATTCTTTTCGAAAAGAGAATTCAATTCCCTTCAATTTGATATATCACAAAGTAGGTGGTGTTTTGTTAAATTTGGGAGTTGAGGTGAGGGAGAGCAAAGGGGGGAATTTGGGTAGCACTTTTTCCACCAAATTTTTTTTTCTTCGATGCTATCTAGGATGACGCCGACTAAATTGAGAAAAAGATGAGGGGTCCAGAATATAAAATAGCACAGTCAGAGAATTTTTAGGGAAAAGGGGGTGGGGTCAAAAAAATTTGAAATATTTTTTTCAGAAAGAAAATTCAATTTCCTTCAATTTGATGTACCGCAAGGTAGGTAATGTCATTTGAAATTTCAAAGTTGGGGTGAGTGGGGGCGAGGGGGGTAAATACAGAAATTTGCCAATATATGTTTTGGATGTCCCCCTCAATATAAAAATCGACCTGTTTTTGCTCGAGAAAATATTCACTAGGAATCGGGAGTTATTGCAGGTGGATAGTTTTCAAATGATCACCCGGTATAGGGTCATGTCATGCTTTCTGAGCATCTTATTATTCTTGTTTATTAATGGTATGTTTCCAGGGGTTCCCTTTCCAAAGAATTTCTTAGCGATTGCTAAAACAATTTTAAAGCGGCTGTTCAGAGTATATGCACACATTTACCACCAACATTTTAGTCAGGTTGTGCAGCTAGGAGAAGAGGCCCACTTGAACACTTCCTTCAAACATTTTATATTTTTTGTTCAGGTTGGTACACGCGGATTCTCGCCAAATCTTTAATAAAATCACGCATCCATTTCAGGAATTTAGTTTAATAGAGAGAAGAGAATTGGCACCACTTCAAGAACTAATCGACAAGCTGACTGCTAAAGAAGGTCGATGAAGGAACACATCATACCCCATTGTGCACTTTTATCAGCTTATTACTCTGGCTCTGAAACTTTTCCGTTACTTTAATATTCAAAGTACTATTGCATCAATACAGCTATCCAGCGCATTGTTTTTTTGTGTTTTTTATTGTTTTGTTCAAAATTAATTCGTTTTTGAGTAAGAAATATTGTCTGTTATATGTTGAAACTTGATCCCGCAATTTCGCATCTTTTTTTAGAGAGAGGATAGTTTCTTACATGTTCTAATTTATTTAATCTGTAGCGCAGTGTTTTGCATCAAAGAATAATTATTTTAATGAAGTTATATAAATTATTCTTATAAACCTAGCTATTAACACCTGTTTGTTACTAGAAATTGGTGTAGATATTCTATACGAAGTAAATAGACATGTATAAAGGTAACTCTTGTTTTTGTATTTGTACTATTTGCTTCATGATAAAAAAGTTGGAGTTCAATGGACACTTGATGAATACAGGGCTCCATCTCATTTGAGCGCAGCACAAAACAGCCCAATCCAATTAAAACGGTTTTGACCCGCGTTGTTCTGCCTGCGCTGTATTGTCCTGCGCTCTTTAGTCTGAGTTGTTCTGTCCTGCGCTCAGTGACAGAGCCGTGATTTATGACTCAACCTGTATCGTAAACAGATCAGCAGTGTGCCGTGGACGGGATTCACATCTAAAGAGTTCAATAATCCAAAAATTCCAAAGACAGTTTTTTCAAAGTTGCATATTGGACAGAAATCACCTTTAATTTGCCATTTACTCCCGTTTTGGGGCCCGCGCGAGATTAGCTTGTCGGTGCTGCCTCTGGCTGCCAGGACGAATCGCGAATGCTGTAAAATTCTAAGGGGATCCGTGCGTGGTTTCTATGTCCAAACAGCGGTAACACATCTTTGCGGCCCCTGAATTACATTTCTACGCATGACACGGTCAATAGACCATTTCCACGGACGTCACGTAGCTCCGTCTTGAACAGCTGATTCGGGGCAACGTCAGTCAGATGTGCGTCATCTGTCACGGGGCACGTGGCCCACGTCAGTCATGTGCGTCAGTCAGATTGGTAGTATGTCAATCTGTCAGTCGGTGTCGGTGTGGAAGTCACTGGTGTCACAAAGTTTTGACAAACTGGCACGTATAGTTGACATCATGTTGACGTTGCCCCGAATCAGCCGTTCGACACGTGCGTCTGACGTCATGTGGAAATGATCTATTGCCAAAGGTTTCATTCAATATTTTGAGGATTTTGAGGTCAGTTCAACAGGCAACTTGACAGCTTTTTGACAGAGTTCAGCTTTTTTGACAAGTCATTTTTACACCAGGTGATGGTGGCCTTACATTGAGCATCAAACATCAAATGCTGCAGCTTTTTATGCTCAATGTAAGGCCACCATAAGAAGGCTGCATGCCTGTATACAGGGCGCGGCACGGCAAGGTGACTGTGTTTAAATCGCTATAGGTCGCGGAAACAAAAATGGCGTCATAAAGATGGGTATATGGTATAATGATATTTTCACTAGTACCTACCTAGTTGTTGATATAATTTTCTTCAGTTGTAAAGTTGTAATAAATATACAGGATGTCCGTTTTTCAAGGCTAAGCATGGGTATCTTGCTTATCTTGAGAGATACAAAGTCGGTTAAATCAGGAAAAAGTTGCGCATTTTCATGACGATCAATGATCCAAAAAGAAATTTGACGTATCGATTTTACTATTTTAGTTTTTGAGATATCGTGAAAAAAGAGGAATTTCAATTTTTGTTTTCATTTTTTATTCAAAAAACGGTTGAAGGTAGCCTTTTCTAATCTAGACACTGTCAAGGCACTTTTTCAGGGGGAATTCAAAGCTGCAAAAATCTTTATTCTAGCTTTCAAAGCAACCGAGATACGACATTCAAATTTTTTCTCTAATGGGCGCCATATTGGATTTTGATATTTTTGAATACGGTATTCTTTTCTGGATACAACGATGTGCAACATGTCACTGTTGAATAAATGTTCAACATTTACGTTTTTTTTATTGTCGGTGCTGATTTTGTTTCCAAAGCACTCTTTGAAAAATTAAAAAAAAATTGTTTGCTCAAAAGCATGAATTTGAACAGTGGCATGTGACAGATCGTTGTAACCAGAAAAAAAAAATTTCATTTGAAAATGTCAAAATCCAATATGGCGCCCATAAGAGAAAACAAAGTTGAATGTCATATCTCGGTTGTTTTGAAAGCTAAGGTGCGTTCAGTCAGCTTATTTAGTCGCTGTTTTAGTTTTAGTCGTTGTCGTAACAGAGAAGAGCGTTCATACAGCAAGATTTAGTCGTAAGAATTGACCAATAGGAGCTCGAACGATACTGCGCGAACCTTCATCTTCATACGGTCCGTGTTCATAATGGGTAGTATTAATATGAAAACTCGTAAAAAAATAAGCATAAATAAGTATCTGCTTACATTTATGAGGAGTACAACTCCTCTGAAATCGAAGCAAATGCTTATGCTATTTTTTTATTGATACATACAACCCATTACCATCACCATCCATGCTCATGTATTGCTATGAGAATGTAATTCTGTGAAAGCAATAAAGATTATTATTATTATTATTATTATTATTACCATCACCATCCATGCTCATACCTTATACCGGTAATTACGCAACCTGCAAGTCGGCATCATACGACAAAGTTCGGAATTCTTACGACTAAAATTAAAACTAAAACTCTGTATGAACGCCGCGCATATGACGCGTGCTTTCTACTTTTAAATTTACGACAACGACTACGACTAAAACTAAAACCAAGCTGACTGAACCCACCTCTAGAATAAAGATTTTGGCAACATTGGATTCCCCTTGGAAAAGTGCCTCCACAATGTCTTAGTTAGATAAGGCTATCTTCAACCGTTTTTCAAATAAAAAATAAAAACAAAAATTACAAATTTCTGTTTTTTCTCGATATCTCGAAAACTAAAACTGACAAGTCAAATATCTCTTTGGATCATTGATCGTTATAAAAATTCGCAACTTTTTTCTAATTTAACCGACTCTATATCTCTAAAGATAAGCGAGATACCCATGCTTAACCTCGAAAAACGGACACCCTGTATAGATAATCTATTGAACAATTGTCGCTTTATCAAAAAAATTAATGTGCTAAACTCAAGATTTGACTGAGTAATGTCTAAAACAAGCGAATCTCTACAGCGGTACCTTGGCACCCCATCATACGCAAGCGCGGGCAAGAAGCTGACAAGAGGCGCTTTCGTTGTGCCGGCAGGAGCTGTGCGGGGAGCACGCCGTCTGTTAACGAATTTCGTATACGAAGCTTGCGTATTTTCTATTGTATAAACTTGCGTGTTTTCGTTGGTCTTCGCAATCGGAAACGATCGTAAAAAGTCGTGCCCGTGGATGAAGGCCGCCATATTGCTAAAATTTCAGCGACGAAGAGGGAAGATGCAGATATATTATGCTAGACAAAGACAAGAAAGATCGACACTTTCCGCAAAACCCAAGGTTTTCGTATTCGCACGGAGCTTGCGGGCTGTGCATAGGCACGGCTGTGGGTAGGATACGCAAGGGGCTGGTCGATTTCTACGAAATAAGGAAGTGGCGTGCTCGCAAAATTCGGATACGAAAACGAACTTCGTAACCGCTTGAACACATGCTCTGCACGGGGCAGAAGACGCAAGGGATTGGGCGATATTCACTATTCACGAAACATGAAAGTGGCGTGCTAGCAAAATTCGTATACGAACACGAATTTCGTAACCGATTGACGGCGTGCTCCCACCACTGCTCAGGGTAGATCACTAGACAAAGAAAGTAGATCCAGCTGAGCCGTTATTGGCGTATGTATCTTCTTTCTCTATCTAGAAAGCGGCTAAGAAGCGCGGAAGTGTGCGATGCGCTGTTGCCACGTCAGGCATACTTGATTACTTGCAACGTTGCCATAGCGGGTGCCAAGGTAACAGTTATGTTCCCGCGACCTATAACTTTTAATTTACAGGTGTTTCATAATTCGTGGCGATCTTTTTTTCTGACATGAAAAATTAGCGACAAGTGCGTGTTACCTCAAGTTTATTTCGCTATATAAATGATCGTCTGAAGCTATGTTTTGTATTCACATCATGTTCTTTCCTTGAAGCAATAGGATTTGCATTTTATTTCACTTTTAAACATTTAATCCCCCGCCCCGTTTGGTATCAAACTAAGATTTAATACCACATTTGTGCAATGGGGCATGAGACTCATGAGAGCTCTCGTGGTCAAAACTAGCCTGTAGAAAATAGTTCAGCAAGAAACGTCACTTTGGTTAGGGTTCGGCACTTGACATATCCCCACTGGACGTATTGACATTTTTGCCATATTAAACGATCAATTGATTCTCCCCCTACATGTACATAATCCATTCCAAGCTTAAAAAAAACACAGCTTGCCATGAAAAAATCGAGTTTTGTTGGTGTCCCTGATTTTTTATGTTTGATGTCGTCTTGATACAAGGGAGGTTACGTTAAAATTTGTGTCCGTATGACATGACACCTTCACCTGAATTAGGTACTCGTGTTGTCAAATTGTCTTTTTGGGGACTGCGTCGCCGGCAGGTCGCAGGTTTGCTCACTGACCTCGGCCGCTTTCTTTCGGCCAGGATCACAGATCATAATACTGGAACAGAGAGTGAATTAACGTACCTAGGTTCTTACAGGGCGCAACGACCTCAGGTCATGAGATCACTTGCGACGAAATCACACTTTTTACATTTTTTAAACTGTATATTCTTACTATTGCACCTCTCAACACTTTCACTATTATTGAAATAACGTGCCTAACGGCGTTTTCAAAACCAAAAAGAATGAAAATACTGTATCAGTGTCAAAATCTGACCTAACAATTGAATTAAAACGTCAATCCAGCAGAACAAACATCACTTGGAGAAATTTGATCAACATCATCTTGACTTTTTCAATCCATCAACTTATCAGATTGTCCAACTTGCAGAAAGAATATCATAGGCGACTGTGGTTTCTTTTAAGCTTGGAATGGATAATAATCGCTTTATTCTTATGTTTTTAGCGCGTAAAGCCAAAAGCTATATCAAACTCAAGCTATATCAACCCGTCCCCACTGCTCTAATTTCAGGAATTGGTGCGCAAATGTTCGAGCGGCCGCATATTGTGATGTTCCGTGTGTGCGATGAAAATGCGAGATAGCTTGGCTCGGACCACCAGTGGACCAGTGGAATGAACAGTTAGGAATACAGGTCGCATATCTACACTGTTTATATGGTTTATAGGATTTCAAAATTTGAGGCTCAACTCTTGGCGCCGTCCAAGATTCAACATGGACTCTATAGGGTAATTAGTCGACTAATTTTTGTTCACTTTTAAGCTCACTGTTAGCTGACGACTTATTTGGTTTACTTGTGGGCGGCTATGCGTGTGTTTGGTTCTAAATTTCAATTCAAGACGGGACTCCGCGTGATCAAGTTCTCTTCCTGAGCTCTTGATACAGATACAGCATATATGAGCACCACATAAAACGGCCCGTGCCTATAATCGTTCCATAAAGCTTGAGAATACGATCGAACGTATTGTTACGAAGCTCGCGACCATCCCGGCTCTTTCTAGAGAAATCTAGAATTAACGCTTTGCATTCGGGAAGCATCGAGAGACTTCAGCGGTAGGTCACGACACGTCGAGACTTCTGGCGGAGGTGCCGTAGAAAGTACGCGTATATTCTCGACGCAGATACCAGAAAAACTCTCGTGTGCTGTCAACACCATTAGGAAGCATCCAGAACCTTCGATACCACTATAAGAGAGGAACTCGACCTGGCCTCGGGGGAGTTTGAATCGAGCGATCGTGGCGTCAACACCTTAAGCGACATTGTGAATTTCTAAGCGATTAATAATTCTGTGCGTTATTTAGTTGTGTCGGTAGTAGCTAATAAAGTGCAGTTTGTTAACAAGTAAATCAGCGCATTTAATTTCGAGATAGGCGAACCCGAATACCGTAACAACTGGTGGCAGAAGTGGATATTTCGGAATTTGGAAATTTCAACTGCTGATTTCAAGGTAATCGATTAGTGACTACGCCGATTGTCGGAACATTCGAGAAATCGTTTGATGACGACCAGAAGCATGACACAAAAAGAAACGGAAAAGGCTTTAGCGAGCATCATGGCGATGCTGCAAGAACAAAAAAAGGAACGTCTCGAAGAGAAGGAGGAATTGAAGAAAGTTCTGGAAGCCCAGGAGCAGAAGCAAGAAAGAATTCTCGAACAGCAGGAGCAGAGACGGCTCGAAGAAAAGATGGAATTTAAGAAAGTCCTCGAAGAGCAGAAAACGGAGCTCAGAGAAGTACTGGAGGGTCAATTGCATTATCTAGAGGAGGAACAAAAGAAGTTGAAAGCTGACATTCTAGATAATGTACACGAACAGATACAAGACGTGCATGGACAGATGAGGGACCAAATACAAACGGTCCAAGGATTTGTCCATGCGAAGGTGGCAGCGATGGAGGCAAACATCTTGCAACTGGAACAACGTGTTAGAAAAACTGCCATTTCCAGTTCAGCGACGAGCACGGGCGGGATCCATCGCGTGAAGCTGCCGAATTTAGATGGACAAAGCCCATGGTCCACTTACAAAAGGCAATTCGACGCAGCGGCCGAAGCCAACGGATGGACGGACGAGGAAAAGGCTACTGCACTGGTTCTTGCTCTCAGGGGTCCGGCATTGGAGCTGCTTCAGACAATACCTGAGAACGAACAGAAGTGTTTCGAAACACTGGTGAAGGTGCTGGAACTTCGCTACGGTGACAACCATGTGCAGCAGATACACCAGACCCGTCTGAGAACCAGGGTACAGAAGAGCGGAGAAAGCCTGCAGGAGTTCGAAGCCGACGTCCAGAGGCTGGTTAACCTTGCTTATCCAGCCTATCCATCAAGTCTGCTGGCTAATATTGCGAAAGAAACCTTCATCAATGGACTGAGGGACGAGTTGCGCCAGATGGTCACAATCAGCAACCCAGCGACGCTCACCGATGCCTTAATCCACGCGATACGTATTGAAGCAGCCAAGGATTCTCCACGTCACTTCAAAATCAGAGAAGCGACATTGGAAGCACCCGAGAATCCAACAGTCAGGAAGGCCAGCGATTCACAGTCCCCGTCAGTCCAAGAGATGTTCCAGAAAATTCTCATCGCTTTGGAAAATAAGGAAGCAAGGACAGGGGGCAGGCCACGTTGCTTCGGATGTGGGAAATCGGGACATCTGCGCCGGAATTGCAGGCAAGGGTCGAGTTCAAGTGACCGTTCCGCGTCGGGGCGAAGAACTCCCAGCCCAGTTAGACGCAACCAGGAAAACTAATTCCAGCTAGCGCTGAGGGGCGCACGCTGGCTGGCAGTTCCCAATGCCCCAGGAGCTACTCCGTTTCGTTGCTGAGGAAGTCACCTAACAGCCTTCTTCTGAGTGGTAAGCTTGATGAAGACGATTGCGTTTTGGTTATTGACACTGGAGCCACAAAGTCGATCGTTCGACGTGGAATGCTTCGAAAACAACGGATCGTGGCGTTGAAGAACACTCGCTTGACTACGGCCACTGGAGAGTCGGCTACATTGTACGGAGAAGCTGAAGTAAGCATTTGCTTCGGACGATTCCTGCTGCGAGAGAAGGTTTTGGTGGCTGACATTGTTGACGACTTCATACTTGGCCTGGACCTGATGAATAAGTACGGATTTGTCCTGGATGTTGGTCAGCGGACACTGAGGATTGGAAACGAGGAAATTGCTCTTGAAACATCCATGAAGACTGCTGAAGAAATCCGTCTACTTTCTGCTGAAACCGTACGTGTGGCCGCCAACTCCGAGAAGATCGTGTGGGCAACACTGAGTGGACAACCTGGAGGACATGTCGCCGGCATTGCTGAACCCGACGCAGCTGCCAGCTGTCTCATGGCTAAGACATTAATCAACATGGATAAGACGAGAATTCCGATTAGAGTCATTAACCCGGACAAGACATGCAAAACGATCAAGGAAGGAGAAACTATGGGCAAGTGTGAGCCCGTAGAATGGATCTCACGCTGCGAAGATAGATCGCCAGAAGCTCCAGCTCCGAAACTTCTGGAGAAGAAGGTCGAGGAGATGTTCTCGTCCCAGTGGGAGCACCTGAATGACAAAGAAAGGGAACTGGCGATGAAATTCATTCAAGAAGAAGCTACAGCCTTTGCGATGGAAGGCAGTCCAACTGGGAGGACCAGTGTGATTCAACATCGCATCAACACGGAGAACGCTGCTCCGATTCGGCAAGCTCCCAGGCTCTTACCACTGGCAAAGCAAGAGGAGGTGTCCAAGCTTCTGAAGAACATGCTGGATGAAGGCGTGATTGAGGAGTCAACAAGCCCATGGTCTTCTCCGGTTGTTTTGGTTAAAAAGAAAGACGGAAGTACAAGATTTTGCGTCGACTATCGCAAACTCAATGATGTGACAAAGAAAGACAGCTATCCACTGCCTCGGATCGATGACACCTTGAGCACACTGTCCGGATCAAAATGGTTCTCAACGTTGGACCTGAAGAGTGGCTACTGGCAAGTCGGACTCCGCCATGAGGACAAGGAAAAGACCGCATTCTCAGCGGGCAGCGGTCTTTACCAGTTTACGGTGATGCCTTTTGGGCTTTGTAACGCACCGGCCACGTTCGAACGCCTGATGGAGTGCGTTTTGCGAGGTCTTACATGGGAGACTTGCCTGGTCTACCTTGACGACATATGATGGTCATCGGTCGTACGTTTGAAGAACATCTGAAGAACCTCCGCGAGGTGTTTCGACGACTTCAAGGTGCTCACCTAAAGCTGAATCCGAGGAAGTGCGTGCTTTTCCAGAAGCAGGTCAAATTTCTAGGACACGTCGTATCAGCCAAGGGAATCGAAACCGACCCATCGAAGTTGGAAGCTGTTCGAGAATGGCCACGACCGAAGAATCATCATGAAGTCAGGAGTTTCTTGGGCTTATGCACATACTACAAGAGATTTGTGGAGAAGTTCGCAGACATTGCTTAGCCCTTACACAAACTGACTGAGGACCGTACTCCATTCTTGTGGACCAAAGAATGTGAGAATGCTTTCAAGACTTTGAAGATCGCGTTGTATTCGAGTCCCATCCTGGCGTATCCTCAACTGCATGGACAATACATCTTGGACACTGATGCCAGCAACACTGGAATTGGAGCAGTGCTGTCGCAATATCATCAGGGCCAAGAGCGGGTTGTGGAGTACTACAGCAAGGTGTTGTCCAAACCGGAAAGAAACTACTGCGTCACACGCAAGGAACTGCTGGCCATAGTAAAAGCTGTCCATCACTTCCACCAATACCTCTACGGCCGAAAATTTCTAGTGAGGACTGACCACGCTGCGCTGAAGTGGTTGCTGCAGCTCAAGACACCCGAAGGACAGCTGGCACGGTGGATCGAGAAATTGCAGCAGTACGACTTTAAAATCCAACACCGTCCTGGGAAAAGTCACGGAAATGCAGATGCTCTTTCTCGAAGACCGTGCAAAGAGGATTGCAAGCATTGCAAAAGAGTGAACCAGCAGAATGGAAACGTTGGAGTTAAAGCAATCGTTGTTGCGACCCCGAGAAATTGGACTACAGCTGAACTCAGGAAAGAGCAACGAGAAGACCCGGCTATTGGTGCACTTGCTGAACGCAAGGAGAATGGTCAGGACAGACCAGAGTGGGCTGAAATCTCTGGCGAAGGGCCCGAATTTAAAGCTCTCTGGGCACAATGGAAATCTCTGAAATAAGAAAACGGTCTGCTGAAGCGAGTGTGGGAGAGCCCTGATGGAAAGAGGGAGATGGCTCAATTGGTGCTCCCCAAGACACGAGTGAAGGAGGTCCTAAAAGAGATGCACGACGGCGTCACCGGAGGACACCTTGGGGTGAACAAGACGTTGGCCAAGGTGCGCGAGCGGTTCTATTGGGTGAACTGCCGGAACGACGTGGAAGCATGGTGCCGTAAATGTGAAGTTTGTGCGGCCAGCAAGGGACCAAGGACTCGTACCCGAGCGGAACTGATGACCTACAATGTTGGAGCGCCCTTTGAACGCATCGCGATTGATGTGGCCGGACCGTTCCCGACAACAGAGAGTGGCAACAAGTACATCCTGGTTGCCATGGACTACTTCGGCAAGTGGCCAGAAGCATACGCCTTACCAAACCAAGAGGCAACCACAGTGGCGGGTGTGCTGGTGGATAATCTGATCAGTCGTTTCGGTGTACCACTGGAGTTGCATTCGGATCAAGGACGCAACTTTGAATCCAACGTGTTGCAGGGTGTCTGCGATTTGCTTGGGATCAAGAAAACAAGGACTACGCCTCTTCATCCACGGTCCGACGGAATGGTGGAGCGATTCAACAGGACGATGGAGCAGCATTTGTCAAAGGTAGTTGACGAACATCAGCGAGATTGGGACCGTCATTTGCTTAGGTCATTTGCCATTGTTTGTGATGGCATATCGAGCGGCCATTCATGACACAACGGGCGAAACACCAGCCCGGGTTATGTTTGGTCGGGAGATACGTCTCCCTTGCGATTTGCAATTTGGCACGCCAGAGGACGACCCCAAAGCTGTTCCGGAGTATGTCGACGACTTAAGACAGCGGATACACGACGTCCATGAATTAGTGCGGGACCGGATTCGACTCTCCACCGACCGGATGAAGATACGCTACGACCTGAAGGCGAATTCAGCAGGATTCCAAGCTGGTGATCTTGTCTGGTTATACAATCCTCAACGGAGAAAGGGGAGGTCACCGAAGTTACACCCCGCCTGGGAAGGACCTTACACGGTGGTCAAGAGAATCAACGACGTTGTTTATCGGATCCAGCGAGCCCCGAGAACCAAAATGAAAGTTGTTCACCTCGATCGTCTCGCACGTTACGCGGGGAGTAATGTTCAGCCTATTCGGGACGAACAGGCTTAAGAGGGGGGCAGTGTTACGAAGCTCGCGACCATTCCGGCTCTTTCTAGAGAAATCTAGAATTACGCTTTGCATTCGGGAAGCATCGAGAGACTTCAGCGGTAGGTCACGACACGTCGAGACTTCTGGCGGAGGTGCCGTAGAAAGTACGCGTATATTCTCGACGCAGATACCAGAAAAATCCTCGTGTGCTGTAAACACCATTAGGAAGCATCCAGAACCTTCGATGCCACTAAAAGAGAGGAACTCGACCTGGCCTCGGGGGAGTTGGAATCGAGCGATCGTGGCGTCAACACCTTAAGCGACATTGTGAATTTCTAAGTGATTAATAATTCTGTGCGTTATTTAGTTGTGTCGGTAGTAGCTAATAAAGTGCAGTTTGTTAACAAGTAAATCAGCGCATTTAATTTCGAGATAGGCGAACCCGAATACCGTAACAGTATTGTGAGCAAAACTATAATAACTGCATATACCTAAACTTCTAAACATTTCAGCCAACTCTTCAATTATCAGTAATTATTTTAGTATTAGTATAATCTCATTTAGTCTGGGCGCTATTGCTTTTTTTTGTATCAAGCATTGTGACTCGGTACGATAACCGTCAGCGTGGGCGCAGGCCAGGACGAAGCCAAGAACGAACACCGCGGGCACCGGGTATTATTATGCACTGTGGTTGGGAGGGTCTGGCGAAATCCCGGTGTACTGGGCACTTGATGGCCTTGATGGAATCATGTTCCATCTACTCCCCAAACAAAATCCAGAATCTAGATCCATTTCAAATTTTTCAAACAGGGTTGCATCTTTGACATCGCTGCTGAGAATGAGTCGAGTTCGTTCAGTGTGATGAACAACAGGAGACTAGGAGACTAAAAAGCCATCACGACTGGTGACGGCTCCAATATTGGCTTCGTTACGTCAAAAAATTCCGAAGATGAGCAAAGTGTGAACGACATCCTGCATGTTCATCAAAGAAGAAAAATAGCCTCACTGAGCGGGAGTGTCTTGCTGTGATCTGAGATGTTGAAAAACTAAGGTCTCACGTCGAACGTCGAAGGCTCTCAGTTTTATTGTCATGCTCATGCGTCCTTGGTGTGACTAGGTTATCTGCAGTAGTCGACTGGAAGATCGTCTCGCCGGGCTCTCTGACTTCAGCAGCATGTTTGCAGATTGAGGCTCGAGGACGGGAAGTTGTTCAAGGTGATTCATGGTCGCCCTCGACAGTGGATGGATCGGCGTGAACGAAGTGGAATGACGAACACTTGAGGGAAAAAATCATAATTTTCAAAATATACATGCTAGGATCATGCGGTTTGGCGCAATAGGTGAAGGATAGATCAAGGAAGTTATTTCTAGTAATTAAAAAATCTAGTGTGACGCAGAAAGTTCAGAATTTTTCAAAAAAAAAATATGGAACGTTCGGTAGGTATTACCTACCTGAAGGCTGAAGGTTGCGGGTAATCCTGGTCAAAATTTGTGAATACAGCAATATAGTGAGACGCCTTGAGACTGAAAAACCACAATATTTTCCACAAACTGTCACTTGGGTTCCAATGGACATTACCGAGGACATTACCTTCTGTTCGTGAATACCCCCCCCCCCCCTATTGTTGTAAGTAAAAATTATGGAGTTTTATTGTTTTTTGATTGCGGGGGTCATGCCCCCCCCACGATTAGGATTGGAGGGACCAGAGCCCCTTTGACGCTCCTGTTCCGCCGCCCTTGAAGCTGGTTATATTGACTTACATCACATTCATACAATAGCGTAGATGGTAGAGCTCCTTTTGGGTAAGTATTATTGTTACGATATTTCGCGTACGGGTTCGAATATAATTGAGACGATCGATTTAAAATACACCCTGTTTATTTCTGCGTGCTCGCTGTCTCTTCTAATTCAATACTGCCGCGAGCTGCCAGCTGATGCCTTATACAGGGTGTTTCAGGGATGATAGCAAAAAAATTAACCGTGGGTAGATCTCGTCAAAATATGAGGAAAACCTATATATCATTATGCAAAGTTCGGCCTAATGACGAAGATACAGCCCTCCAAAGTTCACTTTTTTCGGATTTAAAAAAACTGTAACTCAGGAACGTTTCGACAAATTCAGCTTTTATCCAGCAAAAGTTGGTTTGTCATAATTATCTATCAACCTGTCAAATTTGGTAAGAATCCAACCAGTGGTGTAGGAGTTATGAGGGTCAATAATTTAGAAGCACCCGAAGAAAAGTTAACTTAAGGTGACCCCTCATAACTTACGCCACTGATTGGATTCTTTCCAAATTTGGCAGGTTGATAGATAATTATGACAAACCATCTTTTGCTAAATTAAAGCTACATTTGTCGAAACGTTCCTGAGTTACAAATTTTTGAAATCCGAACAAAGTGAATTTTGGAGGGCTGTATCTTCGTCATTAGGCCGAATTTTGCAAAATGGTATGTAGGTTTTCGTCGTATTTTGACAAGATCTACCCACAGGTTAATTTTTTGCTATCATCCCTGAAACACCCTGTATAAGGCCTCCGAATAGTGTTCCCGAACTGTCTGTCTACTTCCAGTAAATTCCATAGCGGTCCGACATATGCGGTTTCTAGACCATTCCTGAATAATCACACATATTACCCGTATAATTCTCCCGGGTTCTGGAACGGCGCCTCCGCCAAAATGGACAAAGACGTGCCCTGATCGGGCATTCGAGTCTCCATTCAGTTTCACGTACACTGAAACTGTTATATGATGTATGGGATGAAGTAGGATTATTAGTATTAGTAATGATGGTATTAATTTAACTAATTGGTATTTATTATGAAGCTCATCAAAAATATTTAAAAAATTCTTCGACTTCTATTTTCGAAGTTATGAACAGGTCAAAGGGTGGTCGTTTAAACCCTCTGCTTGGTTTGTTAGTTCAAAAGATTTTTGTAGACTGTAGATAGCAGATTTATAAATGAAAAATTTCAACTGCTATTTACTGGGTGTGTACTCTACGTTTCCATTTACTATACAGAACAGAGAGCCAGGGTGAGTTATATGATTAAAAAAAAAAACATTTTCCTTAAGAAGTCCTCCAAAAATAATTCCTTGCTCCAAAACCATGCATGTGTGATTCTCAGCTCTACATTGGTTGAGAGAGCAACCGAAGAATTTGGTGGCATTTTTGAACAAAAATAATTCTCGAGATTATTCTGACTCACACACGTCAGCAGCAAAATATTACATACCTACATATAATCAATTTCACGGCTATCTGCATTAGAGCAAGCTATGGAAAAATTATTTTTTGTTGGTAGGAATGAGTAGGAATCCATAACCATCGTCGCAGATAGTTTGTGTAAATGTGGTATGTGAAAAGGTTAGGTATTGTGGCAGATGTCACCCGTCGCGCGGTGTGATGCACATCAAGTCAAAATGTTCAGTTTTATTGGGGAAAACAGATAAACACGTGTTCCTCGGAGTGTAAATTTGCTAGAAACCGTCTTCACGGGTTGGTGGGTCTTTGCTTGTGCTCTGGTAGTGGCGGCCAGTTAGCCAGTGTATAAAATGACGCCAAAGGAAGTCAGCGGCAGCACTAAAGGAAAGAAAAATTATTGAAAATGTCTGTCCAGTGGCCCCAGTGAGGTTGAGAAAATTCGCTTCCATGGACATAGATTTATGGAGTTGCACTGTACAAGACAAGACAGTCGAGACACGACGCGTGAGTGCACTCTGTGTTGGAAGATCTTCTCAACATGAAATTATTGACCATTTCATGTATGTATTCCCTTCTTCATCTTCTTCTGGCTTGTATGCTGTTTTAGTGTTGTAGAGGACGTAGTACTTCCTACTATCAGTCTTACTTCCCTTTAGTGCTACCGCTGACTTCCTTTGGCGTCATCATCTGTAGGCGTCATTTAACACACTGGCTCACTGGCCGCCACTACCAAAGCACAAGTAAAGAGCCACCAACCCGTGTCCAGCTAATTGACACTTCGAGGAACACGTGTTTATCTGTTTTCCCCAAATAAACTGAACATTTTGACTTGACGTGCATCACACCACGCGACGGGTGACATCTGCCACAAATGCCACAAGACCTAACCTTTTCACATACCACATTTACACAAACCTTCTACGACGACGGTTATGGATTCCTACTCATTCCTACCAACAAAAAATATTTTTTCCATAGCTTGCTCTAATGCAGATAGCCGTGAAATTGATTATAACATCAAAATTTTTGTCATCAGAAAAAAAAGCGACAAGGTCTTGCTTCATTGAAGGTACTTATGGCCCAGTAGAATAGAAAAGCTTGATTCTTGCATTGTATAACTACTCCTAGTAGGCCAGCCTCCGTTCAAATTGTGAAGGTTGTGTAAAGCACGGACAGATGGCGTGTTCAGGATCTGTCGCTTTTCGAAACTCAGCAAAGAGCGCGAAAGCTGGGTTCAGCGCTCGGCTTCATCATTTACCGTGAAATTGGCTCCGCCCTCCTGCGCAGCGGGAAGCTCCCTCCGATTGTTAGTTTCCTGAATACTGGGACATTGTACACATTTCAAAGATTTCTACCGCGTATCTGGCCATATTGCACACGTGCAAGAGCAAGTAATGGCGGGATATTGAAAACAACCGGACAAACCAATTCATTTACGCAGATTTGTCATGAACAAAATTTTTGAGTAGGATTCAAATGTTTTTGTCCGGTTGTTTCAAAAAGCCCGCCTAAAATTTGGCGAATGCACTCTGTTATTTCGAAAAACACCTATTTTGATGAACAAACTAGCAATATCTCATCTCTGTAGGTACAAGAACTTTGCAATCGAAGTAAAGAGAAAGTGATGGACAGAATTTTCAAAAATCAATTCTTGGGAAATTTTTTGTGGGACTATTTTGTAACTTTGATGCCACTGTTTGGATTTTAGTGAAATTCAAGTTTCCTCAACCGGTTTTCGAAAATTATCGATGAAATGCCAGCAAAAAATCAAAGTTCTAAGAGCTGTACGTGTCTTTTTTACGGATATGGAGCCGAATTTTTTGAAACCAATTTGACAGGAGTCACGTGTTTCTGACAAAATTTCTGTTTTCCGGAAGTATGGCTACATCGTGCATTTTAGGGTGAAATTAGGTGCTTTCCTCTTACCACAAAACTCACTGCTCTGATCTGAGTTTGAGAGAGGAAAAGCGAGAAATCACCAAATAGTCCGGCGGATTAGCTGATGAATCGTGCATTTTGAGTAAAAGCTAGGGTCAAGTTATTTTCGGGTTCTACGATAAAAACGAAAATTTTTGAGGGTGGGAGGCATTCTGGGATTTCACCCAGGGGGGGCTGAGGGGGGGTTTTTCGGGACCCTTTGGGTGATGTACTTGTTTTTCATGAGAGAAGCCAAATCCATTTTTTTTCAAATTCTGTGATTTATTTCGAGATTTTTGGGATGTATATTCACCCCCCATTTTCAACCGGGGGGCTTTGGGTGGACTATTTAGGGTTGTTTCCACGATTTTCATCTTCTGCTAAATTAAGACGTATATTGACGTGCTTGATATCGTTTCTCACTAAATCCCGCCTTCTGAATACGAATCTGGCCTTGAAATTACAACACGAGCAGGTTTGAACTAGTTATGCAATGAAAAACAGGTTTTTTGGGCCCACTTTTTTGACACGCCTTAATTTGGGCCCAAGGCTTAGGCGATCAAAATCCTCATGAGGATCATTAGTTTCAAGTATTTTGAACATAATAATCGTGTACTGGATGCGCCTTTCGCTTTCAGAACCATACCCAATTGTTTTCTTGGAGAACGGTCCAATAATTTTTGAGCTAACTAATTAATTTGCTTAAACAATTGTGCATTTCGTGTAAAAGGCAGACATCGGCAATTTTCCTGGTTTACAATTGAAATAAAAATTTTTGAGAGTGGGAAGCATTCTGGCTTTGCACCTAGAGGGAGCTGAGGGGGGATCTTTTTTGGGACCCTTGAAGTAATTCACTTGTTTTTCATGAGAGAAGCCAAATCCATTTTTTTTCAATTCTGTAATTTTTTACAGAATTTTCGAAATGTTAATTCACCCCCATTTTGAACCAAGGGGCCCTGGAGGGACTTTTTGAGATTGTTTCCATGATTTCTATTTTTTGCTAAGTAAGGATCTATATTGACGTGCTTGGTATCGTTTCTTACTAAATCCCACCTTCTAAATCCAAATCTGATGTTGGAAATACGATACAAGCAGGTTTGAACTAGTTGTGTGGGAAAAAGCAGGTTTTTTGGATCCAGTTTTTTGACATACCCTAATTTGGGCTCAAGGTTCCAAAACCAAAGGCGCATGCTTTGTATGTTGTGAATACTTGAAACTATTGATTGTGAGGAGGATTTTGTTCCTGAACCCTTAGACCCAAATTGAAAGATGTCATAAAAATGGACCCAAAAAACCTGTTTTTCTTGCCTAACTAGTTAAAACCTGCTCAAATCGTATTTCCAATACCAGATTTGGATTAAGAAGGTCGGATTCAGTAGGAAATGATACCAAACACGTCAATATAGATCCTAAATTAGCAAAAAATAGAAAATCGTGGAAACAACCCCAAAAAGTCCCCCCAGGGCCCCTTGTTCAAAATGGGGGGTGAGTAAACATTCCGAAAATTCTATTAAAAATAAAAGAATTAAAAAAACTATAGATTTGGCTTCTCTCATGAAGAATAAGTGAATTACTCCAAGGGCCCCAAAAAAGATCCCCCCTCAGCCCCTCCTGGGTGCAAAGCCAGAATGCCTCTCACCCTCATTAATTTTCATTTTAATCGTGGAACTCAAAAATTACTGGTGTTTGCCTTTTACACGGAATGCACAATTGCTTGAGGAAATTAATTATTTTGCTGAAAAATGATTGGACCGCTTCTCCAACAAATCAATTGTGTGTGATTCTGAAATCAAAAGGCGCATTAAGGGCATGATTTTTATGTTCCAAACACTTGAAACTAATGATCCTCAGGAGGATTTTGATCGCAGAAACCTTGGGCCAAAATTAAGGAATGTCAAAAAAGTGGGCCCGAAAAACCTGTTTTTTTCTTGCATAACTAGTTCAAACCTGCTCATGTTGTAATTTCAACACCAGATATGGATTTAGAAGGCGGGATTTAGTAAGAAACGATACCGAGCACGTCAATATACGTCCTAATTTAGCAGAAAATGAAAATCGTGGAAACAACCCTAAATTGTCCCCCCAAAGCCTCCTGGATGAAAATGGGGGGTGAATAATTGCCCCAAAAATTTTGAAATAAATCACAAAATGTAAAAAAAAATGTATTTGGTTTCTCGCATGAAAAACAAGTAAATCACCCAGAAGGCCCCAAAAAACCCCCCCTCAGCCTCCCCTGGGTGAAATTCCAGAATGCCTCCCACACTCAAAAATTTTCATTTTCATCGTAGAACACGAAAATAACTTGACCCTGGCTTTTACTCAAAATGCACGATTCGGCATAAAAATTGCAATAAGCTGCCGGACTAAAATGGACATAGCTCACGGATAGGTCCAGTTTTTTCAGGCGAACCAGGATCTGGCTTTGAAATTTCTCTAACGCTGTTCATTCGTTTCGAAGTTACGACACGGTGCGATTCCATTATTTTGTCGAATTTTTTGATGAGCCATATTTTTAGAATGGCCGCATGGATTTGATTGAAATTTTGTAGGTTTATCAATAAGTTTGAAAGGACCCCGCACGATTCTTATGGAAAATGGGTCTCGGTCAAATTCTGTAATTTTTTTATATGTTGTAGCCCAATTCGACACGAGCCAAAAACCATCGTCCGTTACCCAAAAAAATGGACAGTTTTTTGTGTATAAGGGGTTGAAGATGGGTTATTTCAAGGTAAAAAAATATGTTCCAACGTGAGTGAGAACATTTCAACGTCCTTTCTAACACATATGGCTCATGACAATTCCCTTTTTCTTTTGTGAAAAAAGCAACCCCATCCCTCACCCCCAACCCCTACTTGTGAGTATCAAATTCGAAAATACGTTTGAAAGTCATGCAGATGGTTCTATTTTGTCGAATTATGAATTTTGGCACAAATTATTGTTCCAACCCCCAAATAGGGGGTGGGGTTGAAAAAAAAACCATCGGTCAATTCGGCTGAATTTCTGATATTGTGCTTTACCAGTTACGCTAAACAAGATTACCCAGGGGAAAACTTATTCGTATGACCAGTTTCCACTCCACAGAGGGTTGAAGTTGACTACAATGAAGCATAAGATATTCTTCCATGTCATAAACCAAATGAATGGAAATTGTGGACTCTCATATTATCTTGTTTCGTAAAAATGTATATTCTTCAAAAATACTCTCACCCCGTCCTTCATCCCCTATTCCTGTTTCTGAACATCATATTCTAAATAAATCTCAAAAATTATAATAATTTTTATTTCATCCTTCACATGGTCGCAGTAGCTGGAATAACAGTGTGACATAATATTTTGCCTTGATTGAGCAGCTTTCGCTTTAAATGACATTCAATTCTTCAATCTAAACTATAAATATAGGTGTATCCGTACAAAAGAAAAAAGTTGGGAAATATGTACAGGTGAACATAATTAACCTGCTGTGAAGCTGAAACTTGATAGGAACACCAATATTTTGAATAATAATCCAGTCAAAAATCATTAAAAAAATATATATATCCCACCCTGCTTATGTTAGCACTCTAACGTAAGCATAGTGAAAGTGAATTTTGAGAGGGGATTCACAATCAGATGCAGAGAATCCGACCATAGACCTTCTCCTACATTTTCAAGATTTATTTCGAATATTATGTTCAGAAACAAGGATAGGGGATGAGAGACGGGGTTGAAATTATTTTCAAAGAATGGACATTTTTACAAAACAATAGATATGAAAGTTCACTGTTTTCATTCCTTTGGTTTATGACATGGAAGAATGTTTTATGCTTCATTATAGTCAACTTCAACCCTCTATGGGGTGGAAACTGGTCATACGAATGAGTTTTCCTTTGGTCATCTTGATTAGCGTAACTGATGAAGCACAATATCAGAAATTCAGCCGAATTGACCGATGTTTTTTTTTTCAACCCCACCCCCTATTTGGGGGTTGGAAAAACAATTTGTGCCAAAATTCATAATTCGACAAAATATAACCATCTGCATGACTTTCAAACGTAATTTCGAATTTGATACTCACAAGTAGGGGTTGGGGGTGAGGAAGGGGGTTGATTTTTTCACATAAGAAAAAGGGAATTGTCATGAGCCATATATGTTATAAAGGACGTTGAAATGTTCTAACTTACGTGGGAATATATTTCTTTACCTTGAAATAATCCATCTTCAACCCCTTATAGAAAAAAAACTGTCCATTTTTTGGGTAACAGACGATGGATTTTGGCTCGTGTCAAATTGGGCTACAAAATATTGAAAAATTAGGGAATTTGACCGAGACCCATTTTCCATAGGAATCGTGCGGGTCCTTTCCAGGGCGATTCTTAAAAAAACTTCAAAGCATTTTTTAAAACAAAGACATTTTGTATACACATTTTTTAAAACTCATCATTCTTCTATTTAAACTAACATGAAACATATTATTCATATTGCAAAAAAATTGCTTGGCACCATTGAGCTAACAAGAAAATTTTGTAAATCCTGAAGATTTTTGATGTTAGGATTTTTTGTAAATTTATATATTCAAATATTTTTTGCAAAAATGATAAAAATGTTTCCTCGTTTTCTTAGTAGTAACGATAAGTTTCAGCAGAATTCTTAAATATTTTTTGTTACGTCCCTCAACTTCTCTTCCATCCCATATTGAGCTTAAGTCAAGGGACGTTACAAAAAAAAAATGTTGCTACAACTTTTTGTTACTACATACTAGGAAAACGGGGAAAAAAACAAAGCCAAGGCACCTGATAAAGGTAAAATTAATGAAAAACGAGAGCAAATTTTGTTTTTGATGAAACGGCTGAAATTTGAGGCCATAATAGATCATTTTCAGCTGCATTTGCATAGATCATTCATAATCATAATAGCTGATCCTCGAGCTGATCATAGCAATAGTCAATTTTAGCGAGAGCGCAGCGCCAAAATTTCAAAGAAATGGACCCAACAAGGCACTATTTTGGAAATAGGAGATACAGGCACTCGCACTATACGCCAAAAATCCACACAAACTACGCACACTGTACTGTGGTTGCAGTGGCGAGGCGCAAAGAAACACATTTTCAGGTAGTAAAGTGCATTGGGCATAAGTACTAACTGTACACTCGATTATTAACAATAGACCGTGGGCGAAGCCAATTAGTTATGCACCAAGCCTCATCGCTTGTGAAAGCCGGGCAGCGCACCTTATTCCATTTTATCAGTTTGCTGAATTTGCTGCTAGATGGCGAATAATTTCTTCCAGGACGGGTGCTCTTTCCCGATTTGTGCGACCTCTCGTAATAACATCCTAAACCCGAGGCTGACCTACTAGTAGTAGTTATACAATGATTCTTGGCTTCATTTTGTATGTATAGACAATACAAATAGAGAAGACCATTATGTTATCACCACCGTCGTCACGGATATTGGGGCATCAAAAATCAGCCAACCTTTTTTTGAATGATGGACTCGCCTGGTTCCTACGCAACCGTAAAAATCCGTGACGATATATGGTCTTTTCTATTTGTATTGTCTATACTGATATGGCTCATATATAAAATAGCCTGTAACTAACGTTACGAGAATATATCGCTCACCTGCAGCTTTTGAAACCAATGTTACGGAAATTACAACAAACAGATTTTTTTAATGCTGATTGTTCTAATCTCCGTAACGTTAGTTACAAGCGATTTTATACGAGTAAGAATAAAGATTATTCTGCCTTGGTAACATGCACTTGTAATTTTGTCCCTTTATCAACAGTTTTTGGTCTTATTCAAGCTCTAAACATCGGAAGATGTTCAGAATAAATGCTTCGCTCAAGGGCAAGGTTGATTATCAGCAGTTCATTCTTATCCCAACCCAGATTTCGGGACCGATATGAAACGTCGTTCCACTCTTGAGGGAACCATACATTTTCAATGTTTATTTTTAGTTGATTCTGAATATGGAATCTTCTTACTTGAGGTTTATCAGCTTCAATTTGAGCCCTGAATTTTGAAAATCGGTCAAGAATAAAAATGCTATCACCGAAAAACCAAGAAACTGTTTTTTTGATACCACCCTGTAAATAAAGAGGCTAGGGAAATAAATCGAATAATGTGGCGAGGTATGAAGTTATCTTTTGGGCCTCCAATAGTGGAATCCAGAAAAAAGAAAATTTCTTCAAATAGGAGCATGTTAAACGCCTGGCCGTTTTGCAACCGCTATACATGTCACCCTGTATGAACTTTATTCAAGTTTCATTGAGTTTCTTATTTACAATTATGGATTATCAGGAGATTGGGCTAAGCAACGGCACAAACAGATCCCAAAACAATCAGGAGTTATCCCAAAACAATCAGGAGTTATCCCAATTTGAAGAGGGGCAAAATTTCCGTAGTTTAGGTACATACGGTTGCGGCCATTATAAAGTGGATGACAATGTCAACGAGTTGGCTTGCTGTCATGCGACGTTCAGGCCAAAATCCTGAAAAATGTGTCAACTGTCGTCCACTTTAAAAAGGCCGCAACGGTACACACATCCAGTGGTTGATATCGGGTTTGTTTCTTGTAATTCTACTACATACCAAACAGTTCAATCATAATTCTTTTGGAATAACGGAACTAGAAGACTTTTGACTTGAGAACTTTTGACGCTTCATAACTTCAAAAATAATAAGTCGAAGATTTTTTTAAATACAGGGTATTACGTACTGGGTAGGTACTGGTTATTACAAACTTTTAAGGATGATTGCCCATCAAAAATAAGGCCGAATGGGAATAAAACTCATTGGTCCTAAAATGCTTCCTTCAAAAGATACAGGGTTGTTGAAGTTGACTTTTTCAAATCGGTTTTTCACCGTAACTTTTGAACCGTTGGACCGATTTTAATCAAATTTGAACCAAATTTTACTCAAATAAGTCTCCATTGAGGAGGAGTTTTGCCGGGTTGCGAGCTTCGCTCATGAATTTTTTGATGGAGAATGCCTTTTATAGCGTCGATGAATTCCTCAGCTCAAAAAACGAAGATGGAATTACTCGCCCGCTGCGTTATGGGTGTCCTGATCAAATTATATGCTTTACGCATGATTTTACAAAATTGTGATGTGCTCTGATCATACTACTGTTTTATGTTTATATCTATTTCTTTGTTTACTTATTTAACATCGTTCTATTGTGCATTTGATTTGTGTGTGTGTGTGTGTGTGTGTGTGTGTGTGTGTGCGTGCGTGCGTGCGTGCGTGCGTGCGTGCGTGCGTGCGTGCGTGCGTGCGTGCGTGCGTGCGTGCGTGCGTGCGTGCGTGCGTGCGTGCGTGCGTGCGTGCGTGCGTGCGTGCGTGCGTGCGTGCGTGCGTGCGTGCGTGCGTGCGTGCGTGCGTGCGTGCGTGCGTGCGTGCGTGCGTGCGTGCGTGCGTGCGTGCGTGCGTGCGTGTGTGTGTGTGGATGTTTTTTTGGGTGAATGTGCTGTGTGCCTGTGACAAGTCCAAAATTGTTTACCTTCCACTTGATATGGATGTATTTCAATAAGAGACGAATAAACGTGAATTTATTTATTTATATTTATTCAGTGCCGTAACTAGGGCGTGGCGAAGGTGGCATTTGCCACAGGCGCAAAAAGTTCAGGGGCGCAAAATTCAGCTTGGGTAATACGTATTACTTGTTTTTTCATATTTTATTTGACATTTTTACCTGAATCTTTATCTACTTCTACCTACAACTTCACTAACTTTATAAATAAAAAACTCAAAAGCGCCTTTTTCTTCCACCTTTTCATGACATGATTTGAAACAGACATAAAACGAATAAAATGGACGAGCACGGCGCTGCAGGAAGTAGCATGCTTAGGATGAAGCCAGTGGCGGCTCGTGAGTTTTTTGCAAGGAGGGCTCAAGTTAATAACAAATTCGCGAGCTGAGAACTATAATGTTCTATCTGCACTTCTTGTAGAAAATGTTTTTCGAACTTCGAACCAGCAAAACATGGACAAAATGTTTCCTGATATAAACAATTAGATCAGAAACTAGAGAAAGAGGCTTTTATTCCTTTTCCGTTTCTGATCTAATTGTTCAAATTATGAAACATATCGTCCATGTTTTGTTGGTTCGAAGTTCGAAAAACATTTTCTACAAAGAGTGCAGATAGAACAGTTCTCAGTTCGCGAAATGACGAAACTCGAGACAAAAACTTTTTTGTCGTATCCGCATCACAACCATATGAAGTTTTAGCATTTACTGTGTTGTCAAAATTACGTGTGAGTTAATGCACCACGAATTTATTCTTGCGGGTTCGATTTGCTTTATATTCAGTAAATCAATGCTGTAATCGGACGTCCGTTGTTTTGTTGCATTTATTCCTTCTTGTAGGCTTGATGACCTAAATGTACCTTTTTTAGGTCAGCTATCTTCATGTTTGCAAACTGTTGACTAATCGAAGAGTACATAAATAATTATATCGATTATTTCAATCGGCTGGGGGCTCGAGAAACGGAGCCCATATCTGCAGTATAGAGCGGGAGCCGCGTCTCGCGTTGCCATGGTTACGGACATGTTTTGCGCGGGTGCACCCCGGCATCACCGCATCGGCGGTGGGCGCCGAATGCGGAGCCCAAGACAAACTTCTTCGACCGTGCGATAGCTTAGAATTATTTTGTTAAACTATTAATTGACTAATGACTGAAAGTTTTTGCACTAAACCAAATCTTTGGAATGAGTATAATTAATACAATGCATTCCATGTCTTCCTACCGATAAAAACCTCTTGCCGCCTTTAGCGTTGGGGGGAGGCGCCGCCCTTGAGCCCTCCCTCACCAGCCGCCACTGGATGAAGCAGCGCATCGCGCTCGGCGCTCGGCGCCCACCGCCAGCGCCAGTCAATCTAGGTGCTTTTCGAGTTCCAGCCTTACTAAATATTACCGCATGTATTTACTTACACTTTGCACCAAATAAATACAAGAGCACCGAATCAGACTGAGATGGGGCTTCTCTATATCCTGCAAAGTTTTTTCATCTCTCGTTCAGTAAACTGAAGCTTGTCAATTCGTATTTGCGCTCTTCTGTCGGCCAAGAAAGATAAACAAAAATAGGTATTACTTTCAATCGATGAAACAGCTACGTCAAGCTTGAATCTTGTGAAATTATAGACGTATTTTTTGAATCGAAATCTAGAAAAGTTCAGCTAGGTGGTTGAAGTTTCAAGATTTTTTTTTCATTTTTAATTTTTTTTGTCATAAAATTATTTTCAGTTACTTACTTGGGTATTTGAAATAGGGTTGCAACGTGCATCTTTTTCCATTTTGATTCTTAATATTTTGTCAATAACTTCTTGTTGAAGACTTTTTTGTGTGAAAAGATTATCAATTTGTCCTAATGTTTTTATTTCTGGGTTGGGAAGCTCGACTGCAAAAGAATGAACGGCCAGGAGTTTGAAAATTTTATCTAGGAGCCGAATGAGTTTATTATTGACTTCACCTATTTTTTATGAAATATCGAGTGGATGATTTTAAAAATATGATGATCATCTTACTGGCCATTTGAAAAAAAATTTCATAGACAATTGTTCCCATTGTGACCAAAAATCCGGAGGGGGAAGAAATGGAAGCTTCTAGCTAAAATTTGAGATTATTATTAGCATTATTATTATTATCTGTGAAAATTTCCGCCTGCGGCGCTCTAGCGGGGCCTGGCCCCTTGGAATGTTCACCGAGATGTTCACTTCCTTGGGGCGCATAATTGTTACATTGCCACAGGCGCCAACAAGCCTAGTTACGGCACTCGTTACCCAAACTCACCCCTTTCCTCTCCCCCACTCCAGTTTCAAAACTCAACATCTACTTTGTGATACATCGAATGAGAGGAAATTGATTTCTCTTTCTGAAAACAATTTTTTTTGGAATTTTCAACCCCTCTCCTGATAAATTGAACATTCGGAGTATTTTAGGGGGAAAGGGGGCTTTTCGAAAATTCTGAAAATATTTTATTCAGGAAGAGAATTCAATTCCCTTCAATTTGATGTATCACAAAGTAGGTAGTGTCATTTTAGATTTTGAAGTTGAGGTGGGGGAGTGAAGGGATGAATTTGGGTGGCACTTTTTACACGGAAAATTTTCTCCCTCGATGCTGTGCAGGATGACGTTGACTGTACTCAAGAGAATTGAGAGATCAAAAATATTACATTGGAAACTCTGACAATTTTAGGAAGAAGGTTTTAGTTTAGGAAGAAGTTTTTTTTAGGGTTGAAAATTATAGAAATATTTTTTCAGAAAGAGAATTTAATTCTTTTCAATTTAATGTATCGCAAAGGGGATGGTGTCATTTGAAACTTCGAAGTTGGGGCGGGTGGGGGTGAGAAGGCTAAACATGGAAATCCGCCAATGTATGTTTCAGATGTCCCCCTCAATATAAAAATCGACCTGTTCGAGCTTTTTTCAAAAAAATGAGGTGAAATGCCCGAAGACCCCTCTGTTCTGTTTTCGTTGGGCCACCCTGTATGAGTTTTATTTCCATTCGGCCCTCGATTCGGTCTGATTTTTGATGGGGAATCACTCTCAAAGTTTTAAATAACCAATAATACTACCTAACACCGCCAGCCGTATATTCGATGAGCTTCATAAAAGATTCCATATACCATAGTATTATGGTTTTGGTCCAACACTTTTGAATCATCTGTAGGTACCTATACCGGGTGATCATTTGAAAACTATCCACCTGCAATAACTCCCGATACCTAGTGAAAATGTCTTCGAGTAAAAACAGGTCGATTTTTATATCGAGGGGGACATCTAAAACATATATTGGCGAATTTCTATCTTTAGCCCCCTCGTCCCCACCCACCTCAACTTTAAAATTTTAAATGACATTACCTATTTTGTAATACATCATATCCAACAGAATTGAATTCTCTTTCTAGAAAAATATTTATAAAATTTTTAACCCCACCCCCTTCTTCCTAAAATTCTTTGAGTGTCCAATTTAATATTCTTGACCTCTTAGTTCTCTTCAATGCAGTCAACGTCATCCTGCACAGCATCGGAAGAGAAAATTTTCTATGGAAAAACTGCCACCCAAATTCACCACTTCGCTCCCCCCACCTGAGCCTAAAAATTCAAAATGACAATACCTACTTTGTGATCTCGTTTGTGATACATCAAATTGAAGAGGATAGAATTCTTTTCTTGTACAAAATTTTAAAAAAATTTTAAAACCGCCCATTTTCTTCCTAAAATACTTTAAATGTCCAATTCAATAGGGAAGGGGTTGAAAATTTCAAAAAAAAAAATTCCAGGAAGAGAATTTCATTCCCTTCAATTTGATGTATCACAAAGTAGGTGGTGCCTCGTTTAATCTTGAAGTTGAGGTAGGGGAGAGCAATGGGATGAATTTGGGTGGCACTTTTTGCACCGAAAATTATCTTCTCCAGTGCTTTTTGGGATGATGCTGACTGAACTAAAGAAATTTGAGGGGTCCCGAATATTAAATGGGACACTCCGGGAATTTTTAGGGAAAAGAGGGGTGGTGTTGAAAATTTCGAAAATATTTTTTTCAGAAGGAGAATTTCTCGGAGAATTTAATTTTCTTCAGTTTGATGTATCGCAAGGTAGGTAGTGCCATTTGAAATTCCAAAGTTGGGGTGAGTGGGGGCGAGGGGGCTGAAGATAGAAATTTGCTAATGTTTGTGTTTTAGATGTCCCCCTCAATATAAAAATCGACCTGTTCTTGCTCGAGGAAATAGTGACCAGGAATCGGGAGTTATTGCAGGTGGATAGTTTTCAAATGATCACCCGGTATTATTAGTTATTTCAACAAGGACTCAAAAATTCATAAAATTGAATAGATACTTATTTTTCCACCAATAAATAATTAAAGTTCCTACCTAAGTGTAAGCGTGAGAGCAGAGCTCTTTCGATTGCATTGCTCTGTATAACTACTAGGTACCTATACCTAATAACAAATAAGCATGGCGTTTTTAAAGCAATGCAATCCAGGGGGGCCTGTGCTGGTGCTGTGCGAAATATCGCCCGCTTGGATCAGAGCGTCGCTGTCCAGCAGACTAATAAATAACGCTCAAATCCCGCCAAAATGTACCTCTCTGCACGAATCCATGAAATCGCTTTTAGTTTGGCAACAACTGCAACCAAAATAAGTGACAAAACCGACAAAAGATTCAAAAACTCGCATAAAAAGTTCGAAGCACACGTAATTTTCCCTCAAACCGTAAACGCCACCTTACGTCCATGGTAAACATGCGGCGTTGCCGCCTCGCCTAGTGCGAATAGGAAAATACCAGCAACCGCTGTGGTCAAAGCGAGATGGAACTACAAGTGAAATGACCGATCAGAGACGCGACAACAGTGGCCGAAAAGGTACATGACGGAGAGACAGACGCCATAAGCATCGAAAAAGTTTTGTGAAAGGTTTGTGTGCTTGTAATTTTCTAAATACCGTGAAATAATGATATGATGAGTAAGTACTATTCAACCTGTCATTTATATATCGTTGGCGTCGCGATGGCTGTGAAAAACCAAACGCCCTTTAGGACGCTTGTGTTTTGTTTGCTCAGAGTTATCGATAGTTACCTCTAGAATGAGCAATTTCTTTCCATAGTAAACAAGAGAAAATCGGCATTCATTTTCGGCGTAATCGGTTTTTGAACGTGTGCAGATTGGAAGGACGGGTGGAATGCCCGATTTCCAGTTTGTTCACGATACGCCGGCGATTCGGATGTAAGTACCGAGTAATGTACGTGTGGCCTGCATTGCTTTTTATCAACCGGCTGTCAAACGTTTAGATAGGTACACCAAAACACCAAAACAGAATATGAACGACTTGCAGTTATTTTTTAGTTTTGTTGTAAATGCTGTATATTATTTGCATTTTGTTAAAATGCTGCTAAGGTACCTACTCCGTGAATACAACAGTGCAAGTTGCCCATAACTCTGATAGAATCCTTGGGAGGGTCTGTGGTTTCAAGGACATTCGCGGAAGTTAGTCAAGAGTGCTGGTGATTATTGCGAAAATGTCTTGTTTCGTTTCCTAATTGCTTTTGCTGTGCTTTTACCATGTCATAGAAATTGTGTCAATTGGAATGATTAGATTGGCTAAATGCAGAATAATAACCGAATATTTTGTCGTTAAAGCCCTTCATTAAATTTCACGTCAATTTCACGCTATTGCTTTTGTTGGTATTAAGGTGGCCCGAATATTGGTCAAATAACACAGTTTTCCTTCAGTTCCAGTAACCTTATTATTAGGGAGCGGATTTATACAGGGTGATTCAAAAATGGCGCATTTCCTTTCGGGCACGTTATAGTGGACGTTAACGGAGCATGGGAAAAATAATAAAAAAAATTAATCGGCTTCGATTTGCAAGTTATTAACAAAAACAAATCTGTCCAATCTGGCAGCATCGCATTAGTACCTACCTCGCACCTTGAGATCAAAGAGGTACATCACAATAGCATTATTGTATTATTACCCTGGAAACTCCGTAGAACCTGCCATACCATACCAGACATACTTGCCAAATGTATTTTCACGGCACCTTTGAGGTGGAGGACGAATTTTAAAATTTGAAAATACGACTCAAATCTCAATTGCAAGAGAAATTTTCAATCGGAAACTACTAACGACATGTGACTCTTCGCAAGTAACAATGCTTTGCTTTAAAATCATGCAAACCGAAGAAGTTAAATCCTCAACTTTACCTCTTCGTAACTCGAAGGATAAATGAGCCAATTTTTTTTTACTATTTTTTCCGTGCTCCCTCAACGTCTCCCACAACGTACACGGGAGGAAATGCGCCATTTTTGAATCACCCTGTATGCGGTAAAAAAGCTCAAAATATGCAGTTTATATGCGCTTAAAAAGTATCAAAATATGCGGTAAAAATGTTCAAATAAAGCAATATACAGGTGTCCGTTTTTCGAGGCTAAGCATGGGTATCTCGCTTATCTTGAGAGATACAAAGTCGGTTAAATTAGGAAAAAGTTGCGCATTTTCATGACGATCAATAATCCTAAAAGAAATTTGACGTATCGATTTTCGTTTTTGAGATATCGAAAGAACAGGAATTTAAATTTTTGTTTTTATTTTTTATTCAAAAAACGGTTGAAGGTGGACTTTTCTGATCTAGACATTGTCAGTGCACTTTTTCTAGAGGAATCCAAAGCTGCCAAAATCTTTATTTTAGCTTTTAAAGCAACCGAAATACGACATTCAACTTTTTTCTCTAATGGGCGCCATATTGGATTTTGATATTTTTGAATACGGTATTCTTTTCTGGTTAGAACGATGTGCCACATGTCATTGTTGAATAAATGTTTGACATTTACGTTTTTTTTATTGTCAGTGCTGATTTTGTTTCCAAAGCACTCTTTGAAAAATAAGAAATAAATTTTTTGCTCTAAAGCATAAATTCAACAGTGGCATGTGACACATCGTTGTAACCAGAAAATAAAATTGTATTCAAAAATGTCAAAATCCAATATGACGCCCATAAGAGAAAAAAAAGTTGAATGTCATATCTCGGTTGTTTGGGAAGCTAGAATGAGGATTTTGGCAACATTGAATTCCCCTTGAAAAAGTGCCTTCACAATGTCTTAATTAGAAAAGGCTACCTTCAACCGTTTTTCAAATAAAAAATTAGAACAAAAATTACAAATTTCTGTTTTTTCTCGATATCTCGAAAACTAAAACTGACAAGTCAAATATCTTCTTGGATCATTGATCGTCATGAAAATTAGCAACTTTTTTCTAATTTAACCGACTCTGTATCTCTAAAGATAAGCGAGATACCCATGCTTAGCCTCGAAAAACGGACACCCTGTATGCGAGTAAATATGTGATATAAGCTGCAAAAATAGTGAAAATTCTAGCATTTACATGTAAAACCAACCAACCAACCTTGACCATCAAAGTAAAAAACAAAAATTTCCTTCGAAAATGTTGAATTTTTTTTTCTTGAAATGAAAAAAATCGTGATTTTCTAGCTAATATAGATGAAATGGCCAGAATATTGACAAAATATTCAGTTATATGCAAAAATATGGACTAAATATGCAATATGCGGCTATATGCGATTATATGGACTATCAATTTATATGTGGCAAAGAGTCAAAATAATGAATTAAATGCGAAATAAAACTTGGTATTTAGGTTCCTTATAGATGGAAACGTCAAGCTGCAAGTCGACAGTTGCATCCAGCTTAGCGAATAGAACATGTAAAAAATTATAAATCCGCTCTCTACTTATTATCTGAAAAAAGAAACATTTAGGTCTCTTTTAAAAGCTACAAAAATAGTCTTCAACTTGACGAGCTCAAATTTTAAATTTTTGAAAAATAATTTTCAAAAAAAAATCCCCAAATTTCAAATTTGAGCTTGTTAAGTTGAAGACCGTTCTTGTAGCTTTCAGAAGAGACCTGGATGGTAATTTTCTTTCAGAGAATAAGGTTACTGGAACTGAAGGAAAACTGTGTTATTTGACCAATATTCCATTCCGGCCCCCGGTAATGGCACCTGGCACCGGCACCGTGGCAATGCGATATTGGTGGGGCTCTTTTGAACAACAACTATGCTTAAATTGATCAAAGCATCGGTAGCTGCCGCCGCAACCATGGCCGACACCATTATACAGGGTGATACAATTTTTTTTTGATCAAATGTTCACAAATTGATGAGCTATACAATCGATTTACCTAACTTGGAAAACGCTTTATTTGTAGCGCAATTGTCAAATTTCACAGCCGCCCGAGATGTTATTTCAATTGAATTGTACTACATATTTACATTATGTATAATCTTCAAAACTTTTTGAAATAAATACTGAAAATAAGATCCTGAAAACTGTATCTACTTGATGAGTAGGTCATAATAAAGGGTGATTCAAATTGAGTTTCCACGTGAGAAGACGCTGTATTTTTGACATTTCAAAGAATTTTTCAATATCAAAGCGATAGTTGTGAAGTAGAAAGGTGTACAAACTTGTCTTCGGCGAAATACACCACTGAAAATCGGTTGAAAATTGTCCAATCGAATGCCATCTCTAAAAACGTCTATTTTATTGAGAATGATGGACCCATTTCAGAATTCAGATATGTCCAGGATATTTTGTTTCTCTGGTCAATAAGATGGAATGACATAAAATGACTAAACAAATATTCGGGACATAGGTATTTGATTCCTGAAATGAATCGATCTTTCTGATTTTTTTTTTGAGGTGCCACCGTAAATATTTCAAGTTTTTTCAGAAAAGAATTGAGAAGTGTCATGCATATTTGTAATCACTATAACAATGTGGATCGATTGTGCTGATTAAATACAGGGTGTGTCGAACAAATGCAAAAAAATTTGTGACACCCTATATGGTATGAAATGGAAAATTCTACTTGACATATTTAGAAACTACGGAAAATATTGTTTCAGGAAAGTTTTTTTCTTCTAATTACATATCGTGAAAAGAAAGTTTTTTTATGGGGGGTATCCGTCTCGCGTGAAGACCATGTTACATTGGGAGGGAGGAACTTAGTATATGATGTTAGCTTTTGCAGTATTAAGGTAAAAAATTGAAACTATTAAAAAAAAATGTTATAAGGTTTTATGAGCTCAAAACTTTCGGACCATACGTTATTTCCACTTTTGTATAAATGGCGGGTTCAAGATGGTGACCAAGAAGAAAAACAGTTGACTGTCTTATTTCTAAATGTATCAGACCTGAAGTCTGATGATTGCATTTAAAGTTTTCTGTGGAAATACCAAGTTTTACTTGAGTGTCTCAACGAATCACTTATTTATTGAAAACAGTTTAATTATGACTTCAATTCTTCAGTTTCTTGAAGATAACGAGTGATCGAATAAATTTCTCCTCAAGTCGCCTTTGATTCCTGAAAATCTGGCGAAAAAACTTGGCTAGCGAGGAGATCACTCAAGGCCTACCTTGAGAAATTTATTCGATCACTCAGTATTTCAAAACCGTTTACAACACCTTCATGGGCATGAAATTACGAATACATCTAATGATTTTGATGTCTCTAGGCTGTTCTGGTTTCTGAGGATTATTTCTTTATCTCTATCCTCAATTTCTCAACTCGTTCGGTATCAGTAGCTGTTATTTATTAGGAAAAAATCTCAGAATGTAAAAAAATTGCACATCATGTTTTCAATAGATTTAAATTGATTATAAAATATTTCTTATCAAATTGATATTAAAATCTTGGAAAACTGACCGTGTCATACGTGGAAGTGCGACTAGGGGGGCGCAGAGCTGTGTTAGTTCATCAAACATCAAAACCGCACGGAACCGCCTTTAATCTAGCCAGTCATCTTGGCGGCAGCCATTCAAGTCTGACAAAAATTCGTCCCGGGAAGCCCCAAAACGAAAGCAAATTGCAAATTGAAGGTACTCGCATCAATTTCAATCCAATACGCAACTTTAAGCGGCTGGGTTTTTTGAAATTTGGTTTATTCAACTTCTTACACGTAAATTACAGACCGCCACGGCGATCCTTGTTTCGCAAATATTTCTTCAGGGCTTGGCATATCTTTTCAACTGGAACATGCGAAAGGGTTGATGCACGGGGCCCTTTTTTTGGACGAAGGGCTTGTATATTCTTTATTTTGAACCATCGGAAAGTTGAACCGGCTTCGAGAGGTTAAAAATATTTTTGACAACTGTCACATTAATGTCATAGCTCTTTTGATTTATTTGTTCATTGGCGAAAATTAAAAACAGGTCGAAAAACTACTATATTTTCCAATAGAACAGAAAAAGCATCAGACATCACGTCTCGCAAAAAGGTTCCGTCTATCTGCAGAGGAAATGTACAAAAAATGTGTTTTCAAAAGTGATCCGGACGACTCCGTGTCTCTTCGTGAATTATTGTGACAAATGAAACCAGAGCAGCCAACCGCAAAGTTTTGGGGATTTTCTGAATTTTACATTTGGAAACCTAGAAACAAAATCTCACAGCCGACTAGAATTAGTAGAAGTAAACATACTATCCTCGGGTTCCACCAAAATTTTAAGAGCAGATTAAATCTATCACGCTGATAGTTGCTATGCACCAGCCAATAGGATGGCCAAATGCTTAGTTACTATCAGAGTGATAAAGTTATCGCGTTGATAAAAGTTTGGTGGAACCCGAGGTAAAGTATGTAAAGGACCCCGCACGATTCTTATGGAAAATGGCTCCCGGTTGAATTCTCTGAATTTTTGATATGTTGTAGCTCATGAGATACTAATCAAATACCGTGAACCCCAAACTCAAATAATGGACAGTTTTTCACCCACAGGGGGTTGAAGTTGGAGGTTTTGACGGCTTCAAAATGATATTATGACGTTAATAAAAGCTTTTTATTTGGTTTCTCTTCATGTTGTGTTTCATGCTAGATGTATTTATTTGATAGAAAAATATCAACCCCTGTAACGATCTATTTTTCCGTTACAATACTTACGCCTTTTTGATTTTTACGAGCCATGCCAATAATAATAGCTGTTATCGGTTCGGTCCGACTACCTACGTTTTTGTGTGCGCGGCCTTATCTCTGAGTTTTTCTTTGAACAAATAATAATTCGGCGTCTTATTCTCATTTTCACCTGTTTTGAAAAGATCAGCCTGGCCAGGATTTATAGAAGAAAATAAATCCTCTCGTCGTGGACGGATTTGTCAGCTCGATCAAATTTTGAGAAGAAGTTGTGTTGGTTGAAGGCCGTATTTTGTACAAATTCTTGGATAGCTGCGATTCACGTGGTCAGGTCAGTTTCATGGCGTTGATATTACTTTTATTCCCTAACGTAGGTACCTATTGAATTTTAGCTAGTGCCATTCTGTGAACTTCGCTGTTGTGTGGTGTGTTATGCCCATTATTTCCTCGCGCTTGATGCGGATTTATGGATCTTTGGAAATTTAACAGAAACATACAAGCGTAAAACCCTCGAACACTAGAGGTAGGTGTGCGTAAAATTCATTTTAGTGAGTCTCTCCAATAAGCTCATGACTTCCAGGGTTTTTCCTTTTGGAATTTTGGTCGAATTGTTCCCATTTCGAAACATAGACCAATTTGTTTAGTCCTGTCTATGCCAAGCGGAAATCCAGTTAGTCCCGGACGTTGGTCAAGTTCTTGCAAGGGAAGGATACCTTTTGGAACCGCGGGAAGCATCTCAAAACTGGAAGTACGTCAGCGTTATTCCTGTGAGGAATGTTAATTCGGCCACGCCGTCTGATTTGAAGAATCGAGTTAAGTAGGTACTATCCACCCTCCCCAAATTTTAAAATAAAGGCATAGCGCTACTCCGTATTCTCCGTTTATTCTGTTATTTCTTCATTTTTTGTAACGACGATTCGTGCACGAATATTCGATTTTGAAGTTCACCTCGACGCAAAAACATAAATAGGGAAAAACGGTAGATATATTTTTGTAGTGTTATCAGGTCCCTTCATGTAGTTTTTATAGCTTTTAGCAGTGAAATAACTCGCTCTAGAATAAGACGGTGATAATTAAATCAATAATAATTATTCGGCATTGATACAGAGGTTCAGTTGCGAACCAAACCTATTTGAGGTTTTTCTCGTGGACCAAGTAATTTTGCCTAACTGTACCTGTACTCTCTAACTTCTCTCAACCTGTAAATTTGGACTACTCGGTAGTTTATTTCTTTTTCCCTTTTTGTTCTACGAGACTTCATAATATATTACCATTCATTAAGTTATTTTAATATTTACCTGTTCACTAGTTTATTAATACCTAATCTTGGATGTTAGGGTTTATTTTGATAAATAGTTTCCTGCTTATTTCCTTCAGAAATAAGATTTAATATTTTCCAACCTTTCAATATTTATGTAATCATCTTTATTATTCAATCATTCAATTTAATAAGCACCATTTCTCTAACTTCAGTTCTTGATTCCAAAATAAAATCTATTCCATCTCAATTAGCTTTCTGATTTCACGCTATATCCGAGGGGCAGAGAAAAAAATCAGTGGCGCCGTAAACATCAAGATTTCAGGTGAAGTAAGTATCAGAACTCACTCCCACAAACCCTGAGCAAACCGAGCAACCCACCCCTTATAAGAAGGGCTGTGGCAAAGTGGCGCCCAACGTGGGGCCTATTTGCCTATTTTAGCCGTTTAGCCTTTTTTTTCTGATTTTATTTTGGAATTGAATATTTGTAAAATTTTGTTTTGTTTTGATAATAAATTAGTGAACAGTGTTTCAATCAGATTTCAAGTGAGAAGTTTTTGGAGTAGGTACTATTCGCGTTTCTAGCTTTGAAAATTTAGTTTTTTTTTATTACTAGCTGGATTTCCAACTTTAATTTCGACAGACTCTGCATACTTGCGCACTACCTTGTGATAGTGTGATTTGCGTCAAACCTGGCGCTGACGAATTATAACCAGATTGCTTTTTGATTTTTGTGACCGAAACCCATTATTGTGACTTGGACCCTAACTTGTTTTGTTTACATAGCGAGTTAGAATAGTTTTGCATTGTGGGACTTATAATTTATAATGATTTCTGATTCTCGGACTTAGAATAATTTTGACTTCGTTGGACTTTGAGGTCTCGTTTGAAATAATTCTGAACTTAGAGTGATTATCTCACTTGAGACTTGAGGTGGTCTGCTTGAGTGCGTGCCTTGAGGTAGATTTGGACTCGGGAAGCGGATCATAGGTAACCGTCACGTTGACTGACTGTTGGTCATACGGTCTTTTGCACATTTTGATTAACTGTTGATTATTTGTGGGCGATTTGGATTATTTCCTTGTGCAATATGGCTGAATTTGTGAAATTTTGTGTCGATCGCCTTCCAAGACAAGCTTTGGAATACGAACTGAAGGTAAGAGGCAGTAGTCCGGTGGGTGACGCCAGCGTTGACATTATGCGTCGTTCCCTGCGATTGGCTATGAAGATTGAGAGCGATCCCAATCTGAGTGCAGCCGAGTCTTATCCATACACCTTGCAGGAGGATGTAGCTGCTCTTACGACTTTGAAGGAAGACATCCTGACTCGACTAGACAGTATGACCTTGGAAAACTTGAAGAAGGTCGGTCAGAAGATTGGATCCCTTCTTGCTCATGGCCTTGGGAGAATTAAGCGTAGTCCTGCTACTACGGCTGATGACAAGAAGGTTGTGACTGACTGGCGACAACAACTTCTGGAGCTGGGAGGTACATTGGAAGGAAAAGTGGAAGCACTTCGACGACCACCTGTTTCTCAACAGCCACCTGTAGTTCGTCAGTCTACTCTTCTGAATTTGTCCACATCAGCAGTCGGGGGGCCAAGTAGACTCGTGAGTAGTGGAAGCAGCAGCAGTTCGGATTACGATGATGAGCCGAGTCGACTTAGAACTATACCTGTCAGAGACTGGAACCTGAAATTTTCTGGCGACGGCAAAGGATTATCTCTGACTGCATTCTTGGAGCGGGTAGAAGAGTTGAGACTCCCTCGTCGAGTTTCCCACGGCGATTTGTTTGCATCGGCAATCGATTTATTCTCGGGACCAGCTTTGGTTTGGTATCGTGGCAACCGCCAAAGGTATGATGGATGGAAAGCTCTTGTGGTTGGACTCAAGACTTACTTTTTGCCAAGAGACTACGACTTCCATCTACTAGAGGAAATTCGTCAAAGAACACAAGGGACGCACGAAGCTAGCCACTTATATTTTGCAGCCATGGCAAATTTATTTGGACGGATGACGCAGCCGTTGACAGAGGAGCAGAGACTGTCAATTGTCATGAAAAATATCGATCCATTCTTCCAGCCATTCCTTGCTTTCCAGGACATTACTTCTGTGGATCAGTTACTTGAGGCCTGTCGAGGCATCGAATATAGAAGAGACATCGCCAATTCATTTCAGCGACCTAACCGCAAGGTTGGAGCATTGGAACCAGACTTGGCTTATGCGGACACTTCATCTGGCAGATCTTCGGTGACTCAAGACTCTACGCATACGCCAAACGTTGATGATTGTCAAGCACGTGGCCGCCATAAGAGTGTACCGGTTGTCAATGAAGTGGAGCAGCGAACAGTGGAACGGCTTGATGTTCGCCGGGAAGCGAGAAGTGGACTGAAGTGTTGGAATTGTGGTGAAACTGATCATCTATCCTTTGGATGTCGTCAGCCTCAGAAGCGGTACTGCTACTCTTGTGGACATCCTGATGTCACTCGAAGGACCTGCCCGAAGTGTACTCGGAATTCGGGAAACGGCCAATCGAGGCGAAGATAGGAGGCCAGTCTTCGTCTCACGTGATCAGCATGGCCAACAACAGAGATATAGTGGAGACGATTCCATCTGTCCGTTATGTTCTGGACTACGTCGTTTCGCATTCTCAAGGTGACGAGCGCCCGTATGTGAAGATATCTATCTTCGGGATGGAGTTTTTGGGCTTATTGGATTCCGGCGCGAGCAGTACCATATTGGGAAAGAAAGGATGGCAAGTTTTGAAGAACCTTGGACTGGATTTGCTCAAGAGCGATGTGCCTGCTGTGACGGTTGCGAATGGAGAAGCGTGTGAATGTGTGGGTGTGTTGCGGGTTCCTGTGAAGTTGTGCAAGACCGAGAAAATTATAGACATCTTAGTCGTGCCGAAGTTGAGCCATGTTCTGATTTTGGGAATTGATTTCTGGAAGAGAATGGGAATCGTTCCTGACCTGCGATCGGACGAGTGGAAATTTGCAAGGTCTGATACTGGAGTTTCCGTTGATGTGCTTAGTGCTTTGAATCCTCGAAGTAGTCTGAGTCACATACAGCAGAAGGTACTCGACGATTTACTGCGTGACACATTTGAAGCTATGGGTACGGAGTTGGGATGTACACACGTTGTTGAACATAGAATTGAGCTGCTTCAAAACGCACAACCGATAAAGCAGAGGTTCTATCCAGTGTCACCGGCACTGATGAAACATATCGATCGTGAGCTGCAAGATATGCTGGAGAAAGGCGTTGTAGAACCATCTGATAGTCCCTGGAGCAGTCCAATTGTGATGGTTCGAAAGAAGGATGACTCGTACCGCTTTTGTGTCGACTTCCGCAAGGTCAATCGAGTCACCAGGAGAGATGCCTATCCCCTGCCGTTCGTCACCCATATTCTTGATAAGCTGCGGGATGCACGTTACCTATCCAGCCTGGATATTAAATCTGCCTATTGGCAAATTCCAGTAGAGGAAGACTCGCGTCAATTTACTGCTTTCACCGTGCCTGGTCGCGGCCTTTTTCAATTTCGACGTCTCCCTTTTGGCTTGCATTCGGCACCGGCGACATGGCAAAGACTTATTGACAGAGTGTTGGGTGTGGATTTAGAACCGTATTTATTCGTCTATCTTGATGATATTGTAATTGTGACGCCTACTTTCGAGAAACACATCGAGATTTTGACAAGAACTTTGTTTAGACTGAACTCTGCTGGTCTTACTTTGAGCCAAGACAAGTGTAAATTCTGCCGGAACGAACTCCGTTACTTGGGGTATGTCGTGGATGCGAATGGTCTGCACGTCGATCCGGAAAAAGTCAATGCGATCCTACAAATACCGACTCCAACTAAGATCTCTGAAGTGCGAAGCATCGTAGGATCAGCATCGTGGTATCGTCGATTTATACCGAGTTTTTCGACGCTGATTCAACCACTCACCGATCTCACCAAGAAGAGCGTGAAGTTCAAATGGGGCTGCCGCCAGGAAGAGGCCTTCAAAAGGATCAAGGAGTGTTTGATTTCAGCACCGGTTCTGACTTGCCCGGATTTCAGCCTACCATTTATTGTCCAGACAGACGCAAGTGACTTTGGCATTGGCGCCATTTTGACTCAGAACCATCCGACTGAGGGAGAGAAGGTGGTCTGCTATTTGTCAAAGTCTTTGACCAGACAAGAGCGCAAGTGGTCCACTGTTGAAAAAGAGTGCTACGCTGTTTTATGGGCCATCCAGAAACTACGACCGTACGTTGAAGGGACCAAATTCACCGTTATCACGGACCATTGGTCTTTGCAATGGCTCAAAGATATTCAAGATCCCACCGGTAGATTGGCAGGATGGTCCATAAAACTACAGCAGTATGACTTTGACGTTGTGCATCGGAGGGGCCGAGATCACGTGGTACCGGACATGTTATCACGGTCTGTGCCGTTGTTGGAGCTCGTGGGTGCAGTGGAGAACGTGACTGGTGACGTAGAGAGACCTTCGAGGTTGGATTCGGGACTGGACGGTTGGTACACAAGAATGTTGAGAGATGTTGGGGATAGTCCGTTGAATTTTCCGTCTTGGAGGGTGGAGCAGTCGGCTTTGTATAAGTGTGTTAAACGGGATGCGAGCTCGGACCTAACCACTGAGGAAAATAAATGGAAGTTCGTGGTACCCAAATCTCGTCGTGAAGAAGTTTTGCGGAAGTGTCATGATGACCCGTGTGCCGGACATTCTGGAGTCTTCAAGACTTTCAGGCGTGTAGCTCAGCAGTATTATTGGCCCAAGATGAAGTCCGATATTACCAAATACGTGCGATCTTGTTCGGTATGTGAGCGGAACAAGTATATCCAGAAGAAACCCGCGGGTTTATATGCACCACCACGTGTAGTCGACGAGCCATTCCAGGTCGCCTGTTGTGATCTTATTGGGCCACTGCCAAGGTCGAACAAAGGATTTAAGTTCGTCATGGTGATTATCGACTACTTCAGTAAGTTCACCCTGGTCATTCCGTTGCGTGATGCTACCGCTAAGCTGACTTGTCGTGCATTGGAAGAACACTTGTTGCTGATTTTTGGTCAACCAAAGGTGCTGATAACAGACAATGGACCGAACTTTAAGAGTGGAGAGTTCCAGAAGCTTCTTCGGTCGTACAACATACGTCAGTCCTTTACCGCTAACTATCACCCGCAAGCTAACCCCACGGAGCGTGTGAATAAGACCCTAGAGACCATGATCCGCTGCTACATCACCGATAATCATAGGACCTGGGATACTCACCTTCCGAAGCTGGCATGTGCGATAAATACTCAGGTGCACGAAACTACTCGGCGCACACCATATTCTATAGTTTTCGGGCGTGAGATGCCGACGAGTTTAGCCTTGACGGATGCGGAAGATGAGCCAGTGGGTTTCGAGGTGGATGAGAGCAAGATTGGAGGTGATCGAGGAGAGGTTCTTCGAGGAATTTTCGTGGATGTGAAGAGACGATTGTTGAAGGCTGCCGAGAGGAACAAAAGAACCTACGATTTGAGACGTCGCGATATAGCGTATAACGTGGGTTCGCGTGTTCTAAGGAAGAATTTTACCCAGTCGGACGCCTCAAAGTTCTATTCCGCGAAGTTGGCTCCTCGTTTTGTTGGACCATTTATTGTGACGAAGAAGGTGTCTCCATGGACATATGTTTTGAGTGATTTGGTTGGGAATCCTTGTGGTACTTGGCACGCCAAAGACCTCAAACCAGCTATTGGCTCACCTGCGGCTTAACAGGTTGGACCTGTTGGGAAGGAAGTTAGAAACACGAGGGACATTCAATTTTCGTATTTTGGGTGCGACCCACCTTCACTGAAGGCTTTGTCGAAATTGAATTTTAGAGAGCAGGGGTTAGCTTTGGACATGGGTTTGTGTTGGGAGGTAGAGAGGTTGCCTGATGCTTGATGCAGGACTCTGTTGACCTTCCGTAACTAAGTGTCACGCCCATATGTGCTCTTTCCTGATTGTGGGGATTTGTGTCTAAGTGTTCTACTACCTGACCAACCGGGATCGAAGTCTGTCTGATTTATTGGATGCCTCTTGTTCGTGTTTTATTCTACTTTGCCCTCTTGGCGGGGTCAAGAATACGCCATGGGTTTGCCAGACCGGAAGTAGAAGGCTTCCAATTTCTTTTGGCGTGATGATTGTGGCTGCGAGTTTCAACAACAACGACCCAGCTAGGCAAAGTTGGTGGTATTTGAGACTTCTTAATTTGTTTAATTCTTTTTGTTGATTAGTGGGGTGACAGCTAGTCTTTCAAAGAATTGTCTCCGTGGTTGACGGTGCAACCTCTCCGCTTCACGGAAAATCTAAATTTCGTAGTAGGCTACTTTCTTTTCAATCTTCACTTAAATTTCTCACTCTTGAATTATTGCTGGATTCGGTAGACAGAGCTTATCGTTTCTATTGCGTCTTTTGCCAAATTTTGTCAATTTTCTTGTGATTTTCTTTGCTCACCGTTTTATTGTCATTCCAAGGTTTAAGGTTGAATGTTGCATCTCTATGACGAGATGCAATGTTTCCTTAGAGGGAAGTTTTCCTTTTTTTTGAGGTTAGGGAGGAATTTGTAACGATCTATTTTTCCGTTACAATACTTACGCCTTTTTGATTTTTACGAGCCATGCCAATAATAATAGCTGTTATCGGTTCGGTCCGACTACCTACGTTTTTGTGTGCGCGGCCTTATCTCTGAGTTTTTCTTTGAACAAATAATAATTCGGCGTCTTATTCTCATTTTCACCTGTTTTGAAAAGATCAGCCTGGCCAGGATTTATAGAAGAAAATAAATCCTCTCGTCGTGGACGGATTTGTCAGCTCGATCAAATTTTGAGAAGAAGTCGTGTTGGTTGAAGGCCGTATTTTGTACAAATTCTTGGATAGCTGCGATTCACGTGGTCAGGTCAGTTTCATGGCGTTGATATTACTTTTATTCCCTAACGTAGGTACCTATTGAATTTTAGCTAGTGCCATTCTGTGAACTTCGCTGTTGTGTGGTGTGTTATGCCCATTATTTCCTCGCGCTTGATGCGGATTTATGGATCTTTGGAAATTTAACAGAAACATACAAGCGTAAAACCCTCGAACACTAGAGGTAGGTGTGCGTAAAATTCATTTTAGTGAGTCTCTCCAATAAGCTCATGACTTCCAGGGTTTTTCCTTTTGGAATTTTGGTCGAATTGTTCCCATTTCGAAACATAGACCAATTTGTTTAGTCCTGTCTATGCCAAGCGGAAATCCAGTTAGTCCCGGACGTTGGTCAAGTTCTTGCAAGGGAAGGATACCTTTTGGAACCGCGGGAAGCATCTCAAAACTGGAAGTACGTCAGCGTTATTCCTGTGAGGAATGTTAATTCGGCCACGCCGTCTGATTTGAAGAATCGAGTTAAGTAGGTACTATCCACCCTCCCCAAATTTTAAAATAAAGGCATAGCGCTACTCCGTATTCTCCGTTTATTCTGTTATTTCTTCATTTTTTGTAACGACGATTCGTGCACGAATATTCGATTTTGAAGTTCACCTCGACGCAAAAACATAAATAGGGAAAAACGGTAGATATATTTTTGTAGTGTTATCAGGTCCCTTCATGTAGTTTTTATAGCTTTTAGCAGTGAAATAACTCGCTCTAGAATAAGACGGTGATAATTAAATCAATAATAATTATTCGGCATTGATACAGAGGTTCAGTTGCGAACCAAACCTATTTGAGGTTTTTCTCGTGGACCAAGTAATTTTGCCTAACTGTACCTGTACTCTCTAACTTCTCTCAACCTGTAAATTTGGACTACTCGGTAGTTTATTTCTTTTTCCCTTTTTGTTCTACGAGACTTCATAATATATTACCATTCATTAAGTTATTTTAATATTTACCTGTTCACTAGTTTATTAATACCTAATCTTGGATGTTAGGGTTTATTTTGATAAATAGTTTCCTGCTTATTTCCTTCAGAAATAAGATTTAATATTTTCCAACCTTTCAATATTTATGTAATCATCTTTATTATTCAATCATTCAATTTAATAAGCACCATTTCTCTAACTTCAGTTCTTGATTCCAAAATAAAATCTATTCCATCTCAATTAGCTTTCTGATTTCACGCTATATCCGAGGGGCAGAGAAAAAAATCAGTGGCGCCGTAAACATCAAGATTTCAGGTGAAGTAAGTATCAGAACTCACTCCCACAAACCCTGAGCAAACCGAGCAACCCACCCCTTATAAGAAGGGCTGTGGCACCCCCTCCTCCACCCCCAACCCCTATCTACCATCATAAAATTCGAGATTACTCCCAAAAGCCCTGCGGATGGCTTCTGTGATTTAAATTATGAATTTTGACATGAAAATTATTTTCCACCCCTAATGTTGGGGTGCCGATTTTCCAATTTCCCTCGGTTAATTTGGCTGAATTTTTGGTATTGTGTACTTCTAATTCTGCTGAACAAAAAGTCCCAATGCCAAAACTTATTCCTATGGACAGTTTTCGTTCTACAAGGGACTGAATTTGAATATTTGAGAGCATAAATATTGAACTTCAGTCCCCTGTAGAACAAAAACCGTTCATAGGAATAAGTTTTGGTATTGAAACTTTTTGTTCAGCAGAATTAGGAGTATACAATACCAAAAATTCAGCCAAATTAACCAAGGGAAATTGGAAAATCGGCACCCCAAAATTAGGGGTGGAAAATAATTTTCATGTCAAAATTCATAATTTAAATCACAGAAGCCACCCGCAGGGCTTTTGGGAGTAATCTCAAATTTTATGATGGTAGATAGGGGTTGGGGGTGGAGGAAGGGGTTGATATTTTTCTGTCGAATAAATACATTTAGCATGAAACACATCTTGAAGAGAAACCAAATAAAAAGCTTTTATTTACGTCAGAATATCATTTCTGAGCCGTCAAAACCTCCAACTTCAACCCCCTGTGGGTGAAAAACTATTCATTATTTGAGTTTGGGCTTCACGGCATTTGATTAGTATCTCATGAGCTACAACATATCAAAAATGGGGTACTTGCCCAATTTTTTTTTATTGGCCTAATCGAGAGTGTGGTTAAAAATAATGTACCCGTATTTTTTCTTTTTCCTAAATTCCCAAAATTGCGGCCGTGATGCGTGTTTTAAAAATATATTTGTGACGTCACAAATATACTAAAAACTAAACCAACAGCACTGTTGGATTGGAAACTCAAAAAACTGTTATAGTGACATTACAATATTTGAAAAATACAGACGTGAGAATCCCACTGACGTTTCCCTAATGTTACCAACCTTTTGAAAAATAAAAAATAAAAAAAAATCTTTTTAACCAATGGATATATTTTCCAGAAATTTTCAGGAAATACTCTTTATTACTCTTGTTGATGATTGAAAGTATTTCCAGTCAAATCTGTTTCATTGGCAAGTACCCCATTCAGAGAATTTAACCGGGAGCCATTTTCCATAAGAATCGTGCGGGGTCCTTTTGTAACGTGAAAAAAATTGATGACATTTTGAAATTTGGCAGTCTACAACAATTGAAATTTTGCGAATTTTCACCTTTTTTTTGCAATAATTTGCATATGAGAATCCGTCTTAGTTCGTTGAAGCCTTCAACGAGAATTTTCGTTATATCAGTAGCCAGGTAAGAATGATTCTGATTGGTTTTTGTTAAACTAAATACATATAACAATACCGAAATCTATCTTTCGTTACGAGTGCTAGTCGCTAGAGGTCCAGCTCAGCGAAGGGCGTCCAGCTTTACAACAAGTGCAGGTACAAAAAGTCAAAATGCCAAGCTCATGGTGATTGATAGGCACTAAACACCTACCTGAACGTGGCTTTCATGCATTGTTCGAGTTTGAAATATTTGCTTTGTGACTTTGTTGTTGGATGGTAGGTGATGTACACTGAAAGAATGTTGCGTTCTTTAACACTTTTCAAGTGGGTTTAAAGTGTGCGATTTTGCAGTTTGCTCACGACTTTACATACGGTCTTGCCTTTTTACCAACATTTATATTATCATGTTCTTTTTTTTTTTAATGGTCGAAAACTATTTTAGGATCAAATTTGGCTATGTCAAAATACAAAAAAGTTCACCGTACTGCGTAAAAAATCAAAATCGTAGGTATGCGAAGCCAGAAGCAAAATCGCATAGTGTAAACCACTGACGGTGTAAACCCACTATTAGGCGTGTTTCTTCAACACAGGCTGAAACCGTTCCCTGTACGGCCAAAAGTCCAAAGCATTCGCAGAAATTAATGTTACCTACCGCTCATCCCAGATGAACCGTGCTAATTCGGTTGTCAAAGTAAAGATCGTATGGGTAAAGATTGTCGTACGATCACTACAATAACCGTGTTTTTGTCGCTAAAAAATTAATTCAAACTTATACCTTCATTTGAAAAATGGAAAATCTTTGTTATTACTTTTCGTCGGATATTATCGTAAACAACGTTCCTAATGATATTGTGGGGTAATTTTCAGAAAATAAAATTCATGCAGGGCCCTATTCTTCAGATGTCTGTATGTTTGCAAAATAAAGGTATGTTCGATATTCAGATCAGTCAGTGGGGCGACCAATTTTTGAGTGTGTGACTTTTGATATCGAGACGACAGTTCTGTCTTGAATGTCAAATACTTTTTATTTTCTTTCTCTTTCTCTAGCGCACTTTCGTAAGAAAATTACGCTTATGTGGCCGGTTTGTCTGCTGGTCTGTCCGTCTGTCTGTCTGTCTGTCTGTCTGTTATACTCCTCCTCGGGGAATGAAGCTAGAGCCTTGGAACTTTTTCTTATGGATAATTGATGTCCCCAAGGGTGACCAATGGGCATTTTTTTTATCCATACATCGTTATCATTATTATTATCAAAAAACAATGATTTACTGTACACTTCTAAGAAGTTGAACTCCTCCTCGGGGAATGAAGCTTGAGCCCTGGAACTTTTTCCGATGGATAGCTTAGGTTATCAAGGGTGGCCAGTGGGCAGATTGGATTTCATGGTTGCGCCCCATCCTGCCCGCCATATTGAAATTTCTTATTAGTGAAACGATTTTCATGAAACTTGGAACTTACCCTTGTCTCGTTCGATCATTCTTATTTTCAAACTGGATTTCATGGTTCCGCCGCCAACTTGGCCACCCATATTCAAATTTCTTATTAGTGGAACGATTTTCATGCAACTTGGAACTTACCCTTGTCACGTATGATCATTCTTATTTTTAAGCTAAATTTCATGATTCCGCCGCCATATTGAAATCTTTTATTAGAGGAACGATTGTCATGAAACTTGGAACTTATTCTTGTCTCGTATGAATATTCTTATCTTCGAACAAAATTTCATGATTCCGCCGCCATATTGAAATCTCTTACTAGTTGAACGATTGTCATGAAACGTGAAACTTACTCTTGTCTCGTATGAACATTCAATTTTTAAGCTGGACTTCATTTATATCAATTACAAATCTGCACTAAGAAAATGCGCCATTGCGACTCACGCACGTGAGGGGATATTCACTTGTTGTTGAAATTTTGAATTGAAATTTAAGAAAAAGTACATATAGGCATTATAGTCCAGGAGCTTATGTAATCCCGTGGGATTTTAAATGAAAGAGCATAGTGACTATGTGGAATACATTCTTTAGATGGCCAGCAATCACACCTCACCGGGTGTTTTGCTCGAATTTCTTGCAGGAAATTTATACAGGGTGAAACAGAAAAAAATAATAAAAATTCGTAGCTCCAGACTGGAAAAAATTGGAAAGATTAAACTGCATACGTGATTTGATTCTGTTGTTGTGTTGATTTCTGCCGAATTTGGTTCCAATCCATCGGATAAATTTTGAAGAATTAAATGACAAAGCTTTGAACTTTGACATTTTTTAATATTTGACAGATGCCATGCGGAGCAATACTTTCAACAATTTTAAATACAGTTTTTCAAGGGCTATCAAAAGACATATTGCGAGTCAAGTTTCGTGACATATGCTTTCTGTCATTTTTGATGGTGACATTCCCGTTTGACAGATGACAACCAAAATGTAACAGACTCATTCGACGACAAAATCATGTCCGCATACTGAATTTCAAGTCGATCGAATTAACGTTGCGGCTGTTATCGTGGAAGATTACAGACACAGACACACACAGCTTCGTAATCTTATCTAAAAAACTTTGCCATTTAATTATTCAATATCTATCCGATGGATTGGAGCCAAATTTGGAAGGAAGCAACAAAACAAAATCATTAAATCAAGCCCGCAGTTGCAGCTTTCCACCAGTTCCCAGTTGGACGTTACGAGGTTTTAAATTTTCTCCTGGCCGTTACCACCGGAGACGGCCGCTCGTTTGGATTTTGACCAGGACGACCCGTGTTTGGTGCAGGACTCAACTCATCTGTCCTTTCCTGGTGGGGGATTGACTTTTTTCGAAAAATTCCAACTGATATCGGAAGTAGATTGCATTGGGCGTCGTGTAGGCTCATTTTCAAATCCGACACGGCTTCGCTCTTCCGACGATGATTTTTTCAAAGTAATAAATTTAATTTTCAAGTTTTCTTGTTTTTCACTCTATTTACCACGAATGTCAATTTTTCAAGCAAAACCTTTAAAAGCATCAAGTCGGGCATCCACCTGGTGATTTGTACCGCTCCACCCTCTATAGTTCACGGAAAAAAAAATTTTCTTCTTTTCTCTTGTTTCACCCTGTATAAATCCCCTGCAAGAAATTCAAGCAAAACACCCGGTGAGGTGTGATTGCTGCCCATTCAAGGAATGTATTCCTCATGGTCGCTATGCTCTTTCATTTAAAATCCCACGGAATGCTTTTTATTTACATATGCTCCTGGACTAAACTGCTCACAAATTGAAGTGGATATTTTTAAAAAAAGGTTTTTCTAAAATCGCCAGAAAATTCTTGAAAATCATTCGATTGTGAAACCGTTTGCACTGTTTTGAAGAAAAATGTCAATATTTTCAAGAACTACTGAAGTCCTCCACAAAAATCACATGGATATGTCTAATACAGGGTGATGAAAGAAGTCGTTCAGTTTTGTTCTTTTTTAATCTCATGCAGGAGATTGTTTATCCACCCTGTACACCTATACTTGTTTGGATCTTATAGTCTGTAGCTTATGTAACTCGCTGGTTTTAATTTTTCCGCTTTCCGTTGCGTACTTACCGAAATATAGCCTTTTTACTTTCCAAAGTCATTTTGTCAATGAATAAATCCGGAGGCTACTGGATTTTTTGGTACTTACAAAACAATGCCACTTGGTAGTTTTAAAACGATTTTTTGAGCAGATTTCAAATGGAAGACTACACAAAAATATACAGGGTGTCGCATGAACGAAGAAATTTGTTTCTGACACCTTATTACAGGTTGTAGAAAATTTCACTTTTCAATTTTACAATTTTATGTCTAACAAGAAGAGATCGTCCATTACTGGAATTATTCTCGGGCGACCTTCTCCATGTGTGATTCGGGCACTGCCAGTGGCCTGGAGTCGTCTCTTTGCCCACTGATGACACTTTGTGATACGTTCACCAAATTGGCAATTTCTCTTTGCCTTGTACCATTCCGCAAGATATTTACCACGATATCGAACTTACCTGGAGTTGATCTTTGCAACGGCATTTTGCTACTGATTATTTTGAAATAAAATGAATCTTATAAATGATTTTTTTTTGCGACACCCTGTATACATCAGATGGTTGAGGCGCAATACCTTCGTTAATTTTGGAATCTGCGCAAAAATCGTTCTGAAAGTACAAGTGGCATTGCTTAGTACAAAAAAAATCCAGTAGCACCCGGATTTAGTAGATTCATCGATAAAAAGACTTTGGAAAGTGAAAAGGCTATATTTCGGTAAGTACGCAACGGAAAGCGAAAAACTAAAAACTGACGAGTTACATAAGCTGCAGACTATAAGATCCAAGAAAATATAGGTGTACAGGGTGGATAAACAATCTCCTGCACAAGAGCAAAAAAGAACAAAACTGAACGACTTTTTTCATCACCCTGTATTAGACATATCCATGTGATTTTTGTGAAGGACTTCAGTAGTTCTTGAAAATATTGACATTTTTCTTCAAAACAGTGCAAGCGGTTTCACAATAGAGTGATTTTCAAGAATTTTGTAGCGATTTTAAAAATACCTTTTTTTAAAAATATCCACTTCAATTTGTGAGCAGTTTATTAGGCAATTAGCAAGTTCATAATATAAGCTCAGGGGCGTGATTCTTGAACGTGTTCGGAAAGTTTTCGTATATGAATTCTCCTTTCTCGCAGCCCAAGTGCACACGAAACCAGTAAGATTCGTATACGAAAAGTCATTCGAATAACTCGAGAATCGCACCCCGAAGGCACTCCAGAAGTAATCCTCAATGTCTAAAATAAGTAAAAATACCATTTTAGCATTTTTTAATTCGTTCATTCAACGCCGGCCTATTTCTAAAACGAGGCCTAACACTGACGCCGGTGAATGCTTTCCGCCACTATACCCGAAATTTTGACGAACCCCTGTGTGTTCCAACACAGGGTAGGGATTTTTAACGACCACCAACATCGCATGGGGTCGGCACAATCGTTCGTATTTTACGTGTTATGCGACACACATTCGTGGGTCGTCTTGCATTTAGCCAGCATTCTAACTAAATCAAAGGATGATCTTTGGAGTGGTAGTCGAACGCGCTGACTACCACACCACAAGCTCCTCTTTTAGCAATATAAGAGTATTATAATAGATAAGCGCTTGAAATTAAGTGGAACGCACATCAACTTCATTGAGCAATCGCTCCAAATTCCATTTTCTGATCAACAAAAGGCCAATTATAATTGTGTATGGTGCGTAACAATATGTATATCCTGTACACTTTTTTGTTTCAGTAGAATGACTTTTTGAAGCAAAAATGAAGTGATGACAAGCTGAAGCGCGAGGAGGATACAGCTGATGGCCGCTGATAGCTTCGCTCTAAAACTTTGCAGGTGTCAGCCGTAGCCGTAGCTTGTCACTTAATTTTTGCTCCAAAAAATCATTCTATCGCAGCTTTGGATCCGATCGAAACTCTATCCAATCGGGTCGATCCGCTCGAAATTTGGTGCTTTGGCCGGCTTGACTTTAGTCGAGCGGATCGAGCTCGTATCCGCTCGTATTGTAGCCGATGCGAACGGGATTGGATCGAAGTGACAGATGACCAACTTGTTAACAAAGCGTAATTTCTACGAAATCAAGGGATGCCTTCCAGTAATTGTAAATAAAATAGAACAAGAAAATTGAAATCTTTTTAAAATATCTTTCGGTTTGGCGCAGTTTGACGCGTTTCAAACCATGTTGTTGTCTGTCGTCAATTCTAACCTAATTCCAAAGGAGTGAAACAGAATTGAATGAAGCGGATCGAACGTGTGATGATAAAAACGCGCTTGACTGAAGCCACTCTGGATCCGATCGAAACTCGAGCGGACCGAAAGCTGCGATATAAACGAAGTCAATGACTCTAAAGCACAAAACTTGAAAAAATTCAGGTCATCGAAAGTTTGGTCTGTTCAAAACAAAAATCATATCTCCCTTGTTAGACGTCCGATTCGAAAAATTACTAAACTATTTCGAGGTAAGACATGAACTTCATATTGTCATAGTTGAAATGGTAGAAAAAAACACATTTTTTTCACAAACGGAGTATGATTGAACACAATCAAAATTCGCACTGGTTTAGATGCCACCCTATACGAACTTTATTTGGGCAGTATTGAGTTTTGTATCTACCTATCTACCTGTATGGTATATAGTATGGATTGCCAGAAGATGAGGCTAACGGACACCGCTAACCGAATCAAATATTTGGCGGGAATCAAAAGTTACATCGTTTTTAAGAGACAAAATTTTCGGTCGCGACACGTTGAGTGGTGCCCAGTTTAGAAGAGGTACTTGGAGGTGTTAAACACTAACATATTTTGGGGATAGTTTTGCGTCATTGTTTACGCATTGCTTCTCTTTACCCCTGCCTGAAGCTTCTTGCCCATGAAACTCATTACGTATGTTGTTTTTTTTCTAGACGATACGGTTCCAAAATGAACACAACTTTGAAGCCCGTATTGACTTCGTCGAGTCCGCAAAATCCTCCTGTGACTTCTCACCTGAACAAACCGGTTCACTCTTCCCAAACTGGTCCCACTACCTACGGCCAGCCTCAGGGTCTGAGCAATTCGGCCCACAATCCCATCGACCACAGCAACCATCCCCCGAATCCGGCCCACCAAGCCAACCATTTTTCCACTTCGACCAATGCATCATCACATTACCCACCAGTTAATACTCCGTCTGCAATACCTCCCGTCGCCACCACTCATCCGACGATACCAAATGTCACCCAGAGCATCTCGGGTGGTCAGTCCTACATAAAGAGCACCACCTATACTGGAGAATACCAGCCAAACCTCGGACATCCACCCAACAATCCGATGCCACCTGTCATTCAGAATATTCCCGCAACTCAACAACCTCCTCCGCCACCACCACAGCAGTGCGCCTCCGCCGCACCGCCGCCGCCTCAGGCCGAAGCGGCGACGCCCGCCGAGAAGCCCCATTCGAATGGCACACCTGAAGTTCAAAAAACTCCCGAGAAGGCAGCACCGGAAAAAGCGCCGGAACCACCCCAAGAGAACCATGTGTCGTCAGCGTCGCCGAAGATTCCAGCCGTTCAAAGTTCGCCACAGGCTCCCAAGGAGGATGTAGCCCCGCCGGCGTCATCGGTCGCTAGCAGTGCTAAAGCTGATGGCGGTGCTTCAAAGGTAAAGGCGGCCACTGCTGAGGCTGCCCCTTCAACCGCTCCCAATAATCAAATGAGCAGCTCAACTACCGAGCCAGCAGCATCAACAGCACCGGAAAGCAACAGCGCGGGCTCTTCAAAGGCCACTGAACCGGAAAGTTCGAAAGTCAGCCCATCCAAAGAGGCCAAAACTGAACACGCGGGGGCTGCACAAGATGCTGCTGCTGCGCCCAAGGAGAAGACATCGCCGGTCAGTAGAATCAAATTGTATCTGTTCAAAGTCAATAATTAATATTGAACCATAACATTAATTTGCTTTAGTTGCGTTCAGAACCAATTAGCAAAAAATGTAAGCATAGAGGTATCAGGAGATCACGAACATGTCTTCATTCAGTCTTGTGTAAAGTGGCCATTACGTCTCTGCTCGCACTTGCGAGGAGGTATCCAAACGCACCTATTATAGCATAGAGTAGTAACAAGTCTAAAGCATAACTAGAGCTGCCATGCAATGTAATCTTTTGATGAGATAATAATGTCTTACAACCTTGATATTCCCTCGCGAAACTGTCGCATTCTCTCACTCAACATTGATATTCTTTCACTAAAATGTTGAAGCAGCACAAGATCTACGCCATATTTTATGTTTTTTGAGTTTATTCTTACTGGTTTTTCATGCTCTATCGATCATTGAAATTTTTCAGATTAATCCTGAACCATCCTGTATATTACTTTATTCACAATGAGTTAGCAATCGATACATTTCTTACTTTTAAAAAGTTGGAAAGTGAATGATTCCTTACAGGTTGGAAAATAATGTCACTTTCGGCCCGTGGGCCGAAAATGACGTATAAAGAGAGGTGATCTGATCTAAATAGCTGTCGCGGAGCGCGGAGTATTGATGGATGCGTTGTTTGAAAAAGTTGCCTATGCTTTCCTGATAAAAACGTTTGACGCGAAAAACTTTAAATAAAGCCAGTTATTTGCATTTAAATAACTGGATCATTGTGAATAAAGTAAAGCGGAGTAAAGCGTCATTACAGCCTACGGGATTCTATCTTACCTCGGCACGCCTCGGTAATATATTAAATCCCTTCGCTGTAATGAGACATTTTCCACCTCGGTATGTAATATACTATTACCGACCCGTCCCCTCACTCGGAAGGGAAAGTTATGTGATGATGTAGGAACACCGTTCTGACACGATAGCTGTCGAACCGCTAAACCCGATCGACTTGAAATTTGGTATACAGATAGGGTCTTGTTGTCAAATAAGCTGATTAGTTTTTGACTCATCTGTCAAACCAAAATGTCACTATCAAAAAATGGCAGAAGGTTTATCTCACGGAACTTGACTTGCGATGGCTGAGTTCATCCGCAATGTAGCGCTAGCCTAGCGCTTACTAATGGTCACGTGATGTTAAGTGAGCAGAGGTAGGTGCGACTGAACGCGCATTCTTGAAATAACAGTCAGGATTGACAGTTGACTGATATAACTGACTCTTTAATGCCCCTTGTATCGCAGATCTTCTCATATATAGACGGTTCCCTCGGCGGTTTCCTTTGCTCGCAGCTCGTGCGCAGGTCTTCTAACCGGGAGCCGTTGATCGGCCGGGCTGGTTGCATGAACTTGACCAATGATGGCGCCAATCGCCAATATAGGTGAACCTGCGCCCCGAGGACCCCGCAGGTGAATGAGAATGGCTATTCCTACCAGTTTTTGAACGGGCGTGAACTTCTGCTCTTTCGATTATTTAATACACCACCCATGCAATCTCGTAGCATTCACAGTTCACACACCTCCATAATTTATTCTTCCACACTGCGATTTTTGTCATATTTGACGCCGAATTTGACGTTAAGTTTGGTTAACTGAGCGACAACCTATCAAGTGAGCAAGAATATTTTTGCTAGATAAAATGGCGGCCGATGAGTTATCACTCGGTGAGCGCTCTCGCTGATATGTGGCGTTCAGCCGCAGCCGGCTGAGAGCTTAGTAAGCGCTTTGTGCGGATGAACGCAGCCAATATGTCATTTGAAAGCCCTGAAAAAGCTGTATCCAGAACAGTTTAGAGTGCGTTCCACTAAACGATCGCAACGACCGCAACGCCCGTCTACCCGTTCCACTTATAGCCGCGGTCGTGTGTTGCGGTCGTTGCTACGTCACGAATGACGTCATACATCGCGACCACTCCAAGCCCACAACGATCGCGCTGAAAAGGTGAGGCGTTGCGGTCGTCTTCTGGTCGTTAGCGGCAATGTTGCCAGCTCTAGCAATTTATATTGGAAATTGCGACTTACTTTTTTGATTTGGCAATGGCGACCTAAAGTGACGACTTTAAAGTTCAATCAGTTCTATAACGATTTTTTTTTTAATTTTGCCTCCTTCCACATGATTTTACGCAACTTCATTTAAAAGATAGAGACCATTGGCAGGGCACTGCGATTTCGCGCAACACTAGTTTGGCTACGCATCAGCGGCGTAAAACCAGCAACACTGTCGCTGCAATTTTCTCTACAAACGTCAAACCCATGCGTCAAACAAAAAAGTTGTGCCGGTATCCCATCCATAATTCCCATACGGTATCCTTATGGCGAACTCAAAAAAAATGAAATTAACACTGTTCAACGCCATATTGTTGTTGTGATTTGAGTTGACGTTCAACTGTCATGTCATGTGGCTCCCTGACCACAGAAAAGACGTGACTCGAGTGACTCGACACACCACGACGACCGCACGCCCGTTCCACTTGAGTTTCCGCTCACAACGACCGCGGGCGTTTGCAAGCTAGTGGAACGGGAAAATCTGCGGTCGTGGGCGTGGGCGTTGCGATCGTTTAGTGGAACGCACTCTTAGAAGTATTTCTCTGTCACTTGTCAAATGATAAAAAATGTCAAAGTTCAAAACTTTGCCATTTAATTATTCAAAATCTATTCGATTGATGGGAACCAAATTTGCTCACAAGCAACATAACAAAAGAGTCAAATTAAGTCTGCAGTTGTACTTTTCTACCATTCTCCAGTCGGGCGTTATGAATTTTCAAAATTTCTCCTAGCCGTTGCCACCCAAGAGGCCTCTCATTCGGGTTTTGACCAGAACGACTCGCTTTTGATGCAGGACCCCACTCAAAAGTTCATTCCTGCTCGGGGATCGACTTTTTTCGAATAATTCCAACTGATACCGAAAGTAGATTTGATTGGGCGTCATATAGGTCCATTTTCAAAATCGACACGGTTCCAGTTTTCCGACGGTAATTTTTTAAAAATGAAATTTGCACATTCCGTGAATTTGAAAAAACTGCATTGCAAACTTTGCATGCGGTGAGCCTCACGAAATATTCATTAAATAGACTCACGGTTTTCGATTTGTCCTCTCTGGAAAAACTGCAAATTTTTCAACTTCTTATCCCGTTAACAGATTTTCACCATTTTTTATAAACAAGAGATAACTGGTTCTTGAACATTTTTCATTTTTCAACATTTTTTTTCCAATTTCCCGGGAATTTTCCGGTTGAAAATGTAAGACCGGCCTGGGTTTTCGTGACCGGACTCGAATTATGGAGCTTGAGGCTTTCCCGGAAAATTCAAATTTTCCTGACAAAACTTTCAATTTCCTGCAAGATATTTTCAATCTTCCTCTCTAATTCCAACTTCCCACTCGAAGGGACGTTTCAAACAAAAATTTCCATAGGTTCCTGGATACTAGTTGGGAAAGTTTTGAAGTGACACAACCGATTTTTCTAAATATTTTCTGCTTGGACCTCACCTGGAGATACGCATTCTATATTCTACAGTTCGCCGTTCGTTCGTTTGTTGTTCTTCGCCCCACTGTCAAAATCCAAGATTAGGCTCGTTTTGTGACACATTAGGGATCATTCAGCAGGCACTATGACAGGGAGAAGCCCTGCGGTAGGTGCTTTAAACAAACGATGTACGTCATCACTTCATTTATTCATTTCAACTTGGCTTGAGAAACATATTTTTTCTTATTTTGCTCACAATAAAATATACTTTAATCCTTGATGGTATCATCATTCTGGTATTCTATGTGAAAAATGAGAAATAGATCTCAAGTTCAAATTAACGATTGAACCGATACGAAATCGTTTGCTAAATTGTCGCGACTATAGCACATCATGTTTGCGACTGCCGAGCGGTGTGATAGGTCATGCACAATGATGACCTAACATTACCATCGCCGATAACATTACGTTAACATTAACATCATTGTGGATGGCCTATAACATAACAGATGCTACCGCCATAACAGTCACCATTCGCAATGTTTTCCACTGCAACCGCAGTACAATGCATTGCCGGTAGCGTAGTCCAAGGATGTCCATGGGAGCGTGCATGACCTTCAGCTATCAAAGCGTAGGACAGACAGAGCCCATGGTGGTGGAAATAAACCACTTGTGGGACTGGCAGAGTGGAGGGAATGCTTATAGCCCGGGTATTTTAGGTGCTATTCAAGTCAAAGCGTGAACTAATTTATGGTCGGCCAAATTTTTCATAAAACGACAGTAAAGAGTGTCTGCTATAACATACCAAAAGTCCCCTAAGATCCCGTGTCGGCGTCCCCCTTTTTGGGGCGTTTTTTCTGATATATGACAGTTAGGGTGTAAGTATAACACACAGATATTGGGACGCGCGCCTGTCACCCGGAATAGCTCAGTGGAAAAGGCTTTGCTTTCCGATTGATGGATCGCTGGTTCGAATCTCGTTCAAGACACAATTTTTTTTCCGTGAAAGTGATTTTTTCCTTGTCCTAAAAATTATCCAAGGTATGAGAATGCTTATTCTGAAGGATTTTCGACTTTTTCCTCGAGAAAATAAATCTATTAATACGAGTTCTGGACACAAAATAAACAAAAAGCTGTGATGCCATCATGGCTTTTTCGTCACATTTTTCAACTCATAAAATGTAGTTACCTGTCCATTGCGAAATTGTATTGGTATTTTCAATAATAATGCTGGACGAGCATTTCCACTTGTCCTTGTCAATCAATTATCAATTATCCTTATCAATTTAAAATACAGGTGATTCCAAACTGTCGGGCTATCGCTAGGGTGTTGCTAAATGGCACCCGTTCGAGTACAAATGTGCAAAATATTCTATTTTCGCGATATCCGAAATGTACAATAATGATTAAGAAAGAGTAACAAAAATAGACCTTTTGAAAGGAAGGCCTAAAAAAATAAAAGCCAGTTTTGAACCAAAAATAAACTTTGTAGAAACATTTTTGTGCCCATGGGTTAAATAACAAGAATTAATTGAAGAAGTCATCCTCGTCTTCGTTCGTTCGTTCCCCAAAAATTTTGAGGTGCCTCCGTACTCAGAGTTTTGGTGAAGTAGTTTTGTTGACATATTATCAAATTTGATCAGAAAAACCAGCTGAATCCAACGGTCTTTACCGCAACTCGCTAGCTTTAACGGATATTGAGAAAAATGGGTGTGGACATCTTTTTTGAATGACCATGTATATAAAAAAAGGAAGTGGTTCAGATTGTAGATTGTAGATTAGAGGTGGTTGTTTGGTCTCGGAGGATCCTTTCTGCACTGCGACCTATAAGATCTTTTCTGCGTGACCATGCTTCTATTTAATGTCCCAGGAAATCCACCTTGTGTGAAGTGGTTCAAAGAAATGGGACAGTATAACAAGCTAGAACAAAAGGAAATGCTCGTCCAGCATTATTATTGAAAATACCTAAATGCAATTTCGCAATGGACAGGTAACTACATTTCGACGTGCGAATCTAAGAACATCCTAACTTGAAAATCGCTACTTTTCAGGAGAGCCGAAACAAGATTTAATCTTTGAAAAATTGGTAACGATCGACCGGAATGACTGACCCTTACTAAATTTTGTTGAATACTGCCTCATTATGTGAACTTTCAATTTTCGTCCCTAAACTTAGCAATTTCAATATTTTTCACCTGATTTTGGCAATTTTATCGAGTTAGGATCATACCGTTCTAAGTTTACGAAAACGGTTAAATCCTAACTTGAGATAGGATGATAATTTTCTATTGCGAATTATATCTGTTCGCGTAAACATACGTGCTTATATCATCCTAACTTGAGATAGGATGATAATTTTCTTGACAAATTATACCTATATGCCAGAAACTACGCGCATAAATCAGAAATTTTAGGTATTGAGCATGTAGGTATACGCTTTTTAGTGTTGATCGGGTTTTTGAATCGATATTGTTTAAGTCGTGTTACCATAGATGTCTTCATACCTGCTAGTCACCTACCTAAGTTTTTAGTTCGGATTTTATTTTGGAGTTTTTCTCCATCTTTTTGGTGTTTTTTTTTCATAAAATGTTTTCGGACATGTCCCAAGGCGCCACTGAAGTAGTCCGTCTGCAGATTTTTGTGATCTCTTGTAGCGGGATTTACGTTAATATTGATACCCCTCAATAGCTCCTTATCGCTGGGGCAATTTCAAAAATTAAAATAAAACGGTTCTTGAAAGATTTTTGCTGTATTTTTGGATTTTCCAATGAAAAATTATACTACGGCGTAAATTTACAGGATGTCGCAAAATATATTTTTTTTTATTACATCCTACATTTGAACAATGCAGTCGATACAGACTTTTGCCTTGACTACAACGAAAATAACACCCACGGGTCCATTTGATAAAGGAACTGCCAACATTTTATCATTGTAACAGTTCAAAAATATTGAAAAATCAGTCAAGGCTATTTTGAGGATTTTGTTTAAACCATTTTTCCATTTTTTTCAACAATGGAGCCTGTAAGTATCATACCGGGTGTTTATAAATGTCTGTGATCGCATCGCATCGCCTGACCCATGCCTGCCGCGATCACAGATTCTTATAAACACCCCGTATACCTTTCTTTGTAATCGAGACAAAAGTCTGCATGAAATGCATTATTTAAATGTAAGATTTAATAAAACAAGATATTTTTTTGTTACCACCCTGCAAATTAAGGATCCGACAAAACGAGTGAGGATAAATTATTTTTTCATTTATTCATTTATTTATTTATTTTTTAAGAGCAGATTTGCGTGCTTTCCACCTAACCCCAAGTTCGGTACACCTGCCATTTACGCATGTGCGGGTGCCAAACGGTGCTTTCCATCTACGTGTTCCTACTCGGTTCTGTGCCGTTCATTGGCTCACCTAAAATTTTGTGCCGCACCATGGAACATGTGCCGTCTGGTGGTATTTGTACCGTCTAGGTGGAAAGCACCCATTTCATAACCTAGTCATGAGGCTGGTTATTGTTATGGTGGGGGAACAAATTGTGGCGGCAACAGATTTGAATTTGAAACAAGCAGCGGTCCAGAATTTCCAAACATGAAACGTACCTAACCTAACCTCAAAAACTTAGCAAAAACTTGACAACTTTACTTGGCGACGAGAAGAATCGAAGACGATGGACCCACAAGAACATCGGGTAATCCAGATGTCCGATGGCCGCCTGATGTTGGTTTAATCCTGAAAGTACTTGTCATACCTTCTATTTATATAGTAGAAATATGAATAGTTGATTTTCAATTCAATATAACTATCTATTGTTCCTTCGGTATTACACCATGAACAAGAAAACAAACAGGATTTCATAGAAATTGTATGTGTGATGTGATCATGATACACGTGTGATCCACAAAATTCGTAATCAGGGCCCTGATTGGGGTCCACCTGGGTAACTTCGGAAACGAGATGTTCATCGATTCAAGTGACTGGATTGGCTTAATGACTAAATTTTTCACCTTCAAAGCTGTCCCAGATTACGAATGGTTCAAGTACACGGTATGTAACAGAGACAAGTACAAGTAGGTACGTAACTATTTGAAGCTATCAGTCCCTTTTTTCCCGCCAAATGCTGATAACCAAAGTTATAACCGCAACGTTTTAGCGTGAAATGTCAGATGTCAAAAAAATGACAGTATCTGTCAATCTAATGTCAACCGCTAATAACCAACCGGTTACAAAGAGTTACTCGCTCGAAAAAGACTTTTGCTATAAAATTTTTGATTGAAATTCTGATTGCACCATTCGAAAGAGCACACTTTTTTACAGCAGAAATTTTACAAAACTCAAAATGGCCAAAAATCGAGTTAGGTTCTTAGATTTGCACGTCGATTTTATGAGTTGAAAAATGTGATGAAAAAGCCATGATGGCATCACAGTTTATTGTTTATTATGTGTCCAGAACTCGTATTAATAGATTTATTTTCTCGAGAAAAAAGTCGAAAATGCTTCAGAATAAGCACTCTCATCCCTTGGATAATTTTTAGAAGGAGAAAATCACTTTCACGAAAAAAAATTTGTGTCTTGAACGAGATTTGAACCAGCGATCCATCAATCGGAAAGCAAAGGGTGCTTTCCACCTAGACGGTACAAATACCACCAGACGGCACATGTTCCATGGTGCGGCACAAAATTTTAGGTGAGCCAATGAACGGCACAGAACCGAGTAGGAACACGTAGATGGAAAGCACCGTTTGGCACCCGCACATGCGTAAATGGCAGGTGTACCGAACTTGGGGTTAGGTGGAAAGCACGCAATGCCTTTGCCACTGAGCTATTCCGGGTGATAGGCGCGCGTTCCAATATCTGTGTGTCATACTTATAACGTAACTGTCATATTTCAGAAAAACGCCCCAAAAAGGGGGACGCCGACACGGCATCTTAGGGGACTTTTGGTATGTTATAGCAGACACTCCTAACTGTCGTTTTTTGAAAAATTTGGCCGACCATAAATTAGTTTATGCTGAAACTCGATAGTACCTGGGCTATTAGGGCCTTCGCATCACGCCGGCGTACTTCTTGTGTATTTAGGCAATATACCACCAAAGCTTCACTTTACACTCGTGCTCTACGCGGCGCTACGTGTCTCGCACATAGCCCATACCATTGTATCCCATACTCTAATAATAGCTGGATAGGAAACTTAGCTCGCCATTTTGAAGCTTGATCAGACACTTTGCCCTTCGGGATTGTCACATTGCAACGCTCACACGTCATGGTGTTGAGGTGAAATGGAGGCGAATCCCAACCCGAATGACGCACTAATAGTATCATAAAATATCTTATGATGTGATAATCCATCAAACATCACAATAAGTGATATCTTCGAGTGGAGAGATCCTCCGTTTCACCTTCTGCATTCCAAGCTATCTCCTGAATGACAAAATGAATGTCTGTCCATGTTCTTAGGCACTTCTGATTATGCAAACACACTTGATAGTGGCAGTTCTCAGAAAAAAGTTTTGCCGATGCGTCTTGGAGATTCTTGGAGTTGAAGCGGCACATCTCCTGTGAAAATGCGTTCCAAGAGCATTCTGCCTATGATTTCGATATTACTGAACTGTCGCATTCTCACTCGACCTCAATATTCCCTCACTAAAATATGTCAAAACAATGTCAAAGCTGGAAGTAGAGCAATGCAAAACAGTGTCTTTATATGAAAGATCGTAGTCGTAGGAAATGCATAGTGTACAACTTGCATGGAATGCCCATTTCTTCATTCACATTATTAGCAACAACACTCACCTTCGGCATGTCTTCTAACATAATGCTTGTGAAGAAATGGGTATCATTCCTTTTATTTTTCGTTGTACCTAAAATGTACTAAATTCTGTATTAGGCCCAATATCCAAGCTATTTCATGTTAATCATGTGCAAGAAACGGTGTAATTGTGGCCAAAATCAAGTTCTGTGCTCTGGTCATTTGATTGGTTTTTCCATGACCTTTCAGTGTTACCAGTGAACACGAAACAACCGTTTTTTACTTTTATTTAGTTGACGTTTTCGACATATCAAAGGTAATTAAGTATACTGAACTTTGAATAAATGTGGATTATTGTGCATACGCGCCAAGTGCTTTTTAGACTTGTTACTAACTTGTGATTTAGTTTTAGTTACACAACATGTACCTACACATTTAATGACAAAGTGATTTCAGTGAATTCGGCTGAATTTTTTAATGTTGGAGATCTTAATTTGAAAAATATATTTCTTAAAAATTGGACTCCCATTAACAGTTTTTCCCCTACACCCCTAATAAGGTCAAAATTAGGAATAGCCCTAAAAGTTTTGAAGATCATGAAACTGGTTCCCCATTACCTACTCGTGAGATCATGTAGGTATTATGGAAATCGGAAGTTTCGCAATTTTACTCCTTTTCCTTGATTTTTGACCCCCAGCCCCCTTGAGAATCACCCCCAATTGATTAATTAGAATTTTTCAAAATTATTCCTCTATTACTCTTTGCCCAGCTTTTATAAGAATCAAAAGTTCCAGAATTTTATTTTATTTTCTCGATTTTGACGAACTTCCTCGATAACTACCCCAATTTACAACTTGTGTTTTTTTATTTGTACCTTATTAGGGGTGTAGGGGAAAAACTGTTTATAGGAGGGGTCCAATTTTTTAGGATATATTTCTTGAGTCAAGATCTACAACATTCAAAAAATTCAGCCAAATTCACTGAAACCACTTTTTGATGGTAAACGTGCGGGGTCCTTTGCTTTGGAGGGATGTCTCAACTCTCAAGTGTTGTTGTCATCATCATTATTTGATTTGTTCCACAGAGTACGCCGCAGAAGGCAGCAAGGGCTGCCGTGAGGAAATCCAGAACTCCGAAAAACGATGACGACAAGCCAAGTCCCAAGGCTGCTGGCGATTCCAAAGTCTCTACTACTCCGCAAAAAGCTGCTGGAAAAAGTAAGAGGATGCGAATCAGGACGCAGCCATACCAAAGTCCCTTGCCCGAAATCGAGATCATCACCAAGATCAGCTCTTCTGCGCCGCGGACGAAAAACAATGATGACAAATTGATTGTATTTTACAAGTTAGTACATCATTATTGCTAATTACCAAGTTCCTACTCTTTTATCGTTGTTGTGGTATTTAATTTTCGTCTTTTTTCTTAGGAGTGAATTTTTGGCTGTAAGAAATTCAGAAGGTAGTTTTTACGTGTGTCAAGCAGTACAAAACATTTACAAAAGTTCGCCCAAAATTAAAATCCGCTGGCTATCCCAGGACAAAAATGACAAATCTGGCGAAGTTTACACTCCGGACTTCTACGATGTTACAGGTATATTTTAGAGTTTGACAATGTCCTGCTGTGCTTCTAAAAAAAAAACGTTCACTTTTAAGGTAGGTAAGTATTCGATTTTAAAATACGCACCATATCCAGAATTCCATTTTAAGCCAGAATCCGTTCAGGATTTCGTCCGCGCGGATTGCATTTAACCACTTATGAGGAAAAATTTAAAAGGTTGGATTTCTGTTGATTTTCAATTTGCATCGTGTTTCTTGGCTCATTTGTAAAAGTTTTTCAATACCTATTCATTTGCTTGAAAGCTTGATACTCGCAGATTATTGATGGCTTAAAATAAAATCGATGTAGTGATTCCACAAAGAATTGTTCCAACAAAACATGCATAAGAAACGTTGCCTACGTCGTCATCAAGGTATTTATTATTATCATTTTTATTATTGAAGATGATGGGCGACGGACCATTAATTTCTTAGACAGGCCACGCAGATTCCCCTTGGCCAGTTAGACTGCTTAACTCTGGTCAAGACTTCTGAGTACACGATCATGAAAGCTTCGCTGGAAATAGTGTTAGTTTCTACTAAGTCACTCGTGGTCCACTGTAAACTGTAGGGTCCCCTTTCAGTACAAATAGGCAGAGAAGCCAAGCCAGGGGTCAGTTAGATTAATAGAGGCACCGATTATTAATAGTGGTATTTTACCTTGAAAGTGCATAGGTTTTTTTTTTAGAAGCTTTGGTCTTGAAAGATATCAGACAGATCCCTGACTAGTAAATGTGTTTTACATACTTTTAATTTCCAGATTTCGACTGTATATTGACAAATTTAAATTTGACCCGCATTGACAAAGGGAAATACCGTCTGCCAGCAGCTGAAAAAGAACGAACCGACAGTATTCTTAAGAGATCTATTGCAGTTGAAAAGGGTGAAGTCAGTGCGGCTTCCTTAACTGAGGAACACCCCGATGGAAGTAAGTTCTTGTATTGTATTTCTTTTGAATGGAAAGTTTCTATTCTATTGAGCTTTGGAAAGTATTCTGGGGATAAGTCGAGGAACGCTTATAAATTCAACATTTTGACAACGCCTTTGTGTGATTATTACAGTTGATTTATCACTCTACAAAGAAGAAAGTCAGCTGAAGAAGCGGAAGAAAGCAACTAAACGTAAAGCTTCATCCTCTAAAACTAAATACGTTGATGATGATGATGATGACGACGACGATGACGACGATGAGGATGATGACGACGACGATGAAGAACCGTCACCTAAAGTTCGTAAAGTTTCTGCAAAACGTGGGGCAAAACCTAAAGAATCCCCTGTTAAAAAAACCCCTTCTGTACCCAGCAAGAAATCGGCAGCTGTCAGCAGGACTGAACGAGCCAAGAAAAGGGGTGATTCCCAAAATCACAAAGTCAGTCCAGTAACGGTTGACCACAAAAAAGCGAAAGTCCTGGCAAAAGTCGCCAGAAAAACTGCCGTCACTTCACCAGCAGTTACCACGAAACCGACACAACTCACCAGCAAAAGTGAGTTGCCATTGAAGCACGAAAAGAACAGTTCTAGTAAACAAGTATTTTTCCAGCTAAAACAAAACCTACACCACCAGCCTCAAAGAAACCACCTCCAAAGCCAGTCGCAAAGAAGGGAAAGAAGTCCGTGCGGAAGTAAAACTCAAAAAACATATTTATTTTGATGACAGGTAGGTCATACCATAAAACTTTATTGTATATTTTTTGTCTTATTGTCAATTCACATTTAATATTATTTTCTTAAAGATACAATATTTGTATTAGCATAAAGAATATTGTAATATATATAATAATATGAGTTGTGTCATGATGGAATAAGGAAGTATTGCTTTCAATACATATTTCTATTTATAACTTAATTACTACTGAAGTTATACCTTATTGTAGTGAAAGTGAGTATAATAAAGTAATTTAGGCCTCAAGAAAAATTATATTTATAAGGTACTAACAATTTTATTTATATTAATTGGATCGAAGTATGTGTTGATTTAGCACAGTTCCTATGTTGCAATGTCTTATTGAGTGCAAGCAATCTCTGTAATTTGAATGGAAAGTTAAATGTAGGTTTGTAGATTTAAATTTATGATGATGGCCGAGTTTTTTCGTGTCGCTTTGTCATTAAGTGTAATTTTGGACTTACGAAAGTAAAGAAGTACTTTGATTTGATTTCCATACACTTAGCATTTTTTATTGTTGCTGAAGATATCATTCCATAAACATCCTGAACTATTTTTTATCATCTGCACAATATAAATATATTTTTGTTTGAAAATACAAAAATGATCTTTGAACGCATCCCAAATATTTTCTTGTATCAAAAAAACAACAGTTCAAATTAAAGAGGTTGCGCCAAGTAGGTTTGGTACCTGTAAGTGTATTTGAAGAAATCTAAATTCAGCAACTTATTTATTTTGTATTTATCGTTATTGTGCACCTACTGTTAATATTTGCAAAATAGCCCCTGCATTTTCAACTCAAAAAGTTGCGTTTTTGTTTGTTTGGTAAGACTTAATTTAAGGAATAGTGTCAATGTATGAATCAGTGTACAATGCTTTGTTGAAAGTATATTAAAAAGATTTTTCAGTATAATTATTTCTTGCTAGAAGTAATTAAGCACCTACTACCCACCCTCGAAAACGTTTGGTGAGCACACACATTACCATAGATTGGGTTAGATAGAGCAACAACAGGCACCAGGCGGAATTTGAACAAATCGTGGACGAAATTGAATTGCAATTGTTTCATCTTTTTTCATGAACTCGCTCAAGAATAGCTAGACTATAATAAAGTCAATTAGGTACATAATTTATCAAGAAGAAAAACGTCATCAGAAACAAACAATATAAATGTCTTCAGAACATCGCGTAGAACTAGTGGAAAATCAAAATTTCATCACATAAAAGCGCCCTACACTGGCGTTATTACATACTCATCTGAAATTTTATCAGATTTACTCAACATATAAGGTGCATTCAGTCAGATTATTTAGCCGCAAGTCTTAATTTTAGTCGCAAGCGCAGCGACGCCCATTGGCTCTTATGAACCAGCCTCCTCAGAACAGCGAAATAAGCGATGTAGCGCTTACGGCTAGAATCCACGTTTCCTGGAAGGCTTCTGCGCATACCTGTGAAAGTAGGACGTTGCCAAATCTATATCACGACAACAAGTTGACAACACTGTAATACGGTGTGCGTGTGTAATGTCACGCAAATTTCAGCTGACAGCGCTTGACGTCGATTTGACGTTTCGACAGATCTAACCAAATAACGCTCTTGTTTCGTCGATCGCCTCGCAGCTCGTTGTGTTTCGTATCACCTGAATCTTTTCTGCGTCTTTCTGCCATACGGCACGTAACATTTCATTCTGAACAATATTAAATGTTGAATGGTTAGGAGGTTATGTTTGTTGTTTGTTTACATTTCGATTATTGATTGACAGTTGCCATTGACAGTGACACTTCGTGCGTCAAAATTGAAATTACCGCGCTCTGCAGGTACTTATGCGTTCTCATGTATGCGCTGAAGTAATGTACGTGATGGTAAACGTGGATTGAAACTTGCGTCTAAATAAGCTGACTGAAGGCACCTTAAATGAGTTGACTAAACCCACCCTTACCCAGTCCAAAGAGAAAGGCACTTTTAGCTTCACTTTGTCCGTCCATCTGTCCGTACCCGGGACAACTCCTCAGGAAAAAAAATATCGATGTGGTGTAAACGCTGATCAATAGTAGTAAAGTAGGTTCACTTGTACCGTGATTCTAGTCGGCTGTGAGATTTTGTTTCTAAGTTTCCAAATGTGAAATATAGAAAGTCCCCAAAACTTTGCAGTTGGCTGCTCTGGCCGGACCAGTTTTGAAACACATTTTTTACGTATTTCCTTCACAGATAGCCGGAACATTTTTGCGGGACGTGATGTCTGACGCTTTTTCCCATTTTATTGGAAAATGAACAATTTTTCGACCTGTTTTTAATTTTCGCCAATGAACAAATGAATCAAGAGAGCCTTGACATTTGACAGTTGTGAAAAATATTCCTAACCTCTTGAAGCCGGTTCAACTTTCGGTGCTTCAAATTAAAGAGTATACAATGCCCTTCGTCAAAAAAAGGGGTCCCATGCAATCATCAACCCTTTCGCCTCTTCCAGTTAAAAATACAATCCAAACCCTGAAGAATTATGGGCGATACAAGGATCGCTCTGCAGTCTGTCATTGGCAAAAGAATTTACGTGTAAAAAGTAAATTAAACCAAATTTCAAAAAACCCAGCCGCTCGAAGTTGCGTATTGAACCGAAATTGATGTTAGTACCTTCAATTTGCAATTTGCTTTCATTTTGGGGCTTTCCGGGACGAGTTTTTGTCGACTCTGAATGGGTCGCCGTCAAGATGACTTAGATTTGCGGCCGCCCCGTGCTCTTTTGGTGTTTAAATGACGGTAACACAGCTCTGCGTCCCCCTAGTCACACTTCCACATATGACCAGGTCAGTTTTCCAAGATTTTAATATCAATTTGATAAGAAATATAACTTCACTTCCAGAGAAGTCAGTTTCACACCAGGTGAAAAAGCGGCAAGCCTACAATGCTAAAGTAGAAAATTTGCCCAGCCAACTAGAGTCACAGTACAAGTGAACCTACTATACATATGACCAGGATGTCAAGTTGACTTTTGTTTTTTTGTTACTTTGCCGCCATCTTTGATCCGCCATTCTTAATTTCTTTATTGTTCTTTGAAAGTGATCCGATTGGAACGAAATTTGCAGGCATCTTGTATTCTCCATATTGTACATGTTTTAAAGTGATAGAACTAGGAAAATTATGTCTTATGGTGTTTTCGACTGGCTAGAACTGAGCTAGTTCAGCTCGAAAATCGCTATCACTGATGATTGGGCAAGTATTTTCGAGGGCCAATCGAATCCCCTGATTTTATAGCTGAACTGGTTATCATCGGTTCTAGTGACTAACGAATGCGTTAGTGTCCACCCGTGTGTCCACCATATAAAATGGATCAATGGTTTTTGTCACTTGGCCGCCATCTTTGATCCTTCATCAAATTAAAATACATCCGATTTTGGACAAATGATACCTATGCTCTGTCGCCATCTTGAAATCTTTTTTTTGTGGAACGATTGTCAAGAAACTTGGAACCATATAGAGTTCCTAATCCTGTCTTGTATGAACATTCTTATTTTCTAGTTAAATTCCCACATTCCGCCGCCATATTAAAATCTCTTATTAGCGGAACGATTTTCATGAAACTTGGACCTAACCTTGTCTTGTAGGTACGATCATTCTGATTTTCTAGCCGAATTTCATGATTCTGCCGCCATATTGAAATTTATTCCCAAATAACGATAGAACCTTATTTAACATCATTCAACATCTTGCGTTCAATAATCCTTCAAAAAGGAAGTGCGCTACTGAACCTCATGCCCATGAGGCATATTCGCTTGCTTGTTTCCATTACTTTTGGTATCTACTGCACTTGAAATGGGTAGGGGAGAGCGGGGATGGTTTGGACAATAGTACAGGGAAAATAGTAAAAAAAATCGGCAAAACCTCGGAATAAATATGGACGTCATGAAAATTTGATATTCTGTTCAGAATTGAGTGCTCTACAACATATCCAAAATCGCCAAAAATCGCACCCGGGGGTTTTGAGTTATTGGAGGGGGGGTAAAAAATTGCAGATAAAAATGGAGGGGATGGAACCCGTCAATCCATTGGATGCGAATACATTATAGTTCGACGTATCATATCCCCTTGATACCATTTTGGCACAAAAAGTGTCCATCGTTGTTGCAGGGTAGTAGTGGGGGGGCGAAGCTCTGCTAGGTGGTCCATTTTGTTTTTCTGGCCATGTAGAACCGATCACGACAAGTTTGGCATCTTTTCCGACTAAATTCAATCTCCTGAACTCGTATCCGATGTGTAAATTCGACTGAAAACAAGTTTGAACAAGTTAATTTGAGAAAACCTGTTTTTTCTTTGACAATTTTGACGAATTTTTTTTTCACTGTTGGAGGTGTTGATTTTCAGAAAATTTTGGGGGACCATTTAATTAAAGTGTATTCTCCACAAAAATCATCCACTCGATGTATAATTTTGTTTCTCGAGTTTAAAAAATCGATTTGAACTTGAGCCGGCACGGCGCGTCTTCTACTACTTGACCAGAACACTACAGCATGCACCTTTAAATGAAAACACTTCAAACTATTGAAGAAATAACAACTCATCTTTGAAAATTGGAGGATTTGTGCAGAACTGAATTCTCCATAACATGAACAAAATCGCCATGAATCGCAATGCAGGATTTTGAGTTATTCGAGGAGGAGGATAACACTTTGACAGGATTCACACTCGATGAACTGTTACCTCTCCACTTAAATAACTCAAAACCCTGCAGTGCGATTCATGGCAATTTTGTTTATGTTATAGGAAATTCAATTCTCCACAGATTCTCCAATTTTCAAAGATGAGTTGTTATTTCTTCAATAGTTTGAGATGTTTTCATTTAAAGGTGCATGCTGTAGTGTTTTGGTCAGTAGTAGACGACGCGCCGCGCCGGCTCAAGTTCAAATAGATTTTTTCAACTTGAGAAACAAAATTATACATCGGGTGGATGATTTTTGTGGAGAATACACTTCAATTTAATGGTCCCTGGAAATTTTCTAAAAATGAATGCCTCCAACAGTAAAACAACAATTTGTCAAAGAAAAAACAAGTTTTCTCGAAATAACTTGTTCAAACTTGTTTTCATCCAAATTTACACATCGAATATGAGTTCAGAAGATTGAATTTAGTCGGAAAAGATACCAAACTTGTCATGATCGGTTCTACATGGCTATAAAAACAAAATCGACCACCTAGCAGAGCTTCGCCCCCCCACTACTCCCCTTCAACAATGATGGACACTTTTTGTGCCAAAATAGTATCAATGGGATATGATACGTCGAACTATAATGTATTCGCACCCAATGGATTGACGGGTTCCATCCCCTCCATTTTTACCAGCAATTTTTTACCCCCCCTCCAATAACTCAAAACCCCCGGGTGCGATTTTTGGCGATTTTGGATATGTTGTAGAGCACTCAGTTCTGAACAAAATATAAAATTTTCAGGACGTCCATATTTTTTCCGAGGTTGAAATCTATCTTTCTTGTACTACAAGGGGTACGTCCATACAGCTTTGAATTTCCCGCAAAATGTGCTTAGTTTTCGCTGATACTCGTTCAAGATAGTCGGTTTAGTGGTCGCCTCATTGCAAACGTAGGTAGCAAAAGTGTTTTGGTGGCGGTTTTGATATTTAATGCGTGCTTTCCACCTAGCCCCAAGTTCGGTACACCTGCCATTTACGCATGTGCAGGTGCCAAACGGTGCTTTCCATCTACGTGTTCCTACTCGGTCCTGTGCCGTTCATTGGATCACCTAAAATTTTGTGTCACAAGATGGAACATGTGCCGTCTGGTGGTATTTGTACCGTCTAGGTGGAAAGCACCCATTACTTCAGAACTTTTAAAGTTGGAAAATGCATTTTCGTGGTTTCCGATGGGTGCTTTCCACCAAGACGGGTACAAATGGGTGCTTTCCACCTAGCTCCAAGTTTGGTACACCTTCCATTTGCGCACGTGCGGGTTCCAAACGGTGCTTTCCATCTACGTGTTCTTACCTGGTTTTGTGCCGTCCGGTGGATCACCTAAAATTTTGTGCCGTCGGAAGGCACACCGGAAACGGATGCGACAAATGACGTACCGTCAGCTGTAATCCAGCACTGTGGGTGCTTTCCACCTAGACGGTACAAATACCACCAGACGGAACATGTTCCACGATTGGGTACACCTAGATGGAAAGCACCGGCATCGTTGACCGACGCGACATCTCTGGTCTGGAGGCGAAAGAGGACTATGGCATTCAGAAATAAATAAATGGCAGCGTAAATCTTAATCGATCGTACGTTATCCAGGGGCGGCGGAACCGGGGGGGCCAGGGGGGCCTTGGCCCCCCCAATCCTAGATATGAGGGGGCCATGCCCCCCCAATATTAATAAAGTCCGATAATTTTTCTTTTTTTACTTACCTACAACAATATCCATTTCAAATAATAAATTGGGTAAAACTGGTATAAAAGCTTATTTTCCATGTGCCAAGAAACGATCGAATTTCCGTATCAAGAATTAAATTCGTGGAAGTGATAAATTACGCACCCCGAATAGAACTCTCATCTAGGATTTCTAGGAAGAGCGGTAAAAAAAGATCCATACTCGACTACTATTCGGAGGTTGATCAGCTTTCTTCGTCGCACACTCACTGCAAATATTTAACTTGAAAAAATGCGAATGCGGATCTTTGTGGAGGGTGCACGGAGTCTCTAATTACCAGAATTTGTATTTGGTATTTCACATTTTACAATCTGTGCTTCGTGGTGAATGAGCTACTTCCTGATTTCATCATGAGCACCAGGAAAATTACAGATTTTTTTTGGAAGAAAAGACCGGTAGGTACCTAAAGTTTTATTAATAATTTAGACTATCTAGAGATCAAAATGTCTACTGTATACTGTACTATGTAAATACAACTAGATACCTAGGTAGGTAACCGCAAAATTGGCAATGCCGCTGTTGTAGTACCTACGACTTGCGGACTTGTACCCTACCTACATGTAGGTATCAAATATCAGTGGTATGTATCATGATACCTAATCATGAGGGGCTTTATTGATTGTCGTCCTGTAGTTCAGTAGGTAACTTTTTGTATTTACTTAGGTGCCAACTGCTAAAGTAGTTAGTAAGTTTAGGAGGTACCTCAGGTACCTAAACGTACGTTCAGAAATGTTTTGATTTTTGTGATTGTTCAGTGTTCTCTTTTTGTTTGTTTTTGATAATTAATATTGTAGGATTGCAATAAAATTTATCTAGTTTATCTTCACGATTCACTTTTGAATTTGTAACATCACATTTTCTCGAGTTTTTGGGGTCCAAACAAATATTGGATATTTTAAATCTCTGCGAAGAAGGGCAATTTAAGTGAGAACCCCCCCCCCAATTTTTGAAAAAATCGCCTGCGGCGCTTTACCGGAGGGCTGCGGCCCCCCGGGCCCCCTGCTTTTCCCAATAGCCATCTGAATAATTGGCCCCCCCAATATTTATGACGTTCCGCCGCCCCTGACGTTATCCCTGCAGAGAAATAAAATAAAACACGGATGCATGGATGAAACGACACAGAGAGAGACATATGACAACGGAGTGCTGGATTACAGCTGACGGTACGTCATTTGTCGCATCCGTTTCCGGTGTGCCTTCCGACGGCACAAAATTTTAGGTGATCCACCGGACGGCACAAAACCAGGTAAGAACACGTAGATGGAAAGCACCGTTTGGAACCCGCACCTGCGCAAATGGAAGGTGTACCAAACTTGGAGCTAGGTGGAAAGCACTCACTCTATACCAGCATGACGGGACACGGTTGTGCAATGACGCTAGATGGCGCAAATTCAAATTGTGCCGCTAAAACACTCCCCTGCGCATTACCGCTGTCCTGTCTGTGTCTTCTATGGTCTGTGTGTTTTCGACCTTCGCTGAGGCTATTTCAGCGGCCATGTTCGTTCTTGCTTTGATTGTGACGATACTGAGTCCCTATGCAACAGCCCACCGAGAAATCAAACCTACCATTAAAACATCCTACCGGAGAAACAGCCACCGCTCATTTTGCCACGAATTCTGCAACCGTGCAAACATGCTACTGCTAAATCAACACACCGGAAAAAGTGCAACCACGCATTTAGCCACCGAGACCGCTACCGCGCATTCATCCTACTGCTAAAGCAACACACCCGGAGAAACAGCCACCGCTCATTTGGCCACGAATTCTGCAACCCCGCAGACATGCTACTGCTCAATCAACACACCGGAAAAAGTGCAACCGCTCATTTAGCCACCGAGAGCGCTGCCGCGTATTCATCCTACTGCTGAAGCGCTCTCGGTGGCTAAATGAGCGGTTGCACTTTTTCCGGTGTGTTGATTGAGCAGTAGCATGTCTGCGGGGTTGCAGAATTAGTGGCAAAATGAACGGTGGCTGTTTCTCCGGGTGTGTTGCTTTAGCAGTAGGATGAATGCGCGGTAGCGGTCTCGGTGGCTAAATGAGCGGTTGCACTTTTTCCGGTGTGTTGATTTAGCAGTAGCATGTTTGCACGGTTGCAGAATTCGTGGCAAAATGAGCGGTGGCTGTTTCTCCGGTAGGATGTTTCAATGGTAGGATGATTCCGCTGTGGGTTGTTTAGTGGGCTCCCACGATACTTATATCCTAATCCTGTTGTGTTTTCGAAATTTCTTGCGTTTATCTCGATCATCCAAGATGCCAAGAAAAAGACCTTGTGTGTTTTTGGTTGCGGGGACAAAACTGCGGCCAGGTAAGTTGAAAAATGAAAATTACATAAACATAACCCCAAAGGACCGGTTTCTTCTTCCATGCTTTCTAAGTTTATATGATAACTTGTTTGTTTTTTTAGGCACTCGATACCCAAAGAGAAGCGGGTTTTGGTCTGAAAGGACTGGAAATCCTAAATTACCAGCTTTGGATGATCGACATTGCTACCCTTTTACATGGTTTATGAAAAACATTTTCGACACGCCTTTTCAATAACAAATTACAATACAGCATCTTTTTCGTTCAAGTAAAGTACATGTTCTGCAGTTTCTCACAGTTTTTATCATTCATGTCCTGATTTGATTGGCCAGCAGTTGGTAATATTCGTACAAAAAAAAGCACATGTCCATTTTTTTTTATAGGTCTCTTACAATCAAATTCATGTTATGCTTCAAATGAATCGTTTTGTGTAACTTTTCTAGTATTAATAACTTCTTTTGCCATTTTCTGAAAACCTAATAAAAGTGACTTAAGCTGGATTCATAGTTTCAGTAAGTTAAGAAATAAGAAATAACAGTAAGAAGTAAGGAAAATAAACATGCGCAAAACAATATCACCATTCATAGTGGCAGTAAGGTATGCAGTAAGCGTTAGCAGTATGAAATAAGAATTAAGGAATGGTCCAATTCCATTTCTTAAGCTGGATTCATAGTTTCAGTAAGTTAAGAAATAAGAAATAACAGTAAGAAGTAAGGTAAGCAGTAAGCGTTAAGCAGTATGAAATGATTCAGAGTTTGCAAAAAGTAATAAATAAGCATGGGTAATAGTTGACGTTGTTGACACCATAATATGACAGCTCAGCTGTTCACTTAAAGGTGGGTTCAGTCAGCTTGGTTTTAGTTTTAGTCGTAGTCGTTGTCGTAAATTTGAAAGTAGAAAGCACGCGTCATATGCGCGGCGTTCATACAGAGTTTTAGTTTTAATTTTAGTCGTAAGAATTCCGAACTTTGTCGTATGATGCCGACTTGCAGGTTGCGTAATTACCGGTATAAGGTATGAGCATGGATGGTGATGGCAATAGGTTGTATGTATCAATAAAAAAAATTGCATAAGCATTTGCTTCGATTTCAGAGGAGTTGTACTCCTTATAAATGTAAGCAAATACTTATTTATGCTTATTTTTTACGAGTTTTTATATTAATACTACCCATTATGAACACGGACTGTATGAAGATGAAGGTTCGCGCAGTATCATTCGAGCTCCTATTGGTCAATTCTTACGACTAAATCTTGCTGTATGAACGCTCTTCTCTGTTACGACAACGACTAAAACTAAAACAGCGACTAAATAAGCTGACTGAACGCACCTTCACAGTCCGAGTCCACTTTTTCTCTATTTTGGTTTTGAGTTTGAGTACATAACCTCTGTGTTGTTGTTTTTACCACGAGTCTTTTCCGAAATTTTGATAAGGGATTTGATAGATGACGACGAAGCTGCAGCTATTGCGGAAATTCCACCGGGGTGCTCTGTTTTGACAAATAAAAAAAAAAGCAACGGAGACCGAGACGATTCAAGACACGAGTCATTAATAGAAAAAGGCGAACACATGAATTTTTCCGAGCGTATTTTCTGGAAATAAAGTTTACATGGAAATAAGAGCACATGGATTTTTCCAAGCTTATTTTCTGGAAATAAAGTTTATTTCCAAAAAATATGCTCGGAAAAATCCATGTGAATAAAGGCAAAAGATCCCGAACATTTCTTCAAATACACACGCCAGTTTCAAAATTCACCAAGGAATGCACACGAACCCGCACGATGCTATACGATCAGTAAGCAATAAGCAGTAAGAAATGGAATTGGACCATTCCTTAATTCTTATTTCATACTGCTAACGCTTACTGCATACCTTACTGCCACTATGAATGGTGATATTGTTTTGCGCATGTTTATTTTCCTTACTTCTTACTGTTACTTCTTATTTCTTAACTTACTGCAACTATGAATCCAGCTTTACTGCTTATTGCTTACTGATCGTATAGCATCGTGCGGGTTCGTGTGCATTCCTTGGTGAATTTTGAAACTGGCGTGTGTATTTGAAGAAATGTTCGGGATCTTTTGCCTTTATTCACATGGATTTTTCCGAGCATATTTTTTGGAAATAAACTCTATTTCCAGAAAATAAGCTCGGAAAAATCCATGTGCTCTTATTTCCATGTAAACTTTATTTCCAGAAAATACGCTCGGAAAAATTCATGTGTTCGCCTTTTTCTATTAATGACTCGTGTTTTGAATCGTCTCGGTCTCCGTTGCTTTTTTTTGTCAAAACAGAGCACCCTGGTGGAATTTCCGCAATAGCTGCAGCTTCGTCGTCATCTATCAAATCCCTTATCAAAATTTCGGAAAAGACTCGTGGTAAAAACAACAACACAGAGGTTTTGTACTCAAACTCAAAACCAAAATAGAGAAAAAGTGGACTCGGACTGTTGAGTGAACAGCTGAGCTGTCATATTATGGTGTCAACAACGTCAACTATTACCCATGCTTATTTATTACTTTTTGCAAACTCTGAATCATTTCGTATTGCTTAACGCTTACTGCTTACCTTACTTCTTACTGTTATTTCTTATTTCTTAACTTACTGAAACTATGAATCCAGCTTTAAGCGTTAAGCAGTATGAAGTGATTCAGAGTTTGCAATAAAAAGTAAGAAATAGGCATGCGCAATAGTTGACGTTGTTGACACCATAATAGTTCAATGCTATAATATGACAGCCCAGCTGTTCACTTGACAGTCCGAGTCCACTTTTTCTCTGTTTTGAGTACATAACCTCTGTATTGTTGTTTTTACCACGAGTGTTTTCCGAAATTTTGATAATGGATTTAATAGATGACGACGAAGCTGCAGCTATTGCGGGAAGACTCGGGCTCCGTCAACCGTCATAGTCTGTCGTACCAACAGAGAATTTCAAAATTCACCAAGAAGTGCACACGAATCCGCACGATATGGCACGATTCTATACGATCAGTAAGCAATAAGCAGTAAGAAATGGAATTGGACCATTTCCTTAATTCTTATTTCATACTGCTAACGCTTACTGCATACCTTACTGCCACTATGAATGGTGATATTGTTTTGCGCATGTTCATTTTCCTTACTTCTTACTGTTACTTCTTATTTCTTAACTTACTGCAACTATGAATCCAGCTTAAGTCCTTTTAATAATAAGCGATTTAACTGAAAAATGATTGTTGCATTCTGTTGAATATTGTCGTATGCTAAGAATTTTAAAATGTGACATATATAATCTATATAAATATATAATCTAACTCAGTATGTACATAACGTGTATCTATGTGTATTTGTTTGTGTGAAAGTACATAAATATATTGGTATTAAAACCTAAAAAGTGTTAGTTACTGACCCCTTTCCTTAAAGACTGGAAGTCCTCTCAAATATTGGATACGACTAATATATATTTCAAATTTCGCGCTACATTCGTGCCGTCCCAAATTACAGAAATCTACTTTTTTTGGTTGAAATTTGGTTTTGGTTATGTGCAGTGTCCAGAGATGGCGCTTTGAAACGTGTGTCCGGCTGATTGACTATAGAGTGGGCTATCTCTACCTTGCCCATCCCAGGGTGGGACTCTGTGTTATAGCGTTTTCCACTGGCTTGCACTTTAGTGCAAATCGTGGAAGTGCGTCGTGGAAGTGCGAATGACGTCACGCACTCCACGAGCTTTGCATTGGAACCACCCTCATACGCCGGAGTGCGCGATGCGTTAAAATTCAGTGGAATATGATGCAGCGTGCACTTGCGACAATTTGGCGCAAGTGCCTTTTCCCACTCGAAAATTCGCTTTAAATTAGAAGATGAAGTAATTTTCTTACAATAAAAATTAACACCAAACCAAAATATTAAACTAAATCCGAAAATTTATGAGCAACATGTTCAATAAAGTTGTGAATTTTGGGTTTCACTTTTTTGTTTTTCTTAATCAGTGCAATAATTTCTATGTCCGAGTCCGAACAATCGCTGGACTCAACAAATTCCCTAACAAATTGATCAATTGCTAATTTAAACTGCAGTTTACTCTGTTTACTTTGAATTGGCGCCATATTGCATTGCACTGCACTGGACGCACGAGCTCCCAGAGGTCGTGTGAAAAATGCACATTTAATGCAAGTTCATCTTTCCAGTGGAACGTACACTTTTAATTTGGTACGATGCACTCTCGCCAGTGGAAAACGATTCCACTGCCGCGGTGCAAAAAGTGCGCACTAAAACTCCCAGTGGAAAACGCTATTAGTGTCGCTACTTATCGCCACGAAGCGATAGTTTCGTACTACGCGCAGTAGTAAGCGACCTCCCACTACACCTCATCATCGCTAAGAAAGTCGCCAGAAAGCGACACCTCGAGACATGTGCTCGAGACGTGTAGAGAACGGTGTTTACGGTCGCTTGTGGGGTTGTTTTGTTTTGTTGTTGTTGTTTTACATCATCAATTTTGTCATCACAAGTCGACAAACACCACTACCACTATCCAGCTAGCATTATCATTATTATAATTATCATATGTATAGGTACTGGTACTGTTGTAAAAATTAGCCCAGAATAACGTTTAAAAAAGCTATATTTTGTTTTTGTGTTGAATATAATGAATAATACTCTCAAATTTACATTTATTTATTTGTTTATACGGATTTTCATTTTTGATGTTGTTTTCAATAATAATAAATTTGATTATTTATTATTTTCATGCAATATTTGGCGTTGGTTTGTTACATTATCAGTGAGGTATCATTATATTTTAACGAAGATACATAGGTACTAAATTTTTTCTAGCCAACCTTGAATCACGCTAAACAATTTTAAAGGATTTATAAACACTTCATGCACCATCTTGGTTGAAAGTTGAAACTCTAAAAATTAGAAAATTTTGTTTGTTATGCCCACCGTGCCCACCAAAGTTTCAAAATATGACGTTTTTACCAGAACTGCCAACATTAGGCCAACAACTTCTCTACAAAGTTACTGTGATAAATGCCTACTTTCGCAGAATGGCTAATACAAAACCGAACTGTTCCGAAGCGTACGCGATAGGTGCACAGAGTGCAAGTTCTAGCGACTGTTGCTATCGCCTATGGTTATCGACTATCGCTTCGAAGCGACTGTCGCCGGAACAACACAGAGTCCCACCCCAGGCCGCTCTATTTGGCAAGTTACGCCGTCCTAACTTTTGCGCCTGCAACTTGGTATCGAGCCCTGAGTACATAACTACGAATTAAAAAATGCTTGGAACTGCAATCTTTTTATTGAAACAAAAAACAGTATAGGCGAAATATTGTTGCAGTGCATCAAGTTTGCCTGGAGAATTTTTAGGACGTGGTAAGAAAACACACAACATAATTCAAAAATAATATATTGAAATTATGAAGTATAATAACTTTGTATGTATAATTTAAACGCCTACTCCTGATTATTATAAATGAAGACAGGTATAAAAATAAATTAATTGTATTTACAAAACAGGGTTGTCATATCTAGGTCCTCTCATAACAAATATTTCATCATATGCATCCTGCTGTTCCAGTTCTAAAACTTGGAACTTCTTCAACACCAATAAACTGTAAAACTTTTGTGCAGCCTGAAACAATAACAATCGTCAATAATAATATCAAAACTTTTTTCAAGTACAACACCAATACATACCTGCTTCTTGTTATTTCGAAAGCACATCTCTGTTAAAGTGATTTGGTTTGTATTATCTAGCCTGCCCCGAACCACTGTGAACATTTGGTAAGCCCTCTTGTTTAGTACCCTCTCTTCAAACTGTTCATCAGTTTCATCTTGTTGCTGTTCTTCAGTCTGTAAAAACATAACAAGTCATTAAAATTATAGTATTAGCAGTATTATTATCAACAACGTAAATAATATTGTATTAATTGGTCAACTATAATTGGTATTAAAATATTTTGTTGAATTGTATTGAAAAAGAAAAGCAAAGAGGCAATGAGCACTTACAGGTCCAGCTGATGGTGGGAAATCGTAGTCACCTTGCCAAGGTGAGTGGACGCGCTCAGACATGCCTCCAGTGGGTGTGTGTGCCGGCAAGTGTTCGTCGTAGCCCATGTTGGCCATTTGCATTTGATTTTGGTCGTAGCCCATGTTTTCCATGGCAGGTAAGTGTTGCAAGTTTTGTTCCAGGTGTTCCAATGGCATGCCATGGTCCATGACAGGTAAGTGTTGCAAGTTTTGTTCCAGGTGTTCCAGTGGCATGCCGTGGTCCAAAGATGAATGGTGGCTGCTGGGGGCACCAATGCTGTGCTCCAGTATGTCACTTGGCGCCGGGGTTATTGGCGGTACAAGAACCCCGACATTTTCCTGCTCCTGTAGCATGGCCGGCGTTCCTGGGTAGCCCAGATTCGAGGGAGGCCCGACCGAAGGGGGGTACATGACATTAATGGGAGTCTGTGGAGGTGGCATCACGTGCTCTTCGTGGCTGCCAAACGAGACGTGCGGCATGGGCATGGGCGACGGCAATGGAAGTGAAGCAACGCCCATTGGATCTGGTCCTGGATGCATAGGCAAAGATTGGGTAATGTCCTGTTCCATAGTGTGATAAGGTGTTTGGCTCTGAAAAAATAATTACAAAATTGACATTATTAGGTGGGTAGAAAAAGACAAGATATGCTCCGATTTTCAGATGATTTGAACAAGTAACAAAACAGAAACCTGACCATCTGCCATTTATTTCGGAAACTTGGCAAAACAACGTGTTCAACTTTTACCTGATTCCTTGAAATTACAACTAGGAATTCAGTGACATAAAGCAACACTCATTACAGTGGTCTGAAATAAGGCAAACCTTCTGAATGACTCGATATTATTATTATTATATTTGTGGGTTGGGTTTTCCCTGCACTGAAACTAAGTTTATTGTTTATTGTGCCCCACCGGACTCACCGAGCCGCAAAGTGGTGGCCTGGATGCTTGATGGTAGGTCCATCCAAGCACTGGGGTCGACTAGCGCACGGTTTCACGGACTCCGTCTTTAACCCCTAAACGCAGGTTCGGACGTGACACATCCACACCCCACGCCCGGTACGTTCCTGACTTCGTCCGTCCCCCAGACTAAGCTGCCGGTTTTCCTCCACACTTTGCCGTACCGCCCGCCGGCTGGATGCATGTTATACTCGGGGGGGTTTGCCTGAGACCACCCGAGGAGGAGTTTAAGACCGGCTTCGAATCAGATGAGACACTCGCGTCTCCCATCCAACTCTTGGCAGCGGCCAACGTTGCTGCAGTCAAGTTACCACCCGACTGGAGCGGCCTACTACACGCTATGCTCTCCTCGAATGAATAATAAATAAATAAAATAAATAAATGACGTTTATCTACAAGCGTTAAATAATACCCGTCACTTTTAACACGTCGTCATGAGCGACGTGAAAAAATGATGATTCTGCGCGTTCCTGTCATATTTTCAATAAATTCTGACGTTTACCAAACATTTCAAAGAACATTATAGATAAAATCTTGTACGATACACGCGTTAAAAGTGTCTTATTTTGTTCGCGGGGTTGCTCTACTCGCTAACACTCGTTTCGCAAGCGTCCCCGCTCACAAAATAATACCTGTCACTTTTAACACTTGTATCGTAAATAGCTATTATCTACTTTGCGTTACTAATGGATTCATTATTACATCGAAAGCGGTGCTTTAATGGTGAATATTATTCAACTACTTTTCAACCAATAGCAACAACGACAATTTATTGTCAATAGGAGGTAGGCGAACGTCAGTGCGGAGGTGTCACATGTCAAACGTTTCGCCCCAAAACCAGTCGTGTGACAATACTATGTCTTATGAAACTCGTATAATAATACACTATTATTTACAGGAGAAGCGGTGCAAAATTCATTTTTGGCATAAAGGATGAAATTGTGTAAATAAACAACAAACTCACAAAGTAGAAATTACCGTTCTGTGAGAATCATAATAACAGTAATAATACGATAATAAATGAATACAATAAACAAGTAAATAAATAAATGGGGCGACAATGATAAAATATGAATGAATAATAGCTCATACAAGTATAGACACTGTTGAGAAAAATACTGAAAACATCTTCAGAATAGAGGTTGTGGCAGGGGGTGAAATCAAGAAGAAGCAGCTGAAATTTTCGAAACTCTCAGAATACGTGGACATGGACAATGGGTAGACATTTTTGGGAAAAGTAAGGAGAAAAATCCACAGGAAAAATAAAAAACAAAAAGGGAAATGTCAAAAAAGCGGAGAAGGCAAAAAAGCGATAAATATTTTTGAAATTATCACAATTAGTGAACAAAAGGAACACATTTTTAGGGAAAGCATCAGAAGAAATTTATCTTCAGAATAATAGAGGTGATGAAAAAAAAAGAGTAAAATTCAACAAGTTCTCAGAATAAGTAGGCAATGGGTAAATATTCTTGGGAAAAATACTGGAAAAAATTCGGCCATGGTTTACTATGTCCACCAGATCCATCTTTTCTCTAAAACCCGTTTGGATACCCGCTTCCTGGTCTCTATACTCGCTCTTTCAACATCAGTTGTTATGACTTGCCATTTTTTGAAGTTTAAACGATATTATACTACGTGAAGCATATCATCATATCAAGCATTCAAAAAATAGGATGTGAGCATGAAGTGTAAAAAGACTGTACTCGCAAGTCTCTAGGTTCGTTATTCTCTGTTTAACCACGGTCAGACTATTCATTTCCTTGAGGTACGGCTCCGTAAATGGAACATCTGTGTCGACATTTCCGTAATGGTAGAGCACACTCAACCGTCAATCTCGTAGGCTACGCTATTGGGCCCACTGTATTCCTCCCAGACCAGCCGCACTCACCGAGCCACAATGTGGTGCTTGGATGTTTGATGGTCGGTCCATCCAAGCACTGGGGCCAACAAACGCACGGGTGACCGGGACTCCGTCTCAACACCTAATGCAGGTGCGTAGGCGCCGGTATGTTCCTGGCTTTCCCGACTCCCTGACTTGCGCTGTCGGTTTTCCCCTACACATTGCCGTACTGCCGGTCGCAGGCATGAATACTCGGATGGTTTGCCCAGGAGGAGCTATCAGCCAGCTCAGAACCAGATGAGACCCGCCCAATGGTTCGCCCTAATATTCAATTGACAATGGAACCATTTAGACGAACGGTGGTTCAAACTTCCTACTATGATGTATCAATGCCGAAGAGCTAACAAAAAATGTCAAAAAATAATAATTTCTGCGCGGTGTGTCTTATTTCAGACCACCGGTACTGTGCGCACGTTCGCGGCATTTTGACCAATTGCCCCAATTCAGAAATTTTTCATCAGTTATGCGTGAAGAACTTACCGGATCTGGCTCAACGTTCTTCCTCTTCCGTCCTCTCTTAACGGGAGTGGGTGGTTCTATAGGTAAGTCTTCCACATCTGGTGGCCTGGCTTGCTCTATGGCCTGTTCAATAGCTTCACCAAATATGGCGAAATCTTCCGTCATTATCGGTCTCAGGGTCAAGTGCCGCTGGTAGTTCTGCAAGAAACAAAATGCTCATCAAACAAACAAACATTATTACCGACAAAAAAGTACCTTGAACAGAGATCTTGCTGGAATCGGTCTTGCAGGGAGGGCAAACAATTTTTCAACCCCGCCAGTTTCTTTCCAGTGCATCAAACGCTTAGTTGGCGGCGCCAAATCCAATGTTGTCACGATGTCGCTGGTGTCAGACAGTTGATTTTTCATCTCTTCACCAGATATGTTCTTCACTTCGTCGACGATAAGTTTTCTCTTCCGCTTGGTCTTTGTGAATCCTTGAAAAATACAGAAGCAATGACCGTTAGTGAAATACAGACTGTACTGAAAACAAAAAGCATGTTCACATTCCTCAATAGTTCCTCGCAAAATAAATAAAAATCATCGAAATCTATTCAGCAGTTCAAAAGTTGCAGGGTATCAAACTCGGGAAATTTTCTAGGTTCGTTCCTTTTTTGCTCATCAGTGTAGTTTATTATATTGGGCAAGACTTTATTGCATCGTCAAATCAATGCGAAGTTGCATTGTGTTGGTAACAGCAATCCTTTTACCACAACCTCACTTCGTCTCAGCTCAGTTAGAGAGAAAAAGCGAGAAGTTGATAAGAAGCGAGTGACACAGCCTTATACAGGGTGTTACAGTTTTTTTTTCAATATTTTAGGAGATGGTATAGCATCAAAAATAGGTAGACTTCCTCGAATTTTTTTTTATCGTAAACGCATCATAACAGAGATAGAGGCTTTCAAAGTTGGGTTTTAAAAATGGTTTTGTTATAATTTCAAATTTAATCATTGGATTTTGACCAAATTTGGTACACAAAGTGAGTTGTTGCATACCTACAAGCTGGTCACATTGACTTTTGCCACATTTGAAAAAAAAATCAATTTTTTATAAATTTTTTGAATTTTTTTTCTTTCTTTTTCACGAAAGTACTTACTTTTCGATGCTCTACTATCTCCTAAAATATTGACAAAAAAGTGTAACACCCTGTATTCCAACTAAGATGAGAAGATCTGAGATTGATAGCAAAAGGAATTCAGATAATATCATATTATGTATAGTTTAATGTTTATGCATAGTTTGTTTAGTTTAGAAAAGCTATGGAAGGCGTCACTCTCGACGATATAATTTCTCACTTCCAAGTTTTCCATGGAATACAGAATTTGGAAAAATAAGTTTGTTAACCTGGAAAGCTTTTGCGTTATTTCAAAAACAAAAGTACAAAACATTCTAGAATACACTGCATAATCGTTTTCCAAGATCAACCTACCTTTGAGGGCTGAAGCATCCACAGGTGCTAAAGCGAAGCTCTCCTCTTCGTTTTGTACTAGAGTCGTTTGATCAGGCGTATGGCTCGTCCCTTCTTCTGATGGTCCACCAAGTTCTGGATGTTGCAAAGGTACTGCTGGGGCAGGAGATGGAGCTGGAGGTCTGCCCAAAGTCGACGCTGGTCTTGATTCATCAGAGCTAAAAGAAAAGCAAAAAAAAAACAATACTTTTATTGTCAGATTTTATGTAGCTCATAGAGAGCTATGAACTACTACACTAGTTATTCAATATATGTACAGACACAAGGGATGAAGAATTAGGGCAATAAGAAAATAGTTCCCAACAGCCTGGTTTAGGCTATAGATGCTAATTTTCCGCCTGGCGGAGATGACGACTTCATGTCGCAATCATCAACAAGAAGTGCAAGAAACTGGTTTGTGTAAAATATCTTGATTTCCGACAAGAAGTCGCAGGTATGGTTCTTTGTAGTCTATTAAATTTTAAACAATTTGATTTATTAACCGTCTCTCTGAGATAAATAGATAGAGTAAGAACATTATTCGCAACAGCGTCTGCCGTTTGATTTTGAAAACTAGAGTTACTATAGTGACAAAACATTTTCAATCGAAGGTATCAGCTATCAAGTCCTTCAAGTTGGAAAAAAACTTTCGTTCTTGGTTGAAAAAGAAAATATTACCTTTGACCTCCCGGAGATGGAGGACCACCGAAATGGTCCATATCATCGTCATCACTGTCTGGCGGTGGTGGCAGATTTGGTGTGTCCTGTACGGCATGATCCACTGGTGGTCCCGGATCGTCAAATAAACCACCTTCGTCGAATAACCCTCCAGCTAGAGTGCAAAATTTGATTTAGTACAATTTTTAGTTCTTCCCTCATCAGCTGTTTTACTAAGGGTCGTGTGTCGTGTGCGCGTGAAGTCATAAGGAGACCGAGCGAGCATACCATGGGTTGTTTCTGTGGGAGTGAAATCAAACCGCCATGGTATGTATACAGGCCATGTTTAAAAAGAGTTGAACAGTTTACCGCAAGATTTTTTTGACCTTACTAATTCTGAACAAATGTAAACTTGAAATCGAAACTGTTTTATTAGGAAAAAGTTCCCTGCTGCCTGATTGTACTGATTGCCTGGGTGTTTACTTAAAGACTAACCCCCCCCCCCCCCCACTAGCTGCCTTAGCTCTGGGACAATTTCTGAAATAAAAACTGATTCTTGGAGGATGTTCGCTTAATTTTTTGAATTTGTCTATCAACTTACAGGGTGTCACAAAAAAAATATGTTTTTATTACTTCCTACATTTAAATAATGAAGTCGATGCAGACTTTTCTCCCCATTACAATGGAATCTAACACTTACCGGTTCAGTTGACATACAAACTGTAAAAATATCATCAATACAACAGTTGAAAAAATATCAAAAATTGGAGTCAAGCCGATGTTGAGATTATTATTTAAACAACCTAAATGTTTCTATCAAATGTAATGTAAATGTGATATATCTTTGTATTCCGGTTAAAAGTCTGCATCGATTGAATTATTTGAATGGAAGATGTAATAAAACAATAAGATAATTTTTTGTGCCACCCTGTAAATTGGGGATCTGGAATTTTTAGAAATTTAAAAAATTCAAGAAAGATCCTTCAAGAATCGATTTTAATTATTGAAATTGATAAAGGGATAAGGCGGTTTGTGGGGGGGGGGGGTCAATTTCAATCTTAACGTGAACACCCTGTACAAACTTGGTATTTAGATGTAACTCCAAACGAATATTTGGATACCAAAACCCATGTGAGACAAGTCCTAGCCCTCATTTTGGTTTACAAGATACATTTTATTGCAATGAAAAGTTGGTATGGGTTATTTAAATAAGTTTAAAAAAAAGATTGAGCATCAAACTTGGAGAAATTTTAGGTGTGCCACTTGAATACAATGCGAGTGAAGCCAAATCATCACTCTACATTAATATTCACTCAATTCAATATCTGCTTTTGAACAATCTATGTATAATACGTGTAAAGGCGCTGTATAGCTTACAAATTATGTTCTGGTCCAAATTTGCACCGAAACCATCATCTCTGCCAGTGGGATCAATTTCCATGGGAACTGGATGCTGCGTACCAGAGGTGGACGCTACAGCTTCCCTAGTTTTATCCACTGAATCCAAGACATGTCCATCACTGAATAGAAGGGGTGTCTGAAAAAAAAGTTTATTTTGCTTCTAGAACAAACAAATGTCCAACTGGAAAAGTTGAAAATACCAAAAACCAAAACGCCTTAATGCTTTTAAGCCTTGATGATTTGTGGTAAAAACAATATGAAGACATTTCAAGTCGTTATGAGTTGAGAGCCGATTTTGTGGCTAATTGTGACGTCACATTGCACAAATGCATATATCCCATTGGCTGTTCTGAGGAGGCTGGTTCATAAGAGCCAATGGGCGTCGCTGCGCTTGCGACTAAAATTGAAACTTGCGGCTAAATAAGCTGACTGAACGCACCTTAACATACTAAATAAAAGTCCTCAAGAATACGGTGTGAGCTTCGGCCGTTGTGGCCTCGAGAAGAACTTGAGGATGAGTTTTTCGCGTAAATGTCGTGAACAATAGCACTTGGGGAAAAAGTACCTGGGAAGAAAATTGTTGGAAATTTTATTGTCTACAAGAAAGGTCTTTACACATTTCATCGTCAGTTCACTTCTCCTTCTTCGTCAAAACACAAGAAAATTAAAATAGTCCAGATGCTCGATGCTGAAGACTGTATGGACCTTGAGTTTTTTTTTCATGGCGGGATGCCACTTCGTAGAGGTGTTGTTTGATCCACTCTCTTTTGATTGAAATTTGAAGCTATCAATAGGTTTGTTCCATCAAGAGGTTTCAAACTAGTCAGAGCCAATAAGAATCGAGAAATACAGTTTGCAAACTGATTTGGGTGCTTCTCATTGGCTCTGACTAGTTTGAGATTTCTGATGGAACAAACCTAATACCAACTATGCCGGCGGCATATACAGGATGGAATAAAAATAAAAAGTTGAGCATTTGTACCTCAAGAACCAAAATCGGTGAAGACATGTAAATCGCCATAAACAATCCTGGTTTCATGGTCATGGAGTCGTCGTAAACTTGAATCAAATATCTTGAGCCGTTCTTGAAATATCTTCAAAAGACTGAAGTTGTTACCGGAAAAAAAAATTCGTCTACTAATCAGAAAAAAAGTTGACTGTGTTTTTTCTAAAAATAGTTGGCCTAGAGAGTGTTTTTCACTGTTATTTCATTTTAGACGTAATTTATCATGACAATAGACCATATTAATTATTCTCACTTTCCCCTTCCACTAGTCATTTGTAAGTTAGGTATGTGCCTGTGACCATGCGCACTGCAGTAGAAGATCTCGCGCGCCACAGCATGTATAGAAAACGGAACTTTGCTGTCGCTGTCAGAATTTACGATTTTAAGGTGTTTTTTTGATTCTTGGGACGTTTTAACCTTTTTAACCATACTATTACGTGACGGCTGACGCTCGGTTCGCTTTCAAGCGCTGTCAAAATTCTCGTTAGCGGAAGTTGTGCAGTAAAATATGGCGGGTAATTTGAAATTGTTTTGGATTCAAAAACCCCATTCTAAATTGCTTCGCATAAACTTCACAGCAAGATTTTCCATTTCATTATGGTGAAAAGTAGATCAGGTATTTCTTTTTACACACTTGCTATGTTATACATTCGTTGAAATTGTCAATTTGCACCTTGAATTGATCATTTTACAAAGTCATTCAACATGCATTTCTTATGGGAGTTTCAACCCAGCACATGTGGTTGTCTCTCTCCCCGATCTGCGACTGCGCTCTGAATAAATAATATGGTCAATACCAAGTTTCAATTCAATATCTGAAGAATTACTGATATACGGAAAACTATTTTTTTCGTAACAACTTCAGTTTTCTGAAGATATTTCAGAAACGGCTCAGCATATTTGATCCAAGTATACGACACTTCATGACCATGAAATTAGAAATATTTTTGGCGATTTACATGTCTTCACCTCTATTTTGGTTCTTGAGGTACATTTGTCCAACTTTTTATTTTTATTTCACCCTGTATTATGGCGCCGGCATAGTTGGCATTGTTGGCATTGAGTTTCAATCAAAAGAGAATGGATCGAACAACACCTCTACCAAGTGGCACCCCGCCATCATAAAACTCAAGGTCCATACGGTCTTCAGCATCGAGCATATGGGCTATTTTAATTTTATTGTGTTTTGACGAAGAAATAGTGGACTGACGAAGGTCCTTTCTTGTAGACAATAAAATTTCCAACAATTTCGTTCCGGGACTTTTTCCCTAAGTGCCATTGTTCACGAGATATACGCGAAAAACTGATCCTCAAGTTCTTCTCGAGGCCACAACGGCCCAAGCTCACACCAGATTCTTGAGGACTTTTAGTATGTTAAAACTTAATTCTCAACTGAGCTTATATACAAAAATCCTGGACTAATGACTAAAACCATGTAACCAGGTACCATATTTGTTCAATAGCCCCCCCCCTCAATTCTGATTTCTTGCCACCAAGGCAATGGTGGAAATCACGCTAAGTCATACCCATTTCAAGCTCGTCTTTCTGGTTAATGTTAACACTTGACCTGTGTTCCTAACTTGACTTGGCAAAAATCATCAGCCCTGGAACAAATGAAGTGCCGTGGCTGACATAGACATATTTACCAAGTTCATTTGTTTCAAGGGTGACAAATGTTTTGCAATCATAGCCAACTGCAAATGATTTTAATAATGAATGCCTCAAGGACGTCTGAATGCCTGGAGCCCCGTTTCATAACAGCAACAAGTCTCATTTTACAAATATGTCATGTTACCAATGTTGAAACCATGGGTTGCCGTGATACACACTTGTAAAATAGGACTTGTGGCAGTCCTTCACAGGCTTCTCTAATAATTTTTCTCACCGTTTCCAAAGGAGCTTCTAGTCCAGTTCCGTGCCTCATCATGTCGTCAGGTGCATCTGTGTCGAAGCCCATATCTCCAAATCCATCATCATTGGCAACAAGAGAAATATTACCGTAATCTTCCCTCATTGTGATTTCTTCAGCCCGAGACTGATTCAAACTGAACTGAGCCTCGATATCGACATCACTGAAATGTATAATTTGATAAAGTATTCCCTTTCAATGTTAAAACAGACTCACTTCAACTCGGGCATAGTTGAATCAAAATCATGAAACACTTCCGGAAGCGTGATAGCATTCACAGCCGCCTCCCTGTGCTCTTCAGGCAAATCAACCATGCCTGGACGAAAAGCCATCTTGATTTTGACGAAAGCCTCATTACAATCTGCCAACAGGTACTTGGCCTTCCTGGAATATATCCTGACGACTCCCAGCAACAAATGGCCCGACGTTCGCAGGGCCATCTTGACTTTGGGCTGGAGGATGCCATCGACTGACTTTTCGATGTTTGTTTCGAAAACATGAGCTTTGGTTAGTTTTTTGTCCCAGTGGGCCGCCAACCAGATCCTGGCCAGCGGACCCTTTTTGGCCAAGACGAAGTGGGCGTAGAACATTTTCGATTATCGTTTGTTTCCGCTGGAAAAAAGCGCATCACAACACACAAATCAACACACTGTGGTAGAACAATTGGGTTGGCGCCCAAACTTACCCTATTCGAAACAAGCGAAACGCTGGCGAAATAAGGGGTGATTTACGTAAGCAACGACAGAAAAAATGAGTTCCACTCGACGCGGACGTCGATTTTTTCCATATCAACGCAAGAAATCACTCCAAGAAAGGGTTCCGCTATTCTATTTACCAAACTCATTAATCTCGATCAAGATGGCGGCGACACTGACAGTTGACGACGCAACGGAGTGACAGTTTGGAGGGAGACAAAGTGATGAGCGCCAATAATAGGCGAGAGAGAGATAGATTTCCGCGTCGCGCGTCCCTTTCGGAGTCGGGAATCGGGATGGCCAACCTTACAAAATGGAAGTTTGTATTAGACACGGACTTACGGAAGCTTACGGACATGACGATGACGCGTGACGACCGTGGCGTGGACATGGCGTGGACCGTGGAGCAATTTGACTCTTTTGACTGAATTTGAGCTCTTTTCTGTTGAGGTATTTGATGCTTCATTTTGTATGCACAGAACTAGGTCATGAAGGTACGAAGGCGTAGAAGGGCCATGCAATAGTTTATTTTTTGAAATTTCAGGAAATCTCGAAGTTTCGACAAATAAGTTGAAGTTTCGACATAGTCGAAGTTTCGACTTTTTGGGAATTATACAATTATTATTATAATCATTATATTTTTTAAAATCTCGAAGTTTCGACATATAAGTCGAAGTTTGGACTTTTTGGAAATTATACTATTATACCTATTATATTTTTTTAAATCTTGAAGTTTCGATATAAAAAGTCGAAACTTCGTCTTATATGTCGAAGCTTCGACTTGTATGTCGAAACTTCGACTTTTTATATCGAAACTTCGAGATTTAAAGAAACTAAATAATTATTGTGTTCCCTTGTATGTATTGTATGTATGATCTTGATCTGTGATGTGTGATCTGTATGATCTATGATCTTAAATTGTATGATCCCTTAAAAGTCGAAACTTTGACATATAAGTCGAAACTTTGACAAAAATCGGAACTTCTTCTTATATGTCTAAACTTCGACTTTTTTGTCGAAACATCGAGATTTCAAAAAATAAAACTATTGCATGGCCCTTCTACGCCGTCGTATGAAGGCGAGCAAGCACGCCTTTAACCCAAAAGTCAGGTGGTCCTGAACATTGAATTCGAAATATAATTTCTCCTCAACATTACTTTATCATCAGTTATTTTAGAACACATAATGAAAAAAATCAATTTTTCAGATCATTAACATTTCATAGCTTGAAATTTTCTTTTTTCCAAAATCTGATATAAGATTCGGAGGCCACCAAGCATGTTTTATGGTGGCCTCCGAATCTTGTATCAGATTTTGGAAGGAAGAAATTTCAAGCTATGAATATTAATGATCTGAAAAATTGATTTTTTTCATTGTATGTTCTAAAATAACGGATGATAAAGTAATGTTGAGGAGAAATTATATTTCGGATAATTTTAAGGGTGGGTATTCATTCTTTGAGATTATTCAGTTTTCGAGATTATTTAATCTTCAAGTTTATTCAATGTTCAGGACCACCTGACTTTTGGGTTAAAGGCGCGCTTGCTCGCCTTCATGACCTAGTGCATACAAAATGAAGCATCAAATCTCGCATCAAATACTTTAACAGAAAAGAGCAAATGGTATTAAGGATGGAGTTGAATTGATAAGATGAGGCGTTGCGGAATCAGGAAGTTCGCTTCTATTGCTTCTATGCCTTCGCATTTTAAAATGCGATTACCGAGGCGATTCCTCAATCCACGTTTACCATCACGTACATCACTTCAGCGCATACATGAGAACGCATACCTGCAGAGCGCGGTAATTTCAATTTTGACGCACGAAGTGTCACTGTCAATGGCAACTGTCAATCAATAATCGAAATGTAAACAAACAACAAACATAACCTCCTAACCATTCAACATTTAATATTGTTCCGAATGAAATGTTACGCGCCGTATGGCAGAAAGACGCAGAAAAGATTCAGGTGATACGAGACACAACGAGCTGCAAGGCGATCGACGAAACAAGAGCGTTATTTGGTTAGATCTGTCGAAACGTCAAATCGACGTCAAGCGCTGTCAGCTGAAATTTGCGTGACATTACATGAGCACACCGTTTTACAGTGTTGTCAACTTGTTGTCGTGATATAGATATGGCAACGTCCTACTTTCACAGGTATGCGCAGAAGCCTTTCGGGAAACGTGGATTGTTTGGCACACTTTGGCTGATTCGAAGAAAAAAAATATAAGTAACTGAAATGTTTCAGGAATATTTTCAAAAATTTCAATTTAGATCAGTCAAACTCTATTCCAGATATTCACAAAGTCACTATATCGCAATATTGGTGTTCTAATTGACCGTTCTAACACTCGATATAACAACGTAATCTAATGAAATGCACCTAGGTATGTACTCATTTCACTTTGGAATTTCGATGAAGCTTGGAGCATAATAATAGGCAACACAACATACAACAGTAACCTTCGCATTTTCCTAGTCAAATCTTGGTGCCTTGGTGGACATCTTTTTTCTAGAGTAAGGATTATGGCCTGTGAATAAAACACTCACCTTTTCGCTAATTTTACAACAGCTGAACAACAGAGAATAATGCTGAACTCTGAACTGCGACCTGCGACTACACGAACACGCCGTAAACACAGAATCACAGAAATGAAATGCGTTATTGCGTTCAAATTCCAAAACAAATTTGGAAACCACACTCAGATGAAGACAACCAAACATGCTAACTTCAACTGATGTAAGTATAGGGAACAGTGTCTAATCTAACGCAATCAAATATGAATTATTTTATAGAAAAGTATCGAACTTTCGGCAGAACACCAACATTAAAAAATTCATTCTGAAAATTGTGACCAAATATCATATGATGATTATGTTCGTTTTCACGTTCAAATATTACTTCTTGTGATACAGTCACCTCACAGTCAGTATTCACAGTCACCTCAATGTCCCCTATCAGTTCGTTTCAAACTATACCTACTTGATGACCTCGTGATCAAGTTCGAAGTTCGAACAGCGCAATCGCGTCCATGGCCTTGAAGTGGACATCTCTTTTCTAGAGTAAGGATAGGCCCATGGACCTGTCAGAGGCCCTATTATGTTACTTTCCGACCGCTTGCATGAAAAACTTTGTCCCCAAAGTCCTAATAAACCCTTGCGGAAAGTATATTTTCCGCACTTGTTGGGAAAATAAGTAATTTGCTCTACTTTCTACTTCGTTTGTGCAAGGAGTTGCCAGGGAGAGTTTCCTTAGCAACTCCTCGCACAAACGGAAAAGGAACAAAACGGCTAACACCAAAAATTAGAAGTCTTCCAAATTCCAAACCACCAACGAAATAATATATCTAGTAAGCATTTTAAATAACCTGTCAGACCTTTCATATGGTGGCCCTACATTGAGCCAACTTCTTAAGCAGCATGGCGCAAATAAGCATCCCGCTTATTTGAATTTGCTCACTCAGGATTGGCCAGTGAAGTCATCGAGTGGGAGGCAATCAAGAACCCAACGCTGTTAGTTTGATTTGGTGGCGTAGCTATTATCATTACTTTTTACTTTAGCAGTCAAAGTCAAACCCATTTTTGTTTTTTATTCATATAGGCCTTCGCATATCATATAAGCGGTTCCCTTTGCTCGCAGCTTGTGGGCAGGTCTTGGCGCATTGAAATTCAAAAATATTCGCCGCGTTTGTAGCCATGTGATGATTGGTCGAGTTCATACAACGTGAACAAAAAACACGCCCACTGGGTTCGAATGGTTCGATTAGTTGTTTTACCGGAAGTGCTTTATCGATCGAGCTGCATAAACTCGACCAATAATGACGGCGCCGATACGGGGTGAGCCAGCGCACTGAGGACCTCGGTAAATGAGAACGGCTGCTAAACTAAATACACGACCGTGCGCCGGTAGCAGGTAGGACCAGCGGGGGTAAAGGTGCGTTCAGTCAGCTTATTTAGCCGCAAGTTTAGTCGTAAGCGCAGCGACGCCCATTGGCTCTTATGAACCAGCCTCCTCGGAACAGCCAATAAGCGATGCAGCGCTTACGGCTAAAACTAAAATTGTGGCTAAATAAGCTGACTGAACGCACCTTAAAGGGATGGAATACCTACTATAGTCTGTACACCGATAGAACGGACTTTTTTGAATTTCAGTGATGTAACCTATAGCAAACAAAAGCACCAAAGAATGTAACAACATAGGCGCGTTTGGAACTAATATTAGTTTTGTTCGGTTGGTAGTCTTACCCGGGCAAATTATTCCTACGCCAAGCCAATGGCATTACATTCAGCGAGTTTGACACTTACGTACGATTTCTAACTTCCATTTCTCTATGATGTTTGTTATTTTCATTGAACTTTTTTAGTCGGCTCGGCTGTTGTGAGTGTTGTGTAATAAAATCAGCTTCATTCAAAAACATTATTCTCTCATTTATTAAAATTGGTATTAAACTGGTGTCATTTGAAATTACCATAGCATTTAGCTGTGATTAGCGGAAATAAGCACCTCTTTCTAACTGGAATTTTAAATTTCGCGGGTAACGCTCGGGACTACTTTTCAAGCGAAGGAATCTGGTGGTCCTTTCTATCAGTGTATAGAGTATAATTTAGTAACTTATGGTTATTTATACAGACATTTATTTTGATTTTCCCATTTATTCCTCGATTTATTCCCTTATTGTGATCTATCCGATTTGATTGTATCGTTATAGGATCAAATAAATACTGCATACCTACATCAGGTCTTGCTTCGTTGCAGTTATGACCTAATAGAATAAAAGGCTTGGTTCCTGACTTCATGGTAAATGTACTACGTAAGCTACTAATAAGGGCTCCTTCATGACAATGCCACATTTTTTTGAGTTACAAAAATTTTGATGCATGTAATATAGGGTGATTGCATGAAATTCGTTCACCTGATCACCGGCAGGCAGCTCAAGAATCTATAGTTATGTTTTAACGTTTGTTAGGAATTGCATTGGGGCCATAGACAAGGATTGGGGCACATTAACAGGTGTAAGGCATTGTTAGAATGATTAGAAATCACAATCTCGATCTCGTAAACGCCGAACAAACCAGTATGTGAACAAAACACGAAAAATGACAGTATTTAGTGAGGTTAGTCCGGTTGACTCCGCATGGATGAAACTTGACAGATGACACTATTGACATTTTGCCATAAACTCCCTCTACATGCAATCACCCTATACGCTGACAGTATACCTACATAACTACCATTTGAAACTGACTGCGGTGTCTGTGCTTATTAGGCAATTAAAACAAATCTTCTCTATCTCTGGTCAAACGATTTTTTGATCACCATTTTATCACGTCAGTGATTTTATCCCTGTCTCTGCAAAATTAGCAAGTTTGAAAGATTTATAGAAGTTTATTTTCATGTTTATTTTATTGAACCCAGATAATACTGAATGTGCAGCTGCATTTATTCCATTCAATACCTACACTATTACATAATATAATCATAAACGGCACAATAATCATTTCCAGAAAAATTAAACAATGTAAGTAGTAAAGTACTTACCTAGGTAATGATGTTTCTTTGTTAAATTTTCATGTATAAATAAATAAATTATGGGAAGGCATAGGTAGGTACCTACATAAACAATTTTTTTTTCTCTTTCTGGCATTGGCTACATGAGCAAGAGTCGAATATAATAGTTCCTCAAAATCACTTTCATAAATAACAGAAATAATTAGTGGGGAATAAAGGCCTGTAGGGTAGCTATAATAGCGGGGCTAGAGCTCAAAAGATGGAGGCAATAATGGGTCAAAAGAGCAGTCGTGGTAAAATCAATACCTTATCAGATGAAGAGGTTGCAAAAACCATGGACTTGTTTTGAATAAGTTATTACAATCGAGTCACCTCTTTTTGTGATGAGAACAATCCATTTGCCTCAATCTTGAATCATCTTAATCTGTTGAAGATTGATTGAGCTTCTGGTGGTCATAGGGCAATCTCAAAAAATCAACTGTAAATCTTGCGAAGTCGATTTTGGTACATAGGCGCATTCAAAGTCATGTACCTAACTATAATGCAGAAATTCATAAATGGGAGAGTTTGAGGACCTTCAGAACACCGCTCCTACTTTGCTTCCTGTAAAATTTTGAGAAAATCTGCTCGGCGGTTTTTTGATAAGAAAATTCCGAGGAAAATTCCAAAAAAGTGTTCTTCTCAATTTTGTGCGTCAGTAGGTAGGATATATTATGGAATTCATAAGAGTTGGAAAAAAAAACAAGACAAAGACCAATAAAAAATATATGGAGTTTTATTATTTCAAAATCATATTTCAAATGAACAGGTGATTTTATTTCTAGTACCTATCATAAAAAGCAATCAACAGTAGGTAATTATTATTATTAACTTTTCACAAACAGTAAAAGTGAAATCTGACCGATTTTGAAATGCTATAGGTACATATTATTATGCATACATATTCGGTGTTTTGGCAGTTTTACACAAATAATAATCTTAAACAGACGTAGGTACCTACAATATTATACGTATTTGTCATTTTTTTTTTGTTGTAATAAACCTTTAGGTTCTTACTTTTAGTAGATAAAATATTCAGCTATACCTATTGGTAAGTATATTTAACCAGCATAGTTATCATTCCGCTCAAGATTATTGAGTACCTACCTACCTTCTTCCTTCTAACAATACCTATTCATCATTATTACTTCTTACATATTGACAATACATATAGGTTGTCAATTGAAAAACTTCCCATCCCTGTTTTCTCCATATTTTTTCTTATAGATCCCGAGACAGGTCGATTTTATATCCAAGAGGGACACATGATTAGCGTAAATTCAGTTTCCCATCTTCATTCCCTCAAGACAGGTGAATTCCCTTTCAAAAATTAAAAATGGAAATAGGAATCAAGTGGGTAATATATCATTCCGAAGGCCTTTAAAGTCTCTTTACTTTAGTGCAAAAAGAAATTGAATGAAACCACCCGTTTTCAAAATTTCCTGGGGCAGACCACCCTTGAAAAAATTATATGGGTATAACTAGGGGTCTAGTAACACAACATTTTGAGATCCTTCCAATTCTCCTTATTCTAGGGCAAAAATTAACAAAATCGAACCAACTAGGTACTTTCAAATAACGATTGTTTTTCGAAGTGGAAAACTGTTCAACTTACACTTTTGATTCAACAGAATTTTAACTTGAGAATTGGTGGTTTGATTTTGCTTCTTCTTACACCAAATTAAAGAGAGTTGGAAGGCCTTAAAAAGGAGCTCAAAGGTTCTTTATGATAATGTTATTCGACCCCTAACGACCTCTCTCACTCTCTTCTTGAAGGGATCTTGAAAACGGGTGGTTCGATTTTATTTCTTTTTGCACCAAAATAAAGAGAGCTTAATGGCTACGTTTACACCGTGGCTTTGGTATGCGACCTAAGCACTAAATTCGACCCAAATAAATTTAGTCCACGTGGTGTAAACGATCACGTACAAGGACTAAATTAGGACCAAGTAGCTTGGGTCAGGTCTCCGGTTGGCCGTGGACCGACCTAAATTTGGTTTTCAAATTCATTCACTTTTAGTTTATACAGGGTGATTCATGAGTGACCTTACATAGGCTAATGGGAGATAGGGGACTTCGAGGCGAGTCAGGATCCACTGAAGAAATTTGGTTTTCTCCATTGGTTACGAAGATACAGGGGTGTTTTGTGTGTTTCGTATGAAACTTTGATAAGCGATATTTCTGAAACGGCTAGAGATATTTTCTTGAAATTCACCAGTAATATTTCTCTATTGGGACTTACCCTGTAGCTATACTGGGTAAGTCAAAATCCAGGGCCGGGATTGGAAAAATGTGCCCCTTTTTTCTTTGATCAAAAAGTATATTTTCTGACCGCTTTTCTAAAAAACTGCTATCGGATTCAAAAAGCTAAGGAAAAATGTTTCAAGAATCACTTTTCAATTTACATGGCACACCGAAACCGTTTCGACATAAAAATTAAAGGTAAAATTTGTGGGTAAGTTTCCTTTTTCGACCGGACATAATCGACTCATTGTTTGTTTGAATTCATTCAAATTAATTTTTTAGCCTGTCTCTGTGGAATAGTAGGGCTTGGTAGGAAGAGAAATTCCATAGCCTAAGATTTTTTTTTGACGACCAAATCGAGTCTAATTTTGGTTTCACTCTCGATTTTGTCATAAAGAAAAAATGGTCGGCTCTGGAATTTTTCTTTCAACCAAGCTCTTCTATTCAACAGAGACAAGCCAAAAAATGAATTTTGATGAATTCAATCAAACAATGAGTCGATTTATGTCCGGTCGAAAATGGAAACTCACCCACAAATTTTACTTTTAATTTTATTGTCGAAACGGTTTAGGTGTGCCATCTAAATTGAAGAGTGATTCTTGAAGCATTTTCCCTTAGCTTTTTGAATCCGATAGCAGTTTTTTTGAAAAGCGGTCAGAAAATGTACTTTTTGATGAAACAAAAAAGGGGCACCATTTTTCTAGCCCGGCCCTGGATTTTGACTTACCCGGTATGGTTTCGGGATGAGTTCCAACAGAGAAATATTACTGGTGAATTTCAACAAAATACCTCTGGCCGTTTCAGAAATATCGCTTATCAAAGTTTCCTACGAAACATACGAAACACACAAAACACCCTGTATCTTCGTAACCATTGGAGAAAATAAAATTTCTTCAGTGGATCCTGACTCGCCTCAAAGTCTTCTATCTCCTATTAGCCTATGTAAGGTCACTCATGAATCACCCTGTATTTTAAAATAGGTTGGCCGTGTTAGTCTACCTGTGTAAACGCGGAAAGGGAAGAATTCATTTAGGTGGAATTTGGGTCAGTGCTTGGGTCAGTCCGGTTTTAGTCCACCAGTGTAAACGTAGCCAATAATAGTGCTTATGTAAAAAATCCTGTCGGCCATTGGCTTTGCCTAGGCAATAACAGCGTGACAGAGCGTTTATGTAATGTTATTTTTTTTAGAGAATCGCACCATAAAGGCCTTCAAAATGATGTACCATTATTCGATCTCTATTCCTATTCAAAATTGTTGAAAGTATGGCCATTCTGTCTTAGGATATGAAGCAGGGACATTGAATTCATGCTAATCATATAGGTACCATGTGTTTTTCGAAAACCGCACCAGCTCATAACTTTTTTCCTATGGGATACATTGATTTGAGAGCACTTTTGCTATTTTTTGCATTGATCATAAAGCAACACTCACTTCCGAAGGTAACCGGAAGTGACATCATCTTTTGATTTTCGAATTGAGCACCTGTATATTTTTTGATATTCGGATAGATTTTTTTATTGACACAGTGGTGGTCTTAAAAGTCCTCTATGATGAAAAATGACGATTTTAAAGCGGAGTGAATATAATTTAATCATTATTACCAAAGCTGCCTGCGACCACAAATAAAAATCGGAAGTTAGAAGTTTGTTAATTGTTCATGTCAAGAAGCGTTGCCGGGTTGAAATCGACATAACAATAAACGAAATTCTAACTTCAGATTTATATTTGTGGTCGCAGCCACCTTCGGTAATAATGATTACAATTTAATCGATTTAATAATAATCGATTTCAACCAGCAACGCTTTTCAACATTAAACAATTGACAAATTTCCAACTTCAGGTTTTTATTTGTGGTCGCAGCCACCTTTAGTGACAATAATTTACTTATATTCAATCCGCTATAAAATCGTCATTTTTCATCATAGAGAATTTTTTAAATAATTACTGTGTCAATAAAAAAATCTCTATCCAAATATAAAAAATATACAGGTGTTCCATTTGAAAATCAAAAGTTGATGTCACTTCCGGTTACTTCCGGAAATAAGAGCAGCTTCATGATCAACGCAAAAAAATTGCAAAAGTACTTCTAAATATCCCATAGGTAAGAAGTTATGATCTGGTGCGGTTTTCGAAAAACACACGGTATGTGCTCCTCGAATGTAATAAAACTGACCGGTCTCGGAATTTTTTTTCAAAGGAGAGATCTGGGTGGAGAGTATTCAAATTGACACCTTGTATAGTAGGGAGTTTGCGATCTCACGGAACGCAAGGCAAAACGTAAAAATTCCCGTGTAACTAAGAAGTCGACAATAAAGGTGGTTTTAGTTTTAGTCAGCCTCACCTATTTAGCCATAAATTCAGTTATTTAGTCGTACGCGTAGCATCGCTTATTGACTCTCATGCGTACGACAGCCAATAAGCGATGCTGCGCTTACGATTAAAATTAAAACCACGGCTAATAAAGGTTGAGTAAATCCACCTTAACAAACCTGCCAATTTTCACGTTAAAGTTGCGTTATGTCATACGGTACATGAGTACGCAAATCCCTAATACAAACATTTTATGCACTACAACTCTCGCCGCCAAAAAATCACAGGCTACATTTATCGATCTTTTCGATTTTTGATTGCACTGGTATAACCCAGTGGAAACATTGAATTTAACTATATCACAATATCACAAGTCGCAATTCGATATTTAGAACTTAATTTATTTTATGCTAGCTTAGCTAAATTCAGCACCTTTCCAATAATTTAAACCCGGAAATACCCTGCGTTGAAATTGAGTGTGGAACGTAAAATGCAAAATAAAGCACACAATATCACATTCCTCTGGGAAATTAAAGATGATACTCAATTTCATCCTCTAACTTCTAGCGGCTGCATTTGTTCCGAAACCACTTCTTTAGAAGTGGCCAATGGGTATTCTTGTTTCTTCTTGCCAAAGCTCGTAAAGAACGTGTCTCCGACACCGAAATTTTCTCCGTCTTGGATTGACTGTGGCATCGGTTTGTTTAGAGTTTCGGGCAGGAAGAGGATCAGAAAGCCAGAAATTAACGAAATCACAGCAAAGATTATGGACGGAAGTTTCGGATCGAAAGAGTCAAGAAGTGTGATCAAAGGTGTCAAAGCACCGGATGTCCTTGCACACATTGATCCAATGCCCATGGCTGAGTTTCGCACAACGGTCGGGAAGAGCTCAGCTGAATAATTGTAGATAATGGCAAAGGAACTGGCAATTAGAAACTTCCCGATAATTACGAACGATGTAGACTCCGTGCTGCCCATGGCCAGATTAGCTGCAATTATACAACAGATTCCACCAAAAATCATGTTAAACGAAGTGAGGGATCGCCGGCCTAGTCTGTCCATTAGGTAAACTGTGATGACATAACTGGGAAGTTCCACCAAGCCCATGACAAAAAGTATCAGATACGGATTTCCACTCATCTTGCCTGTGCTCAGGGATAAACCGTAGTACACTAATGAATTAGCGAACCACCCTAAGCAAACATTCAAAGTTTTCTTCCTGAGATTCGGCGTTTTAAAGAGATCCACCACTCCAGCATCGTCTGCTTTGGTACGGCTATCTGCAGTTCCTTTCGATACGAATTCGGCCGTCTGTAAAGTTATAGGACTCCCGTTAATTTTTAACGCTTTCTTGACAATCTCCACCGATTCCCGAACTCTCCCATTGGCGTATAACCATCTAGGAGACTCGTCCATTAGCCAATAGTGGCCAATCAACAGGAAGCCGTGACATCCGAAAATTATCTGTAACAATTGCCGGTCTTTGATAAGTGCTCCCCAGCCGGCCACCAACATGATTCCGCAAGCGAATGCCGCTTGAAACGCAACTCCGCACATGGACCTTTTACTTTTGCCCACCAGTTCCATAGTCAACACGAAACCTGTGATGTAGCTCCCGGCCGAACCGAAAATGCCGTAAAGATAACGCAACACTAGGAATGAAATGTACTCCGGCGTGAAGGCTACGGCTACTCCAATGACGAGTTGGAGGATGGCGGACCACACGAATATCGGTTTCCTCCCGTATTTGTCCGCCATGTTCCCTAAGGTCACTGCACCGGTGAACACTCCGAACATGTAAATTGACTGGGCCACGGCGCCCATCCATCGATTATCACATACAAAGTTCCATTCTATGGCTCTGGAAGACTTGTAGTACGTGTCGTCGTAAACCCAAGAATCGCAGCTCACAGACGCATTTGTGGTGTTGTTCAGCAACGAGCAACTGTCCAAGCTGCCGCTCGGCAACTGCGGGATGTAAAGAAGCAGCTCGCTTTTGGTCAGATTGGCCATGGTGTTGTTCAAGTCTATGTTTGGTATTGCACATCTGGAAAAAACTTGCGTGAAAATCAAACCCTCAACCACAGCCTCAACTGAGGCTAGTTGCTATGGTAACAATGATTGGTTTTAGTTACTGGTGAAAATCATAATAGCTGGAACAAGTGAGCTCCAGTAGGAATAACAAAGCAACCAACAGCCGTTGTTTGGCAACAACGTTTGGGGTGTTACCAAGGTGTTACGTTATTCCTACTAGGTTTCATTGTTTTATCACCAGTATTGCTGACAAACATGGTTATTTCAACAACAGTTGTCATGGCAACTGGAAGACGTGGACCTCAAAATACCTGTGATCAGGAACGGCTGCAACTGTGACCAGGGATAACATGTGCAGACCAGCCGTCACTGCTGAAAGAATGTGAAGGCAGAATTGGAAAAACTGGTATTTTCCAAAATCCCCTGAAATTTGAAGATAGGTTCAAATATTGATCTTGAAGAGCTTTAAAAAGCATCTTATTAAGCCCAGTATTTCCATCCCGATTTAACTTTATCTTGGGGTTAACTTGAGGTTGAATACCATAGATACTATTGTTCCAACAATCGTTGAAATGGCATTTACCTTTTGATTGAAGTGAACCAGAGATGGAAATATTGGGCCATAAACTGTGTTGTCAATATAATAATTGCATTCTAACACCAGGATATGACTTGTTTAGTTGATCATCAGGTCGGATTAGTATGTCAATTTTTATTAGATATAGGTACCTACTTATCCAAGTATTTTACTTATTTTTCTATCTAGGAGGACGGTTACCTGCATGAAGAAATTTAAATGCCTCCTAGTAGTGAAGTACCATCTATTAGAAATAATATAGGTAGCACAATGAAAAAGTCTAGACAACACGGTTTTCTTAAATTTCAGTGTTAGTTGACCGTGCTCAGGTTTGACTCGGTCAAGAGAAGCTTACTGATTACTGATGCCGACAAATAATGAAAGCCAGATTAAACCTTCCTTAAAACTGACTGAGAAATGAATATATGCACTAGATTTTTAGGACGCGATGGTACCGTCAAATGGGATGAAGCGACTTTTGAGATTTTTTACTTCCCCGACTCCCCACTAATAAAAAGAAAAGTATTGTGATCGTGCGGAAAAAATAGATAACGATGAATATATCCGTTTTGAGGTCCCCAACCAAAATGATTAGACCATTTTCAGAGTGATGTCTGTCAGTGTATCTGTCTGTATGTATGTAACCTCTCACGGTGACTGGTCCAGTCATTGGCCGCATTCGTAAGTCACAACAGTTGTGGAGCACTTCTACGCCATTATTGGTCAAAATTCAAATTTGGACGAATCGCTTGGAAGTGCTCCACAACTGTTGTGACTTACGAATGCGGCCATTGATCCAATTCAAGTTGAAATTTGGCATACAGGATGTCCAGAAAATGGCGGAAAAGCTTTCCAGTACGGTTGCGGCCAAAATAAAGTGGACGACAATGTCAACGAGTTGGCTTGCTGTCATGCGACGTTCAGGCCAGAATCCTGAAAAATCTGTCAACTGTCGTCCACTTTAAAAAGGCCGCAATTCGCGATTTTAACTACCGATGGGGGCGCTGTAAACAAGATGGAGGATTGTAAGTTTTTCTGTCACCTGTCATCGTGCGTTGCATAACGGTTGTAATTGTGATATTTGGGCTAATTAATTATTGATCGCTTTTCAACAGAAGCTCATTTTCTTGAATAACTCGATCACCTGTACGAGTATTTTGACAATTCGCGCGATTGTCAATGACTATCTGACAGAAGCGACAGAACAGAAATGACGTAGAAACTTACAAACTAGGTTCGCCATTTCAGCCGCCAGAGGTCGTCTAGATTTTTGAAATCGCGAATAGTACGTTGTAAGGGACCCTTCAGGAAACTCCGAAATGATGATAATGGTCAAGGGACGGTTCTTTGAACCCTTCTAGTTTTGTTAATTTAAAAGATTTCAGTTTACTGTTGACGGCAGAATTATGAGAAAAAAAAATCTACCACTGGATGTGTATTGAATTTTTTTTTATCCACAGGGTGAGTCAGAAAATAAGAAAATTGATATTCGAAGGACCAATTTTTGACTCAAAATTTTTTCAAAAATGAAAGTCGATTATTTTTTAATATATTTTTTTTATTCCCTGAAGAGTCACAACGTGCTGCAGAGCTTTTCCGCCATTTTTCTGGACACCTGTATAATAGTCATAACTGAAATCGAAAGTAGATTGCACTGGGTGTCGCGACTGTCGCGTAGGCACATTTTTAAATGCGACACGATTTCGGTTTTTCGGGGGTGATTTTTTCAATACCTTTACTTGCACATTCTGTAGATTCAAACAAACTGCAGCGTATATTTGGATATGTGATAATTAAACCTCACGAAATATTCATTTCAGGTAGGCATGCTGCTAATGAAAATTGAAGAAAATATTGAATTAATTTTTAAGGGGAATTTTTTTAAATCAGACCAACGGTTTTCAAGTTTTGAATTAAAATTTTCAAAAGGTAGTTACCCTGCCTAGTGGGGTATGGGACGGAAAGATTGGATCGAAACACGTTAGCTATATGTCCCCCTCAAAAATAAAATCGACAAGATTGTGTCAGCTTTTTCCCAGAAAAAAATTACGCAGAGAAAAATTGGAGGCGAGTCCTTTTCAAAAAATCACCTGTATAATAGGTATGATTTTTCCACAAATCCTCTACAGCTTTGTTGAACTTGACTAAAGCGCCAGTATTTCCATCCTGATTTTCAACCAAAAGGTTAAATATCATAGATGCCATTGTTTGAACAATCCGAGAAACAAATCGTTGCTGTGGCATCCAACCTCAAGTTAACCTCAGGGTAGAGCACAGAGTGGGTAGAGTTAACGCGGGATGGAAATACTACTTGGTCCAAAAGGGCCGGTATTTTCATCTCCAGATAATTTTGCCTGGAAGTTAAATACCATTAATACAATAATAATTGTTCCCGTGGTGTTTGTCGTCCACTTTAGGGATAGCTGGGAAGTTATTCGGTATGAAAATGAGTACCTTTACAACTTTTCTTTCGTTACTCATCGGTAAAAAAACCCTAAATTTTTTGAAAGCGGTTAATTTGAGACGGCAATCATCATAGCTATTATTGTTGGATACAAAGTCAGTAAAACCTTCCTAAGGCTTTCTCTTAAATTTTACTCACAAATTGGATCAAAATGAAAAAAGTGAGCGTAACAAAACGTTTATTGGACATTATGAATAAACATTCACATTCGGTAAGTAGGTATGGTAAGTAGGTAATACACACGGGAAAGCCGAATAAATTTTAATTGCTCAGGTATCATTCTAGGTAAGTACCAAGGTATTCATTTCAAATGTGTAGTACGAGTATATTTATATTGCGGTGGTAAATAACGCTGTTTAGAATTAAAAGGCTCTATTTGAAGTAAAACGCTTGAAATTCAAAGCCTAAATAGTGAGTTTCAATTGGATTGTGGTTTGAGATAGAGAATTTGTCGCTTGGGGTTTTGTGAATATCCAAACAGTTAGGTACCTCTACCTATTACTGTACCCACTTTTATCGGTGATTGCTCAGATAAATTATTGAATATTTACTCGTCTGCACGAATCGATATCAAAATGAATCGGGATTATGTGCCATGATACGATTTCGAAATTGACTTCTTACAACAGAATTAACAAAACATGAGCTAGAGGTAGTATAAATTATAATGCTTGATTTATTTATGGATTGCTAACTCATATATTAGCGTAAATTGCAAGTACTTACCTGGATAAACAGAACCGTAGAACGGTTTGTTTATTTTTCTAATCTATTTAAGGACAAACCAAGCACAAAAAAAAACATTGCTTGAATTTTCATTTCCGACTTCCAAGTGCTACCTACATTGTATATAATTAAGTAAAATTCCTGAACGATTAAAAATAAAAATAACAAAATCAGGGACAGGGACAGGACTATATTTGTCGGCCTGTAAATAAAACAGCTCAGCCCTAGACGCCTGCAATTATTTCAGGTGATTCATTTAATTTAATTAAAAGGTTCTCCTCTTGAATAATATCCAAGTGTTTTTATCCTTTCGCTGAGCATAATACAAAGACATTTTTTCATTATAATTTGAATGGAAACGTAGGCGCCGGAAGAATCTTAAATGCTGTAGGTATGGGTCCGTTAAATGTTGAGTAGACACTTTTCTTACAATGCCTAGTCTTGATGAAAACGGAAAGTAGGATAATTACAACAATTCATTGTGGGTATAGGGCTGCGCATAGTTTAAAGTGCTATAAAGCTAATTATAGAGGTATTGGCCGCAAATGCATAGCCAAGGATTCAAAAAAATATAAGATGTATAAATTATAGGTAGATAAGTAATTGTATATACGATAAGTACACCTACCCCTACCGGTTCAGTAAGAATGATGTTTCAATTATTTTAAACTGATTCGGACGGAATGAGTTATTGCAAATTTAATATTGGGAAAACACATTATGCTACTGTTGGAAATGCAAAAAAAAACTTACCTAGATATCCCATCATAGTATCCAGATCATGTGCTCCATCCATGTTGGAAGATGCGGAGGACGCTGACACCGAACTGGAAGGAGACAAAGAACCCAAAGAACCGTACATACAATTTTTATCTGAGCAGTGGGTAAAACGCGCCACGCAACTTTTACTTTTCACGTGTTTCCAACGACTGCGTACACCTTGTGCACTACAGATAATACATCTAGGTATTATTACGTTTTGAAATTCAAATTCTTGTCGTTCATTTTTCTAAACAGCGAATGAAAATTCTACAGCACTCAAGTTTAAATGCTCCCGGAAAGTTTAACTAACATATTGATACTAAATCAGGATCTGAACAGAAATAGCAAACCCAATAAGAGGAAGAATGGAAGGGGACCCATATGAGATTGTTTCCTGTTATTATCGAAAAATCTGTCTATGCATGTATAATTTAGTCCAGTTCTTCTACGAGTAAAGTAGTAAAAAAATATTCTTATCGGTCATTTATTCAGTCACGACAGTATGACACAATATTTCCATTTCAATACGAAATAAAATAAAGTGATAAATTTCATGCGACATATCACTATCAACAATTATAATTATTAGGTATTTACTACTTTGTAAAGTTCGATTGATTAGAGCATCTACGAAGAGTATATTATTTTATGAATTATTGGCAGAATGGAATTCAAAAACATTTTCGATTGGAATTATACATTGGTCTTGCTAATTGACCTTTGCCGAATGTCACCGAAATCGCTTTACCCCTCAATATTTTGACCCACCTTGAGACCTACCCTCGAGAAAGAATTTGAAAATTTTATGTCATAAAGCGATCATAAAGGTTTATATTTTATAGGTATGAATAAAAAAAAATTAACTACTTGCCTCTCTATACCTCCAACATTCAAGAACAAGATTTCTCGATGTGAAAACTTCCGCTTCTCGTGCAATTTATTAGTAGGTTTTTGTCTCGGTTTTTTGTAGAACTGTTTAATGGTAGCCAGACGAGAAAATCAGCCCAAAAAGACGTTTCGTTCTGGTTCTTCAGATGCTGATTTTTTTAAATAAGCGGCAAAATTTTGTATTGTAAACCTCCGGTTCAATCAAACGAATTAAATTTATCACTCTCACAGTAACTGAGCAACTGGCCATGCTATTGGCTGGTGCATATAGCAGCTATCAGCGTGAGTCTCTGGTGATAGATTTAATCCGCTCATAAAACTTTGGTGGAGCCGGAGGTCGGTAAATTGGTATTTTATTTCATATCTTCGGAAATATATTCGACCGATTTTGATTAATTGCAGTATAGAATTAGAAGCCTTGGGAAAAATGTCCGAAATAATTATAGCTTGAAGGACGTTGCACGAAGGATGCTACGATGAGAAGTCCCGCAACCAGATTTTTCTATTAAATAATGATGTGAAAACAAAATATGTAATGTAATAATGTAGATAGATATTACATACAATGGTATTACCTATAGGTATTTTGTGTCCAATTTTGGGTACCTATGCTGTTAAATTTTTGTTTGTTTGCCGCCTTGCCTCTGTTTAAATAAGCTATTTGCAGGAGTCCAGATTCTGTGGTCCAGATGTGCGAGTAGGTACCAATCTCTCGACCCTTGCCGCATATGTTGTTCCAGTGGTTTCAATGGTTTTAGCCGAAAAAGGAAATCACAAAAATACACGTGTACAGAAATCCAAACATTTAGTCATAACAGTCTCAATTTCGAGGCCTGAGTATAGACATGGGTAAACTTTGTTGTTATTATCAGAGATACAATAAAGATTGTTAACAAATTGAATTGTGTACTTCTTCAATCGTTTTAAAGATTGATGAAGAGTAAAATAATTCAATTTATTACAAAAGACGTCAATAGTCCATCACAATGAATAGATGATTAACGTTAAGTTCACATGGACCGGAATTCCGGGTTGTGGGAGGTAGGTCAGGAATTCGGCTAAATCCCGTTTGAATAATATATCGTGGCGAAAAAATCTCAATTTATTTTGAGGGTTCGTGGAGACCGCATCAAAGCTGAAATCAAATCAAGTTTTGAGCAGAGTTTCGAATTTCTGTGTCCGTGAAAAGTCAAATTTATTTAGGTAGGTACAATTACACAATTTATGCAGGTACATTTTTTATCGTGAGAATCCCGCTATTTTTTTCAATCCTATTGCAAGTTGCTTGTTCCAACTTTTCACCCGAAGGAACGCCTCGAACAAAAGTTTTCATAGGTTCCTGGATACTAGCCCGGAAGGTATTGTGTCGTCCACAACATATTTTTCTGTTTAGAAGTCGCTATAACTTTAAAATGCTGTTTTTCCTCAACTTTTGAAATCGATTTGATTTTTTTTCATTTTTTTTTGTTTGAGCAGTATGCAGGTGACCATATGCAAAAATGTACATATGGTTCTGGATACTAATCGGGAAAAGTATTATTTGTTCATTTCAGAAGCAATCTAGAGACAAAAAAAAATTGGTTCTTCATGAGATTTTTGACTATTCTTTCCCCAAATAAACAAATCATTTTCACTGTCGCAAACACGCACAGATTCTGAATGTTCATGGCTACCGATGAACACTACAAAGTTTCAGCCGCCACGCCGAGCTGTAGCTTTGCGCTCATTATCAAAAATTCGTAACTACTGGCCCGCAGTTCGTATCGAAGTGGAGTTTTTGTTGAAAGGAAGTCCAGATTCTTTGAATATAACCCCGGATATATATCCCCTGGTGTGTCCCTGTATTTCTATAAGAACAAATACTCACTTGTCCGCGCAAGCGTAACTTTTCATGTCTAGCCGACTTATGGAATTCAGCACTTCATCGGCGATGCCACGCCACACTTAATTGTTATTACTGTAACTGTTCATCGTTACTTCGTCAAGATTGGTTTTGGTTCAAGTTCCAGGCGATGAGCTACCCATTGAAGTTATTTTTTTTTGCCGAAATCCTTTTGTCTCTAGGACCAGACGCTGTGGACAGATACAAAGACAGACAAAGCGAGGACATAAGCGCCTCCCCGTTTGGAGAAGTGCGCTAAAAAAACGTAGGTATTGAACCAGGAAGTCGTTGAACTGAGCATTATACAGGATGGTCCATCCTAGCGTAATTATCCCATAGCGGTCTTACCCTTCAAGATAGAGAAAAAGATGTAATAAAGAAGTTATATGGTTTGATGAGGCCTATAACCTAAAATTATTTTTAGCTATACAGGGTGTCCCATTTTGACGGGATCAACAAAACGTCAATTTTTTTAAATGGAACACCCTATATTTTTTCACAGTTTCGGATTCAGCTTTTTCAAATGTCTTAGACCTGTATTTTTGTTTTTGAATTGTGTGGCAGTGCTACCAACTAAAAATTGAAAACTGAAAAAAATCGCATTTCCACAGTTATCTTGAAAAAATCGTAGCGGCCTTGTTTTTCAAAACTGAGAGATGAAACTTGACATGGTGATAGTCAAGTCACAGACCAATATACCAATGTCAAAAAATTGCGATTTCTTGATACTGGGCGTTCACAAAAAAAAAATCAAATTTTATAATTTTCAAAGTCTCATAACTCATTTTTTTCAAATAGCATGCCCCTAATTTTATAACGTTATCTGATAGCTTTTTATATCCTCTTTCATTTTTACTAGGGGTACCCTACCCTCAAACTTCATTTTTTTCGAGATAATCGGAAATTTTCACAAAATTTGTGATTTTTTTATTTTTTTTCACAAATTGAGTTGGCCGTGATGAATGACAGACAAGCCAAATAGTACGCAACTCTCAATTAGTCAGTCTGAATATTGTCGAACAAAAAAAAATGGCTTCAACGCAAAAAAAAACAAAGTGAGATCCTGGATATCTGGATTATTACCAGAATATCATATCAATCATTTTCTCTCGCGTAAAGTCATTTTTTTTTGTTCGACAATATTCAGACTGACTAACTGAGAGTTGCGTGCCATTTGGCTTGTCTGTCATTCATCACGGCCAACTCAGCTTTTGAAAAAAAAATAAAAAAATCACAAATTTTGTGAAAATTTCCGATTATCTCGAAAAAAATGAAGTTTAAGGGTAGGGTATCCCTAGTAAAAATGAAAGAGGATAAAGAAAAGCTATCAGATAACGTTATAAAATTAGGGGCATGCTATTTGAAAAAAATGAGTTATGAGACTTTGAAAATTATAAAATTTGATTTTTTTTTTGTGAACGCCCTGTATTGACAAATCGCAATTTTTTGACATTGGGATATTGGTCTTTGACTTGACTATCACCATGTCAAGTTTCATTTCTTAGTTTTGAAAAGCAAGGCCGCTACGATTTTTTCACGATAACTGTGGAAATGCGATTTTTTTCAGTTTTTAATTTTTAGTTGGTAGCACTGCCACACAATTGGAAAACAAAAATACAGGCATAAGACAGTTGAAGAAGCTGAATCCGAAAATGCAAAAAAATATAGGGTGTTCCATTTAAAAAAATTGACGTTTTGTTGATCCCGTCAAAATGGGACACCTGTATAGCTGAAAATAATTTTAGGTTATAGGTCTCATCAAACCATATAACTTCTTTATTACATCTTTTTCTCTATTTTGAACGATAAGACCGCTATGGGATAATTACGCTAGGATGGACCACCCTGTATTATAACATTAGAAATAATTAAATTGGATTATAAAACCGAACTTTGGATTGGCAAACAATTTCGATGAAAAGAAATATACGACCGATGTCGCCAGATTTCGTCGACACCCGACGTACATGTGATATTTAGGTGGCACTATACAATATTGATGCTGATAAAGCATTTAAAGTGAATGAGGGGTGAGGGATCGGCAATTTCGACTTTGGCTTTCAAATCTTTATCGTTTCCTGTAAAGATATAGGCCTTGTGTATTTTCGTTATAAAACTAGTTCAACACTCCAAAACTATAATATGTATACTGACAAAAAAAAAACGAGGCTCAAAAAACATTGGCAAGGGTCAAAATACGGGAACGAAAGAAGTTCAAAGAAAATGAGATAGGTAAGGTAGGTACTTGTCTACTGTCAGGAGCCAGTAATACTGTTTGTAAATATTTCACATAATGCACTTACTATTTAACAATTTGCTTTGAAACCGCTACAAGCAATACTCGTGTTATTTATTGTCCTACAGATTATTAGTAAGCACTTCTGTGTTAGAGCACCTATGATGTGGGATGTACCATATGTAGTTGTAAAAAAATGATAGGCAACATTTTAAAATGATAGCTAATCTAAGTTCTTATAAAACAATATTTGAACAAATTGTACAAATAATAAACATGCTAGTCCCATCAGTGAAGCTGGAATTATTGCTATAATGTATATTTATAAGAAAAGGTTCAAATTTTAGGTAGCAACACGGATTTTGACCACACGATTATAGTAGTTATTCATCTCTATCATCGTTTTTGAGGACTACATTATTTAGACATAATGTGTCCGATTAGAAAAAGCTTACTTAAAGATAACGTTATTATAAAGTGCGCGCACAGATATAATTTATCTATAACCAGTATATAACTGCAGATGCAGGGATCAAAACCCGTGTTCTTAAGTTCACACAAGTTAACAGTCTTTCACTTTTGGAAACAGGCGATGGAAGTTCGAATAGTACTTTGTGATTTTTACTGTCAACTTAAATCCTGTTATGTGCAAGTTTTAAGTTATAACAGTACGAACATTTAACATTAACTCCTACCCCGAGTTTTGAAAATAATGGCAGTCACAAACTACGGCAGTTTAGATAAAAAATGTGGTCCACTGAAGGAGTTCAATCAACGCATGGCTATCAAACATTCTTTGAGCAAGGATGTCCTAATTGTACCTCTGAAGAAGACTTCGATTCGACTGTCTCTGTTGTTTTTGATTTACATTTCGCTCATGGCGGGGAGTGCTGCGATTTTTAGCTATTTGGAATCACCTACTGACCTAGCTTTGCAGACCAAGGTAGACAGTGCGATCCAGGGATTCCTAACCAGCCATCCTACTGTGCCAAGTGAGCATCACACATTTTTCATTACATTTTCATTAGGTACATTGCAAACACTTTTTTCGATTACAGAAGAAGAACTATTTGTGTTCATTCAGGATATAGTGTCAATGGCCAACAATGGTTTATCAATTGGAATCAACGGTTCTACACAACAAACCAAGTGGACTTTTACAGAATCACTGTTCTTCTCCAGCACTGTGGTTACAACCATAGGTAAGACTCCAATTTTGAAGATCCTTTTTTCGTAAGTTTGATATTACATCTTTCTGCAGGATATGGCCACATTACACCGCTGAGTCAGAAGGGGAAATTATTTTGTATGGTAGTCGCTAGCATTGGAATTCCAATGACTCTGACTTTGTTAGGTGCTTTCACAGATAGACTGTTGGTTCCTTCCATAGCACTACTGGAATACCTCCGCAGACGATATGGCAATTCTCTTGGGCCTTTAAGTATTCGAGTTGTGCACCTGACAATCATAGGTACTTATTCTATATCACAAGTGCAATCAAAATGATGTTTTAACAAAAATTTTCAGCACTAATCATGTTTGTTTTGGCTATGTTTTTACCGGCAATGATTTTAACGGCTGTGGAACCCACTTGGGGATGGCTAGATTCGTTCTACTACTGCTTCATTTCACTGACAACGATTGGTTTGGGTGATTACGTCCCAGGGGAAGTACCTGAGCAATATAAAGTTTTCTACAAGTGTACTATTATGAGTAAGTTTCAGTTCAACTCTAGTTCAAGTGCCAATGAAAACCAAAAATTGAATTAACATGAACTGCTGTTCACTTTTCAGTTTATCTCTACATTGGTATGGCTGTTGTGATGACAGCGTTGGCGGTTTTCTATGATATTCCAGAGCTGAACTTGACGGTGCTGTTCAAAAGGAAAAAGTTATCTGAGGAGACTGGATTAATGCAAAATAATGTCTCTTTGCCTCTAAAGGATGCAAAGCAAGGAGTTGCAGTGAATTTAGCAGTTTAGAGTTGTCTAAAAAACATAATTTATTTAGTTCAAATGTACCGTCCGTATTAACATTATCCATTTCATTCATTACTACTTACTTCACTATTTAGGGCTTGAATTGTGTACAACATAATATATGACGAACACATACGTGCAGTTCATGTACAGGGTGATCACGCGAGAATTCACCCCCATATAGTGGAGGCTTCCCCTTTAAGATAATTTGCAAGGGAAAAAATTGTTCTTGGACAATTTTTTCTGTAGATTTCAAAACTGGGACCTATAATAAAACAAGCTATAATATACAGGGTGTCGTAAAAAACTTTTTTTGTTGATGCGACACCCTGTATATTCGAATTGCAATCGATGTAGTTTTTCATTCTGAATACAAATACAGGGTCGTGGTCCGACTTTTATGTCATTAAATTTAAGGATCGATAGAGAATGAAAAATGAAGGGGACTTTTTCCAGAAAACATATTTGAGAAATGCCTAATAACAGAGATACAGCCCTTCAAAGTTGGAAATAAATAATCGTTTTTTTCGCATAACTTTTGAACCGTCCAACCGATTTGATTATAAATAGAACCAAAGGTTCACTGAAATTATCCCCTGTCGAACAATCATAACATGTTCCATAAAAAAGTTTCAGGGGCGTAGACATTAGAGGGTGTCCCTACTTTCCCTCCCCTATTTTCCACCTCCCAAGTTATTTTTGGAAACTGTTCATAATTTTGAATTCTACGTTCAATTTTGAAGAAAAAATCACTGTTGCAAAATTTTGATTAGAGGCTTCGTTTAGGAGATATTTGGGTTTGAAACTTTGGGAAACATCCCGAAATCGCCACTTTCAAAGGTCTAAAAATTAAAATCCAAAGAAACTCATGATTTCTCGGCTGAAATAGGTTTTCTAGAATTTCTAAGTTGATGAACCACAATTTTTTCAACAACACCGGAAATTTCAAGAAAAAAAAATTTGGGTTCTGGAAAGTGGCGATTTCGGGATGTTTTCCAAAGTTTCAAACTCGAATATCTCCTAAACGAAGCCTCTAATCAAAATTTTGCAAGAGTGACTTTTTCTTCTAAATTGAACGTAAAATTTAAAATTATGTACAGTTTCTAAAAATAACTGATGGGTGAGAAATAGGGGGGGGGGGAGTAGGAGCACCCCCTGATATCTACGCTTCTGAAACTTTTTTTATGAAACATGTTATGATTGTTCGACAGGGAATAACTTCAGTAAACCTTTGGTTCTATTTTGAATGAAATCGGTTGAGCGGTTAAAAAGTTATGCGGAAAAAACGATTATTTATTTCCAACTTTGAAGGACTGTATCTCTGTTACTGGGCATTTTTCAAATATGTTTTCTGAAGAAAGTCCCCTTCATTTTTAATTTTCTATTGATCCTCAAATTTAATGACATAAAACGAGAACCACCCTGTATATACCACAGTCTTGAAATATTTTCAGAGGCAAATTGTCAAAAAATTCTCAGAAATCCTATAATACTGGCCTAAATTTACGTTTATTTGGCTTAAAAGTTCTGAAATTTGACCCCACAATTTTTTTCTAGTGCTAGGCTTATATTTGAGTTTTAAAAGAAGATATCTTTCCAAAAAACAAAATCAACCAAATTTGAGAAATTATCTATTGAAATAAACGGAAGTTTAGGTCAGTATCATAAGATTTTTGTGATTTTTTTCACAATTTGCTTTCAGAAAGAACTCAACACTATGCTATATATTTGTATTCAGAATAAAAAACTACATCGATTGCAATTCAAATATACAGAGGTGTCGCGTCAACAAAAGTTTCTTGCGACACCCTGTATATTATAGGTTGTAAAATATTATAGTTTCCAATTTCGAAATATACGGGACAATTTTTTCGAGAAAAGTGTTTTCCCTTTCAAATTATCTCAATGGGGGAGCCTACAGTATGGGGGTGAATTCTCGCGTGACCACCCTGTACAGAGTATTTCTGTAGGGTTACCCACCAATTTAATTTGGAATGGTTCCATTGATCTGTGATGAAATAAAAGACTTTTTAATAATATTTTACAAATATACCAACAACCCTAAAACGTATTATAAGTACCTACCTAGGCACCTAAGTAGGTAACCAAATACATGCTCTGATTTACGAATTTTGGATTAAAAAATTATTCAAATATAATTAGTACTTACATTGTCCTTCCATAATTACTTAGTATTATTCCAACTAAAATTAGAATCATCCGAAAAAACTTCCATTCTCTAAAGATTTTCATTACTTATGCAAAATTTTCCATTGTCATTCGGTGGTAGGTACATTACCCTTTCCAGATTCCACTGTTTCTTATTGCGCCAACGATTACTGTCAACAACAGACAACACAAATAAGAGAATCGAATGTAGTATCAAGTCCAAGTCAAAAACAAGTGAGTATGTCGTGAGGCTCAGTGGCGCACTTCCTCCTTGGAAAATCAGTGAACGCAAGATGTTACTCAACTAATAACGGTCCTCCTGTTGTTTAGACACGATTCTGCCTATTTCGGGTCCCAAGACTATGAGTTACCCATTAACAGTAGGTACATAGGCTAAAATGCAGGAGACGAGAAACATACAATAAATGTTTTCAATTTCCTAGTTGGAGCGGCGGTGGCCGAGTGGTTTTGGTGTTAGCGCGCCAAGCCAGTCGTGATCTACCGCGCGGGTTCGAATCCCGCCTCGTCCATGGATATTTTGTGTTGTCCGATTATTCCAAAAATTGTTCCGACCTTACTATGCCATATCTGCACCTGTCTGACTACAGCGGTTACAGAAAAAATGGATTTCTGACTACAGAGTTGAGTGCTATCAGAGTACTGAGGCCTCACATAGTTAACAGTAGGCAATTCAAGTATAATTAAAAACGTGTACCAAAAACCCACTGAATGTCCCGTCGACGCTAATAACCTCGTAGTTGATGCGTCGTAAAACATTAAAAAAAAAAAAAAAATCCTAGTTATTATGTCTAGTTATGACATGACCTATTTAGTCCAAGATAAATAGATTTTGACCTCAAAAATATACTGTAGTCGTGAAAATTACAGGTTTTGTTCAGAATTTTCTGCTCTTTCCAAATTTTTGGGTTTCGGAAAAATCCCAGTGGAGGCTTTTTTTAAAGCTGTCAAAAATCTGAAAACATAATTCCAAACAATTTAAAATATTTTTCATGAGATTTAGAGTATACACAGTTATTAGTACAAGAAAGATAGATTTCAACCTCGGAAAGAATATGGACGTCCTGAAAATTTGATATTTTGTTGAGAATTGAGTGCTCTACAACATATCCAAAATCACCAAAAATCGCACCCGGGGGTTTTGAGTTATTGGAGGGGGAGTAAAAAATTGCAGCTAAAAATGGAGGGGATGGAACCCGTCAACCCATTGGATGCAAACACATTATAGTTCGACGTATCATATCCCGTTGATACCATTTTGGCACAAAAAGTGTCCATCATTGTTGAAGGGGAGTAGTGGGGGGGCGAAGCTCTGCTAGGTGGTCCATTTTGTTTTTCTGGCCATGTAGAACCGATCACGACAAGTTTGGTATCTTTTCCGACTAAATTCAATCTCCTGAACTCGTATCCGATGTGTGAATTCGGATGAAAACAAGTTTGAACAAGTTAACTTGAGAGAACTTGTTTTTTCTCTGACAGTTTTGACGAATTTTTTTTACTGTTGGAGGCATTCATTTTTAGAAAATTTCCAGGGACCATTAAATTGAAGTGTATTCTCCACAAAAATCATCCACCCGATGTATAATTTTGTTTCTCAAGTTGAAAAAATCTATTTGAACTTGAGCCGGCGCGGCGCGTCGTCTACTACTAACCAGAACACTACACCATGCACCTTTAGATGAAAACACCTCAAACTATTGGAGAAATAACAACTTAACTTTGAAAATTGGAGGATCTATGCAGAATTGAATTCCCTATGACATGAACAGAAGCGCCTTGAATCGCCAATTATTTCTTGATTAGTATGAGGTGTTTTCATTTGAAGGTGCATGCTGTAGTGTTCTGGTGAGTAGTAGACGACGCGCCGCGCCGGCTCAAGTTCAAAAAAATTATACATCAAGTGGATGATTCTCGTGGAAAATACACTTCAATCTAATCGCCCCTGGAATATTTTCAAAGATTAACACCTCTAACAGTGGAAAAAAATCGTCAAAATTGTCAAAGAAAAAACAAGTTTTCCCAAGTTAACTTGTTCAAACTTGTTTTCATCCAAATTTACACATCATATTCGAGTTTAAAAGATTGAATTTAGTCGGAAAAGATACCAAACTTGTCGTGATCGGTTCTACATGGGCAGAAAAACAAAATGGACCACCTGGCAGAGCTTCGCCCCCCCACGACCCCCCTTCAACAATGATCGACACTTTTTGTGCCAAAATGGTATCAGCGGGATATGATGCGTCGAATTATAACGTATTTGCTTTGAATGGATCGACAGGTTTCATCCCCTCTATTTTAAGTTGCAATTTTTTACCCCCCCTCCAATAACTCAAAACCCCCGAGTTCGATTTTTGGCAATTTTGGATATGTTGTAGAGCACTCAATTCTGAACAGAATATCAAATTTTCATGATATTTATTCCGAGGTTTTGCCGATTTTTTTACTCTTTTTCCTGTACTATATGTGGAGATTGCAAATGTTGATAATGATCATTCGAACCATTCTGTTCTATTGGAATATTTCCATTTTCTCTGTCAAATGTATATTATACAGGAAAAATAATAAAAAAGTCGCTATAACCTTGGAAAAAATATGGACCTCCTGAAAATTTGACATTCTGTTCAGACTTGGATGCCCTACCTACTACATACCCAAAATGGACAGAAATCCCACCCCCGGCGTTTCAAGTTATTTGAGGGGGGGGGGGAATCAATTGCAACTCAAGATGAAGGGGATGAAACCCGTTAATCCATTGGATGCAAATCATCGATGATGCAAATCCATCGCAAATTCGACGCATCATATCTCGTTGATACCATTTTGGCACAAAAAGTGTCGATTGTTGAGGGAGGGTCGTGGGAGGGGCGAAGCTGGGCTAGGTGGATCTTTTTATTTTCCTGGTCATATACAGGGTGGTCCGACTTTTATGTCATTAAATTTAAGGATCGATAGAGAATGAAAAATGAAGGGGACTTTCTTCAGAAAACATATTTGAGAAATGCCTAATAACACAGATACAGCCCTTCAAAGATGGAAATAAATAATCGTTTTTTCCGCATAACTTTTGAACCGTTCAACCGATTTGATTCAAAATCAAAATGAACTAAAGGTTTACTGAAATTATCACCTGTCAAACAATCATAACATGTTCCATAAAAAAGTTTCAGGAGCGTAGACATTACGGGGTGTCCCCACTTTTCCCCCCCTATTTCTCACCCCCCTAGTTATTTTTGGAAACTGTTCATAATTTTGAATTCTACGTTCAATTTAGAAGAAAAAATCACAGTTGCAAAATTTTGATTAGAGGCTTTGTTTGGGAGATATTTAGGATTGAAGGTTTGGAAAACACCTCAAAAGCACAACTTTCAAAGGTCTAAAAATTAAAATCCAAAAAAACTCATGATTTCTCAGCTGAAATTGGTTTTCTAGAATTTCTAAGTTGATAAACCACCATTTTTTTCAAAACACGAGATCTTTTCAGGGAAAAACAATTTGGGCTCTGGAAAGTGGCGATTTCGGGATGTTTTCCAAAGTTTGAAACTCAAATATCTTCTAAACGAAGCCTCTAATCAAAATTTTGCAAGGGTGACTTTTTCTTCTAAATTGAACGTAGACTTCAAAATTATGAACAGTTTCTAAAAATAACTTGGGAGGTGGAAAATAGGGGAGGGAAAGTAGGGACACCCCCTAATGTCTACGCCCCTGAAACTTTTTTATGGAACATGTTATGATTGTTCGACAGGGGATAATTTCAGTAAACATTTGGTTCCATTTTGAATCAAATCGGTTGAACGGTTCAAAAGTTAGGCGGAAAAAACGATTATTTATTTCCAACTTTGAGGGGCTGTATCTCTGTTATTAGGCATTTGTCAAATATGTTTTCCGGAGAAAGTCCCCTTCATTTTTTATTCTCTATCGACCCTTAAATTTAATGACATAGAAGTCGGACCATCCTGTATTTAGAACCGATCACGACAAGTTTGGTATCTTTCCCGACTAAATTCAATCTCCTGACCTCGAAGCCGATGTGTAAATTTGAATAAAAACAAGTTTGAACAAGGCAACTTGAAAAAACTAGTTTTTTTCTTTGACAATTTTGACGTTTTTTTTTTCACTGTTAGAGGTCTGAAATCTTCGAAAATATTTCAATGGCCATTAGATTGAAGTGTCTTTTTCACGAAAATGATTCACTCAATGTATTATTTTGTTTCTTTATATTAAAAATTAATTTGAAACTGTGAGTCGATCCGGCGCGGTGTCTACTAATGACCAGAGCACTACAACATGCACCTGCAAAAAAAAATAGCTCAAACTTAAAACCCTGCAGAGCGATCCAAGGCGATTTTGTTTATGTTATAGCAAATTCGATTCTGCAGAGATCCTCGAACTTTCAAAGATAAGTTATCATTTGTTCAATAGTTTGAGCTATTTTCATTCGCAGATGCATGTTGTAGTGTTCTGGTCATTAGTACGCGCCGGACCGACTCACAGGTTCAAATTGATTTTTTGATATCAAAAAACTAAATAATACATCGAGCGGATGATTTTCGTGAAAAAGACACTTTAATCTAATGGCCCTTGAAATATTTTCGAGGATTTCAGACCTCTAACAGTAAAAAGAAACTGTCAAAATTGTCAAAGAAAAAAAACAAGTTTTTTCAAGTTAACTTGTTCAAATTTGTTTTATTCAAATTTGCACATCGGATTCGAGGTCAGGAGTTTGAATTTAGTCGGGAAAGATACCAAACTTGTGATCGGTTCTATATGACCAAGAAAACAAAAAGAATCACCTAGTCGAGCTTAGCCTCTCCCACGACCCCCCCTCAACAATGATCGACACTTTTTGTGCCAAAATGGCATCAACGAGATATGATGCGTCGAATAGACCATTTCCTCATGACGTCACACGCACGTGTCGAACGGCTGATTCGGGGCAACGTCAAACATGATGTCAACTATACGTGCCAGTTTGTCAAAACTTTGTGACACCAGAGAATCCGTGCACCAGAGTGACTTTCACACACCGACACCGACTGACAGATTGACATACTACCAATCTGACTGACGCACATGATTGACGTAGCCCACGTGCCCCGTGACAGAAAACGCAGATCTGACTGACGTTGCCCCGAATCAGCTGTTCAAGACGGAGCCGCGTGACGTCAGTGGAAATGGTCTATTGCGATGTATTTGCATCCAATGGATTACGGGTTTCATCCTCTCCATTTTGAGTTGCAACTGATCATCCCCCCCCTCCAATAACTCAAAAACCCGGGATGGGATTTCTGTCAATTTTGGGTATGTAGTAGGGCATTCAAGTCTGAACAGAATATCAAATTTTCAGGACGTCCATATTTTTTCTAAGGTTTTAGCGATTTTTTTACTATTTTTCCTGTATCATTTGACAGAAAAAATCAAAATATTCCAACAGAGCTATGAAATTTTTCATCGTGTTTGGTTCAGAATTGTCAAATGTTCATTCTCAACATTTGCAGTCTCAAAAAACTGTGTATACTTGAAATCTCATGGAAAATCAAGCTTTATTTGAAACTGTTCGGAATTATCAGTTTCAACTGTTTTAAGACTTTTGACACCTCTGAAAAAAAACCTCCGCTGGGATTTTTCTAAAACCTAAAAATTTGGAAAGAACACAAAATTCCGAACAGAACCTGTGATTTTCACGACTACAGTATTTTTTGAGGTTGAAGTGATATTTCAGCTAAAATTCCTGTACTAATTTGAAAACCAGGGAGTGATTCTGATTACTATGAAGACTAAAAAAAAAACAATAATTTGACGTAAACATGTTGATTAGGTACGTACATACGAGGGTACATATCTGTTGAATAGGTAGCCTACCTCAACATTTTGAATTTGGACGCAATCGGATAGTCAGGTGACATGACGGGTGGGTCCTACCTTGAAAAAGGTCGCGGAGAGTCGAAATATTTCAATCTGGTACAGCTCTGTGCCGCTCGCTCCTCAACATTGAAAAGATCGATTCTGCCGAAGAACCCACAATGGTCAACTTTTTACCAATCCACTGTTAGTTCATTGTCTCACCCATAGACTAGTCTCACCTACCGCAAAGGAAGTAAAGGAACCATATGACTCTAATTGCCACGCGAGTGCCATTCTTCTCGGTTAAAAACAAATAATTCTTTTGGGCCACCGAATAATATTATCTTGATTTGAAAAGTTATTAATTAAAAAATAAAATTATCAAAAAATGCCACACTAAGTTGTTATTATTGTAATTGTTAATTTCTTCGGATCCAAAGGCCACTGAAGTCGAAATTTTTCGTAGAAATCCTTCCGTCTAGGAATAGATGCTGTGATAGACGCACACACATGCGGACAAAGCGAGGACATAAGCACCTTCCCGTTTGGAGAAATGCGATAGAAAGGGTGGGTTGAGGAATGGACTAAAGGATTAGGGAATGACGCTGGATGGGTCGAAAACCAAAAACTATTTGACTAGATATGAGTATATCTTACAAGAAATCATGACCTGCCTTCCGATCCAATTTTTATAATTCTCACATTCTCAAACAAGTGAGTGAAATATAGTCCGGCGGCTTAAAGCCATATTTAAAATGAATTCTGCATTTTGTGCCGAAGCCAATTTTATTTTATTTTTGTGATATATGATTAAGAATGAAAGTTTTGAGGGGTGGAGCCATTCTCAATTTTCACCAGGGGGGGAGGGGGAGGGGGTTGTTCTGGCTTTTTGAGGGCTTTTTGGACCTTTTCTTTTGCACTCGATGTTGTAAGCGAAAGCAAGGTGTTTTCTAGATCAGTGATATATCTGGATTTTTTTAAGTGGTGTAGCCACCCCCTTCCCCTATTGGGAGGGGGCTGGGGGCTCAAGTTGACACATGCGGTCGATTTGCACTTTTTCTTTGATTTCGAACCAATATCGGCAAGTTTGGTATCGTTTTCGACTAAATCACATCTTCTGAACTCAACCATGACTCAAAAAAGTCGATGGCGACAAGTTTAAACAAGTTGAGGAGAGAATATCATGTTTTTTTGTGCTCCCATTTGAAAACATTCTTTGGGGGTGTTTTAGACATTTGTGGTTGAATTCCATTTCAGGTCTATTATTTTGAACTATTTTGAGCCTAAGGAACGTATTTTAGCACAGTCTCTTGTTTTGGAAAAAATTTAAAAAAATGTTTTGTAAACTTGATTTGAGCAAATTTTACAAATCACCAACAACGTCTGGAAGGTTATGAAAGTTTATAATTGTGGTCCGTGGTCTTCTTGAAGAGTCCTGCGGGGGTGCAAAGAAACCGTAATCCCAAAAGGCGAGAGCCGCCTTTGATGGGGGTGTAAAATCTTAGGGGGAGGGGGGTGAAATATTTCATTCATAATTTATGAACGGGCTAGAAACAATCTTTTCACGGTTTCTGTTCCTATTTATTTTTGTGAAATTGGTCTTAAACCAAACTCAAAAGGGGGAATTCAATTTTGGGCTTGGTGACTATTGCAAAATGACTATTGCAACAGCAGCAACCCAAGTTTTGCGAGGGTGATGGGACATTTTTCCACCAGGTCTGTGCACCATCGAACGCTCAAGCAGGGACTCATAATTTATGAACAGGCAAATTATGAAGAGACAATTTTTTCATGATTTCTGATTTTATGATCTTATTGGAGTATGTTAGTGAAATTAGGCTCACATCAATCTCAAGGGGAGGGGATTACTTTTGGGCTTGCTAGCTGTTTTTGTTGTAATCACTCTCATCTTCTTGAAGGGGGGTAGTAGGGGAAGAGATTTTCTGATTTCGACCTTGATGGCTACTTTTGCTGTAACATATCAACATAGGAGGCAAAAGGTTAGTATGATATGTAATCTAGTAGGAGGATTTTAATAGAGGGGGGGGCATTCCCATTCTTCATTGATTGGGAAAGGTGAGAGGTCCAGATGAGAGGTTCGGCAGTTTTTTTTAATCCAGAGCTTAATTCTCGCGTCATAATCGAGCATCCTTGCTTGGAGATTCTTCCCTCACTGATAAGGCCTAAAAGGCCAAACCACATATCTGAGGTTTCTTTACTTCCTTCCCTGCTCGAGGGTTCGATGGTGCACAGACCTAGTGGAAATGTCCAATCATCCCTGCAAAACCCACGCAAAATTCAAGCTACTACCGCTAGTGCTGCTGCAGTAACGATCTCTGAATAGTCACTAAGCCCAAAATTGAAAAATTCTCCCCCCCTCCCCTTGAGTTTTGTTTAAGATCAATTTTAGCGAAATAAAACAGAAACAGAAAAACAGAACAAAGATTGTTTCTAGCCCGTTCATAAATTTTGAGTGAAAATTTTCACCCCTCCCGCCCCCCAGTTTCTACGCTCCCATCAAGGTTCCCGGCAGAACTCCTTAAGAACACTACAGACCACAATTATGAACTTTTATAACCTTTCAGACGTTGTTGAATTATGAAAAAATTTGCTCAAAACAAGTTTGAAAATTTATTTTTTTATTTTCATACAAAAACAAATGACTTTGCTAAAATACGTTCCTCAGGCGCGAAAAAGGTTCAAAATAATAGACCTGGAATGGAATGCAACCACAAATGTCTAAAACACCCCCAAAAAATGTTTTCAAATAGGAGCACAAAAAAACATGATATTCTCTGCACAACTTGTTTAAACTTGTCGCTATCGATTTTTTTGAATCATGGTTGAGTTCAGAAGATGTGATTTAGTCGGAAACGATACCAAACTTGCCGATATTGGTTCGAAATCAAAGAAAAAGTGGAAATCGGCCACATGTGTCAACTTGAGCCCCCCAGCCCCCTCCTAAGAGGAGAAGGGGGTGCCCACACCACTTGAAAAAATCCAGATATATCACAGATCTAGAAAACACCTTGCTTCCGCTTGCAACATCTGGTGCAAAAGAAAAGGTCCAAAAAGCCCCCACCCAAAAAGCCAGAGCAACCCCCTCCCCCTCCCCCCCTGGTGAAAATTGAGAATGGCTCCACCCCTCAAAACTTTCATTCTTAACCATATTTCACAAAAATAAAATAAAATTAGCTTCGGCACAAAGTGCATGATCCATCTACTAAGCCGCCGGACTATTAGTTTTATTTAGGCCACAAACCTGCGCTACAAAGATCAGAGTGACCAATCGTACTCGATGTCAATTTTTTAAAGTAATTGAGAAATTTGAAATAATCAAAATTAATTAGCACACGAAATAACTGCATCGAAAATTGGGAGAGTACAAAAAAAACTTTTGACTTGAGCTCTGATTTCAACCATATGCTAAAGCGATCATAACATCTGTTACCTGTTTCTGATATCTACCGACATTTTAATGTTAACTGAGGTTACAGCACTTACGTAGAATTACGCTGATGTGACAAGCAAATGATGTAAAATACAAAAAAGCAAGAACCCGAATCGCATAAAATAATAATGTTTGCATAGGTATCAACCAGGGGCGGCGGAACGTCATAAATATTGGGGGGGCCAATTATTCAGATGGCTATTGGGAAAAGCAGGGGGCCCGGGGGGCCGCAGCCCTCCGGTAAAGCGCCGCAGGCGATTTTTTCAAAAATTGGGGGGGGGGTTCTCACTTAAATTGCCCTTCTTCGCAGAGATTTAAAATATCCAATATTTGTTTGGACCCCAAAAACTCGAGAAAATGTGATGTTACAAATTCAAAAGTGAATCGTGAAGATAAACTAGATAAATTTTATTGCAATCCTACAATATTAATTATCAAAAACAAACAAAAAGAGAACACTGAACAATCACAAAAATCAAAACATTTCTGAACGTACGTTTAGGTACCTGAGGTACCTCCTAAACTTACTAACTACTTTAGCAGTTGGCACCTAAGTAAATACAAAAAGTTACCTACTGAACTACAGGACGACAATCAATAAAGCCCCTCATGATTAGGTATCATGATACATACCACTGATATTTGATACCTACATGTAGGTAGGGTACAAGTCCGCAAGTCGTAGGTACTACAACAGCGGCATTGCCAATTTTGCGGTTACCTACCTAGGTATCTAGTTGTATTTACATAGTACAGTATACAGTAGACATTTTGATCTCTAGATAGTCTAAATTATTAATAAAACTTTAGGTACCTACCGGTCTTTTCTTCCAAAAAAAATCTGTAATTTTCCTGGTGCTCATGATGAAATCAGGAAGTAGCTCATTCACCACGAAGCACAGATTGTAAAATGTGAAATACCAAATACAAATTCTGGTAATTAGAGACTCCGTGCACCCTCCACAAAGATCCGCATTCGCATTTTTTCAAGTTAAATATTTGCAGTGAGTGTGCGACGAAGAAAGCTGATCAACCTCCGAATAGTAGTCGAGTATGGATCTTTTTTTACCGCTCTTCCTAGAAATCCTAGATGAGAGTTCTATTCGGGGTGCGTAATTTATCACTTCCACGAATTTAATTCTTGATACGGAAATTCGATCGTTTCTTGGCACATGGAAAATAAGCTTTTATACCAGTTTTACCCAATTTATTATTTGAAATGGATATTGTTGTAGGTAAGTAAAAAAAGAAAAATTATCGGACTTTATTAATATTGGGGGGGCATGGCCCCCTCATATCTAGGATTGGGGGGGCCAAGGCCCCCCTGGCCCCCCCGGTTCCGCCGCCCCTGGTATCAACGGAGATAGAGCCCGGTTATCTATGCTGGGGGCATTTCTTAGCGTATCATGAACACATAATATATTTATATACCTACACGCAATTCAAAAAGTCTTCGAACTGTGGGGGGTGCTTTTTAATAACTGAAGCTATTCATCAAGTTAAATTCTTGGCGTCAACAAAGTACAAGAGCAGCATCTTTATTCACAAGACCAACTAGAACAACACGTGAGGTGAGAATAGGTATTTATAATGGTTCAGAAAAAAATCTCACCAGTTTTGTGATTTCAAAGAAATTCAGTTTACTTTATGCGTGGCAGTGCTAACCGTACTATTTTGTGATGATGGTCGGTACCTATTGATTTTTTTCAAATACATTTTTCAAACTTTTTTCTTACTAAATAGAGTGACAACGACCTGGATATTGATGTAGTAGAGAGGCCAGTCAGAATCCAAACTGTGATCCAGCATGCGTCGAAAAGAAAGTTTTGGTGCTTCTGGAAGTTTTGCGGGAACGTTTTCGAGTCTTTGGCCCAACTGGCAGATCATGTGACGCAGGTGCATGCGTCTAGTGGACCTGGAGGACTCTTCTACTGTGGATGGGAAGGATGCACGCGCAATGATAAAGGATTTAATGCTAGGTAAAATAAGCTTTTCGTTAGGACCGAGAATTTGAATAATAACCTACCTAATAATTTATACTGAAACTTAGGTAAAGGTGCTTTTGAGCGTATTTTCATCAGAGATCTTTCTTATATGATCAATTATAAATTCTCAGATCAGATCTGTTTGTCTGTCTGTGAACAAATTTTTGGACTTGAACTCCTCGAGGAATAAAGTGGAGCTCTGAAACATTTTCCGATGGATAGCTTATGCCTGGAAGGGTGGCCTATGGGCTTTTTTTTCCAAGTGTAACGATGACATCTTGACCCGTCATATTGAACTTAAGTATTACCACTATTACCTGACCGATTTTGATGAAATTTGGAAACTAATACGGATCGACGCCATTTGGCCCGCCATATTGAACTTTGTGTACTCATTTGTGATGAAACTTGCACCATACTTTGTGTACAGGGAGCTGGTGCATCAAAACTTACCGTAATTAGGTACATGATTTCAACCCTAAAGGTCTATTGTCATGTCAGACCGTGGGCTTTAGGCTGGTAAAAGCTTGTCAATTTTCGAAAATGGGCCAAAATTTACGTCATGAGGTACAATGAATGAAACCAACGAGCTTTTGTGTGGGAATATCCCCTAAATCAAAATTCGGGGACGGTAAGACAAAATTTTTGGGGGCTTTTGGTCTATAAGACAAGTTTGAAATTTTCAAAAAAGGTCAAAATTTACCCCCTTCTGGAGACTTCCCCTTGGACATAATTTTAGGAATGAAAAAACGATTCTTACATGATATTTCACTTAGGTTTCGAATCTTTCCACGATAATTTTCAATGGTATACCGTTTACAGGGTGCAACATCGAAAATTTTTTGTCAAATCGGACATCCTGTATTTTAACATGGAAATCGATTCCGCTTTTCATCCTGATAACATACAGGGTGTCCGTTTTTCGAGGCTAAGCATGGATATCTCGCTTATCTTGAGAGATACAAAGTCGGTTAAATTAGGAAAAAGTTGCGCATTTTCATGACGATCAATGATCCAAAAAGAAATTTGACGTATCGATTTTAGTTTTTGAGATATCGTGAGAAAACAGGAATTTGAATTTTTGTTTTTATTTTTTATTCAAAAAACGGTTGAAGGTGGCTTTTTCTAATCTAGATATTGTCAGGGCACTTTTTCAAGGGGAATCCAAAGCTGCCAAAATCTTTATTCTAGCTTTTAAAATAACCGAGATACGACATTCAACTTTTTGATCTAATGGGCGCCAAATTGGATTTTGATATTTTTGAATACGGTATTCTTTTCTGGTTACAACGATGTGCCACATGTCACTGTTGAATAAATGTTCAACATTAACGTTTTTTTTATTGTCGGTGCTGATTTTGTTTCCAAAGCACTCTTTGAAAAATAAAAAAATATTTTTTTTGCTCGAAAGCATGAATTCAACAGTGGCATGTGACACATCGTTGTAACCAGAAAAAAATATTGTATTAAAAAATGTCAAAATCCAATATGGCGCCCATGAGAGAAAAAAAAGTTGAATGTCATATCTCGGTTGTTTTGTAAGCAAGAATGAAGATTTTGGCAACAATGAATTCCCCTTGGAAAAGTGCCTGCACAATGTCTTAATAAGAAAAGGCTACCTTCAACCGTTTTTCAAATAAAAAATAAAAACAAAAATTACAAATTTCTGTTTTTTCTCGATACCTCGAAAACTAAAACTGACAAGTCAAATATTCTTTCAGATCATTGATCGTCATGAAAATTTGCAACTTTTTTCTAATTTAACCGACTCTGTATCTCTAAAGATAAGCGAGATACCCATGATTAGCCTCGAAAAACGGACACCCCGTATATCACACTTGATGGGTTAGTCAACAAAACACCTGTGAAAAAATTGATGAATGGATGTAAATTTTGGTCCTTTTTTTGAAAATTTCAAACTTGTCTTTATGGACCGAAAGCCTCCAAAAATTTTGTCTTACGACCAGATTTTCGATTAAGGGGCTGTTCCCACACAAAATCCCGTTGCGTTTCATTCATGTCCCTTATGATGTGAATTTTGGCCCTTTTTCGAAAATTGACAAGGCTATACTATACCAGCCTGAAGCCCCCGGTCTGACATGTAAGACAAAGAAATTTTAAACAACCTTATCAACGCACATTAGACCTTTAGGGTCAAAATCATGTACCTCATGACGTAAGTTTTGAGGCACCAGCTCCCTGTCTATTGATCTCGTATAACGAGTTATGAGTGTGGGGTCGATTTCACAGTTTACCACTATCTTGACCCGGTCGCCATTTTTCGTAAGTGAACAGATCTTGATGAAACTTGGAACATACGTTTTTGTCTTGAATAATATTAATAATTAATATATTGAACGAGTTTTTTTGCACTTCTTGTTGATGATAGCGACATTAAGCCGTCATCTCCGCCAGGCAGAAAATTAGTATGCTATAGTCTCAGCTATATAAAGATCATTTTGACTGGAAGCTGAACCGTGCGTCTGTGCGTTATGCTGATGCAACAAGTTTACATTTAGTGAGGCCGGATCGGAGAGGGATCAGGAGCCCGCCACTTGAATCTCTTAAATGTTGTGCCCTTTGCTCATCATAATACATATACTTGCATGTGCGAATATACTGGGAAACCCCAAGCTAAACATATGTATCCACGATTTTGGAGTTAATTTTAAAATTCGCTGCCACCTTGGCCCGCTACATTGATTTTCCTACGAAACAACCGATTTTAGGATATTTTAGGAGAACTTGTTCATCACTATGCGGATCCACCCAAAAAGAAAATGCGCTACTGAGCCTCACCCCCACAGGCGAATTTACTTAATTTCGCAGTGTGTCAGGGATTTTTCGTTATCAATTTTGAAACTTGTTCTACTGTTTCAGATACAAAATGCTGGTACATGTCCGGACGCACACAAATCAAAAGCCACACGAATGCTTCCAGTGCCACAAGTCGTTTTCGCGAGCCGAGAATTTAAAGATTCACTTCCGGTCCCACAGCGGAGAGAAACCCTACGTGTGTCCCTTGCCGGGATGCAATAAGGCCTACTCAAACTCCAGTGATAGATTCAAGCACACTAGGACGCACCAAATTGAAAAACCGTATACATGTAAAGTTCCTGGTTGTTCCAAGCGCTACACAGATCCGAGTAGTTTGAGGAAACACGTAAAAACGTACAAACACAATATAATTGTAGGAAATGAGGATGACGCCGTTAAAAGTGATCAGTTCTTCATTGATCCAACAAACGCACAAATGTGCTACCAAGAGCGAAACCTATGGAAGCAATTCTTAGACATTGACGAGGAATCTGGACGGACGAACTCGTGTGATGAACTTTGGGATATGCCGATTGATTTACGGATTAACCGAAATTCAAAATAAGTTGTCTATACATTTCCGCTTTAATTAGCGACAACGATGCAATTCATTGTTTATTAAATAAGTAGGTAGCTCGATTCACCGCACGTTTGGCGTTGCGGATATACCTGACACTTCACAGACAAAAAAATACAACATGAAAAGCTTGCATTCATGCATCAAGAATTTCTTCGAACATAATCGACATTCAAATAAAAATACCCCATGATGGATCAACGTATACAGGGTCATTCAAAAAAGATGTCCACCCCCATTTTTATTTTGAACTTTCTTACCTCCGGCCCCGGTTGCACCAAAGAATTCAACCTAAAATGGCTTATTTGGGATTTTCTTTGGTAAATTTCAGCATAGTGACCAATGAAAATGGAATTTTACGCAAGATCATGAAAATCGTTTGGAGCAACCGGGGGTTAGTGAACTAGCATAATCGACTTAAAAGTTGACTCTACTTTGGGTGCGTTTAAATTGCCACTGGCACAATGAAAAATAATTAAAATCTCGGAGAAAATATAGAGTCATTATTAGAGGGAGGGATAAAAATTGCGACTTAGATGAAGCGGATAAAACCTGTCAACCCATTGGATGCAAATACGTCGTAATTCGACGCCCCATATCCCATTGTACCATTTTGGCACAAAACTGTCGATCATTGCTGGAAGGGGGTCGTGTAAGGGGGGGGGGACGAAGGTCGGGCTAGGTGGATCTTTTTTTTTCCTGGTCATATAAAACCGATCACAAGTTTGGTATCTTTTCCGACTAAATTCAATCTTGTGAATTCGAATCCGGTGTGTAAATTTGGATGAAATTAAGTTCGAAGAAGTTAGCTTGACTTGGGCTGACAATTCAAATTCAAATTATTGAAAATATTTCAGAGGCCATTAAACTGAGGTGTATTCTTTACGAAAATCATCCATTCGATGTATAATTGAAATTGTGTTTTTCAAGAATTAAAAAAAATCGATTCAATCATGAGCCTACCCGGCGCGGCATCTACTAATGACCAGGACACTACACATGCACATTTCAAATAAAAATAGCCTTATCTATTAAAAAAATAATAGCTTATCTTTGAAAGTTCGAGGAACTGTGCAGAATTGAATTCCCTATATAACATGAATAAAATCGACATAATCGCACTGCAGGATTTTGAGTGATTCGAAGAGAAGATAACATTTCCCCCTTCAAATTATTCAAACTCTTCATTTTAAATGGGAACTGTAACCTAAATAACTCAAAACCCTGAAGTGCGATTTATGGCGATTTTGTTTGTGTTATAGGTAATTCAATTCTGCACAGATCCTTGAACACTCAAAAATGAGTTCTTATTTTTTCAATAGTTGAGCTATTTTCATTTGACGGTGCATGCTGTAGTGTTCTGGTCATTAGTAGGCGCCGCGCGCCGCGCCAGGTCGACTAATGTATTAAATCGATTTTTAATTCTCGAAAAACAAAATTATACACCGGGTGGAGGATTTTCGTGAAAAATGCACTTCATCATTCTAATGGCCTCTGAAATATTTTCACCTCCAATAGCAAGAAATTATTTCAAAAATTGTCAAAGAAAAAAGTTTTTTCAAGTCAACTTGCTCGAACTTGTTTTCATCAAAATTTACACACCGGATTCGAATTCAGGAGATTGAATTTAGTCGGAAAAGATACCAGACTTGTCGTGATCGGTTCTATATGGCCAGGGAAACAAAAGATCCACCTGCCAAGCTTCGCCACCCCTCCCCCACGATCTCTCTTCAACAATGATCGGCACTTTTTGTGGCAAAACGGTATCAACGGGATACAATGCATCAAACTATGACGAGTTTCATACCCTCCATTCCAAGTTGCAATTTTTCACCCAGTCTTCAATAACTAAAAACCCTGGGGTGCGATTTTTGGCGATTTTGGATAAGTAGTAGAGCACTCAATTCTGAACAAAATATCACATTTTCAGGATGTCCATATTTTTTTATATTTCCTGTATTTTTGTATTTCCTGTGTGTAGTACTATTATACCGAGCGTTCATAAATTAAATGGGTCAAGGGTGCCTATGAGTTTGAAAACATCTGTCGGAACTAACATAATTCATTTGATGTCATAGACAACAATTTGATGTCTGTAATTTTTTGGTTATCGTAATTTGTCAAACTAGTCGCAGTTTTCGTTTTCGGAACATTTTAAATGTGGTTTTCACGGCAGGGCACAAAACCTACATGATCGAGGAGTATTTTCGAACTTGAAGTATTCTCGTGCACTTATGGCAGATCCGAAATCAGTGATATGGGACGTAACTTTATTACAAAAGTATTACGCTAGTTTCGACAGACGTTTTTGAATCCACAGGCACCCTTGACCCATTTAATTTATGAACTCTCGGTATTACTACCTGAAAGCGTCACGTTTTATAAGTCATAAGCTATTACTAAGCCAACTTATGTAAATTTTTTTGACAATAATGCATTATTTTCATAGCAAATTAAGATTTGATGTTTCAAATCAAAATTTTGCATTTGTATATTTGATTCGTCCCAACGAATAAATATTTCAATATTACAAAAACTATACTTTTTTCCCATAAAAAGCCGATCCTAACTCTTCAGGTAAATTTGAGAACAAACAAAAAGCATGTAAAAATATTTTATTAAAAAGTAACTTATGGTAAAACACTCCTGTTCTGCAAAATCTGGTGCATTTCTTCAGTGATGATATTCAAGGACCTCATGTCTTCCTTGATGACATCAACCAGCGTCGCTATACCGTTTTGCTGCAACTGCAAAAAATCTTTCAATTCCTCCTGTGACTCTGCAACCAATTTATAACCAGGCTTCACTGGTTTTGCCGTATCTTCCATCAGTTTTACGGTTGAAATTAGCTCGTTTAGTTGGCCCTGAAATGCACAAATTGTAGATAATTGCCTAGAAAAGGATAAATCCAATCAAACCTTGTACTGAGTCGGAACATTCAAATGGGTGTACATTACTTCCAGTTTACCCTTCAAAAATTCTTCTTCCGGCTGAATCGCCACTCCCGCTTTTCGAATACTCTCTTGTCTGACTAAAATCTGGAAAAAAGATTTTAGTAAGCCTTGTTTGAAAAGTGAACGTGATAGAATATGTGGAACTAGCCCAGGAATAATAGACATTGACCCAGAACAAAATCCGAACCGCATTTTTTGTGTTCCATTATCATTCTATAAAATATTCAGAACAAACAATGGTAAATCTCGCACTGTATCTCATTTGCGTTATAATATATTGGCGAAAGAGGGCGCACCACACCGTTTTTATGTTATTTTTATGGTTTTTTCAATTCTAACCCAATAAAATGCGAAAATAAAGATTTCTCTACTCCCATTAAAAAATTGTGACATTAACTATGCGTTTCTGATTCATTAATGACATTCATCATAACTCACTGCCAAAGCCCCGGCCGGTGGGTTATGGGCTCATAACCAATGACCTGACCTAACCAATGGCTTTAACCTAACCAACCGCAAAGTGAAAATTTCCGTAAATGTAATATGTAGATCAAGAAGGCTCATGAGGTGACTTGATTTTTAGTCAAATGTCAAATAAAATTCATCAGGTATAGTATAGTATGTTCACTTGTACCGTGATTCTAGTTGGCTGTGAGAGTTTGTTTTTAAGTTTCTAAATCTGAAATATAGAAAATCCTCAAAACTTTACGGTTGGCTACTCTGGCTTCATTTGGCACAATAATTCACGAAGAGACACGAAGTCGTTCAGACCACTTTTGGAACACATTTTTTACGCATTTCCTTTGCAGATAGACGGAACACTTTTGTAGGACGTGATGTCTGACGCTTTTTTCCATTTTATTAGAAAATGTAGTAATTTTTCGACCTGTTTTCAATTTTCGCCAATGAACAAATAAATCAAAACAGCTTTGACATTTGACAGGTGTCAAAAATATTTCTAACCTCTCGAAGCCGGTTCAACTTTAAGATGATTCTAACTAAAAAAACATTAGCACCTCGTCCAAAAAAGGGGTCCCATGGAATCATCACTCCTTTCACCTATCCCAGTCGAAAAGACACGCCGAACCATGAAGAACTATTGACAAGACAAGGAACATCCCAGCAGGCCTGCAGTTGCAGCAGGATTTACGTGTAAAAAGTTTAATGAACCGAATTTCAAAAAACCCAGCCGCTCAAAGTTACGTATTGGACCGAAACTCATGTTGAGTACCTTCAGTTTTCAATTTGTTTACGTTTTGGACCTTGGCAGAACGAGTTTTTGTCGGCCTTGAATAGCCGCCGTCAAGATAAATGGAGTTTCTACCGATTTTGTCCATTTTAGCAGGCGCGATGGTAAATATTGATTGGGCTAGTTTCTTTTAAAGTGTAGGAATTTATGCAGATTAAGGGTTTTGTGGCTAAATACAGGATGTCCCGAAAATACACCGACAACGTTCTAGGGCAGCTTCATCCTCTCATCAAAACAAGAAAGAAAGTTCCCATAAATATGGGTCCGTAAACGCTTCCTAAGGGAGCTACAGGCCTCTAGAGGTGGGACCTTTTGATGGGAGGAAGCTGCCCTGGAACGTTGTCGGTATATTTTCGGGACTTCCTGTATAAGTGTAAAAACGCCACACATGTTCGAAAGTGGAAATTTTGTTTCCTCTTGGTCGCCATTTTTATGACTATGACTTTTATGATTTATGAAATAAGTGCCTCGAGTAGTAGCAGGTGAGGGACCAGTGCTATTCAAGTGAAAGAATCCTCTATTTTCGTATTTATTGGGATAATAATTAGAAAACCGAAAAAAGTTAGCATATCGACGAAAAGTGACTATATATCTCCATGACTACAAGGAGCAGTGCGAAGACTTCCTCAGTATATGTTCAGGGGACGTGACAGAGTGGCCAGTGATTGAAAATATCTTCCTAATTTTCGCGTCTTATTGAGTTAGAATTGAAAAAAGCACAAAAAGTGTGGTGCGCCCTCTGTTGCCTGTATCTTGTAACGCATATGGGGTACATTGCGGGATTTTTAATGGTACATACTTATGTTCAGGACATGTTACAGAATTATATGGATTAAAAAAAAATCGGATTTTGTTCGGGGTTTGGTGCTATTTTTGTTTAATATTCCTGAGCTAAACCGGCAAGTGTCAGAAGTGATTCAATACATATCAATGACATACTTTCAGAGTCCTGTGTTGTAACTGAAGGAATCGATGTTTGTATTCATTTATCCGCGCAACCGACGAAGCGTGTTTTTTCTTCAGTTCTTCCAAGTCTTTGGTTATTTTTTTGCCAAAAGCTTTTTGGAGGCCTGTCAAATGTTCTTGTTTCATTTTTCGTATTTTGAGATCGTTAAAACCGTACACAGGCACCGGGATAAATTTTGCAGGATCTGGATTGTCACTGATGGCAGCCTTCCACATGTGTGCCTCAAAACCTTGAATGAAAATGATTACTGTGCTTCTTGCGAAGGACTCTCTAATTTTAAAACGTTAGTGAAAGAATAACAACTTAACTTTAATCAAAGCTTATCCTCTTGAATCTTGAATCACACAATAATCAAAGAAAAAGATCATACCAAAGCTGGCTTTACTCAAAATGTCAAGCGAAAAATGTTCACGCCTTTGAATCCAGCAACATGGCAAAATAAGTGTGCAAAAGAATAGCGAAATCTCAAACATACCTGCAGGAACTGTTCTTAAATATTCATCCATAGACGACTTTGAAGGAGTAACATAAGGAAAAACTGACGTCACTCCCACATTAGTCAACTGTTGCTTCTGTGTGGGCTGATTTAGAAAACTGGCCAGATCAGTGGCCAATATCCTCCTACTAGTTCCAGTGGCCCCTTTCTCCAGAACGAATATTTTGACTTCAGTTTGGGTCTCGGACAATGCCCTGATGTGATGAATATTAACTTTCAAGTTGGGTTTGTTGCCGAGGATGCCTCCTATTCCATTTATGAGTGTTTGCTTCTGATCACTGCATCAAGTTGCACAAAAATTATTCATGCGCCATTTTTTTACACTATGACATAAGAACCAACCTGAGTTCAGAAACTTTTCTGTTGAAAGTCAGCTTCACAATGCCTTCCGTGTTGTCATATTCTGGGATGACGTTGTAAGCTACCGCTTTGAAGCGATAAAAGGGGTTGTAAATGGTGTACTCTATGGGCGGGAGGTTGGTGGCGAAATACCCCTTGCCGGTGCCCCAACAAGCTTGGAGCATGTTCCATTTTTTCAGGATGTCATCTCTTTCGTCATTGAAAATGTTAATGGAATAGATCGAAGCCAGTACCTGTTGGTTTTGCAGCTGGGTGGAGTCTACTTGGCCTTGGGCTGAAAGAAAAAAAGCTCAAAAGTACCTGAAATGGACTGCTGTGACTGAAATCACTGGCGATTTTGTGAACAGGCTCGGAATATTCATCATAAATTGTATCAAAAACTAAGTGTTTTTTTTCAAAAAATACTGCTACTATACAGGATGGCTCAAAGTCGATCGATGACGGAAACAATAATCATAGAGTCGATCATGGAGTCCAAATGATGTGAAGGGTGTGTTTTTTTTATTTGGCTTTTGGTTTTTTTCACTTCTGTCACTTTACTTTGGAACCGCTGATGTGATTTGAGATTTTTCTGCATTCGACTTAAAGGTAGACAGTGAGCCAAACCATTTCCCTCTCAAATTACAACTTGGTGTGTTAGCCGTTTATAAGTCATTCGCAAAAAACATGGGGAAAAATGAGCTTTGAGGTTGTATTTCCGTCATAGAGCAGTTTCGAAAAACAAATTGCACAGGAGGTGCCATCCATTTCTTCATCTAAGACTTATGGATGAAACTGTAGCGATTTTCGAAGTTGTTTATTTATAGGAAATGAATAAATAACTGTAAATAACTGTAAGTGTTGTATGTTACCGTTTCATACAGCAAAATGACGTCTTGACACAGAATCTGGCACAATCCACCTTTCCCATACGAGAAATCACTTACGCGCATACCACTGAGCGCAGATTCCCGCTAATGCAAATAGCTACTACAGACCGCTAGTTTCACGCTCACATCAAGTGTGATATGTGATGCGTGAAACTGGTCATGGGAAAGGTGGATTTTGTGGCGAAATGCAGGTTGAGTTAGCCCATCGCATCGCATGATACTTGGTCACAAAATTGTGCGACATTTTGTTTACAAATCTCAAAATAGAATTTTCACCGTCTAATGCGAAATTTAAATACTGTTACGATATCTCTCGCGTACGGGTTCGAATATAATTGAGACGATTGTTTTTAAACAACACACTGTTTATTTCGGCGTACTACTACAGTAAATGCCAACAATTATCCACTTGGAATTATTTCGCAGGTACTTCGCTTGTTATCGCACTTGTTCGCTATCCAATTCACTACTGCCGCGAGCTGCCGGCTGACGCCTTATATAAGGCCTCCGAATATTGTTCCCGAAGTTTCTGTTTGCTTCCAGCAAATTCCATGGTGGTCTGGCATATGCGGTTTCTAGATCATTCCTGAATAATCGCACACGTTACCCGTATGCTTTCCATGTGTTCTGGAATCTGCGCCTCCGCCAAAGTGGACTGATGTGCCTTGATCGAACGTTCGAGTCTCCCCATTGGGTTTCACATACACGAACGCTCTGGAATGCACGAGATCGCTCCAGACTTCTACACTGCGATCTAATGGTGGAAAGATCCAGAAACATCGAGTGTTTACCTATATGTACGAGATCGCCGCTCGTAGCACTGCCCCCCTCTTAAGCCTGTTCGTCCCGAATAGGCTCATCGTTACTCCCGGAGTAACGTGCAAGGCGATCAAGGTGGACAACTTTCCTCTTGGCTCTCGGGGCTCGCTGGATTCTGTACACGACGTCATTGATCCTCTTGACTACCGTGTACGGCCCTTCCCACGACGGATGCAACTTCGGAGACCTTCCCTTCTTGCGTTGAGAATTGTACAACCAGACCAGGTCACCAGCCTGAAATCCCGTGGACTTCGCCTTCAAGTCGTAACGGGTCTTCATTCGGTCGGTCGCGATTCGAATCCGGTTTCGAACCAACTCGTGGATGTCACACATTCTTTGCCTCAGGTCGTCGACGTATTCGGGGATGTCTTTAGGATCATTCTCCGGCGTGCCAAATTGCAAATCACAGGGGAGGCGAAGCTCTCGGCCAAAAAGAACACGTGCTGGTGTTTCCCCTGTGGTGTCGTGAATGGCAGCGCGATACGCCATCAGGAAAATCGGCAGATGACGATCCCAGTCTCGCTGATGCTCGTCGACGACCTTTGACAGGTGCTGCTCCATCGTCCGGTTGAACCGTTCAACCATTCCGTCGGACCGTGAGTGAAGGGGCGTCGTTCTGGTCTTCTGTATTCCGAGTAGAGTACAGATACCTTGGAACATGTTGGACTCGAAGTTTCGTCCCTGGTCTGAGTGTAGCTCCAGAGGTACTCCGAAGCGGCTTATCAGATTGTCCATCAGCACCCTTGCCACTGTAGAAGCCTCTTGGTTGGGCAGGGCGTACGCTTCCGGTCACTTGCTGAAGTAGTCCATGGCAACCAGGATGTATTTGTTGCCATCTTCCGTTGTCGGTAACGGGCCAGCCACATCGATCGCGATGCGTTCAAAAGGCGCTCCAACATTGTAAGTCTTCAGCTCCCCACGGCTGCGAGTTCTTGGTCCTTTGCTGGCCGCACAAACCTCGCACTGGCGACACCATGTTTCCACGTCGTTCCGGCAGTTCACCCAGTAGAACCGCTCGCGCACCTTGGCCAACGTCTTGTTCACACCAAGGTGCCCTCCAGTGACGCCATCGTGCATCTCCTTCAGGACCTCTCTCACTCTCTTCTTGGGAAGCACCAGTTGAACCATCTCCTTTTTTCCATCAGGACTCTCCCAGACTCTCTTCAGCAGCCCATTCTCTATCCTCAGAGAATTCCACTGAGCCCAAAGAGCCTTGAATTCGGGCCCTTCACCAGATATCTCGGCCCATTCCGGTCTGTCCTGGCCAAGTTCTTTCCTTTCAGCAAGCGTACCGATGTCTGGGTCCTCACGCTGCTCCTTCTTGAGCTCAGCCGTAGTCCAATTTCTCGGGGTGTCGAAAACGATTGCCTTGACTTCGACGTTCCCATTCTGCTGGTCTACCCTCTTGCAGTGCTTACAGTCTTCGTTGCATGGTCTTCGAGAAAGAGCATCCGCGTTGCCATGACTTCTTCCAGGGCGGTGTTGGACCTTGAAGTCATATTGTTGCAGTTTCTCGATCCACCGTGCCAACTGTCCCTCGGGATTCTTCAACTGCAGCAGCCATTTCAGGGCAGCGTGGTCAGTCCTCACCAAAAATTTCCGGCCATAGAGGTACTGGTGAAAGTGTTCGACAGCTTTCACTATGGCCAGTAGCTCCCTACGCGTCACGCAGTAGTTCCTTTCAGGCTTGGACAACACCTTGCTGTAGTACTCCACTACTCGCTCTTGGCCCTGCTGGTGTTGTGACAGCACTGCTCCAATTCCGGTGTTGCTGGCATCAGTGTCCAAGATGTATTGTCCATGCAGTTGAGGATATGCCAGGATGGGACTCGAACACAATGCAATCTTCAGAGTCTTGAATGAGTTTTCGCACTCCTTGGTCCACAGGAATGGCGCACGGTCTTCAGTCAGTTTGTGTAAAGGCTTAGCAATGTCAGCGAACTTTTCCACAAATCGCCTGTAGTAGGTGCATAAACCCAAGAAACTTCTGACTTCATGCTGATTTCTTGGTCGTGGCCATTCTCGGACAGCATCCAATTTCGCTGGATCGGTTTCGATTCCCTCAGACGACACAACGTGCCCCAAAAATTTGACTTGCTTCTGGAAGAGCACGCATTTCTTTGGGTTGAGCTTCAGATGTGCACCTCGAAGACGTCGAATTACCTCCCGGAGGTTCTTCAGGTGCTCCTCGAAGGTTCGACCGATGACCATCACGTCGTCTAGGTAGACTAGGCAAGTTTCCCATGTAAGACCTCGCAAGACGCACTCCATTAGACGTTCAAACGTGGCCGGTGCGTTGCAAAGTCCAAACGGCATCTCAGTAAACTGATGATGGCCGCTCCCGGCGGAAAACGCCGTCTTCTCTTTGTCGTCGTTATGGAGTCCTACTTGCCAGTAACCACTCTTCAGGTCAAGCGTCGAAAACCATCTCGATCCAGACAGCGTGCTCAAAGTGTCGTCAATCCGAGGAAGTGGATAGCTGTCTATCTTCGTCACATCATTGAGTTTGCGATAGTCTACGCAAAATCGTGTACTACCGTCTTTCTTCGTGACCAAAACAACCGGTGAAGACCATGGGCTCGTCGATTCTTCTATCACGCCTTCATCCAACATGTTTTTCAAGAGCTTCGACACCTCTTCTTGCTTCGCCAATGGTAGGCGCCGGGGAGTCTGTCGGATCGGTGCGGCGTTCTCAGTGTTAATCCGATGTTGGATCACGCTGGTCCTTCCGGTAGGGTTGCCTTCCATGGCAAAGGCTGCAGCTTCTTCCTGGATGAATTGCGTCGCAAGCTCCTTCTCCTTGCCACTCAGATGTTTCCAGTCAGGCGAGAACATCTCCACTAGCTTTTTCTCTAAGAGCTTGGGAGTCGCAGCCTTTGTCGATATGTCTTCACAACGTGAAATCCACTCTACGGGTTCACACTTGCCCAGGGTCTCTCCTTCCTTGATTGTTTTGCTTGTCTTGTTCGGGTTAATGACTCTGATCGGGATTTTTGTCTTGTCCATGTTAATCAATGTCTTAGCCATAATACAGCTGGCAGCTGTGTCCGGTTCAGCAATGCCGGCGACATGTCCTCCAGGTTGTCCGTGTAGTGTTGCCCACACGATTTTCTCGGAGTTGCCGGCTACACGAACGGTTTCAGCCGAAAGTAGGCGGATTCTTCAGCGGCCTTCATGGATGTTCTAAGCGCCAATTCCTCGTTTCCGATTTTCATCGTCCGCTGTCCAACATTCAGGATGAATCCGTACTTATCCATCAAATCCAGGCCAAGTATGAAGTCGTCAACAATGTCAGCGACCAGGAACTTTTCTCGCAGCAGAAACCGTCCAAAGCGAATGGTCACTTCAGCTTCTCCGTACAATGTAGCAGACTCTCCGGTGGCTGTAGTCAAACGAGCGCCATCCCTCAGTGGCACAATGCGTTGCTTTCGAAGTATCCCTCGTCGAACGATTGACTTCGTGGCTCCCGTATCGATTACGAACACGCAATCGTCCTCGTCAAGCTTTCCACTGAGAAGAAGGCTATTGGGTGACTTCTGCAGCAGTGAGACGGAGTAACTCCTGGGGCATTGAGGACTGCCAGCCAGCGTGCGCCCCTTTGCGCTAGCTGGAATTAGTTTTCCTGATAGCGTCTATCAGGGCTGGGAGTTCTCCGTCCCGGTGTGGACCGGTCACTTGAACTCGACCTTTGCCTGCAGTCTCGAAGCAGATGTCCCGGTTTTCTACAGTCGAAGCAACGCGGTCTTCCTCCAGCTCGTGGCTCGCCTTGGGGTCTGTTCCGTGACATGGCGCTAAGAAGTTCCTCAAACATCTCCTTCACCGATTTCTCGGAAGCATGTGATGCTCCGGATTCATCAAAGTTCACCTCTCTAAGACGATGAGGGCGCGACGAATCTTTGGCAGCCTCGATGCGAATAGCTTGGATGAGCGCGTCGCTGATGTTGGCTGGATTGCTGATCATGACCATCTGACGCAGATCTGGATCTCTTAGTCCGCCCACGAAGGTCTCTTTGGCGATGTCGGCCAAAACATCCGCTGGATGAGCTGGATAGGCCAGGTGAACCAGCCTCAGGACTTCGGATTCGAATTCCTGAAGGCTTTCTCCGCTCTTTTGTGTCCTGGCCTTCAGCTGGGTTTGATGGATCTGCCGCACATGATTGTCCCCATACCGAAGCTCAAGGACCCTCGTCAGCTTGGTAAAGTCCTTCTGCTCATTCTCAGGAATCGTCTGGAGCAGCTCCAATGCCGGGCCTCTGAGAGCCAGGACTAGAGCTGTGACTCTCTCATCGTCGCTCCATCCGTTTGGTTCGGCAGCGGCACCGAACTGCCTCTTATAGGTAGTCCATGGGCTTTTCCCATCGAAGTTCGGCAGCTTCACACGATGAACACCCGCTGAACTAACCATCGTAGCACTGGCGGCGGTTTTCTGAACCTTTTGCTCTAGCTTCGTCATGTTGGCTTCCATCGCAGCCATTTTCTCTTCTAACTTGTTCACACTGCCGTCGAAATACCGCGTCTGTTGTTCTACAACGGCTAGAATTTCTTCCTTTTCCTCTAGGTGTTTCCTTTCATAATCCTCTAGCAGGTTTTTCAATTCCTGTTCTTGCCCTTCTAGACGATTCTTCAGTTCCGCCTTGTCCTCTAAACGCTCTACGATGCGTTTCTTTTCCTGTTCTTCTAGAAGCTTTTTCAACTCTTCTTTTTCTTCCCGGCGTTCCGTCTTTTGCTCCTGCATCATCGCCATGATGCTCGCCAAAGCGTCTTCGACTCCTGCCTTCGACATGCTTCTCGTCTCTGGCATTTACCAAATCACGAATGTTCCGAACGTCCTGTAGTCGCAGGCCCGATTACTCTCAATTATCCCACTTCTGACACCAGATGTTACGATATCTCTCGCGTACGGGTTCGAATATAATTGAGACGATTGTTTTTAAACAACACACTGTTTATTTCGGCGTACTACTACAATAAATGCCAACAATTATCCACTTGGAATTATTTCGCTGGTACTTCGCTTGTTATCGCACTTGTTCGCTATCCAATTCACTACTGCCGCGAGCTGCCGGCTGACGCCTTATATAAGGCCTCCGAATATTGTTCCCGAAGTTTCTGTCTGCTTCCAGCAAATTCCATGGTGGTCTGGCATATGCGGTTTCTAGATCATTCCTGAATAATCGCACACGTTACCCGTATGCTTTCCATGTGTTCTGGAATCTGCGCCTCCGCCAAAGTGGACTGATGTGCCTTGATCGAACGTTCGGTCTCCCCATTGGGTTTCACATACACGAACGCTCTGGAATGCACGAGATCGCTCCAGACTTCTACACTGCGATCTAATGGTGGAAAGATCCAGAAACATCGAGTGTTTACCTATATGTACGAGATCGCCGCTCGTAACAATACGCTCAATTAGTGATGACCTGATGACGTCAAAAGGGTTTTAATGACGGGTTTTGTATGAAAGCAATCTCTGCTAGGTTGGCAGCACTTACTGTCACTCCTGATTCCCACCCTCTCCCCTTCCCACATCCTCCACTGCAGCTGTCAAACAAAATGTGAAATGTGTTTAACCAGCATTATCCCACCCTCGAAGGCCTTTTTGGTTCATACAATAAGCACAATATAAGTGTAACGGCCATGTTAGAAGGTGGAGCTTAGGGTTGCTAGATTATCGACAGCTTTGGCTGTACAAGGGTTACGCAATCATCCGTTGCTAAGGGCCGATGGGAGGGGCTAAAATTCAGCTATGTGTCAAAATTTATCATGAGCGGAGAGAAAAGGAAATTTGCGGGGTCCGGTGCTGTTGCTTGATGTCCGCAACCGAACATACATGAAAATTTCATTCATATAGCAGCATAAAAGACGTGTTTTGAAACTCATCGGGCAAGTCATATCCACCTCTCACACGAATTTGTACACCTAAATCCAAAATAAACACGCTCTTGACAGCTAGAGCCCGTTGAGACGGACGCCTATGGCCTTCCGTGATGCCGACAGCTGTCACTCCCTAACTCCGTGAGGCCATTTAGTAAACAAACGCTCAGCCAGAATGCGGTACCCTTACGCCGGCCGACCGGTCGCGTGATAATTAGGTTCCCTAGTGGAGCTAAGTTACGAGCGCCATCAAGCGGTTGGAAGCAAAACTAGAATAGCGCGGCACTGGGAAATTCAAATGGGTCGATATTGTGCAGAATATACAGGGTGGTCCAGGTTATAGTAGCAATAATTCACCATTCGATAGTCCAACGAAAATTAGGTCGACATGCATGATTCATTTTTTTTTTCTAAAACGCTTCCTAAGAGAGATACAGCCCTTCAAAGTTCAGTTTTTAAAATCTTCTTTTTGCAATAACTCTCAAGTCATCGAAGCGATTTTGACCAAATTCAGTACAAATACTTACGAAATAAATACCCATCACTTGACGTAGATAACTTTTGTCAAAATTGTCCAGTGGCGTAGATACCGGGGGATTGTTCAACTTCTCCCACCCCATTTTCTACGCCACTGGATATTTTTGGAAAATTATACTTTTTTTGAATTTCTTGTTCAATTTAAAAAAAAAGTTACTCTTGTAAAATTTTGATTTGAGGCTTTGTGTACGAGATAATTGAGATATTATATTTTATAAATTTTTATTAGAGGCTCAATTTTCGAGATATTTGGGTTTTGAACTTTGGAAAACATCTCGAAATCGCCACTTTCCAGAGCCTCGAAAACGCCTCGTTTCTTAGCTAAAAATGGCAGTAAATCAACTGAAACGACCTAGAAACCTTATTCCAGTTGAGGAATCATGAGTTTTCTTGGATTTTAGTTTTTAGGCCTTTGAAAGTCGCGATTTCGAGGTGTTATCTAAAGTTTCAAACCCAAATATCTCGGAAACGAAACCTCTTATCAAAATTTTACAAGAGTAACTTTTTTTTCTGAATTGAACAAGGAATTCAAAATAGTATAATTTTCCAAAAATATTCAGTGGCGTAGAAAATGGGGTGGGAGAAGTTGAGCAATCCCCGGTATCTACGCCACTGGACAATTTTGACAAAAGTTATCTACGTCAAGTGATGGGTATTTATTTCGTAAGTATGTGTACCAAATTTGGTGGAAATCGCTTTGATGACTTGAGAGTTATTGCAAAAAGATGATTTTGAAAACTGAACTTTGAAGGGCTATATCTACCTTAGAGAGCGTTTTAGAAAAAAATTAAATTATGCATGTCGACCTAGTTTTCGATGGACCATCGAATGGTTAGGTCGAATACAGGGTGCATAATGGTCGACATTATGGTCCGGCCCTGGAGTTTTTTTTTTTTGGTCGTACGGAATTTTGGCGAGCTTGACGAGAGTAACGTTTCTGGTGAATTTGATTGAGCTATCATGAACCGCTGCCGAGATACTGCCTCTCGAAATTTCACAACATACTTATAACTCACCCTGTATCTCCGTAAGGGATGACGAAAAAAAAACAAAACCTATCGATTTTGACTCGCCTTGACTTCCTCTACCTGGCATTTGAGTTTGGCATATTGCTCATGAATCACCCTGTATAGAAAAATCCGGCAGGGTTTCATTATTGTTCGCTTTAGTCCAGTCAATGAAGGGGGTCTAGAGGGAAATGCCGATATCCCAATTTTTGACTTCAGGGCTGTGTTTGGACTTGTTAGGAGGTAAACATACCAAAAGTCCCCAAACCTAGGGGGTGAGGGGGGTACAGGGGGGCACGAAGAAGGTACCGGTTTTCGGTTTTTCGGTTATATCTCGAAAACGGTTGGCCCTAGTCAAAAAGTGATCGAATAAAAATTGAAGCTGACAAAATTTCCTACAAGAGTAATCTATTCATTTTTCCATATTACTTTTCCGACCTGTCCAAGGGAAAGTTATGTGATGATGCAGGATGCAGGAAAAACGTTCTGACACGATAGCTACCAAACCGGTGGTCTGATCGACTTGAAATTTGGTACACAGACAGGGTCTTGCTGTTAAATGAGCTGATTAGTTTTTGGCTGTCATCTGTCAAACGAAAGTGTAACTATCAAAAATCGACAGAAGCTATACAGGGTGTCCGTTTTTCGAGGCTAAGCATGGGTATCTCGCTTATCTTGAGAGATACAAAGTCGGTTAAATTAGGAAAAAGTTGCGCATTTTTATGACGATAAATAATCCAAAAAGAAATTCAACGTATCCATTTTCGTTTTTGAGATATCGTAAAAAAAACAGAAATTTGAATTTTTGTTTCAATTTTTTATTCAAAAACCGGTTGAAGGTGGACTTTTCTGATCTAGACATTGTCAGTGCACTTTTTCAAGGGGGATCCAAAGCTGCCAAAATCTTTATTTTAGCTTTCAAAGCAACCGAGGTACGACATTCAACTTTTTTCTCTAATGGGCGCCATATTGGATTTTGATATTTTTGAATACGGTAGTCTTTTCTGGTTAGAACGATGTGGCACATGTCATTGTTGAATAAATGTTTGACATTTACGTTTTTTTTATTGTCGGTGCTGATTTTGTTTCCATAGCACTCTTTGAAAAATAAAAAAAAAATTTTTGCTCTAAAGCATGAATTCAACAGTGGCATGTGACACATCGTTGTAACCAGAAAATAAAATTGTATTCAAAAATGTCAAAATCCAATATAGCGCCCATAAGAGAAAAAAAAGTTGAATGTCATATCTCGGTTGTTTTGAAAGCTAGAATGAGGATTTTGGCAACACTGAATTCCTGAAAAGGCTATCTTCAACCGTTTTTCAAATAAAAAATTAAAACAAAAATTACAAATTTCTGTTTTTTCTCGATATCTCGAAAACTAAAACTGACAAGTCAAATATCTTCTTGGATCATTGATCGTCATGAAAATTTGCAATTTTTTTCTAATTTAACCGACTCTGTATCTCTAGAGATAAGCGAGATACCCATGCTTAGCCTCGAAAAACGGACACCTGTATTTCACAGAACTTGACTTTCAAAATGCCGTTTGGAAGTCCATAAAAAACTGTATTCGGAACAGTTGAAAATATCACCCTATCAGTCATCTGTCAAATAATAAAAAATGTCAAAGTTCAAAACTTTACCATTCAATCATTCAAAATCTATCCGATGGATTGGGACCAAATTTGGCAAGAAGCAACAAAACATAAGAGTCAAATTAAGTCTGCAGTTGCAGTTTTCCACCATTTTCCCGTCGGGCGTTATGAATTTTCAAAATTTCTCCTAGCCGTCGCCACTCGAGAGGGCCTCTCACCCGGATTTCGACCAGGAAGACTCGCTTTTAATGCAGCACTCCACTCAAAAATTCATTCCTGCTAGAGGATCTACTTTTTTCGAAGAATTTAAACTGATATCGGAAGTAGATTGAACTGGGCGTCGGGTAGATCTATTTTCAAAATCGACACAGCTTCGGTTTTACGACGGTAATTTTTTCAATATGAAATGAGCACATTCCGTGAATTTGAAAAAACTGCAGTGCAATATTTAACATGCGGTGAGCCCCACGAAATATTCATTTTAGGTGCAGACATGCTGCGAATGAAAGTTGGAGAAAAGATTGAATTATTTTTTGGAGGAAAAATTTTCAAAATTGGACCCACGGTGTTCGAGTTTTTCTCTCTGGAATAACTGCAAATTTTCCAACTTTTTATTCCGTGAACACATTTCCACCATTCGTTTTTGAAGAACAGATAACTGTTTCTTGAACATTTTCCAACAATTTTTCTCTAATTTCCCGGAAAATGTTCCTGCTGGAAATATTTATAAAACCGGCCTCGGTTATCGAGACCGGACTTAGATGATGGAGCTTAAAGTGAAGCTCCTCTCTCCCACCGACTGAGGGGACAGCTAAGCAGCATTCCTTCAGAACCAATCACCAGGTCCAGCAGTGGTTAGGAAACGAGCTGTCCCCTAAACTGTGGGGTTGGGAACGCAAGCCAGGCAACCATCTGGCTCCTGTACGAACCATAGACCCTGTCGCATCAGATGAAATTCTGAAAATGATTTTCTGCCGATGCACCAAAGACTGCAGCAGTGGCAAATGTGGGTGCAGGAAAGCATCAGTGCTCCCCCATTTGTCAAAACTGCCAAGGGAATTGTCTCAATGGCATCCCCGTCTTACAAAACGAGGATGACGATGCCAAAGAAGTAGGGCCCTTTCTCGCATCACATGAAGAAATGGAAGACAAGGTGGAAGCGAACGGATACGACGAAGACGAGGAGTACGAGCCACCACCTCAGCTGAGCCCAGGACCCTCCCGCCCCAAAAGATCCAAAATGATGTGATTCATATACCTACCTACTATTTTTAGTTAGTCATTTCAAGTCCTACAATGCGTGCCTTCATTTCCTTTGATTTTTTTAAACACAATAACTTATTAACTATAGGTATAACTGTCTCTCCACGTATTGCGGTGTAAATACACCACATTATAACATTTCCACAACGGTATTATTATACTCACTAAAATATAACGCGAGAAAGTGCAATACACCATTTTGTGTCATATGTCTCGAAGTTTTCAAATTGCTTTAACTTTTGATCACATCAAGATAATATATTAAGTAATATACTCATTTTGAAAGAAATTCAATGCTCTACCACTTCCTTTGGAGCCACTTTCTTCTCAAATGAGCGGTAAAGAAGTTACGAGGCAAAATTTACAAAAAAAACGTGTTCCAAAACACAGTTTTTCTAAAATTTGCGATTTTCAAGAGCGTATTGCTCGAAAACTATAACATATATGAAAAAAATTAATGGATCATCCTTATAGGAAATTTTGTCAGCTTCAATTTTTATACGACCACTTTTTGACCAGGGCCAACCGTTTTCGAGATATAGGCGAAAAACAAAAAACCGGTACCTTCTTCGTGCCCCCCTGTACCCCCCTCACCCCCTAGGTCCAGGGACTTTTGGTATGTTTACCTCCTAACAAGTCCAAACACAGCCCTGAAGCCAAAAATTGGGATCTTGGCATTTCCTTCTAGACCCCCTTTTTGAGCGTTCATTGCCAGGACTACTATTTGCGATTTTAGTTTAGCATCTAAAATTCCTGGACTACTTCCGTTTATGACCAACTTTTCGTTATTTTCGGTTTCATAGCTTATAAGAGCTGCCTCAAACTTAGAAAACGACGTGAAAGTTTGTCCACACTTCATCATAGGTACCGATTGGTACCGATCGTTGAGACTACCCATCTACTGCCCGCTGTTAACATGACACCTGCCCGCAAAAAACGCTTTTAGCTAAAAGCTGACGTCATATACACTATACACACTATGACATTTCGCGTGCACCTAATCCTAATCTTCAACTTTGCGTACATTTAACTTTGCGTACAATACGCGTACGTATTTCGGCGTACAGAGCACAATAATATTGTTTTCCTACGACCACCTACGAAAGTGACCCCTTTCACACGCTATAGTAGGCCCGAAAGTTGTCAATTACGTCAACCTACCCAACCTGTGTTATTGTAACGCACAGTTCATTCGGACCACGACACAATACGAATTTAAGGCTAAAGGGGACGATAAAATAATGTGTTTCTGAGACGCGAGATGGCGCGGAAACTATTAACATTCTCAAAATTCACTCAATCGACCGATTTTGAAAATTCAAACGTTATTATTTTTAGAATATATTACTATTTGATGCTGTAGTCAAAAATTTAAATTTTTGTGTTTTTCGGAAAAAGAATTTCGATTTTCTCAAATTTTCAAAAAAGTTTTTCAAAATCTAAGGTAGTCATTTTATTCTGTAGTGAATATTGTATATTGACCTTTTTTCAAAATTCAAATATCATGAATGGTATCGACCGAAATCAATTTTGAATATTTCCCTTTGAAGTTCACCGCGTGCCGCCTCCTGCAAGCGAAAACGGTTCCCGTCCGGTATCATCATTAAATATTTATAGTCCGCGAGAAATAAGACCTCTGGCGTAATTGCAGAGTTAATGCCTGGACTGTATCTCCAGTCCCGGCGAAAATCCCAACAGTGTAACAAGCAACTAGGCAATACCTAATCGGTTACTTTTTTAATTTCAATTATTTATAGCTTCGTCACTTGATATTAATGGAATATAAATATACTCCAGAAATGATTAAGTGAGATAAGTGAAAAAGTACAGTAGGAGGCTTTATTTTGTTTTTTGTTTTATGTACAAAATGTATACAGGTGTCCCGGAATAAGTGTTAAAAACTCACAGGGAGATAGAAAATTGAAAAATAAGGGAACTTTTCTTGATGAACATACCCCCGAATTGTTCCAATTTCTGAATTCTACGTTCAATTTAAACAAAAAGCTACTTTTGCAAAATTTTGATTAGAGGCTTCGTTTTCGAGATATCTGGGATTGAAACATTGGAAAACATCTCGAAATCGCAACTTTCCTGGGCCTAGAAATTAAAATTCGAAAACACTCATCATTCGTCAACTGGAATGAGTTTTCTGGGTGTTTTAAGTTGATAAATCACCATTTTCGCTGAGAAACATGGAGTTTCTCAGAGAAAAACAATTTGGGCCCTGGAAAGTGGCGATTTCGAGATGTTTTCCAATATTTCAAACCCAAATATCTTGAAAATGAAGCCTCTTACCAAATTTTCTCAAGAGTAACTTTCTTCGTTGAATTGAACGCAAAATTCAAAAATTTTAACTGCTCTCAAAAATATTCAGGAGGGTTGAAAATAGGGGTAGGGGGGAGGGGCGGGTGCCCCCTAATATCTTCGCCCCTAAAAATGTCTGATGACGATTCGTTATTATTGTTCAATAACCACTTGTCTTAGTAAATCTTGGTTTGAATTTGAATAACATCGGTTGAACGGTTCAAAAGTTATGCAAAAAAACTGTTTTTAAAAAGCAACTTTGAAGGCCTTTATCTCCGTTAATATGCGTTTGCGAGGGTATGTTGATCAACCAAAATCCCCGTATTTTTCAATTTTCTATCTCCCTGTGAGTTTTGTAACACTAATTCCGGTACACGCTGTATAACGAGAGATGGAAAACGCTATCCGTCAAGTTGGCCTGTAAATCAAAAAGTAACAGTTACACCCTGGGTTCCACAAAAAAGATAATTCGAGATCAGTTGATTCGCGATTTTTGTTTGTCAATTTGTAGCTTACTGATCAATGGAAATGCTGGTTTATCTGTTAGTAATGGAAAGATGATGGGTCTAGTACAGATTTCAGGGATTTTTTGTGGTTAATCACCTAGCATTCAGCAGAGAAAAGTTCGGTTGATCTGCAATCAGCCCTGATTGCTGATCATCTTTTTTGTGGAACTGACCGGCAGAGATGTATACTTTTCAAATGTTATAGGAAACTGCAGCTCACAAAATGACAAAAACTATTTTCTGTTGAAATCAAATTCTTGAAACATTAAAAAATAAAAAAAATAAAAATTCACCCATACACCAACGGTGCACCCTGGTGCAAGTACAAGCACCTTATTTCAGCAGTCTGTCGCCCATTGTGAGCAGCCAATTTCAATCTTTGATTTTAATGAGAATTTAGAACAGGCATTGAATCCAGTAACGGGAAGCTATGGGAAGATACAGAGTGGTCGATCCTAGCATAATAATTATCCCATAGCGGCCTTACCGTTCAAGATAGAGAAAAAAAAAGGAGTAGTGCTATTCTGTAAAAAATAACACTCTATAAACGCTCTGTTATGTGAAAATTCGTGTCGGTAATTGGCTGTTGCCTGGGTTATAACAACGTAACAGAGCCTTTATGAAACAAAATTTTTCAGAGAATCGCACTATAAAAAAAAAGTTGTATGGTTTGATTACAACTGAACTTGACGGAATAAAGTTGAACTATGAGGCCTGTCTGTGGACCCGACCCATGGATATCTTGCGGAATCGCCAGACGGGCTACTTCAGAATGGTAATATCATAAGGGTGGAATGTCTCAAGTCGGGAAAACAAAAGACCATACAGGAAGCTATGCAGAACAATCAACAGTTTTCTTTGGAGAGAAATTCTCAGCTAAAACGGACACACACTCACTATTTTCAAGTACAAGGACATAATTAATGGACTGACAAAATAAAAACAAAATTGACTGACTTCTATAATCAAAATTTTACTGCCTGAGATCATCGATCTGCGAGCTTGTAGGAGCATGTCCATTCGGAAATGTTGAAATGCCATGGCTTTTTTCCCATCAACGGTTCTTACTGGCCACTTTTCGACACTCAAACGCGTATCGTACTACGATACATAATACGAATTTTATATACGAAACGAGTGCATTCTAATGGAACGATTTCAACAAAAATCAAATGAGCTAAAGTCATTCACGAAGATAACCACACAGACAGCCAGGCACACAAACAAACAGACAGATATCCACACAGGAGTCAAACGGACGGACGGACAGACAGACAGATATACTTCAGACGAAGTAGGAGTAGTAGTAGTAGTTCTTTGCAGTTTTGTTATTTACTTTCAGTGTACACAGGGTGATTCAAAAATGGCGCATTTCCTCCCGTGTACGTTGTGGGAGACGTTGAGGGAGCACGGAAAAAATAGTAAAAAAAAATTGGCTCATTTATCCTTCGAGTTATGAAGAGGTGAAGTTGAGAATTTAACTTCTTCAGTTTGCATGATTTTAAAGCAAAGCATTGTTACTTGCGAAGAGTCACATGTCGTTAGTAGTTCCCGATTGTAAATTTCTCTTGCAATTGAGATTTGAGTCGTATTTTCAAATTTCAAAATCCGTCTTTCACCTCAAAAGTGCCGTGAAAATACATTTGGCAAGTATGTTTGGTATGGTCTGGCAGGTTCTACGGAGTTTCCAGGGTAACAATACAATAATGCTATTGTGATGTACCTCGTTGATCTAAAGGTGCCAGGTAGGTACTAATGCGATGCTGCCACATTGGAGAGATTTGTTTTTGCTAATAGCTTGCAAATCGAAGCCGATCAATTTTTTTTATTATTTTTCCCATGCTCCGTTAATGTCCACTATAACATGCCCGAAAAGAAATGCGCCATTTTTGAATCACCCTGTATAGTTTCAGATACATTTGTGCAATCTATTGTTTTGAAATTGCAATATGATTTTACAATGTTTGTCCCTTTATAATTGGATATAATTATCTTGCAGTATCAGTAGATTGTAGATCTAGATAGTGTGATCACGTGAGATAAATAATCAACTTGAAAAAAAAAATATAATTTCAAAAATCGTAGCAGCGGAATATATTGGCGTAATACCACAATGTCACAAATCTTGACTACTGCTATTTACATCGCCTATTTCTCAGAAAACATCATAACACCATGTGTGCAGAAAGTGATCACTACCTATATCGTGGATGACTCATCGCGGAGAACAGCTGAAGCGGGCGGCAAATAACAGAGAGAGAATTTCAAAATGTGTTTCGGAGAGCACCATTTGTGCTACAGAAATTCTAAAAACGGATTAATGTTTGATATTCTCAGTACTTCAAAATGACTACCTGCGATTTTCAAAAAAATCAAAAAAAAGTTGTGAAATTGAAAAAAAAAATTGAAAAAATTGTTTGGAATTTTTTTTTTGACTAGTGCATCAAATAGAATTTAAATTTGAGTATAACTCTTTTTTCAGATCTAAAATCGGACTGATAGTTTTCCCAAAAACATTTAATTACTTTTGATGTATTTCCTCTCTGTCGCACACTTGGTACTCAATTTCAGTCCCCTTTAGCCTTAAACGAGGATTTAATCACAATTTCGAAAAACCGGCTTTCAATTACACCCTAACTCTGATTCACAAGCAAATCAAAAATAATTCGCACCTACAGGACTGGCCTCAGTCATGTCCTCTCAACCGATAGTATGGGTTTGACATGCTTATATAACCTCATCGAAGGCCTAACCCTAGCGGTGAGATGTATAAAAATCCTTCATAATTTCCTTTCAACAACAGTAATTGTAAAGTTATGAATGAAATTCTCACCTACACTTATAAAGCAGAATAATTCTTTGGTAGCAATGCAAATGTGACCCGAAAAGATTAAATGGGGGTCCATTTAGAAATCTTGAGCTGCACCAGCCCCATCCAATACACCCAAATACTTTGAATCAAGTTAACATACTAAAATGTTGAAATGTCACTAATTTCATTACTAGTTTTTCAATTTTCTCACAAGAAGACGTTGTTAATAAATGAAGTCCCATAAACCTGCTGATGACCAAAACGTACCTTTCCCGGCTAAGAGCCGGGGCCTTAGGCCGCTATTGCTCTTCAACTTAAAAGGGATAAAAGAAATAGGCTACTTCGTTTGGGCAGGTGCGCATGCTTGAAGGCTCCAAATTTTGAAAACTTTCGTACACCTGCCAGTTGAATGGCAACGCTGCATGCTCTGTCTAGCCGCCTGACCAACAACTGGTTCCTGGCTGTCACTTTTACACACACCGTAAACGCATCTCTTCCTAGCTTCTTTGAACTTCCATCTCGGTACAACCATTTTCAACAAGTTGTGTTCTTTCGTTAAAACATGAGCAAATGAAATGTAGGTCAGGTAGAAACGAAAAGAGTCATCATAATTGTCGCAAGTGACAGTTGGCGCCGATGCCTTGTTGTTTTGAGCGCTGTTGCTATTTTCGTTGTTCCTGAACTTCCACAAATGATCATTGAACTTAATTTCGATGAAACATTTCTTTTGAATATAAAAAATGGTATTTAACATTCCACCAAATTATTTATGGAATTTTAGGTGTTTTCACATTTCGTGAATTTCAATATCGCTGTACGAAACTATGCAATTCGCGCCATACATGCGCACTCAAAAAAAAACGAAACGAAGGGACCTATTGTTCGTGTCCTTTATTAATGACGGTTTTGGCCGGCTGACGAAAATACCCTGATAGCTTGATGGTGAAAGACGCCACTTCCGACCTTACCTGCTGCAACAAGCGCGAGGCGTGTGTTCAGAGGGCGCGAGTTAAATTCCTGCAATTCCCCGATTGTTTTTTTTTTATAAAAAAGATCATTTTTTAAGACGTAAGATGCTCAAGCATAACAACAGCAACAGGCAGGCTTGGTCAGAAAATAGCAGTGTTTTTCGAGAAAAAATTGAAATACATGAAAAAATATTAGTATTGTTAAATCTGGGTGGTCAGAGAAGCGGTGTTTTTCGAGAAAAAATTGGAAATTGTGACAAAATATCAAATTTTAAAAAATTTGAATCACACACATCAAAAGAATCTAGGGGACAAGCAAATTCAGACGATTTCTAAAATCATCATAACTTTTGATTGCCGTCAGCGATTTCATGTCTGTTTTCAGTGTTCGATAGCCCAATCCTTTGTTTTCATGTATTTGATCACGTCGAATACGAACAATGTTTCATAAAGTTTCTACAGGGTGATCAATGGAACAGTGTAAAATTGCAGAAAGTTCAGTACGAGCGCGATTTCCCAAAAACAAATTTTTATGCATTTCAATAGCACAGTCATAAACACTGGTATTTCAGCTTCGGTAACGTTTTTGAATTCTGAAAATCGAAGGTAAATTGTCAAAGATATTGATCATTTCGTGCCGCCATGTTGAACTCCAGGCCCGCCGCCAGGTGGTTGGGCGCCCGCGTGCAAAATCAATTTAGCGCCCTCAGGGGGTCCAGGCGGGCCCAGTTTCCCCAGTAATAGTAGTTTTCATGACAATTTTGTGTTTCAGTGGGCATGCGCAAGATTTGACGGTTCGGGTCGGCTAGCACCAGAGGTATAGAGTGGGGAGAATGATTACAGAGCTGTGCGAGTCTGGCAATCACGCGAAGGTCGAGTTTTTGCCGACCGGCAAGGAACGTGAGCATGCGCTCTAGACCTGATGAAAAGTACAATTGCGCCGCAGGTGAAATTTTTTCAGAATTTTAGAGGGCCTTGGGTTTGAAATGCTTCTCAAACAATGTTATAAAATACGGAACATAACATGCAAAGTTATCCATGATTTGACATTGTCGTTATGATGAACACTTGTCTCATGTCGTTTTAGCGTTAAAAACAAATGCTGCCAATCCGAAAAACCATTCAAATCAGATGGGACTATAATAGGGTAGTCCGAGAGGTACTGGTACTGGTATACAGGCTGTCTCAAAACTCGCGCCCCAGGGAACACTGACATGTGCCGACAACAATAGGTTCCTAGAAAACGGAAGAAAAAAAAAATTGCTGCTTGCATGAAGGAGTCGTGAGACTTTTGATTTCACCAATCCCGGAAGGTCAATTCGACGTAAATTTGCAAAATTCAACCGGCTGCTAAGTTTCAAAAGTAATACCAGCTGCCTGTCATTTTGCAATAAATGTTTGGCTCACTGTTAGTAAAAGGAAACCTAGCAACTTAAACTTAAGGTAACACACCTTAAAGGTGTAGGTCTCTGATTGGTTAACTTAACTTTGTCTTTTCTCGAATACAGAGAAAGAAGGCTTTGAAGTAGATTTTTTTTTCTCGGTATTACACCTCCGACTGCCGTCTAGTTTTGCTTCATTTTCTCGGGGGCGCGAATTTTGAGCCTGTATGGTACTTAACATGATTTTTTCAGTAGATTTCCAAGAGTGAAAGAGTTTTCAGCAAATTATTTTCAGTGTCCGTAACTTCAGCACTATGGGGGATTCGCCTTATTTTAAGATGTATTAATAAGCACCGGCTCGAGCACCGGCTAGTACACACATCAAAAGAATCTAGGGGACAAGCAAATCCAGACGATTTCTAAAATCATCATAACTTTTGATTGCCGTCAGCGATCTCATGTCTGTTTTCAGTGTTCGATAGCCCAATCCTTCGTTTTCATGTCTTGATCACGTCGAATACGAACAATGTTTTATAAAGTTTCTACAGGGTGATCAATGGAACAGTGTAAAATTGCCGAAAGTTCAGTACGAGCGCGATTTCTCAAAAACAAATTTTTATGCATTTCAATAGCACAGTTATGAAGACTGGTATTTCAGCTTCAGTAACGTTTTTGAATTTTGAAAATCGAAGGTGAATTGTCAAAGATATTGATCATTTTGTGCCGCCATGTTGAATTCCCAAGAAGTGATCCGATTTCATTGAGACTTGGATCACATCCATGTCTGGTTTCAGTAATTGGAATTTCAAGGTCAAATGTCTTTCTTGGTCACTTCCAAGCCGCCATATTAAACTTTTATGTAAATGATTCGATTTTAGTGTGTTTCAAGTTTCATTCAAATTGAATCATTTATGTAAAAAGTTCAATATAGCGGCTCGAAAGTGATCGAAAGTGACATTTAACCTTGAAATTCCAATTACTTGAGCCAGACATGAGTGTGTTCCAAGTTTCAATGAAATCGGACCACTTTCTTTTTTCTTGGAAATTCAACACGGCGGCACAAAATGATCAATATCTTTGGCAATTCACCTTCGATTTTCAAAAGTCAAAAACGTCCCTGAAGATCAAACACCGATCTTCATAACTGTGCTATTGGAATGCATGAAATATTTTTTTTTGGGAAATCGCGCTCGTACTGAACTTTCGGCTATTTTACACTGTTCCATTGATCACCCTGTAGCAACCTTATGAAACACTGTACGTATTTGACGTGATCAAGGCATGAAAACGAAAGATTGGGCAATCGAACAATGAAAACCGATATGAAATCGCTTACGGAAATCAAAAGTTATGATGATTTTAGAAATCGTCTGAATTTGCTTGTCCCCTAGATTCTTTTGATGTGTGTAGTTAAATTTCTTTCATGAACCTATTTGGTGTTCGAACTCGCAAACTATGAGAGCAAATACCAAATATTGGTCAAAAATAAAGGTCTCATGGCCTGACCGTTCGATTTTATTACTTTTAATACGTGCTGTTTTCGCTGGTTGATGGGAGCGGCGGAGAAAAGAACGGGAATGCGACTCAGGGCTGCGGTTCACGCGGCGAAGGGCAAAATTTAAGGCCCGTATTCATATCCCACTTTTAAGCTAAAAGCGCTTTTAGTGCGATGCGCATTTAGGGGCATTTCTCATATTTTAGTGCTCAAAAATACAAATTAACGCGCAAATTAATTGCAATTAAGTACATACAATCGCTCCCAATCGCAATAATGTATTTTTGAACACTGAAATATGAGAAATGCCCCTAAATGCGCATCGCACTAAAAGCGCTTTTAGCTTAAAAGTGGGATATGAATACGGGCCTAGAAAAATAGAAATCCACCTGCGAGCCATGTGTGTTTCAAGTATTTTTACGACCGGCTTGTTGGTACAGGGGCGCTGGGTGCCTGCGTTTGCCTTGCAGATTTTCCATATTTGATTCATAAAGGTACATTTTGTGGTTGAAAAAAAATCATTACTACTGCTATTATTATTTGGCGTCGATTTGCCGCCCCCCGACGATGGCGCCCGCGTGCGGTGCACGCGTTGCACGCCCGCTTACGGCGGCCCTGTTGAACTCCTAAGAAGTGATCCGATTTCATTGAAACTTGGATCACATCATGTCTGGTTTCAGTAATTGGAATTTCAAGGTCAAATGTCTTTCTCGGTCACTTCCAAGCCGCCATATTAAACTTTTATGTGAATGATTCGATTTTAGTGTGTTTCAAGTTTCATTCAAATTGAATCATTTATGTAAAAAGTTCAATATAGCGGCTCGAAACTGATCGAAAGTGATATTTGACTTTGAAATTCCAATTACTTGAACCAGACATGAGTGTGTTCCAAGTTTCAATGAAATCGGACCACTTTGTTTTTTCTTGGAAATTCAACACGGCGGCACAAAATGATCAATATCTTTGGCAATTCACCTTCGATTTTCAAAATTCAAAAACGTTACTGAGGCTGAAACACCGATCTTCATAACTGTGCTATTGGAATGCATGAAAATTTTTTTTGGGAAATCGCGCTCGTACTGAACTTTTGGCTATTTTACACGGCTCCATTGATCACCCTGTGGAAACCTTTTGAAACACTGTACGTATTTGACGTGATCAAGGCATGAAAACGAAAGATTGGGCAATCGAACACTGAAAATCGATATGAAACCGCTTACGGAAATCAAAAGTTATGATGATTTTAGAAATCGTCTGAATTTGCTTGTCCCCTAGATTCTTTTGATGTGTGTACATACACATTTTCGTTATAAACCCATTTAAAATTACCCTTATTTCTGTAATTATTATTCATCCACTGGTTTTTATAAAATCTACGTTCACAGAGAAACACAAAAATGACGTCCTAATTTGAATGTAATTTTCTCCCGGTCGTAGGAAAAATAAGTGTACGTAACTCGCCGTAAAGTGTCTCACTTTCATTCGTGTGATTTCTGCACTCGGCTGCGCCTCGTGCATTAACTTACACACTCATGCGTAATGTATCACTTTCCGTACTTGTTACGTAATGTACTATACGTGGTCCAAATGAACTGTGCGTTATACCGAGCGTTCATAAATTAAATGGGTCAAGGGTGCCTGTGACTTTGAAAACATCTGTCGGAACTAGCATCGTTCATTTGATGTCTGTAATTTTTTGGTTATCGTAATTTGTCAAACCAGTCGCAGTTTTCGTTTTCGGGACATTTTAAATGTGATTTTACGGCAGGGCACAAAACCTACATGATCGAGGAGTATTTTCGAACTTGAAGTATTCTCGTTAAGAGTCCTCTGTACGCTCAGAGTGGCTCCAACTAAAATGCTTCTAAATCGAAGCCGGTGATTTTCTTTGAACTGGCATTTGGAGATTCCACTTCATATCTCTATATAAACATGTTACCGGAAAAAAATCCGAGAAAAACCGATCACAGCCGAAGATAGTCAAATCTTACGCGCGCCACCCTAGGGCCTTTATTTGACTTCAAACAATAATCATTTTTTCAGGGTGGACTCTAAACAGTATTCTGCATATTCGTACCGGGTGGTTTTCCAGTAAAAAAATTTCAGCTGAAGATATGGGGCTTCAAATTTTTGAGCATTTTTTTAACAATTTTCACAGCCAAATAACTTCGGCTCCAGATATTTTATTGAAAAATCACCCGGTTCGTTGGTGCAGAATACTGTAGAGACTCCACCTTGGAAAAAGAAATTTTCTTCCAAGTCAAATAAAGGCCCTAGGATGGCGCCCGTAAAATTTGACTATCTTCGGCTGTGATCGGCTTTTCTCGGATTTTTTTCCTCTCACGTGTTTTTGTGGAGATATGAAGTATAATCACCAAATACCAGTTGAAAGAGAATAACCGCCTTCGATTTAGAGGCCTTCTAGTCGGAGCTGCTTTAAGCGTACAGAGGACTCTTAACTTACGGCAGATCAGAGATCAATAATATGGGACGTAACTTGTCAAAGTTTGACAAATTTAATACAAAAGGATTACGCTAGTTACGACAGACGTTTTTGAATTCACAGGCACCCTTGACCCATTTAATTAATGAACTCTCGGTATGTAATAACATACAGGTCAAGTCAGTTGGGTAAATTGATGTAATGAAAAACTTTTGAGCCTACCATAGCATGTGAAAGGGGTCACTTTTGTAGGTGGTCGTAAGAAAAATACTATTTCAGCCTTGATAATTATTCAAAAAATTACAAAATAACTATAGTGTGTTCAACCCTAGTGTGATACTACTAGTGAACTATGACTTCCCGAATTTCTCCTTTCTGATAGGGTTGCCAGTCGTCCCGATTTAGTCGGGACTGTCCCGCTTTCAATTTGTATGTCCCGCGAGCTCACTGAAATATCCCGATTTTTCCAGTTTCGCTTAAGTACGGAGTGATCGAATAAATTTCTCCTCAAGGTAGGCCTTGACCCTTGACCCTCGCCTTGACCTCCTCACTAGCCATATTTTTTTGCCAGATTTTCAGGAATCAGAATCAAAAGCGACTTGAGAACTTTATTCGATCACTCCTTAGTTTGGATTTGCTGAATACTGAATAAAAAAAAATAAAAAATTCTATTTGAAATTGTTTTTTTTTAAATTACATATCATTATTAGCATAACCATTATTTTCTCAATAAATTTTTGACTGCGGCGCCATTTTGCTCGCTTCGCTCACACCTTAAAATTGTGTTTTCACTATTATTATTAAGGAATTCTGATGTACCGATTTTGATTTTCAAAAATCTGGCAACCCTACTTTCTGAATGTGTTGCTTGGCGAGACTCCCAGCCAACTACATCCACACTAGGGTTTAAATTAAAGTACATAAACAATATGAAAAACAAACCTTGTCCTGCAGCAGTTGGTTGCTTAACACCAAACAAACCAGCACTCAAGTTCATAGCACCAGTGGTAGCGCCAAACCCACCAAATCCACCAGTATTTGCTTGCTGTGTGGACCCCAATCCACCAAATAGTGATGCACTAGTACCAGTCCCAGTCGAACCTCCGAACAGGCCAAAACCAGTTCCAGTGCCAGTCGGCTGAGTTCCAAATAAGCTAGGTGTGGTCGTGGTTGTGGCCCCAAAACTAGACCCAAACAAACTCGGCGCTGTGGTGGTGTTCGTCCCAAACAAACTTGGCGCCGTGCTGGTCATCCCTGTACCAAAAAGGCCCGCCGCTGGTGTGGTAGAAGTTGAACCAAACAACGTCGGTGCGGTGCCTGATGTAGAAAAAAGTGGCGCGGTGTTGGCAGATGTACCAAACAAACTCGGTTTGCTTGTCGCCCCAAACAGTCCACCACCGCTGGGTGTGGAACCGAAACTGGTGCCAAAAGTGGACGCTGTTGTGGCCGGTGTTCCAAAAGCTGAGACAGCATTCGAAGGTGTGCCAAAAGCTGACGGGGCCGATGGCGTGCCAAAGCTCAGGCCGAAGCCTGCAGTCGCTGGTTGAGGTGCGGCCGCACCAAAAGTTGACGTCGTGCCTCCGAAGCCTCCAAAACTGGTGTTTGTGTTTGTGGTAGAGGTGGGCGCACCGAAAGACGTTCCGAAACCTGTTGCAGCTATAATGAGAAAATTTCAATTTTTTACAAAAAAAGCTCTACCCAATAATTTACCTGCGCCAGCACCAAACGCTGATTGTTGATTTGTGTTTCCAAATGAGAATGCCATGTTTTTGCTGATATTTAACAATAATTTAACATAACAATCACTGTTTTAACAAAATCTTTACTGGCAGGTAATGGTGAGATGATGGGACTCAGAGAATATGGGACTGATGGGAGAACCAAAAACCAAAACAAACTCTGCCGGTCCTGTCACTCCTGTCAAAAGATTCCGACAGCGATTACGGGCAGTTAGCGCGACAATTTCAAGCGCGACAGACCACAAGAGCGACAGGTTGAATAAACATGGCAACATGGCCATCTAATTTGACAGGAATGTCAAAAACTGGAAAAAATACAGTAGCTGCATTCCTCTTACTTAAGCTGGGTTCCCAGATGCGAATATTCGGACAGAAAATGCGATTTTATATGTCAAATTTTGAATTCGAGGGCTCTGATTGGCCAATATGACGACTTTGACATTAAATTTCGCATTTTCTGTCCGAATATCCGCAACTGGGAACTAAGCTTTACACGAAATCTCGGATAATAGCTGCATTCCTTTTACACGAAATCTCAAATAATCTCACCTCAGTTAGACAGAGAAAAGCGAGAATTGCATGAGAGGGAGAGAGACACAACTAGCAAGTGGAGTGAGGATTCTCAGTTCAGATGATAAAAGGAACGCAGCTAATGGGTGCTTTCCACCCATCCTTGTTTCCACCTAGCTCCAAGTTTGGTACACCTTCCATTTGCGCACGTGCGGGTTCAAAACGGTGCTTTCCATCTACGTGTTCTTACCTGGTTTTGTGCCGTCCGGTGGATCACCTAAAACTTTGTGCCGTCGGAAGGCACACCGGAAACGGATGCGACAAATGACGTACAGTCAGCTGTAATCCAGCACTCCGTTGTCATATTGGGTGCTTTCCACCTAGACGGTACAAATACCACCAGACGGCACATGTTCCATGGTGTGGCACAAAATTTTACGTCATCCAATGAACGGGGCAGAACCGAGTAGAAACACGTAGATGGAAAGCACCGTTTGGAACCCGCACATGCGTAAATGGCAGGTGTACCGAACTTGGGGCTAGGTGGAAAGCACGCATTATGTCTTCATCTGTGTCGTTTCATCCATGCATCCGTGATTTATTTTATTTCTCTGCAGGGATAACGTACGATCGATCAAGATTTACGCTGCCATTTATTTATTTCTGAATGCCATAGTCATCTTTCGCCTCCAGACCAGAGATGTCGCGTCGGTCAACGATGCCGGTGCTTTCCATCTAGGTGTACCCAATCGTGGAACATGTTCCGTCTGGTGGTATTTGTACCGTCTAGGTGGAAAGCATTTACGCATGTGAGGACTGAGGATGCCAAACGGTGCTTTCCATCTACATGTCTTACCCGGTTCTGTGCCGTTCATTGGATCACCTAAAGGTTTGTGCCAAACCTTATAATAATCCAATATCGCAATATATATAATAATGCGAATTTATAAACATAAAGTTGGGTAAAAAAAAAATAGAGTTTGGAGTAAAATTGGATTTAATTTAAGGATGGGTTCAGTCAGCTTATTTAGCCGCGGTTTTAGTTTTAGCTGTAAGCGCTGCATCGCTTATGGCAGTTATGGCTGTTCTGAGGAGGCTGGTTCATAAGAGCCAATGGGCGTCGCTGCGCTTGCGACTAAATCACTTTGACAAGATCGTGAGCCTCATTTGTTCCTAAAGTCGTAGAAGTAATATACAATAATTTTATTAATTTTCATGTACGAATGGAGATGTGCGTGCAAAGCCTTGCAGTTTGTGATAAAAGCCTGAAATTTGGCATACATGGTCTATGGACTGTCCTTTATTACGATATAAGAGGTGCACTCATGGCGGAACCGCCGTGCAGCTGTCAGAATCGCCGCGATACCTTTGCACGCATTCTTCCATTCGTACATACATGAAAATGATTAACATATTACTTTTACGACTTTAGGAACAAATGAGGCTCACGAACTTGTCAAACAGTAAAAATCAGGTCTGGTACATGGTTTTCATGTGCAGGAAGCTATAAAGAAGCTTCCTTATTCACCTCCTAGTTCACTAAAGAAGTGAACTAAATAACGATTTCCACTTCGAATGCCTTGAATTAGGATAAAAGTCAAAATGAAAAAGCCTAAATTGTTTTCTGAAATATATTTTTTTTCAACAAAATAAAAAAAAAATTTTCAAACAGAACGTTTGAACAGAGACGTTCAGACAAGGATAAATATTTTTAAGCCACATCCCTGGCCAATTAAAGGCCTTTAATTATTAGGCGCGAAATTCGAGGAAGGCGATACTGTCACAATGAATTAGAATTGTCACTGTCACTTATGACTGCAATCTGTGTCGTGTCGCTACACTGATCGAATAATTAGAAAAATGCCCGTAGGTTGTGTGAAAAGTTGTCCGCACAAGTCCAAGGGAATATTTCCCCCAAATGTTTCGTTCCACGGTTTTCCTGCCGACGAAAATAAGCGAAATAAATGGATGGCCGCCACTGGAAGACACCGGCATCAGGAAGAATTCAAAGGCGAACGAAACAATTTCAGCTGTTTTACAAGTTGCACAAGGCCAAAAGCGGGGTAGCTCAAATTACCGTTCAAAGTGCTGGGAATGCTATCTCACCTTCCTATTTGGCGATTACCTACTACAACTTTACAACAAAACCTCAATATTTTGCTTCAGTTTTGGTGTGCTCACGGCACTTCAGAGTGGAAGATTTCTATTCATCCAGTGATTGGTACACAGAAGACGCTGAAAACAAATGCTGTTCCGGACATTTTTTGAGAAGCTTGTTTCCTTTTCTGGCTTCTGTAGCACTCTGCTTTTACCTCCAGGTTATTCACAAGTACGTCTTCAAAATATCCTTCCGCACTATACTTCGACCCCTTATCACGCTGGTTCCCCTCCATTTGATGCTTACACTCTTATAAAAAAGTAAAGCGTTGTCGAGTCTGTAGGTTGCAGCGTGGCAAGACTTTTGCTCCACATTTTGGTTCTGTTCTACTGACAACTGATGACAAATTGTAACATATCGTTGTCAGAATAATGACAAGTAGAAAGTCAGTGGCACTGACAGAGTTGCTACGGGAGATTGTGAGGCAAATCTCGCCAATGAGAGGCGATAGGAGGCAAAAGGGGCGTGAAAAAGAAATAGGTCCATTACAACATTAAATTTGAATTCAGAAGATGTAATTTAGTTGGAAACGAAATCAAACTCATCAATTTGAACCGAAATTAACAAATAAAAAAAATCTGTGTCGCGGCTAGAACCATCCCCTCCAATTCCCCCTCCTTTTGTAATATTGACATCTGTTTTGGTGAAGTTATACTGTGAAGGTCTACTGCATTAATTGATAGACGTCACTTTTGAATCAGCTCGATAACCGACTTCAGGTTTTGCGCCTGGAAGGTAGGCAAATGACAATTCTGACAGCTGCACGGCGCGGCGGTTCCATCGTGGGTCCGCCTCGTAAATAGTAAAGGAGAGTCTGTAGAGAGTATATGCCAAATTTCATGCTTTTATCACAAAATGCAAGGTTTCTCTGACAAATGGTCGTTAACCGCCGCACTAGTGTACAGAATGGGATGTTTTCAGCGTAGTTGAAGAAACTCTGCTAGATGTCCCTAGTGGTTCGTAAGGGGTAGAGAGACTGTACCTAGAGAGACGAAGCTATGAAAGGGATATATCGGTATTCTCTGTCAGTGTCTCGGCATTTCCTGGCCTTGTCAAAATTTAAAACATAGTCAGCTGGGTGGGCGTGGTTGCTATTGACATTTGACATTTCCCCGATTTGTTTACAATCTTGAATTAATTGTCATTATTTTGCATGCCGAAATCGCCGAAATCCGGGCTAAAAATGCCAAAACGAAAAAGATGCACCGTGAAGCAGTACAAGAGTCGGGAAGATGTGATGTTTTCCTTGCCGAAGAAACCATCAGGTATAGAATCTTGCAAAATTGATGAACTTCTATTATTGTACTTTTTGGGTTTTTCAGCTGTTCGGGGCCAGTACCTACTGAAATACGGGGTGTTTACAAGAAACTGTGATCGCGGCAGGCATGGGTCAGGTCGAAAAACGCAGTAACAGACGCAATTGTAGTGATCGAAAGCGGATTCCAAAGGCGATGCGATCACAGTCGTTTATAAACACCCGGTACATAATATACCTACTGCGCTTACGGCAATTACAAATATATCTTCACGATGGGGTCACCACGTCGACGGTTACTGCATTCAACGATCAACGGAATTTGTGTTCGAGGGAATGAGTTGGATGATGAAACCTACGTTCGACGAAATGCCAGCAGTACTTGAAATACGGTGTACGAAAGCATCTGCTGTGTATGGAATACAATATACATGCCTAAAACAGTTTTTAAGAGTTTCTGTTAAATTTAGTGAAAAAATCTGTGTTGAAAGATGAAACGGTCGACTTAATAACCTCAACAAAAATATTGACAGCTCATGTCATGCATTTTGACTGTGACGCAGGGTGGTTTAGTAACAAGCAATCCACGTTTACCATCACGTACATCACTTCAGCGCATACATGAGAACGCATACCTGCAGAGCGCGGTAATTTCAATTTTGACGCACGAAGTGTCACTGTCAAAGGCAACTGTTGATCAATAATTGAAATGTAAACAAACAACAAACATAACCTCCTAACCATTCAACATTTAATATTGTTCAGAATGAAATGTTACGTGCCGTATGGCAGAAGGACGCAGAAAAGATTCAGGTGATACGAAACACAACGAGCTGCAAGGCGATCGACGAAACAAGAGCGTTATTTGGTTAGATCTGTCGAAACGTCAAATCGACGTCAAGCGCTGTCAGCTGAAATTTGCTGTCAACTTGTTGTCGTGATATAGATATGGCAACGTCCTACTTTCACAGGTATGCGCAGAAGCCTTTCGGGAAACGTGGATTGAGGTTTCCAATTTTCCGTTGTATCTCTTTACTGTGACGTCATGCGTATGAGATACGGTTAATCGAGGTCATTGGGCGCTTCCAAAAAAGGCGTATAAGGACACAATTCGACACATATGGACACAATTTGACACAGCTGGCGTTCCAATAGCAGTAATAGCACCACATGTCGACACAATCGAAACATTGTCGAGGCTGAGTTTAGAATTGAGCTGGCAAGTGCACTTTGACATTGTGTATCCGTCTTGTCGCAGTTATTGGAAAGCGCCCTATGTTTCTTGAGATATGACATTTCGTTCCTGACAATGGGAAATTTTTCGAATCTGACAAGCGCTCTGTCGTGTATTTATTTGATTTCAGCATGGATTTCATGATTTCACATGCTCTTACCCTCGTTCTTACCAATAAGTGTGTTATATGTAGTGGAAAACTGAGAAGATACTTACAGAAATGGTTCAAGGGTGTTGTGTCGCTCTATGCGAGTGCGATAATAAGACGAATACACCCGGCATGCACCGGTTCACGAAAGACCCAAACTTGATGGAAGTGTGGCTGCACCAGCACCAGCAGGGATCACGCTGCACCAGACACGTGCATCTTACTACGAAAAAACTCTATTACTTCGTCCATTAAAAACTCCCTTATGGGCTCTAGTGACTTTCCCCACATGATAATGGGAACAGTATAGCTATCCGATTCAAAATTCCCGCAAAAGTCAGAAACGAAACGTCCAAACGTCATAAACGTCAAAACGTCAAAGGTGACCTCGAAAAACCAGCCGTCCTTGAAAAACCATGTTGTTTCTATCTCCTAAAATTGGAAAGGTCAATTGCACCACACCCTGACGTGCAAATACTCTAGTGCTCTAGCTTTCTCTCTCTCTATACCCTCTCGCTCAATGACTTGGCTTACGCCTCTCTCTGGGTGACCAGATCCCAGGGGCCCTATTTTCGGTACACGTGATCTGTTCCCCGGCGATCACCGGGGAACGCCGGTGAAGTGATCAGTTCCCCGGTTCTAAAAGTGGTATTTTCGTGACCACTTTTTCGGCTATACTCGTACATGTCCGTGTAATGTCGAAGCTTGGCTGTCAGCTGTGATATTTGAAATCGAATTGTAGTTTTTCGAAACCTACCTACTTTTGCTATTTATTAACATGGAATCTGCCGGCCCAAGTTTCAAGAGGCCACGATTGGATGCGATTTCCGAAACTCAAAAAAAAACCGACCGAACTCATGGCCAAGAACCCCATATATCCTTGTCAACTTGCTACGGTCAGCCGGCTTCCCCGGGTACTGGGATAAATGGCGTGATTAGTTCTGTGATGTGCCGGGCCTTCACAAGTCACACTCAAGTCTTTTAATAGACCATATTAATTATTCTCACTTTCCCCTTCCACTAGTCATTTGTAAGTTAGGTATGTGCCTGTGACCATGCGCACTGCAGTAGAAGATCTCGCGCGCCACAGCATGCATAGAAAACGGAACTTTGCTGTCGCTGTCAGAATTTACGATTTCAAGGTGTTTTCTTGATTCTTGGGACGTTTTAACCTTTTTAACCATACTTTTACGTGACGGCTGACGCTCGGTTCGCTTTCAAGCGCTGTCAAAATTCTCGTTAGCGGAAGTTGTGCAATAAAATATGGCGGGTAATTTGAAATTGTTTTGGATTCAAAAACCCTATTCTAAATTGCTTCGCATAAACTTCACAGCAAGATTTTCCATTTCATTATGGTGAAAAGTAGATCAGGTATTTCTTTTTACACACTTGCTATGTTATACATTCGTTGAAATTGTCAATTTGCACCTTGAATTGATCATTTTACAAAGTCATTCAACATGCATATTCTTATGGGAGTTTCAACTCAGCACATGTGGTTGTCTCTCTCCCCGATCTGCGACTGCGCTCTGAATAATTAATATGGTCAATTGTCACGCGAAAATACTGCACAAACTGCACTTCTATGTCCACAAATCGTTTGCCGGGTTGGCGCGCATCTTCTTTGGCCGCTTCCAAGTCCGCGATTACATGGACCGCCAATGCCGCGTTCAATGGATCCATTTTTTCCAAATTATTTAAAGAAACTTACGAAAAATTGGAGATTGGAACGTAAAATTGAATTTTTTGAAAGGACGCCGTTGTAATTCCAATTGTCAAAACTATATCTGTCATTTGGCGGTTGTTTCAGTTGTATTTTTGGTGCATTCAGCGTTGCCAACCTATGAACAATGTGCTTTTTTTACTTTTTTTAGTGGTTTTCAATTTAGACTCTTGGCAGTCCTTTGCTTTGATTGACATAAGCGGGGAATGAGCTGTTCTCTCGGTAGCTCCTAGGAGAACGGGCGTGATCACGCGTGAATGTACCCGAAAATGCCGCTTCCCCTGTTTTTGAGGGAACAGTTCCTATAGGAACAGTTCACATGTGCACCATAGATAAGATGTGCACCGAAAATAGGGCCCCTGGTCTCTCTAGTAAGGGGCTTGGGAACATTTGTGTTCTGTATGTTGACAGCTCAACCGACTGCTTGTTGTCGTTCAAAATTGAAATGTAACCCAAAAAATTGAGCGACGTTTATCAAAAGTGTCAAAGTCTGAAGTGTTGTTTCGCTGGCCATTCTTTGTTCGTTGAACCATAACAACGAACGTGAACTGCAGCAAAACCATGCCTGTAAGGTCAAGGAATTGGCGAAAATCTTTTCCGCGTGGTAGCGCTGTACGCAATAAAACATGGTGGCCCAAGGGGCCTTGACAAATAGGTAGTAAACGCAGTGCGCATTTACATCACAACAGCTGTCAACAGTGATTGCTGTCAGTGAAAGCGTAACAGTGGGCCAAGAACTGTGGGTTCGTTGGGAATGGAATTTCGTAGCAGTATCTCTAACTTATTTTTGTTTTAGAAAATGCCGATAATACAGATTCATTTGCCCAATATTTATGGTCATGTTGGTGACCAAATCAGCCCCCTCTCGACTCGACAAAGTGCGAAGAAGTCATTGAGGCAGGTCATTTAATCGTGTGGGGTGACTGGGGCTCACTGCGACTGAGACTCTTGTGCTTTGTTACGTCTCATAAATGGATAATTGAAAACCATTTGGAGGCTAGGTTCTGTGGCCCAGTTGTTAGAACCGTAACAATCGGCCGTAACCGTGCCCTGCACCGAATTCGGATTTGAACCCAAAAATCAAAGAGCATTTCGCTCCGCCTGAGACCTGCGGGAGGTAGCCATAGCCGCTTTTTCTTTCAAGTAACACCCTCCATTTCCACTATCTAGCTATATCTAGACAAGAGTTGCTCTCAAACCACAATTTGAACTCTTGAGGCTCTTGAGGCCGGGATTATGGTTCGACGCTTTTGACGTATGCGACTAGCAGCGTTGACATTTCGCTCAGCGAATTCTTCCGAATCCATGCGAAAACACACGGGTGAACGAGCGTAGGAATACCAAATTTTGAAAGCAGGCGAAGCGATCGGGTTGCATCCGATCCGGTCCGCATCGCTTCGGACGTAGGAATAGGGCCCCTGGAAGAAAAGGGCATCTCAGGAAGTATCTCAAAGTGCCAAGAAATGCGACTCAAAGACATCTGGGAAGGAGAAAATATGCCAGTTTATTATCCTGCCGATAAGGTAAAAAGTTGACTAAATTGTTAGAATACAGAATAAATGTGAGATGATTTTACAAATTATCCATTACCAAGCGCCCTTCTGATTTCAGAAAGTATTGCTGTGGCAAAAACTGTGACCTGTGGCGATCGTGAAATTGGAAAATCCAGCGACCAAGGAATTTCTAAGTTGACCACAATGTTACCTCAAATCCTGCTTACAAGAAGAAATTTCAGGATTTTTTAAGCAATGTGTCTTGCCGCGATGAAGCCATCAACTGAAAATTCAAGATTGTCAAGTCAGGTGTACGATTTGGTCAACAGAAGATGAAGATACTATCGGGGCCGATCCCATCTGGTTCATATGTGCTTATATCACAGCAAATATTACAACTACAGTGAAGTAGAAAATGGAAACTATTGTCAATTCAAACAACTAGGCTTGTCAAAAGCAATGGAGAAAGCATGACTAGAGATGTAGAGGGCTCAATGAACGTGAACGTTGGGTTGGAGTTTGGAGTGGTTGAATCTTTTTTTTTTGGGAAAAAATCAGAAATTCATGGTTTTCTCGAAACGGTGGGGCTCGTGGAAGTACGAGGCATCACAGAATGTATCCCAAAGCGCCAAGAAATGGAGAGGAGGAAGGAAGGAATACACTTGAAAAAATATACGGAGGTTGTACCGATAACAATTAGGATGGGTAACTAAATTGCTGTAATACAGTTATGATGTTTGCACAAAATTATCTGTTGCTAAGCCTATCTAGTTTCAGGAAGTACCTGTGTCAAGAATTGTGGCCTTCGGCAATCTAAAAATGGGAAAATCTACAGACTGAGGAATTGCTACGTCGACCACAATTTGGAGCCTAGAATCCTCAATAGAACAATAAATATTTGTATTTTTAAGAAATGTGTCTTGACACAATCAAGTTGTAGTTGAAAATTCAATATCGTTAAATCAGGTGTAAAATTTCTGTCAAGGAGGGCTCCGGTGACCGAATACATCTTCGGTGGCCGAACAGCTGTTCGAGTTGAACTTCCATGTTTTGCCTCTGTCCATATTCTACAACCGAAGTGAAGACATTCCTGCACTTTTAAAATATAAAATATAAACAAAAACTATTGTTTGTTTCTTTAATCCAGCAGTAAAAGCTGGGCCTCAAGTATTTGGGTGATTGGGAAGCACAAACCGAAGAGGTACATACCTAGCCCCACACAAGGCATATCACTCCAGCAATGCCGGGAACGTGAACCCCCAACATTCAGGTGAGGTTTGGTGGCAAAGTACATGCCCAATTTTGTCGGAAAATATGAATTTTCACCACTACCCTGTGCAGTTAACCTAACATGTTTGGCTTGCTTTTTCACAAAAAACACGCTTTTCCACGAGAACTTATTTTGCAGGCGCATTAAGGACATTGCTTTAAACTTGATACAAAAGTTTCAAACTCAAACTCAAAAAGGTAGCCGAGGAAAAAAATGCAGAAACTGGAACTCCATAAGCGCCCTGTAGTTCGGTTGTTCCCAAACATTATTTAGTTCAAATTTGGCGGGCAATTCTGGACAGTTGGCAACACTGCTGTGACGTCAATGAAAATGCCTAGTTGTCTATGGACTTGAGTGTGTCGCGCTTATGGGCTGTCGCGGTAACTGCCCGTCATTGCCGAGATTGATTATTGACAGTTGTGTTGTATTGTCAAATTTGACGTTTCACTTTCATCTTTGAATTTAATAAAAATTTGTTCTAAATGCATTAATAATCAAAAGAAAAGTGCGTTTGTGAGCTTCGCTTGGATCTAAACCGACTACAGGCAGTGGAAATTCAAATAATGGCGGAAGGCAGCGAGGACATAGACGAGGACATCATCATCAATGACCAAGATGGTCTGCCCAATGTCCATCCGAATTTGCTGGCTGAAGCCGATATCGACAGCCCCGAGCTCGGAACAGACGATGAGTTTGAAGATCTCCCTACGTCTTTAATAGTTACTAACATTGAGGATATCGTATTCACAACCCCCGGTAAGACTGCTCACCTAGCAGGTGTCAATTGTACTTTTTAGGGCTCATTTAGGGCCATGCCAAATGAAATTATTCCACCCTTGAGGTATTTAGCATTTTTTTTTTTTTTTTCAGAAAAGAAGCAAGAAATTGAAAATTTGTTTCGGCACTTTGATTCAGGGGTCTCCTTCCAGTGGCTGAGGAGCTTTCGTCGCCTCCGAGTCAATTTTCAGACCGCCCTGGCGGCGGCCAGCGCTCGCATCCAGCTGCACCAATACAAAATCAATGATTCAATCATAACATGCTATTTTGCTCAACCCGTCACTCCAGTCAAAAATCCAAGTCTGCAACCTCCTGCCCCATTCAAGCAGTTTCTGATCTCACCCCCCGCTTCTCCACCTTTGGACTGGGAACCAAGGCCTGAAGGCGAACCCATTATAAACCATGACCTCATAGCTGCACTGGCCACCCTGACTCCTGGTGCCTCACACGAGCTACACCCTCCAACTCCTGGACAGCCCAGCATTGTGGTTCACACGTCTTTGGCTATTTCCAGTGGTTCTGAAGCTAAGCAGAAAGTTGCACATACTGCCTGTCCAGAACGGAGTTAATTTTTACAGTAAGTGTAGAGATTTTGTTCGCATTGCCGGTGATGATAGCTGATTGATTAAGTTCATTGCTTTATTGCTCAAAGCATTTTAGTGAAATGAAAAATGACTTCTAAAGTTACTGTTTGGAATAACAAAGATTTTTTTGCGACAGTGTTACTGTCGGCTCTGAAGATTTGTACAGGGTAGAACAGTGCTCTGCAGGGTATGCTAAGTTTGATCCAGCTTGCAGTTAGGTACTACAATCTTTATTTTTTTGGTTGTTTAGCTAAAACTTAAGTACAAGGATATATTTATGTGTAAAAAAGAAAAACTACTTATAAAATAAGAATCTTCTTGAATCATAATTATATCACAAATAAGAAAATACTTTCTAATTGATGTTGTTTTGTTTTTTTTTTCTATTTCTGTGGTAGGTATGATATTGTGGAGGAATATACCTACTGATGTTGACTTAAGAGCAAATTTTATTGAGTATTTATGGTTAAAGCATGGCTGTGAGAAAACTGAATAGCAGACAAAAATTATCAGTACTCATGTATAGCTGGGTGTCCCATCACAAATCTCCCTGCGAGAGACTGAGAGCGAGAGCATGGTTGCATGGTACAGGGAACCCAAGGCTGGTCGACGTTATGTTGTACTATAGGTTGCCTCATCCAGTTTATGAGTGACGTCACAAGATACCCTCCGGGAGCTTGATTTTGGCTGAAACTGATGTCGCATTTTTCGTTTGACATTTCGGATCTTATTTCGACGGAAATCCACCAAATTTCTGAACTGGACGAGAAATGGTTGATGCACATTCAACGATTGGTGGTTTTTAGATGAATCGGGCATGCTTTTATCCACCAAAACACAATTTGAACCGCCGAACTGTCAAGACCAAGAACAAGGCTTAACGTTATCACGAGGTGAAGCAAACGGCGCAACTGTCACCGGGTAGCTCATTGGTAAAGAACCTGACTTTCAACAGGAAGGTAGTGGATCGAACCGCAGCCGTGCCGAACTTTTTTTTCTTCAAAAACACCCAAATTGTGATTTTAAAAATTAAATATGAGTTGGGCAACACTAATTTGAATTTTGTTTCCTCTTTCTAATTTTTAAAATCGCAATTTGGGTGTTTTTGAAGAAAAAAAAGTTCGGCACGGCTGCGGTTCGATCCCACTCCCTTCCTGTTGAAAGTCAGGTGCTTTACCAATGAGCTACCCGGTGACAGATGCGCGGTCCGCTTCACCTCGTGATAACGTTATCGCCTTGTTTTTAGTCTTGACAGTTCGGCGGTTCAAATTGTGTTTTGGTGGATAAAAGCATGCCCGATTCATCTAAAAACCACCAATCGTTGAATGTGCATCAACCATTTCTCGTCCAGTTCAGAAATTTGGTGGATTTCCGTCGAAATAAGATCCGAAATGTCAAACGAAAAAAGCGACATCAGTTTCAGCCAAAATCAAGCTCCCGGAGGGTATCTTGTGACGTCACTCATAAACTGGATGAGGCAACCTATAGTACAACATAACGTCGACCAGCCTTGCAGGGAACCAACACGTAGGTAAATTAGTACCTTTCAGTTACTTCATATCCTTGGATACCAAACTTTTGAGTTTTGTTGTATCGGCCTGACAAATTTTATAGGTAACTATGTCAAACTGAAGGCCGCACGTTTGTTGCAGATATAGGTGTGCCCCATTTTGTGTCGTTGAAGGCAACAGTGGGCCCTGATCCTTTGTGTCTCCAGGTGTCGTTTGGGGCTCCGATAAGCCCTATGGTGTCTTCCTGTCGTTTGAAGGCTTGACCCTACTTGTTTTGTAGCTTTCAGGTCTCTTGTGTGCCTCTTGGGTTTGCTTTTGTCGTTTGAGGCCAAAGCGGGCGCTCTTGTGTCTTCTAGGGTTGATTGAAGCTCTAACGGTCCCCTGGTGTATTTGTGTGTCTCTTGGAGCCTCCTTGATCTAACCCTTGTTTTTTAAAATACAGAACTCTTGTGCCGGTACCTACGTTTCTGATGGGCTCTATTATGTATTCCTGTGCTTTGAGTCCTTGTGTTTTTTTGTAGCTTTCAATCTTCATATGTCGTTTGGGACTCTGGATCGCAAATAATCACAACTCTGTCCCAGGTATTTAGCCCGAGAACCGATTTTCAAAAACTATTTTTTAAACAATAGCTATTCTGTGACAATAGGTAGTAGGCCCTTTCAGTTTTACCTTGGTTGCGCACGCATTCTGTAGTCACTCTGATTGGTAGTTGTAGCAACGCGCGCGAAGAGGTGTAGATTCGAAAAGCACACAATAGGTCTGTTTCTTTATCCTGCTCCAACTTACTCTGGAGCCTGGAGCGCTTAGAGCAGAAAATAGAACTGTCTGATTGGTCGTTGCCAAGCAACGTCTGCTCCGGAGTAAGTTGGAGCAGGCCAAAGAAACAGACCTTTTATGTCAAGCGACAACATGACGTCGACTGAACCCAGCATTCAGCAGCACCAAGTTCAAAATGGTTGTCTTGACCTTGCAGTGTTTCGTATTGTTGCGGTAACTCTAATGACGAATTCACTTGAGTGCGCACCGCACTCATACAGTTCCGACTGAAAATCCGAAACCGAACCGAACTAGGGCGGTACTTATTGTCAAGCAACTGATCCGACTCGGTGCCGAGCGACTGCTAGCGCATATAGTATATTGGGAATAGAAAAAAATAGGTGCTTTGCTGGAATTAATTCAAACAAAAACGATTTTTTCACCAATGCAAGCTTACAGTCCCTTCTTCAAGATATCAAAAGTCCTCAACTCTGGGACTGCTACAAATCAGTATACAGGGTGAAAGTTTATTATTTTTCTCTACTTTCTTTTTTTCTTAGAAAACTGATAACCGAAAATAACGGTTTTAGGCTAGTTTGATAGGCCATAGTTTTCCAATGAAAATATAAAGAATATACCACCCAGCAACTGCTGCGTATCAAGTTACAAGGTGAAAACTATTTTTCATCTTTAATTTTTTTTCTTGTTGGAACTGATCTAGATTAAAGCCGGTTCCAGTTTTTTAGCAAGCTTATAATGTCATACTGAACATATAAAAATGACACATTTCTGCAACTGCTGCTTTTCAATTTACAGGGTGAAAAGTCATTTTCACCTTTCAATTTTTTTCTTGATGAAATCGGCTCACACAAGAATTGCGACTGGTTTTTCTGTAAATTTGAGGTTTCTAGTCAAACATATCAAAATTATACATTTTTGCTACAGCTACGTTCTGATTCTCAAATTTAAATGTTTGGTTGCATTCCAAGATTTTTTGAATTTTTGATGCAATATACCCGAATATACCCAAACATTTAAATTTATAAACAAAAACTTAGCTGTAGCAGAAATGTATTATTTTGATATGTTTGACTAGAAACTTCAAGTTTCCAGAAAAATCAGTCGTAATTGTTGTGTGAGCCAATTTCACCAAGAAAAAAATTGAAACGTGAAAATGACTTTTCACCCTGTAGATTAAAAAGCAGCAGTTGCAGAGATGTATCCTTTTCATATGTTCAGTATGGCATTATAAGCTTGCGAAAGAACTGAAACCGGCTTCAATCTAGATCAGTTCCACCAATAAAAAAAAATCAAAGACGAAAAATAGTCTTCACCCTGTAACTTGATACACAGCAGTGGCTGGGTGGTATATTTTTTATATGTTTATTGGAAGACTATGGCCTATCAAACCAGCCTAAAACCGTTTTTTTCAGTCATCAGTTTTTCAAGAAAAAAAGAAAGTAAGGGAAAATAATAAACTTTCACCCTGTATACTAATTTGTAGCTGTCCCAGAGTTGAGGACTTTTGATATGTTGAAGAGGGAACTGGAAGCTAGCCATGGTGAAAAAATCGTTTTTGTTTGAATTAATTCCAGCAGATATTCTATTTCAAATATACTAATAGACTGCTAGCGTTGTAGAAATGGCGCGTAAATGTTAAATGACGTAGGGACTATTGATATAATTAAATATCCAAAGGTCACCAAAAAAATTCTTACCTGATCATTGGTGAATGTTTCGACCAAGTCACAAAAGTGAGGGACCTTGGGGACGGTTTGCGGGGATTCATTTCTCAATTTCTCCACCTCTTCGTCAGAACTGCTGCTGCTACTGCTACTTAGCAGGTCTGAAGCGATTTGCAGAAACTTGTATCCCAAAATAAGTTTTTTCTGGGCATGCATTGCGCGGCGCGTTATTTATTTGCTAACAACCAATAAAACAAAACAGGAGGAAATGTTGCCAAAAGAAGAGGGTATTTCACATCGTAAGGTTGGCAGGCCTTACCATTCTAGCCCTTGCACTGACTCAAGAGACGGTTCCATTTTTCGGAACTGTTCGGGTTCTGTGCGTCTCAAGTGAATACATTTATAAAGTTGCACGGATACCGTGCGATGTCAAGTGAATACGCCTTGAAAATAGCACCGTCCAACTGCACATGTGCAGTTAGAGCCAGTTCCGTGCCAGTGCCGCCAAGTGAATTCGCTATAAGTCAGCTTGAAAACCTGAAAAGGTACTTTTTCGGCATACAGGTGTCCCGTTTTTCAACGCTCACTATTGGTATCTCGGAAACGGTAAGAGATACAAAGTCGGTTAAATTACAAAGAAGTTGCGCCATTTCATGACTATCTCAAATATGTCAAGATATCCAATATCCAAGGTTTCTTCGGTCATTTCTGAAATATTCCCAAAAAAGTGATACTTTCCGCACTTGTTAGGAAAATAACTTTTCACGACAAACTAGGCACGGCAAAAATGAGAAAATTCGCGACGAAATGATGCCGGAACCAGAGGCATCTAAATAGAAGGAGAGAACAATTCGAAAGCCAAAACACTCCGCGTCAACAGCTGGACGCGTTTTTATTGGGAAGTCACTATACATGTAAAACACCAGTTTTCCATGTGATATTCGACTTTTTTCTTTAAATTCAGGGCCCTGCATCTGTAACTATCGTTTTTTTTTCAAATACCACTGGGAGGGGGTCGTAGGTAAAGTATAAAGTACGGTACATAACGCGAGTTGTAAAGCAATCCACCGATTTCAATTTTGTTCCTGGCGATACCGATACCCGCATGCGCAACATTTGGGGGATTTTCTTAGGTTTGCGGCACTGGATTGCCTGTTTATCCATGCATACTTGAAGGTGCTCTAACCAAGGATCGAGGGCCCTAACATGTCGTAGAGCAAATATTTTGACCTGACAAGTGTCAAAATCTTGTCGTTGCGGCGTGTAAAGTATTTTTTTCAATGCTACAATAGATGCTCTGCGCATTTTGAATATCCCGCCCCTTTCAGCACCCTCATGCGGCAGTTGCGAACATATGTGTAAGGAAAATTGTCAATATTAAAGTTTATGAAGTGTTGAAATTGACATTTGCAAGTGGTATATGATTATTCAAATGGCATTGTTGTTATGGAAACAGATGACTTCCCGCAGAAAGTGTAAAAAAATAGCAGTAAACTTGACTTTTTACGCACGTGAGGGACCCCAAGGACCCTAGGGATCGGTCGATACGGTTGGCACTTGAGGAGACAGAAAAAGGAAACTTGGGAGTCTCTATCGGGCACTTTTGAGCTTTAAAGATTTGACAGTTTGACTTCCGAGTTACCCCGAGTCGTAAAAGGAAGACAACTAATGTTGGGGTCTACTGTGTTCTGGAGGGTCTCAGCTGTGACCAGTCATTTTCTATTAATTCAATTCAAATGTGGCAGTAGGGAGCCCGCCGCGCATGTGGGTATAGCCCAGGCTTTTTAGCATTTAACATGCAACAAATTAATCCACGTGCAATCTTCACGGTATCGTACTCACTCAACCTTACTAAACAACATACTAAAAGTCCCCAACTTTCCTCCGTGTGCGTCATAATTTTTGAGGGTAGGGGTGTTATCTTTTCGAAATTTCACCCCTTGTCTCTTAAATCCAAGATGGCGGAAAATTGAGGGGAAAAACAGAGTGCGCGCATAAAAAGCTTATTTCTGGCCCGATTTTCCTCAAAATTGGTTCTTTTCTCATGTTTTCGGGGTCGTAGAAGATGATGAGGTCAATTTCAAATACCTCTGGGAAGCCATTCGGTCTGAAATTAGTGTTGTCTAACTTCCAGGAGCAAATCAGAAACAAATTTACGAATAACTCAAGATAAAATCATGTAACAATCAGTTAACAGGTGATCAGTTATGTTTTGGACTCTGCTGATCACAACTAGGTATGTTAACAGTTGAAATGTTCACTCCTTATGTCTCAAATTCAAGATGGCGTATAGTCAGAGAAGAGTGGCGAGCGCACCAAAAAGGCAATTCTAGCTCGATATTCCTCAGAATTCTTTCTTTTTGAATGTTTTTGAGTGTGTAGAAGATGATTAGAATAATTTCGAAGACCTGTGGGCGGTCATTCGTCCTAGAATTAGTTTTGCCTAAGTTTCAGGCGCAAATCAGAGTGAAAAGTCAGAAATAAACAATAATCAGAATGTTGGTACAGTTTTGTATCAAAGCATAGTTAGAATATAATTATGTAGGTACCCAATTATGTATTATCACACATGCAATGGACAAAGGCAAATGTAAGAAAGTGTCAAGGGTAAAAAATAAAAAAAATCTGATTATCTTCATAAAATAGCAATCATAGGTACCTATGTAGGTACAATGTGGATGGAAAAAAGTCTCTCTCTACTTTCTGCTTAAGATAAAATCACGTAACAATCAGTTACCAGGCAGTTACTTATGTTCTGGACTCTGCTGATCAATGCTAGGTCTGTTATTAGTTGAAAATTTCAGTGCTTGTGCCTCACATTCAAGATGGCGTAAGTACCTATAGTTAGCGAAGAGGAATGAACGTACAAAAACACATTGAGTTTTCTGAATCACACTTGTCTGATTTTTTTCAAAATTCTGCTTTCGAAGTTGTAGAAGGATAGGGGCCCAATTTCGAAGACATCTGAGTGACCATTCCGACTCATTATGCGTGTTGTCCAATTTTAAAGGGAATCAAATTATGCAACAACAGTTTACATATTGTTCACTTCTTACATTTTGAACTCTGCTGAACATGACTAGATATGTTAGACTTGGTGTAGTAATATCCCGGTCTCCCGCCAATGATGTTCATTTGGCTACGCCAGTGCTTAATATCATTGCCCAATTGTCAGTTGTCAGATCACTTAATAAGGCGGGCGCTATTATTGTGCAAGAGGTATCTACTGTTTTTTATAATAATTGTCTCAAGATGTAAAGGTTGCATCTTTGCAGTTGCTGCGGAGTTGCAGCAGACAGGTGATGATTGGTTTTGGAACTTTTGTCTTATTACTTATTACTGTAGTTGAATCTGTTCTACTCCAATTTTTAGCAGATTCGATAATTAAATCAATTGTCCTGTCTTTTACTTGTCCAAAGTAAAATCTGTCTGACTTTCATACATAGAAAATTGCATTACAAATACGTTTAGTTGTTGATAGTTGTTAACTGATAATTCCTAAACCGCAATTAATTATTTTCGGCGAATTTTTGAACAGGCACCGACGCGTCGCCCAGTGACTGCGGCTGGAAGGTGCATGGCAGAGGGCAAAGTTTTACCGGACGACCCAAGGGCCAGTTCCAGAAGGGATTCGCATGTACTGCTCTGTGTAGATGCCTACCTGAAAAAATTCGAAACAAAATAGAAGACTCGTGATGCCTAAGAAAATCATGGGCACTTTCTTACATATTTGCCTTTCTCAATTGCATGTGGATTATACATGATTGGGTACATAGGTATATCTATGTTTTGATTTAAAAATGTTCCAACATTCTAATCATCGTTTATTCCTAATTTTTCACTTGCAACATTAATTCAAGGACGAATGACCGCCCACAGGTCTTCAAAATTATTCTAGTAATCTTCTACACCCCCCAAAAATATTCAAAAAGGAAGAATTTTGAGGAATATCGAGCTAGAAATGCGTTTTTGTGCGATCGCCACTCTTCTCTGACTATACGCCATCTTGAATTTGAGACATGAGGAGTAAACATTTCAACTGTTAACATACCTAGTTGTGATCAGCAGAGTCCAAAACATAACTAACCGCACCTGTTAACTGATTGTTACATGATTTTATCTTAAGTTATTCGTAAATTTGTTTCTGATTTGCTCCTGGAAGTTGGACAACACTGATTTCAGACCGAATGGCTTCCCAGAGGTATTTGAAATTGACCTTATCATCTTCTACGACCCCGAAAACATGAGAATAAAACCAATTTTAAGGAAAATCGGCCCGGAAATAAAGGTGCGTTCAGTCAGCTTATTTAGTCGATGTTTTAGTTTTAGTCGTTGTCGTAACAGAAAAGAGCGTTCATACAGCAAGATTTAGTCGTAAGAATTGACCAATAGGAGCTCGAATGATACTGCGCGAACCTTCATCTTCATACGGTCCCTGTTCATAATGGGTAGTATTAATATAAAAACTCGTAAAAAAATAAGCATAAATAAGTATTTGCTTACATTTATGGGGGGGAGACCATGCAGCATCCTACTTTAGAATCATCCTACCGATAAAACGTCCCACGACGCAGCAGCCTACTGAAAAAATACCCACAAGGTCAAGACTGTCAACGTGCAAAATCCCCCTGCATTTGGCATCCTACGACTTTTGCAGCCTACCCATAAAGCAGCCTACTGAAAAAATACCCACAAGGTCAACTGAATTAGTATGGACGATGAACGGAGCATGGCAGTATGGAATAAATACGGTGTGGTGCTGGTCATTGCTGTCAGTTGTCAGTGTCCAACCAGGAACCAAAAATCTCATTGACAACAACAAACTAAATGCACATTGGAATGGGGTACTTGCCAATGGAACAGATTTGACTGGAAACACTTTTAATCATCAACAAGAGTAATAAATAGTATTTTCTGAAAATTTCCGGAAAATATATCCATTGATTAAAAAGATTTTTTTTTCGATTTTTTTTTTCAAAAGGTTGGTAAAAGTCGGGAATCTTTAGTGAAATTTTTCTGTCTGTATTTTTCAGATATTGTTAAGCCACTTTAACTGTTTTTTGAGTTTTCAACCCAACAGTGCTGTTTGTTTAGTTTTTAGTATATTTGTGACGTCACAAATATATTTTTAAAACGGACACTACGGCCGCAATTTTGGGAATTTAGGAAAAAGAAAAAATACGGGTACAATATTTTTGCCCATACTTTCGATTAAGCCAATAAAAAAAATTTGGGCAAGTAGCCCATTATTGCAGCGAATTATTGTTCCCTCAAGAGATTACTACGGTATTTTCCCGGGCTCAGTTATCCTGGTATTTACGACAGTGGAGTAAACTTTTGAATATTATTGTAGTTCGGTATAGGCTCGGGCGAGGGCTTGGGCCTACCTCGTTACCTACCAAATTTCCTTATCGAGCGTTACAAGCGATTTATAGAGGTTCAAATTTCTTCCCTCTTGCTGCTTGGGACCTCTTCTGTCTATTAGAATAAGCTTGGGAATAAGTCATCAAGGGGTTTTAGTCGAGGAAAAATTCAAATGCCGAAAAAGATCGACAGAACGGCAGGTCTCAAGAAAAGGTCGAAGGTCGAAGTGTTCGCATAACACAAGTCACAAGTCTCACGTCGCCGTCCTTCGGTGGGATGATGCGAACACTCTGATTATTTTTTCTATTAGGTACCTATCTAAATACTATGGTGAATTAAGAGGGGGCCCAGGCCAATTCATTAGTCCAGTCGAAAGCGCTGTGTCGTTTTAGCGCGTCCTATACCAGTATGAGCGCGTATAAAATAGAGCGTGAACAAAAAAGTCAGGAAAGCTTTTGCTTCCTTCCCAGAATATTACCAGATAAAGGGAGTAGAGCTCGGAGCAGAGGGAAACGAAATGCTCATGTGGCATGTGGCCATGACTCAGCGCCAGTTTTGGCTGACGCTTTTATCAAGTCAAGTCTAGCGCTTGCAAATGGGCCAACGTCATTTTGGACACGACTTTTTTGGGACGCGCTAAAAAGACAGCGCTTTTTCGTCGCACGCCATTGTTTCCACGCGCTTTTTTAACCTAGCGCTTTTTTGTCCCGCGCTATTTTGAACACGCGCCTTTTTGGGACAAGCTTTTTTGAGACACGCTGTATAGACACAGAGCCGTTCCCATAACACACTACTTCACCGAGCCAAACCTTGAAAGAACATTCAAGCTTCCAGTCCATCTGTTGTTGTTCGCAATGTTCGTATCTTTCCAAAGAAAAAGTTATGGACGACGCGCAGTATGGGATTCTGCCATTCCTTCAGCGCGCAGAGCATTGACAGTCTTGACCTTGTGGGTATTTTTTCAGTAGGATGCTCTGTCGGTGGGCTGCTTTGAGCAGTAGGATGTTTTGGAGTAGACTGCGGCGGCGTAGACGTCATCAAATCAGTGGGTATTTTTTCAGTAGGCTGCTTGCGTCGTGGGACGGTTTAGCGGTAGGATGATTCTCCAGTAGGATGCTGAGATGGGACCCTTATGGGGAGTACAACTCCTCTGAAATCGAAGCAAATGCTTATGCAATTTTTTTATTGATACATTCAACCCATTACCATCACCATCCATGCTCATACCTTATGCCGGTAATTACGCAACCTGCAAGTCGGCATCATACGACAAAGTTCGGAATTCTTACGACTAAAATTAAAACTAAAACTCTGTATGAACGCCGCGCATATGACGCGTGCTTTCTACTTTCAAATTTACGACAACGACTACGACTAAAACTAAAACCAAGCTGACTGAACCCACCTTAAGCTTTTTATGCGTGCACCCAGTTTTTACCCTTAACTGCCCGCCATCTTGGATTTAAGGGGCAAGGGGTGAAATTTCGAAAAGATAACACCCCTAGTCGTGTTCAGCGGGGTCTAAAACCAAAGAAACAACCTGTTAATCAATTGTTAAATGATTTGCTTCTAGGAAGTCTTTTTTGAGATTTTCTGCCTAGTCTACATGCTGTTTATACTTTTGCTACGCCATGTACCTGGAAGTGAACGTGGACGTAGGTTATGGTCTCTTCTAGGGGTAATACCATGACAATAGGACGTTACCATTAAATTGTCAAAATGTCAAATTATAACAACTTCTGAACATTTTACATATTGTTACGATATTTCGCGTACGGGTTCGAATATAATTGAGACGAACTTTTAAAACACACACTGTTTATTTCTGCGTACTACTACTACAATAAATGCCAACAGTTATCGCTTGGAATTATGTCGCAGGTACTTCGCTTGTTATTACTCGCTATCTAATTCATTACTGCCGCGAGCTCCCGGCTGACGCCTTATATAAGGCCTCCGAATAATGTTCCCGAAGTTTCTGTCTGCTTCCAGCAAATTCCATGAGGGTCTGGCATATGCGGTTTCTAGATCATTCCTGAATAATCGCACACGTTACCTGTATGCTTTCCATGTGCTCTGAAATCTGCGCCTCCGCCAAAGTGGACTGATGTGCCTTGATCGAACGTTCAAGTCCCCATTGGGTTCACATACAAGAACGCTCTGGAATGCACGAGATTGCTCCAGACTCCTACACTGCGATCTAATGGTGGAAAGATCGAGAAACATCGAGTGTTTACCTATATGTACAAGATCGCCGCTCGTAACAATATAGTCAGCTATCAGTTCTACAAGTCATTATAGCTTGTAAAACTGTGAAAGTTATATTTTAATGTTTGTGTTCTGTTGGATTAATAGTACGTTATTTATAATACGGAGGTTGAGGAAGTATAAGCAGCTGAAGCGCCAGATTAAATCTGAGGCAGCTGAGGGATCTAAGGCGCTGAAGCTATGCCTAATGATTTTCTTAACCGTCGTGGTTTATACTTATACGGTTGCGGCCATTATAAAGTGGACGACAATGTCAACGAGTTGGCTTGCTATCATGCGACGTTCAGGCCAGAATCCTAAAAAATCTGTCAACTGTCACGGTACCTAGGTAGATGATACATTTTTTTACTGTTAGAAATCGACATTACGATTCAGTAACAGGTTAACAATGATTCCCGGCTAGTTGTACCTACCTACCTAAAAGTATATTAAATTTATACACATACCAAGGTTGAGAAGACTTCATTATATAGCTGAGGCGCCAGATGAAATCCGGAAGCGCCCACGCATTATAAAGGAGTGTTTTAGAGGTCCCAGAAAAAATATTTGAAAGAATGTCCTTTTTTTTCGAGATAGGGATTTTTTTCAACTTGAAATTGGTCTACAGGCTAGTTATTCAGTTTTCTCACTGACTTCAATTGTGGAAAGTCCAAGTATACTACCGTGCGATCAACAAAATTTTCGAATCGTAGTTGGCTTTGCTGTCAGTATATTCGGCCAATCCGCAGTCGCTTCAGTTGGAGAAATTATGTTTCCAAAGCCACCCCTGATGATGACAAATATTTTTGATCGTATACGGTAGGTATAATAGATCTTTCCATGAGGTCTAGAGCGCATGCTCACGTTCGTTGCCGGTCGGCAAACAACGGCGGGGTCGTACTTTTTAAACGCTGGTTCGAATGCCGTTACTTAGCAGGGAGCTTCACGTGCATGCCTGCTCGAAATGTCAAATCTTGCGCATGCCCACCGAAACAAAATCATGAAAAGACCTATTACTTTACACTTATTTTGTTATAAAACTGTACACTGAATATTTCGCTTCCATTTTTTAAATCAAAGTTCACAGTTCGTGAAGGGATACTTACATACACACGCTATTAATTATCTATTATAATTTCGAGCGTTTTTGGAAAAATGATGATTTCGGACGGCAAGTCATCACGTTTCCTATATGTGAGATTATCATATTAATGTGATTTAGGTGTAAATAAAAGTTTGAGCTATCAACAATTAATGGAGATTCTATGAATTGACGTTTTATGCTAAGTCTCGAAAAGTCTTCGATTGTTTCTGCCATATATTTTATGGCCTCACCTGGTGTTATTAATTTTTCCATTGCTATTAAAAAATCACTGGAAATGGTTGGTAATTTAGTTCCTATTGTATTAATTAGTATCCTGTACCTATTAATTTATTATGATACCTACAATGTGAAAATTATGTGAAACTGATAATGGAATAAAATATGTATTTTTAGGACTTGTTCATTTTTAGAGGAGCCAGACACACTAGCATCTGAAAGTACCAACTTGACTGAGTTTTAAGCCTAACTCAACTTTTGTTGATTGACGCAACTGTAACGTAACTGTTACTACATAACATCCATTTGAGGGAAATCCGATTTTCTTTAACGTTGGTTCAACATCCACTTGAGAGATCCGATGTTCTAGGATTTTCTCTAGGTAGGACTATTTGACATATTTCAACTTACATAGTTCTCAAGTTACGTGCACTGCCCCAGTTCAGAAGACGAATGTAGGTCACCCTGTATAATTGAAATGTATCTTGCTTTCGACCTATCACAGGTTAGCAATTAATTATTAAATGGGTTTGAATAAAGCTCTATTCTTGGTCGCCAAGTTACAAGTCAGTGGTGGGTAAGATATTGAAAAAATCAACAATTTGTTATTCAGGTTTTATAAAGATGATGTATTTGAGTAACCTCTTTCATAATTTACAATTGAATAGTGTGAATATAAAATGTATACCATGTCTGCATTTCTCAAAAAAATTACACAAAATGCATCATATCATTAGATACATTAAAAGTTAAATTTTCACTCAACATATTAGAATTCAAAATACAGAAGCTAAACTGCAAGTATTTGTGCAATCATAAAATTTATATAAATGCCATAACAAGAATGATTCCCCACTTCTTGCACATTACACAGTTCTGTCAAGACGTAAAAAATCAATGGACTTACAAACGACATATTAATTTACAATAACTACTATGGAACCATAAAAATTTAAATTTATACAGATTTTTTACAAAAACAGCCATTATTCCATCTGTACATACAATAATAAATAATAATTACAACAAAAAATAAGGCCTGCATCAATGCCTCACTTGCCCTGTATTGAAAATGTAATATATACAGAACAAATGAGCATTTATAATAATAATTATTATTATCAAACAACAGAATACGGTTCAATTTCAAAACGTATGTAAAACTTGATGGAACATTTTTCTTTTCAGCTACTTTTATAAAAATCGAAAGAGATGGTGTTTTATGTTGATTGGCACTCAAAACCGAAGTTGAAGATGCTACATGTTAGAAAATTTCTCTCCTGGAGGCTGTGTTTCATCCTGCAACAATAAAATAATGAACTGTTCAATCACAGTGCTTTTTGTGGATAAATTAAACCAGTTGATAATGGACGTTTCCAAAGAAAAAAGAACCTGCCTGCCTGCCTGTAAAGTTCTAACCAATCCAGCTCACCAATCTGAATTTGAAATACTAAATTTTTGAGGTTTCCATTCCATTTCATTCGCATTTCAGCCTTTTCAATTAATTACAATTAAATATTACAAAACAATAATACGAGTAATTATGAAGGGATGGGATGAGATCTTACTTGGCGGTGTAGATGGGGCATATTAAGTACGACTACCCTCTGGTTCCACCAAAGTTCGATACACATCTTAGTGCGGGCGCTAAGAGCCAAAATCGGGATGAACCTTGCAAATGGTGATGAAAGCATGAAATTTGGTACACGTACTCAGAATGGGCCCCTCTTTCAGATAAGAGGTGGAGCCACGACGAATTTTTACCGGAAGGGGGCTCGGGGGGCTCCTGAAAGTTGAAGGTGCTAGTACTCCCACTAAACGGCTTATCAGTTCGTTTTATCAATTGAAAAGGAAACTCATGAATATATCGTAAAAATTGACGACGTTTATCGCCTTGTCCCGAGAATTTTTCATGATGAAAAAAAAAAAGTTCTTCGGCAGAACACACAAATTGGTTTTATTTTATTTTCACCTACAAAGAATTAATGAGGAGATGTGCAACACGTTGATTCCCACAAATTCGTATCCTCTGAATTCGTTTGTGGAGTCAAAATTTTGATGGTGTATCTTCTTGAAGAGGGGCATTCCAAAGAGTAAGCTATTTTCAACACTAAGCTCAAACAGAATTTTTCCTATGTTCGGAATCGAAATTACTGAATTCCTTCCAGCAATGCATGCCCTGAACCCTTCTTTGGAAGTACCGCGTGCGATTGAACGTGAAGTAAGTCCTGAAACACTATCAGAATTTTTCTTCTGTGATGCTACTATCCACTCTCGACCGGGGCAATTAGGTTCCTACACAGCATGCGCGGAGTGTATACACGATGCAGGGTATTTTCTCGGTTCAGTCAAATTTTTTATGATTGAAATTGTGTCATAATATTGAAATAACGTGTATACACTCCGCGCATGCTGTGTAGGAACCTAATTGCCCCGGTCGAGAGTGGATAGTAGCATCACAGAAGAAAAATTCTGATAGTGTTTCAGGACTTACTCCACGTTCAATCGCACGCGGTACTTTCAAAGAAGGGTTCAGGGTATGCATTGCTGGAAGGAATTCAGTAAGTTCGATTCAGAACATTGAAAAAATTCTGTTTGAACTTAGTGTTGAAAATAGCTTACTCTTTGGAATGCCCCTCTTCAAGAAGATACACCATCAAAATTTTGACTCCACGAACGAATTCAGAGGATACGAATTTGTGGGAAACAACGTGTTGCACATCTCCTTATCAATTCTTTGTAGGTGAAAATAAAATAAAACCAATTTGTGTGTTCTGCCGAAGAACTTATTTTTTTTCTTAATGAAAAATTCCCGGTACAAGGCGATAAACGTCGTCAATTTTTACGATATATTCATGAGTTTCCTTTTTAATTGATAAAACGAACTGATAAGCGGTTTGGTGGGAACCCTAGCACCTTGAACTTTCAGGAGCCCCCCGAGCCCCCTTCCGGTGAAAATTCGGCGTGGCTCCACCTCTTATCTAAGAGAGGTGCTCATTCTGAGTATGTGTACCGAATTTCATGCTTTCATCGCCATTTGCAAGGTTCATTCACCTAGTGCCCCCACTATCTTGGACCTTTAGAGAAAAGCCGTCAAAAATGGCTTTTGGCTATGAGTAGTACCTACAGGTGATTCAAATGTATCGGCCATCTCAACGGTGCGTAATATAGAGGTGAAGTGTAGTGCTGGAAAGTTGTTGAAAAATTCTATGTCTTTTAATTTTGAAGTTATGGAGGGACAAATGTTGGTCCTTCGATCGCTTCTATTTCCGTTGTTTCGAAAGATTTTAGTAAACTGTTTATGGAAAAATGATGAGTACAAAAAAGCAACCTCTGAATCTACAATGAATTTTTGTTTAGTATACAGGGCGAGTCATGAATCCTGGAAATTATTTTTTTCTGAAAGTACCTGCAAACAGCCACATTGGTCCCATAATCTATGTAGAGCACAATAAAACTATAAAACACAATTCGTTTTGATAGAATCCTGTTGCTCCTAGTTTTTTCCGGAAAACTAAATTTTTGTAGTTTATGATTCACCCTGTATACAAAACAAAAATTCAATAGATTCAGAGGTTGATTTTTTGTACTCATTATTTTTCCCTAAGCAGTTGACTGAAATCATTTGAAACAACGGAAATAGAAGCAGTCGAAGGACCAACTTTTGTCCCTCTCAACTTCAAAATTAAAAGACAGAATTTTTTCAGTAACTTTCCAGCACTCTACTTCACCTCCATATTACGCACCGTTGAGATGGTCCGACACTTTTGAATCACGCTGTATTTCGATCCGATCCCGATCCGATCCCAGAATTTGTCGAATCGATCTATAGACTCAAATCGATTTGAATATCGTTTTGCACGCGTTTACATGCAGTTTTCAATCCCGATACCGTTTTCAAATCGATTTCAATTCTCCTTGGAAACGTAGTAAATTAAACATGAACAAAAAGCTTACCTGATCATGTCCTATGTGTGATCGTTGTAAGACAAAAGGATTATGAGCAGGTTGTTGTACAGGCGGTGAAGAGCCCAATTCAGAAAAATGCTGCAACTGCTGGGTAAGTGCCATTGTACCTTCCTCTACAACCGTGACTATAACCCACATTGGATCTAGAGAAAATAGAAATAAAAAGCTAACACAAACAATGGATTGAACAGCTAACACAAACACAGGATTTTTTCCATATTTGTAACAAACACGGTTTGAAAAAACTTGGACGGATGGATTCAAAAACATGAAAAACCGCCTTTTCGTGGTGGAAGAGTAGGAAGACCAATCAATTTTTGCGATTTTCGTGTATAAACCTAATAGCATTTTAGGGTTTGACCCTGAAATAAATATGTCCATTTTGAAATTTTACACATAGGGCTTTTGAGTAATAATGAGCAACATACTAGAAGCTCCAGTTCGACAAGTGTGCACGTCATAGATTTTTCGAGCAAGAAAGTAGTAAGTGCCACCAAATCAGATGAACTCTTGCTGTAGTTCAGAAAAGAGTACTGTAAGTAGTCTCAACGTTGACCTGTGCTCCTCAAGCAATGCTGATCAACGTACCAAAAACTCAAGGCCTTGAACTGTGCGCGTCATAGTTTTTTATGGGCAAAAAGGGAGTGAGTTCCGAAATATCTTTTTATCTTTCCGGTAACTTTGTAAAATTTGATTTCCTCAAAATTTTGACGGGTCCTGGTTGGCCTGAATGCCCTTCATGGAATGCTGACAAACATTTTAAAACAAAATTGTTAGATTTCCCTCCTCCTGACCCACCAATCAACAAGGAGGGAAAATATTGTTAACGCGTTAACAAATATTTTTCGAGATGGAGAAATATCCATTTTGAGCCCCCCTGAGACAATCGAGACCTCCCCCGCAATATAAAAATCGACCTGTTTGAGCTTTTTTCAAAAAAATGAGGTGAAGAAAAACCCGGTGCCCGAAAACCCCTCTGTTCTGTTTTCGTTGGGCCACCCTGTATATGTAGCTAGGTTATTACTTTTGAAACACCCTGTTCAGCGATGATAGCAAAAAAGTCGACTGTGAGTAAATCTCGTCAAAATATGACTTATAAAAAACCTATACAGGGTGGTCCAGGTTTTAGTCGACAAACTTTGCAGGCTGATAGAGGATAAAAAAAGAAGTCGACTCACCCCAAAAAGTACATATCTAAAATGCATATTAAAAAAGTTACAGGCCTTCAAAGTTGCAGAAAAAAAATGTTATTTTCTTGATAACCTTTGAACAGCTTGACCGATTTTGTTCAAATTTTGCACATATGGTTAACAAACACGTCCCCAGTGATTTCTTGGAAAAAATTCTGTCAGAATGACGCAGTGCCGTAGATATGGGGGGTACTAACCCTCTTACCCCGCTACATTCTACGCCACTGGATAATTTGGAAAACCGTTGAAAGTATTGAATTTGGCGTTCACTTCTGAAGAGAAAATTGGCGTATCATTGCTACATTTGGAGCAGCGGTTTCGGAGATATTTGTGTTTAAAGGTTCAAAAACACCGAATTACGCAAATGTTTCAAAATTCGAGCAAGCTTTGATCCATCAACTTTCAACTTTTTTTTCAATTTAAAGTTTATTGATCCATAATTTAGCTCGTGAGAAATTGAAAATTGGTTGTGAAAATTCATAATTTCAGCAACAATTAAATATTCAATGGGTACCTATTCACTTACTGATTTAGTTGTTCTAGTTTAGTAAGAACAAGAACCAAGGGCCTTTTGTTTCTTATTGGTCACGTTACTGGAATTATGAATTTTCACAACCAATTTTCAATTTCTCACGAGCTAAATTATGGATCAATAAACTTTAAATTGAAAAAAAGTTGAAAGTTGATGGATCAAAGCTTGCTCGAATTTTGAAACATTTGCGTAATTCGGTGTTTTTGAACCTTTAAACACAAATATCTCCGAAACCGCTGCTCCAAATGTAGCAATGATACGCCAATTTTCTCTTCAGAATTGAACGCCAAATTCAATACTTTCAACGGTTTTCCAAATTATCCAGTGGCGTAGAATGTAGGGGGGTAAGAGGGTTAGTACCCCCCATATCTACGGCACTGCGTCATTCTGACAGAATTTTTTTCAAGAAATCACTGGGGACGTGTTTGTTAACCATATGTGCAAAATTTGAACAAAATCGGTCAAGCTGTTCAAAGGTTATCAAGAAAATAACATTTTTTTTCTGCAACTTTGAAGGCCTGTAACTTTTTTAATGTGCATTTTAGATATGTACTTTTTGGGGTGAGTCGACTTCTTTTTTTTATCCTCTATCAGCCTGCAAAGTTTGTCGACTAAAACCTGGACCATCCTGTATACCGTTTTGCAAAGTTCGGCCTAATGACGGAGATACAGCTCTTCAAAATTCACTTTTTTCGGATTTCAAAAATTTTTAATTCAGAAACGTTTCGACAAATTCAGCTTCAATTTGGCATAAGCTGGTTTGTCGATTTGTCGTAATTATCTATCAACCTGCCAAATTTTAAAAGAATCCAATCAGTGGCGAAGTGGCGTAGAAGTTATAAGGGGTCACCTTAAGTCAACTTTTCTTCAGAAGCTTCTAAATTATTGACCCTCATAACTCCTACACCACTAGTTGGATTCTTTCAAAATTTTGCAGATCGGTAGATAGTTTCGACAAATCAATCTATGCTGAATTCAAGTTATTTTGGTCAAAACGTCACTCAGTTACAAATTTTTGAAATCCGAAAAAAGTCAATTTTGAAGGGCTGTATCTTTGTTATTAGGCCAAACTTTGCAAAATGGTACATACGTTCTCGTCATATTTTGACGAGATCTACCCACTGTTAATTTTTTTTGCTATCATCGCTGGAACACCCTGTATAATAATCGCTTGGAGCCATATTTTGTATTCCCCTCACAATCTTCTCTTGAAGTAACTGGGTTTGCATTTTATTCCACTTCAAAATGTTGATCCCGTGTTTAGTACCAAACAAAACTTTGATACCACCTCAAAACAAAGGCCTGTATTCATAGTCAGATCTTATGCCTTAAGACGACCTTATTCAATTTTGATACGCTGATTTCTCCGGAACACAACCTTAAGAAGATGGAGGAGTATTCGGTTATGTTATAAAATATTCACAAGATGATAACTGTATGTATAAAACCATCTTGGTTCAAGCCTGTATCTAAATTAACAAGGTCTTAAGACCACCTTATACCTACCATGCGATCAACAAAATTCAGAATTGGGGTAGGCTGTGACCTGGTCAAATTTCAGGATGTCAAGCTGCTTTCGGCCAGGGCACAGCCTACCCAATTCCGAATTTTGTTGATCGCATGGTATATAACATGCGACACCTCCATGCATGCGACTATGAATACAGGCCAAAGACCACCTATTTCGAAGCTCTCAACCATCTTTGGAACATGTTGGAAAATCCTGGGAAAACGTATTTTGGACATTTCAAAATTTAAAATTTAGAGAAATTTTTTTGATGGGTTCATCAATTCCAATACTTTGAAAAAGTGTAACGCTAATTTTGCCTGGCAGTATACAGGGTGTTTCACTTTTTTTGGTCAATATTTCAAGAGATAGTAAAGCATAAAAAAATTAGTACTTCCGCAAAAAAAAAAATACAGTGCAACCTCTTTAATCCGGACACACGTTAATTCGGACATCCAGTAATCCGGACGCTCAAATCGCGGTGTCATAATCCGGACGCACCTCGCTAATCCGGACACTTCGCGTCCGATCGCGTCCGGACGCGCGGTTACTGCACGCACTCAGCGTTTGGTGCGCTTTTAGGTATCATTGTGGACTTCATTGGGGATGCGGGGCATCCAAGACCTTCGAGTTCAAGATGGTATTCAGAGTTATGTACCGATGTATTTATATTTATACCTATTTTTTGTTTGATCTTTTGAAATTTTTGAGAAAAATTAATATTTCTGTTATTTTATTTGTGTTAGTTAACTGGATACCTTTTATATCTCTTGAATAAACATTTTTACAAGTTGTCCACTAATCCGGACAAATCGCTAATTCGGACATACCCCGTGCATTTAATTGTCCGGATTTACGAGGTTGTACTGTATAATGCTTCACCATCTCCTAAAATATAAAAAAAGAAACACTCTGTATAATGGAAAAACTAATTTAAAAGGCACTGTTTTGTTGCACAAAGTCCAAGTTAATAAAATGAGCCGCTTGCGGCGACCCTGCAGTTCCTGCACAAACTTTATCCAAAGAATCTTCAAGTTTCAGATCCTACTGCCAAAAATTGAGACTAATAGGCAATGCATACCAAAATGAGATGTTGAAACAGGAAAAAAAAGTTACATGGTACATAGGGGGAAATTTTTGGGTTGTATTGCACAGGTTACTTGAACTTGCAAGTAATTTCCGTGGCAGAGCTAGGCTGACCTGTTTTTGTGCCACAGACTTTACCATGGACCAATCAAGGGCAAAGAGCAGAGGTTCAAAAAATGCACATGATTTGTCTGTGCAAAAAATCATGAAACTCTGCTCACCTGCCTCAATTCAGCTGTTAAGTTGTTACGTTTCGAAGTATCACAATACCTCCAAAATAAGATCCTTTGTCAGTACACAACCTCCATTTACTTTGATACACCCCTGGTCGGGCGGGACTCGTCATTTGAATTTGGACATAAGTATCTTCTAAAGGCTTCAGTGGAGGCAATATGACCTTATTTCCATTGAGACTATCACCATCCGAGCATTGAGCATAGCACCCTGCTGGCCACTGTTCAGTTCCGTTGTTGAAAACATGCCACACTTTCTGGAAACTACAATAGCCATTACAAACACAAAGGTCATAAATACAACAGAACTAACCTTGTGTTTGGTTCTATACTTTCTGATTCACAAGCCTGAGGATCTGACACTAGAGCCATTGACGGCAATTTCGTTGAATTTTCTATGTCTAAGTAAGAGCACACTGCAGCCTGAAGATTCCTAGATTTTCACACGTATTCTTAGGTCAGCAGGATGAAACAACAAACAAAATTCACTCACCAATTGTTCATGTCTAGAAAAAATACTGCTGTGGCATAATTCAAGTTGCTGCCCAGCAATTTTTGTAGCTGTTGTACGAGCTCTTCTCGGTCCGTCGTGCCCATACAGCTGAACTGTTGAAGCAAGGACTGTTCAATGTTGTCCATTCCACCAGTTCCTGATCCCTCCGAAGGACCATTGTCAACGTCCATGTTTCGAGTTTTTGCACGATTTTCAGCAACCTAAAAAGTGGCGTATTTTACCAAAGAAATAATCTACAAAAGGTCCACGTTCCCGAGCAAAACAAAACTGGATTTTCATCATCATAACCTAACTCCTAAAAAAAAAAATGAACAATGGAGTGCACATTTTTGCACAAAAGAAAGTGTCATCTTGAACTTGATGATCCGTCAAAACGCAGAGAAGGTACGAAGTTTAAAAAAGTCTATTTACTTACGAAGCACTGCAAGTTTATTGTAGAATAGAACATTAATTTCCTGTAAATACTTCAGAACTGTAGTTTTGTCGTAGTAGTAGTAGTAGTAATACCTACTGCCAACTGTCAGTACTGTCACCTGTCAGTGTCAAGTTGTCAATTCAATGTCAAGAATGAGATGGTGATTGGTGATTCGTGACAGACCTAAGCTGCCTATATTACCGACAACTGGAGCTTTCGAGTAAGGCGTATGGATAGTAGCAGCATCGAAGAGCTAAACAAGAGGGCTAGAGCTACAGCCATGGATGGCTACAGCTCACTACAGCTACAACCAATAACCAAAGCCGTCCTTCCTTGACTAAAGCTACAACCACGATGTTACAACGAACAGTGGACCACGGAAGCGGAAAATTTTGGAAAATTTATTTATTATCTCATATCTCATCATCTCATCTCAACTATAATAGATAGGTTGCTGTAGATTATTCTAACTTTTGAACCGTTCAACCGATGATTTTGTTCAAATGGGATGTTTTCAGCGTAGTTGAAGAAACTCTGCTAGATGTCCCTAGTGGTTCGTAAGGGGCTTGGGAACATTTGTGTTCTGTATGTTGACAGCTCAACCGACTGCTTGTTATCGTTCAAAATTGAAATGTAACCCAAAAAATTGAGTGACGTTTATCAAGCTGGCCATTCTTTGTTCGTTGAACAATAACAACGAACGTGAACTGCAGCAAAACCATGCCTGTAAGGTCAAGGAATAAGAAAGTGCAACTGACACTACTTAATTTTGAATTCAACACTTCGCCGAAGTGCTCGTCTGAAGATGCTCAACCGAGTTTAGTTTGGGTGTTATGGTTCTGGTCTCCTCCTGCTTCCTGCTTTGTGTGAAAGAAAAGGCGACATGAGAATACGAGTTACAATCATTGATAAAACCTGGTAGTTTTTACTTAATCTTGTTTATTAAAAACGTTCCTAAAATAATTTGCATGGCTTTCACTCGACCTCCTCGCATAGCGCGCTGAAGTTTACGTTCAATTCAGTGGTTGTGGCTACTCTCTGGTTGTAGTCTGTAGTCTGCACTACACCTTCTAGTCTCTTCAGGCTCTCAAGCTACGAAGTTATTCACTGAAACATTTGTGGCCGCGCCTTCCACAGGGTGCGTGCTTCTCTCTTCTTTGTGTGAACATAAATTTATATCGCAATTTCGTCACATCACCCAGCAATAAGAAAATTGTGTTCCATGTTGAATCGATTTCTATTATTGTATCTTCACTTATACCAAGCTGTTCAGCACCAAGGAGCTTTCGTACAAAGGCCGTGCGTGATGATACGGGAATGGGAAATCTGGAACTGACAACAGCTGCCACATAGACAATTTAGCATTCGGCATATTTGGCAACGACTCTATGGCAACGACCGCAACCTGTTGCAGAACCGTCACATTCAAAAATCCCGCTGAAATATCAGGGCAGCCGAACTGCGTCAGTGTCGCCAATTTATGATAATTGAATGTTTCTCAGCCCCTTACGAACTACCAGGGACATCTATTGAGAACCTGTCAGGAAAACATCCCATTAACCAAAGTTACTTGAGCGAGTCTCTATTGAATGATAATACGCGTTCATAATATCAAAATTATCCAGGGGCGTAGATCATGCGTAGATAATAGGGGACACCCCTCTTTTTGCCCCCTATATATTTTCTACCCCCTTGAAAATTTTTGAAAATAGTTTATATTCTTGAGTTCTATGTTAGATTTAGAAGAAAATGTTACTCTTGCAAAATTTTGATTAGATAAGTAGGCTTCGTTTTCGAGATATTTGAGTTTGAAATTACGGGAAACATCTCGGAAACACCACTTTCTAAATAAGTGTCTAAAAATTAAAATCAGGTGATTGACCTTATTGGGGAAAATGGCCGTTTCGTCGAGGAAGTTTTAGGTCAGAAGAGGTGTAAGTTGCCGCCACTTGTTGCCGCCGGCAACGGCGGCTGTTACGTCTAGGCGAAATTCAGTGCCATTTCTGCGCTGGCGCAACCATGCTAGGGGATTTGAGAATAGTGCCGTATGCTAACACATTTAAAAAGCGTAATTTCAACATTGTCTATTATTGAAACGGCTGGAAATGAAACTTTCAAATAAGGTATGGAAAAAAGAGTGTTCCTTGATCTTTCATTGTGTTCAAGACCAGCAATGATGGATCAGTTCTAGATACACAATGAGCGAAAATATGGTGACGTGTTTATCAGTTGGTGTGTTTTTGAAAATACCGCCCTACTTCTAGTATTCTTCTCTGCCTTACGGTTGCCGTCCTGTCTGTCAGTGGCATGAAACTGCATGTAAACAAAAGGTAACTAAATAGCGTTTTCCACTGACTTGCACTTTTGTGCAAATCGTGGAAGTGCAATGACGTCACGCACTCCACGAGCTTTGCATTGGAACCACCCTCATGCGCCGGAGTGCGCGATGCGTTAAAATTCAGTGGTATGATGCAGCGTGCACTTGCGACAATTTGGCGCGAGTGCCTTTTCCCACTCGAAAATTCGCTTTAAATTGGAAGATGAAGTAATTTTCTTACAATAAAAAATAAAACCAAATCAAAATATTAAACTAAATCCGGAAATTTATGAGCAACATGTTCAATAAAGTTGTGAATTTTGGGTTTCACTCTCTTGTTTTTCCTCATCAGTGCAATAATTTCTATGTCCGAGTCCGAACAATCGCTGTACTCTACAAATTCCCTAACAAATTGATCAATTGCTAATTTAAACTGCAGTTTACTCTGTTTACTTCGAATTGACGCCATATTGCATTGCACTGCACTGGACGCACGAGCTCCCAGAGGTCGTGTGAAAAATGCGCATTTAATGCAAGTTCATCTTTCCAGTGGAACGTACACTTTTAATTTGGTACGATGTACTCTCGCCAGTGGAAAACGATTCCACTGCCTCGGTGCAAAAAGTGCGCACTAAAACTCCCAATGGAAAACGCTATAAGAGACACAAATGCAAACCCATTTTCACATTATTTCTACTTGTCAAATTTCCATGTGGGTATTGCAGGTATCCACTAGTGCCCACCTAGGCTACTAGACGTCGGACTCGTCGGAGCATTTTTTTGGGTGCTTTCCACCTAGACGGTACAAATACCACCAGACGGAACATGTTCCACGATTGGGTACACCTAGGGTGGGGTGGGACTCTGTGTTCTTTTTCAACAGTCGCTTTCTACCTGACCTTGAGCAGGTACATGTAAGTTCCCTATGCTTGGCGACTATCGCTTAGAAACGACTGTCGATAGCGACAACACAGAGTCCCACCCCTAGATGGAAAGCACCGGCATCGTTGACCGACGCGACATCTCTGGTCTGGAGGCGAAAGATGACTATGGCATTCAGAAATAAATAAATGGCCGCGTAAATCTTAATCGATCGTACGTTATCCCTGCAGAGAAATAAAATAAAACACGGATGCATGGATGAAACGACACAGAGAGAGATATATGACAACGGAGTGCTGGATTACAGCTGACGGTACGTCATTTGTCGCATCCATTTCCGGTGTGCCTTCCGACGGCACAAAATTTTAGATGATCCACCGGACGGCACAAAACCAGGAGCGCGATTCTGTACTTGCCTACCGACAACTATCGGATCGGTAGCTAGGGTGAGAACCAATCAAATTCGCTCCTGCCTAGCTACCGCCACCGACAAGTGTCGGTAGGCAAGTACAGAATCGCGCTCCAGGTAAGAACACGTAGATGGAAAGCACCGTTTGGAACCCGCACGTGCGCAAATCTCCTAGGCGCAAATGGAAGGTGTACCAAACTTGGAGCTAGGTGGAAAGCACCCGGTGTTCCTCGCAAAAACGTCCTCGTCGATGAAGTACCGAGCTCTACACCAGGTGGCGTTTTTTAAATGTAAATCGCCTATAATAAGCCTCTAATCAACATTTTACAAGAGTAATGCTGAATTTATGCAACGAAAATTAACAACTCAACTCAACTAACAATTAAACTGAACTGAACTCCGACGAATTGAATGTTCGTTTTGCATGGCAGGCTTTCATGCAGACAAATTATCAACTAAGCCGACAACTAATGACGAATTGACCTTTCCAATTTTAGGAGATAGAAAATACCATGGTTTTTCGAGGTCACCTTTGACGTTTTGACGTTTATGACGTTTGGACGTTTCGTTTCTGACTTTTGCGGGAATTTTGAATCGGATAGCTATACTGTTCCCATTATCATGTGGGGAAAGTCACTAGAGCCCATAAGGGAGTTTTTAATGGACGAAGTAATAGAGTTTTTTCGTAGTAAGATGCACGTGTCTGGTGCAGCGTGATCCCTGCTGGTGCTGGTGCTGGTGCAGCCACACTTCCATCAAGTTTGGGTCTTTCGTGAACCGGTGCATGGTTATGCCGGGTGTATTCGTCTTATTATCGCACTCGCATAGAGCGACACAACACCCTTGAACCATTTCTGTAAGTATCTTTTCAGTTTTCCACTACATATAACACACTTATTGGTAAGAACGAGGGTAAGACGAGCATGTGAAATCATGAAATCCATGCTGAAATCAAATAAATACACGACAGAGCGCTTGTCAGATTCGAAAAATTGCCCATTGTCAGAAACGAAATGTCATATCTCAAGAAACATAGGGCGCTTTCCAATAACTGCGACAAGACGGATACACAATGTCAAAGTGCATTTGCCAGCTCAATTCTAAACTCAGCCTCGCCAATGTTTCGATTGTGTCGACATGTGGTGCTATTACTGCTATTGGAACGCTAGCTGTGTCAAATTGTGTCGATATGTGTCGAATTGTGTCCTTATACGCCTTATTGGGAAGCGCCCAATGACCTCGATTAACCGTATCTTATACGAGTAGCTATACTTAGAGTGCGTTCCACTAAACGATCGCAACGACCGCAACGCCCGTCTACCCGTTCCACTTATAGCCGCGGTCGTGTGTTGCGGTCGTTGCTACGTCACGAATGACGTCATACATCGCGACCACTCCAAGCCCACAACGATCGCGCTGAAAAGGTGAGGCGTTGCGGTCGTCTTCTGGTCGTTAGCGGCAATGTTGCCAGCTCTAGCAATTTATATTGGAAATTGCGACTTACTTTTTTGATTTGGCAATGGCGACCTAAAGTGACGACTTTAAAGTTCAATCAGTTCTATAACGATTTTTTTTTTAATTTTGCCTCCTTCCACATGATTTTACGCAACTTCATTTAAAAGATAGAGACCATTGGCAGGGCACTGCGATTTCGCGCAACACTAGTTTGGCTACGCATCAGCGGCGTAAAACCGGCAACACTGTCGCTGCAATTTTCTCTACAAACGTCAAACCCATGCGTCAAACAAAAAAGTTGTGCCGGTATCCCATCCATAATTCCCATACGGTATCCTTATGGCGAACTCAAAAAAAATGAAATTAACACTGTTCGACGTGACTCGAGTGACTCGACACACCACGACGACCGCACGCCCGTTCCACTTGAGTTTCCGCTCACAACGACCGCGGGCGTTTGCAAGCTAGTGGAACGGGAAAATCTGCGGTCGTGGGCGTGGGCGTTGCGATCGTTTAGTGGAACGCACTCTTATACGCATGACGTCACAGTAAAGAGAGACAACGGAAAATTGGAGACCTCAATTCACTTGAGTGCGCACCGCACTCATACAGTTCCGACTGAAAATCCGAACCGAACCGAACTAGGGCGTAACTTGTCAAGCAACTGATCCGACTCGGTGCCGAGCGACTGCTAGCGTTGTAAAAATGGCGCGTAAATTTTAAATGGCGTAGGGACTATTGACAGTTTTAGATTGGCAGTACCTATTAGCGTCAATTTGATATAATTAAATATCCAAAGGTCACTAAAAAAATTCTTACCTGATCATTGGTGAATGTTTCGACCAAGTCACAAAAGTGAGGGACCTGAGTGAGTTTTTTCTGGGCATGCATTGTGCGGCGCGTTATTTATTTGCTAACATAACCAATAAAACAAAACAGGAGGAAATGTTGCCAAAAGAAGAGGGTATTTCACATTGTAAGGTTGGCAAGCCTTACCATTCTAGCCCTTGCACTGACTCAAGAGACGGTTCCATTTTTCGGAACTGTTCGGGTTCGGTGCGTCTCAAGTGAATACATTTATAAAGTTGCACGGATACCGTGCGATGTCAAGTGAATACGCCTTGAAAATAGCACCGTCCAACTGCACATGTGCAGTTAGAGCCAGTTCCGTGCCAGTGCCGCCAAGTGAATTCGCTATAAGCCAACTAACGCCAACTACGATTTGGCCAAATCCCAAATCGGTAGTTGGCGTTAGTGGATGTGGGAGTTTTTGGGAGTTGGGCGCACTTTTCTGCGCACAATTCGAATATCCCTTCAAATTACAACGCATGTTTCGTGACTTTTATCTTGTCATGAGATTAGCAAACATGTCTTTCCTCCTCTGGGCTCTGTTGACAGGTCTCTAAACGCGAAAGCTGCACTAGCGAGCAACAAAAACAAAAATGCACACTTCTCCACTTTGACGCTGCGCAGCGGCGTAATTAACAATAGGGTCCTTGCACAAATTTTCAAAATCAGAAATTTCTATGTAGGAACATGCGCTATGTTGTACATAGTCATACAGTTCAAGGAAAAAACTGAAAAATTTTTTTGAAGCTTTTTATTAAAATAGTAAAGTTTCCAATAATTTGAATTTATTTTCGCGCCCAAAAACAGCCATGACGTCAGACATGCTGGGGATATTCTGGGGATATTTAGAACGACAGCGCAGCTGTGTTGTTTTTGCATCAGACAGACGTCCTTGGCATCAGACTGACTTGGCACTTCTATGCTTGGCACTTTTTTTGTCACTGTCAGCTGGAAGTGATTGTCACTTTTGCGCTCCTTCGCGCAGCTATAGTTTCAACATGCCTTCCAGAGTTGTTGACCTCAATGAGTGTTGCTTGATGAGTTGGTGGCCAAACGATTCAACTTCCACACCTGATAAAGGTTTAATTCAAATGCCCCAAGATTCACCACGAAGACAACGTTGGCACGAAGTGCTAAAACGCCAATATCTGTCGCCTTATACCACTTTTGCCTCGACTTTTGCCTTTGTGAGGATCATCAAAATCAAGCTGTAGGTACATATCCAACGGCGGAGTTCGCATAGTTGTCTCTACCAGCTCTAGAGATACAAAAAATTACAGAATAGATCTAAATCGTTTTCACTTAGGCGTCTTCCATGCAAATGATTTCACAACTACTAATCATGACTCCGTTGAGGTCACCCAATCAAATCTTGTTAGGGGTATCTCATTCTGCTCATCTGAAAAGCGGCTAATGATATCAAAGAAATCGAACATCCACCTGTGAGCTTCGCTGTGAGCTTTGACTCTTCTTCTGCTGCTTTAAATTTTTCGTTCTTCGCGAAGAACTCTTCCTCCATCACGAAGTTAACCATCGGCAAATGGTCGGATTCCGCCTGAACAAAACCTTTCTCCATCGTCATCCCATTTTACACAAAACACAACACAGCGATTACGGCTTTCAAATTTTTCGGCTTGACGTTTCGTTTGGCGGTTGCTGTCATGCTGCGCATTTAGGTTGAAGAGGTGTGCGTTTCACTTAATTTCAAGTCGTATCAATGAATTTGAAGGATCTTCAGAACAAATAGTCAAACCCTGTTCTTTTATAATATTTTCATAATGAGGTAAAATGGCATTTTCACACATTTTACACATTGAGAATTGTGAAGTAAATTTAAGCTTCTAAACTTCTTTAAATCGGTGTTGAGGAGGGCGTAAACTTATGCATTTGTGAAAAATGTAAGGATGTTGCCTACACTCAATTTTTTCAAACTTTAATTGAAAATTTTAACAAAAATACACAGGTATATCACAATTAAGATAGAACATATTATTAAGTGACTCAAGGGCATTCTATTGGAGTGAGGAAAAAATTTCATGCAAGGACCCTATTGAAGAGCTTGCATGAAATGCGAGCATTTGTTAGTTGGAGTTGTAGTTCAGTTCAGTTTAATTGTTAGTTGAGTTGAGTTGTTAATTTTCGTTGCATAAATTCAGCATAACTTTTTATTCTAAATTAACCATGACCATAGAACCCGAAAATATGAATATGTTTTTAAAAATTTTCAAAGGGGTAAAAGATAAGGGGGCAAAAAGAGGGGTACCCCCTATTATCTACGCCCCTGAATAATTTTGATGAAACGCGTTATCGTTCGATAGAGACTCGCTCAAGTAAACTTTGGTTCAAATTTGAACAAAATCGGATGAGCGGTTCAAAGAGTTATGCTAAAAAAACGATTTTTTATTTCCAACTTTGAAGGACTAAATGTGCATCCCAGTCAGCTTATTTAGCCGCAAGTTTTAATTTTAGTCGGAAGCGCAGCGACGCCTATTGGCTCTTGTGGACCAGCCTCCTCAAAACAGTAGCCAATGGGTGCTTTCCACCTAGCTCACCAAGGGTTGGCATCACCATCACCTGCCACGGCAACGGTCTGATTCTACCAAGGGATTCTACGAGTTTACCTAGGTATATCCTGTTCACTTTTTATTTTCAGTAGAATGACTTTTTGGAGCAAAAATAAAGTGACAAGCTGGAGCGCTGGGAGGATACGGCTAACGGCCGCTGATAGTTTCGATCCAAAACTTTGCAGGTGCCATCAGCCGTAGCCGTAGCCTCCCATCTTGTCACTTTATTTTTGATACAAAAAGTCATTCTACTGAAAATAAAAAGTGAACGGGATATAGGTACAAGCCGCAGAAATCAAAACCAGAAATCAGGATATTATCCCAGATCAAGATTCGCGATTTTAACTACCGATGGGGGCGCTGTAAACAAGATGGAGAGGTCTCTAGATGGAGGATTGTAAGTTTTTCTGTCACCTGTCATCGTGCGTTGTATAACGGTTGTATTTGTGGTACTTGGGTTGAATAATTATTGATTGTTGTTTAACAAAAGTTCATTTTCTTGAATAACTTGAGCACCTATACGAGTATTTTGGCAATTCGCGCGATTTTCAATGGCTATCTGACAGAAGCGACAGAACAGAAATGACGTAAAAACTTACAAACCAGGTTCACAATTTCAGCCGCCAGAGGGCGTCTAGATTTTTGAAATCGCGAATAGCGCGGCACTGGGTGCTTTCCACCTAGACGGTACAAATACCACCAGACGGCACATGTTCCATGGTGTGGCACAAAATTTTACGTGATCCAATGAACGGCGCAGAACCGAGTAGAAACACGTAGATGGAAAGCACCGTTTGGAACCCGCACATGCGTAAATGGCTGGTGTACCGAACTTTAGTCCGGTGGTTAAGCGTTCAAACTATGCATTTTGAGCTTAAGCAATGCGCTTTTGGGGTTTGATTGGGGGTCCCTCAACTTTAATTTCAAGAGTTGGAGACATCGGTGCACTCGATGCGGAGGGGGTCTGGGGGGCCCTTGAAAGTTGAAGGTGCGAGGCTTCCCACCAAATCACCATACCACCACGTAATTTCTACTGGGAGGCCATCAAACGACTCTAACCTGTACATTGACAACATTTGTTACCATGTCCAAATAGTTCTTCACACTGAAAAAAATTAATTCTTATGACAGATCGGAAAAAACAGTTTTTCTCAATTCTTCATCCCCACAACGAATAAACTGCCAAGTGTGGTGTCATTTTAGAGTAAACGGCATCCTCTTATTCCATCCACCGAGTCAAAATGTTTGTGAGACCACCGTGCAAAGAATTGCACGCCAAGAAGTGAGCATTTTCAAGCACCTCATTGACCAGTAGTTTCTTGGCTGTTACCAATCGATATGATTGATAATTTGGTCATGGATCAATAACTTGAACTCTTTGGTAACGGTAATGCATGTGCATGAAACTCGACACGAGCGTGAAGGCCTGGGAAAAATTTTTTCTCCAGCGCTCGAATTTTTTTCCACGCCTACTAAGCGTCAGGTTGCAGGGCTCAGGTAGGGAGCGTTTGGATAGGTTTGGGCGCAAAATTTCCATATCTATCTGAAAGTTTGAGCAGTTTTATTCTGGAAATTGATTTATGAATCATCAATGATTGTTTTGCCGGTCAGTACCCACATGGGAGTTAACTGCAGAAGTGATGGCTAACGGCGGAGGGAATTCAACGACCAAGATCTTATTCTCTGCCACTCTGACAGTCATTTTCACGGTTGTTTTTATAAAATTATTTCTTCTCCAAACATAAGAAAACTTCCACGTACAAAATGATAACAACCTTGAAGGTTGGTAGAGGAAAAAAGAAAATAACACTTTAAAAGTTGAATGCCCTCCGTCGTCAGCCATGATCTCTGTGCAGTTAATCCCCATGGGGGTACCTAGTGACCGTCAAAATAATCTTTAATGATTCTCAGATCAGTTTCCAGAATTATGCTACTCAGTTTCATAGACAGATATGAAAATTTTGTCTCCAAACCTATCCAAACGCTGCCTGCCTGAGCCCAACAAACTAACGCTCAGTAGGCGTGAAATAAATTCGACCGCTGGAGAAAAATATTTTTTCCAGGCCTCCACGCTCGTGTCGAGTTTCATTCACATGCATTACCGTTACAAAAGAGTTCAAGTTATTGATCCATGACAAAATTATCAATCATATCGATTGGTATCAGCCAAGAAACTACTGTTAAATGAGGTGCTCAAAAATGCTCTCTTCTTGGCGTGCCATTCTTTGCACGGTGGTCTCACAAACATTTTGACTCGGTGAATGAAATCAGAAGACGCCGTTTACTTTAAAATGACACCAAACTTGGCAGTTTATTCGTTGTGGGAATGAAGAATTGAGAAAAACTGTTTTTTCCGATCTGTCATAAGAATTAATTTTTTTCAGTGTGAAGAACTATTTGGACATGGTAACAAATGTTGTCAATGTACAGGTTAGAGTCGTTTGATGGCCTCCCAGTAGGAATTACGTGGTTATATGATGATTTGGTGGGAAGCCTCGCACCTTCAACTTTCAAGGGCCCTCCAGACCCCCTCCGCATCGAGTGCACTGATGTCTCCAACTCTTGAAATTAAGGTTTGGGTATCCCCAATCGAACCCCAAAAGCGCATTGCTTAAGCTCAAAATGCATAGTTCGAGCTTTTTTTGGCGCTTAACCACCGGACTACTTGAGGCTAGGTGGAAAGCACGCACTGACAGCCAAGCACCGACTGTCACCGAGCGAAAATTATTCCAGTGAACCTCAAACGTTCTATGTAATAACGGTAAACTCTTGCAAATCTTCATAGATCGGTAACAAATTTAGCTAAAAATTACATTAATATACACTAAAATCATATATTTATAAAATATAGTGTATAGTCATAGTCATCAATACATAAAACAGCTCCGTTGAATATTGAAAGCCACTCTCGAGGCCGCTACCAAACATTTTGGGTACCGGTCATGTACCGGTGCATAATAAGATGGCGACTTCCAGAGGAGGGGTCATAATTAGTTGGGGGAATCTGGGGAATTAGCAGTCCAGCTATACTACAGGTTCGTGGGCTGTACCGATAAGGAAGTTCAAAGAAGCTACGAAAAGATGCCTTTACGGTATGTATAAAAGTGACAGCCAGGAACAGTTGTTGGTCTGACGGCTAGACAGAGCATGCAGCGTTGTCATTCAACTGACAGGTGTACGAAAGTTTTCAAAATTTGGAGCCTTCAAGCATGCGCACCTACCCAAACGATTTAGCCTATTTTGAGCAGGGTTGTTCACGAGTACATTTTTTTGTACTCGAATACGATTACGAATACTTATACTTTTACCAGTGAAAGTACAAGTATGAGTAGGTACGGTTGCGGCTAAAATAAAGTGGACGACAATGTCAACGAGTTGGCTTGCTGTCATGCGACGTTCAGGCCAGAATCCTGAAAAATCTGTCAACTGTCGTCCACTTAAAAAGGCCGCAATGGTATCACCAAATTTTGAGAGTAGGTATTCGAATAAGAGTACGAATACTTGTATTCGAATACCTAGTATAAATACGAATACAAGTTGTACGATCGAGTACCTTATTCGAATACTGTATTCGAATACTTCTCTGTGTACTCGTGAACATCCCTGATTTTGAGAGATGATAGAGAATCAACAAGCAAGTGAATATGCCTCATGGGCATGAGGCTCAGTAGCGCACTTCCTTTTCGAAGGATTAGTGAACACAAGATGTTAATTAGGGTTTCACCGTTACTTGGGCAGAAATTTCAATATGGCGGCCAAAATAGCGTCAGAATCATAAAAGTTGGCTTGAAAATCAAAATGATCGTACTATAGACAATGACAAGTTCCAAGTTTCATCAAAATCGTTCCACTAATAAGAGATTTCAATATGGCGGCAGAGCATCATTTGTCCAAAATCGGATGTCGTATTTTGATGAAGTGCACATCACCTGTGAATTCAACTCAAATCGGACCACTTTCAGAGAAATTCAAAATGGCGGATCAGAGATGGCGGCCAAGTGACAAAAATCATTGGTCAACTTTATATGGTGGTCACTTACGCATTCGATTGGCGTTTGCACCACATCGATATCTCTTTTCGTTGAGGCATAATTCTCCTAGTTCTATATCACTTCGAAACATATGTTCAATATGGAGAATACAAGATGGCGGCGGGGCATCACTCATTACTTTGTGGTCAATCCACGTTTACCATCACGTACATTACTTCAGCGCATACATGAGAACGCATACCTGCAGAGCGCGGTAATTTCAATTTTGACGCACGAAGTGTCACTGTCAATGGCAACTGTCAATCAATAATCGAGATGTAAACAAACAACAAACATAACCTCCTAACCATTCAACATTTAATATTGTTCAGAATGGAATGTTACGTGCCGCATGGCAGAAAGACGCAGAAAAGATTCAGGTGATACGAAACACAACGAGCTGCCAGGCGATCGACGAAACAAGAGCGTTATTTGGTTAGATCTGTCGAAACGTCAAATCGACGTCAAGCGCTGTCAGCTGAAATTTGCGTGATATTACACACGCCCACCGTATTACAGTGTTGTCAACTACATAGTTGTCGTGATATAGATATGGCAACGTCCTACTTTCACAGGTATGCGCAGAAGCCTTTCGGGAAACGTGGATTGTCTCTGAGATACAGCGTCTGCCAAAACTCAGTGAAAATGACTCAAAATTTATTTCCGGATTTTACGTAACAATTTGCATAGTGTCAGTTCAGGGGCTGTAACGTAGACAGAAAATGTGCGGATTCCAATGTGTTTCACATTTTTGGAAAGCCAATTCAATATTCGGTATCACAAGTTTGTCTAGAAGTCGCCAACTTCAAAATGGTACTTTTTCTCGACCTTTGAAATCTATACTTGAAGTCCCGAAGAATCCTCACAAAATCGATTATTTCCAAACCATGCCATTTGCTTTATTTTTCAAGTATGGAAAAACCATCTAGAGAATATATGTGAAGGATTGAATACCAAAAAAATAACATGTTTCAGAATCTTTTTCCTAGTGATGGTTCCTGAGGTATATGGGTTAAAAAACCAGAACGACCTATTTGGAGAAAAAGATAGGTAGTCCGGACACTAACTGCTGAATACTGTACGGCCCTTGCATTTGATGATACAAAATGCCACTTAGCAGACGTAGTGAACATACTTATGTACCTACTTTCCACGTCTGCCAAGTGGCATCTCACACCTAAAATGCAAGGTCCGTACAGTATTCAGCAGTTTGTGTCCGAACTACCAATTTTTTTTCCAAATAGGTCGTTTTAGTCCTCCAACCTATATACCTCAGGAACCATCACAAGGAAAAAGATTCTGAAACATGTTCTTTTTTTGGTATTCAATCCTTCACATATTCTCTAGATGGTTTTCTCCATACTTGAAAAATGAAGCAAATGGCATGGTTTGGAAATAATCGATTTTTGGGGATTCTTCGGGACTTCAAGTATAGATTTCAAAAGTCGAGGAAAAGTACCATTTTGGAGATGGCGACTTCTAGATAAACTTGTGATACCAAATATTGAATTGGCTTTCCAAAAATGTAAAACACTGAAATCCGCACATTTGCTGTCCACGTTACAGCTCCTGAACTGACACTATGCAAATGGGGCCTTGCACTGCCACTTTTACACACCGAGGGCGCCACGACCGTTGGGGGCAAATTCGACGATTTTGACGGCGTTGACTCTTCAGCGACCGACGTCCGTCATTTTATGTCTTAATTTGAAATTTGGATAACCTCTGTTTCTTGCTTGACGTCCCCAGTCACTGTCAGTTACTAGTCAAACTACTCAAACTCCCCTGTTTTTCGCGTCGTTACGGCCGCTTTATCGAAGTAGGCGCTCCCTACAGTAGTGGCGACCTCACGTTGAGTTTTTCAATTGCAAGGCCCCATTGTTACGTAAAATCCGGAAATAAATTTTGAGTCATTTTCACTGCGTCCTAGCAGACGCTGTATCTCAGAAACTATCGACCACAAAGTGATGAATTTAACACTGATCTCTTGAGAATTTAACAGGCTACATTTGCTCCGCTGGTTTTTGTGTTCTAAAGGTGATAGTTTTCGAGTTATTCAGTAAAAATAGAAAATTTCTAAGGATGGCGCTCTTTTATTGGTCCTAGAAAAAAAGCCAAGCCTTGGAATCCTTGGGAATTTCAGTATGTTATTCCACGTTAAATTCTGCATCGATCCACCAAATTTCGTCAACTTCCGAATTTTTTTCCGGTCAAAACCTATTTTGACTGGACTATAAGTGCCAGAAATTTCCTGGCCGCGTCATCTCCAAATACAAAGATACTGAGTGGCCCTAGAGTTCTAACGGCGCGGCCACGAACCTGGCGCGGCGGAAAAAAAACCGGTAAGTTAGGGAGTTGTCCCGTTTTTTTCACAAGACTCGGAAAAATTGTTTTTTTGGGGAAAATTTGAAAAAATAAAATTTATGTGTTTAGGAAATTTTAGAACTCCAAGTGGCCCCCAAGATCGCCAGATCTTCCAGCATGCGATTACTTTTTGTAGGAGTTATCTGAAAGCCAATGGTTCTCGCTAATAAACCACTAGATATTCAGAAGCTGAAAATGAGAATTAGGTAGGTACTATGAAGAAATTGCTAATATTCCCTTGGATATAGTTACATATCGTGTGCTAGGCAGAATTTCAACATCCGACTTCAAGAGTGTGTAGAGCGAGCAGGATAGGGCATTTGCTCATCAGCATAGTTTTTAAGTAATAAAAATGGCATACAATAATTGCCTTGATATAAACTGCTCAACAAAATAAGTGTCGCAACAGAAATTTTTCCCCAAATTTGAATCACCATAACTTTTGATTGTCACGGACGATTTCAATTCGGTTTTCACCGGTCCATTGCCTAATCTTTTGGCTATTTACCATGTTCAAAGATCACCTGAGAAACTGCACATAAAGTTTCTACAGGGTGTGTCGGGAACGATAAGCATTGCAGCCGCGTAATGTTGGCTGCCTATACTTGTGTCCATGAGCGCCATTAAATTTGAAAGCGCGCCAACGGTAAAGTGACAACTGTCAATACTGTATTAGACAGAACGTAACAAAAAATGGTTGAAACCTGTCCTATCGTTTTGCTTGAATAAAATCGTTTTCTTTCTTGTTATCTATTTTCCGCGTTTATTTTTCGAACCGTTGAAGAACGTGAACGGGTAGTTCGCGGGGATTCAACATAATTTGGCGACCGTCGACAGAGGACTGTGATAAGCGCGGAAAAGTGGACGGAGCTGGTGAAAACCTGGACTGAGTTCGTTGGTGTTTGAGATGGATCGGCTGAAAAAGCACAGAAAGGTACTGCGTACCGCCTTCACCAAGGGAGCTGCGGAGCTGGAGAAGCTAGCAGACTCGGAGCCCATGGAGGAAGAAGCTCGACGGCAGTTGCAGGTGTGCTGGGTCATGCTGGAGGGAAAACACAACGACCTCACGACCGTCAATGGTCAGATTTACGATACTCTTCTGGAAAATGATGCCAGTGAGGAGGACCTCACCGCCGAGGTGGACACGCAAGACACCTACGAACGCACATTCAACATCCTCAAGGTGAAGTACGATAGCATTATGGGCGATTCCAACGAGTCTGATGCAGTGTCGACACAGAGAAACTCGAGGGAAAGCTCCGTGCATAGCGGCAATTCCGTGGTTGCGACACCAGGTAGGCGTAAATTTAAGTTACCTACGATTGAATTCAAGAAATTCGACGGAAATGTACGCGATTGGCTTACGTTCTGGGCGCAATTCAAAAAGATAGACGAAGACCCAGATATAGACCTAGAGGACAAGATCGAATACCTGAGACAGGCTACAGTTCCGGGAAGCAGGGCGCGCCGATTAGTAGAGAGTTTTCCTGGGATGGGCGAGAACTACGAGAAAATCGTTTCCGGCTTGAAATCACGTTTCGGCAGAGAAGACCTGCAGATCGAGGTTTACGTCCGCGAGCTGCTTAAACTGATTATGGGGAACGCCATGTCTAAAAATAAAATGGATTTGTCATCTTTATACGACCGTATCGAAACGCAAGTGCGGGCGCTTGAAACTTTAGGAATAACAACAGACAAATTCGCCGCGATGTTATTTCCGTTGATAGAGTCATGCTTACCGCCTGATTTACTGAGAATCTGGCAGCGCGCGGGTCAAGTCTCGATTGAAAGCGAAACAACTGCTCCTGGAGAGATTAGCCTTGAAGACCGATTGCGGGGATTGATGAACTTCCTCCGGAGAGAAGTGGAGGGCGAGCAACGTGTGGCTCTCGCGGCTGAAGGTTTTGGCTTACCTAGTTCGTACGGCGGTTATGCAAAAAGCAATAAGAAGAGTCTTGCAGAAGTGACAATGCCGACCGCGATCGACTTAATGAACGGCCCGGCAACTGTCAACAAATGTATTTTCTGTGACGGTTCACACTCAAGCGATTCTTGTTTTAAAGCTCAAGATTTTCCTATGGAGCGGAAAAAAGAGATCTTGACGCAAAAAAGGGCTTGTTTCAAATGTTTGAAAATTGGACATTTGTCTCGAAGATGTCATGAGCGTCTTAAATGCATAATTTGTGGTAGACCCCACGTTGCGATGATGTGTTTCGAGTCGTTAACACATAAGAAAGTTGGGAAAATCCGGGAAAAGTCCCCTGTTGAGCCCCCAGAGGCAACAGTAGTCGCGAAGGAGCAGACATTGACCAATGGGTCGAAGGCGAGTGGACGAGTTTTCCTAGAAACTTTACTGGTGCAGATGAACGGCCCGCATGGCAGTCGTAGGATTCGTGCATTAATAGACACCGGCTCACAGAGGTCCTATATACTGAGAGAAACCGCTCGCGAGATGGGTTATAGCGAGAAACGGAAAGAAAATGTTCGACATTGCCTTTTTGGCGGTAGAGAAGACGAACTAGAGCACAATTGTTTTGACGTCCGATTGAGTCATAGGGGTTATGCTTGTACGTTTGAGGTCCTAGATCAGCCCTTAATTTGTCGGGACATTTCACACGTGTATCCGGGCCCGTGGATGGAAGAGCTACAGAGTCTGAACGTTTGCTTAGAGGATGTGCAAAGTACAGCTCCCATTGAACTCCTCATCGGTGCGGATGTTTGCGGAAAGCTGTATACCGGAAGAAGGCATATCCTACAGTGCGGACTCGTTGCAGCAGAGACTCTTCTGGGATGGACCTTGTCAGGAAAGATTCCAACTGATCGTCCGGCAGCCAGCACTACGATGACCTCAATTTCACTTTTGATAAAAGATGCGTGTGTGTCCAATCTGTGGAAACTAGACGCCCTGGGCATAACCGATCCGTCCGAAAAGATGTCCCCGGAAGACAGCGCAGCTTTGACAAAAGAAAGATTTTTGCAGACGCTTGACCTTGACCAGGAGGGACGGTATGAGGTGGGATTGTTGTGGTTGGAAGCGCACCCGCCACTGCCAGACAATCGACAATTGGCTGAGAAGAGGCTCGACTCTGTCGTCAGAAGGATGAAATTGGATGGGACTTTTGAAGCGTATCAAGACGTGCTTGATGAATGGTTAAGAGAACAAATAATTGAGGAGGTGCCGTCAAGTGAAATTCATAATTTCTCTCATTATCTACCTCATAGACCTGTCATCAAGGAATCCAGCAGTACTACCAAAGTTCGTCCCGTGTTCGACGCTTCTGCGCATGTCAAGAACCAACCTTCGCTGAATGATTGCCTCGACAAAGGGCCCAACCTCATCGAGTCAATCCCGTCCATTTTGGCTCGTTTCCGATTTCAGAAAATCGGTGTCGTTTCAGATATCAGAAAAGCGTTTCTGCAGATTGGTGTCCGCCCGGATGAACGTGATAATCTGAGATTTCTTTGGACCGATAAAAATGGCACGCAACACACATATAGACACAGAAGAGTTGTTTTTGGAGTGAATTGTAGCCCTTACTTACTCGCGATGACCATTCAGCATCATTTAAGGAAAATGCTGGAGAAAGAAGATCCTCAGGGTTATTCAAAGAACACAGTCCAACAACTAGGAAACAGCTTCTATGTCGACAATTGTGTTACAAGCGTTTGCGACGAAAAGGTATTGCAGCAGTTCATAAGGGAAGCCGTTTTGGTGATGGATGTAGCCAAGTTTGATCTTATAGGGTGGGAGTGCTCTCAGCCTTCTGGTTGCACAAGTTCCTCGGTGCCGGTGCTTGGCCTGAAGTGGAACCCACAAAGAGATATTTTGATGGTGAGCGATGAAGCCTTAAAAGAAACCGCAGACCTCATAGATGGCGATATCACAAAGAGATTGATACTGTCAGTGGCTCAACGAGTTTTCGATCCCATTGGTTTTACTTGTCCAAGCACACTTGTACCGAGGCTACTGCTGCAAGAACTTTGGGAAAAGGGTGTGAGTTGGGACGAGCCAATTGACCCCGAAACGGCACGAGTCTTCAAACAATGGATTGAAGAATTGCCTTATTTATTTGAAGTCGAAATTCCAAGATGGGTTCACGGAGGACCAGAAGAATCGAGGCAGTACAGCCTTCACACCTTTTGTGATGCTAGTCAACAGGCATATTCAGCAGTGGTGTTCCTGAGGATCGTACAAGGGAATGAAGTTTTTGTGCATCTCATGGCCGCAAAAGCAAGAGTAGCACCGTTGAAGAAGATAACGATTCCACGTTTGGAATTATTGGGTGCAACCATTGCAGCCAGACTGGCCAAGAGCGTGCGAGAAAGTCTTGAGTGCGAGGTCGAGTGCTACTATTGGAGCGATTCGTCGACTGTCATCTCATGGATACGTCGAAAAGAAGAATGGACGGTATTTGTCCGAAATCGTGTGGCCGAGATTCGCTCCTTAACTTCGATTCACGCTTGGAGGCACATTCCTGGTGTGTTGAATCCTGCCGATCTCCCGTCGCGAGGATGTTCTGCCAAACAGTTACTCCAATCGAGATGGTGGGAGGGACCAACGTGGCTTCATGGACCGATGAGTGGCTGGCCTCAGGAAAATTTGGACTGCATTGAAGAAGAGGTTTGCCAAGAGAAGCGGAGGACACCAGTCATCAGTATGCTCAATCATTGCAGTTCGAATGAGTGGCATCTGGCGCATTTTTCTAAGTACAACAAGAACCTCCGAATGATGGCATGGGTCCTGCGTTTTGTTCACAACACCATGAATCCGACGCAAAACCGAACTGGTCAACTGAGTGTTGAAGAAATTGAACTCGCCGAAATGGTTGTTTTGAAGACGGTTCAACAGGAGGCTCTTTCGGGCGAAGAAGACAAAAGAATAACACACCTGGACCCGGTTTACGACAAACACGGACTGATCCGGTTGAGATCACGAGTTTCGAATCGCGAGGATGAAGAAGATTTCCGATTCCCAATAGTACTACCTGGCAAGCACCCCGTGGTGTATCAGTTGATTCGCGAAGTGCACGAGAAAACATGCCATGTCGGTACGCAAGGACTATTGGGCAAGTTACGCGAAAGATATTGGATCCTCGGCGGTCGTCGTTCGATCAGATCGGTAATATCGAAGTGCGTGATATGCAAAAGACAGTCTGTCAAGCCGTTCGACGTGCAGTCACCACCTTTACCCTTGGACAGAGTGCGCGACGCCGTTCCGTTCGAAGTGACCGGAGTCGATTTCGCGGGACCGATGTATTTGAAAACCGGAGACAAAGCGTGGATTTGTCTTTTTACGTGCGCCGTGTACCGGGCAGTGCACCTCGAGTTGACAACATCGCTGTCGACTGCGAGCTTCATGCAGGCTCTTCGTCGGTTTATCGCGAGGCGCGGTAGACCAAAGACTATATACAGCGATAATGGAACAAATTTCGTCGGGGCTGAGAATGCCTTCAGCCGGTTAAAGTGGGACAAGATAATCAAAGAAACGTCTACACAACGCATCGTGTGGCGTTTTAATCCTCCCAGAGCTCCTTGGTGGGGTGGGTTTTGGGAACGACTGATAGGGACTCTGAAATCCCTACTTCGCAGAGTTCTTGGTCGTGCTTCCCTCAACTATGAAGACTTGCTTACCTTGATTTGCGACTGTGAAGCTGTAGTTAATTCGAGGCCCATAACCTACATGTCGGACGACTCGAATGAAGCAGTAGCCCTGACTCCAGCAATGTTCTTGAGGGAACAGCCAGAAAGTGGCGTGCCTGATTGTGATGACATAGACAAGGCTTCCTCCTGCACCAAAATGCTCCGCCTACAGAAACTTCGCGACAACCTAAGGAAACGGTTCCGCAACGAATATCTTGGACAGCTGCAGTTGGTTAGCCGAAAGAAGCAGAAAAGACAGATCGTCTTAGGAGAAGTCGTCCTCATCGGCAACGATCAAGATAAACGTCTCAACTGGCCTCTGGGTCGCGTAGCTGAGATGTTGCCCGGAAAGGATGGAGTGGTTCGCCTTGTACGAGTAGACACCGCCCAGGGGAAATTGCTACGGCCCGTGCAACGGCTCTACCCGCTGGAGTGCATGGGGACCAACACTTCAAACCAGGATCTGCGTGAAAGTGCGGGAGTGTCTGATCAAAGCAGAGTACCCGTTGAGAAAGAAAATCTACGTGAGAGTGCGGGAGTGTCTAAACAAAGCAGAGTACCCGTTAAGACCCGAAGTGGTCGTGTCTCACAATTGCCGAGAAAATTTTTGTGTTAATTTAGAAACTTTTGTCAATTATTGTTTGAATTTGTATTTAGTTTAGTTGTGAGTAATGTTTTTCAAAGGTTTTCAACATTACTCAGGTGGGAGGATGTCGGGAACGATAAGCATTGCAGCCGCGTAATGTTGGCTGCCTATACTTGTGTCCATGAGCGCCATTAAATTTGAAAGCGCGCCAACGGTAAAGTGACAACTGTCAATACTGTATTAGACAGAACGTAACAAAAAATGGTTGAAACCTGTCCTATCGTTTTGCTTGAATAAAATCGTTTTCTTTCTTGTTATCTATTTTCCGCGTTTATTTTTCGAACCGTTGAAGAACGTGAACGGGTAGTTCGCGGGGATTCAACAGGGTGGTATATAAAGCAGTTCATAATTGTTAAAATTTTAATGAACCCCCGTTTGAGCTTAATAAATGGAGAATGATGACTTACCTCGGAACGGTTTTCGAATTTCCCGGATTAGAAGTGAAATAGCCAAGATACAATTTTTTTGCTGGGAATGATGCTTTTCATTTCTTCTCCTTCATAAAAAATCAATGGACTCTCGATGTGAGAGGATATCTCTTAGCAGGCTTGCTCGTTAGACGATTCTAAGAAATTTTTTGTCTAGCGCACCCCCTGTTATTGTGTCTTTTGGGGCTGAAATAGGGCGTATTTTTTTGTGAATTCGCCACCAATTTCACAACCTAGGCTTGTTTGGTATCAATTATTTTGATTGAGGTTCGCTGAACAATATTATCTTGGTGAAAACATTCTTCTGTCTGTCTGTCTGTCAGTCATCTGTTTCTATAACTCCGGAACGGTTTATCGAATTTAACTGAGATTTGGTGAATATGAAGGTACAGTGTCGATCGAAAGTTTGGAAACACTTGTCAAGCTTATCAATTTTGGAGGTTAAATCAAGACTGAATGAAAAGGATTTGAGAAGGTGACATGCGCTCAAAATTTGAAGAAGACATCTTTTGAACTGTGAAAGGAAACACTTTTTTTTGTCATATCACATTCAATTACGTGTGCAATTTGACTTCAAAAATTGACAGTTTTCAAAAGTGTTTCCAAAGCTTAGTCATCAGTGTACATATGCGGGCATAATTTGAATTTTCGAGTAAGTTGATGAGATTTTACCTCAAGTCGGTGCACTAGAGGGCGCACCATCCCGTAATTAGCTATCAGTTTTTTTTCAAGCATTTGCAAGATGGACCTCAAACTTACCAGGTTTGTAGGTAGGTACTAGGTAAGTAACATTTTCCTTCCAGTTGATGATTTTGAGTTCAAGATGCTTAAATAATCAATATTTTGTCGGTCCCCCTCTTGCCTGGATCAGATCGAGCCGTTACTTATCTCGACATGCTCTTCACTGAAGTCCGCAGAAAATTCTGAGGAATAGCCCTCCATTCTTCCTGAACTGCAATCGCTAAGTCATTCAAATTGTCCGATTGTCCTTCTTTTCTTTCAATTTCAACTTTATCCTATACTCCATACAACCATACATGCTCGATAGGATTCATATCTGGAGACAAGGGAAGCCAGCAGAGGGCATGCCGCTCTTCTTTTGTTTTTACTTAATTTTTTCAAGTCCAGAACAACTACACATGTTCCTACCTACCTTGATCGACAATTGGAGACAAAAAATACCAAGTGTTAGATTCGATAGAAATGAGAACATATGTTCATGTATTCAAAATTGATCTTGCGAGAGCAAAAGAAAAATAACTGATAAGTATGTAGGTAGGTATGGTGCAGTCTCTTAAGATCTTTCAAGATATTGTGGGGTCTCTGGATCAATTTGAATTTTAACCTTCATGAATCGTGTCTATACTAAATTTCAGTTGAATTTGATGTACTGGTTCGGAAGTTATGGTAACATAATTACAGACAGACAGACAGACAGACAGACAGACAAAAGACCATGTTTATCAAGATAATCTTGTGCAGTGAGCCTTGATCAAAAGAATTGATATCAAACAAGCCTAGGTTGTGAAATCGGAGCATATTACATGCATATAACATATTACAGACAAACAGACAGACAGACAGACAGACAGACAGACAGACGACTGTTTTTATCAAGATAATCTTGTTCAGCGAGTTTTAATCAAAAGAATTGATATCAAACAAGCCTAGGTTGTGGAATTGGAGCATATCGTAACATGTTACAGACAGACAGACGGACAGACAGACAGTCAGACAGACAAAAGACTGTTCTTATCAAGATAATCTTGTTCAGCGGGCCTTTATCAAAAGAATTGATATCAAACAAGCCTAGGTTGTGAAATTGGAGCATATCGTAACATATTACAGACAGACAGACAGACAGACAGACAGACAGACAGAAGACTGTTTCTATCAAGATGATCTTGTTCAGCGAGTTTTAATCAAAATAATTAATATCAAACAAGCCTAGGTTGTGAAATTGGAGCATATCGTAACATGTTACAGACAGACAGACGGACAGACAGACAGTCAGACAGACAAAAGACTGTTCTTATCAAGATAATCTCGTTTAGCGGGCCTTTATCAAAAGAATTGATATCAAACAAGCCTAGGTTGTGAAATTGGAGCATATCGTAACATATTACAGACAGACAGACAGACAGACAGACAGAAGACTGTTTTTATCAAGATAATCTTGTTCAGCGAGTCCTAATCAGAAGAATTGATATCAAACAAGCCTAGGTTGTGAAATTGGAGCATATCGTAACATGTTACAGACAGACGAACAAACAGACAGACAGACAGACAGTCAGACAGACAGAAGACTGTTTTTATCAAGATTATCTTGTTTAGCGAGCCTTAATCAAAAGAATTGATCAAACAAGCCTAGGTTGTGGAATTGGTGGCGAATTCATCAAAAAATATACCCGTTTTCAGCCCCAAAAGACAAAATAGGGGGTGCGCTAGACAACAAATTGCTTAGAATCGTCTAATGAGCAAGCCTGCTGAGAGATATCCTCTTACATCGAGAATCCGTTGATTTTTTATGAAGGAGAAGAGATGAAAAGCATCATTCCCAGCAAAAAAATCGTATCTTGGCTATTTCACTTCTAATCCGGGAAATTAGAAAACCGTTCCGAGGTAAGTCATCATTCTTCATTATTTTGTTATCGGTTGTTGACAAAAAAATTTTTAGCTCAAACGGGGGTTCATTAAAATTTTAATAATTATGATCTGCTTTATTCACCACCCTGTAGAAACGTCATGTGCAGCTTTTCAGGTGATCTTTGAACATGGTAGATAGCCAAAAGATTAGGCAATCGAGGAGTGAAAACCGTATTGAAATCGTCAGTGACAATCAAAAGTTATGTTGACTCAAATTTGGGGGAAAATTTCTGTTGCGACACTTATTTTGTTGAGCACTTTATTTCGGGGTCGTGAGTCATAAAAGAGGCAACGCGATTTCGATAATTCCAAAAGAAAGAATGGACTAAGAACAGTGTCCTAGAAGATTCTCTGAAAGAAATATTGCGGATTATCCACAAATTTTTTAGAAAACAAAATTATCAAAGAGTTACAGAACCCATACGTTAGTGTGTATTTTTAGCGGTCGACATAAATACGCGGTGAAAATTTTCAAAAGTAGCGGATTATCCACTAGTTTTCAAGAACAAAATTACTGTGGGAACGACACAATATATTTTCTACGCCGGGCGGGTATGCAACTCAACAAACAATTAGAGAAGGCTGGGTTACGAAGAAGGTGGTAGCATTGTTGTGGTAGCCATCGCTTGTTGGTTCATAAGAGCCAATAATGGGCGCCGCTGCGCTTGCGACCAAAATTAGAACTTGCGGCTAAATAAGCTGACTACCCACACCCCAAGTAAATGGCATTTTTCCGTACCAAAATCAACTCAAAATCAAAATTGCATACCTACCTAAGGCTAAGGAGAAGATTGGTGGTAGGATGGTTACTGTAATAAAATGTGCGACTTCTGCTGCCCTTTTATGACTCAAGCACCATATTTCGTTTTAATTAAATAATAAAGTTACTTCCTGAATGACGTGCACGGCGTCAAAACTTCTCGCTCCTCACCTCTAGGGTAGGGTGATGAGGGCGAAGGGGTTGAAGATTACTTGAAAAGTTTATTGAACTTTTTAAAATGGTTATTTTCTAATAAATTATAAAAAACTTACAAGTGGGTACGTACTAAATGTTTCAGCTTCTTATATTATCTTTCTTAAACAGCAGTCAGCAATTTATTTTAAATTATAACACAAAGTTATCTCGAAAGTTATTCAACGAGAATCGAAAAGAACTTTCACTATTCTCAACCTTGAAGTTACATATTATGGGCATAAAAAAAATTAACATGAGTAAACCCACTAATAAAGTGATAACTTTCCAGCGTAGGGCTGATTTAGAAAATAAATAACGTGTGCGAAGGGCCATTACCCATATAATTTATTTTTAAAGACGGAGTAGTTAAGTTAGTGAAATAAGGTGTTGAGAAATTATTCCTTGATAGAAATTTACCGTTCAGCTCTTTTTCGAAAGCTACAATAAGGAGGTACTTTGGTTTGAGCCTATCGACATTTTCAAAATCTAAAAATGCTTAGGTACATATTTTTTTAAATTAGGTACCTATACCTGCGCTTGATTTCGCAACGCCTTATTTCACCAATTTAACTCCATCCTTCTCGGCCTTAGAAACGTGACCAATCTCTGCTTCCCAACGTTTCTAGGGTCCTGGAATTCTTGCAATGAACTATTTTCCCTCGTTCTGCCAAATTCTATTTCCAAAATTAAGGACTCTCAGGACCCAGCTTACGAAGAAGCAATGCTAAATTCGAGGCTAAATTGGACCACATTAACACACAAAAGGTGCGTTCAGTCAGCTTATTTAGTCGCAAGTTTTAATTTTAGCCGTAAGCGCAGCGCAGCACCGCTTAATGGCTGTTCTGAGGAGGCTGGTTCGTAAGAGCCAATGGGTGCGTCGCCGCGCTTCCGGCTGAAATTAAAACTTGCGGCTAAATAAGCTGACTGAACGCACCTTTAGCATAGCACCACTGCTAACTTCAACTGCTTGTCATCAAAAACTCTGGGATGAAGAAATCAACAACATTGCTCTTCAAAATTTATTTGACATGTTACATTCAGAAAAGGACCATGCTCGTCTTCTGGCTTTACAAGAGAAGGAATCTGGAGCATGGTTGAATGCACTTCCTTCTGCCAGTTTAGGAATTCTCTTGGATAACCCAACTTTGAGTTTCCATATGCCTTCCTTCGGCTAGGCAGTTCGATGTGCACTCCCCATACTCTCTTGCACCTGTGGTGAGATTGTTGACACTTTCGGCAAAGACAAGCCTCTTGGCCATCACGGCTTATCGTGCAAAAAAAAGCGCTGGAAGAAGAGCCAGACACGAAATGATCAACGATCTAATCAAACGAGCACTAACATCTGCCGAGGTCCCTTCCATCCGAGAGCCCACCAGTTGCTACAAAAAAGACAACAATAAGAGACCGGACGGTATCACTTTAATACCGTGGTCACGTGGCAAATCTCTTCTTTGGGACGTTAGATGCACCGACACACTGGCAGAGTCCTACATTCGTCTGTCTACCAAAAAAGCTGGAGAAGCAGCACGGTCTTCGAGAAAATTCAAAAAAATCCAAGTATATAACAGCAGAGACTTCGTTCCATTTTGTATCAATCGCCATAGAAACCCTTGGTCCTTGGGGAGAGGAAAGAGGAAGCAAAGAAGTTGATGAGCGAAATAGGGCGATTGCATGTAGGGGGCGCTTTCGGCGCCGTTTGCCACCTGGGGACTTTAGGTTTATCAATTGGTATTGCAAATCGCCAAATCATGTGTCATAACTGTCAATTGCGTGATTTTGGCACTTGAATAAATTAACATTCATCTTGCCACACCAATTGCCCGCTGGTCGACGCTGAAAAATGCCCCATAAATGTTGTGTGCCACACCGCGCTCAAAATTCAACAAAACAGAAATGGCATAAAATTCCACTAGTTCCCCGCCAATGAAGCCCTGAAGAAGCGATGGTCCGTTGTTCGACTTTTATTTGCAATTTGCAAAACATAAACAAACGAAACTAATCGATAATCTGGATCTGGCGCAAGCGCGCTGTGCAACCGAACCAAAGCCCCCAAGTGGCGACAAGCCACGGATCGACAAGCTGAACCAGCATCATGCAATTGCCCTATTGGCATGAAGATCAAAGGAGTCAGAAATGAAGCTAATAAATCAACCGCATACTTGACACAAAGAATAAGCCTAGCAGTTCAACGTGGCAATGCTGCTTCAATTCTTGGCACCATGCCTTATTCTGACGTGGGATTAGCTGAAATTTTCTATATTTTATCATTTCATCTCCACGATTTTTACCTCGATTTTTGAAAACTTTGAAAAAATAATTTTTCGATTTTGGAAATGCCGATGGGCTCAAACCAGAGTGCATCCTTGTAGCTTTCTAAAGAGACCTGAATGATACATTTCTATCAAAGGAATAAGGTAGGTACCTAGCACTTGATTTCGCAACGGCTAATTTCACCAATTTAACTCCGTTTTTATAATAAAAGAATCCAACTCTGGTTGAGCAGATCCACGAATGTGGCACGTGTGATTTGCAATGAGGTCCGCTTGATGTTCAAGAACGGAGGTGCAGAATATCCAAAGAATATCTCGGCTCTGTTCCCTGCCTAATGCCTGGTTAGCTTGCCACATAGGGTACCTAAGGAAAAATGCAGCATTGCAGCCCGACATGGCGTGAGCTCTTGATAAATGATTGTATATAATCACAGTCAACAAATAAAAAATAATCTGTTATTGATATTGTAACTTATTCTAAAAATGTCTTATTATTAATCAAGTTTCTCAAATTTTACCCCAGCAGTCAGCCAGAGTATAAAAGCAAAAACACTGCGATAGCACTTGTCATATATATTCTGATAACTGCTGTTAGCGAAGGTTGTTTGTTACAGCATTTGAGATGACTTCTAAAGATAACTTAACGGCCGTTTTATATGGAATCAATGACATGAGATTGGTAATAATTTGTTTTATTTGTATTCTTGTTTATAAATTTATAGTAATAATAATACTATTAGAAGTCTTTATTTTATGGTATTATTATTAAGTAATAATTATACAATTTTCAGGAACAACGGCCAATTCCAGTGCCTAAAAGCAATCGTAAGTTTTTCTTATTCTTCATTTCATCAAATGGGCCTATACAGTGTATTTTTTTTTGCTTGAGCAGAAAGTTAAATGAAAATAAAAACATAAGTATTTTTTGTTGTTGCGAAATTTTGAAAATTTTAGGGGGAAAATAGTAAACTTTGAAAATTTCACTCCCATTTACAGCCAGCCATCAGCCAATAAGCGATGCAGCGCTTACGTCTAAAATTGAAAATTGCGGCTAAATAAGCTGACTGAACGCACTTTTAAGCTTCGATCAGCTTATTTAGCCGCAAGTTTTAGTTTTAGTCGTAAGCGCAGCGATGCTCATTGGCTGTCATGAACCAGCCTCCTCAGATCAGCCAATAAGCGATGCTGCGCTTAGGACTAAAATTGAAACTTGCAGCTAAATAAGCTGACTGAACGCACCTTTAGCCGCAAGTTTTAATTTTAGTTGCAAGCGCGGCGACGCCCATTGGCTCTTATGAACCAGCCTCCTCAGAACAGCCAATAAGCGATGCAGCGCTTACGGCTAAAATTAAAACTTGTGGCTAAATAAGCTGATTGAACGCACCTTAACGCTACTGATCCAACCCGTTGTCACAATTCCAGTGCATCCGTCCGGCCGGCGCGGTTCTGATCTAGGATTTTGATCTAGGACTTATAGTTTTTTAGATGTTTTTTTTTTCTGACGCAACCAACAACTGTAAAGAAGTGGTGCGCGCATGCCACTCATATTTACTATGCAAAATGCACTACATCACTACTGAGGTGGGCATTTTTCGTATAAAGCTGAGCTTTTACAGAAATAATCAGATATTTGCTCTTTACAAAAAAAAATAAGGCACCCGTTTAGGCTAGCCGAGTTATGGGGCTAAGACCGCCCTCAACGGTACAATAGTATTAACGTAAAATAGGTATGATGGAGATGAAACTATTCACTCCTATTTATTTATTTATTTATTTCATTTATTTCTACATCGAAAAGGTCCTATTCCAAGCATTTGCTCTGCTCGTGTCTTTCAAACTTCCAAATTAGTTGAATAATCTCCCATTTTTAAAGCAAATCGCATATGACAGGTACCTATTCTTACGTGTCACATACAGTTTCTATTTTCCTTTCATTCCCTTTTTTCTGCATTAATGACTACTTATTTCATCTCAGGTCACATTTGGCAGATATGTTTCGATATCACTTCATTGAAGTTTTAGAATAGGTGCTATATTATTATTAATTTTTGACAAACAAGTTTCAAACAGTTTCCAAGCTAACAACAAAACAATAACGATACTTATTGTATGTGTGTACGTGTTTTATGTGTACTTTATGTAATGATGTACCAAAATGATTTATTGCTGTGGAGACCTTTTTTTCTGGGCGAGGCTTTCTATTAGACACACCGCAAGGTGGAGAGATGGACTGGTTTTTCATCTGAAGTATTTTGTTTTGTCGGTCGATACATTTTTGAATTCTTGTGACTCGCCCGACTAAAATTGCATTTTCTTGGAAACTAGAGCACCTACAAGCATCGGCGCCCCCTTAAAAGAAAACTAAAAGGTCAGGCTTCCCCCCAATTGGATTTTTTTTTGTTGCCTTAATATTTTCTAAGAAGATTGCGCTAAGTTGTTTTAGCTTGAGCGTCGAAAGATCAACTGACGTGCATGGGTAGCGTCGGGGGGAGTGTGGTTGACTTGGTGTGGGGAAACTCTCAACTGGGGCACCCTCTGTATATTTAACAGGTTTAAATGACAGATTTTGAACGTAATTCTTAAAAAAAACAAACAATATTTTGGTGACTTTTTAGTCGAATTTGGTGTTTTCCACTGCTATGCCGTAGCGTCGTAGGTACGTAATGAAAAACCGCACACTCTTTGCTCCCTATATACCTTACCTTCTCCGCCACTGACTATTTTCCAAAAACAAAAATACTACTGGACTTGCGAGGGCATGTTTATTAAGAAAAGTCTCCTTATTTTTCAGTTTTCTATCCCCCTGTGAACTTTGTAATCCCTCATTCCGAAACACCTGTATAGTAGGCAGGGCTGGGCGGTATTTCAAATACAAGTATTTGAAATACGTATTTGAAATACATTCAAGTATTTTGTATTTTGTATTTAAATACATTTGATTGAGAAGTATTTGTGTGTTGTATTTTGGAATAGTTCAAGCAGCTAGTATTTCGTATTTTGTATTTCAAATACATTTTTCGGAAAAGTATTTTGATTTTCAAAATACAAAATACATTTGTTTCCTATGCTCTTTAGTCTGTTCGGGCCGCAATTGTTCTGGTAATACTATATTCACCCCATTGACATTTCTTGCTTTTGCACACTATCTGAGATCGATAATGAGTTCGATTGCATCTTTTACGTTTCACGTTTTACTGGTAAGTGCATCCTATTGTCAGCCACGAGAGGTTCCATGTCGGATGTCGGACAATATTTTCGAAAAGCTGGTTATTGTCCCCAAAGGAAATCAACATTTGTTATTTTGAAGAATTGATGAATGAAGTAAGGAATACCTAGGTTTGAATATGAAGTTTTCTTCACTTTATGTTTATTTTATTTGTCTTTTCATAGTTCATAATAATTTACTTATTGTTGCGACTGAATCAATGAAGTGTTCCCATTGAAATACTTGCATTTTACGGTTTTTCCAATAAAATGGTTGAATTACGCAACAAGAATGTATTCTGTATTTTGTATTTGGAATACTCTAGGTTGTATTTTGTATTTTGGAATTTCTTAGTTTTCCAAAATACGTATTTTGTATTTTGTATTTCAAAGACATTTCAAGAAGTAGTTTGTATTTTGTATTTCGACTATCTTGGATCGTGTATTTTGTATTTTGTATTTAAATACATTTTTCGAAGTATTTTGCCCAGCCCTGATAGTAGGGTGCGTGGGCTGAAAAAATTGAAATTTACCAAATCGAAAAATAATAGCGCGGAAAACTTGTATTTGAGCTTTATAAGTATTCCTATGAAAATTTGAAAAAAAAAATTGGGTCTTGGGGTGCCACAAAGGACTTGAAATAAAAAAAAATTAAAATCTTTGAAAAATTCTTGAAAAAAATGCAAGTATTTTTTTCCGATTTTTTTTTGACGAAGGTTTTTATTGGGTCTTTGACATTGTGTGTACAATTTTTTGTTTCAATTTGTGAAGATTTTTGGTTCTACAGGACATTAGAAAGTTTTAATACTTGAAAGAAATCCATTCATTTTAGAAAATGTCATGTAAAAATCCGAAACTTGACTAAATTCACTCTATCAAATTCTTCACAGCTCTTATAGCGTTTCTCACCTAATGAAACTAACACCGGGCGAGTTTGCTCTCGAAACCAGAGGCGAGCAAGGCGCAATTTGAAAAGTGCAGTGTTGGGCAAAATACGTGAAAAACCAATGACTGAGTGCAAAACAAATTCCCATTTTTGACATTCCCAGTGAAATCACTGAATCTGTCATTCTATTTGACATTTCTTTTTCTAACCTGTGATTTTTTCAAAATTCTGCACATTCTATGAGCCTCACCTTTTTTTTAGCTTAATGGCCTTTTTGATGCCTTGTACTTGGGATCGACATCTTTCCTCTAGAAGGTTCGACAACAATCACCTTATCGCTTTCGCCTTGGCTTTTTTTTGCATCTCTTCACTTTGATAAAATACCAAAGTAAACTAAGAGCTGCACATAAGTACCTAACACTTTCAATGCACGGATTTAGGCAAGTTTCTGATTTTTACATGGCATTTTCTAAAATGAATGATTTTTTTTGCAACTATTAAAACTTTTTAATGCCCTGTAGAATCAAAAACCTCATCCAATTGAAATAAAAAAAACTGTACACACAATGTCAAAGACCCAATACAACCCTTCAGCAAAAAAAAACCTGAAAAAATAGAAAAAAAAATTGTTTTGTTTTTTCTTATTTCAAGTGCTTTGTGGCACCCTAAGACCTAAATTAATTTTTTTTCAAATTTTCATAGGAATACTTATAAAGCTCGAATACAAATTTTACGCACTATTATTTTTCGATTTGGCAAATTTCGATTTTTTCGGCCCACCCTACTGTATAGCGTATTACTGTGTTATACTCGCTAAGCTCGTTCTTCAAAACATTTTCTCGTAGCGTAAAATTCGTTATTAAAGTATTCTCATATCGTAAATTAAGTGCTGTTATTGGCCCAATTCTATAAGTGAATTAATTAATGGTTTTGGTAATCACCGTGCTACTACTATCGGTGTACACCGTACTATCAAATTTCTATGGCGACAGCCAATAGGAAGGCCCGGTGCCCTAGCAATTTCATCGTAAGCACGGTGATTATACCAAACCATTATCTAATATATTGGGCTAGTTTTTCTGATACTTACAATCTCCCAAACATTATCCAGAGGTCCTTCTTCGCATGGAAGTTGTCGGAATATGCGGGTCAGATGTTCACTACTTGGTCAGCGGAAGGATTGGTCCTTTTGTCGTCACTAAGCCTATGGTCATCGGTAAGCCAATTAGCTCATTATTACTCGTTTAGTTTAAAAACCTTTTGCGAGGAAAATTTGAACCGATCAGCATCCGCTCGATCGGCCTTCGATCCGCTCCGAAAGTTGATGAAATAGACATCGCATTGGTCTGGATGATGGGACGATGGAAACTTGGAGAGCTTGTGATCTCACGTAGGTATAGGTAGGTTGGTAGGTATAACTACTGACACTGAGCAGTTTGAAATCTGGACGTACGATCGGTAGCAAAAAAAAACTGGGACAAGGAAAATTTGATTTTTGTGGATCCATTACCTACGAACTGTAGTTTCTTTTAATTGTTTTAGGGCTCGATCACTCGATTGAGGAGTTGGGTAAAAAAGGGGCACTTCTCTAAAAAACATCATTTGGAAAAATGGCGTTCTAAGAGAAATCATGACAAATGATGTTTTGAAAGAAGTGTCCTTTTTTCACCCAACTCATCCTCACATCCTCAGGTGCAAAAAGTAGACTTCTCTTAAAACATCATTTGGCATGGTTTCTTTTAAATCGCCATTTTAGTCCCAGTCAAAATAGGTTTTAACCGGAAATAAATTCGGAAGTTGACGAAATTTGCTGGATCAATGCAGAATTTAACGTGGAGTAACATACTGAAATTCCCGAAAATTCCAAGGCTTGGCTTTTTTTCTAGGGCCAATAAAAGAGCGCCATCCTTGTAAACTTTCGATTTTTTCTGAATAACTTGTAAACTATCACCTTTAGAACACAAAAACCAGCGATGCAAATGTAGCCCGTTCAATTCTCAAGAGATCAGAATTAAATTCATCACTTTGTGGTCAATAGTCTCTGAGATATAGCGTCTGCTAGAACGCAGTGAAAATGACTCAAAATTTGTTTCCGGATTTTACGTAACAATTTGCATAGTGTTAGTTCAGGGGCTGTAACGTGGACAGCAAATGTGCGGATTTCGGTGTGTTTTACATTTTTGGAAAGTCAATTCAACATTCGGTATCACACTTTTGTCTAGAAGTCGCCAACTTCAAAATGGTACTTTTCCTCGACCTTTGAAATCTATACCTACTTGAAGTCCCGAAGAATCCCCAAAAATCGATTATTTTCATACCATGCCATTTGCTCCACTTTCCAAGCATGGAAAAACCATCTAGAGAATATGTGAAGGCTTGAATACCAAAAAAATAACATGTTTCAGAATCTTTTTCCTAGTGATGGTTCCTGAGGTATATGGGTTGAAAGACTAAAACGACCTATTTGGAAAAAAGATTGGTAGTTCGGACACTAACTACTGAATACTGTACGGACCTTGCATTTTAGGTGTGAGCTGCCACTTGACAGACGTGGAAAGTACAAAAGTATATTCACTTCGTCTGCTAAGTGGCATTTTGTATCATCAAATGCAAGGTCCGTACAGTATTCAGCAGTTGGTGTCCGGACTACCTACCTTTTTCTCAAAATAAACTGCTGGACAACGAAGTTGTCGGTATCGGAAAAATGGTCCGACTTTGAAGACCAATAACTTTCGATTGCCGGATTAGATTTCCTTTTTGTTTATTGTGTTGACCAGCCTAATGCTTCCCTAACCCATCCTATGATAGTGAATGTTGAGAAACTTCATGTAAAATTTCCACAGGGTGATACGTAAAATGCTGCGAAGTTGTACCGACTTCATGGTACCCCCATTTGTCGAATAAATTTTTTTTATGTATTCTAATACAAAAATCATGAATTGTGGTGTCTTACCTCAAAACGGTTTTGGAATTATCCGGATTGGAAGTCAAACATCGAAGATATAAATTTTTATTTCGAATGTTACAGATTTGCCTTGTTGGCACGCGAGATTAAGTCCCTTCTGATAAATGAATGTTGACATTGAGCAAGATTGTTCATACAACAGTCCAGAACAATTTAACTTTCAACACCACCCGAATATTTGGTGTGGGGCCAAGCAGGGGGCACTTTTTCAAGTGGTTGTCCCTGCCTGTTTTTCGTACGTCGAATTTCGTCAGAATCTCATCAAAATTTTAGATATGGAACATATTCTATTTGCAGATTTAAGCCCCTGAACATGGTAACGATGTGAAACTTCAGTGTCCGAGTGAAGTGAAGCCCCCCTGGACGTTATACTTTTTGTGCTTGTGCTATGCCTGAGTTCCGTAAATCTGCAACATTCAACATAAAAATTTATATCTTTAATGTTAGACTTTCAATCCGGGATATCCCAAAACCGTTTCGAGATAAGACACCACACTTCATAATTTTTGTATTAGAATACATAAAAAAAATCTTTTTGGCAAATGGGGGTACGATGAAGTCGTTGCAATTTTCCATCATTTTACGTATCACCCTGTAGAAAATTCACGTGAAGTTTCTCAACATTCACTTTTATAGGATGGGTTACGGAAAGAATAAGCTAGTTAACGCAACAAACAAAATCGCAATCGGCAATCAAGAGATATTGACCTCCAAAGTTGGACCATTTTTCCAATACCGACAACTCTTTGTTGTCCAGCAGTTTAGATCGTTTTAGTCTTTCAACCCATATACCTCAGGAACCATCACTAGGAAAAAGATTCTGAAACATGTTATTTTTCTGGTATTCAATCCTTCACATATTCTCTAGATGGTTTTTCCATATCTGCAAAATGAAGCAAATGGCATGGTATGAAAATAATCGATTTTTGGGGGTTCTTTTGGACTTCAAGTATAGATTTCAAAGGTCGAGGAAAAGTACCATTTTGTAGTTGGCGACTTCTATACAAAAGTGTGATACCGAATGTTGAATTGACTTTCCAAAAATGTGAAACACGTTGAAATCCGCACATTTTATGTCCACGTTACAGCCCCTGAACTGACACTATGCAAATTGTTACGTAAAATCCGGAAATAAATTTTGAGTAATTTTCACTGAGTTTTAGCAGACGCTGTATCTCAGAGACTATTGACCACAAATTATTGAGTTTAACGTATGGTCCGAAAGTTTTGGGAAAATGTTCAAAGCTAATAACTTTTTCTGAATGATCTTCATTTTTGAACTTGGTATTGCAAAAATTAACATCATATATAACAATAACAAATTCATATTCAACATATTGGAAATGGATCATTATCTTCGATGGATCTCAATTTTCTTCTGCCATGTTCCATAATTTTTTGTATCAATTTCTCAAATTCGAAATTCTCTAATGTTATTGAAAAATGTGACGCCGTAATTGGTCTTCATTTGCAGCTTTCTATCCCTTGTCGTATACTATCCTGCTCAATACTTACAAAAAATCTTATATTGGTCGAGCTTGCTGTACATTGGGAGACAGGAGCTCTGAGAAATTAATCTTGCTGTTGTCCAGAGAATGATCGAACATCGCAGGAGAAAACTGAGAGCCATCAAAGATAATGGCCCATCTTCAATATGTTAAATATGAATTTGAAATTGTTAAAGATTATGCTAGTTTTTGCAACATTAAGCTACAAAATTAAAACTATCCAAAAAAGGCTATTAGCTTTTGAACAATTTCCCAAAACTTTCGGACCATACGTTAGTACTGATCTTTTGAGAATTTAACGGACTACATTTGCTTCGCAGGTCTTAGTGTTCTAAAGGTAATAGTTTACAAGTTATTCAGAAAAAATCGAAAATTTTCAAGGACGGCGCTCTTTTATTGGTTCTAAAAAAAATCCAAGCCTTGGAATTTTCAGGAATTTCAGTATGTTGTTCTACGTTAAATAATTCTGCACCGATCCACCAAATTTTGTCAACTTACGAATTTATTTCCGGTTTGGCCAGATTTTTGCTTAATTTGACTGGACTATTTTCCCAAATGATGTTTCAAGACAAGGGCCCTTTTTGCACCCAACTCCTCAATTTCAAGTCCGACTTGCAACAGTTGCAACCGACGCAAAGTTGTGCCGTCAAACGTCAATAAGAATGTTGTCGAGCTTTCAGGTCGATTTGCAGCCTCCTCCGGCTCCAACCTGAAATAGATTTATGGCGAAGGGAGAATGAAAATGGGAGTGAAAACCTTGGATTTGGAGCTCACGGGTGATGTTGATCGAAATCAAAATTTACCGGCTTGACATTTTGACAGCCTGCAACTTTGCGCGGCCTGTAAAGTTAACATCCATTATGAACGAAGCTTCAGGCTGAAAATATATCGCCAAAAGTAAGTTATAAGCGGTACACCAAACATAACTGACAGATGTTTTTTGATTTTTTTAAAATGTTTTACGACGCATCAACTACGAGGTTATCAGCGTCGACGAGACATTCAGTTGATTTTTGGTACACGTTTCTATCATACTTGAATTGCCTACTGTTAACTATGTGAGACCTCAGTATACTCTGATAGCACTCAACTCTGTAGTCAGAAATTCATTTTTTCTGTAACCGCTGTAGTCAGACAGGTGCAGATATGGCATAGTAAGGTCGGAACCATTTTCGGAACAATCGGACAACACAAAATATCCATGGACCAGGCGGGATTCGAACCCGCACGACTGGCTTGGCGCGCCAACACCTAAACCACTCGGCCACCGCCGGCGCCGCTCCGTTATATTTAGGTTTTGATTGATTGATTTCAACTTGACTTTTAATTGTCAACTGACCTTGTTTGAAGTCAACCTTAATTATTTTTCCTATTCTCTAACCATGTTTTTAGTTGATTTATAAAACAGAAGTTATAAGTAGGTATAGGTAACAGGTGAAACAAATACTCATAATAAATGCTTCCATTTCCTATTTATGTCAAGTTATGACCATGTTATGACATCACCCAGTTGACAACCAGAAAATGATTTTGATTCCTACTTACTCCTAAGAAAAATTGTTCACGCGCGTTCACAATACTTGCCCTCCTGGTTGGTTGGTGGTCGGAAAAGTAAAATAAATGTCATTAATTTTTTTAAATATTTTTTCTCATGTTCTTGAGTGGATTCTATAACCGCTCTAGACTCAGAATGCCATGTTTTTGAGACACCTGTATACCTACGTGAGATCACAAACTCAGGTAGGTACCTATAATATTTATATACCTACATAAGTTAAATAATAAACTAGAAATTAATACATACAAAAATGATATTTTCCAGGGCATGAAGCTTCAGGGACGGTAGTTGAAGTAGGAAAGGATGTCAAAACTCTCAAAGTAGGCGACCGCGTAGCTATCGAACCGGGAATAACTTGTAGGACTTGCGAAGACTGCAGAAGTGGAAACTACCACCTTTGTCGTGACATGATTTTCTGTGCCACTCCTCCTTACGACGGAAATCTGGCCAGATTCTACGTTCACGATGAAGATTTCTGCCATAAACTACCCGATAACATGGATTTAGAAGAAGGTGCTCTCATGGAACCACTGTCGGTCGGTGTCCATGCTTGCAAAAGAGCCAACGTAAGAGTGGGATCCGTGGTACTGGTCCTGGGCGCTGGACCCATAGGTTTGGTATCGATGCTAACCGCCAAGGCCATGGGTGCTTCCAAAGTTATCGTAACCGATTTGGTCGACGTCCGTTTGAAGAAGGCGAAAGAAATCGGAGCTGATTATGTTCTGAAGATGGACAAAGACATGACCGATGACGACATCGTCAGAAGCATTGTTGATATCTTGGGCCAAGAACCAACCATCACCTTGGAATGTACTGGAGCTGAACAGTGTGTTAGGACATCGATGAGGGTACCCATGACCAGCTTGAAATTCCCTCAGTCTTCACTTTTCGTTGTCGAATTTCAGGTCACAGCTCCAGGAGGTGTCGTCATCCTAGTCGGATTGGGCAAACCGGAAATGACCATTCCTTTGGCCGGAGCTCTAACCCGTGAAGTTGATATCCGGGGAGTATTCAGATACAACAATGAGTATGTTTGAATTTTATTAATCTTTGACCCTACAGATATTATATATTAGGTACCACTGCCTAACTCTTGTTTGTCTTATTAATATGTCCAAGTAAGTAGGCATCATTATTTTTTACTTTCAGTTATCCAGTGGCAATTGAATTGGTGAAAACTGGACGAGTCAATGTAAAACCTTTGATCACCCACCACTATAAAATTGAAGACACGCTGAAGGCCTTCCATACCGCAAGGAGTGGAGAAGGCAATCCCATCAAAGTTTTAATCCATGCTAATCCTAATTGGAAATCTTAATTATTATGTTTCCAGTCTACCTCTATAATAAAATAATAGGTAGTTTGAGTCTATAATTTTTTGGTTGTCGTAATTTTTCAAACCAATAATCGCTGTTCTCGAAACATTTTAAATATGGTTTTCACGGCAGGCACAAAACCTACATGATCGAGGCGTATTTTCGAACTTGTGCGCGAAGAAATGAAGTTTGGGACTATAGGTGCGTTCAGTCAGCTTAAGGTGGGCTCAAGGTGAGTTTAGTCAGCTTGGTTTTAGTTTTAGTCGTAGTCGTTGTCGTAAATTTGAAAGTAGAAAGCACGGGTCATATGCGCGGCGTTCATACAGAGTTTTAGTTTTAATTTTAGTCGTAAGAATTCCGAACTTTGTCGTGAGATACCGACTTGCAGGTTGCGTAATTACCAGTATAAGGTATGAGCATGGATGGTGATGGTAATGGGTTGTATGTATTGATAAAAAAAATAGCATAAGCATTTTCTTCGATTTCAGAGGAGTTGTACTCCTCATAAATGTAAGCAAATACTTATTTATGCTTATTTTTTGACGAGTTTTGATATTAATACTATCCATTATGAACACGGACCGTATGAAGATGAAGGTTCGCGCAGTATAGGTGCGTTCAGTCAGCTTATTTAGCCGCAAGTTTTAATTTTAGTCGTAAGCGCAGCGACGCCCATTGGCTCTTATGAACCAGCCTCCGCAGAACAGCCAATAAGCGATGCAGCGCTTCCGACTAAAACTAAAATTGGGGCTAAATAAGCTGACTGAACGCACCTCATCATTCGAGCTCCTATTGGTCAATTCTTACGACTAAATCTTGCTGTATGAACGCTCTTCTCTGTTACGACAACGACTAAAACTAAAACAGCGACTAAATAAGCTGACTGAACCCACCTTTATTTAAGGTGCGTTCAGTCAGCTTATTTAGCCGCAAGTTTCAATTTTAGTCGTAAGCGCAGCGACGCCCATTGGCTCTTATGAACCAGCCTCCGCAGAACAGCCAATAAGCGATGCAGCGCTTCCGACTAAAACTAAAATTGGGGCTAAATAAGCTGACTGAACGCACCTCATCATTCGAGCTCCTATTGGTCAATTCTTACGACTAAATCTTGCTGTATGAACGCTCTTCTCTGTTACGACAACGACTAAAACTAAAACAGCGACTAAATAAGCTGACTGAACCCACCTTTATTTAAGGTGCGTTCAGTCAGCTTATTTAGCCGCAAGTTTTAATTTTAGTCGTAAGCGCAGCATCGCTTATTGGCTGATCTGAGGAGGCTGGTCCATGACAGCCAATGAGCATCGCTGCGCTTACGACTAAAACTAAAACTTGCGGCTAAATAAGCTGACTGAACGCACCTTTAGCCGCAAGTTTTAATTTTAGTCGCAAGCGCAGAGACGCCCATTGGCTCTTATGAACCAGCCTCCTCAGAACAGCCAATAAGCGATGGAGCGCTTACGGCTAAAACTAAAACTGCGGCTAAATAAGCTGACTGAACGCACCTTAAGTTTAGATTTCCAGCAGCACTTTCCGGATTTTGCAGTAGTACCAGGTAAGTTTTATAAGTGTCTTACACATTGCGTCAGTCGTTTCGTGAAACTGGCTCTGTGACACACAAACAAGTGGCAAAGTCCTCGCGGGGGTGAGTCTCATGAGCGCATTTTCGGAGTGCAGATGAGTACACTGTTCATTGTAACCTATAAACAGATTGTCTCAAAACTACCGGGTGTTTATAAACGTCTGTGATCGCATCGCCTTTGGAATCCGCTCTCGATCACTACAATTGCGCCTGTTATTACTACGTTTTTCGGCTTGGCCCAAGCCTGCCGCGATCACAGTCTCTTATAAACACCCCGTACAACAAGAAATCATCAATCTTCATGAAAACACGAGTAGTCAATAATAAATTAAAACAACAGAATGACATCAGCCAAAACTAGAAAATATCCTGAATGAGTGAGAATTATACCTATATCGATCACAAGAACAGAGCCAGAAGCAGCTTGTTGAACTACAGCGCCGCTACTTGAAAATCGCATTAACATATAAGTGCATAAGTATAGATTCCGCATAAAAATTAGATATAATCTTCCTTGAGAATGAATCAATCAGGTTGATTTTTTCACGAAAAATTTCTTCATATCTCTCTGCATCTTTCGTTCGCTGGATGTATACATGTACCTAGAACAGTTTGTAAGATTCCTCGATGTGGAAGTTTACACTGTAGCGTTAAAAACCGACAAATGTGAAATCGCGGGGAAAGGTGCTGGTAAGCCAACCATTCGCACAGAAGAAGTTATTAATGACGTTCGTCAACGTATGGACCAAGAGCCTAAAAAACCTTTGAGACATCTCTCTCAAGAAATTGGACTCTCTTTGGGAACATGCCAGAAGATTGTCGAGAAAGACTTGGCCATGAAATCATACAGAATGCAGTCATATCAAGTCCTATTCCCTATTCCCGGCAGACCACCCCAGACGTAGACGTCTTCCGTATTGCCACTGGGTTTGTGGATAGTTTGATGAACGACAACCTGATGAACTTGACTTTTTTTACTGACGAGACGTGGTTCCATCTTTCGAGGTACGGTTGTGGCCAAATTAAAGTGGACGATAATGTCAACGAGTTGGCGTGCTGTCATGCGACGTTCAGGACAGAATCCTGGAGAATCTGTCAACTGTCGTCCACTTTAAAAAGTCCGCAATAGTACACCAATTCACAAAATCAACGCCGATTTACACAAAAACGTGAACTTATGGCAGATCAGAGATCAGTAATATGGGATGTAACTTGTCAAAGTTTGACAAATTATGACGGCTTTACAGAACTTCGTATGTCGCCGGCAACAGCGTCGCTGGTCATGGTCAATAGGATTCGATCTGCCTGTACAGTGTACTCCCCTTCCCCTACCTCCCTCCATAATTCCCGCGACACGAGTCGTGTCGTTCAAATTATTCAACTACAGTGGAGTGGGGGATTGTCGCCGGCGACATACGAAGTTCTGTAAAGCCGCCATTATGCTGGCCTTACAATAGTCTTTTTCGAGCGAATAACCGTTCATGACCGGTTGGTTATTAGCGGTTGATATAAAATTGACAGATACTGTCATTTTTTTGACCTTTGACATTTCTCGCTAAAACGTTGCGATTATAACTTTGGTTATCAGCATTTGGCGGGAAAAGAGGGACTAATAGCTACAAATAGTTACGTACTTGTACTTGTCTCTGTTACGTACCGTGTAGGTAGGTACTTAAACCATTCGTAATCTAGGATAGCTTTGAAGATGAAAAATTCAGTCATTCAGCCAATCCAGTCACTTGAATCGATGAACATTTCGTTTCCGAAGTAACCCCTGATTACGAATTTTGTGCATCACACGTGTATCGTGATCACATCACACATACAATTTTTATGAAATCCTGTTTGTTTTCTTGTTCATGGTGTAGGTAATACCGAAGGAACAATAAATATATTGAATTGAATTGAAAATCAACTATTCATATTTCTACTATAAATAGGAGGTATGACAAGTACTGCTTTCAGAATTGAACCACAACAGGCGGCCATCGGACATCTGAATTATCCGATGTTCTTGTGGGTCCATCACAGATGAGTCCATCGTCTTCGATTCTTCTTCCCTCGTCGCCAAGTCAAGTTGTCAAGTTTTTGAGGTTAAGTTAGCTACGTCTGCCGTTTGAAAATTCTGGACCTATAACCAAGTGTAACCGGTCATGAACGGTTACTCGCTCGAAAGACTATTAAGCAGCAAATGCTGCAGCTTTTTTTGCTGCCGAGCTCTCATTGGTCAAATGTTGGTCACTGACAGCAATAATAGGCATCAGTTCCAATCAGATGCTCAATGTAAGGCCACCATTATGGAGCAGCAAATGCTGCAGCTTTCTTTGCAGCAGAGTTCTGATTGGAACTGACGCCTGTTATTGCTGTCAGTGACCAACATTTGACCAGTGAGAGCTCGGCAGCAAAAAAAGCTGCAGCATTTGATGCTCAATGTAAGGCCCCCATCATGGTGGCCTTACATTGAGCATCAAATGCTGCAGCTTTCTTTGCAACAGAATTCTGATTGGATGGGCAAAATTCAAAAAGTTTTGCCGCCATACTGCTAGCCAGCCAACTTCTTCAGCAGCATGGCGGCAAAAATTTTTGAATTTTGCCCATCCAATCAGAATTCTGCTGCAAAGAAAGCTGCAGCATTTGCTGCTCAATGTAAGGCCAGCATTATGGTGGCCTTACATTGAGCATCAAATGCTGCAGCTTTTTTTGCTGCCGAGCTCTCACTGGTCAAATGTTGGTCACTGACAACAATAACAGGCGTAAGTTCCAATCAGAACTCTGCTGCAAAGAAAGTTGCAGCATTTGCTGCTCAATGTAAGGCCAGCATTAGGGTTTCCAAACTTTCGTTGTCTTTTTCTACCGTGACGTCATGCATAAGCTGGTTTATCGAGGTCATCGTATTGACACACGACGTTTCGTTTCTGACCGATAACAACACTACCCAAAGAAGGAAAAAGGACCACCAATAACCTATTTTGTAGGTGTTACCTTGTTTCTGGTGTCACTTCACTGTGTTTTATGGGGTGGAAAAATATTTTATTTTATGTGTTTTTTCTATCTCCTAAAATTGGAAAGGTCATTACTTTTTTAAAGTAATTTGCCCAGCTCTGCAAGGTACCGCTGCAGATATTCGTTTGTTTTTGACATTACTCAGTCAAATCTTGAGTTTAACACAATTATTTTTTTGATAAAGCTACAATAAATTATCTATACCTACAGCCTACAGGTGTCTCAAAAGCATCGCATTTCGAGTCTACAGCGATAAATGGAATCTACTCAAGAACACGAAAAAAATACTCAAAGAAATGTGACGTTAATTTTTGAAGATATGGGGGATCAAAGGGTGGGACTTCGCCCCTTTCTATTTTTGTAAGTTTCAATGATTTTGGGGAACTGTTTGTGATAAGACTGCTCAGTAAAAATTATCAACCACTGGATGCGCACTGAACTTTTATTTAATATACAGGGTGATTATTAAATGTCAAAAATTCATTTTCCTTTAACAGTTTCTCAAAATCACTTTAAATAATAAAAATAGAGGGAGGCGAAATTCCACCCTTTGACCCCCCATATCTTAAAAAATATACGTCACTAATTTCTTTGAATATTTTTTTCGTTTTCTTGAGTAGATTCCATTTATCGCTCTGGACTCGGAATGCGATACTTTTCAGACACTCTGTATAATTTATTACAACTAAAGAAATTGCCCAGAGAATGGGGCCTTGCAATTGACCTTTCCAATTTTAGGAGATAGAAAATACATGGTTTTTCGAGGTCACCTTTGACGTTTTGACGTTTATGACGTTTGGACGGTTCGTTTCTGACTTTTGCGGGAATTTTGAATCGGTTAGCTATACTGTTCCCATTATCACGTGGGGAAAGTCACTAGAGCCCATAAGGGAGTTTTTAATGGACGAAGTAATAGAGTTTTTTCGTAGTAAGATGCACGTGTCTGGTGCAGCGTGATCCCTGCTGGTGCTGGTGCAGCCACACTTCCATCAAGTTTGGGTCTTTCGTGAACCGGTGCATGGTTATGCTGGGTGTATTCGTCTTATTCTCGACTCGCATAGAGCGACACAACTGGACCATTTCTTATCTTCTCAGTTTTCCACTACATATAACACACTTATTGGTAAGAACGAGGGTAAGAACAAGTGAAATCATGAAATCCATGCTGAAATCAAATAAATACACGACAGAGCGCTTGTCAGATTCGAAAAATTTCCCATTGTCAGAAACGAAATGTCATATCTCAAGAAACATAGGGCGCTTTCCAATAACTGCGACAAGACGGATACACAATGTCAAAGTGCACTTTCCAGCTCAATTCTAAACTCAGCCTCGCCAATGTTTCGATTGTGTCGACATGTGGTGCTATTACTGCTATTGGAACGCTAGCTGTGTCAAATTGTGTCCAAATGTGTCGAATTGTGTCCTTATACGCCTTATTGGGAAGCGCCCAATGACCTCGATTAACCATATCTTATACGCATGACGTCACAGTAAAGAGAGACAACAGAAAATTGGAGACCTCAATTGAAAACTCAACGTGAGGTCGCCACTACTGTAGGGGGCGCCTACTTCGATGAAGCGGCCGTAACGACGGGAAAGACAGGGGAGTTTGAGTAGTTTGACCAGTAACTGACAGTGACTGGAGACGTCAAGCAAGAAACAGAGGTTATTCAAATTTCAAATCAAGACATAAAATGACAGACGTCGGTCGCTGAAGCGTCAACGCCGTCAGAATTGTCGAATTTGCCCCCAACGGTTGTGGCGCCCTCGGGGGGGTTGGCGCGCAACCATTTAGTCATTTAGTCCGTCATCTACCTTGCTACCTGCGATTTACGTGTGTGGTGGACCCATTTGCAGTTACGCCACTGGCAGCAATTTCAGCAACAAGAATGGGGAAGTGTACAATGCGTGCTTTCCACCTAGCCCCAAGTTCGGTACACCTGCCATTTACGCATGTTCGGGTGCCAAACGGGGCTTTCCATCTACGTGTTCCAACTCGGTTCTGCGCCGTTCATTGGATCACCTAAAATTTTGTGCCACACCATGGAACATGTGAACATGTGCCGTCTGGTGGTATTTGTATCGTCTAGGTGGAAAGCACCGAGTGTAAACTTACCTCGGCTCTAAGCCAATGAAAATCGAGAACAAACAAACACTCCCTATCTAAACGTACGCTCATGGAACAGAGTAGGTATTCTTGAAAGTGTGGGAGAAACTCCATGGGATTAAAATACACACTCCGCAGTACACTGATGTAGCCTAAAATCGTGGTTTTTAGGCAACTTTCGCTACAACAGCGTAGTACGGATCATATAAAACTCCTCCTTTTTTTTGCAAAAACTTCTGGACAATCCGCAAATTTTATTTTAAAATATCATTACATATACACACGGTTCTGAGGGGTTTGCCAATTTTTTTGTTTGGATTTGCGTGTGGCCGGTATCCGTACCATAACCAAAAATGTTACACACTGGAAAGTAATTTTTTTCTTCTGTAATATGTAATAAGAGATTTTGACACACTCTTTGACCCCCCATATCTTCAAAAATTAAAGCCCTAAAATGTTTTAAATATTTTTCTGATATTGAAGTATTTCTCTAAACTGTCGTTGACTCTGGACCGCGAGTTCTGGGACCCTGTATATCCTCGTATATGTGCGTTCATGTGTGTTCAGGTAAGGCCATGGGCTATTCATTGGAGCCGAAATTTTTCTTAGAAATCCTCCCATCATTTGGAGAATTGCGTTAAAAAGATACGATTTGGACTCCAAGTTTATTATTAGTAAAGAACTAGTGTAGGTACTGAACCTATGATAGAAGTTGTAGCCTCGGTTGTAGCCATTAATAAAAAAAAAAAAGCTGACAGATTTTTAAAAACTTTTAATTTATAAACTGCGACTTGGTGGAAACTTTACAAAAATTGATTGCTTTGAAAAACAGAATACATAATACATGGCAAAACAGGCAAAACTATCAACATTTTATCATTATCTGCCATTCAGGTTTTTCCAAATCTTGTGCACCTTAGAAGTATCATCAAACAAACTCCTTACCATTGCCACTTGAATGCATCCCACCACGAACATGATACAAATCTGAATCATGGAAAATGTATTGACTTTGAAAAAGTTTTCTTCAGCTATATTTCTGTCCCTGGCCTCGGCAGATTTCATCAAATCCTGAAGGTGTCGCACCTTAGTCAGATGGATTCTCACACTGTTCATGACATCTTGTATTTCTTGAACTGTCATTTCATAAACTTCCTCAGCCCTGAGGCCCTGAATTTCGAAGTGTTCACCTTTGCCACCCCAATCGGAGTCATCACTTCCTTCGATGATCAGCTCAAAGAACACAGTTTTGGCATTATATGAGCTGAAAGTATTATCGAAGCAGAACTTGTAGTCACCTTCGGTTTTGACGTCGTGGCGATGGTTGTTCTCGGACTTTTTGAAATCTCCAACCAAAATCCGTCCATTTGGATCCAACAAATGGAAAGTGATGTCTAAATCGCCATGTCCTCCGTCTATGACCTGGTATTCGATATCTATGACGTCTCCGACTTTCGCAGGTTGAAAAAAGCAGTCTTCTTTCCTCGCATCTATATTTATTGTCAGTTCTCGTTCCAGGCAAATTACACCTTCAATCAAGATCAACATGAAAACTAAACTGGCGCTTCTGCTCATTGTGCTTTGACCACTTGAAGTTTCGACTAGTATTTTGCTATGGCTTTGGATTTCTCACTACTATTATTATTTATCAGCGCAGTAGTGCATTTATCACTTAATCATCACACTTTAATCATCATGAAAAATATTGGTTATGGCATGTTATGTTTATTCGTCATTGTGTTGTTTGGCGCCATTTTGTTTCTATAAACAGTGTTGCCAAGAGTCGAACATACAAATGTCATCAACAGAATTGGTGATTTTGCGTTGGCCTCGTTGGCTGTTGTGCTAGAGTGACAGCTTTTCGTGGTTCTCGTTTCGTCCGGCCTCGTCCATTTTGTCAGATTCTTCTGCGGAAGTACCTACGTTAGTGGTAAAAAGTGTTGCATGTTCCCCGCATTTCTTCATTTAAAACTGTAAAATGGGTCGCATGCACGCTCCTGGGTAAGTAATTTCTTATATTTTCCAAAATTGCTCATATTTTCAGCAAGTTTTGTGCATGTTAATTTGGGGGTTATGTAGCCACATGGCAGCTCTGCATTTTCTGTGTTTCTCATTGCAGAAAGGGTATTGCCCAGTCGGCGCTGCCCTATAGACGCACAGTCCCAACTTGGCTGAAGGTTACACCTGACGAAGTCAAGGATTTCATCTTCAAACTTGGCAAGAAAGGATTGACCCCGTCACAAATCGGTAAGTCTTTATGTTCTCATCCAAAGAATTCCAGCTAAATTGCGCGATGTAAACAGGTGTGGCTTTGAGGGACTCCCATGGCGTCGCTCAAGTCAGGTTCGTGAACGGCAACAAGATTTTGCGTCTCATGAAGGCGTTGGGTCTGGCCCCTGATTTGCCGGAAGATCTGTACTACTTGATCAAAAAGGCCGTGGCCATCCGTAAGCATTTGGAGCGCAACAGGAAGGACAAGGACAGCAAATTCAGGTTGATCCTGGTTGAATCACGCATCCACCGATTGGCCCGATACTACAAGACCAAGAGTGTTCTGCCACCAAACTGGAAATATGAGTCCAGCACTGCGTCCGCTTTGGTCGCTTAATTCCTTATTATTTGATAAATAAGATACAAATGAATAAAGTATTTGTTCATTATCCCACTTTTTCTTTATCTTCTGTTAGCCGCAATAAATTGTTGTCAATCAAGCAGTACGTTTTGAAAAGTATGTAGGAAAGTTAGTGAACTGTACACTGAGAGTTCCCCGCTGGAAGTTTCCACATTGGAATAACAACGCTTTTCATGAAATACTATTATTTAATGAAATTGCAATAGGTTCTCCAACTTGGCAAACAACAATTTGCAATAAATTCCGCCAGAGGCGTGGGAATCAAGTTTTTTCGCCCAATAAACACCAAGAAGAACTTTAAACAAAAAAGATTCCAAGATGTCTACATTTATGTTGTACGATTTGAAAAACTCGGAAAATGAGCCTGCTTCACTCGTCAGCGCTGCAGCAGGATAGTACATTACGTAACAAGATGTTACAAATTTAATACTTGCTAGTAATTAAACTTGAAACCAAAATGACTTAATCCCACAGATATTAAAACAACTGCCCATAAGGTAGGCCACAGCTTGGAAAGTGGGTCGGGGTTATAAGTGAACGATATTTTACAAAAAAAAAAACAAAGGGTGCCACCTGTGTGAATACACTACCTTATAGGGATGTCCAAATGTTGTCGGTGAATCGATTAGTGCTAATCGAATCGAATCGTAATCAATAGTTTGATTCGATTAATAAATCGTATGAAATTAATCGATGCATCGAAAAGAACCGATCTTAGTGCATTCAGTTCGGCGGGGCAACTTATTTAGGTATGTGGTGTTGTGGTGTTGATAGATGATGCCCGTGGCGAAAAAAAAAATAAGAATAATAATAATGTTGACAATAGTAAATGATTTTTTATCAATAGTCGACACAAATGACCAGAAAATTGAACGGCTTTTCGGAATCAACGAGTGTTGTCGCGTGCGTAATAATCGAAACAACAATCACATTAGTTTGAATCGATTCACTAAATAATCGTATACAGTTGAATCGATTCAACTTTTCAGATGCATCGTTTTCATTGAATCGATTCAAGTATGAATCGAATCGAAGTTGGACATCCCTACTACCTTAATCGGCACAGGACAATGACAGTTATTGCGGGCGGTTGGATGTGGAGACTGAAGACTAGATAAGTGGTAACACAACAGCAAAAATTTGAATAGTTTAATAATGAAACAAATAGGCAATAGGTGATACAAAATAACATAAACCTTAAATTCTAAAAAAGAGACTCACAAATACACATGAGGTAGGACAATCAATTGACGATAGTCGAAGCGTTCGGGTAACTACTTGGTGCGTAGGTAACGCTTGAAGTAACTACGAGATAGATTCTAGTGCTCAACGGTGTCGCTTCCGGTCCAGCGATGAATGGTGTTTTCCGTGTTTTGATTAGCTAGCGTAGAGATTTAGCGTGAATAGCGTACGCACGTAATTGACGTAAATCGGAAGTACGTCAGTACGTCCTGTGAGCATGAATTACGTCACCCTGAAGTTCCCAACATGAAGCATGAAGAATGAAGCGTAAAGTCTGAAGCCCATGCACGCCTAGAAAAAGGAACGCATTCGCTGTTGTTGCTAACAAAAATTTGAAAGTATACCTCTTTTGGACTTCTCTCAGATTTGAATAAAACCTCGACAAAACAATACCGGTAGGTACTATAGATTTCGAAAATCGGTGCCTATGGCGCGAAAGTGTGTATTATGCTAGGAGGTATTATGGTATTAAACCTTCTCCTAAAAGAACGAGAATCCACGTTTACCATCACGTACATCACTTCAGCGCATACATGAGAACGCATACCTGCAGAGCGCGGTAATTTCAATTTTGACGCATGAAGTGTCACTGTCAATGGCAACTGTCCATCAATAATTGAAATGTAAACAAACATAACCTCCTAAACATACTATCACGTAGTAAACTTAAGTACAACTTACTGGCCTTGTTTACGCGAGGTTTAAAACTGGTGTTGAGGTCCGTAACATCAATGTTATCGTCCGCATAAACACCTCTAAACGCAAGTTTCGCAACAGCTGTTAAGCTTAGCTAAATGTGATTTTAAATTGCATTTAGTAAGCAAACAAGTGTTGGCAATCGCACGAAAACGCCCATGCCCATCCGCAGTACACTGATGTAGCGAATGTTGCCTAAAATCGTGGTTTTTACTCACACGATTCAAGAATATCGGCCTAGGTTAAGGGGCTGTCGGCTGTCATTTTTGTCGGCGCGCGTAAACACTCCTAACTAACCACTGTTAAAATCTCTGCTAAGCCTCGCGTAAACAAGCTCACTATCTCGTAGTAAACTCTAGTGATGTAAATTCTCGTTACTTTCAGGTAAGTAATCGGTACTTTTCGATTTAGTAATCGTTACTCAGTAATCGTTACTGATTACTTCGAGGAAAAGTAATAGGGGGGCGATTCCTACCGGAAGAAACTGGCGGGTCCTCCCGGTGAAGCGCCGCAGAGGACATTTTTTGCAATAATAATACAAATAATATTGATAATAATAACAACCAAAATTTGGTATCTTCAGGGAAAAAATGCCGCTGCAAATTGTAACTCTTCATGTCCTAAGCCCGCCTAATTATTCAAATTCAAATACTTACTTCCCGCTCATTTGAATTCTCATACTCGGATTGGCCCGCGCTGTCATCTAGTAGAAGGCAAAGAACCCCACGCTGATAGTTCGATTTGACGTAGCTTAATATTACACTTGTAAAAATAGAAATGAAACCAGAGTAATACCTTTCATGAGCACTTTATTCAAGTTCAGTTATTGAACGAGAATTGCCATTGAATTCGGTAAATTTGCATGTCCTTTCAGTGAGTGACTTGATGCAATGTTTTACACAGAAAGCGGAGTCGTGTTCGTACTTCCATCACTTTTTGTTCAGTTTGATTTATGTTTGTGTTAGAGTAGGGTTAATTAAACCTCGTAATGAGAACAGATTTGTTGAAAGGACGTTCCAGGTCACCTGTAAAACGCCAGCCTCTTTTGGGACTCGTCGTCAACTCTTGACATAGTTATTTGGCAATTCACGTTTCCCGTATGTGGATATACGAGTACGCATAAAAGTACGCATGTTGGTATGGTATCGGCTGGCTAAGGTTACGGCTGTTTGACAGTGACAATATATTTGAACTAAATTGAATTATTATTTGAACAACAATAATAATAACAATACCAACAATATTAATCAAAAAAACAAAGCAAACAAGATAGAAGCAAGGCTCAGAGAATAGGGCACGGGCCACGAGGGTATGCAACCCGATATCTGGAGGAACTGGTGGCGCTCTCTGCCAGCTAATAGCACAAGTTCATGCGTCAATCTACTCAATAAGTCAAATTAGAACCATCAACGCATCAACGTCAATTAAAAAATTCAAAACTCGTTGGAAAAGCCGGGGTATTTGTTTGTTTTCGCTACTTTTCATCATGCTTTCACTGCAGGTAAATGATATTGATCGTATTTTATTTATTGTGTCTTTGCTTGGTAGAAGATTTTACGAAATCTGAAATTCAGCATCAATTTGCAGTTTGTCCAGCCTCACGTTGAGTTGAATCATTTAGTGCTCTCTTCCTTCACGTTCGAATTTCGAAATGGAGTATCTGAATGCCTGAACCGTAGACCCATACAATTTCGTGATCGATGATCGATCACGACTGCTCCATGAAGTAGTGGACTGGATGGGATTACTGATGCTGACTGGACGTGGTGACTTTAGAATGCACGAATTACTACTATTGGGTCAGACCGACGATGGTACCTAAATCTCCTCTTTGCCAAGAACCAGACGATCCAAATCACCGCATCTGGCGCTGCCAGTGCCCACTGCTCACTTCACCAGGCAGGAGTGCAGATCACAACTGACAGCATCCGCATGGCCCGATCGCTCCAGAGCCTAGTACTCTCTTGAAGACCTTGATGGCCAGAGACCACCTGGACCTGCTGCAGCTGTACGCTGACTACCTAGTAGGACCGATGTATATTTACGGAACTTTTATTGCCTTTGAATAATTGTTTAAACTGTTATTGTCAAGTATTCCTTGTATTATACAGACCACTGTTGATGGTGGTAGGACGTTATTATTAATAAATTCTTTCTCTAATATCAGTATTCAGTATTCAGATACTATATACATTTGTTATAATGGCGGCACCTTAAATCTGTCCTGCGCGTTACTTGTACATATATTTTATTATTCCACTACAAGATATTATTATAAACATAACGTTCAACGTCCTCTCTTCTCGAAAGGCCAAAGCCAATCTGGAACTTGGAGATGTCGCTTCTCTAGGTAGGATCCAGTCTGGCATTTATGAAAATAGATCACATCGGTCCTACTATGGGCAGTAGGCAGTCAGCGGTCAGCTGCAGCAGGTCCAGGTGGTCTCTGGCCATCAAGGTCTTCAAGGGAGTGCTAGGACTGCTAGGACTGCTAGGCTCTGGAGCGATCGGGGCAAAGCGAATGTTGTCAGTTGTGATCTGCACTTCTGCCTGGTGCAGTGGGCACTGGCAGCGCCAGATGTGGTGATTTAGATCGTCTGGTTCTTGGCAAAGAGGAGATTTAGGTACCATCGTCAGTCTGACCCAATAGTAGTAGTTCGTGCATTCTAAATTCACCACGTCCACCACCACCTCCACGCTGGACAAACTGCAAAGCTAAATTTCAGATTTCGTAAAATCTTCCACTAAGCAAGACACAATAAATAAAATACGATCAATATCATTTACCTGCAGTGGAAGCATGATGAAAAGCAGCGAAAACAAACAAATACCCCGGCTTTTTCAACGAGTTTTGAATTTTTCAATTGACGTTGATGCGTTGACGGTTCTAATTTGACTTATTGAGTAGATTGACGCATGAACTTGTGCTATTAGCTGGCAGAGAGCGCCACCAGTTCCTCCAGATATCGGGTTGCATATACCCTCGTGGCCCGTGCCCTATACCGCGAGAAAGATAGGTTAACGTCAACGTCGACAGTGAACGGCTGACTTTTAAAATTTGACAGACTGCACTTGACGTCCACTTCACTACAGTGTTGTCAGAATTCCTTTTCTCAATAGTTCAATTTTAATGGGAAATATAAATAATTTAGAAAATAAAAATACCGTTTATTGTTTGTTAAACTGTTATGTCAAAAACTTTTTGGAATTTGTGACTGTAAATAATATTTTCAAAGCCTATTTTATTCAAATCGAGGATTGATTTGGCAACGTATGCGTCAATCTATGCGCTGGAAGTATGCTGTATCCCTCTTTTACTACTCCATTAGATACCTGCATAGCGCCATCTCACTTGCACGACACGGGAAACGTGAATTGCCCAGTATTTTGAAACCTGTAAGCAACGTCATCCTTACCCAGTAACCTGAAAGTAAGGACCTTTCACGATGGGCCAAATTCCATGACAGGAGACTTAGTTCATTCCTTACGTTAGCAGTCAAACCCACTCTAGATGATTATTAGGGTAGCTGAACAATTATGATTCAAGTACGAAAAACAATCCAGTTTCAAATTCAATTCGTCTGATCTTGGAGGACTCACTTTCGAGATATGCAAATTAGTTTAAAGAATTCCAATGGTAATTCCAACCCAATAGAATTTAGTAATTTGTGAAAGTTTATGTGCATTGGTAAATTATTATTTCATTCTTAAGTTTCTTTTCAAAAACATGTATAAATTACTGACTTAGGCAAAAGTTCAGTATGATCGCAAACAAACAGATTATTTAATAAATGGCGGAACTTTACTCTTTAGGTCGTCTTCGGTTCTTCGGTTTATACCTGCCGGGGTCGGAGGTAGTCTCTGGTCCGGACGCGACAACGGGGGTAGGCTGTCGGTGGTGGGCACCTCGTCCATGGCTAGCCGGAGATTCTTGAGTCGGTAACGGGGACTCGGTGGCTGCGAGGCAGGCGGAGTAGTTCCGTGTGGGAACCGGGTCGGCTGGTGCCGCGGAAGGTGTGGGTCTCGGCGAAGGGGGTGAGGGCGGTTTTTCTCAACTTCCTCTCAGTAGCTCGCCGGGAACCATCAACCATAAGGTGGTCAACCTGGGTGCTTTCTGCTCGACTCCGGGTAGCTCAGCCCTATAAGACGAACGTAACCCTCCACCGCGACCTCGCAAAAGGTCCTTGGTCCGCTAGAAATATACGCTTATATAAGAAAACTTCGTATTTGCATCTTTCTTGCGTAAGTTAAGATTAGGGCTTCTACTTTAGTCAAGGGGTGTCGCGGGGGAGTTATTCATCTACATGATTCAAAGGCAACAGAAGTGTTAGTTGTTTCCTTCTATCGCAGGGAATGATATGGACTCAGAGGGCGTTCGTTCTTTGTCTAACGGTGGAATAGGGATACAACTTTGTGGTATGCAAACGGTTTCGGAGAAGGCACAAAAGGACTTAACGGAAGCGCTAAAACAACAACATCACCGCTTTGGATGGTCCGGTCCTTGTCTGACTGGCGTACTACTTGTCTCTGCTCTCTGTCTCTTGCAGCCCCGCTATCCGATTGGCTGAGCGCCGAGCGGGTGTTGGAACGATGGCTCGGTGGTACGCTTCGGCCTGCGTCTCGCTTGCTCTTGTGCTGGTGGACTGAAACAGAGAATGGTTAGGATCGCGGTGCTCTTCGGACCGCCGTTTCTCTTTTCCTCCGGTCAAAACCTCGGTCTCATAAGGGTGCGCTGAAGATGTGCGACGTGCTCTCGGAGGAGGTACGGGAAACCTCTCGAACCTCATCCTTCGGTGCACGGGGAAGAACCTCTCTGGCGCTTGCTGTTGTATGTTGGGTTGTCTAGTTTAAAGGGGCAAATTCGTAGGCGGTTTCAAAATTCATATTTTTCCTTTATAAGAAAGAACTAGAACAGATTAACCGAGAGATTAACATAAGACTGACTCTGAACATAATAACACTACTGATGAAAAAAAAAATTAAATTAAGAATTTTTTGGGTAGGTACTGAATGCGGAAATGCGGTCGCTTTTGAAGTAGGTAATCATTTATGAAAGTAACGAATACTTTATCAAATGAGTAATCGGTACATCGGGTCCCGGCGAGTAACGATTACAAAAGTAACGAATCAGTACTACCCGCCCATCACTAGAGAAACTCCCTCTCCAGCCACGTCTCCACTCTCCACTTTACTACGTGATAGTAAATCGTACTAAAGTTCTCCTCCCCACTCAACTTTGTGGTAACTACTATCACGTAGTTAATTCAAATTTTATTTTAATAAATTATATGCCCCTTCAGCCGCTTCGTAACCAACCAACCACCGAACCAGCCAGACAGAGGGCAGAATCCAGTCCAGACTCCAGCCAGAGGCTACAGCTACACATACACAACAATCATAACCTCAAAAATGGCTGTGAAAGCAACTGTGGCAGATATTTTACGCTCATCCCAACACGATGAATCGTTCGTCAAAGAAATGCAAGACACCCTGCAATCGATTTTGAAAATGCTTGGTTCGAAAAACAATCCAAATCTGCGACGCGCCATTCCTGGAGTTGCCAATTTTTGGTATTACTTCATGACCAGTTGCAGCAATTTACAGACATTAGGCGAAGAGTACGTGGGCTCTTTGCGGTTAAACAGCCACAGTAGGGTTCCTTCTAAACTGGTGTGTATTTTGATCTGAGATTTTTTTCAATAGGCCCAATTATAGTTTCTTTTCAGCTCCATTTCATGTGGCTAGCTATGTTTACTGCCGGAGAACCTGCCTTTGAAGGCTCCTTGAAGTACTTGAAAACCAAAAGCAATTCAAAATCACTGACACCAGAGGCACAAGATTTGTTTTTGAAAATAATAGTTTTCTGCCAGAGGCACACTGAAGATTTCAAAAGACTACACAAATCGCTTTTTTATATAAATGGGGATTACCTGAGGATATCAAATCGTCTCACAGGAATCAGATATGTAAAGATCTGAAATTACTGCGAAAAGATATATAAAGTGAAATGTTTGTTTCAGTTTTTAGTCAGGCCATGGATGGAGGATAATACATTTAATGGCAGTTTCATGATACTGGGATATGCAACTTTGTTTTACACGGTGCTCAATTTTATGCGAAAGATGTGGATTGCTGAGAGTGAAAGAAATGCTCCTGAAATTAGTTCCATTTTGAATATTTCACATAAAAGTTGTATCTTGTGTGCTGAAAGTCGTAAAAACGTTTCAGTCACGCCCTGTGGGCATATATTTTGCTGGGATTGTATTCATAATAGCCTCCAATATCAGAAGAACTGCCCAGCTTGCCGAGAACTGGTAGAGCCAAACAGGATTGTTTTTCTACAAAATTATTTGTAACCAAAGTATAGCTATACTTCTATTATTGAAGAGTTGTTTTTGTAACCATTCTATGAATTGTATTTATTCCAAGTAATTAATCTGGGGGTTAATCACCAAATTTAATAGGATCTGTTTGCTCTGTGATAGAGCAGGGATGAAATTTGGCACATGTGGTCTTCGTCGTCTTCTCAAATGTAGACCTGGCGCCACGCCGAATTTTCATTAGGGAGCCTAGAAAACTGGGTGTAAAGTGAGTCATTTTTCCTTCATTTTTGAGCGTAAAGTAACTCTTTTTGACCGCGAGTCAAAATCTGCTAGTTTTGCGCCTGAGGTCTTTTTGCTTTTGCATTGTTGTAGCTATGTATGAAAGCTTCCAAGTTATGTGCTCCTCGTAAGCTTTCATGTAAAGTCTTTTCGACATTTTCGGCAGGATTTCTAACGTGGCGGCGCTTGCGGCCCCCGCTAGAACTGGGGGAGTACCCGAGTACACGACCGCACGAAATGTTCCAGTTGTCAGGAAGTAACTTCTTTCCAACAATGATGGCCACCTGAAACAAATACAACAATCACCTCTATACCTTTATTATGACGGCCATCGCACACCAGATTCAACGTCAATTTACATTTTACTTTTTTCGAATTATGAAATTGGAATCAAATAAACTGGGCTGTGCAAAAAATGTCTCGCTACGCTCCGCAGAACCTACATATCTCCGGGCCTAAAAATGAGGCTTTATGGTGGCCTTACATTGAGCATCAAAAAATGCTGCAGCTTTTTTAGCTGTGGTCACATGTTGGTCATTGACAGCAATAACAGGCGGCAGTTCCAATCAGAACTCTGCAGCAAAAAAGCTTAAGCGACACGTACACGCAAATCGAAACGAAAAAATAGGCAAATCACTCAGAATGGCGTGTGGAATGACAATCTAAAATAAAATTTGCGGATTATCCCAAGGATGGATTATCCATAAATTTTTGCAAAAAAAAATAAGAACTAGTTCAGTTTCTGGATGTTGTTGTATTGTTGGTTGCCTACATCACTTCAGTGAAAAATTAGATTAGGTACTTACATACAGTGACTTATGCAGAGCTGGCACGGAATAAAACCCACTTGAAAAACCCACCAGGTTTTTGACACAAAAACCCACACCAAAACTCTAATAAAAACCCACACAAAAATCCTGTGAAAAATGTGTTTTTTCAGTTTTTAGTACCTACTCTCTATATTGTGTCGTCTCAAACGAGTTTTAGGCCTAAGAAGAGTTTTGAAGAGGGTGATCCAAGAAAGTCTTTGTGTAACCAGTTATCAGCACTAACTTCGAAGAATACAAGTAAGCCGTGAAAGTGGCTGTCGTACAAACTCGCTTCCGATTTACAGACTTACAGAGGCCCTGTCGTTCATCGGTTGCAACCTCTCTGGTTGCAGCTGTGCATTGATTTGACAGATAGGCAATTTTTACAACAAAATATATTTAGATGGCGCCACACAAAAACCCATCAAAAACCCAAAAACCCACCCACTTTTTCTAAATATATGGGGTTTTGCCAGCCCTGGACTTATGGCACCAACAAAACAATGTTGCGCAATGTTGTGATTCTCTGATGTTGTGAGTGGCTTGAGATGGGCAAGTTCAATGTGGCGGCTTGAAAGTGACCGAAAAAGACATTTGACCTTGAAATTCCAATTATTCAAACCAGACATGAGTGTGATCCAAGTTTCAATGAAATCGGATCACTTTCTTGGAAGCTCCATATGGCGGCACCAAATGATCAATATCTTTGGCAATTTACCTTCGATTTTCAAAATTCAAAAACGTTACCTCTAACCTAATGAAGCTGAAGCATCAGTCTTTATAACTGTGATATTGGAATGCATAAAAAATTGTTTTTGGGAAATCGCGCTCGTACTGAACTTTCGTACTTCCATTGATCACCTGTAGAAACTTTATAAAACATTGTTCGTATTCGACGTGATCAAGGCATAAAAAACGAAAGATTGGGCTATATCGAAATTATCGAATACTGAAAACCGATATGAAATCGCTGACGGCAATCAAAAGCAAAAATTGAAACCGGGAGGCTCTTTGGTTACCCACATTTGAATCGCGCGCTACTATTGTAGTTCGGGTCATTTAATATTCAGAGGGCGCAACGATCACCTGTCACCCATTTGGGGCGCACTGCGTGCTTTCCACCTAGTCCCAAGTTCGGTACACTTGCCATTTACGCATGTGCGGGTGCCAAACGGTGCTTTCCATCTACGTGTTCCTACTCGGTTCTGCGCCGTTCATTGGATCATCTAAAATTTTGTGCCACACCATGGAACATGTGCCGTCTGGTGGTATTTTGTCGGAGATGTACTTCTCTAGTTTGTCTTTTTGTGTATCAGCGGCGCGCATGTATGAGTCTGAGCGTGCTGCAGCCCTGCGCTACTGGCATAGACAGACTTCGCCCGTGCTACCTCTGAGTGCAACACCTAAGTATTTGAGAAATCGTCTTTGATGAAATAAAGTTCCACGTTCATTAAATTTGATTATTTTCACTATCCCACAACAAAGAAGTGGCCAAGTCCAATAGGTTATGGGCCCAGTGCACGCTTCCACTGCGCTTTTCATTTTCGCATTGGATTGGCGCGTTTTCGAGTTTCAAAAAACGTGACCTTGTGCCCCACGAGTTACCGTCATGGCAGAGGGACGAAGTACCGTCATGGCAGAGGGACAGGTAAGCCAATCCTTTAGCCGGCTAAGAAATTAAATCATGATAAGTGTACACACGAGTTTGAGGTACACAAGAGATTTGATGACTGCAGAATTCGAGAGTATTCTTGAGAAATTCCCGAGTGGGGAGGAGCGGACAAGGAAAATGTGCCGTGCACAAGATCCATTGCTTATCTCCTTCTCTCTCGAACATTTAGAAGATGAGCATAAAAGTAACCCTGGCAATTGTAAGACACATGAATTTTCAATGGTAAATTTTGGTATTAAAATGAAAAAGAGTCAAAACACAAAATGCATAACAGGTGCACATTGCGGAGAATTCCAATCCACGCACCCTCTTAACTAAAACTCTCGAGCTTTCGGGTGGCGAAACCAATAGGTCACGCTGATTTCATGGGCCTTCCGGTCCTTTGGGTCGAGTGTGCATTGATACACATTCAGAAGAGCGCATTATTGCGAAAGAAGTCAAACAGAGAAGCTGTGTTGTTGTTTTGTGCATTGTAGGTACCTGTGAGTTATTTTGTGTGAATCGAGTACTACGATTATTAGGTGAGTTTATCTCATTGAGCATATCCTTTTGTTTGTATTGTTTTGAGTATCATTGCGTACGCGCATATTTAAATGGCATAGTCTTCAGCAATGCTCTTGCCTAAAGAAGTACACATTCTTGTTGTTGTTTGTCTTGTTAGTGACAGGAGAGAACTACTTAGGTGCCATTTTAGCCTCTGTAGCTTCATGGCACACTCTGCACTAGCTCCTGTAGCTGGAGCGGTACTTTGCTTGACCACGAGGAAGTACCATTGCACCCTTCAGTACAGGTTAAGTGGCGTTCAGGCTGATCACCTGGTTGTTGACAAATTTGGTATTTACTAGAGCTGGTCCGGGACCATTGCACAGCCCGCTGTAAATACTGGCCATGTATGTGGCGTAGCCTAGAGTTGTTGGGCTGGTGTACGACTTCTGGGGGAGGGGTGCCTGTACTGAGTTGAGAGTACACACCCATTGCACTACCGAAGTGGGGCAGAGAGTAACGCTTAAGTCTGAAGTTGAGAAGTCATTTGACACCGCATCAGGTACTCTTACCTTGCTCTGCATTACATGGTGTCGTGAAATGACCAGTAATAAAGTGTGAATACAACGCTAAGAATGAAAGGGTTGCTCACAGCGGTTTTTATTTTCAGGTAAACGCAATCCAGAGTCATCCTGAGTTCAGTCCTGTCTTCCACGGGCCTGGTTATCAAGTATTTTTAGTATTAACGTAATTTTAGTCATTGAGTTACCCGTGAAGTGCCATTTTTATTAATAGAGTTGAATTAGCGAAAGTGATTGCATTTATTATTTTCGATTATCTGCAGTCATCCTGACACCTCGACAGTAATTAATTCACATTTATTGGGCATCAATCAAATATGTTGCCTCCGCAAGTTTATTTGCGCTACACAATTGACCTTTCCAATTTTAGGAGATAGAAAGTACATGGTTTTTCGAGGACACCTTTGACGTTTTGACGTTTATGACGTTTGGACGTTTCGTTTCTGACTTTTGCGGGAATTTTGAATCGGTTAGCTATACTGTTCCCATTATCATGTGGGGAAAGTCACTAGAGCCCATAAGGGAGTTTTTAATGGACGAAGTAATAGAGTTTTTTCGTAGTAAGATGCACGTGTCTGGTGCAGCGTGATCCCTGGTGGTGCTGGTGCAGCCACACTTCCATCAAGTTTGGGTCTTTCCTGAACCGGTGCATGGTGATGCCGGGTGTATTCGTCTTATTCTCGCACTCGCATAGAGCGACACAACACCCTTGAACCATTTCTGTAAGTATCTTCTCAGTTTTCCTCTACATATAACACACTTATTGGCAAGAACGAGGGTAAGAACAAGTGAAATCATGAAATCCATGCTGAAATCAAATAAATACACGACAGAGCGCTTGTCAGATTCGAAAAATCTCCCATTGTCAGAAACGAAATGTCATATCTCAAGAAACATAGGACGCTTTCCAATAACTGCGACAAGACGTATACACAATGTCAAAGTGCACTTGCCAGCTCAATTCTAAACTCAGCCTCGCCAATGTTTCGATTGTGTCGACATGTGGTGCTATTACTGCTATTAGAACGCTAGCTGTGTCAAATTGTGTCGAATTGTGTCCTTATACGCCTTATTGGGAAGCGCCCAATGACCTCGATTAACCGTATCTTATACGCATGACGTCACAGTAAAGAGAGACAACGGAAAATTGGAGACCTCAATTGAGTTTGAAATTGAGACTTGAAATTGAGATTTGAAGTGTCGAGTTGTCAAAGAGGGAAGGAGCTCGACATAAAATTTGTTGCAGTGCACAATATTTTATTGTCTTTCCACTTCTCTCTCCATTGATGAGCCAATTACTTTTCTCGAGTTTTTGAGGTAACAGAGTACCTAGAGAGTAAGGTGTGAAACCTAATACAAAAAGTTCAGTTTGCCGGGTGTCATATGGTCAAAAAGGCGCAACACGTGCGGGTGTAACAGTCCGCACGCAAGTATAGAGTCGTGCCGTCTCCATGGCAACCCAGTGGTACCCACGTACCACGTGAAGGCAAGCGACATGAGGAGCTCGTACGTGCCGAACACGAAAACAATTGCGTGCAATAAAAGCCATTTTTAGACGTGAGAAACCGGCCGCAGAACACTCAGGCAAACTTGACTCGAAGAACTAGGCAAAGCAACCTATGAAATTATTAAAAATATTTTGTGGTACAATTTATTATAATTATTTAGGTTGTGTGGAAAATTTAGCGGACAACTTATGGTGTATTTTGCATGCACGATCGGCCGACGTTCCCATGAGTCGTCAACTTTGAACACCCATGTGAGCGTCGGTGTGTGTAAGGTGTGCTGGGTTGTACCGGGAGATTTTACACAGTTTCACATTTAAGTTTAAAATTGTAGTACAATTTAAATTAAATGTAAACACTTACAAATACACTTTCGAGGGTCGAAATAAAATAATAGAGTGTATTTTACATTTATATCTGGTATACATATTGAATAGAGATATAGAGATTTGAGACAATATGTATTTTCGTAGAAACTTGAGGATGATATGGAGACACAAGAGACCCCGGCTAGAGACGAGGTAGAGGTTTCGAGTGAAAGCGAGCTGCTAGAGGAGGGTGAAAACTCGCAGCAGAGCGAGCTGCTAGAGGAGGGTGGAAACTCGCAGCACCTGAATGCAGCCCATTCTGAGTACGACTCAGAACGAGAAGACCCAGAGAATTGTAAGCCTATAATACTGCAAATTATTGAGATTTGAGAGGAGCTCCCTTTGAGATTAGACGCAAATTCCAGATGTAAAAATTTGATGTTTGTTTGCAGTACCCGAGGTCACAGCGATGCTACGCATGTCTGAAAACATGCTAGAGGCTGCGAGGCTTAACCGTGAGATTGCTATAAAGTTGGAAGCCTGTCTCAAACTCACCACCCGCACGATGGACAACAACTTAAAGTCCTCACAGATAATTAACCAGGCGTTGAAAACTTCACTAGCAATGCAGAAGTCGCCAAACACTGAACCTTCTCGAGTAGCGCCGAGGCCAACAAGTTCCAAGGGTCAATTTCTGCCAGCAGACAAACCTGGAGTTCCGGGATCTTCGGGAATGTCTGCAAAGACCTCACAGCAACCTAAAGTAACGAGTAATTCAATCATAACACCCGCATCAAGTCCAATAATTTTCAGCAAAGATCGAGTGCGAGAAAATAGAGATCAATCGTCAAACTTGTCCACCAATGTCAGAGATGAAAATGAATTGAGTCAAAACATCTCTGATTTGAGAAAGACCATCGAGGGTCAGTCTATGAGGAAGTTGACAATTAAGCGAGATTACAAGTTGACAACTAAAACAAATATTGATCTCTGGCTTGACTCGCTTCGATCTGAGCTGTCAGTATTGAACTTATTATTTATTATTGATCAGGAAATTGTGGCTTCAGAGGTGCTTGACCAAAGCACCTTGAGAATGAGAAACGAGCAAGTGAGAGATGTGATAATAAATCGCATTGATGAAACTTATCACAAAAGAGTCGTTTCTACTCGAGATCCTTTGGAGATACTTAGAAAGCTAAAAGAGTTCAAGAGAAATGAGTCAAATGTCACTTCATCGTCCGTAAGGACTCGGCTGTACGCTTTGAAGATGCACAAACTTGAGAAGGCAGTAGATTTCATTGAGAGATTTGAGAACATTATTCGAGAATATGAAAGTTGTGCAGGAGCCGTGCCCTTGGGCGATGTTGAGACACGATCTGCTTTCTACCAGGCCATCTCTGGTCAGTTTCCAGAATTGAGAGCACTGAATTTGTACGAAAAACAAAATTACAATCGAGAAATGGGTTTTGAGGATCTAAAGACGTACATCTTACAGTTGGAAGCTGAGAAAAAGGCTGACATGCAAACAGCTACAACCAGAGAGGCCGGAGAGCATCCACCATCGGCTCACAGAACGAGACAAAACGAGGGGCCATACTCTTCCACTAAGTGCTTTAAGTGCGACAAGTGGGGCCACTACTCAACCGACTGTCCAGTCGCAGCTGCTGGACGAATTTTTTGCGACAACTGTAAGAAAGAGACAAATCATGTGGCAAGGGACTGTCCAGAGCGAGGACGGTCTGGGGGTAGTGGTCGAGGAGGTCCCAGCCAAAAGGGTGGTGGTGCTGGAGGAAAATATAGAGGTAAAAGCAACAAACCTGGCAATAGTAAGAGTGGTAAGCGGGACTATCTCGGGATTGATAAAAAGGGGAAAGTTACCAAGAGGTCAGCAAAGCGAGGCGGAAAAGGTGGCAAGAAGGAAAGTTTCAAATCAGGTAATTCGGCTTTATACACTAACTGTCCCACGCAAATCAGCTTTATTGCTGACTCAGGCGCGACTGATCACATAGTTAGCAATAACTTGATCCTTAGAGACTTCAAGAAGGCAGAAGGAGGTGTAATCAAAAGCGCGAATAAAAATAGAAGAGCTGATATTCAAATCGATGGTAGAGGAGACTTGTATATTGGCGACAAGAATTTCGAGAACAAGAGAATTAGGTTAACGAATGTGTTAGCGGCAAACGAGATATCCGAGAATTTGATTTCATTGAGAAAATTTGCAGAGGCAGGATTGAGCATTTATCTTGACGATGAGAGATTGAGAGTTTTCGACAAAGACAGCGATGAGACTTACTTAGAGGGAAACTATGTGAAGCCAAACTGGGTAGTCAAGTTAACTGCTGAAACTGACTCCACAGCTGGAGATGAGACAGTTAGGAGTTACATCTGCTCAGCAAACATAGTTAGTGACGAACCAGCACTTGAAGAAATTGATGACGAAGCTGATTCTCGAGAGAATTTACAAAATGACTTAGAGGGAATCCTGTTTAGTCGAAAACGAACTAACGTTGATGCTCAGACGTCATTTGAGAACCTAGAGAACTTGGATGAGCTATTTGATTTTGGACCCGAAAAAGAAAGTTTGAGTGATAAGAAGTTGAGCGAAGGGATGCTGTGGCATGTTCGCTTGGGTCACGCATCTCTAGACTACTTGAAGAAGTTGCAAAAATTCGAGAAAGCATTAGAGAATGTCAAGTTTGATGACTCCATTTTGGACTGCAGCAGCTGCATTGAAGCTAAAATGGAGAGTCAAGCATTCAAGGAAGTCAGAGCTAGAGCAACGAAACCGTTGCAAAGGGTGCATGCTGATACAATGGGACCAATAAAACCCACTTCATTTCCAGGCGGAAAGAGGTTTATTTTGGTGCTATTAGATGATTATTCGAGACTGGCCAGGGCGTATCCCATGAAATACAAAAGCGAGTCTGGGATATACTTGAAGAGATTTCTGAGGTCAACTAGATGTCTACTCGGAGAAAAAGCCCAGGTGTTTGAGATAAGATCCGACCGTGGGACGGAGTTTACTGGTGGAGAGTTCGCAGAATTGATGGAGCAGGAAGGCATTGAGGCTGACTACTCGCCACCATATACTCCTGAACACAACGGAACAGCTGAGAGGTACAACAAGACAATACAGCAAAAGACGAGAGCTGTTATGTTTGACTCTGGTCTTCCACCGACTATGTGGGAACTTGGAGTTGAAGCGGCTGTTTACTCTTACAATCGAACACCAAACAAGGCCATAAACTTTGAGACGCCTATGCGTAAATTCTCGCCGGACGTGAAAAGTCACGTAGACAAAATCAAGAGATTTGGCTGTGTGGCTTACATGAAAATGCCATCTGCTGAGACGAAGTTTTCAAAGAGAGCCATCAAGACAATCCTCGTGGGATACACTCCCACTGGATATCTTCTGTGGCATCCAAACTCACATCGCTTCTTCGAGAGCCGACACGTCAGGTTTAATGAGAAACAGGTCTACAAGGATGTCTTTGGAACTCCAAGTTTGAACCAAAGCAAATCTCCGAGGCAGGAACTGGTATTTGAGATGTCTCAAGAAGATGAATCTGAGCTAGAGATCTTACCAATGGCCGAGCCCAGACTAGAGGAAGTGAAGAGAAAGCCAGGCAGGTCAGCCAAACGCAAACTAGATGAGAAAAACTCAGACAAAGTAGACGAGGAAACCAGAAAACAGCCAAAGAGATTAGCTAAGGATCAACACTCGGTAATCAAGGCTCGAAGGGTAATCGACAACAGCTTCGCGTTGTACGCAGAAACTGGCGTTGATTTGAGCAAGGTTGTATTTAGAGAAATTGAGATGGATGGAAACCAGCATAGCCTCGAGGAAGATGAAATAAAATTCGCTTTGCTGGCAAGCATCAACAACGACCCTTGCTCATACCGAGAAGCAATGGATTCCGAGGAAAAGACACAGTGGACCTTGGCAATTAAAGACGAGCTTAAATCGATGAAAGATAACAACGTATGGGAAACAGTCGACAGACCAACCGTTGCAATGAGTGGCAAGAGGCCAAATATCATGGATGCCAAGTGGGTGTTCAAGAAAAAGAGAGACGAGAATTCGAGAATCAAATTCAAAGCAAGATTGGTCATTAGAGGCTTCAAGGATATAAATCTGTATGAGCTAAAAGAAACATACGCTCCAGTCTCGAGGCTTCCTGTTGTGCGAGCTGTACTGGCAGTTATCAATAAGCTCAATCTTGACGCAGTGCAAATGGATGTGAAAACTGCATTTCTCAACGGAGTAATAGAGAGCAACATTTACATGGAGATACCTGATGGCGTTGAATGTTCAGAACAAATTCGTAGAGACAAAGTGTGCAAATTGAAGAAATCCCTTTACGGCTTGAAAATCAGTCCAAAGAAGTGGAACGAGAGATTTTCCAAAGAGGTCCGTAGTCTGGGACTTGAGAATGGTTTACACGAACCGTGCCTATTTACCTGGCGGAAAAATGGCAAGGTAGTGTTGCTTTTACTATACGTGGATGACCTTCTGCTCGCTGGCAATGACAAAAAGAAGATCGAAGATGTGAAAAGACACTTGAGCAAAATGTTTGAAATGAAGGATCTTGGAGAACCCAAGAGCTTTCTGGGAATCGAGATCAATAGAGATAGAAAACATAGAACTTTGACGTTGTCACAGCCAGACTATGTGGAGAAAATATTAGAGAGGTTCAATCACAAAGAGAGCAGAACCCATGATACTCCAATGGTGACCAGACAAGTGAAACATAGAGATGAGAAGAAAAATGAGAAAAGGGCAATGAGAAACATTGCCAATGTACCATATAGAGAAGCAATTGGTAGCTTATTGTACTTGTCAGGTGCTACGAGACCTGAAATAGCCTTCGCAGTGGGCTATTTGGCAAGTAAGCAATTAGAACCTACGGAGGATGACTGGGAAGACGTAAAACGAGTCTTCAAATACCTCAGAGGAACATCACCACTTGGCCTAAAATACCAAGGGAAACGAGAGAAACTAGATGCGTTCACTGATGCAAGCTTTAGAGACAGAGAGGACTCGGCATCCACGGGAGGATATGTGATTCGCCTGTTCGGCGACACACAGCGATAAAACATGGTGGCCCAAGAGGCCTTGACAAATAGGTAGTAAACGCAGTGCGCATTTACATCACAACAGCTGTCAACAGTGATAGCTGTCAGTGAAAGCGTAACAGTGGGCGCCTACTCTGTGCAGGCTATTCTCTGCTGTGCAGTGGGCTAAGAACTGGGGCTCGTTGGGAATGGAGTTTCGTTGCAGTATCTCTAACTTATTTTTGTTTTAGAAAATGCCGATAATACAGATTCATTTGCCCAATATTTATGGTCATGTTGGTGACCAAATCAGCCCCCTCTCGACAAAGTGCGAAGAAGTGATTGAGGCAGGTCATTTAATCGTGTGTGGGGTGACTGGGGCTCACTGCGACTGAGACTCTTGTGCTTTGTTATGTCTCATAAATGGATAATTGAAAACCATTTGGAGGCTAGGTTCTGTGGCCCAGTTGTTAGAACAGTGTTGTGAACTCGTGAAGCCATCTCCGATAAGCCAGTGAGAGCAGCCGAAGAGCCTGGAGATCAACGCCAGCGGTATTGAGAGAAGATACCTGGCCTGCAAATCAGAATCCGTCACTCGCCTCATCAGTTCAGATTTAGAACAACTTAATTGATATGAAAATATTTTCCATTGTAGAAACACTAACATCAACCGATGAGCTATGATTAAACTTATGATTGAAGAATACTCAATTATTTTTGATAAACTATGATTTTTATTATTCTAGACAGCGGTAAATGCTTATTAGCTACTGAAATTTCACTTCACAGTCAATGTATGAGTCGTACGATTACTCCAAAAGAATGTTCATCTTTCTGGCCTAAACAATAATTATTGTTGGCTCATTTTCGTGATGCGTCCTGATGTATCTATGCCTTGTCTTGTGGGGGCTTAGTATTTCCACCTTGTGTGCAAGGGGCTCACACAACTCAACATCTGTAACGTAAATAAGCATTTCAGAGATTGCATTTTTCGGCCAGCATTTCACCAACTTACGTATCGGCTTTTGCTGCTGCATTGTGCATTGTATCCATCGGCGTATACTAATGCAGTAATTCAAGTCAAACTACAACACTCACTCGCACACATTCACGACGATGTGGAAAACAAGGAAGACAAAAAAATTTAATTATTTTTCAACTGTCAAAACTGTCAATATTTTCATGATTTGGAGTGGGCACTGTCAACTGTCGAGTGCTACTGCGCTACTGCGCTGGGCTGTGCGCTGGCACAGACTACCGCGCTGGGTACCTATTTGTCAAGGCCCCTTGGGCCACCATAATGTTTGACTGCGATCAGCGCCTTCTGGTGGCCGCTGATTTTCGCCAATAGCCTGGAGAAGCAACAAACAGTCATATGTCACGTTGTCAACCTGTCAATCTGAGTATCTGGCAATGAGCAACACGTGCCAAGAAATAATCTCTCTTGACAAGGCAATCAGAGAGATGACAGGTGAAACGAGCTATCCGGTGACACTTTGGTGCGACAACAAAGCTGCTGGCGAATGCACTGAAAAGGATGGAAGTCACAAGCTGAAAAACTTTGATGATCCCATAGACGTAATTATTCGATATCTCGATGAAAAAGAAAAGTCTGGTGTGAAGAAACACATGGCAGACTTACATGGGGATTATATCAAGTTTTGTGTTTTTGAGGGTAGAGTTAAATAGCCTAGGCGCCAGGGAAAACAATAAGGAAATAATTGTTTCCTGGCTGGAAACTAGCCTAAAACGATCTGTGTAGCTTAGGTTTTGACATACTAGTTTCCCCCCTTTCGGAAATGTCGGCGTCATGTCGCCATCATCAACAAGAAGTGCACCAGCGTGGTTTTTGCCGAATATCTCAATTTTGGGTCATCTGACAGCAAAAGATGCAAGGAGTCATTTTGAAGCCTATGAAACTCCCTACAGTTTGGTTTTTCAATCAATTTTCTGTGACCTATGGTCTTTGAGATAGAGCTTCTGGAAGCGAGAGTCATTGTCGTGAAAGCTTCATGGCCACTTGACTCGAAAAACTAAAATGTCGATGTGACAAAAAAAAAATTCCAAATGAGATTACTCGAGAACTCTTCATGCTATAGTTGCGGTGATAGTGTTAAACTCTTCCTCTTGAACCGTAGATTACGAATATTGAAAAGTCAAAAACGTCACATTGTACATATACAGGGTGTACTACGGGAATCAAATCAGAACAGAGAAATTTGACATATTTCTTCGATTTAGCCTATGCGAAACTCAAAGCACTTATCACGAGTCCAATATCAATATGCATTGCTCTGTAAGATTCACTAGATACACTTAAGAAATGGTCAGCTCACAGTCTTCCTGTAAAATGTTTTGAAGGCCCTCTGAAATCATCAAAATTTACAGTAGCAAGAAATGTATGTAACAGTATATTATATACCAAGGAACCAAAGTGAATTTTTGATCCTTTGGGTAAAGTTTGTTGCTCGAGGGCCCTTTGGGTCCAAATCCCCAAATCAAAAATTCACTTTGGTCCCTTGGTATATAATATACTGTTACATACATTCCTTGGTACTGTAAATTTTTAATATTTTGATGATTTCAGAGGGCCTTCGAAACATTTTACAGTAAAGCTGTGAGCTGACCACTTCTTTCGTGTATTAATAAGTGAAGCTTATAGAGCAAATCCATATTGATATTGGACTCGTGTTAGGTGCTTAGAGTGTCGCATATAGGCTAAATCAAAGAAATATGTAAAATTTCTCTGATCTGATTCGATTCCCTAAGTACACCCTGTATATGTACAATGTGACGTTTTTGACTTTGCTATATTCGTAATCAACGGTTCAAGAGGAAGAGTTTAAGACCATCACCGCAACTATAGCATGAAGGATTCTCGAGAAATCTCATTTTGAAATTTTTTGTCACATCGACATTTTAGTTTTTCGAGTCAAGTGGCCATGGAGCTTTTACGACAATGCCTCTCGCTTCCAGAAGCCAGAAGCTCTATCTCAAAAACCATAGGTCGCAGAAAGGTCATTTAAAAACTTTTCCGTAGGGAATTTTATTGGTTTCAAAATGACTTCTTATATCTTTTGCTGTCAGATGGCCCAAAATCAAGATATTCGGCAAAAACCACGCTGGTGCACTTCTTGTTGATGATGGCGACATGACGCCGACATTTCCGAAAGGGGGGAAATTAGTATGTCGAAATCTAAGCTACACAGATAGTTTTAAGCTAGTTTCCAGCCAGGAAACAATTATTTCCTTATTGAGCTGATTTTTGCTCCCTGGCGCCTGGGCTATAGGCGATTGACCTTATTGGGGAAAATGGCCGTTTCGTCGAGGAAGTTTTGGAGAATTAATTTTTAGAACTGGTGTAAGTTGCCGTCCGATAACGGCGGTGGTTACGTCAATTGGTGGCATGTCAAAACTGTCACTTTGCTGTCTTGTGCAGTACGCTACAAGCAAACTTTCGTTCCAGTGAACCCTTGGGACCCCATAGGCTCGTTATTGGGGCCCCATGTTGATGACCAGCGTCGTCGCAGACCTTTCTCTAAATCATCCATAGCTTCCGCCCAAGGAAGAGCAACAGACTCTGTCACACCCGCACGGAGGAAAATACACAAGCCCGTCGACCAGCCTGCCAGCCAAGAAAAAATCACCTCGGGCTGGCCGTGCAGAGTCAACCACCACCTACCTTTTTTCCTCGCTTTTTTCTAAAGATTTCCTGCTTCGACTTCAGCTGGAGATCCGCATTTTTCATTCGAACAAGCTCGCCGTAGCTACCCCTGTGTTCGCGACGTAAACGTTGTCTTTTATTATCGCAATAATGTAGTGCATTGCTGGGGGCGTAGTCTTTCAGCTGCGCACCTCCGGAGCTAGATCTACAAACCTGCTAAATACCTACGCTAACCATAACATGAAATAAGAGACACAAATGCAAACCCCTTTTTCAGATTATTTCTACTTGTCAAATTTCCATGTCAATATGTGGGTATTACAGGTATCCACTAGTGCCCACCTAGGCTACTAGACGTCGGAGTATGTTTTCCTCGCAGAAACGTCCTCGACGATCAAGTACCGAGCTCTACACCAGGTGGCGTTTTTCTAATGTAAATCGCCTATAAAGTCCACTGGATTGCTACAAAAGAGAATCTCGCGGATATCATGACTAAATCGTCCCGTACGGAAAAATACTACTGAAAACTACAGAAAAAAAACTACTTGGAAACTACTGAAATTGCCAGTAGTTTCCAAGTAGTATTTTGGACCTACTACTGCAGCAGTAGTAACCACTGCAGCCAGTAGTAACTACTCTTAGTAGTAACCACTCCCAGTAGTATTTTGGACCTACTACTGCAGTAGTACGACTACAGCCAGTAGTAACCACTCCCAGTAGTATTTTGGACCTACTACTGCAGTAGTACGACTACAGCCAGTAGTAACTACTAGTTACCATTGCCAGTAGTATTTTGGACCTACTACTATGACCTACTACTGCAATAGTAGGTACGACTACAGCCAGTAGTAACCACTGTAAGTAGTACGTACGACTAGTAGTACCTATAATAACTACTGTCAGTAGTCCTCTGTAGTAGCCCCCTGCCAGTGGTGCGTAGGTAGGTAGGTACCTGTAACAATAACCGTAAATGTAATAGTAGGTATTATTAAAAAATAAGCATAAGCATTTGCTTAGATTTCTGAGGAGTTGCTAAGCACACTTTCCCTAGCAACGCCTATGGAATCGAAGCAAATGCTTATGCTTATTTTTTATTAATACTACCCGTAACAATAACCATGTGTTGAAACACTGATGCCATTGCATCTCAATCTACTTAGTCTAGGCAAAGTAAATTTCTCTAAAGCCTGTTTTTCAGAATTTTAATAAACGGATACCTTTCAAAAATTGACTGTGTGGCATTATCCTTGAGCCTGACGAACTCCCATATTATAATACTTCAAGGTACCTACCTATTATCTACTCACCACATCACAACCAGCACATTTTCTCGTAGGCAAAAATCTTTCATTTTTCCCATTTTTAATTGGCCTAGTATTACATTTTCACTTTCTGGCAATTCTGTTATGATTTTTTGTCTCACCTCAGATCCTTTAAAGGGTGGATTTTTAATCCAAGACTGAAACCGAGCTTGAACGGGTTCCCCATCTTCATCAATAAATTGTGCAATAAAACACTTCTCATGATCGACTTCTAATGATTACCGGAAGCACACACAACACACGTACGTATAAATAAAATGTAGAACATTGTACTTCATCAAATAATAACTCATTAGACCAGGAAACGGTTAACTTTGATTTCAAACGAGTTTGGCTTGAACTAACGCAGGAGCAGAAGGAAACAGTTGACAGTTAAAGTTTTCCTGTCAGTGCTGCCAACGTGGCAACTCATCCCCAGATTTGTGAATGAGACAATAATGAGATGAAACCATGGTGAAGAATCATGGCAAATATAATAAATTGCTAGAGAAGAGAGGTTCTAAACACCCAATAAAAATTTCGATTACATTTATTACACTAGAGGTCGTGAATGTTTTACTTCGAATGGTGACACTTTCAAATTCCGTGGTTGTTGTATTGGTGTTGGCGCTCTGTCTTCTGTCTGTCAAGTCAATGACAGCGTCAAAAACTGTCAATTTGGGCCTCGGGGCCTCCTCGCACCTCAAACTCCTCAAAGTGCAACTGCAACTCGTCAAACAGATGATTAATCCATGAAAAACAAAACAAGAGGTTGAAATATAATGAATAAGCGAAGAGGGCCTTATAAGTATAAACGCGGTATAATTACACTGATAAATTGTATTTACCTACTTGTGAATTCTGTAAAAAATGGTAACCTACTTAATATTTGTTGGAAAATATCTGTGTTTTATTCACTAATATTGTATATACAATATGTACAATATACGTGTAGGTACCTATTCGCAAAAGTAATTTCCATCATGCAGTAGTTACCTAAATAATGAAACTACTCAGTAAAGAATAAGTAGTCCTCAGTAGTAAAAACACCAGTGATTTTAGTAGTTTTAGTAGTCACTCCGAGCTGACTACTGAACTCTACTAAATCTCTCAGTAGTTGACTACTGAAAACTACTCAACAGATATTGATCAAGTAGTAGTTCTAAGTAGTTACTACAGAAAACTACTAGCGATAAAATGATGGAGTAGTAGTAACTACTTAAAACTACTGATCAATCAGTGTTCAAGTAGTCAACTACTACAGAAAACTATTAGCGATGTAGTAGTTTTGAGTAGTTCACTATTGAAAACTACTGGTCAACTACTGGTTTTTAGTAGTTTTTTTCCGTACGGGGTTGCCTAGAGAAGCTTTCGTGTATTTGAGAAATAAAATGTTTGAGGGAGTTTGAGTTTTGGACACTAATTTTTGTTTTGTTCTGTTACAGACAACAAGGAAGCCTAAATGAACACTGGAGCATTTGAGACTTTTGAGACTTTGAGAACAAACGTTGATGAAAACGATGAGTTTATTTTTGTTCACTGTGAGTTGCAGATTAGCATTAAGTAAAACTTACTAAGTATGGAGTTATTTTTGTATTTTGTTACCTTAAAATTAAGTACCTAAAAACAAAATGTTATAATCTCCAATTGTAAAAATTCAAACTGAGAAGGGAAGGAGTGTCGGAGATGTACTTCTCTAGTTTGTCTTTTTGTGTATCAGCGGCGCGCATGTATGAGTCTGAGCGTGCTGCAGCCCTGCGCTACTGGCATAGACAGACTTCGCCCGTGCTACCTCTGAGTGCAACACCTAAGTATTTGAGAAATCGTCTTTGATGAAATAAAGTTCCACGTTCATTAAATTTGATTATTTTCACTATCCCACAACAAAGAAGTGGCCAAGTCCAATATATTTGTACCGTCTAGGTGGAAAGCACCCATTGTTTTCACGCGACATTGCTCTGGAGCGACGTGGTCTCCGCGCGTCAGATTTTTCAATGCTATGCATTTGGTATCACTGATTTGACTTTTCAAGAAATTGTTCGGGAGTAGGTTGCAACATCGCATCACCGCATCAGTCTAGACATCTAACCTGAAAAGTCGTCATGTTACGACGGCTTCAAAATACAGTTTGAAATTAATTATATGTAGAACAGAAGATATGCTCGTGATTTCATTTTTTTCCAGTAATATTGATCATTTCACTGTAACTAAGTAAGCCGGCGGGATTTTCAGGGGGGCGAGTATCAACTTCCTGCTAGAAATAGGCTCCCTGGTGTAGTGAAATCTTGAAAATGAAGACCATTATCCATCTCTATGAGATTTCCAATTTCACAAATTTATGCTTCAGTCAAAAACTGCATCATAATACTTTGACGCCTATTTTGATTATTGAAATTATATTTTCGGTGCTTGTAGGTACGAAAGGGTCGGCTGAAATCGCATAGTTTACAGTAACCATTCTATCACCATTCTCTGCCTTATGCACTTGTGAAAGTTGATTTAATTTCTAGTCCATTCCTACTTTTGAAGTTATTCAAATCAAGTCGACCGCCGAAAATACATTAGGTACTTATGTGGTTACGTAAGCTTTGATAATTTTTCCCGTAAAAAGTAGTGGATAACCCGTAAATTCTCTGTATCACACAGAACCTTATTGGACACTGTTTTCAGTCCATTGCTACTTTTGGAATTTTTCAAATAGAGTCGACCTTTGTCGCACTGGACCCTGCTGCTGAAAATTTAACGCCGCTTTGAAGGGCCCGCACTATGAGCGAAATTAGGGCAGAATGTTCAATAATGTTCGTGGCACCGCTTTCCATCCAAAGCTGCAAACATTTACATGGAGTATTCAGTACCAAATTGGTAGGTATTCAGTTCGAATTCAATATCCCATGAAAACGTCGTAATTATATATATGCGATGATGAATGACAAAGAAAATACAAAAAGGGGTTTTTGGTAGAATTTTTTGTATTACTGTTCATTATTGCGGCATATACATATACCATGTCGGTGTGTCTATAGGTAATGTAACTCCGTAAACTACTGTCCATCTAAGGATAGAAATTATCTCAACCTCCCAGGGGCCACCACTGGGCATGCAGTAAGCATTTTCATCCCTTTCTTTTTAGTACTGCTGCGTTTGGTCATCATTTTCCTCAGATCGAAACCCCCTATAAAATAAAGTAGGTACCGTTGCGGACTTTTCAAAGTGGACGACAGTTGACAGATTTTTCAGGATTCTGGCCTGAACGTTGCATGACAGCAAGCCAACTCGTTGACATTGTCGTCCACTTTATTTTGGCCGCAACCGTACTTATGTAGGTATTGAAAAATATCTCAAAGGGAATCCCCCACTAAGGAAGGGGGCCAAATTTTATAGTGAAAAATCTGCACCTTGGTATTTGTAACAGTGTATTTAAAACAAACTGTGACTTTGTAACAGTTTTGTTTTATTCAATCTTCATTTTAGAACCAATAGCTACACCGAGGATGGATATATACAGTTTTTGTTACATATATCGACATGAAAACATTTTTAGAGTATTTTCTTCGTTTTCGAGTAAAATCGATATGAACATTTCAACATTTCATGTCCAAAAACATACAGAAAAAGACTGATTTTCACCTTCCACGTCATAGAAAATCTTTCATCCTCAATTTGAAACAACCATTGACAGAAACATTCGAAAAATTTTATAAGTATTCAAGTATACCTATAGTATAAATACAGGGTGAGTTTTTGAAAAGGACCTACCCCAGATTTCTCGTCACCAAATTGTTTTCCAGGAAAACGCCAAAACAGGTCGATTTTAATTTTGAGGAGGACATCTAGGACACACATTGTCAAATATTTATTTTCAACCCCTTCGCCTCCAGCCTACCCCAGTTTAGAATTCCAAATAGCATTACTTATCTTGTGATACATCAAATTAAACGTAATACAATTCTCTTTCTGTCAAACACAGAGAAGTTTTCCCCCTATTAACTGCCGATCCTTGAGAAACAAATTTTCCAGCAAAAGAGGATGGTTTAAAAAACTTGAAATTATTTTTTACAGAAAGAGAATTCTATTATTTATCGTATTTGAAATTTTTAAGTAGAGTAGGGTGGGGGTGAAGGGATTGAAGATAAAAATTTGCGATACGTGTCTTAGATGTGTCCTGTTTTCGCTGGATAATCTATTTTTCCAAGAATTGGGAGTTAATAGGGGGAAAGCTTCCTTTTAATTAAAAATGAGAGAATTTTGAAAAGGGTTGAGGGATGCCGGATGACTTGAAAAAAATCGAAATATGTTTGACAGAAATTGAATTTTGATACCTTCAATTTGATGTATCTCTCACAACATAAGTAGAGTGCTATTTGAAATTCTGAAGTAGGGTAGGGTGGGGGCGAAGGAGTTGAAGATGAAAATTTGACAATGTTGTGTCCTTGATGTCCCCCTCAAAATAAAAATCGACCTGTTTCGGCGTTTTCCTGGAAATATTTTTCCCCGCGAGAAATCTGGGGCGAGTCATTTTCAAAAAATCAGCCTGTATACTTGAGCATAGGGCATAATCGTGTATAATATACGATTTGATCGACTTTACTCGCCCCATGCCTATAACCGAGCAGAAGTTCAAAATTCTGGTTTGGTCAAAACCGAGGTGCAAACAGAAATATAACAAAAAACAATTTCATCGCCTAATATTTTCCATTTGTAATTTGTAAACAGTTTTCGGTTTAATAAAAAATCCCCGTTCGAAACGCAAAGCAGAAAGTATGAAGCTAGGTCCATACGGGCGAAATATACCTACTTATCGCTGAAAGGCGATATACGATACGCCGGTACCGCTCTTTCAGACAATGGCAATGATATAGTAGGTTCACTTGTACCGTGATTCTAGTTGGCTGTGAGATTTTGTTTCTAAGTTTCCAAATCTGATATTTGAAAACTCCCTAGAGCTTGGCAGTTGGTTGCATTGATGTTTGAAAGTTTTAGCTTGACAACATCAACAACATTACCGTTTATGTCAAATAGACTGAAAATCACGAGTTTCACGGAAATTGTGGTGGAATTATGCCCATTACTGTAAAAACTGTGTTTGCGCCTCAACTTGTGTCTTGAACAATAACGTCCAGTGCCCATTTTGGAGCCCTCGAGGGTGCCATCAAGAATTTGCTTCTGGGAGAAAATTAGCGGAGTATAGGTGCTGGGCATGTACCCCATAACGTTCAGCTTTGCGGAGAAGACGTGAATTCATTTTCAAAAACCACATAATATGGAAGCATTGTGAACTATTCCTGGTTTTTAAAAGAAGTACCTACCCACACTCTGGAAGACTGGGTAACTCTGGGAATAAGCTACCTACACTCTTCTAATTTTTGTGTGGATGGGATTCATCGGCGTGATTACTTGATTTCACTGCTCAGGACATCGTACTGGAACAAGAAATTTGCGGAACTTGTCAAAGGTGAACTACATCCACTCAATACTTGCAATTTGCAAAGTTAATTTCGGTATTTTTTTCATTCTTGACAGGAACAGCCGACACATCAACATCCTATCTTGACAAAAACGCACCAACATAACCTATCTTTCGAAGCCAGAAGCTCAGGCGCACACTAGGCAGTTGGACGTGAAGTCTACAATGCCAAACTGTGAAATTTGCCCAGCCTACTAGAATCACGGTACAAGTGAACCTACTATAACAATTGAATTTCAGCGGTAGGCATATCGCCAAATTTCTGCGAATATGCCGCTCGTGCAGACCTAGCTCAAACATGCGAAGGTAGCACCAGATAGGTAGCACTGCTTTCGCGCGACATTCCATTCCACCCACCTTGCGTTGTTGCCGCCTCTTGCAGTAATGCTTGGATGTTCAAATTTCCCGCTAAATTTCGGCCCAAAACCACGCAGTACTACCAATAGTCTAACCGTAAAAACTGTGTCGCGCGAAAGCAGTGTCGGCTGAAAGCACCCTACCCACTATTTGCAGTTCTATGCAGGGGTGGTGCACTCCGGTAGGAGGTTTGAATCACAGTTGCGTTGATCGGCAGAAATGACAGATGGCGCTGGCGAGCAACTTCTGATAGGGTTGCTAGATTATCGACAGCTTTGGCTGTACAAGGGTTACGCAATCATCCGTTACTAGGGGCCGATGGGAGGGGATAAAATTCAGCTATTTGTCAAAGTTGACCATGAGCGGAGCAAGCAGGAAATTTGCGGGGTCCGGTGCTGTTGCTGTCATTCTGTCTCACATTAGCTAGCCCAGTCAATCTATGTAGACTTTATACCATAAATACCGGGAACAAATTCGCCTGAAGCTGATTTCTGGTTCAGTGAGTCCTTGGACCATGAGAACCCACCAGTCAATTTTATCGAACTTTCTCGGGTGTGCTTCATAGTCTTCCAGGTCTTCAAATGTTTTGACTTGCTGTAAATTGCAGTGCTTGCCTTACGCCTTAAGAGTACGTCTTTTTCTTCCCCTTTCCATACAACGCCTTTGTCTTGTCACACCAAGATACAGCATGTGCTAACAATGTCTTCCATGCCAGCAATCTGCGCTGTATCTTACTGGTGTCAGATTGCAGCATGAGGACACGGTCACCGAGATGGGCGAGGGCAATGAGCATTACGTGGAGACGGTGTTGTCGACGATGATGGCAGTGCTTCCTGATGATGCCACTTCTAGGGCTGTATTGACGATTACGAAGTCGGCAGCGTTAGGTGCCTGCCTAACTCCTACTCCTTTCTGCTCGAAGCGCGTCCCCAGCAATCTCAGCATGTCCATAAACCCAAATTTGTTTAGATCGTTGCTTCAAAACTCCTCTGAGGCGGTTGCTGTTGTCTGTTCACCAAAAATCATATTTGGACAAGACTTTCTAGCAGCACGTCGTCTCTGTTCTTCTCCTTTGGTGCTGCGGGTTGGTCGCTGTATCCATCAAACACAACAGCAGGTGATGGATACTTGCTCTGCACATTTGCTTACATACAAATGGCTCTGGACAGGCTCTGGGTACCAAAATGAACACATCTGACGTTCGTGACAGCTACAGCCCGTTGGGACGGACGCCTATGGCCTTCCGCGATGCCGACAGCTGTCAGTCCTTGACTCCGCGAGGCCTGTGAGTAAACAAACGGTTCGCCAGAATGCGCTTCCCTTACGCCGGCCGGCCGGTCACGTGATAATCAGGTTCCCTAACTTCTGAACGAAAGTCTCGGCCGAGGGCCGAAAAAATCGCGGGAGCCGTATGTCATTTTGACTTTACTTTTTTGCGCATCATCAAAAAAAAGGACGCTTTGGCGTTTTCCGTAATAATTTGGGTTTATTCTGCATTTTGGTTTTATTTGTGGAATACAAGGCCGGTGATACGTCTCTCATTATGAAGAAAAGACCTCGAGGAAGTGAATAAGGTAATTTCCAACATGTATGCATGAGTTTTATTATTCTCAAATACCTATTGGCCTTATTGCTACTTCACTTTAATTCGTTCCAGGTTTAACAAAAAGGCCACGTTCTCACACTTTATATGGATAAAACTGGATAACACGGCCTCGAGCACAGCTTTCCAAACGATGAAAAAAGAACGAAAGACATACCCTTTTTTGGAAGACCAAATCGAAGGTACCTATTAGTCCCAAATAATTTGCAATAACTACAGTAATGATTTCATAGACAGGAACCAGATGCAGCCGAAGGAAAATGTGCACATTGAAGTTATGACTGATGCCCACAATGAACAATACATGAACTCTCCATGACTCACGGGTGATGACTGTGTATGGAGACAATGAGACCGAAAATCAAAACTGACTCCCCGGTAGCATCTCCAAGAGGTCCACAACTGAATGAATATGATTTTTGGTCGGATTTTTGATGGAAAAGGCAATGCATGAGACCAAAAGCAACGTGACCAGCAAGGGTCGTTTTGGATTCATTTGGAACATCACCAGTGAGCTGAGGATGTCACCTTATGGCATATTCTTCGAAGAAGAGTTGTATAACAAGGCTCTTCATACTACCGACTTCAAATGGCTTCAAGCAGTTTCTACCCTATAATATTGGAGAGACCAGTGCAATTTATTTTAAGTAGAAAGTAGCTACCTACTCAACTACGCTGCAAACCTGATGATGTTAAATTTAGATCAAACATCGTTGATATTCGTTGTTGAAAAAAAACTGTCATCTTTAGAACTATTGTTGAAAACCAAATTTTATCCTAAATTATTGAACAACCAACTCTACCAATTATGCGATTATGTGTAGACAATTATTTTATGGGATACCACCCTCTTAGAGCAAATGGTATAGGTATATTGATCTGGGATATAGGGTCATATTTTTTCCATACATACATGACTATCAATTATCTAGACACCTGATATGTACATTCTTCTTGTAAATTAACCACTATTTTCTGGTAAATATATTATATGGTCACAAAATCATAACAATAAGCTAACGAATTTTTCATTTTTAAGAATTTTTATAGAGGTATCCAAAGTCCCTCTGTAATTTTTATTTATCATATTTACGTTTTTCTTGTGGTGTGAATCGTCGTATTACACAAACAATGAAAATTTCGCTTCATAGCTATTTTTGACTCTTTTGAGATACATAATAGCTGTAATGCGAAATTTGCATTATTTGAGTACCTACGGCCAGCCACGTATCACTATCCAGGCGATTAAAAAAGGGTTTGAATTTCCCGCCCCCGAGATTCGGTTCAAAAGTAAAACAGGAATCTACATTTTTTTGTTGTCGTACTTGGCAGAAAATAGAGAGGGCGCTCGGAACTGTTCTTCAAAGCCTACTGAGGGAGTCGGCTATCTATTGCTTGCCTTATCTATTAGACCAAGAGCTAGCAACGTTTTATTTACCTCATAAGCAAAATGCAATTTGATTTCTGGGGCATGTAGAGATGATGAATGGCTTCCATAAAATCTTTGTCTTATGAAAAACACGCCTTGCTTTCTCACAAGGCAAGCAAAGAACTGGGCCATTTGACAGCAATATTCAACAGCGGTTTTTCTAGCGTTCTTATTCGATATAATTATCAATTTCATCAGAAATGGATAGGTTGAACTATCTTTTAACTAAATTGAATGGGACAAAATCTCAAAATGTATTAGAAACTCAAAAACCAGACTTTCCAAGCGGACGAAAGTTGGCACCAGTTTTTCTAGTAGGCGTGATTCGAGAATCGGCCATCAAATGCGATCCAAACAGCTCGGCCTAGCCTACTAGCTTGAACATACCAGTTGAAAAAGTCTGTTATTTTGTGGTTTCTAATACATTTCAAGATTTTGTCTCATTCAATTTAGTTAAAAGATAGTTCAACCTATCCATTCCTGATAAAATTGATAATTATATCGAATAAGAACTCTAGGAAAACCGCTGTTGAATATTGCTGTCAAATGGCCCAGTTCTTTGCTTGCCTTGTGAGAAAGCAAGGCGTGTTTTTCATAAGACAAAGATTTTATGGAAGCCATTCATAATCTCTACATGCCCCAGAAGTCAAATTGCATTTTGCTTATGAGGTAAATAAAACGTTGCTAGCTCTTGGTCTATATGGTTCTATGTTTGCAGTGCAGTGACTAGTGACTTTTCGTTTCTCATGTTCTGGTGGTGGTACTGGTAGACAACTAGACAAAGCGTGACGTGACGTGATCCGTGGTTTTGAGGTTACACATAATTTTCACGTGTAGTTTTTCCACTTTTCCACTTACAACAAGAAAAGAAAAATGAAAAGGAAACGGGTTTCTAAAAACACAAAAGTTGCTTGGCGCAAGAATAGTAATATCAGTGATGTTGAACAATACTTGGAAGACAAACACTTGGAGGAACGTGCAGGGTAACATCAAATTTAGATAATTCCATTATTCGTTGTATTATTCATTTCTTCATTGATTCTCAATTTTTACTGTATAACGTTTTCTGATTTCAGAGTCCATTTGTCAGAAATACCAGATAACCAGTTATTCCAAGTTGACAAGGAATTGAGTTCAAAGGATCGAAAGAAGCAAAGACTTCTGAGACCTCCTAAGTGCTTTTCTGCAATTAACACGGATGTAAAAGATTTGCCACTGGCTAAACGAATTATTAAGAAAAGATTGTGAGTAGTGGACATTTTTTATGATTATTTTTAAACAAAGTTTGCTTAGGTTACAAACCAAGAGGAGGAAAGAAAAACCGGTATTGCGGTCAAGTACTGGAGAGGCAGACAGTACTAATAATTCTGATATCTGGGGTGAGAATTCTGAAGAAAAGGTTGATCCTAATAAGTGGGGCTGGGCAACAAATAACACACTAAAACACCACTTGGGTGTTAAAAAAATGAAAACTGTTTTGAATAAAGAACCCTTGAAAAAGACAAAGACCAGCGTTATTGCAGCAGTAGCAGAGCCCCATCCTGGAATGTCTTACAATCCCAGCTACGAAGACCATCAAAATCTTTTAAAGTTGGTTGCAGAAAAAGAATCTGGCATAATTAAAAAAGAAGAGCATTTAAATCGTGTGACTAGAGACATGTTCTGTAAAGTTACTCCACAACAGAGAGATGTAAGTTATTTCTGAAGTTCCCGAAGTGATTGTAATGTTTTAATGTGCATGCTTAAATCCTCAGGAAAACTGGATGAAAGAAATGTCCCTGCAGGAAGAGGTGAAAGAAGAAGAATCTGATGGAGACTTCAAAAGTATAAATCCTCCGGCATTAAACGTGAAAAAAACCCTGCAGCAAAGGCGGAAAAAGAAAGAACAGCAAAAATTCCAGTTGGCGAGGAAGGCCCTGAAGAAAGAAAAGCAAAAGATCACAGACATTCACCAGTTGAAGGTCTTGAACAAGAAGCTCAGCCTTGAGGATAAGAAAGTCCAAATGCTGAGAGAAAAACGAGAAAAATTGAAAAAGGCAAAAGCCAAGGATCCGAAACACTTGAGTTCCACCAAGTTCCAAGAGAATGAACCAGAGTTCAACATGGGCTTGGACATTGCCGGAAATTTGCGCAACTTGAAGAGAGAAGGTTCTCTGCTGTTGGACAGGTACAAGAGTCTGCAAATGAGAAATGTGGTTGAACCTTCGGTGAAGAGGCACCGCAAGAAGGCTAAGGTCAAGAAATTCGTCAAGCCAGGTCATAAAAGTGATTGGAAGGAAACTGTAGCCATAGCTTTGTAGTTTGAGTTAATTTTTGTTTCAGCATTGACCTGTTGAATAAATGATATTGGTATTTGATTTATTTCCACGGTTATTTTCAATGTCCCGCTTTGATCATGCGCAATGTATGAAGGGGGTGTAATGAGTGAGTGGCAATGTCAAGGATGTGAAGTGTCATCAGACATTGAAGGTTATGTTGTTGATAGAAACTTGAAACTCGTTTTCCCAAAAATGAAAATAGATGTTTGAAATAAATAAAATGTATGTGTTGTTTCATGGAGCGAATCATATTTTGAAACTGATGATATTTTAGATAAGGCAGTATGAAGCTGGTTCCTCTGAGGGACCCGCAGATACAATTCGGGGCACAGACTTTCTTTGCCAAAGAGCATAAGGGTGACACCTGTGGAAGTAATGGTCTTCCACTGACTCCAAATTCGATCATCATTGTTGGAAAGTCGCAATATTTGAAAACAATTAAACATCCTTATCTATGCCAATATTTGGATATTTTGAGGGGTAAACATGGTAAGTATCCCCCAATATTGAATTTTTCTATTGAGCACTTCCAAGCGTACACATGAATTCAGGTTAGTTAAGAAAGAAACTGGGAAAATTAAAAATTGTTTGAGCTGTATTACATCACACAATTTCTTAAACAATCTGTCCAATCAACAATGAAGTTCATTGTTTTTTGACACTCTTTTGGCAGATTTTTCAAGAAATTGTGTAGTGTAATACAGCTATGATAGAACTTTCCAATTCCACCTGAGCTGGTTTGGTTTCCGCAATGGTTATCATACATTTCTGGTTGGCGTGCATTCAAATCACTGTCAAATTGTGAACTCGACAGTGATTTGAATAGTTTCTCTTTGTTTTTCTTTTCTAACTGCAGTAGTTCAATTTTGGTCTCTGCCCATTTTGTAAAAGGTTTTTTCATTTGTGCATGTCTCTGGCTGAGTAGAAGCTCCACAATCCTTTATAAACGTTGAAAATGTTCGATTCCAACACAAATTTAAATGCGAACCAATTTTCTTTTTCCTGCTAGCAGGCTATGAGGTTCTTTGGGGTAGGTTAGGGATGAGGATTTGGTATAAACCAGAGAGTGTGACCAGAGTATAAACTAACAGGATACAAACACACAGCTTTGGAAGACGTCACTGAGCACCCTTTCCACATGATCCACACACTGGCTGTCACTTATGACAATTTTATTTTGACCTTCCAACTTTGAATCGGAAATGCGCCGCCTCCATTAACGAAACCTAACAGGTGAAATTGGAAAGGTTCATTTGAAGATCAATCAGTTGGTATAGGTGAGGTTTGCTATCTCTATCTGCCGCCACTTCCTTGAAGCATCTTCAAGTCACAATCGAAGTGCTCTAGGTCCTGCAACAGCTGCTGCCCGTGACAGAGTGTGCTTCTTCAGACATTGTGTGATTCTTGCAGCTTGGTCTATCTTCGATTGCTGCAATTTTTTAGAACATTTTTAAGGTCACAACGTGGTCCCCCAGGTTCAGATCCTCAAAGAGTTGCTGTCAGTGACGATATGCAAAAGGTCTTGCAGGTAGGACCAAAATACATGTGTTGTACAGGGTGTTCACGATAAAATTCACCCCCCCTCTAGGAGATCCCCCTTTGAGATATTGTGAAAAACTAAAAACTTTTTCTCAACGATTTTTCCCAAGAATCTTGAATCGATCGTCTAAAAGTTTTCAATTGGTACCGTATACAGGGTGTGACATGTAACTTTTTTATTTCAAATGCAACACCCTATATTTTATTCCGTTATTTGGTGGAGCCTTTCTTTCTGATTACTAAGATATATAACATTTATGGTTTATTTTGACAAGGAAGCTGTCAAAAAAATAATAAAATAGGTAGTCAAATAAATTAAAATTTAAAAATTACGCGACACCCTGTATTAGGAACGAATTACACCATTTATCCATGCCGAGTTGAATTCTGCAGACAAAAATGCTGCGAGAATAACTTTTTTTTAAGTGAACTGTAGAAACCAAAGCCATCTTGCCGCGAAACAAAATTATTTGACTACCTATTTTATTATTTTTCCGACAACTTACTTGTCAAAATAAATCATAAGTGTCATATATATTTGTAATCAGAAAAAAAGGCTCCACCAAATAACGGAATAAAATATAGGGTGTTGCATTTAAAATAAAAAAGTTACATATATCACACCCTGTATACGGTACCAATTAGAAACTTTTAGAGGATCGATTTAAGGTCCCTGGGAAAAATCGTGAAGAAAAAGTTTTAAGTTCTTCAAAATGTCTTAAAGGGGAATCTACTGGAGGGGGGTGAATTTTATCGTGAACACCATTGTACACCTACAAATGTTACTGATCTGCAGTATTAGCTGACCAGCATTGAACCCCAAAGTTTTGGTAGTGCATCAGTAGTGCGGTGAAGTTACATGTCAAAAGTGTTCTGATTTGCGAATGTTTATTTGTAGTTTTGTACTGATGATAAACAAGTAGCAAAGTCCTCACGGGGGTGAGTCTCATGAGCGCATTTTCGGAGTGCAGATGAGTACACTGTTCACTGTAACCTGTGAACAGATTGTCTCAAAACTACCACAAGAAATCATCAATCTTTATGAAAACACGAGTAGTCGATATAATAAATTAAAACAACAGAATGACATCAACCAAAACTAGAAAATATCCTGAATGAGTGAGAATTATATCTATATCGATCACAAGCACGGAGCCAGAGCAGCTTGTTGAACCACAGCACCGCGACTTGAAAATCGCATCCGCATAAAAGTGCATAAGTATAAGGTGCGTTCAGTCAGCTTGTTTAGCCGCAAGTTTTAATTTTAGTCGCAAGCGCAGCGACGCCCATTGGCTCTTATGAACCAGCCTCCTCGGAACAGCCAATTAAGCGATGCAGCGCTTACGGCTAAAACTAAAATTGCGGCTAAATAAGCTGACTGAACGCACCTATAGATTCCGCATAAAAATAGAGATATCTTCCTTGAGAATGAATCAATCAATTTTTTCACGAAAAAGGACCCCGCACGATTCTTATGGAAAATGGCTCCCGGTTAAATTCTCTGAATTTTTGATATGTTGTAGCTCATGAGATACTTATCAAATACTGTGAACCCCAAACTCAAATAATGAACAGTTTTTTACCCACAGGGGGTTGAAGTTGGAGGTTTTGACGGCTTAAAAATGATATTCTGACATAAATTAAAGCTTTCTATTTGGTCTTCAAGATGTGTTTCATGCTGAATGTATTTATTTGACAGAAGAATATCAACCCCCTCCTCCACCCCCATCCCCTATCTACCATCACAAAATTCGAGATTACTCTCAAAAGCCATGCAGATGGCTTCTGTGATTTAAATTATGAATTTTGACATAAAAATTATTTTCCACCCCTAATGTTGGGGTGCCGATTTTCCAATTTTCATCGGTTAATTTGGCTGAATTTTTGGTATTGTGTACTTCTAATTCTGCTGAGCAAAAAGTTCCCATGCCAAAACTTATTCCTATGGACAGTTTTTGTTCTACAGGGGACTGAAGTTGAAGATTTGAGAGCATAAATATTGAACTTCAGTCCCCTGCAGAACAAAAACTGTTCATAGGTATAAGTTTTGGTATGAGAACTTTTTGTTCAGCAAAATTAGAAGTACACAATAGCAAAAATTCAGCCAAATTAACCGAGGAAAATTGGAAAATCGGCACCCCAACATTAGGGGTGGAAAATAATTTTTATGTCAAAATTCATGATTTAAATCACAGAAGCCATCCGCATGGCTTTTGGGAGTAATCTCGAATTTTATGATGGTAGATAGGGGTTGGGGGTGGAGGAGGGGGTTGATATTTTTCTGTCAAATAAATATATTTAGCATGAAACACAACTTGAAGAGAAACCAAATAAAAAGCTTTTATTAACGTCATAATATCATTTTGAAGCCGTCAAAACCTCCAACTTCAACCCCCTGTGGGTAAAAAACTGTTCATTATTTGAGTTTGGGGTTCACGGTATTCGATTAGTATCTCATGAGCTACAACATATCAAAAATTCAGAAAAATTAGCCGGGAGCCATTTTCCATAAGAATCGTGCGGGGTCCTTTCTTAATTTCTTTCTGCATCTTTCGTTCGCTAGATGTATGCATGTATCTAGAACAGTTTGCAAGATTTTTCGATGTAGAAGTTCACACTGTAGCGGTTAAAACCGACAAATGTGGAATCGCGGGGCGAAACCTTTTCTTAAAAAGATTATATCTTCTATTGCAATAAAGGAATCAAAATGATTCTTTCACTAAAAATGTATTCATCAATTTCGGCATATTTCGTTCGCTGCATGTATGCATGTATCTACAACGGTTCGCAAGATTTCTCGATGCAGAAGTTCACACCGTAGCGTTGAATACCGACTTTTCAAACATTTTAATTTTTAGCGCATTTTCCATCTTGATGAAAATCGCTATTGCAACCGCTTTGTCCGTCCGTCCGTCCGTCCGTCCGTTCCTCGAACTCCTCCCAAACTAGACGACCTAGCTTTCTAATTTTTTCGCTGTTACATAGCTGCCACTAGCAAAGGAGGGCTAGGCTATATTGGATGTCTATGTTGCGCCGCCAACATAGAGAAAACCGCCCCCGATAAACTTGAAATAACATAATATTGCACTTTCTACCAGACCTGATGCTCTGGTGTTCTCATTTTTTGAATAATACATAGTTGCCACTTATAAATGTAAGCCAAGAAACATTCCGTCTTCAATATGCGCCGCCGATATGAAAAAACTGCTAAAAACCGCCCCCAATCACTTTAAAATGAAAAACGTAAACCCGAAGACATAGCGATCTGATTCTTGCGGTATATTAATAGCTGACTAAAAATGGGAAAGGATAGGCTACTTTTGGTTAGTCGCCGCCCCCAGATTCCGCCCCCAAACGATAAAAAGTGAAACTTTCACAAATGTTATTGATTGAGATGTTCCCTCAAACATATTAGGAACTGTCAACTCAAATTATGCAACATTTGCTCAGCCGAACGCTGCCGCTCCCACACGCAGCCCCCAAAGTGAGAGATAAATGAAAAACATGAACCCGAAGACATAGCGATCTAAGTTTTTCGCTATATGGATAGCTGACTAGAAATGGAAAAGGATAGGCTACTTTTGATATGGCGCCGCCTCCAGCTTCCACCCCCAAAAGAAAAAAAGTGCAACTTTCAACAATTTTCACTGATTTAGCTGATAATGTTACCTCGAACATTTAGAAACTCTTGACTCAAACTATGCAAGAATTTCTTTGCCAAACTCTGCCGCTTCCACACGCCGCCCCCAAAGTGAGAGATGAATGTAAAACATGAACCTGAAGACATAGCGATCTAATTGCTCCGCTATATAGATAGCTGACTAAAAATGGAAAGAGATAGGCCACTTTTGATTAGTCGCCGCCTCCAGCTCCCGCCCCCAAACAAAAAAAATACAACGTTCACAATTTTCACTGATTGGAATTTCCTTAAACATTTAGAAACTCTTAACTCAAACTGTCCAACAGTTACTTTGCCGAATGCTGCCACCCCCATACGCTGCCCTCAAAGTAAGAGATAAATGGAAAACATAAACCCGAAGACATAGCGATCTAATTCTTTCGCTATATGGATAGCCGACTAAGAATGGAAAAGAATAGACTACTGTTGATAAGTCGCCGCTCCCAGCTCTCCCGCCTTCAAACAAAAAAATATATTGATAAGTGAAAAAATTTTCATTCAAATCTATTTCATTGGCAAGTACCCCATTCTGATAACACAATATCACAATGAGTTTCGAATGAAGAAAGTGGGCAAGGAATGGTGTTTCTCCTTCAACCAAATTTCTTTACGTTCACAATACGTGTGCCTCTTTGAGAAAATGCGCTACTGAGACTCACGCACGTGAAGGCATACTCACTTGTTTCTCCTGCAATCGTGCGGTCTGACCAAATATTTTTTTGTGTTTATTCCCATCCGCAGACAATCAGCATCATTTTGCAAAAAACCCGATACCGCTACGACTTTTCGTTTAGGAGGAGTTCAACTACAAGACGGACAGACGGACGGACATCAAAGCGCGGCTAATAATGCGTCGGCATCACGCTCTGTCTGTCAGTTTTGACGAATTCAAATGGATGTGGTCGTGTATGTTTTGTGTATCGCCCTAAAATATCACGAAATGGGTTGGATCGGTTTTTTATGCAAAAAGGAAATAATTGTGTGCTTCTCTACATAATCAAATTTGCATTTTCAGAAAGAACCATCATCGTCTCTCAGTACTGTGGGAAACCCCTGTCAGAACACATCCAGAGAGAACATTTCAGCTACAGTGATGTAAAGCGTTTTGCTTTTCAAATTCTTACTGCCCTCAACGAGCTCCATAGTCGAAAAATTGTTCATAGAAATCTAGGCACTGACAACATTTTATTGCAAGACAACGGCGATATAAAATTATTCAATTATGGGCTGTACCATGTCACTGGATGTGGACAGCTTGTATCTTTTCCAATAATGTAAGTAAATATATATATATATATATATATTTTTGGCCTGTGGAACCTATAATTACTTCTCTAATATGCTCAGTTATACCGTGTTACACTATTCATCTGTGGCCATACCTACCAATCCTACCATTATTATTGTTAATCCAAAAGACCATGCACGATTCTTATGGAAAATGGGTCTCGGTACCTACTCTCAGTCAAGTTTTCTAAATTTTTGATCTGTTGTTGAATCGTTGAATATATAAAGAAATTTATTAACAACAAATTACATCTTCCCAACATTTTGGGTTGCTGTAAAACAAAGAATACAAAACAACATAATGAACAAAAACCGAAAACAGGAAATCCTCCAAGTCCCCAAAGTTCATCTTTATCCAACGGCTTCTCTAATGGCATGAAAAATACCCCGGTTTAAAGTAACATCCCAACAGTGGGAACAAATACCAAATTTTCTCTCCCTAGACGGCTGGAGTACATGTTTCAAATTTGGAAGCATTTTCTAGCGGCTGGAATTTCTTGTGCTTTGCGCTATAGGTCGCGGGAACATAACCGTCACCTTGATACCCGCTATGGCAACGTTGCAAGTATGCCTGACGTGACAACAGCGCACTGCGCATTCCCGCGCTTCCTATGCTGGCCTTACATTGAGCATCAAATGCTGCAGCTTTCTTTGCAGCAAAATTCTGATTGGAACTGACGCCTGTTATTGCTTTCAGTGACCAACATTTGACCAATGAGAGCTACGCAGCAAAAAAAGCTGCAGCATTTGATGCTCAATGTAAGGCCACCATTATGCTGGCCTTACATTGAGCAGCAAATGCTGCAGCTTTCTTTGCAGCAGAGTTCTGATTGGAACTGACGCCTGTTATTGCTGTCAGTGACCAACATTTGACCAATGAGAGCTCGGCAGCAAAAAAAGCTGCAGCATTTGATGCTCAATGTAAGGCCACCATTAGCCCTTTCGTTTTCCGCCATCAGGAGCTGCTCCGGGTAGATCACTAGATAGAAAAAGTAAATACATACGCCAATCACGGCCCAGCTGGATCTACTTTCTTTGTCTAGTGATCTACCCTGAGCAGCTCCTGCCGGCACAACGAAATGTGCCTCTTACCAGCTTCTTGCTCGCGCTTGCGCATGATGGGGTGCCAAGGTACCGCTGTAGAGATTCGCTTGTTTTTGACATTACTCGGTCAAATCTTGAGTTTAGCATATTAATTGTTTTGATAAAGTGACAATTGTTCAATAAATTATCTATACATATATTTATTACAACTTTACAACTAAAGAAAATTGTATTAACAAGTAGGTACTAGAAAAAATAACATACTATACAGGGTCCTGCAACAGTGCGTCGGGCTTCCCTAGCGCCCTTAACTCACGAGATGGAGAAAAAGGTGTAATACATAAAATTATTGATTTGAAAAGTTCTATCTCATGAATTTTTTTCAATTATACAGGAGCGCGTTCAGAAATAGCGTCCGGGTGGGTGAGAGTTATACCGGGGCGTCTTTTTGCCGTTCAGAAATGAAATCTGTCACCCGGTGACGGATCGCTTCGGCGTTCAGAAATCGCTGGCAGGGCGCACACCGGGCGTACTCTTTCCATCCATGTCTGGTGAGTGGGTAAATTTCGCCCGACAGACAGGCGCAGTAGCGCAGTAGGTAAAATCACGTAAAAGCATCTCCGGTAAAAGTAAAAAGTGTGGTGGGGGTGAGCCGTTGGGACATGGCTGTTACACACCACACGTGGACACGAACCAGCCGTTCAGAAACGATTCACTTCTCGGCACACTCCGTGTGCACCTCGCCCATTACCCTACCCAGGGCGCACTCCACCCCGGGTGCACCCGACGATTCTTTTCTGAACGCACTCCAGGTGTTCCATTTTTACGCTATAACAAAACTAGAGATTTTTTTTATTGGAACGCCCCTTTTTTGATTTGATTTTCTTGTGCAGATTTTTAAGCTCTACTATAAGTATTTTTGTTCTTTCAATTTGTGGCAGTGCTACCAACTAAAAATTGAAAAATTATTAGTTTCTATAATTTCAAGATTCACTGTGAAAAATCGAAGTTGTATGTTTTCGCACTAGTGCAGTAATAGTACGTACATTGTGTAACGAGCAATGAGCAACCCCTTTCTTCATAAGCATGGATTCAAAGAAATGCGAACCTTTTGGGGACAGCTTGTATAGAGCCTGACCAGTAACAAGACTAAATTTGGAAACGTTCAAATTTCAGGCAAATATTATACACCGCACCTGAAGTATACTTGAGCCAGCACAGCAAAAACCCTTCCAGTTCGAAAGCCGACATTTGGTCTTTGGGTTTAATCCTGATCGAGCTGATTTTGAACAAATCCCTCTGGAGTTCGCTTAAACTTGGTCAAAGAATCAGAAAGATCTTGAGTTTGGTTCAGTGTAACACGTCAGTTTTTGAAAGGATAGCTCGAGAACACAACTGCCACGAGGAATATCAGAAAATCCCCGAAGATCTGAAGAATTTGATAGATTCTTGTCTAAACGTCTACCCGAGTTTGCGACCCACGGCTCAAGAGTTGCTCGAGAACGAGATTTTCAAAGGGTTTTCAGTCATAGCTGCGTTGAATAAGAGCAAAGTATGCGCTCCGTTCGAGATCTACACCATCAGTGAATTGTACTACTGGTGGCAATTGGCTGGGGGAGATGTGCTGCAGGAGCTGAAGAAGCAGGGACTGATTCGCTCAAGTCCACCCATACTCTCATTACCCAAGTTAGTATTCGTCATGAATGTTTTGATTGCATTTTTAAAAGTAGCTAGGTATTCATTGTGGCAGCCAAGCAGAGGAAGCAAGCATCAGTATCTAAAGAATTTTGGTTGAAACTTACCTGTTTGAAAGATCAGAAATAAAAAAACTTCCGCAGAGTTGCTGCAGTGATTTCTGGTGGCTTTTGTTGCAATTTACAAGATATTTTTCTGGAAAAACTCCTTGATTATTGCATGTTTTTTTTTTCAGTTTAGTTTCGATAGAAGGCAGCAGCTTGGGACAGGAACGGAATCCGACAACTCTGTACGATTTCAAAATCGTACAAATGCCTCTGGATGCTTTGCATCAACGGTTCTCTCACATTCCTCTAGAACATTACTATCCTTTGATTCATAGTAAATCGAAAATTATCGGTAATGCAGCTTCACCTCTGCACAACGCCGATAACTTACCGTTGATAATCCGCGAGAAGGATTCCGAGTACCAGTTTTACAGAGTCATACTGTTCAGAAGGCTCTTGTATGGGTATCCATACACCAAACATTTCATATTTAAAGAGGCTTCTGTTGATATCCCGCCGCTGTTGAGAGGAGATATCTGGACCACGCTGCTGGGTGTTGAGAATGACTATGAACGGGAATATTTGAGAATCGATAAGGAAACGTCGACGATCTCGGATAAGCAGGTATGAACTGTAAGCTAGATTGTGTGTGTGACTTGATGCTATTAGTGCGGACGTTAACGGTCGATTTCAGGTCGAACCTTGCTTTTCATTCTGCTGTGATGAAACTTTGCATGTGATGAGTACATACCATCAGGTCACTTTTGAGAAGTGGTGCCCGGTTGGGACCCGGCCCTACCAGACACGGGAGATTTCTTGAAATTCCTTAAAATGCAATTTGCAGTGGCAGGGCTTTTACTATTTTAGTCAGAAATGATCCCTTGGATTGTTTGAATATAGTCTGTGACAATTTCAAGTCCCCCGCGCCGAAGATGGCGCGGGCTGCCTACTCATCAGGCGTAATTTGCAGAATTCAATGAATAGCTTACGTTGGGGGAACCAACCTTGCATTTCATTCCGATGCATAACGCTTTTTCACGTGAGTAGTAAGTACTAAGTACCTACAGGTAACTTTTAGGAAGTGATGGTCCGATGGGACCCGCGACTGGCGTGCTTCGTAGGAGGTCGAAGGTCCAAGAAATTACCATTTTTAAAATCGTTGCTTTTTTATACTTTTTTTCATTGGACTATCTATCTTCAAGTTCAAGGAGCACGATGCAATAATTTTCCAGGAAATGTATTGCACCAGTGGCGTAACAGACGTCTGCGAAGGAGTCGAGGTGCGATTTTTCACAAAGTCTTATGGTAAACCGTGATTAACACTTTTTTTTGACATGTTTGGTATCTTTTCGAGCAAATCGCTTATTCTGATTTCGAAAATGAGTATATAATTTTGATAGAGACGTGTTTAGACCGGTTTTATCAGGAAAAACATGATTTGTCTTATCATCAAAATTGATGTTTTGTAGTTCAAATTCCATCATTGTCCAATGTATTTTCAACTATGATTTTTACTTGGACAGGTGGTTTGGGCTATTTCACACACAAATATCATTTGCTAACTTTTTTTTCCTGTTTTACAAAGTCACGGAGTGATTTTGTTTCTTGCGATGTAACATTTCAAAGTTTGATTTGATGAAACGTGCAAAAATTGTGCTAGGGCGATAGTGTAGCTTTGATTTGGTACTTTATTCGTTCCATTGCATAAGAATAGTTTTCTCCATCTAACAAAATAAAGAAGACTAAAATCAGAGCCGCATTTTAGTTATTACATGATTTTTCTTCCGACGATGCGAGATAAATTTCGCGAAAAACGCAAGTTCTGACCTATGAATTCGTCGTTTTGTAGCTCCATTTCGATCAAGGTTCAGAATACCCACGATCACAATTTTGACATAGATTGTACAACTGAACTGCTCTGTAGAAGAATTTGTAACACTAGAAGTTTCTATCGCTGTTACAGAGTCACACGGTTGTTTTGTTTAAAAACGTGCATCATGAAGAAATTTCATCACAGAAGCTCGCAATATCAGAAGAAAAATGAGGTCATGACTAAAATACGGCTCCGATTTCGATCGACTGTTTTAATTATATGTTGTTTGTACTAATCGTTATGTGATGTAGTTTACTTTTTTTATATTGACAAATCCTACACCTACTACTTTGTAGCCAATAAGGAAATAAAGAATTTGATTTGATTTGATTTGATTTCAGTTTTCTCTATTTAGTTTGATAGAGGAAACAATTTCCATGCCTTGAAATGGATAAAGTGCCAAATCAAAGCTACATTCTGGCCCCAGGCTAATTTTTCCTGTGAAATAGCACGGTTCGTCAAATCAAGGTTTGACATGATACATCCCAAGAAACAAAATCACTCGGTGACTTTGCGAAAATGAGAAAAAGTTTAAGCAAATGATATTTGTGTGTGAAATAGCTCAAACCAACTGTCCAAGGTGAAAGCATAGTTATAAATACATTGGACAATGATGGAACTAGAATTACAAAACTATAATTTTGAGGATGAAAAAAATCATGTTTCTCCTGATAAAACCTATTTAAACATGTCTTTATCAAAATTTCGTACTTACTTTTGGAATCAGAATGTGCGATTTGATCAGAAATGATACCAAACATGTCAAAAAAGTGTTGGTCACGGTTTACCAGAAGACTTTGAGAAAATTCGCACCTCGGCCTCTTCGCAGCCGTCTGGCACGCCACTGGTGCATGACACTGTTTAGAAACTTACTGCATTGTATTCCTCGACCTCGAAATTTATGTAGCCCAATTCGAAAAGTATAAAAAAGCAACGATTTCAAAAATGGTAATTTCTTGGACTTTCACCCTCCTATGAAGCACGCCAGCTGCGGGTCTCATCGGGACACCACTTCTTAAAAGTTACCTGTAGGTACCTCCTACTCACATGCAAAAGCGTTTTGCATTGGAATGAAATGGGTTCTTGGTTCACCCAACGTCCGTACTAATAAGCTGTTCATTGAATTCTGCAAATTACGCCTGATTAATAGACAATCTGCGACATTTTTAGTGCGGGGATGCTTGAAATTATCACAAAGTACATCCATACAAGGCAAGGGATCATTTCTGACCAAAATATTGAAAGCCCCGCCACCGCAAACTGACTTTTTAGGAATTTCAAGAAATCGCCCCTGTCGGGTAGGGCAACCTCTTGTACCGTGGCCCTATCACGGGTCCCAGCTGAGCACCACTTCTTAAAAGTGACCTGAGGATATGTACTCATCACTTGCAAAGTTTCATCCCAGCAGAATGAAAAGCAAGGTTGATCCCGTTAACCTCCGCACTATATAGCCAATTAGCCCAGGCAAAACAGGTTTTAACCCGGAATAAATAAGGGAAAATCTGAAAATTTGAGGATCCCTTCAGAAGTTGATGGGGAACAACATACTAAAAGTCCCCATCTGTCCGAGGCTTGGCATTTTTTTTTTGTTGGAGGTCGAAGGTACAAGAAGTTACCATTTTTGAAATCGTGGCTTTTTCCATACTTTTTTCATTGGACCCTATATTTTCAAGGTCGAGGAACCCAATGAATAAGTTTCCAGAAAGTGTAATGCACCCAGTGGTGTACCAGACGACTGCGAAGGGGCCCAGGTGCAATTTTTGACAAAGTCTTATGGTAAACCGTGACTAACACCTTTTTTGACATATTTGGTATCATTTCTATCCAAATCGCACTCTCTGATTCCAAAAATGAGCATAAAATTTTGATAGAGACGTGCTTAAGCCGGTTTCATCAGAAAAAAAAAACATGATTTTTCACCTTCAAATTTGATGTTTTATAACTCCAGTTCTATCAGTGTCCAATGTATTCACAACCATGATTTTGATTTGGACAGTTAGTTTGGACTATTTCACACTCAAGTATCATTTTCTGATTTCTTTTCCCGTTTTTACAAAGTCACGGAGTTATTTTGTTCCTTGAGATGTACCATGTCAAAGCTTGGTTTGATAAAACGTGCTATTTCACAGAAAAAATTGGGCTACGATCAGAATGTAGGTTTAATTTGGTTCTTTATTTATTTCAAGGAATGAAAATAGCTTTTTCCATCAAACAAAACAGAAAAAACCGAAATTGGAGCCGTATTTTAGTCATGACATCATTATTCCTTCGATAAATGCGAGCTTTCGAAATTAAATTTCTACATAATGCACATTTTGGAACAAAATTACCGTGTGACTTTGCAACAGCGACAGAAACTTCTAGTTATGGAATTCATCCATTAGTTCAATTGAACAATCTGTGTCAAAATTGTAATCCTGGGTGTTTTGAACCACGATGGAAATGGAGCTACAAAACGACAAATTTATAGATCTAAACTTCGCGTTTCTTTGCGAAATTTATTCCGCATTGTCGGAAGAAAAATGATGTCATGACTAAAATACGGCTCCGATTTTTGTTTCCCTCATTTTGTTTGATAGAGAAAACTATATTCATGCCATAAAATTATTAAAGTATCAATTCAAAGCTACATTCTGATCGTAGCCTAATTTTTCTTGTAAAACAGTACGTTTCGTCGAATCAAATTTTGGCATGATACATCTCTAGAAACAAAATCACCCCGTGACTTTTTAAAAACAGGAAAAACAACTGAGTATACCTTCACGTACGTGAGTCTCAGTAGCGTATTTTCTTGAATAGGCATAGGTATTGTGATTGTAAAGAAATTTGGTTGAAGGAGAAACATCATTCTTTGCCCACTCTCTTCAATAGAAACTCATTGTGATATCTTGCTATCAGAATGGGGTACTTGCCAATGAAATAGATCTGAATGAAAATTGTTTCAATAATCAATATTTTTTGTTTGGGGGCGGGAGCTGGGGGAGGCGACTAATCAACAGTAGCCTATTCTTTCTCATTTTTAGTCGGCTATTCATATAAAGAATTAGATCGTTATGTCTTCGGGTTTATGTTTGTTTTTCATTTATCTCTTACTTTGAGGGCAGCGTGTGGGGGCGGCAGAATTCGGCAAAGTAACTGTTGCACAGCTTGAGTTGTGAGTTTCTAAATTTTTAAGGAAATATGACAATCAGTGAAAATTGTGAAAGTTGCATTTTTCTTGTTTGGGGGCGGGAGCCGGAGGCGGCGACTAATCAAAAGTGGCCTGTATTTTTGGGGTCGGCGTGTGGGAGCGGCAGAGTTTGGCAAAGAAATTCTTGCACAGTTTGAGTTGGGAGTTTCTAAATTTTTGAGATAACATTAACATCTAAATCAATGAAAATTGTTGAAAGTTGCACTTTTCTTTTTTGGAAGCTGGAGGCGGCGCCATATTAAAAGTAGCCTACCCTTTCCCATTTTCAGTCAGCTATCCATTAGCGAAATGAAAGACTTAGGTCGCTATGTCTTCGGGTTTATATTTTTCATTTATCATTCACTTTGGGGGCTGGCGTGTAGGAGCGGCAGCGTTCGGCTAAGCAAATGTTGCACAGTTTGAGGTGGCAGTTTCTAGATGTTTGAGGAAACATCTCAATCTTAGAAAGCTAAGGCTTCTAGTTTGCGAGGAGTTCGAGGAACGGACGGACGGACAAAGCGGTTGCAATAGCGATTTTCATCAAGATGGAAAATGCGCTAAAAATCTGCGTATGATATTTGTGTGTAAAATAGCCCAAACCAACTGTTCAAATCAAAATCATAGTTAGAAATACATTGAACACTGATGGAACTAGAGCTACAAAGCATCAAAGAGGGTAAAAAAAATCATGTTTCTTTCTGATATAACTGGTTTGAACACGTCTCTATCAGAATTTTACACCTACTTGTGGAATCGGAATGTGCGATTTCATAAGAAATGATACCAAACATGTCAAAGAAGCTGTTAGTCACGGTTTACCATACGACTTGATGAAAAATCGCACCTCGGCCTCTTCGCAGCCGCCTGGTACGCCACTGGTGCATTACACTTTTTGGTAACCATTGCATTGGGTTCCTCGACCTTGAAAATATGAAGTCCAATGGAAAAATCACCAAAAAAATATCAACTTTGAAAATGGTGCCTTCTTGTACCTTCGACCTCCCACAGAAAAAATGCCAAGCCTCGGACAAATGGGGACTTTTAGTATGTTGTTCTCCATCAAAGTCTGAAGCGATCCTCAAATTTTCAGATTTTCTTTCATTAATTCAGGGTTTCATTAAAATTTTGCATTTCTTTACTGGGCTAAATAGAAAACAGTGATTCATGATTATTCATATTCATCCTTCAAACTGATTAGTCCGGGGCTTAGTGATCAGATTTGATACGATCCGTTCATTTTGTTTTAGAATGTTCACTGCTTAGAATGTTCATAGCTTAGAATGATCATATACCTTTGAATGGTCCGTAGCTTTGAATTCGATGGAAACTTGCGCGCACAGAGCACGTGTTTCACAAAAGCGTTTTATCCTTATACGACGTGTTCATACTCGGGGATTCCACAATCGCCGTCGTATAGCTGCTAAGTGCGCACTGGCTAAGGTTAGACACGGCATGCACACGGCTGCAGCGACTTTGAAACTACGGTATATGAAAACTGGCCCCAAAATGTAAATTTATGTAGAATTTAATAGTTGACACACAAAAGAGTACAGTACAAGTTATGTTAATAATACGCGAAACGTTTTCATCGTCGTTTTCACGCTTATCAGTACTTATTACAAATTTTTTGTTCACGCCGCTACTGCGCTGTACGTCAAATCTGGTGAAACCACTAATTAAGAACTATCGAAAAGATTCAACGTGATGTTGGATACCTAGTGAAAAGTGAAACCCGGATAAACCAGCGAAAGATGTCCGACTTGGCTTTATCAGAATGGGGAACTGTAGTGACAAACGCATGAAGTAATGGCGCCCGTGTTCCATGCACCCTAGCTGTCATTAGTGTCACTTTAAACGTACATAACCTCAACTTTGTAATTGTCATTTCATTTTCATTTCTTCTATTCTTGAATCGTGTGAGAAAAGTCCCTGGGAGTTTTATATAATCCGTACTACACTTCTGTTGCGAAAGTTGCCTAAAAACCACGATTTCAGGCAACATTCGCTACATCAGTGTACTGCGGAATGTATTTCACTCCCAGGGACTTTTCTCACACGATTCAAGAATAGCGGCCCAGATGAAAGTGAGAAAGCCGAAAAGCGAAAAATCGCGGTAAAAAAAATGGTAGTGACGTGTTGTGTACGTACCAGTCTGGACCTTTGCATCAGCTCTTTTTCTTTCCTCTCATTGAGGCCCCTATCCGCCTCAACTCTTCGTTGGGCATTGCAATTTCCACTTTCCGTATATTTCTTAAAGGTTATGAACGATAACTGTCAAGAGTGTCAATATGGGTGCATGGAACACGTCGCCATCTACAATCCGTTTTGCCTATAGTTCCCCATTATCCAATGCTCGTGTGATTCCTGATCGTCGTATGCTTTATAGCGAATTCACTTGGCGGCACTGGCACGGAACTGGCTCTAACTGCACATGTGCAGTTGGACGGTGCTATTTTCAAGGCGTATTCACTTGACATCGCACGGTATCCGTGCAACTTTATAAATGTATTCACTTGAGAGGCACCGAACCCGAACAGTTCCGAAAAATGGAACCGTCTCTTGAGTCAGTGCAAGGGCTAGAATGGTAAGGCCTGCCAACCTTACAATGTGAAATACCCTCTTCTTTTGGCAACATTTCCTCCTGTTTTGTTTTATTGGTTATGTTAGCAAATAAATAACGCGCCGCACAATGCATGCCCAGAAAAAACTCATTTTGGGATACAAGTTTCTGCAAATCGCTTCAGACCTGCTAAGTAGCAGTAGCAGCAGCAGTTCTGACGAAGAGGTGGAGGAATTGAGAAATGAATCCCCGCAAACCGTCCCCAAGGTCCCTCACTTTTGTGACTTGGTCGAAACATTCACCAATGATCAGGTAAGAATTAGACCAAGAGCTAGCAACGTTTTATTTACCTCATAAGCAAAATGCGGTTTGACTTCTGGGGCATGTAGAGATTATGATGGGCTTCCATAAAATCTTTGTCTTATGAAAAACACCCCTTGCTTTCTCACAACCCTGCTGAAAATCCTCATGGATTCTCATAGGGAAATCTATCTGGCTTTCGTGAGGATCTATATGAGTATTGGAACCGGCATTGCCGCAATGATTCTCATAGGAATCCCGCTGCGTTTTTTCCTCATTGAATCTCATAGATTTCCATATAAATCCACATAAATGCTCATGGATTCTCATTGATTTCCATATGAATCCACATAAATGCTCATGGATTCTCATTGATTTCCATATGAATCCACATAAATGCTCATGGATTCTCATTGATTTCCATATGAAATCCACTTAAATGCTCATGGATTCTCATACATTTCCATATGAATCCTCATGGATTCTCATGAAAACTCATACAATCCAGATGGATGCCGCACTGAATACAACAAATTGTTATACAAAACCAAGATGGATTTTGAACTGGATTTTTTATTAGATTTTATCACTTACAAATAAATAAATTCGTGAATGTTCGTGAAATTACATCAATGTCGCACAGGCACACAGGGTGATACTATTGTTTTAGTTCAGTGTTCCAATGATCTCCTAGAACCTGGAATTGAAGATCATAATTAGTTATGTATTTTACTATAGTTATAGGCACTTTACTTGATAGAAATAGTCCTAATCGTCTTGGGGAACCTCAAAATGGAATATATCCATCAAAATCCTCGTCGAAATCTCAAACCTTTTCTGCATGATTACAATACTTTTCCTTCCATGTTGGTGGAGCGTCGGTAAAGTAAAAGTCTTTACATCTTATAGGTATTAACACAACAAACGTAAACAAACAAACCGATGCGGAAAGGAATCAAACTTTTTTTCAGCGTCCTGTCAGCATTTTGTATTTTCACTGTCACGAAAAGATAACGCACTAGATCGATCGCGCTAGTCGCGCAAGAATTTCCTACGATTCATGACGACTAGATCAGGCGAGCGCGCGGGTTCGCCTAAAATTGATGAGATTATATCTGCCAAAGCCGCATAGATTTACAGGATTCACATGTCAATAAGTCAAATAATGGATTTGTATCAGCATTTATCAGGATTGAATGAGCATTTGCTGTTGATTTCTGCCAATGACTGATGGATTCTCATAGGAATCCCAATGAGGATCCATGAGGATTTTCAGCAGGAAATGTACGATAGATTCTCATAGAAACTGTTAGACTTCCCATTTATTATGCGTGCGCCTGATTGATGCTCATGGGGCTGATAGAAACTGATGGATTCTCATAGGGATTCCAATGAGAATCGATGAGCATTTTCAGCAGGGAAGACAAGCAAAGAAATGTGCCATTTGACAGCAGTATTCAACAGCGGATTTTCTGGGGTTCTTGATCGATATAAATATCAATTTTATCAGGAATGGATAGGTTGAACTATCTTTCAACTAAATTGAATGGAAAAGAACACCGAAATGTATTAGAAACTACCAAAAACCAGATTTCCAAGCGGACAGAAGTTGGCATCGGTTTTTCTAGTAGGCGTGATTCGAGAATCGGTCATCAAATGCGATCCAAACAGCTCGGCCTAGCCTACTAGCTTGAGCATGCCAGTTGAGAAAGTCTGGTTTTTGGTATTTTCTAATACATTACAAGATTCGGTCCTATTCAATTTAGCTGAAAGATAGTTTAACCTATCCATTCCTGATAAAATTGATATTTATATCGATTAAGAACCCCAGAAAATCCGCTGTTGAATACTGCTGTCAAATGGCACATTTCTTCGCTTGTCTTGTGAGAAAGCAAGGGGTGTTTTTCATAAGACAAAGATTTTATGGAAGCCCATCATAATCTCTACATGCCCCAGAAGTCAAACCGCATTTTGCTTATGAGGTAAATAAAACGTTGCTAGCTCTTGGTCTAATTTTTTTTGGTGACCTTTGGATATTTAATTATATCAAATTGACGCTAATAGGTACTGCCAATCTAAAACTGTCAATAGTCCCTACGTCATTTAAAATTTACGCGCCATTTCTACAACGCTAGCAGTCGCTCGGCACCGAGTCGGATCAGTTGCTTGACAAGTACCGCCCTAGTTCGGTTCGGTTCGGATTTTCAGTCGGAACTGTATGAGTGCGGTGCGCACTCAAGTGAATTCGTCATTAAACACAGGGTTGCGTTCGAGAACTACACTATTCTGCGATTGTTGCAGAAATGACCGTTCGAGATCTCTTCTGTGCGCACTATCGGTAACGCAGTAAACCGTTCGAGAACTCAAAACGTGTCGCGTTGAAGTGACAAAATTCGCAGCACCTCCGAGCGCCGGGAAAGTTACTCGTCATGCGCACCTCAGCACCCCACATATTTCACTATCAGACTTATTTTATTTTTACCATAATCGTTTCGATTGGGTATTTACGTGGTAGGCAGTACCTATAAAAATGGGTACTTTATCAGAAAAGCTTACTTTACTTTAAAACTGAACAGCACTGCGATCATCAATCAGTGAGATTGACAGTGACATTTTCAGCACAGCGGAAATCGTTCGGAAAGTGGTAGTTACTTTGCCTTACTTGATACCCCTACTCCAAAAATGTAAGAATCGCAGAATAGTGTAGTTCTCGAACGCAATCCAGACCACGCGTGACCTTCGTCTGACCAATCACCGTATGGTAGGCAAAATTTCCGACAATAGCTATAAACACAACACAAATTTGTGTCGTCTTATAATAGGACAACGTATTTTTCAGCTTTATGAACCGAGCATAGAAGTTCTTGAACTTTCTCAACGATTTTGCACACCAAGCTGTGTATGTACAGTTGCGGCCTTATAAAAGTTTACACCGATGACAATCGTGTGGCCATGCTCATTCAAAATAGGCTACTGACCACTAGTGCCATTTTGAGATTTTACCATGATCGGGCTATCAAGTACACATCAGTAAACCCATTTTAAGAAGAAAAATTTAACTTTTTCCATGCGTTTATTTGCTACAGCAATTTTAAAAATTCGCGTGACGTCATAATCTCTTCCGTAAGCGCTGCGCGTGGAACGAACACAGCATGCGAGTGTCGCAGTAAGAGGAGCAGGGATAGAGATATGAGGCAGTACCGTCACCAGCGTTCTATTTCAATTTTTTTAAGGCACTTAGAATTGAAATATCGCGCTGCGGTTTTCACCATAAATCATATAAAAAATTGAAGTTTCATTCAAAAAAATAAAAAAAATCGAGGTCACTAGCCTATTACGTCAAAACTGAATTAGCATGGCCACTCGATCGCCGTCGGTGTAAACTTTTATGAGGCCGCAACCGTACATGGATGTCGTCAGGTTCAGTAGTTTTTATTATTAGCCGCGCTTTGATGTCCGTCCGTCTGTCCGTCTTGTAATTGAACTCCTCCTAAACGGAAAGTCGTAGCGGTATCGGTTTTTTTGCAAACTAATGCCGATTGTCTGCGGATGGGAATAGGCAAAAAAAAATATTTGGTCAGACCTCACGATTGCAAGAGAAAAAATTAAAATGTTTAAAAAGTCGGTATTCAACGCTACCTACGGTTCGAACTTCTGCATCGAGGAATCTTGCGAACCGTTCTAGATACATGTATACATGCAGCGAACGAAATGTGCGGAAATTGATGGATACATTTTTAGTGAAAGAATCATTTTGATTCCTTCATTGCAACAGAAGATATAATTTTTTTGAGAAAAGGTTTCACCCCGCGATTCCACATTTGTCGGTTTTTAACGCTACAGTGTGAACATCTACATCGAGGAATCTTGCAAACTGTTCAAGATACATGCATACATCCAGCGAACGAAAGATACAGAAAAAAATAAAGAAATTGTTCGTGAAAAAATCAACCTGATTGATCAATTCTCAAGGGAGATATCTCTATGTTTATGCGGAATATATACTTATGCACTTATATGCGGATGCGATTTTCAAGTCGCGGCGCACTGGTTCAATAAGCTGCTTCTGGCTTCGTGCTTGTGATCGATATAGGTATAATTCTCACTCATTCAGGATATTTTATAGTTTTGGTTGATGTCATTGTGTTGTTTTAGCGCATTATTACTCGCTATTGACTACTCGTGTTTCCATAAAGATTGATGATTTTTTTGTGGTAGTTTTGAGACAATCTGTTCACAAGTAACAGTGAACAGTGTACTCATCTGCACTCCGAAAATGCGCTCATGAGACTTACCCCCGTGAGGACTTCGCTACTTGTTTTTTTTCAAGACCCGCAATCGGACTACCTATCAATGAGATTGTTTTCTTTTTAAACAATTAAGCTCACCGATCTGTAGATGGATATCGTCATCTTCAATAGTTCGGACCATCCTAAGCTATGAACCTCCTAATCTACGAACATTCTAAGCTGTGGATTTTCTAAGCTACGGACCATTCGAAGGTATGATCTTTCTAAGCTATAGACTTTCTAAGCTATGGACCATTCCATACTAGAAATTTCCAAGCTATGGATTGTTCTAAGCTATAAACCGTCTAACCTACGAACATTCTAAGCTATGGACTTTCTAAGCTACGGATCATTCGAAGGTAGGATCTTTCTACACTATGAGCTAGCTAGATTCTAAGCTGTGGACTTCTAAGCTACGGACTAGGCCCATTTTGTTTTGAAAAATATGTTTACATACAACATGTCTTTTTTTATATTAAAATATATCTCCATGCAGCGTTGAAGTTGATTTCTTTAAATGGCTTTTAGATATACAGGGTGTTTCAGGGATGATAGCAAAAAATTCAACTGTGGGTAGATCTCGTCAAAATATGACGAAAACCTATATACCATTTTGCAAAGTTCGGCCTAATAACGAAGATACAGCCCTGCAAAGTTTACTTTTTTCGGATTTCAAAAACTTGTAACTCAGGAACGTTTCAACAAATTCAGCTTCAATTCAGCATAAGCTGGTTTGTCATAATTATCTATCAACCTGCTAAATTTGGAGAGAATCCAATCAGTGGCGTAGAAGTTATGAGGGGTCACCTTTAGTCAACTTTTCTTCGGATGCTTCTAAATTATTGACCCTCATAACTCCTACACCACTGGTTGGATTATCCCCAAATTTGGCAAGTTGATAGATAATTATGACAAACCAGTATTTGCTGAATTGAAGCTAAATTTGTCGAAACGTTCCTGAGTTACAAATTTTTGAAATCAGAAAAAAGTGAACTTTGGAGGGCTGTATCTTCGTTATTAGGCCGAACTTTGCAAAATGGTTTATAGGTTTTCGTCATATTTTGACGAGATCTACCCACAGTTGAATTTTTCGCTATCATCCCTGAAACACCCTGTATTTAAGATTAGAATTCTTCTTGAAGTCTTGCCACACTTGTTTTAATATATTTTTTTTAAAGCTTCGAAGTTTTTCTCAAGGCCGGCCCTGGAAATTTCAAACTGCTCGATAGTGCGATATGTCAGCTATCGGTAGAAAAACAAACCCACAAAATTTCAATCGAATTCATTCAGTCGTTTTAAAAATGATGTTAATCAAAAAAATACGTCAAAATATTTACATGAATCACCCGGTCACTTCAAAACGAAGAGCGTTAAAAATTTCCATAGTCAGATCCTGATTCGCCTGGAAAAACTGGACCTATCCTTAGGCTATATGTTGATGTGGTGATGAGACACCCTGTATAGCCCAAACAGGCAGTAATTCTAATGGCCTTAGGCTGTATGTTTTCCACAGCTGTTCCCCCAAACTAAAATAGCGTCTGCAATGTTCTTAATATTTCCTTAGGTAGGCTGTTTGACAAATTTCTCAGAAGGTAAAAGTTCGTGCATAATACTTTCTCATTAGAGCAAGCTATGGAAAAAAATGTGTTGTGTTGGCACCAAAGGTAAGATGCTGACATGATGCTAACTAGAATTTGCTGCCTTGATAGTTGTGCTATCTCGACGCGATGCACCCGTAAGTATAAATTTCCGGGACTGCGCAGCGAAAGTAGGGAATGTGAGCCCCCTGCAGTGGAAGTTGTGATCGACAAGGGACATGGTCTCTACCATGGTTGGCGGCTTTTCGCTGACGCTGTTAAGTGATCGGTGGTCACTGAAGAAAATGAATAAGCGGCCAAGCGCGGCAGTACTAAAGAGAATGGAATGTAAATCACTGAGTAATGAGTACCTCCTGCTATAGCTTGTACCGACTGAAACAGCAAGCATGTATTAAGAAGGAGATATACATACAGAAAATGGACAAGATTCCAACGCAGTTCATTTACTCACGCGCGCCTCGTCTCACGCACTCCAACTTCATAAATTATTGTCCACCCAAGGAAGTTTTCTCAATCTCACAGGGGCCACTGGACAGTGGGCGTTTTACTGCATTTTACATAGTACTGGCGCGCTTGGTCTCTTGGCCATCATTTTTTTCAGTGACCACCGCTCACCTAGCAGCACCAGCGAGAAGCCGTCAACCATAGAGAAACGATGTTCCTTGTCGACCACAGAAACTTCCACTGTAGAGGAGCTCACGTTTCCCCACTTCTACTGCGCAGCCTCGGTAATTTCTATTTGCAGGTGCATCGCGTCGAGATAATGGTGACAGCTGTCACATTATACATAGCACATCTACCGAGGCGTCAAGATCTAGTTAGCATCGTACCATTCCCGTCAGCACAACACATTTTTTCTCCATAACTATATCTAATGAATAAAGCCGTGAAATTGATTATACCCAAAGATTCGTACCAACGCAACACATTTTTTTCTGTAGCTTACTTTAATGAAAAAAGCTGTGAAACTGATTATATATAGGTGCTTATGAAAATAATTGATAAAATGGTAAAAGTCCAATACTTTTAGTGGCATGTTGAGGACGGAGTCAAATTGGTAAAATGAGGCGTTGCGGAATCAATCCGTCTGGGTTTATTCCTTGACGGATTTTTACCATTTTGGTCTATTTCGAAAGCTACAAGGATGTACTTTGTTTTGAGCCTATTGGCATTCCCAAAATCCAAAAATAACTTTTTCAAATGTCAAAATTGAATATTTTTTTTTTGATTTCGGAAATGCCAATTTTGGGCTCAAATCAAAGTACCGAGAGTTCATAAATTAAATGGGTCAAGGGTGCCTGTGGATTCAAAAACACCTGTCGAAACTAGCGTAATCCTTTTGTAATAAATTTGTCAAACTTTGACAAGTTACGTCCCATATTGTTGATTTCTGATCTGCCATAAGTGCACGAGAATACTTCAAGTTCAAAAATACTTCTCGACCATGTAGGTTTTGTGCCCTGCCATGAAAACCACATTTAGAATGTTCCGAAAACGAAAACTGTGACTGGTTTGACAAATTACGATAACCAAAAAATTACAGACATCAAATGAACGATGCTAGTTCCGACAGATGTTTTCAAACTCATAGGCACCCTTGACCCATTTAATTTATGAACGCTCGGTACGGTTGCGGCCAAAATAAAGTGGACGACAATGTCAACGAGTTGGCGTGCTGTCATGCGACGTTCAGGCCAGAATCCTGAAAAATCTGTCAACTGTCGTCCACTTTAAAAAGTCCGCAATAGTACATCCTTGTAGCTTTCGAAAGTGACCAAAATGGTAAGAATCCGTCAAGGAATAAACCCACACGGATTGATTTCGCAACGCTTATTTCACCAGTATGACTCCGTCCTTAAGTATAATAATAATCAATTATCCCTTGAAGTCAGCACCACAGCTTTATTTTTGTGTCAAAAATTACATTGTTTCAACCCCTTCAAGTGGGGTCATCTTCAGATCTAAAAGAATTACAGTTGGTGTTGTAAGAAAAGGTGTACTGATAATTTTCCAGCAAGGTATATGGGTTGTTTCTTTTCCTTACATCACTAATTGAATTCTTTTAAATCTGAAGATGACCCCACTTGGAGGGGTTGAAACAAGGTAATTTTTGACAAACAAATAAAGCTGTGGTGCTGACTTGAAGAGATGATTGGTTATTGAAAATAATTTAATTTACTTTACAGATTGAAGTCGATATACCACGCTGTCACCAGTACAACGAGCTGATGTCGTCTGCTGAAGGCCACAAAAAGCTCAAAAGGGTACTGAAAGCGTGGATCTGCAACAACAACCAATACGTGTATTGGCAGGGACTGGATTCCCTCACGGCACCGTTTCTGTACCTGAATTTCAACAACGAAGCCAAAGCTTTTGCCTGTCTCTCAGAATTCATCCCGAAATATCTACACAAGTTCTTCCTGAAGGACAACTCCATGGTCATTCAAGAGTATTTGGCCAAGTTTTCGCAGCTCATATCCTTCCACGATCCGCATTTGGCCAATCACTTGCACGACATCAACTTTTATCCCACTTTATTCGCCATTCCGTGGTTCCTCACCGTTTTCTCACGTGAGTTTTCAATTATTGAGTTTTTTTTGTGTGAAATGAGGCATTCAGAAGTGCATCTAGGGTGAGGTACTTCTCTACTCAGAAGTACCTACCTACGATCGCGCGCAAAAAAAACGGAGACATCTAAAATACCGTATGATCAAAAACTTTCCTCCTCTAGGCAGGGTGGGCTGGCCAAAATCAGCCTCGTTTGCCTGTCAATGACCAGACCACAGCCTGCTTAGAGGAGGAACGTTTTTGATCATACGGTACTTCTAGGCCCTAGTTTCCGGACTTTTAGTTGTGTGAGGTTGATGCATTTATCCATGTTAATTGATCATTAGTTGTGTGAGGTTGATGCATTTATCCATGTTAATTGATCACACTGGTGTGCATTCAACATGCATGCATCACTATTACACAACTAGAAGTCCGAAAACTAGGGTCTCAAAGTATTTTCAGTGTCTCCGTTTTTTTTTTGCGCGTGATTGTACCGTATGATCAAAAACTTTCCTCATCTAGGCAGGCTGTGGTCTGGTCATTGGCAGGCAAACGAGGCTGATTTTGGCCAGGCCGAGGAGGAAAGTTTTTGATCATACGGTACCTCTAATACTGCCCCTGTAGCCAAATGCTGGCGTATTTGGGCATCCATTTGTGTAAATTCTGACATGGGAACGTCGTCGGCTAGCGACGGATTTTTCATATCATTTCAACAAAGCTACAATGTTAATTTAAACATCCCCCTACACCTCCTGATGACCAGAATAAACCTCTCTCGGCTGGCAGCCGGTGCTTTTGGCCGTTATAGCTCTTAAAGAAAAAAAGAAATTGTATGTGTCCTATATAACGGCCTATTTTGAGACGTCGAACGATGACCCTGGTAGATCGATTCAAAAAGTGCGGCCGGTAGGTCCGCAGCAGCTAGAATGGGCAGCAGCAGCGAGGTCCAGCGAGTCATGTCCTAATCGGGCCCGGGTTCGAGACCCACCAGTTGCAACCTTTTTTCTAAAGAAAATAATTCCTTTTATTTTTAAGGCTATCTAAATTCAAAATACTAATTCCTTACTGGATTCTTAACTTTTTTCCGATAATTCCGCTGACGCGCGGGCCGTAGAAATATAAGAAGTCAAACGTGTTACTGGATTATCGGAAAAAAGTTAAGAATCCAGTAAGGAATCAGTATTTTAAATTTAGATTCCCTTAAAAATAAAAAGGAATGATTTTCTATAGAACAAATATCGAATTTGGTGGGTATCGAACCCGGGCCCGTTTCGGACATGGCTCGCTAGACCTCGCGCACACTCTAGCTGCTGCGGATATACCGGCCGCACTTTTTGAATCGAGCTACCAGGGTAATCGTTTGACATCTCAAAATAGCCCGTTATAAAGGACACATACAATTTATTTTTTTCTTTAAAGAGCTATAACGGCCAAAAGCCCCGGCTACCAGCCGGGAGAGGTTCATTCTGATCATCAGGAGGTGTAGGGGGATGTTTAAATTAACACTGTAGCTTTATTGAAATGATATAAAAAACCCGTCGCTAGCTCCCCTCCCCGTCTATAAGTAGGCATGAAGCATACAGTTCTCATGAGGGGTGATTCTGTATCGAACCCGTTAAAATTTAAAGGAAAAAGAAATCAGCCAATCGTAAAGCCGATTTCTGATCGTTCCTAGGTGACCAGCGCCTTTTAAAATTTTACTGGCCCGTCAAAACGTTACAGAATAGAATAGACCCTATGGTCCATTATTTCGGATTGAGAGTCAGGAATCTGCTTTGAATTGAAAGCATGCATTGAGTTTTGATGTGAAGCGTAAATTACAGATGTGTTTCCTCTCTACAAAATATTCCATCTGTGGGACAAGCTTCTGTTGGGCGATTCATCATTTCCTCTGCACATTGGTCTATCAGTTTTGAAACAGTTGAGGGATCGACTTCTAACTTCTGGCTTCAATGAATGCATATTGCTGTTCTCCGATTTGCCCGAGGTCGACATTGAAAAATGTGTGGTGTATTCCACATCAACTTTCCAATCGACTCCCAAAAGCATAACTGCTCGAGAATACCAAAATGAAAAATACCATCCTAGGACTGAATTTGTACGTTTCAGTTGTACACCTATTGTTCACCTATTTTTTTTTTTTTGGTACCTTAATATATATTTTTATTTTAGGACATTCAAGGAGTGACTTTAGAAGAATTGAACCAAGAAAGATGTCCTAGAATTAGTGCTGCTGATTTAGTAGACGTTATCATCAACTCGCCGGATGTCGTTTTGATGATTGATATTCGGAATCCTACCCAGTAAGTTAGAGACTAGGGAAAAGAAGTCAAAGTGGCAAATTTTGGCACTTACACTTGAGCTCAATAAGCTATGTACTTGCGTCACCTTGTGCACACATTTTTTAAGTGAAACTTCTTTGTCCGTAGATTAAAAGTCTCAAATGTAAGTAGACGACCGAAATGTGGAGCTTGACTTCCTTTTTTCTGTCCTTTTACAATTTTACCTTTTACAAAATTCTTTAGCTACTCCACAGTTTTCATGCCCAAAATTATATTTATTTTTCTTATACGAACAATTTATTCAAGAATGAATGTAATGCCTAGCTGTGCTGTAATGTCAAATTACACAGTTGAGAGCAATAATCCGAGGCCCTGTTAAAACCCGAAACTTAGCTACTTGCCATTGATGCACTCATACTTGGAAAGTTTCATTTCAGCCGCGCGTGGTATAAGTCTCGCAGTGGCTCTTTTTCCAAGAGCAACATTGGCTCAAGCTACTTACTAGAATGGGTCTCGTACACATTTAGTACCGATGCATTAAAATGGGGTGTACCTTGTGAAAGGTCGCGTAGAGTTGAAGATTTGCAATCTGGTACAGTTTTGTGGCCTAATTAATATACTGAGTTCTCAAATTCGGCAAGCCGCCGTTTGTTTCTCCATTGAAGAGATGATGCCGAAGGACAAAAAAAGAACCATTTTTTGCCAGTCCATCGTTCATGGCAGTCTCACCTACCGCTATCCAACCAAATGACTATTGGAACTCTTGTTAGCATTTACTGCCACGTTAGTTTCATTCTTCGCGGTTAAAAAAGTACAATATCTTCGGCAATAGGCTTGTAATTTTTGTTGTAAAACAAAAAATCAAGCAGTTAATCTTTCATTGTTGCCACGACCAACTTTATTTCAACAGAAAATGGGTAGCTTGAACTGTTTCTGTTTACACAACATGTGATTGAAACTAGAAATTCATGGGAGTGCCAAAAAAAGATTTTTTTCAGAGTGCGCGTAAATCTCCAAAGCTGCATCTGAATACCTACCTGAAAGTAGTCGTAGTCATGAAAGTATGCGCGACCAGAAAATAATTCATTTTTTGGTGCTTCCACGTGCTTTCTTGTTCGATTCATTCTGTATAAACGGAAAATGGTAAAATCTATTCATTTCTGTTGAAAATAAAGTTCCTGGGCGATGACAACAATACCAAATAAAATAACTGTTGAAATGGGCGGTATATGCATAAAAGGAAGCAGATGCTTTTACTACGATTTTGTAGTTGTTGCTAAGGAAAATTGCAGACCACCCATAGTGTTGGAAGTTTTACACTTTCTTGTAGTGCACCTTTTTAACAAATGCTGTTATGAAAACTATGAGACCTGGACGAGCTCACGGAGAAACAAGGCTGTGGGGTTTGTTACATCGCGGCCTGATAAATCTTATAGGCACCTATGTCAAACTGACAGCCGCACGAGTGTTGCAGATATAGGTGTCCTCTTTTGTGTCGTTTAAGGGCTGCATTCCAAGTTAGCGGCGCAACTTACGCCACTTATTTACGGCATCGATAAATCAATCATCGCGTCGGATTGTGGTATGTTGCCATAGTGACCGGGCTTACGCTACACTTGCGCGGGCGGATCTTCGACTTGAAATCTAGCCCTAAGGCAACAGCGGGTCCCGATCCTTTGTGTCTTCAAGTGTCGTTTGGGTCTCCGATCCGTGTTATCTTTTATCTGTCACGGTACAAACCCCTCGCATTCTCTTAACCCTTCTATCGATACCCCAAGCGTGATCGTCTAACAAAAAAAACAAATACATACTTAACTGCTGTCTGGCCTCTTGCGGTAGATTAGCACAAACACTTGGGTTAATAGAGCCCACCCCCTCTTAACCCTTTCACTTGCTCTGTCAAATAGAGCGATAATGGTTGCCCCTTTTTTTAGTGGCTTAATCGATAATATTGTTAAAACTAATAATGTAACCCTCGTTTGCTTAAAACGAAAGCGGCTCAGGGGTCTAGAGATAGCATGCAGCGTTGCCCTTCAACTGACAGGTGTACGAAAGTTTTCAAAATTTGGCGCCTTTACGCATGCCTACCCAAACGAAATAGCCTAGAAGGCTATTTTTTTACTTTCTTTTTTAAATAATTGCTTCAATTTTGGAATTGTTCAAGGTTCCATCGATCTGCTATTGTAAGAAGCATCAACATTCCATTTTCCAGTGTTACATTCGGGGAAACCAATATTGAAGCCTTTGGTCCTCACAGCGAAGTAATCACCAGCAGCAAAGATAAAATTATCGTCGTCATTGGATCTGAGGATACTGACCATATTTTGGTAATATTTTCCAATAATTTCTTGAGAAATCAGAACAGTTTTTGTATTGTGTCAGAGCGGTCTGGGCAAATATTTAAATTTGGCTTCGCGAAACCGCTTCACCGCCTAAAAAAAAAAATTCCCAAAATTTTGAGGTGCGCCCGTACTCAGAGTTTTGGTGAAGTAGTTTTGTTGGCATATCAAATTTGATAGGAAAAACAGCTGAATCCAACGGTTTTTAGCTGCGCTACCATGCAACCTCGGTTATGATGTCATGATCGCTATTTCAAACCAAAAAGCTCAAATATTTTGAGCCAGTTCCAAAAATTTGCTGAGTTTCAGCGCTCGTATCTCGACCCCTGCTTGAAAACACATGCGTTCCTGCTTTTTCAAAAGTTGCATTTTTCACAAGAATGTCTCGTGACTGCTATCTAGGCTGGACTGATATTGGCGTATATCGCCATGGCTCCAAATACTGGACTGGAAAATCCACCATATTATTTCTTATTCTTATTTCTTCAAGTCTTATTTCAGCGAGTACCTCAAAATGACATTCAGAGTCTTATTATAGATGTCTACACTTGACAGTCCTAAAGCTGAGACATCGCCGTCAGGTAATGCCAAATCTTGGCTTCGGCTTTTTACGTCAAAATCGGCAATTCCTTATCCCGTTCATGTATAGACATTCTTGGTTGTTGGTCACGCATTCAGACTTTGGCCTTCAAAGTTTAGGTCGAAACTTGAAACGTTTTCTTAAAGGAGACCACAACACAAAATACAAGCTGGTCTCAGATGAAAGAGTTGAAAAAACTAGAACGATTGCACACGGTCTTGTAATATTACTTAGCTCGTGGCGGGCGCTGCGGTTATAATTAAGAACGACAATGACGTCAGAGGGGCAAATTTTCACGGGCTACCTATAGCTTCTCACGGGCATACCTGTACCTGATTCCGTTGCCGATGAGACGAAGACGGTTTCAAGCCTGCCATCATTATTACTGATTGTTTGAAGACAATGACGTTTGTCAAAACGACAATAGCACAATATCAAGACCATGGGAACGTGATAGGTGAAAATCGGAGGTGAAAATCTAGGTGAAAACATCTTCCCAAGTGACGTCACGATAATATTTTCAAAACGTTTTATCGGCTGATTGGACTCGTCTAGAATACTTAGATTTGTTCCGTATATTCTTGAACTACCTCCCCCATGAGTTAGTCAAATAAAATATAGACTCGGTTTTTGTGTTGTGGTCTCCTTTAATAGTCCAGGAATTTTAGCTGTTAAAATTGCAAATAGCGAACAAAAATTAAAGCCAGCCGGATTTTTGCATATAAGCTCAGTTAAGCATGTAGTTTAACATACTAAAAGGCCTCAAGAATCCGGTGTGAGCTTCGGCCGTTGTGGCCTCGAGAAGAACTTGAGGATCAGTTTTTCGCGTATATCTCATAAACAATAGCACTTGGGATAAAAGTTCCCTGGAAGAATTTGTTGGAAATTTTATTGTCTACAAGAAAGGTCCATGCACATTTCATCGTCAGTCCTCTCCTTCTTCGTCAAAACACGAGAAAATCAAAATAGTCCAGATGCTCGATGCTGAAGACTGTATGGACCTTGAGTTTTATGATGGCGAAGTGCCACTTCGTAAAGGTGTTGTTTGATCCACTCTTTTTTTATTGAAACTTGAAGCCATCAATACGAACTATGCCGGCGGCATATACAGGGTGAAATAAAAATGAAAAGTTGAACATTTGTACCTCAAGAATCAAAATAGGTGAAGACATGTAAACCGCCATAAATAATTCCGATTTCATGGTCATGAAGTCGTCGTAAACTTCATATCTCGCTTTTAAGCTAAAAGCGCATTTAGAGGTGCGCTTTTAGGGGCTATCCATTCATATTTGAGTGTTCAAAATTACATATCACAATTACATACAGCCGTTCAATTGTAATATGTATTTTTAAGAACTCAAATATGAACGGAGAGCCCCTAAAAGCGCACCTCTAAATGCGCTTTTAGCTTAAAAGCGAGATATGAATACGGCCCCAAGTTTCGATTCAATAGCTGAAGAATTACTGATATACGGAAAACTATTTTTTTTTTCGTAAACGACTTCAGTCTTCTGAAGATAGTTCAGAAACGGCTCAACATATTTGATCGGCATAGTTGATATTGATGATATTAAGTTTCAATCAAAAGAGAATGGATCGAACAACACCTCTACCAAGTGGCACCCCGCCATCATAAAACTCAAGGTCCATGCAGTCTTCAGCATCGAGCATCTGGACTATTTTAATTTTCTTGTGTTTTGACAAAGAAGGAGTGGACTGACGATTGAATGTGTAAGGACCTTTCTTATAGACAATAAAATTTTCAACAATTTCTTTCCGAGTACTTTCTTCCTAAGTACCATTGTTCACGAGATATATGCGAAAAACTGATCCTCAAGTTCTTCTCGAGGCCACAACGGCCGAAGCTCGCACCGGATTCTCGAGGACTTTTAGTACGTTAAACTACATGCTTAACTGACCTTATATACAAAAATCCGGCTGGCTTTCATTTTTGTTCGCTATTTTTTCTATAATTCCTGGACTACAAGTCACCTCGTGCCATTTTTTGTTTGCGCAATTTTGTCCATGGGGGGCCGGTCAAGAGCGATACGTATCGCTGGGGGACTTTGGGGGACTTTTGAAAATTCAGATTTAAAGAGCTAAACTAAAAATAAAATGTCTCATGCTACTGGACACACTACAAAAAAAATAGACCTATACTTAATGCTTTTTTTTCAGTTTCCTACGTTTTTATTGAAGTGTGGTATCAGTAAAGTTTGCGTTTTACATGGAGGCTTCAATATAATGTTGAAATTCTCGCCGACAATGATAATGATGCATAACCAGTCTTGATCAAGATTTCTAGGTCCTGTCAAAAGCAACAAGCCAGATGAAGTATAATAGGAACCTTTGGAAACAACTTTAAAATACTCGTCCAATCATGGATAACTAGAAGCATTCTTATTAGAGCATGTGGTAAGAATATTGTGATACCTAACTTTTCAAGAAAATTTATATTTGATGTACCTATCTATACCCATATAACTAAGCTAGCAAAAGAAATTGCTTTGTTATAAACATAGGTATGTATAGTGAAGGAAAAAAAACAAATTTTATATCAATTATTATAATTTCCATACAAATTATAAATATGATTAAAAATACTGTACACATACAGGACAAAAAGTGTAAGATTCATTAAGGTTCCACCTTGATATGGCATTTCCCGATATGATAAAAATAACTAAATATAGCACATTTTTAAAGAATCTTAACAAGATGATAAAAAATACAGCCGCCACTATTCTTTTAATATACACGATCTTAGACACACTGACATTTTGAAAAATTTTGTATAGATGAAAATAATTTTTTTTACACATTTTAAGTAACAACGAAATAAAATTTGCAGCCTTTCATTTTAAAATCTAGATATCTTTTTATCTTCACGGAAGATATTTTTTTGCGCCAGTCAGTGTAAATGGCGTTTTCGATCTTCTGAACTTCAGTCCCCTGAGATTAACTGAGAGGATAGGATAACACTACCTACTTCACACACAAGAATCGCAAACGCCACTCATTTTTGTTGGAAACTGTAAATATATTATTATGCTTAGAATGAATCTAATGTACAACAAAATAAAAGCTACCAAAATTGCCAATATAAATTAATCTTCACAAACTAAAAAAAAAAGAGATCAAAAAACATTGCCACTTGTTTTATGTTACATTATAATATCAATAGTTACCATATTTTGAAGGTAATTTTCCAAAATTGCACAATGAAAGTGAATAATACACTGCTGACCAGTTTGGAATCAACTCGAGAAAAATAATAAATATACATCTAATATATTATGTAGCAGAGAACTGAACACAAAAATATTGGGAATCTTCACAAAACTAGAATTGTTTCATAATTATTATTCATTTACTGTAAATAAAATGTGTAAATATAATTTATTATTGTAACTTGACTTTTTTTTACGAGAATTGTGAAGAAACACCAAATTACACTTACAAAAAAATATTTTGCAAAACCCAAATATAACTAACTAAAATACTGGGGATGGAAGTTGTAAATAAGACGAAGAATAAAATAAAATATATAACACATTAAAATTAAAACAAAAAATAAAAAGTATTTTCTTGCCTTTTGGACGTTTCAGACAGGCATGCCTTGGAGCATTTAAAAAAAACCGCTCATTATTACTACGTCGTTTATCCAGCTCCAGTCAAGGATAAGGTGATTTTTGTTTGTAGCGATTGTTTTGGCCATGACGAAAAAGCAAAAAAATTGCAATGATATTGCAGTTCAGTGACGTAAGTATCAAAGTAATTGCTGGAAAAGTCATTAAGTAGTAGCGTGCCTTGTATTGTGAAGTAGCATTTTTTTCAAATCGTACGAAATTCATTGGTAATAAATTTGCATTTGATAAAGAGATTATATCGCTCTGGACTCGGAATGCGAGACTTTTGAGACATCCTGTATGAACATATATCACTGGCGTTTGTAGCTTAATAAGGTCGCGGCGTCCAGCCAATGATAGTGTTCAACCCCACAAAGTGTGACTGACCATAACTTCCCTTGATCTTGTTAAACATATTCTGTTTATGACCTACATGCAAGCAACATTTTTCACAGCTGGCCATGTGAAGTGATCTTTCGAAATCTAAGTTGAAGAAAGTTGTATTGAGTGTATTGTTACGAAGAAAACTTTTCAGACATCAAATTTTCTGTCACTGCAAAAAAAGCGATTTAGATTTGAACTAGTCCTCACACAGTATATTTATCATAATGCCAGCAATCTGTAATGTACGGCGTGTTTATAAGAAACTGTGATCGCGGCAGGCTTGGGTCAGGCCGAAAAATGCAGTAACAGGCGCCATTGTAGTGATCGAAAGCGGATTCCAAAGGCGATGCGATCACAGACATTTATAAACACCCGGTAGAACAATAAATGATTCAATGAAGATTATTCATTAGTTATACAAGTTTCACTGTTTTTTTGCACAAATCTGAAAAAGCGTAGTATATTATTCAACGAGCCGTGTAATGAAGGCTTTTACTCAAGAGGATGCAGTTCACTGACGAGCCTTAGTGAGTGTCGTGAAGCATCCGAATGAGTTAATAGCCAATACACGAGAGTAGAATACAATGCTTTGTCGACATCACTTTAGTTTCAACAGAAAAACAATTGGCGAATTGCAAAATTGTGAAGATTCACAATTAATAATTTGACAAAAAGCGCTGCGTTTTTCTATTTCGCACTTGCATTTTTGTAATTGGTCCCAACCAATGATTTTCCGGTTATTACTCACGGGGCGGGGCTTCGGTTCATTACTCACTGGCCGCGAGTAGACGAAAAATCCATTTTTCCGTAATATAGTGGAGTAGATAATCATTATAATTCTTCATACTTTAGCACAATCTTTGTGTTTTTTTTGCGTCCGTTTAAAAATAAATATGAAAAATACGTTATTCTTCAGTTTGCATTTTTAAGCGAAAATAAATTAAAAAAATCTCACAGAAGTGATGATAGAACTAAAGCCTGAGGGACTAAAATGTATCTGTTCCACTGTGCTACAAAAAATTGAATTTGTATCTCGCTTTTCCAGACAACTGTAAAAAAAACTTCAAACTTCTAGGTTCTCTTAATAACGGGTCAGTCAAACCTTGTTAGATGGATACCTAGTTTTTTTTTTCAGACGGTTCTACAATTTGCGGGAACCTACATCATAATAATTTCTTGTTATTTCTTTATAAAGATCACTTTGATGTCAAGCGCAACTACTTTGGATACTCAAGTTACTGACAAAGCCAATAGTAGATCAACACAAACACTATTAAAAAATAAAATCTAGTGTATAATATAAACTAAATACACATAAAAAACAAGTATAACTCATCTCAGAGTGAAACACTTCGTACAATTCTATTTCACGGGTTCTGTTATCGTATGAAAGACTGCCGTAACATAACAGGTGTAATAGCTGCTTGTGAAAATATTGCACCCTGTATTTTCTCATTTTCTCCTCAAAGAGCAGAAACACACCGCGCTCTTGTGCGTTCGAAGCTTTCGCGAAGGTGGCTGGCATATTACCTCTCAAAAATGTTTTGTATTCATTATAGGTGGCATCATATCAAATGGCAATTTCGCATAATAATTAATCTAGTTACTTACTAATATGTAATTAATAATAATACTAGTATTGTGAGGGTGTAGGCACTGAAGTGAAGGGAGACGGCTAGTAATTTTATTCCGCTAGTCTTTAATCAACCTGTAGATGTGGTGCTGGGCACCATGTTCAGACGTTGATACTTCAAACACATATGCCGTACACAAAAGCGTCTCTTGTGTATCTCTATTGCTCACCACCTAGAAGAGACAAAAATTGTTCATTGCTTGGAAAGCCTACTCTCTGACCAAAGCTACAGAAACGGTAGCTGTTAGTATACAATGCTATTAGGTACAGAAGCACAACTTGGTTGTGAATCAAAATAGAAGGAGATGGAACACTACTAGGGAGGTAGTAGCTCTTCATTGTACTCGGTAAGACATAACACAATACCCCATTGCTGCAAGCGGCCCAGCTGGAAGCTGAGCGAGTAACAATTGCGGGTAAGTGCACACGAGGCAGGTGCGAAATCGACTAGGGCCTTTGGCGTTTCATTTATCTATTTTTTAAATTGTTGAAACAGAAATATTTTCACCTAAGTCTGAAGTAAAGCGTCTGAAGAGTAAATAAAACACAACTTGTTTCATCAAAGTGAAGTTGTTAGATACCAATTTTATTCGAACAGTGAAATTGAATGGACTCTGCACTTGGTGACAAAAGCACAAACATCTCTAGAATTGCACAAAAAACGCGAGCTGGACGAATTCTGGTCGCCTAAGCAGCACACTGGTGTGAGTGTACAGTGAGTAATTGGACACTTCTTGGCCCGGAATTCTACCAAAAATGGGGCTATCGCAATTTCGACTTCATAAATGGAATGGGCCGATGTAAAAATGTGGGCAATAGTATCAAACGTGCCGATTTTTCCTAACCTTGTGAGAGAGAAAAAATAAAAATAATTTTCACTTGCTGATGACCTTCATTTTTACTTTCCTGGCCCCCTCCAACATGGAAGGGAAAGTACTGTGATCGTGCAGGAAAAAGTTCGGATGACGACGAATATTTCGAGGTCTCCCAGACGAGACGTCTGTGATTGAAATCATTTCCAGAATGATGTCTGTCTAGCTGGGTGTGGTATGTCTGTAATCTTGAACTGCTGAACCGTTGATCCGATTGAGTTGAAATTTGGTATATATTCAGATATGGGTTCAGCCTGGAATGTGCTGGTAAGTTTTTGGTTGCCTTCTGTCGAATAGAAGTGTAACTGTCAAGAAATGACAACCTAGTTCTCACGGAACTGAACGTGCGGTATGTCATTTAAAAGACCTTGAAAAGCTGTATTCATAACAAGTAAAAGTAATGTTCCATCTGTCATATGTTAGTAGTTATTAATTACAAAGTTTAATTTAATAAATTCAAAAACTACCCAATGAATTTCGATCAAATGTAGCAAAAAGCAATGCAACAAAAAATTTAGATCTAATCAGCAGTCGGGGTTTTTCACCATTTGCCGGACGGGCGCAACGAATTTTCAAAGTTGCAGAAGACTTTCATGGTCGAAGTCACTGAGAACGGCGAACGCTGATGCATTTGCCCACATACAATCAACTATTATGGCTACATGACAATCGCGACATATTATACTTGTTGAAATTAAATAACTTGCCTTAGAAGCCGACTGTAAAGTCCATAAAAAAAATCGGTTGTGTCACCCCAAAACTTCCCCGACGAGTAGCAAGGAACGGATGGAAATTTGATTATGAACCGTCCCTTCGGGTGGGAAGTTGGAATGTGAGAAAAAGATTGAAGAATTGAGCTATTTTCTCTGATAAGGGCTTCATTTGAGCTCCATCATTTGATGGATCAGGAAATTGAATATTTTAAAAAATTGGATTTTCCGGGAAAATCTCAAATCTTTTTCCAAATCATATTGTAAAGATTGTCAATTACGGCTTCACTTTAAGCTCCATCATTCAAGTCTGGTTTCGTTACCCAGGCCTGTTTTACATTTTCAACATGGAAATTGGAAAGAAACTGTTAGAAAATGTTCAAGAGCCAGTTACCTCTTGTTTAAAAAAAAATGGTGAAAATCTGTTCACGGGATAAAAAGTTGGAAAATTTGCAGTTTTTACAGACATGAAAACTCGGAAACCGTGAGTCCGATTTCGAAAATTTTCCATCCAAAAATTAATTCAATGCAGCCAATGTTTCCTCAACTTCCATTCCCAGCATGTCTGCACCTAAAATGACCATTTCACTGCATGTCAAAGTTTGTATTGCAGTTTTTTCAAATTCACGGAATGTGCTAGTTTCATTTTGAAAAAATTACCGTCGGAAAACCGGAACCGTGTCGATTTTGGAAATGGGTCTACACGACACCCAATCCAACTTACTTTCGATATCAGTTGGAATTTCTCGAAAAAAGTCGATCCCTGAGCAGGAATAAATTTTTGAGTGGAGTCCTGCGTCAAAAGCGAGTCGTCCTGGTCAAAATACGGGCGAGAGGCCCTTTCGGATGCCAACGACTGGGAGAAATTTTGGAAATTCACAACGCTCGACTGGAGAATGGTATAAAATTGCAACTGCAAACTTGAATTTACTCTTTTGTTTTGTTGCTTCCTGCTTCCTGCCAAAGGACCCGCACGATTCTTATGGAAAATGGCTCCCGGTTAAATTTTCTGAATTTTTTATATGTTGTAGCTCATGAGATACTAATCAAATACCGTGAACCCCAAACTCAAATAATGGACAGTTTTTTACCCACAGGGGGTTGAAGTTGGAGGTTTTGACGGCTTAAAAATGATATTATGACGTTAATAAAAGCTTTTTATTTGGTTTCTCTTGGAGTTGTGTTTCATTCTATTTATTTGACAGTGAATATATAAACCCTGTCCTCCACCCCCATCCCCTATCTACCATCACAAAATTCGAGATTGCTCTCAAAAGCCATGCAGATGGCTTCTGTGATTTAAATTATGAATTTTGACATAAAAGCTATTTTCCACCCCTAATGTTGGGGTGCCGATTTTCCAATTTTCCTCGGTTAATTTGGCTGAATTTTTGGTATTGTGTACTTCTAATTCTGCTGAGCAAAAAGTTTTCATGCCAAAACCGAGGCCAAAACTTATTCCTATGGACAGTTTTTGTTCTACAGGGGACTGAAGTTGAAGATTTGAGAGCATAAATATTGAACTTCAGTCCCCTGCAGAACAAAAACTGTTCATAGGAGTAAGTTTTGGTATGAGCTTTTTGTTCAGCAGAATTAGAGGTACACAATACCAAAAATTCAGCCAAATTAACCGAGGAAAATTGGAACCCCAACATTAGGGGTGGAAAATAATTTTTATGTCAAAATTCATAATTTAAATCACAGAAGCCATCCGCATGGCTTTTGGGAGTAATCTCGAATTTTATGATGGTAGATAGGGGTTGGGGGTGGAGGAGGGGGTTGATATTTTTCTGTCAAATAAATACATTTTAGCATGAAACACAACTCCAAGAGAAACCAAATAAAAAGCTTTTATCAACGTCATAATATCATTTTGAAGCCGTCAAAACCTCCAACTTCAACCCCCTGTGGGTAAAAAACTGTCCATTATTTGAGTTTGGGGTTTACGGTATTTGATTAGTATCTCATGAGCTACAACATATCAAAAATTCAGATAATTTAACCGGGAGCCATTTTCCATAAGAATCGTGCGGGGTCCTTTGGTCCCAATCGATCAGATAGATTTTGAATGATTAAATGGTGAAGTTTTGAACTTTGACATTTTTTATTATTTGACAGATTATAGGGCAATACTTTGAACTGTTCTGAATACAGTTTTCTCATGGGCTTTCAAACGGCATATCGCAAGTCAAGTTCCGTGAGATATAGCTTCTGTCATTTTTTGATAGTGACACTTTCGTTTGACAGATGACAGCCAAAAACTAATGGGCTTATTTGCCGGTGAAACTGTGCGCGTGTACCAAATTTCAACTCGATCGGATAGACGTTGCGGCGGTTATCGTGGAAGGTTACAGTTTTGTGTCGTCGACAACAGATTTTTTTTAATATAAATGATGATTAGAAGAGTCATACATTTCCTTTTTATTAGGTATAACTCTATATTGAAAAGTTGTTTCGTAGGCGTCCCAGCGCTTCCAAATGTCAAGGGCCCTGAGAAAAAGAAGAATCTGCGAGACATCCGTTCTTAATCAAAAGAGCAAAGTTTTTTGTGCCATCCTATCAATTTTCGTGCTTTTGTCACCAAGTGCAGGGTCCATTTCAGTTAACCTCCGGATTAAAGTAATTTTTAGTGCACTACTAAAGACTACTACCAGGTAAATGGATCAAGGTCATCATGGCCACATGTCAAACAACAATAGTTTTTAATGAAGTGGAGCAAGCCGTGGTTAAAATGTGTAGTGTCGGTACGAATGGTACGATGCTAACGTCTTGATAGATGTGCTGTGTATTATAATGGACTAGGTATAATGTGACAGTTGTTACTGTCAGTCACCGTCTTCGTGACGTGATAAGAGACATGATCGTCTACTGGCTGATGACTTGATAGCAAATGGCATTCATTGGCCAATGAAGAAATCGATGCCCAAACGTGGCGGTACTGAAGAAAATGGAATGAAAATGCCCACTACTCAGAGGTTCCATCTTCTGATGCTCATCACAGCATCAGATTTACCTGTATTACCTACTCTAGCTTATGATAAAACAGCAAGCAGGTATGAGGGAGATACATACAGGAAATGGACAAGTTTCATGTGGAGAAAGTCTTCCAAAACAGTGCACTCATGCGCGTGTCGTGCCTAGTGCGATGACGGTGACAAATGTCACATTATGCATGTAGCACATGTAGACAACTAGCTGCCAAGACGTTAGCATCGTACTATTTGTACCAACATAACATATTTTTTACATAGCTTACTCTAATGAAAAAAAGACTATGGAATTGTAATCATCTAGAAATAAAATTCATGCAAGGACCCTATTGTGCATGCCCCTAAAAGTAAACATGTCCCCTAATTCTTGTCTTGCGCATAACTTCCATAATTTCCCTTTCATCTATCTATTTTTTTTTTCTTTCATTTTTCATTCAATAAATTCTTGATTGGGAATTATTGCTTTAGAAAGTTTAAATAGTATAATATCCATAGCTCATGATTCATGAATGCTTACCTGTAGGATGGTGAAATTCTCTAATACACTATTCATCATGTACTTTTCAGGCAAATGTTTCAGTTTGTGAATGAAATTTATCATGTATTCACACATTGGACTTCGATGAATTCTGTAAATGAATCGGCCACTTTCGTATCGCGCATACTCCGTTTCCACTTTTTCCACAACTTGTTTCCCAAAAGAACAGACTTTAGTCGAGCATGTGATGGTCATGTTCTCGTTACTCTCGTACCTGTTGAACAAATAAAAACCAATTATTTAATATTACCAACGAGAAACAGCTTGGATTTGGACCATGTTAATGAAACAAAGCAAAATTGATTATCTCTGTATGTACCAAGTGCCTTCCTTATCAATAGTGCCAATCACTATTTTTTAACTTCACTAATCTTGAACCATGGTCAACTTGTACGCAACGTTCAAGTTGGAATCAAAATCAAAATTAGGTCACAAATTATACTTTGTCATTTGAAAAAAAGTCAACTATCGTTGCACAGAGGCACCATGAATTGAAGAATACTGCTTAGGTACAGTTGGGTTCAAATTTGGAGTTTTTAGTTTCACAAGAAAAAATGGATCATCCTACAGAGGTCGTCTTTAGAGATCACAAAAATTATGAAGACTCAAGATCAAGAACCCTAAAATTTCAGAAATTGTAGATATGTCACATAATATTGGAATATCAAGAGTGATCAAGAGTCTCGACCTGTCGCTTATCACTGAGATCAGAGAGAAGGGGGAGTGTATTCCCTTGGTATGAGGACTAGATTGATAAAAAGAAACTCACGAGCTAGTTACTCCATAAAAGGCACCGGCCTCGTCCGCTATATTAGAATTAAGATCCGCCCAAAATTTAACAAGGAAGAAGGCGTTTTGTGGTCCTTTGTCGTATAACTCCTTCAAACCTCCCTTTTTCTCGGGAAATTTGTCGTATATTTGTCGGACATCCACAGCCTAAAAACACAATTTAATACCAGAAATAAGTATGCCGGAAACATGAACAATTTTCAATACCTCTAGTAAAGGGTCTGTATATGATATAGCTGGACCACCTATGTGTACAAATAAGTGTCTTTGATACTGAAAAAGAAATAAAAATCAATAGCCTGGATGGAAATGATATTTTTTATAATTAAATAGTATGCCTGCGACACTTACTGCTTCGTCTCTGTTTTGTGATTCCATAAAAGCGGAATATTCGACCAATCGAAGTTTATGCGTAGCTATCGCCCTACCCTCCCATGCCGGAGGTGCAGCTGCCTGCAAGGTGGCGACATCGCCTGCCGAAACCGCCGTCGCAGGTTTCCCAACTGGATATGAAGACTGTGCAAATGGCTTGACACTGAAAAAGAAGCACTGAAGAAAAAAGAACACAAAAATAAACTAATAAGAAACTTACTCTTGACTCGAACCAGGTTGCAATCCGGGTTGCCAAAACTGCTGTTGGAATAAATAAAAATCTATTAATTTGAGAACCGGGAAAAAATGGTATAGCCATTAGAGCTAAATTAAAAAGCTTGGCGCCGCAGCAACACACAGCAAGTAAGCCGCGAATTGGTTAAGTATTATAAAGAAATCATAGTCGTTAGAAACCACAAATAATAAGAATTGTGATAATACACAGGCTGTTTGTGAACAGCCAACGTGAACGTGAAAGCTGAGTAGTCATAGCAACGCGGTATGATATTTTCCATTCTCTAATGAAGTGGTATTGCCGTTACCATGACTGAATTACGTGGTCCGGACTACCTCACTTTCAACGCTCACGACACAGGAAACGCCTTGTATGATAGCAACTATGCAAAAAAGCTCTTCTGTAGAACACCTGGGGGGGGGGCTTAGCAGGAATAGCAAGGTTTGCTGCGGAGGACCAACTTACCGCTCCAGTATAGGAGACGGATGGAGTTAGACCAAGACTCAGACCTGCTGACTTGCTGTGCATTGCAGTGGCCGAGACTATCTGAGCACTTGACATGCTCGACATCGTTTGCAAAGCCTTCTCCTTAGCTGCATGATCCTAGTAAACCATACACCATCACCAAAGTACCCAAATCGTATGATTTTGTTTTAGACTACAGAGGAAGTTAGTTCTTGATGCACCGAAAACCTTGATGTGTGGGGTAAGGGGAAAAATAGTTCTCAGAATTTCATGTTCTACTGTTATTGTCTTCACCTTTGTACACTTTTTATACAGGGTATTTGAGTGATGGTCTTACAAACTTCAAGGGTAGACTCTTCACCAAAAACCTGGTTTAAAAATATATAAAACCCAAGTCCGGAAATGCTTCTTCTCAGAGATGCGAAGGTGGTAAAAACTGACCTTTTAGAATAGTTTTTATGCCGTAACTTTTGAACTGATCGATCGATTTGCCCTGAATGTCAGGCAGTCTGTGAATACTTGCCTATAAATTGATAATAATCATTTTCCTTGAAACAGCACAGTGGTGTAGATACTGGGGGGCTGGGTGTCGGCAATTGGGGAGAAAAATGCCCCGACTCTATCTACGCCACTGTGCTGTTTTAGACAAAACAATAATTATCAATTTATAAACCAGCACTTACAAACTATTTCCCATACACTTTCTATTTTCAGTAAAATAACTTTTGGAGCAAAAATAAAGTGACAAGCTGGAGCGCTGGGAGAATACGGCAGATGGCCTCCGATAGTTTCGCTTCAAAACTTTGCAGCTGCCATCAGCCGTAGCCGTAGCCCCCCAGCTTGTCACTGTATTTTTGCTCCAAAAAGTCATTCTACTGAAAATAGAAAGTGTATCGGATATATGGTCAGTTTTTTTTCTAAGTCCATTATTGTGGTGCAAATGGCACACACTTTTGCATTCACCGTCAATGCGAAGGTGTTTGCCATTTGCACCACAATGTACTTAAAAAAAAAAGAACGGACTGCATGTGTGAAATTTTGAGCTCACCAGTCGATCGGTTCAAAAATTATGCCAAAAAAATCTTGCACATTTTTCGACATGATTTTTGACGGGGGTTTTACTCTTGAAGTTTTTAATACCATCACCGAAACACCCTGCATACCTAATCTATACAAAGTGTCTCCGAAATGGCGCACCAGTACATTGATACGGTACCTTGATGGAATCTTTTATCATAGAATAAAATTCTTCGACTTCAATTTTTGAAGTTATGAATGGTTGAAGGGTGGTCCTTTGAACCCCTACTATGGTTATATCAAAAGATTTTAGTAAACTGTTGCCAGAATTATGTATGAGAGATGTCAAATACTGAGGGTGTGCTAGATTTCTCTATTTCAGGGCTGAGTCATGAAGTAAACAAATCTAATTTCTCGCGGTTTTCTGTATTCGATGGAGGAACGTTAGATTCCAGTTCGATGGAAAGCAAATACTCAGTGGTAACAAGTTTGACTTGATCTGTCGTGGAAAAAACGAAATGACATAATTATGGTGGGCTGATGTCTTTTGCTTGTCAGTTTATTTTTGCTCCAAAAAGTCATTCTACTGAATTTAAAACGTGAACGGAATACAGGTTTGATGGTGACTGATTTTTACTATGTTGAACTACATGCTTTAGTGAGCTTATCCACAAAAATCCGCCTGGGTTTCACTTTTGCCAGCTATTTTTCCAACCGAATGTTTTTTTTTTCAGTTGAGAATTAGGGCAGGCTGTGCTCCACCCGAAAACAGCCTCATTTTCCTGCATTCGCTGTTTTCGGCTGAAGCACAGGCTGCTCTAATTCATAAAAAAAGTATCATTTCTGGACTACCAGTCAGTGCATGGGTTGTAGTGGGGGCACTAGGTGAATAAACCTTGTAAATGGTGATGAAAGCATGAAATTCGGTACACATATTCAGAATGAGCACCTCTCTTAGATAAGAGGTGGAGCCACGCCGAATTTTCACCGGAAGGGGGCTCGGGGGGCTCCTGGAAGTTGAAGGTGCTAGGCCTCCCACCAAACCGCTTATCAGTTCGTTTTATCAATTAAAAAGGAAACTCATGAATATATCGTAAAAATTAACGACGTTTATCGCCTTGTCCCGGGAATATTTCATGATGAAAAAAAAAAAGTTCTTCGGCAGGACACACAAATTGGGTTTATTTCATCTTCACCTACAAAGAATTAATAAGGAGATGTGCAACACCTTGATTCCCACAAATTCGTATCCTCTGAATTCGTTTGTGGAGTCAAAATTTTGATGGTGTATCTTCTTGAAGAGGGGCATTCCAAAGAGTAAGCTATTTTCAACACTAAGTTCAAACAGAATTTTTTCAATGTTCTGAATCGAAATTACTGAATTCCTTCCAGCAATGCATACCCTGAACCCTTCTTTGAAAGTGCCGCGTGCGATTGAACGTGGAGTAAGTCCTGAAACACTATCAGAATTTTTCTTCTGTGATGCTACTATCCACTCTCGACCGGGACAATTAGGTTCCTACACAGCATGCGCGGAGTGTATACACGTTATTTCAATATTATGACACAATTTCAATCATAAAAAATTTGACTGAACCGAAAAAATACCCTGCATCGTGTATACACTCCGCGCATGCTGTGTAGGAACCTAATTGCCCCGGTCGAGAGTGGATAGTAGCATCACAGAAGAAAAATTCTGATAGTGTTTCAGAACTTACTCTACGTCCAATCGCACGCGGTACTTCCAAAGAAGGGTTCAGGGTATGCATTGCTGGAAGGAATTCAGTAAATTCGAATCAGAACATTGAAAAAATTCAGTTTGAACTTAGTGTTGAAAATAGCTTACTCTTTGGAATGCCCCTCTTCAAGAAGATACACCATCAAAATTTTGACTCCACAAACGAATTCAGAGGATACGAATTTGTGGGAATCAACGTGTTGCACATCTCCTTATTAATTCTTTGTAGGTGAAAATAAAATAAAACCAATTTGTGTGTTCTGCCGAATAACTTTTTTTTTTCATCATGAAAAATTTCCGGGACAAGGCGATAAACGTTGTCAATTTTTACGATATATTCATGAGTTTCCTTTTTAATTGATAAAACGAACTGATGGGCGGTTTGGTGGGAGCCCTAGCACCTTCAACTTTCAGGAGCCCCCCGAGCCCCCTTCCGGTAAAAATTTGGCGTGGCTCCACCTCTTATCTGAAAGAGGGGCTCATTCTGAGTACGTGTACCGAATCTCATGCTTTCATCACCATTTGCAAGGTTCTTCCCAATTTTGGCTCTTAGCGCCCGGACTATTGATATTTCTCTCATAGTTCGCCACCAATATTTCACTAAAATCTTTTGAAGAAACAAAAATACCCCCAAAAATTAAAGTTGAAGATACTATATTGTTTTTTGTAGGTTTCATAAAAGATTTCGTATACTGTAGTACTGTTCCAGTAAGCCACTTCGAAGACACGCTGTATCCTTTCTCAAGTAAGTACAATAAAAATTGATAAGAAAGAGAAAATCCAGAAGAACTTTTGTTATATATTGGTTAGAACTACATACCTAGATACACACAGAAATATTTATGACAAGAACAGTGCTCCTATAAATTTCGGAATGATTCTGATAAAATCCCAAAAAAACTCTGATGAAAGATTTGCAATTCTATTTTCTATTAAATCATTTTGTCACTGAAAAGGCAATGTCATATTCTAATCTCTCGTAAAATAAGTACCATCGCGATGAAAAGAAACTGGTATAGCAAAAACATGGACTAGATTGATCTTGGCTTGCTGTCAGTACAATTTGAGCTAATAGGTATATTTAATACATATAGTTATAATTTCACAGCAGCAGTTTGAAAATTGGAGAACTCTGATGACAGAATCAAAATTATTATTGCCGAAGGTGATGCAACTCAAAGTTTAACGTTTAAATTTCATGTCAAAAAACATCGCTTCAAATTTCACAAAGTGTCAGATTTTTCACGAGATGCAACCACCTTATAGCCCGGAGGTTAGTAACCAGATAGATTAAATGAATTGAATGGATCCTACACTTGGTGAAAGAAGCACGAAAATTAGTAGGATGTCACAAAAAAAACGGTGTTCTTTCGATAGAGAACGGGTACCTCGCAAATCGTTTTCACAGGGTGGGCTCGGTGACCTTGAAATTTGGAAGCGCTGGAACTCCTGTGAAACCACCTCTCAATACTGTTATAACCCAATAAAGAGGAAATGGGTAACTCTACTATAAACCTTGACAGCAGCAGTCGCCAGTCACTGTCATTCTTTATACTTAAAAAACAAAAGTCTTCGGCAAGTGAGAAAATTTTGTTATCATTTTTCTCCGTTACAAGACCATGAAAAATTGACGCGTTTGGTATCATTTCCCACATTTTCGCATCAGCTCATTCCATTAATGAAGTCTAAATTGCGATAGTCCCATTTTCAAGAGAATGCCAGACAAAGAATGAGCAATTTTTCTATTGCTCAATTCAACAGCGGTCTGTTCCCAATCGATATTCCTGATAACATTACTAGGAAAAAATAGGTTGGACTGTCACCTAGCAATATTTCGGGAGTTTACATGCAAAATTCCGTGGAGGAATGTTCATTACGCGCGGTAAAATACATTTATCACTAGGCGAATATGCAGTAGGAAATGCAATAAGTACTCTGCTCAAGACACGCGGTTTATACACTCACTATCAGGGACCATGATTTCATAGAAGGGTCTAAAAGTGGAAAACCAAGATGCCATGCCGGCTCAAAATAATCCGAAAACTGCTTGAAAACAGTTTTTGCGGCTAACTACTACACTTCGCTCAGAACTGGCGCAACTGAGAGTTGGATACATGGAAACGGAAAGTTGCATGTAAACTGTCAAAATATTGTTAGAGGGCAGTCCAACCTATTTTTTTCCTAGTTATGTTATCAGCATTATCGAGTGGGGAAATTTGAAAAATCGCGGTTGAACTGGGCAATGAAAATTCTCCCAAAAATAGGACCATCGCAATTTCGACTTTCATAAATAGAATGAGCTGATGGGAAAATGTAGGAAATGCTACCAATGCGCCAATTTTTCATAGTCTCACAAGGGCGAAAAGATAACAAAATTTTCTCACTTGCCGAATAGCCCAGGCGCCAGGGAGCAAAAATCAGCTCAATAAGGAAATAATTGTTTCCTGGCTGGAAACTAGCTTAAAACGATCTGTGTAGCTTAGATTTCGACATACTAATTTCCCCCTTTTCGAAAATGTCGGCGTCATGTCGCCATCATCAACAAGAAGTGCACCAGCGTGGTTTTTGCCAAATATCTTGATTTTGGGCCATCTGACAGCAAAAGATGTAAGAAGTCATTTTGAAACCAATAAAATTCCCTATACGGAATAGTTGTTAAATGACCTTTCTGCGACCTATGGTTTTTGAGATAGTGCTTCTGGAAGCGAGAGGCATTGTCGTAAAAACTCCATGGCCACTTGACTCGAAAAACTAAAATGTCGATGTGACAAAAAAAAATTCAAAATTAAAGGACCCCGCACGATTCCTATGGAAAATGGGTCTCGGTCAAATTCCCTGATTTTCTTATATGTTGTAGCCCAATTTGACACAAGCCAAAAACCATCGTCCGTTACCCAAAAAAATGGACAGTTTTTTTTCTATAAGGGGTTGAAAATGGGTTATTTCAAGGTAAAAAAATATGTTCCAACGTAAGTGAGAACATTTCAACGTCCTTTTTAACACATATGGCTCATGACAATTTCCTTCTTCTTTTGTACAAAAATCAACCCCCTCCCTCACCCTCAACCCTTACTTGTGAGTATCAAATTCGAAATTACGTTTGAAAGTCATGCAGATAGTTCTATTTTGTCGAATTATCAATTTTGGCACAAATTTTTTTTCCAACCCCCAAATAGGGGGTGGGGTTGAAAAAAAAACCATCGGTCAATTCGACTGAATTTCTGATATTGTGCTTTACCAGTTACGCTAAACAAGATTACCAAGGGAAAACTCATTCGTATGACCAGTTTCCACCCCACAGAGGGTTGAAGTTGACTATAATGACGCATAAAACATTCTTCCATGTCATAAACCAAATGAATGGAAATAGTGGACTTTCATATCATCTTGTTTCGTAAAAATGTCTATTCTCCAAAAATACTTTCAATCGCGTCCTTCATCCCCTATCCCTGTTTCTGAACATCATATTCGAAACAAATATTGGAATTTATATCAATTTTTATTTCATCCTTCAAATAGTCGCAGTAGCTAGAATAAGAGTGTGACATAATATTTTGCTTTGATTGAACAGCTTTCGCTCCAAATGACATAAAATTCTTCAATCTAAACTATAATTAGAGGTGTATCCGTACAAAAGAAAAAAGTTAGGAACTATGTAGGTACAGGTAAACATAATTAACCTGCTGTAAAGTTGAGACTTGATAGGAGCACCAATATTTTTAATAATAATCCAGGCAAAAAATCATTCAATCAAATGTATGTCTCACCCTGCTGTAAGGGTACTAACATAAGCATAATAGTGAAAGTGAATTTTGAGAGGGGATTCACAATCAGATGCAGAGAATCCGACCGTAGACCTTCTCCTTCATTTTCAAGATTTATTTCGAATATGATGTTCAGAAACAAGGATAGGGGATGAGAGACGGGGTTGAAATTATTTTTGAAGAATAGACATTTTTACAAAACAAGATGATATGAAAGTCCACTATTTTCATTCATTTTGTTTATGACATGGAAGAATGTTTTATGAGTCATTATAGTCAACTTCAACCCTCTGTGGGGTGGAAACTGGTCATACGAATGAGTTTTCCCTTGGTAATCTTGCTTAGCGTAACTGGTAAAGCACAATATCAGAAATTCAGCCGAATTGACCGATGGTTTTTTTTTCAACCCCACCCCCTATTTGGGGGTTGAAAAAAAAATTGTGCCAAAATTAGTAATTCGACAAAATAGAACTATCTGCATGACTTTCAAACGTAATTTCGAATTTGATACTCACAAGTAGGGGTTGGGGGTGAGGGAGGGGGTTGATTTTTTCACAAAAGAAAAAGGGAATTGTCATGAGCCATATGTGTTAAAAAAGAACGTTGAAATGTTCTCACCTACGTTGGAACATATTTTTTTACCTTGAAATAACCCATTTCCAACCCCTTATAGAAAAAAAACTGTCCATTTTTTTTGGGTAACAGACGATGGTTTTTGGCTCGTGTCAAATTGGGCTACAACATATAAAAAATTTAGGGAATTTGACCGAGACCCATTTCCCATAAGAATCGTGCGGGGTCCTTTCTCGAGAATCCTTAATGCTATAGTTGCGGTGATGGTCTTAAACTCTTTCTCTTGAACCGTTGACTACGAATATAGAAAAGTCAAAAACGTCACATTGTACATATACAGGGTGTACTTAGGGAATCAAATCAGATCAGAGAAATTTTACATATTTCTTCGATTTAGCCTATATGCGACACTCTAAGCACCTAACACGAGTCCAATATCAATATGGATTTGCTCTATAAGCTTCACTTAATACACGAAAGAAGTGGTCAGCTCACAGCTTTACTGTAAAATGTTTTGAAGGCCCTCTGAAATCATCAAAATAGTAAAAATTTACAGTACCAAGGAATGTATATAACAGTATATTATATACCAAGGGACCAAAGTGAATTTTTAATTTGGGGATTTGGACCCAAAGGGCCCTCGAGCAATGAACTTCACCCAAAGAATCAAAAATTCACTTTGGTTCCTTGGTGTATAATATACTGTTACATACATTTCTTGCTACTGTAAATTTTGATGATTTCAGAGGGCCTTCAAAACAGGAAGGCTGTGAGCTGACCACTTCTCAAGTGTATCAAGTGAAGCTTACAGAGCAATGCACATTGATATTGGACTCGTGATAAGTGCTTAGAGTTTCGCATAGGCTAAATCGAAGAAATATGTCAAATTTCTCTGTTCTGATTTGATTCCCGTAGTACACCCTGTATATGTATACAATGTGACGTTTTTGATTTTTCAATATTCGTAATCTACGGTTCAAGAGGAAGAGTTTAAGACTATCACCGCAACTATAGCATGAAGAGTTCTCGAGTAATCTCATTTTGAATTTTTTTTGTCACATCGACATTTTAGTTTTTCGAGTCAAGTGGCCATGGAGCTTTCACGACAATGACTCTCGCTTCCAGAAGCTCTATCTCAAAGACCATAGGTCGCAGAAAATTGATTGAAAAACCAAACTGTAGGGAATTTCATAGGCTTCAAAATGACTCCTTACATCTTTTGCTGTCAGATGACTCAAAATCAAGATATTCGGCAAAAACCACGCTGGTGCACTTCTTGTTGATGATGGCGACATGACGCCGACATTTCCGAAAGGGGGGAAACTAGTATGTCAAAACCTAAGCTACACAGATCGTTTTAAGCTAGTTTCCAGCCAGGAAACAATTATTTCCTTATTGTTTTCCCTGGCGCCTGGGCTAGAAGACGTACAGCGAGATGGCGACTGATGCTGGGTTAAGGTTAAAGTCATACGTTTCCTCTTTATTGGGACAACGATATTAAAAAGTGCTTTTGTAGGATTCCAACACTTCCAAATTTCAAGGACCCCCTAGGCCCTCGGAAAAAAAAAACTACGAGGCGCCCGTTCTCAATCGGAAGAGCACGGTCTTTCGTGCTATCCTACCAATTTTCGTGCATTTATCGCCAAGTGCTCCATCACACTAACTTCCGGACTGTTAAGGAGACATCATGGCGATTCGGCGATTCTCTGATCCTAGTTTTTAAATTTTCGAACCGGTATTAAATCGTTACTTTCCATTACAGTACGTGTACGTTTCCGAAAACACATGGTAAAAATTTCCATCCAAATATTCCATTCGAAAATCAAAAGTTGGTGTTACTTCTGGAAGTCAAGCAGCTGGATGATAGGTTTAAAAAATTTAACATAAGTGCTCGTGGCACCATGGTTCTTTTGGTGGCATTAAAAACTGGTTTTAGGCAAAATATTTTCTACTTTAATTTCTACTTGAAGTTACTATCAATATTTTTTCTATCTTAAATGTAAAGGTTTTTTTTTACTGATTCTGATCTGGATTTTCAAAGCTCGAACTCAACAATGCCTTCCGCATAACAACTTGACTGATGGAAAATTATTGCGACGAAAAATTGATTTTGGTTATATGTCAAACAACGGGTTCAATCATAAAATTTTCAAGTGTTCCATCCATAGAAAATAAAATAATTAATCAAAAAATTACTATAACATGACTGACGGTGTTTCAGACAATGTTTATTGTACTGCACTCGAAAGCTAGTATTTACAGCAAAATGTGCCATTTATTTATTCATCTTCCTGAATATGTGAACTAATTTTGAAATGGAAAAGTAAAATTATGAACTTATACCCATTGCGAATGGGAACTTTGTGGAATTCTAAAGAAAGCAGAATATACGAGCAAAAGAAATAATTTCAAGTTCTTTAAACAAACATGTCCTCATCTTGAAAAACGTAATCAGAACAGAGTGTGATAACTTCAAAAGGAAATCACCAAGAATTGACCGTATATCCATTATACAGGATATTCAACTAAGCGCTCGCGTTCATTTGGACACCTGCATAATTGAAGAAAAGAAAAAAAGAAAGAAGCATTAAGTAAACAATAAAATAAGACTAGGTAAATACTTACTACCTTCAATTTCGCTTGAATCTCCCGCAATTTCCGCCTAGCCAACACTTGAATATGTGAACTAACTTGTTTTCTTGTGCGTGTTTTTCCCGTCCTTAGTTTTATGTATCGTGCTATAAGTTCGTTTCGGCCTGGAATACAAAAAAAATATTTTTCATTATTGCAAGAAACAAACATTTTTACAACCATAAATAAAACTGAGACTCTTATAACATAATATTGATGACTATCATAAATTGACAGCTCAATCAACACGTATCGATCCTAAGAGAAGGAGGTGGTAGATGCATGCGTCAATAAATTTCAATTCAATTATGTCGGATTTATACAAAACATAATACGACCTAATGGAAATTACGTGAGGAGAGAGATGATAATTTTATTTAATCAAAATAAGGGACTTGAAATGGCAAGCTCTTCATCCAACGATACCATTACCACCGCCACGCCGCCCTTCTTTATATTTTCTTCAGAGCAAACAGCTAGCCCACCCCAAAGCGCGCTCGCTCGCTAATTGCACATTCTTGACATAGTTTCGGACCCACACCCTCACCCTTACGGGGATCATTCTCCGTACATTTCGCCTGCTCCCTTATTTCAACTCCGATCATTGAGTTTCACTCTTGTATCCTACACATCCGTCTTTTTGCCTACCTGGTGTGTTTATTCAGTAGACTTCGTTAACTTTTACTAATGACAGCAAAATTGAGATGTCGGTGTCTGACAAAAAATAAGTTGGCTGCGTACCTACCCAAATCAGTGACACACAACGCCAATATCACTAGATTTTTTTCCATAACAATCAGTTTAAAAATGTTTTACGGTTGAAATTAGTAGTAGAAAACTATGGACGACTTGTCACAAGATTAATTTAAACCAAGTGTGCGTCATTAGGCATGTTTTCAACATATTCGATGCGAAATGTCCTAACGTTGCCAGTCCAAAACTGACGCAATAAATATGTATGATAAGTTGAATAGCCATACAAACATCATTCAAATATTTTCATCAGTTCACACAGTCAGGAAAATACCAGAACAATAGGAATACTACTGAAACTGCACAAAAAGAACTTTAATAGATCGAAGTTTTAGTTCAGGAGCCTCACGTGGTTACAGGCAACAGGCTGGAGCTCAGGCTCCTTAGAAGACTATTTTTCAACTCGAGCGATAGATTCGATTTTATTTTTTTCAACAAAACATAGAACCCCGGAGGGTGGTGTGGTGGTGTATCTCGGAGAGCTAAAAAATGTTTGAAACAAAATGCAATCACGTATGCAAGGCGCAGGCTGTGAAGATATTGACCGTGTCGTCCACTTCTGTCCAGTCCTGGAAACGTCCTAGAAAATGTCCGAGGAGCAGTGTGTTCACTTTAGTGACAATTGGATGGCTACACGTCTCGGGTCACCTCAATGGGAATGCATACGCACTGGCCTTTCCGGGAGAGCAGAGCGTTTCCCCCCCGCTTTATCTCTTTAACAAGCCCGCGCGAAAGAACCCGGCAAATTTTTCTATCCCTCAAAAAGTTACTCAAACAGCAACATTATTTTAGGAAATAATAAAAACTGAGAACGGTTCTCTTCAAAATATGTATCGCGATTTTCCATCATCCAATGGTCCTGCCTGATCCTCCGTTTCACACGCACATACGGTTTATATTATTCACCTAAATTTACCCAAGTTTCCTTTTTGCCAGAAGTAAAAGTGAATATGGAGTACTTGGAACATTCGAAGTTGAGAACGCATTACATATTGTGATAAATAAAACACAGTCTTTTAAAATCCGGAAAAGCAAAAAGTAGGTACCTATACCTTTAGAGGACGAAGGTTAACTTAGGATAAGGAAAGGGTGGAAGTAGGTACGCTTTCAACCAGTCTGTGGGTGATAAGTGATGACTTTATGACGAACGACTTTGGCCCCGTATTTCAGTTACCTACTGAGTCTACTCTCGTTAGGTAAAACTTGGCTTGGTAGCCATAGATTTAATTGTTGCAACAATTGCATCCGTAGTAATAATATAATGTAATGAGTCAACTCTCGTTAGGTAAAACTTGGCTTGGTAGCATCCCTTGGTAGCCATAGATTTAATTGTTGCAACAATTGCATACGTAGTAATAATATAATGTAATATGTAGTAGTTTTTGATGAGCGCGTTTTTAGGCCCGAAGCCCGTGTTCAACATCAGGAGGCGTAGCCGAATGCTGCAAAAGAGGCTGAGGGCCTGAAAAAGCACAGCGCTCGTGTGTCGAGCAACGTCTTTCGTAATCGAAAACAAAGTCGACGGTTCTTTAAGAATAAGCAACGGTTATAAATTTTTTTCAAGGTTATCCGATATCTTTGAAACTTGGTACCTATTGTTAAAGATCTTGAAGTGTCCTTTTCGAATTTCCACTTTTCCACTGCGTACCTCTGCCGTTTTGGCCGCCATATCAAGAAGATGGCGCCCAAAAAAACAGATTTTTGTTGATATCTTCAACTCATCAACCGACTCAAGAATGAAACGTATGTACGCGGAGGAAAGCCCATTCAATAATTCTTCGATAATTCTCTACCATATGACAACTCAATCAATCGAGTGCGACTTATGGTTCCTAAGTTATGGCTCTTGAGTTCTTGAGTTAAATTCCAGACAGCACACCACGTTCTATAATCCCAGTTCCAGAACCAACATCCTTTTCAATTCCCCTATTTCTATTATGTGCCATACGTTCAACAAAATCTCTAATGTTTGTGATATTAATTTCAGCACCATTAATTAAATCCATTATGCCTTCCGTCCTGGGAAATGACTGACTCCACGAAGTCAACTTGCTTATGTTATTGATATTCATTGATATTCTTTTGATCTTTCCTTTTTGTGTATTCGCATGATTGTGTTTAATTTTTTGTTTTGTATAATTTCTCATTCTATTCCATTTTTTTTGTTGCATACAGTTTTCCTGTAATTGGGCATTGCCTGTTGGGGAATAAATCCATTCTATTCTATTCTAACTTTCGACGTTCAATCAGCCCGTCAAGTTGACACCATCTACCACGATCTACCACCACCATGTGGTAATCAAATCAACTATAAATACTTCCCAGCTATAAAAAAAAATAATGACCATAGGCCATAAAAATTTGGAGAATCAATCATAGTGATGTTCCTGATATTGTATCTCATACACTTTCTATTTTCAATAGAATGACTTTTTGGAGCAAAAATAAAGTGACAAGCCGGGGCGCTGGAAGAATACGGCCGATGGCTGCTGATAGTTTCACTCCAAAACTTTGCAGGTGCCATCAGCCGTAGCTGTAGCCTCTCAGCTTGTTACTTAATTCTTTCTCCAAAAACTCGTTCTGTTGAAAATAGAAAGTGTATGGGATATAGTTATCTAACTATTACAGGGTGTACGTACTGTGATCCGATATCAAATACCGATCAGGTGTTTGATATTTTTGAAACTTACGATTTTGAAGTGGTCATTCAGAATATCCACTTTTCCACTTCGTATATCTGCCGTTTGACAGAAATATAAAATCTGAATCGCCCATGTGCGACTTACCCTGGGTTGCACCAAAAAATTAATACGCAATTAACGCTAATACGAGATTAAATGGATTTCATTCTGGTCAATCCTAGTAGATTGACCATGAAAATTGCATGAAATCTTTAGCTAATCAATCATTGGATCATTCTCTTTTATGAAATCAGAATTTTTTTTATTCACCAACGAGTACTGAACAAAAGAAATTTCACTGATCTCGTATTATATCAATTGAGCGCATTAAAGTAGTCAAACACCTATGGGAAATAGCCCAGAAGAAACTAGAGGCCCCTACTTTCTTTCGGCATTCGAAATTTTCAATTTTTTTTTTCATGTTTTTTACTACTGATTGGATTTCAGTAAAATTTCACCAATAAGTAGAAGACTATTCAAAACAAGTCTCTGGCAGACTTCAGCTGAATACTTCGACGCGTTTATGAATTACTCATGAAAAACCAAGAAAAAGTCAAATTTTGAAGAGCTTATCTCAGTTAATTAATATTGAGCTTTCGCAAAAAAATATAAAGGTCTCTTAGTTTTTTCTGGGGCTATCTTCTCTAGGGCGTTGGCTGCTTTATTCTGCGACACCCTGTATAAACCTCACGTCGACTGAAATGAAAATATTGAGAAAAATCTCTTTTTCGGGCGTCATTTTTTCAATGTGGTGGCCCAAGCGACGGAGATACAAATCGGAAATTAAGAAATTCGGAAAGAGCACCTCAAAGTCTTTAATTATGCAAAGGTTCAAAAATATCGGATAACCTTGAACAAGTGAATATGCCTCATGGGCATGAGGCTCATAACGCACTTCCTTTTTGAAGGATTAGTGAACGCAAGATGTTAATTGGGGTTCTTCCGTTATGTTGGGCAGAAATTTCAATATGGCGGCCAAAATAACGCCAGAATCATAAAATTTGGCTTCAAAATCAAAATGATCGTACTATAGACAAGGGTAAGTTCCAAGTTTTATGAAAATCGTTCCACTAATAAAAGATTTCAATATGGCGGCAGAATGTTGGGATTTGGCTGGAGAATATAAAAATGATCATACGAAACAAAGGTAAGTCCCAAGCTCCATGAAAATCGTTAAGGGGTGAGAAATTTCAATACAGCGGCCAAGATGGCGGCGGCAGAGCATCATTTGTCTAAAATCGGATGTATTTTGATGAAGTTCACATCGCCTGTGAATTTCACTCAAATCGGATCATTTTTAGAGAAATTCAAAATGGCGGACCAAAGATGGCAGCCAAATGACGAAAATCATTGGTCAACTTTAGATGGTGGACACGTCCGCATTCGATTGGCGTTTGCACCACATCGATATCTCTTTTCGTTGAGGCATAATTCTCCTAGGTTCTATCACTTCGAAACATGTTCAATATGGAGAATACAAGATGGCGGCGGAGCATCAATTGTCGAAAATTGAATAGATCTTGATGTGGTTTACATTGCCTGCAAATTTCATTTCAATCGGATCACTTTTAAGAAATTCAAAATGGCGGATCAAAGATGGCGGCAGAATAACAAAAAACCAAAAGTCAACTTGACATCCTGGACATATGTACTATTGATCAGCGTTAACACCACATCGATATCTTTCTTCCCTGAGGAGTTATCCCGGGTACGGACGGACAGACGGACGGACAAAGTGAAGCTAAAAGCGCCTTTTTCCCATTTTTTGGGAAAGTGCGCTAAAAAACGCCGTATTTTAGAATAATCGGCCTGATTCTATAAGGGAATGGTTATGGTAATCGCCGTGCTTACGATGAAATTGCTAGGGCAATGGGCCTTCCTATTGGCTGTCGCCATAGCAATTTGATAGTAAGCACGGTGATTATTATAACCATTCTGATTGAATCAGGCCGAATATCTTCTAAAAACAATTTTGAAAGTTTCCCGATAAATTTCTTTATTACTGAGAAGCATGAAATGACTAGAGCATTTATTTACCTACAAAATGAAGTTTCAAATGTCGAAATCTGTTGAAAAAAATACGAGGTACAGCCAATTTCTTGGTAACAGAAAGAGCCCATATTGGCGCCTCCACTATATTTGCCTGCAGCAGATTTAAATGTTCCACCATAGATTTTCATTATCCTTAGTGTCCAGAGGAAGTGATTGAGGTATAGCTCCATATATCTTCACAAAGTCGCACGCGGCAAAGCCTTTTTTGACCCTATGCCCTCGGACTAACTAGTGCACATCGGTGCGGTCACGGCGATCTAAAAGTTTGGAGCCTACTCCATGTAAAAGTTCATCAATCATTGCACCCGTCATTGCATTTTAAATAGTGAGTTGTTCAGGTTTGATTCAATGGACGCTATATGCCACAATCGTCCCATTTTTGTGAAGTTCATTCCAATTGATGATATACCTATGTATCATGTCGTATTCATATGCTTTGTTCATTTGCATAAGGAAAACTAAGCAGATATATCACGTCAGATATTTTGGTCAAAGTGGGCGGAAGGATATGAATTATTTAAATCAAAAAAGCGGCAACTCCTTGCCGCTTTTTTACTCCTTGCATGACCCATACTCTTTCAACAGGGTCCAATTTAGAGGGTCAGGTTTACAAGATATGTAGTAATTATAGAATAATATAAAAATGACACTTACCGTACATCTTTCCTTCGTCTGATAATATAATTTTCCGTCGTCCACATGGAGGGTATATGGCTAGCGCTTCTTGGAAGCTCTGTTCAATATCCGGACTCCAGACTCCCTCTGCGTCCGCTGCTGCCATATCCTTTTCATCCTATGAAATAAGAATCGTTTGGCTTGTGAGTGATTCCTGCTCTGTTTTTTTTTCCATTTTTTATACAGGTGATTCATAATTAGACCAGAATGAACTACCGTATCAAGGGAGAAAGCAGAATCAAGAAACTGATGCTCTAAATTTTCTTCATAATTTTTCCTCAATGTTCTTTGTCTTCTGCTTTCTATGTTTTATCTATACTCCCTTATAATAATGTGATTGACCAAAACAGTAGATAAAATGCAGAATTTCCTCCAAGATCAAAGGGCCACAAATTCTAACTTACGTTCACGAGAAAAAAAAAATCAATGCCGTACTCACAGTATTTCTTGATATAAGATAAGGTTCAATTCTTTTGATCTAATTATAAATCACCCTGTATATAAAAATAATTGTCGTTCTTTGAGAGGAAGGGATAAATTGAAAGGTTTTTCAAAGCTGGAATGTTGCATCTGAAACTACAATCGACTTACATCGCTGATGTCTCCGACATCCAGATTTTTTGTGTCAGGTCCCGCGCCATTGGAATCGGCAGACGGGCCTGTTACCGGAGTCCACGGTGAAGAAATGGTGCTGGCTTAAATCGCTTTCTCTGTAAGAAAAATGGCTTATTTCAGATGGGAAGAAAAACTTGACAGTTTTTTTTTATTACATGTACGTATTTAGTTGCATGTTATGGCTTTCGACATTTTTTTTTTCGATAGTTCAGTGTGCACAGTATTTGTTTTCCTCAAAAGCGGTGCCTTTTTCAAAATCAGCCATTTGATTATGATCATGAAAGATTTTTTGTGATAACGGTATTTGGCCGTTGATCAGCCAAGTATTGTCATTGTCTGAAGCTGTATTAATTATGACCAGCGATTAGATTCCATTATGTATTCTACCTGGCCATAGCGTCATTCCACGCGTTCTCCGTTCCCCCTGTGTGCTTCGGCCCAACCTTGTTACTACACACGGCTTATGCTGTCGCTTGATTCATGGGGTAGAGATATAATTTATTCCGTAATTATTCTGTCACACTTTATTACAGTCATTTCCCTACTGTATCATGGTTACTTATACAAAAGTATAATCAATTCATTTTGTGTAATTCCAGATTACAAAAAAAAAGAAACAACAAAACTGTTTTATAACTTTTCTTTGAATATGCCTCTAAAATCCATGGAATTTGTATGTCTACGGTCAGGTCGCAAAAAGCTTCGATCGTGAAGTCATTTTGTCATGTAACATATCTAAGCCTACTCAAGTAAAAGACAAAAGGTCATTTTCTTGCGTTTTTTATTATTTAGAAAAAATTATACGTGTGTTCAAAACTTTACAGAACAAAATACGATTTTAGCTCTGAACAAAACACCCATAAAAGTAGTCTGAATCACATCTCCTTGAATAGGGGACTATGACGAGTATAAAAGCTAAAAATCTGTTAGGACAACATAATACTTCCCTAGCGAGACATCGAGAATCTCGGTACTGTTTTTTTTCAAGCGACACTTCGGACAGGAGTCTGGTACCTGATTAAAAACATTATCCTGTCCCAGTTTTTTTTTTGTGAAGCATTCGGTCTAACCCTGGCATTAACGTATTTACGTACTTAGGGACCTGACCCTGACGCGGTTGAATACCCGAAGAAAATCTTTCGAAATTCCCACAGGGTAAAGTAAATCGAAGTTCCCAAAAGGTTGATCGGTAAGGTGACGCTATCGACTAGGCTACGAAAAAGTGCAACATTCGAAATTCGAACATGATTCATCGATTCATCACGCTATCAGTCATGTGGGTGGCAGTCCGCCACGCTACGCTGCCACCTCAGATTTTTTGGCACCAACTTTTTTCCAGGAAAACGCCGAAACAGTTCGATTTTAATTTCAAGTGGTGCATCTAGGACACGCATTGCCAAATTTTCATCTTCAAACCCTTCGCCCCCACCCTATCCTACTTTAAAATTTAAAATAACATTATGTACCTCTCTTGTGATACATCAAATTGAAGAATTGAAGATATTAAAATTCTCATTCTGACAAGTACGCAACTCCCGATTCTGGAGAATCTATTTTCTAGCAAAACCAGGTCGATATTTATTATGAAAAGGACATCTGAAACACGTATTGCCACATTTCTATCTTCAACCTCTTTGTCCCCACCCTACCCTACTTAGAAAGGATTAAGGGATGGGTTTAATATATTTGGCAGAAAGATAATTTTATCAACTTCAATTTGATGTATCACAAAATAGGTAAGTAATGCTATTCGAAATTTTGAAGCAAAGTAGGGTGGGGGCGGATGGTTTGAAGATAAAAATTCTCAATGCGTGTCCTAGAGGTCCCCCTTCAAATAAAAATTGACCTGTTTCGGTGTCTTTCGGGAAAAAAATTTGGTGGCAAAAAATCTGAAGTAGAAAGTTTGAAAATGAACACCCTGTATGTGATAATAATCTAATAACAAATAATATTATTCGGACTCAAAACGAAAAGCCGCAGGAAATGAATTCTGCAGGAAAAATTGTTACGATCTTTTTTTCTCTGTCAATTTATTCCAACGGGGAAAATTTCAACAGGGGGGGGGGTTAATCTCGGTGGATCACCTGTACCTAATAGCAATGCGACGGGTAGGGAGAATGGGACAGATAGACAGAGAAAAAGATAGAAAGGATCTCCTCCACCTCCACGTTCCGGAACATCAAAATTTCGAAAAAAAAATTGTTGTGGTTTTAAAACAATTTCCATCTTAAACGGGAGGTATGAAGTTATCTTTGTAGGATAATAAGAGGGAATTGTAATCGCCGTTCTAAAGTTTCGTTATTGTTATTACGAAAGCAAGATTGTGTTTCTTTGATTTCCCAGTAATCTTCTTTGCAAATCGTAATATTGTGAATTTCCTATCCACAAAATAAATAAAATAATAAAAGCAACACCACAAACACCTCGTTTTACAACAGGTACATAATATGGTGGTGTAAAATGAAAAATACGGCGTAAGGGTCACGATACACTTGGACGTGCGACAATAACAATAATAGAAGAAAAAATAAAAATAGTAATTTAAGTCACAATTATGTAATAACAAGCAATAGTAATGTAATTGAAAATTGAATCGGTATATTATAGGTGGGTGCCTATATTTGCACAGATCTGTTACTCACTAAAATATAGTACATACAGTACGGTCTATGTTTGTCCGGTTAATTTTAGATTCGAGAAAATAGATTTTGTCGTGTTACACTCCGTTATTTGGATGACTGCAATATATCGGAGTAGGTACTATACCGAAGCAAAAGCGTAATTGGTTTTATTATTGTATTATATACAATGGAAAGAAATGGCTGGAAAGAGAAAATTTTCGTATGATTCAGGTTTGCAGTGAAAATAAATAAATAAATAAATACCGACACATTTAATTTAAAGATATAGCTATAGCTGGTGAATAAAAAATCGAATTTTCCCAAATCCTAATTTTCCATTAACCTCTACCGTTATTAATAAATAGCCTAGTCGACAGATTTAGCATACACGAAATTTATTATTATCGTAAAGAAAACTAACAAGACGAACTCGAAAGAAATCCTTCCGTAAAAAGAGCTTGAGTGACTAGATTTGAGCTATTGTGAATAATTTGAATTTTCAGATCTTTTAATCGGATTTTATTGCATTGAAAAATGATTGTCGGGATTTTCGGACAATAGACAAATAAGTTATAATGAGGGTCCGCTTTGGGGGTTTCCCTTTATTAATTTGCAAATTACTGAACAGGCTTTGAATCTCCCCTTTATACAGACAGGGAGCCCAATAATGTAGTAACACGAGGGCTTTCAACGAGAGAAAATAATTGATCAATAAAATGTCGAAATGTATCGTAAGATAACCTATCCTATAATAATATATAATATATGGAATAAAATGCCTTGTAAACAATGGCTGATTAAAGAAAGAACTAAATTCATCAGATTAGCGGGCGCAGCTTGAGCTTAAATCGAACAGTTGGTACGACCAACAAAATTTTCAATGGGGAACTATAGTGGCAAACGTCTGAAGTAATGGCGCCCGTGTTCCATACACCCCAGCTATCATCAGTGTCATTTTAAGCGTACATAACCTCAACTTTGTAATTGTCATTTCATTTTCATTTGTCAGCACTCAGCATATAACCAGCGCCAGCGGTTTGCGCCACTTCGTGAGTTGAAAAGTAGAAACGCCGACAAGCCAAAAATCGCGGAAAAAATTGGTAGTGACGTGTTGTGTGTTGTATATCAGGCTGCAACAGTTCCAAAGGACCATACCTTTTTGCAGTTTGCACCAGCTCTTTTTTATCCCCTCTCAGTGGGGCTCCTATCCGCCTCAGCTCTTCTTTGAGCACTTTCCACTTTCCGTACATTTGTTTGTATTTATTTGAGGTTATGTACGTTAACTGTCAATATGGGTGCATGGAACACGTCGCCCTCTACAATCAGTTTTGCCTATAGTTCCCCATTGGAGTTGGCTTCGGACGCATCATAATCATCTTGCACTGGCTGAATAAAAACATTATGCCATCAAAGCCAACTTCAAACGGAAATTTTGTTCATGGCACGATCGCAGGGAGATTGAATAAAAGCTAGCATGTCGGAAACCCACATAGTCCCAGACCAGCAAAAATTGACGACCCACAATAGACCTTTCCAATTCTACCTCTTAGGGTTCGTCAATGGAAACGTTACATTTCCGATTAAGAGTTGACAGGTCAACATAAAATTGTCAGAAGTGACAGCCAGTGCCCAGTGTGTGAATCATATGGAAAGTGCTCGATGACGTCTTCCAGAGCTATGTGCTTTAGCCCTATTAGTTCATACCGAATCCTCAGGCCCTAATCTACCCCAAATAGGACAGCAACGGCCGGCATAGTCCGCTAGCGAATAAACCTTACAACACGAACACAGAACAAAATTGAACCACTGCAGTTTAAAGAGAAAAACGAAGAAATACCGTTTAAATCAATTGGAAAGATCTATTCTGCGGTCGGGCGGAAGAATAACGTACGTGCAGTAAAACCGATTTTAGAGGAGAGCCATTGGAAATATTTTGGAGTTGCTTTGAACCGTCATATTTTTGTCAAATATGAATATTTTGCGGCATTTTTTCTCAATGATCTTCTTTTATGGTAAGCTAACATCTTATGATGCCACAATTAAGAGAAAAATATTGATTACTTGTTACTTGAAATATTTGACACATACGGCAGTCCCCACTAGTAATTTCAAAATAATATTTGTCAACCGTAAGTGGTGGTAACGTGATGGCGATTTAATGCGAAGGGATGTTGTTAGACAAATAAGCCGTAAGTGACAAGATAATAATATGGTGTTTTTAAGTAATCCAAATTAATATTGCTGACATACGTCAAAATCTTCAAGCGAAGCGAAATGCACATGCGTTCTATTCTTTTAGTGAGTTTATACATTTCTTTTCATCTTTCACGTACTTTCAGATGTTTTTTATTCGCATAAAAAAAAAACAAAAAAAAAAAACGAAAAAATCGGCTCAGACAGATGAAGCTGAACTTCATATCAAGAGTCTAAGAATTTTTGAAAAATTCACACATACGTTGTTCACCCGCCTGACGGCAGTAACTATTGACCTTATTGGAAAGTCGCAAAGTATGACCCAACCGAGGATCCAACTATTGAAATCCGTTTTACCCTTAAACCTTTATGTTACCGAGGTTACCGATTCTCCAAAACGTCAACGTCAAAACAATTTCCATGTCTGAAATTTGTATTAGTGTCAAGTGGATAACCTTAATCTCACTTACTTAATCTTATTTCGTATGAACATTCTCATTTTCTAGCTAAATTTCAACATTTCGCCGCCATCTCGAAATCTTATACAGAGGGGTGCATAAAAAACGGCCACCGCTGTAGCATCGTTATTCCTTATCCAATCTTCAAACTTCAAAAACCAGTTTGAATGGTTTTATGTCTTCTATGATTCGACAGTAAAAAATATTTTTTTTGTTATGATGCTTCTGAGCACTGATAGTCAACTTTTGTTTTTCAAATGGCAACAATATTTTTTTAATTTATTTTTTGATTCCTCATGCTTATCTGAATATGATGATGCATCAATATCACAAATTTTATTATTAGACACGAAGAAAAAAAATTGAAACTGCGAAATTTTTACACATCACAGTAGCATCACAACACCCACGATATGTACGCGATCTGGTAGGCTGGGTGCAAAATGATGTTCAAAAGCACATAGTAGGTTAGGCGTTTGATTTTTCAAAATGTAAATGTCAAAATGTTTTCAAAATCCAAAAGAAGCTGTCCGTATCTGAGACGTCTTTATTCTCTATTTTCAGCTTATTATTTTACACATTCAAGTAGGTATTGTGACCTGTCAGGACAAAAACGTCTTATTGATTTTTCATTTCCATAATACACAATTGAAAAGATACAAAATCGAGTATAAAATAGTAAGCTAAAAATAGAGAATAAACAAGTCTTAGAGACGAACAGCTTCTTTTGGATTTTGAAAACATTTTGACATTTACATTTATAAAAATCAAACACCTGACCTACTATGTGCTTTTGAACATCATTTTGCACCCAGCCTACCAAATCGCGTGCATATCGTGAGTGTTGTGATGCTACTGTGATGTGTAAAAATTTCGCAGTTTCAATTTATTTTCTTTGTGTCCAATAATAAAATGTGTGATATTGATGCATCATTATATTCAGATAAGCATAAGAAATCAAAAGAGAAATTAAAAAAATATTGTTGCCATTTGAAAAACAAAAGTTGACTATCAGTGCTCAGAAGCATCATAACAAAAAAATATTTTCTACTGTCGAATCATAGAAGACATAAAACCATTTGAGCTGGTTTTTGAATTTTAAAGATCGGATAAGGAATAACGATGCTACAGCGGTGGCCGTTTTTTATGCACCCCTCTGTATGTATAGTGGAAGGATTTTCATGAAACTTCTGTCTAGTACGACCATTCCAATTTTCAAGCCGAATTTCATAATTCTGGCGCCATTTTGACCGCCATATTGAAATTTCTTATAAGTGGAACTATTTTCATGGAACTTAGAATTTACCCTTGTTCCGTATGATCATTCTTATTTTCTAGCTAAATTTCAACATACCCCGCCAACTTGAAATCTCTTATTAGTGGAACGATTGTCATGAAACTTGGAAGTTACCCTTGTCTTGTACGACCATTCTGATTTTCAAGCCGAATTCCATGATTCTGCCGCTATTTTGGCCGCCAAATTGAAACTTCTGCCAAAATAACGGTAGAACCCTAATACACAATAGTGCGTGACCGCTTGGCGCATGCGCTAAAAAACGAGGTGATTCGTTTCAAGTCTTCCATATGTTACGCTGTAAAATAGGTGATTCTCAAACTAAGCTCAATGGATTATGCGTCGTTTTTAAGTAGAAGTGGTTACATAGAAAAATCGGAGTAACCCTCGCAACCTATATTCATGAAAGCACATATATGCCGATCAGCTTTTAAATTCAGCACTAGAACGGTAATTTTTGCACGCCAAGTTGGCAATTCTGCGATATTTGGGGATGCTCAAATTTGTAATGTTGGATCAATATTTCCTCAGATGACCTTGAATTCGTATTGTCAATCGAGTACAGCGCTGTTGCAAGATTGTATGAACGCTCAAGACGTCTTGATTTTGGTAGACTTTCTCCAGTTTAAATGGGCGACTGGTGAACAGGTTTTTTTTGAATAAAATAGTGAATCATAATATACCATCATATTATATACTAGGTTGAGAAAACTGTTCTAATGTATGGTCAGAAATGAAGGCCTAGTGTCTAAAACCTAGAACGGCTCGGCACTCTGTCACTTACCTGCCATTCTGACAAGATAACAGTCATAACAGCCAAGGCAACACTGTAGCGGAATATGATGCAAGGAGACGCCAGAATTGGCATTTCATGTCAAAATTTCCTAACCTCACTGGACTTCGCCACAAAAAGCCCGTTTTCACGTAACTTGGTCTGTCAGCGTCCGTTACACCCTAGGGAACATGGCCAACCGCGTTTTAATTTCTACTAAATTTAAAACGTGATCGGCATATATGTGAGTGATCATTCTAAAATGCCCCAAATTACGAAATAAAAAAAACATGAAACACTTCGACCATAACAATCAAATTTACCGCGGAATTGTTTGGGGATATTTTCATTTAATCAGTGCTGTATTGTATTGACGACAGCATGGTGTGGCGACAGTCAGTCCTCTGAGTGGCACACACTTTTTCGACCGTCGAATATTCATTTAAATCGGAAGACTTCACAAGTTGCTGATAAAACTGAACAAAACGTCAACGTTGAACACAGAAATCAATGTCATTGTCGAATTCTGAACATGCGCGATGATAACTTGTCACCGTGTTCTTAGTTCGCATGACATCCGTGTCGGAGCGCCACTTTCGCGCAATATGGTGTATTAGCATCTTGCGTTCACTGATCCTTCAAAAAGGAACTGCGCTACTGGGCCTCGCGCCCGTGAGGCATATTCGCTTGTCTTAAGGACGGAGTCATATTGGTGAAATAAGCGTTGCGAAATCAATCCGTGTGGGTTTATTCCTTGACGGATTCTTACCATTTTGGTCTCTTTCGAAAGCTACAAGGATGTACTTTGGTTTGAGCCCATTGACATTTCCGAAATGAAAAAAAAATCAGTTTTGACATTTGAAAAAATTATTTTTGGATTTCGGAAATGCTAATGGGCTCAAACCAAAGTACATCCTTGTAGCTTTCGAAAGAGACCAAAATGGTGAAAATTTGTCAAGGAATAAACCCAGACGGATTGATTTCGCAACGCTTATTTTACCAATACAGGTTTCCTAAATTGAGCGTCTCTTTCTGGCCCGTGACGTCACGTTTGATTGCGCAGTAAATCGTCGCAGTCCTAGTGTGCCAACATTGCCCCGATGCCATAAGCCGAACGTGTGTTTTGATGGTTTTATTATTGGTATTTATACAGTTTTCACAAGTAGTTATGGAAAATAAATGTTGTGGGCCACTATGCAAGTCCACAAGTTATACAGCGAATGTGTCCCTAAGCATGGATCCATAAAATACGACGTGACACTCGAAGAAGCAAAAAGAACCACAAGCCCTTCAGCGTTATAATAGTAGGGAGCTTCCTGCTTAGTTTATCAAGTATCAATAATTCAAGGGTACACTTGGCCACATTTTTGCATCAAACACTTCAAATTTATAGTGATGGTCATAATACACCATAACAAATATTAAAAGTGGGACATGGGACACGCATTTACCTGGGCCGCTATTCTTGAATCGTGTGAGAAAAGTCCCTGGGAGTGAAATACATTCCGCAGTACACTGATGTAGCGAATGTTGCCTAAAATCGTGGTTTTTAGGCAACTTTCGTTACAGAAGTGTTAGTACGGATTATATAAAACTCCCAGGGACTTTTCTTACACGATTCAAGAATAGCGGCCCTGTGCTTTCTGCGCACGTCCATATATCGTTAATATATCCATTACAAAAATTATTGTATACGCGCATCAAATGCCTCTCTGGCAAATTCTTCTCTACTGAATATTCATTTGCAATATTCATTTAGAAGTTCGTTATATTTTTTAGCGACTTTCCCAGCATGGTTGGCTTCAAAATTCAAAAAATAAAACGCACTTTTAACACGGCGGAGCAATGTAAATACAAATGGCGCGATCACTCATGGCACTCTGTGCGCAGAACGTGCCGAAAACAGTTGCGCGGAATCGTGGATTCTCCATCTCTCTTTTGAGGAAACCTGTATTGAACTCCGTCCTTCAAGTTGTGAATAGGCAAAATTCAGTGCCATTTCTGCGCTTGTGCAACCATGCGAGGGGATTTGAGAATAGTGCCGTATGCTAACACATGTAAAAAGCGTAATTTCAACATTGTCTATTATTGAAACGGCTGGAAATAAAACTTTCAAATAAGGTATGGAAAAAAGAGTGTTTCTTGATCTTTCATTGTGTTCAAGACCAGCAATGATGGATCAGTTCTAGATACACAATGAGCGAAAATATGGTAACGTGTTTATCAGTTGGTGTGTTTTTGAAAATACCGCCCTACTTCTGGTATTCTTCTCAGCCTTACGGTTGCCGTCCTGTCTGTCAGTGGCATGAAACTGCATGTAAACAAATGGTAACTAAAATTTTATCGGGTTATATCATGGGTTATATGCACGAACCTGGTATAGCTGGACTGCTAATTCCCCAGATTCCCCCAACAAATTATGACCCCTCCTCTGGAAGTCGCCATCTTATTATGCACCGGTACATGACCGGTACCCAAAATGTTTGGTAGCGGCCTCGAGAGTGGCTTTCAATATTCAACGGAGCAGTTTTATGTATTGATGACTGACGTCTCTGGATACCGCCGGGAAAGTTTTGTGTCGCCCCACAACAGATTTTTTTTTTTCAAAAATGACGGGCAGTTTGTTGAGTGCCTGGCTGCAAAAACCGTACGAAAAGAACATTACAGTTCCATTTCATGAGTGTTCCCAAAAAACATCACCTTCTAGGCAACCAGTTATACACTGAAAACGGCTTTTTCGTTCTTTTCGGAACACTATACGCGCGGAATTTATTTTTTCGACAGTACTGCACATGGACAACATCATTCCGCATAATCTAGCATGGCAATCAGGAGTTTCTTGTCATCTATTTTCCTTTGTTAAATCGATGGCTGAAAATCTGCAGGTTTTGACTTTTCCTAGCTCGCGCAGACGCATGAGTTCCATCCCCTAGCTTTGCGAACCTACAGCGCAACTCGTGCCGCTGAATATCGCATATTAGGGCAAGCTGTGCGCCGGCCGAATGCAGGGGAATCAGGGGCCTTATTTCTACGGGGAGCGATCACCGGGCGATCGCGGTGCAACCCGATCGCAGCCCTGGCAATGAAAAGTGGTATTTCTGGGTGCGTCGGCTTGTTCCGACTTATCATTGCTCCGACTCTCGCTTGGTCCGACCTTGGGTTGGCATCACTGGAGATCTGGGGAGATGAAGTGAGGCTTCTGATACGTTCTGCAGTGGCGTAGCCCCAGCCGTTTGGGGCAGGGCATAGACCGGGCGCGGGCAGGGCATACAAGGGCAGGGGCATCGGCATCACGTGACTGTCATGAGGACCCTGGCCTGGAGTGAAGAATCAACAAACCGGCACTTTGCATTAGGTAAACATCGCCGTTTACCTCGGGGGTGCCATGAGGATTCGCTATTCTGGGATAACATAAACCATATACTTATCACATAAACATAAACAGAGGCGGTGGTATAGACTCCCGTAATGTGTTCAGCTTTGTGAAGAAGATGTAGGTAAATTTACTTTCAAAAACCAGTACCTAGATAAAACCGCATAATATGGAGGCATTCTGAACCTATACCTATCTGCATGGCTTTCAAAAGAAGTACCCACACTTGTTGTTCGCCTTACTTTCTATTCCTTGACAGAAATTCACCATTCAGGTCTTTTTGGGAAGTTACAAGAATGTATTTTGGTTTGAGCTTATAGACATTTTCAAAATCCAAAAAAATTCAAGTTTTGAAAAAAAAATTTTCTATTATAAAAATGTTTGTAGGCTCAAACTAAAGTACCTACATCCTTGTAGCTTTCCAAAAAGACCTGAATGGTAAATTTCTTTCTTAGAAAAAACCCACACGGATTGATTCCGCAATAATAATGTCTTTATTTCACCAATATAAATAACTTTGTCCTTAAATGTAAAATAGTTATTTCATCAGCGACCATTGCAGCTAGAATCGATAACGACTAATTTTTACATGGAGCCAAAGCGGGAGCCAAAGTAATCAACACCGCCTGACGGAAAAGAGAAATATAGGGTCATTTATCGCAGACAGGTAGGACTCAAGGCGAAGACAGCAAAGCTTTTGGTTTTGTCTGCAGCAATCATTTGGTTACCTACTCTAGTTACTTCTAGTTCCTAGTCCTAGTCCTCTAGAAGGATTAGTTGGTTAGTTAGTAGTAGGTGGTACTAAAGTAGGTACCAACCAGACCCAGTTGGAGTTTTGTTTGTCATGCGAAATTTTTTATGGGGAGGGGGGGCATCTCAGAGTCACTCATCTAGTTTGGAGTAGTATATATTGTATGTGGCGGATTTACCCGTTCAGTCAGCTTATTTAGTCGCAAGTTTTAATTTCAGCCGTAAGCGCAGCACCGCTTATTGGCTGTTCTGAGGAGGCTGGTTCGTAAGAGCTGCGCTTACGACGAAAATTAAAACTTGCTGCAAATAAGCTGACAGAACGCACCTTTAGAGGCCCCCAAGGGGGGTCTGGGGGAGGGGGGCATGTCGCGCAGGATTTTTTTGCGGATAATAATATGAATGTTGATAGTAATAAGTGTTTTTTAGTCAACAGTCGACACAAAACAGGTAATCAAAATTTAATTCAAAAGCAAATGAAAATGGAAAAAGATGTAAAACAGATTTTTTCAAGGTTAAAAAAAGTGGGGGAGAAGGGCCCTCTCCCAACAGTTTTCGCGGGGGCCCTCAGCCACCTAGCTAGGCCGCTACGCCACTAAACTCGGGTTACATAAATACACATTATATACCGAGCATTATTATATACCAATCAATCATCATTAATATTATTATATGAAGAAAAAATGAAAAATTAATACATATAAAATAAAGCCCTGCTCGAACTCTCAAACAGAGGCCTCTTGTTTTGTGAATGAAGTAGGTATATAAAGTGAAGTTGAGAATGTGCAGGTTTGAAGTAATGAGACTGAAAGGGCGGAAGGGGGGGAGGGGGCAGGGCCCAGAAACTAGCATACATCGATTTAAGAAAAAATCTTACAAACTTCGAATTTACAAAAATGAAGGGAAAAAAACAGTCATGAAAAGGGGCCTCCGCTGGGCCCCTTTGATAGCGCGCGTTCACTGTGCCCATGGGTAAATCCGCCAAATTATAATATCTGTGGGACACAGATGACCGAATGTGATTGATTCATATTTTATGTCAAGTTCCTTGTGGCGTGAACCCTACCCTACTAACGTCATCCACTTCCTTGATTCATATTTTATGTCAAGTTCCTTGTGGCGTGAACCCTACCCTACTAACGTCATCCACTTCCTATAACCTCTAAATTATACTGCGAAGGGGCAAATTATATGCTCTTTCCTTCCTTCCTCAAGAAACAGTCCTAGCTCGAAAATGCGGGGCTTTCATGAAAAATCTAACGGTACTTTATTCTTCAAGATGAGACGACGGATCATTTGATTGTGCCGATTCCCGAAAATTCAGAAGATTATAGTGACACCAGGACCGAGCCAAAGCAGGGGTCGCAAGGCCGTTTTTTCTTCACATTTCGCAGACTTCTTGGGTTTCAGAAACGACAATCGTAGTTGGAATATTCACAGTTGGGTCAATCCCTCCTATATTTGCAGAAGAACCCCGAATTTTTCGATTCCGACTGGCCGAAAAATGGAAATTACACTCCGTACTCCTGCCGTACTCCGAGTTACACTCGCTCCGAGCCGTTCTGCCGTCGCCATTAACAGCCATTAAAGGAGTAGGCGCTGTGTGCTGTCATTGTTTGTGCTGTGATGACATGACAGTTGTGACATGACCATGGTATCTTCACGTTCACGAAAACGATTTTCCCGGTTATCGAGACCATCGCGTACAGATGCGCTCTAGAAAACTTTAGCATCAGGTACTTGAAGGACAATTTTCGGTGGTACTGAAGCTGAGATAAACCGATAAATCTTCTGAAAGTCTAAATTTGCAAAAAAACAGTGCTAACTTGAAAATGCGGGCTTTAATAAAAAATCTCCAAACGGCACTTTATCCTCCAAATGAAACGGCGGATCAAGCCATGGTACCGATTCCCAAAAATTTTCACGAATAATGACACCAGGGTCGGGCTAAGGGCTCCGGAGTCGATTTTTTTGACATTTCGCAGACTTTGTAGCCTCGAAAGCGACATTCGACGACGCAATTTCCATAATTAGGTCAATTCCTTACATATTTGCAAAACAAACGAAATTTTTCGGGTTCAGCTGACTGAAAATATGACCTGGTCGTTTTAAGAATACAGATCGCATTTTTTTCTTGAATGAGCCTATATTGAACGCAAAAAAAATTGCGGTAAAAAAAACCCGAAAATTTCATGGATCTCAGGTGCTGAAAGGTCTACCGAGCAATTTTTTCGGGAAAATTTCGAAATTACCAATTTTTTTCAAAAAAAAACTTTGCAAATCGGAAACGCAGGCTCTAATCAAAAATCTTCTAACGGCATTTTATTCTCCAAATGAGACAAGAGATCATTCGATTCTGCCGATTTACGAAAATTCTCACGACAGGGTTCTCGCTAGTCAATGGAGTCAAATTTCTTTGACTTTTTCCCTGATTTTACAGACCATGGATGGTCGTGAGTTTTCCCTGACTACTGAGTAAAGAAATTCTCAAGCACCTAATAAAAGAAATAGTTGTGGGTAGCAGGTAAAATAAAGCGATCAATTTTTTCGGCAAACACAAAACATGTTAACTGCATGATTGATGACTAGGAGCGATAACAGATTTGAAAAATGAAAAAAAAGTTGCTCAGTTAACGAATTCCCTGACCCTCAGAAAAAACCTTGACTTTTTCATTTTTTTTTTCAAAATTTCATGACATTTTCTGACCAAAATTTTCAAATAGTGAATTCTCCAGGTTTTCCAGGTTTTCCAGATTAGCGGGAGCCCTGCACGATTAATGATACCAGAGCTGACCAGAGGGCTCCGGGGCCGGTTTTTGATAAATCTTTTATAGCCTAAAACTGGCAAAAAAAAATTAACTTGAAAACGCGGGCTAAGATCAAAAATCTTCTAGAATAAGCCCTTCATTCTTCATTTTCACACGATACCAGGGTGGGCCGCCAGGCTCCGGGGTAATTTTTTTCACATTTCGCTGACTTGTGGCTTCAAAAACGACACTGCAACATTTTATTCCAGCATTTTCGGTTTTTCCGTTCTTTCGAGTTTTTCATCTTTTCGGGGGTATCTTCGCCCATTTTTGGAATTACCAGACAGTGAAATCGTACTTTGCACCTTATATTATTCTTCTGTTCATAGATCCCCTGTTGTGAAATAACTCTAGCTCTCACTCCAGCTCGTTATTTGTTTTAGCTTCTACCGTTAAAAAAATCGGCTGTGTCACCCCAAAACTTTTCCGACTAGTACCCAGGAACCTCTGGAATTTTTTTTCGAAACGCCCCTCCGGGTGGAAAGTTAGAATTAGAAAGAGAGATTGAAAATAATTTGCAAGAAATTGAAAATTTTGTCAGGAAAATTTGAATTTTCCGGGAAAACATCAAATCTTATTCCAAATCATTGTAAAAATAATCAATTAAAAGCTTCACTTCAGGCTTCATCATTCAAGTCCGGTTTCGAAAACCCAGGCCGGTTTTACATTTTCAACCGGAAAATTCTCGTGAAGTTGAGAAAAAATTGTTGGAGAATGTTCATGACCCAGTTACCCCCTGTTTAAAATAGCACTGAAAATCTGTTCACGGGAGAAAAAGTTGGAAAATTTCAAGTTTTTCCAGAGAGGAAAACTCGAAAACCGTGGGTCCGTTCTCAAAAGTTTTTCTTCCAAAAATTAATTCAATCTTTTTTTCAAGTTTAATTCCCAGCATGTCTGCACCTAAAATCAATATTTCGTGGGGCTCACACTGCATGTCAAAGTCTGCATTGCAGTTTTTTCAAATTCACGAAATGTGCTAATTTCATTGTGGAAAAATTACCGTAAGAAAACTGGTACCGTGTTAATTTTGAAAATGGGTCTACACGACGCTCAATTCCATCTACTTTCGATATCAGTTGGAATTTTTCAAAAAAAGTCGATCCCCGCGAGTGGGAATGAATTTTCGAGATCAAAAAGCGAGTCCTCCTGGTCATAACACAGGTGAAATGCCCCTCTCGGTAATATTACTTTTTTTGTTGTGTTGCTTCCTGCCAAAATTTAATTCCAATATCCATCGGATAGGTTTTAAATATAATTGAATGAAGTTTTGAATTTTGACATTTTCCATTATTCGACATAACAGATAGGACAATACATTCAACTGTGCTGAATACAGTTTTTCAGGGCTTTCAAATGACATATTGCAAGTCGAGATCCATGGGATATATAGCTTCTGACATTTGTTGATAGTGAACAGTTCTGTTTGACAGATGACAGTCAAAAACTATTGGGCTCATTCCACGGAAAAACCATGTCTGCACACCAAATTTCAAGTCTAAGTATGTCACAAATTCTTGAGACAGGAAGAGTTGAGGTGTACTCTGCTTTGGTAAAATTTTTGAAGAGGAAGAGTCGTTCAACATATAACGTTTTTAATTTTGCAGGTCTGAACTTGATTGCGTTTGTTTATGAGTCCTATATTTTCTTCTGGTTTTAATTAGTGTAATGGCTAATAGGACAAACCAGTCCTAAGGCAAAAAAAAAAGTTGATCGTATCAACGGTTTCGCAGTTACCGTAAGAGATTACAGACACACAGACAGATAGACAGACATCATTCTGGAAATGGTCTTAGTCGTCTTGGGGGACCTCCAAATGGATATATCCGTGGAAATCTCAAAAACTTTTTTCTGCACGATTACAATATGTACTTACTTTCCCTTCCATGTTGGTGGGGGGGGGGGAGGGGGGTCGGAAAAGTATAAAAGGAAGGACGTCAAATTAGGTGGTTTTGGCATGTTTCTGGCATGTTTCTGGCAAATTGTTTCGTATTATGCGTTCAGCTTTTATTTTCACCAAAGCAGGCGAGTCTAGTGTGTGATGTGTGACAGAATCCATCTTGTAAGAGCGCATATTTTTGGAATTGATAAGTCGCTTTTACAGAACTTCGTATGTCGCCGGGGACAGTGTCGCTGGCCAATAGGATTCGATCCGCCTGTACTCCCCTACCTCCCTCCATAACTCCCCGCGACACGAGTTTCTGTCGTCGTGTCGTTCAAATTATTCAACTACATACAGTGGAGTGGAGGGATTGTCGCCGGCGACAAACGAAGTTCTGTGAAGCCGCCAATAAGCATTAGGTATTCTGTGTGATAAAGGGTATTATAGTTACTATACTCTTTTAAAAAGACGTATGATCACCCGTGATTATCACACTCTTCCGTGTGGTTTCCTTCGAAAACCAGTCGTGTGACAATACTGCATACGACCTACAAGTTGGGGCTAAGACCGCCGTAAGTGCGGTTACTATAGCAACGGGCGCAACGGCCAATCAGACCGCTCTATTTGGCAAGTTACGCCGTCCTAACTTTTGCGCCTGGAACTTGGTATCGAGCCCTTATCTATTAATACGATTCTGGCCAATAAATCGGGCATGCATGCGCCACTCAAAGGCAGTGAAGCCAAACCTTTCTCAAAAGCAGCTCCCGGGAATGAGGTCCCTCGATCAGGGACACCGTCCAGCTTAAAATGAGAGATACTTTAATAACTTTCTCTGGACGGTCCTCTATCTGGCTCATGTATTTCGCGTAATCTGGCGACCAAACGCAGGAAGCATAATCAGGCCCTCCCCTTCGCTACGCCACTGGCCATTGCCTGTGCAGAAGCCTCACTTCATCTCCAGTGATGCCAACCCAAGGTCGGACCAAGCGAGAGTCGGAGCAATGATAAGTCGGAACAAGCCGACGCACCCGTATTTCTAGGCGCAGTGAGTGCTAACCAATCACAGAACGCACAGAACGTTAAATGTGCCAAACTGTCCAATGTCATGCCATACGACCATGCAACCCAAAGCAAAGGATGCGATCTCGTTCGCATGGTCCAAACCGTGAGAACGATGCGCCCTCGTAATCTGCGCAAATTTTCAGGAAGGCGATCACATCCTTCCTAGAAATAGAAATAGAGCCCCAGGCTGATGTCTTCGGCTGAAGCACATCCTGCCCTCTGCTGATTCATAATTTAAAAAAAAAACACCCCGTACAAATAACGTCTCCGAGCAAAAGGGGAAATTCAGAATGATGGCCATGGTCCAACAAAAAGTTGACCGTCAAATTTTTGGAAATAGCTAATGTGGACGTTCTGTCTCGAGTGGATGATATTTCACTATACAATTTCTCGCAATATACAACACCTTGTATAGCAAGGACGTCTTGTATAGTTCTACAATCTACATGGATTGAAAGGTCTTCTTCAACACTTCAACGAAATAATGAAAAGACGTAAATGTCTCATGTCGATGAAGTTATATTTAAAGAAAAAATTGTACTTTTTGCCTGTTCCGGAAATAGGTACGATTGCGGACAAAAAAAGTAGGACAGAGATTGACACGGGGTGTACTGATTTTGCCCTGCTGTCATTGTGACACCAAGGCCGCTCTACGCTCCATGATAGGCTCGTCCTACTTTTTTTTTTGTCCGCAATGGTACTTCCTGCTTGTATGTTTGGTTCGTAGGTACCAATACACTTTGTTGTTGAGGTCTAATCAGTTGAAGTTTATTACCTACAGAACGTAAGGACGTTTGTGTTCGAAAGGTTGCAATGATTTAAATCTGCCAGATAGGGGTGTTTTTTTGTGTTTCGGCAAGTGTCTTTGTATGTGTGTTTCGTAAAAGAAGACCTCCGTTAGTGAATGAGGTCTGGTCAGTTGTTGTTCAAAGTTGATCAAAAGGGCGTAAAAAGGTCTATCAATCCAATGACTACGATTTGATCCACTGACGTTGCAAAAACCCTCTTTCATCATGTTTTATTATTTATTGATTTATTTTCCAACGAAGGTCCTGAAACTGATTTTTTGAGCTGCATCAAATGGCTTAAGGACGGCATTTCCTAGTGTTTTTTCTTTAAACGTGAGTTTAATGAAAACCAGTGGAGTAGGACAATTGAAAAAAAGAAGGGTAATCTAAAATCAAGTTTGAAAATGTATAAGTATTTCAGAATTTCAAAAATCAAAAAAATTGTTTTTTTTTTCTAAAATTTCTATATATTTTTCGAAAAAAGATCCTCATTCTCTTGCCAGCCCAGATTTGAATAACTTATTTTTTGTTTGTTACATTTTAAGCTGCACCGATTTGGCAGATATTCACGCCACAAGAATCTATCTGTTTCTCTTTCGCTCCTGCAGCTAATCCGCAGTCTGTTTCAGCCATTTTTTTAATGATGGGAAATGCCGTCCTTAATTTTCATTTCGGTAGGTTGTAGTCTCGGTTGTAGTTCTCTTGTAACAACTTAATAAACAATAATACTGACAAAACATAACTTATTGAAAATCGCCAGTCCCTGAATTAGGCATTTTCTTATCAATTTCCTAACTAATAAACTTTCGAATTTTACAAGCAGCACATTTTGTTTTTTTTTATTATCGCCAATCGTTGACGTTTTCTTGGAACAGCAGCATTCAAAATAATTGTTCTAAAAATGACATAAAACTGAACATTTTATGGACTTTAAGAGTAGTTTGGGCCCTCCATACCCCATACACAAGAGCTTGCAATGCTATACTGGAACGCAATGATTAATAATACATAATTTATTTCAAAATAAATCGTTACAAAAGAACTTGATTAGCAATTACAATTTTATCATTAATTCACCTGAACCTTTACTTGCAGTTGGCTGTGTGTGCGTTTGTGCACTATGCACACCTTTCTAATTCCGTATTACCTATAGCAACAGAGATCAAATGGCTGAGCCCATGGGTCTAAATCTAAAGAAATATTAGAAATTATGAATGAGTTAATCAAATAGTTATGGTTTATTAACCGTATCAAAACATAACATAACATTTTCTGTTTTTTAATTGTCTGGCGCGGATGACGAGGGTGTTAGGTAACTTTTGAATGATGATTAAAAGAAAAGGGGTAGGTAGGTAAAGTAAACCCATTTGCGAAATTTCTCTTTTGTGGCAATTTTTGGGAGCACGATTTAGGCAATGTTATAATAACAGTATTACTGTGTTTATAAACACTGGCGTAATATCTACACACAGAGATAGGTAATAGGTGTGCACCACAATAATAGCTATCTACTGCCCAGTGGGCTAGGTAACATCATAGACAAGGTAACATGCACACCACATCACAGAAGCTTCATGTTGTCCAACATAACTCTACAAACGACTTTGTTGAGGATCAATATGATCGAAAATCACCAGCAAAATGGGCCCAGACAAAATTGTTGTGATTTAAAATTAAAAAGACGAACCGAAACCCTCCGACGTCAGTCGTCAAAAGTTCGTAAGAGCAAGCATGACAAGTATGCAAAGTATTGGAGGAATTGTGGACACATTGCTCGCATTCTAACTGATATTTAGCCTAAAACACTGCGTAAACTGTATGGAAACTGGGCTTAAACTCGAAGGTACTCACCAAAAATATGACTTCGGACTGCTTCGCGAACTCTTGGGATTTTAAGGCCAACTTTATTCCATAAATACGAAGAGTTTACTTGTTATTGGTATGCCAGGAATGACACAAAGAATCTGTGAAACGTACGCGCACGGCGCACCGCCAAGTGCGCATAGTAAACGTTCCGAAAGCCAGTTTTCTTTTCCTCACCTCGCGTCCCTTTGAACGCCGCTCAAACAGATCTCTCGTCAATTTTTTGAGGCGCCGTCTGGCTGCATGGTTACGAACTTAGTCCATTTACCCTTAGATTCCTGTCATGCTTAGAAACGCCAAGCGAAATTTTATTATTTCTTTAATATTTATCTTTTAATTGACGTGAAATTCATATAAACTTCTTGGATAATACCATTTAGGGGTGCATATTCGAAAAAATGACAAAAATCTTGGTAACGTGGCCATCTTGCTTGCACTAGCAGCAATTATCTCAGGGAAGGGCCGCATGGAGCATGGGCGCCACTTTCCGTTCAGTGTTGCCAAACGTCAAAAAAATGGTAAAAAATGAGTCATCGATGTAACAGTAGATTTTCCTGGAATTATCCACGCTAATTCATTCCTAACAATGCCGAATAGTATATTCGGGTTTGATAATTGAATCACTAGGTGCAGAAAAGAAAGTACCTACTAACAATTTTTTAAAATTGAGTTAGGTATTTGTCATTTCGCATTATTTTGATCAAGCTCTATCGTTGACAATGTGAAGAAAGCGATATCTTCATTATTTAGTTTGGTAGGTAGGTAAATACTAATAAATTACGGCTCTTGGATATATCGTTTAAGGGCAGAATAAATAGTCGTTGAGCCAGAGGACTCGAGTGGTTTCCACCTTGGGGACTTGACGTGTCATACCTTTTTGGATTTCCCACAACACCAGCATGAAAATAAGCCATGATACATTTTTGTATCGAGTAGCTTAAGACCGCTATCTTGGAAAAACCGCGTCAAATATGTAGTTCTTGTGGTTTGTATTTTTTTTTTCGCATCAACGGCACCTCCAATTGGAAAAATGAAGCTGAATACAATTAAACAACAAAATTTACTATAAAATATGGTTCAGCACCGTTTTTTGACAGGTCTCGTTACTCTAAATATGACAGTTCATAGTATAGCTATGGCAAATTTCTTTATTCAACATTTCTTAGTACACCCGATTATATTTATACAAACCGAGCCTCACGTCATTGTCCTTCTAGCGTACTTTAGTAGAAATGCTGCTCTTAGCGGCATTCTGATGTCCATCTGTTCGTCTGTCCATCGGTCTAACTATCTGTCTTATCAATTATTTGCTCCTGGAACAGAAGACCTAGCGAAAATCGACTTCCTCTGTGTAACATGTATTCACCGGAAAATAGAATCAAGAAAAAAAAAGTTTCTCAAATCGTCGCCATCTTGATACGCAATGTCAAATTTTCTCAAAAGTGATCCGATTTCCATGAAACTTGAAATACACTCATGTTTTATATGTAAAAGTATGATTTTGATGTTTTCCTCTTGATCTGCCGTCATTTTGTCCGCCATGTTGAAATTGGTTCAAGTGGTCAGATTTTGATGAAAATTGGAACCTATAGTCTCGTCTTGTGTATGCATTGATGATTTGAATGTTAGTTCCACGATTAGCGCCATATTGATGTGCCGCATGGAAATTAAATCTCCAGCTGTCACAAAATCAATTTATTCAAATATTTTCTGAACAAGGGGTTTCCGATGTGACTAAAAAACTTGTTGATGGAAGTCGGTTTTTGTTAGTTATTTTCCACAAGTAGAAACTTCTCCAAAAAAAAATACAGAGAATGAGGCTATTGAATTTTCAAAATTTGGAAAAAAAATTGAAAATTTTTGATTTTTTTCTTTGAAAATTTGAAAAACCAGATAACAATGCCTACACATCTTTATTCAAGAAAGTCGCATACCGAGTTTGAACTTTCTATTTTTAAAAAAAGGTACCAAAAATGGTTTTCCAGTAAACATGAAAGAAATAATCAGTTCAGTAGAAACCATTTTTAGTACCTTTTTTTTGGGAATAGAAAGATCAAATTCGGTATGCGACTTTCATGAATGAATATGTATACAGGGTGGTGAAAATTTCGATGCTCACCATTGGTATCTTGGAAACGGTAAGAGATACGAGGTCGGTTAAATTAGAGAAAAGTTGCGCATTTTTGTGGCGATTGAGAATCTGGAAAGAAACTTTGAATATTTTGATTGGTTCTCGATTTATCACGAAAAAACTAAAAATTCTGATTTCAGAAATTATTTTTTATCTTTCCAAGCACTCAAGCTATTTCAATCAGACTTGGTAGTCTTATGTTTTTGTTCACTCCGAGTCGAATAACGTTGACAGAAATTTTCCAGGCCTTCTAGATTTCAAATTATGATAGTCAACTTCACTTTTTCTTATGGCCGCCATATTGGATTTTTGCACTAATAGATAGAGAAAAAAAATATCTTTTCGAATTAGTAACCAACATGTTCTTTTCATGACATTTTTAGCGTCAAATTTAAAAATTTTCGTAAATTATTGACAAAATCGGGAATGCTTCAAAAAACAATTGAAATATTATCAATAGCAACAACAAAAAAGTGACAGATTGTGTGCCATTGACGTATCTAACTTCTTAATCGTGTTTTGTGTTTGTTTGCTTGAGAGTTCATAAATTAAATGAGTCAAGGGTGCCGGGTGCCTATGAATTCAAAAACGTCTGTCGAAACTAGGGTAATCCCCTATTTACTCCTTTTGTAATAAACTTGTCAAACTTAACAAGAGAGTTCATAAATTAAATGGGTCAAGGACAGTGGCGTATCTAGGGTAAACTGCACCTAGGGCAAAACACGAGGCAAAACATGAAATTTGCGTCCTTGAATGAGAAACCTTGAAAAATAATGCGTCGCAGGCGTTTTTTCTCAGAATTCAGGTGGGCCAACGACAAATTGGGCCTCCAGTTGGGCCCCATATTAGGCTATACCTGGATCAGATGAAAAAGTCGAAAGTTGATCGTCTGTTTGAATGTATTGGCTTTGTTTTTTCCCTCTTTCTCTCTTCCCATTTCGCTTGTCAATAATTGTTCACACGAATTGCGCCCGACAGCTCAAACATCTACACTATGTATTTCATTTTTCATTTTTTAAATTTTCATCTTTTCCTCTCATTCGCGCCCTGAGGATCAAAGTGCGCCCATAGCACGTGCCACGTCCCCCCCCCCCGTAGATACGCCTCTGGTCAAGGGTGTCTGTGAGTTTAAAAACGTCTGTCAGAACTAGCATCGTTCTTGTTAAGTTTGACAAATTTATTACAAAAGGAGTAAATGGGGGATTACGACCCTAGTTTCGCCAGACGTTTTTGAATTCATAGGCACCCTTGACTCATTTAATTTAGAAACTCTCAAGCAAACAAGCACAAAACACGATTGAGAAGTTAGATACGTCAATGGCACACAATATGTCACTTTTTTGTTGTTGCTATTGATAATATTTCAATTGTTTTTCAAAGCATTCCCGATTTTGTCAATAATTTACGAAAATTTTGAATTTGACGCTGAAAAATGTCATAAAAAGAACATGTTGGTCACTAATTCGAAAAGATAATTTTTTTCTCTATCTATTAGTGCAAAAATCCAATATGGCGGCCATAAGAAAAAATAAAGTTGACTATCATAATTTGAAATCTAGGAGGCCCGGAAAATTTCTGTCAACGTTATTCGACTCGGAGTGATCAAAAACATAAGACTACCGAGTTTGATTGAAATAGCTTGAATGCTTGGAAAGATAAAAAATAATTTCTGAAATCAGAATTTTTAGTTTTTTCGTGATAAATCGAGAACCAATCAAAATATTTCAAGTCTCTTTCCAGATTCTCAATCGCCACAAAAATGCGCAACTTTTTTCTAATTTAACCGACCTCGTATCTCTTGCCGTTTCCAAGATACCAATGGTGAGCATCGAAATTTTCACCACCCTGTATAGGCTTTGCTATCTGGTTTCCAAATTTTCAAAGAAAAATTCGAAAATTTCAAATTTTTGAATACGAATAGCATTATTTATTTGTACATTCTTCTTTAGAGGAGTTTCTACTTGTAGAAATGACCTTACAAGAACCGATTTCTATCAACAAGTTTTCCAGTCACATCGAAAACCCCTTGTCTCCGACGGCGGACCAAATGGCGGCGGATCAAAAAGAAGACATTAAAACCATACTTCTCCATATAAAACATAAGTGTATTTCAAGTTTCATGAAAATCGGATCACTTTTGAGAAAATTTTCCATTGCGGATCAAAATGGCGACGGTTTAAGACAATTTTTTTTTCCTAATTCAATTCTCCGGTAAATACATGTTACACACAAGAAGTCGATTTTCGCTAGGTTTTCTCGTTAAGGAGCAATTAATTGATAAGACAGACAGTTAGACCGATGAACAGACGGACATCAAAATGCCGCTAAGAGCAGCATTTCTAGTGAAGTACGCTAGAAAGACAATGATGTGAAGTTCGGTTTGTATAAATATCATCGGGTGTACTCGAAAATGTTAAATGGAGAAATTTGGCATAGCTAAACTATGAACTGTTATATTTAGAGTAACGAGACCTGTCAAAAAACGGCGCTAAACGATATTTATAGTAAATTTTGTTGTTTAATTTTATCCAGTTTCATTTTTCCAATTGGAGGTGCCGTTGATGCGAAAAAAAAATACAAACCACAAGAACTACATATTTGGCGCGGTTTTTCCCATATGGCGGTCTTAAGCTACTCGATACAAAAACGTATTATGGCTTATTTTCATGCCGATGTTGTGGGGAATCCAAAAAGGTATGACACGTCAAGTCCCCAGGGTGGAAACCAAAATCGTGATTTTTGGCTCCTGGCTCATCGACTAAAATTGAAGAAGTATTTATACCCATAAATACCCCCATAGCAAAGGCGGTCGTGCGTGTACCTATCTGCCTTCAACGCAAGACTCTGGGGTTTCATTCCCCACAGAGGTACAGGGTGCATGTTCAATTGTTCACGTTAAGATTGACCCCCCCCACATAGCTGCCTTATCCCTGGGACAATTTCAAAAAAGAAAACTGATTCTGGAAGGAGTTTCGCTGAATTTTTTGAATTTGCCCATGAAAAATTTCTAATAACCATTAATTTAGGTACAGGGTGGCGCAAAAAAAATTCCATCAACGTGCAGTTGCTCCGTTTTGTCCGAGAACTTCCAACGCTTATCGCGCTTCAATTAGTTAGACAACCAGGGATACAAGTAGGGAAGACTCAAAAACCAGCACACGCGCGAAATCTTACACCGTGGATACTCCGAAATAGACCATATTAATTATTCTCACTTTCCCCTTCCACTAGTCATTTGTAAGTTAGGTATGTGCCTGTGACCATGCGCACTGCAGTAGAAGATCTCGCGCGCCACAGCATGCATAGGGTGCTTTCCACCTAGATGGTACAAATACCACCAGACGGAACATGTTCCACGATTTGGTACACCTAGATGGAAAGCACGGGCATCGTTGACCGACGCGACATCTCTGGTCTGGAGGCGAAAGATGACTATGGCATTCAGAAATAAAGAAATGGCAGCGTAAATCTTGATCGATCGTACGTTATCCCTGCAGAGAAATAAAATAAAACATGGATGCATGGATGAAACCACACAGAGAGAGATATATGACAACGGAGTGCTGGATTACAGCTGACGGTACGTCATTTTTCGCATCCGTTTCCGGTGTTCCTTTCGATGGGACAAAATTTTAGGTGATCCACGGGACGGCACAAAACCAGGTAAGAACACGTAGATGGAAAGCACCGTTTGGAACCCGCACCTGCGCAAATGGTAGGTGTACCAAACTTGGAGCTAGGTGGAAAGCACCCATAGAAAACGGAACTTTGCTGTCGCTGTCAGAATTTACGATTTCAAGGTGTTTTCTTTATTCTTGGGACGTTTTAACCTTTTTAACCATACTTTTACGTGACGGCTAACGCTTGGTTCGCTTTCAAGCGCTGTCAAAATTCTCGTTAGCGGAAGTTGTGCAATAAAATATGGCGGGTAATTTGAAATTGTTTTGGATTCAAACAACCCCATTTTAAAATGCTTCGCATAAACTTCACAGCAAGATTTTCCATTTCATTATGGTGAAAAGTAGATCAGGTATTTCTTTTTACACACTTGCTATGTTATACATTCGTTGAAATTGTCAATTTGCAGCTTGAATTGATCATTTTACAAAGTCATTCAACATGCATATTCTTATGGGAGTTTCAACCCAGCACATGTGGTTGTCTCTCTCCCCGATCTGCGACTGCGCATTGAATAATTAATATGGTCAATTCAATAAACATAGAGTGACACATCAACAACAACGACAGTAGATATTGAAAAGAAAATAGGCGTATTGTATTGTATTAACTAATTAGCAGGGTTAGGGTGTCAAAACGGAGATAATTTTTTGCTAGGTAGGTATTTGAGTAGGTACGCAGGGCCGTTCCTAACGGGGCGTTCAAGGCGTGCGACGCACGCGGGCGCACTTCGTCAGGGGCGCAAAAGTTCAACCGACTGAAAAAAATTCAAAAAGGGCGCTTTGCGGCCCCTGCTAGCGCCCGATGCGAAACCCAATTAAACCAATACGAAGAAATTTTCGACGCAAGCGGATACGGAACCGTATACGGTTACGCAAACGGTAGCGTAAGCAAAACCGCTAGTTTATTTTTAGTGACCGCTTCCTAAACGCACGCCTGCGTCGTAGGAGGAGGAATGATTTGGTCGCCCGAGTGTGCCGCTCCACTCCACATTGACATTGTTGTTCGCTTAGCCATCCAAACTCAAATTCTGATTGGTGGAAACTAAGCCGCATACGGTAAGCAAGCACAAGGCTATACTTCGACAAACTGAAAACGCCGCAATCGTTTACAGTGAACGCAATACTCGCAACCGTATCCCATATACGCAAGGAGTTTGTTAACATTCAACTCTTGCGTTGCGGATACGTAAATGACCTTGGTTTCCACCAATCAGAATTTGACTTTGGATGACTAAGTGAACAACAATGTCAATATGGAGTGGAGCGGCACACTCAGGCAAACAAATCCCCTATGATTCCTTCTCCTACGACGCAGGCGTGCGTCTATGGAAGCGTTCACTATAAACTATCGGTTTTGCTTACGCTACCGTTTGCGTAACCGTATGCGGTTCCGTATCCGGCGCTTGCGTCGACTATAAACAAGCTTTAGTCGTAGAAAACCGTATCACAAGACAAAGACAATCACGGACCAGGGTAACTATGGCAACCAGCCCCGCCCCCGATTGAGGAAAATAATCAGAATGCAAAGAAATGGTCCAATCCCAATAGGAGCACGCGAACGTTCATTTGGTACTCGGTTCGAATTGAACCTTACGTGTCGAATGGCTAAGTCACCGAAAGTTTCGCGAACGTTCTTCGCTAACGAATGCGAATATGTATCTACTTGTGATCCCTGAAAGATAATGAAAAGTTCCCAGCAAAAATGCATAAATGTATTTGAAAACCCAAGATTCATTGATATTCTGGATATTATTGTTTTTTTTTAATTGAATTTTTTTGTAGAATTCATATCTATTGAAGCTGTATTACACTACACAACTTCTTGTACAATTTCTTGTTGGTACAATCTGTCAGCTAAACAATCAAGTTCATTGTTATTTGACACTATTGTGGCAGATTGTCCAATAAATTGTACACGAATTAATTGTGTAGTGTGATACAGATATATGTATTACTTTTGTGAAAAAATAAAAAATAGAACAGTGACATGAATTCAGAATTCTTCCATCTTTTTGGTCGAGTATAGAATGGGGGGGTGGGGGGCGCAGACTAGAAGCTTTGCACACGGGCGCTCAAACCCCTAAGAACGGCCCTGTAGGTACGTATAGGTACGAGGGTCGTTTTGACATATTTCTAGAACGACACTGAAATAGCAGCACGACTAGTACGGAATACAGGTTTCCTAAATTGAGCGTCTCTTTCTGGCCCGTGACGTCACGTTCGATTGCACAGTAAATCGTCGCAGTCATAGTGTGCCAACTTTGCCCCGATTCCATAAGCCGAACGTGTGTTTTGATCATTTGATGGTGTTATTATTGGTATTTATACAGTTTTTACAAGTAGTTATGGTAAATAAATGTTGTGTGCCACTATGCAAGTCCACAAGTTATACAGTGATGGCCATAATACCTACACCATTAAAAGTATTAAAACTGGGACTTGGAACACGCACTTACCTGTGCTTTCTGGGCATGTCCATATATCGTTGATATATCCATTACAAAAATAGTTGTATCCGCACATCAAATGCCTCTCTGGCAAATTCTTCTATGCGAAATATTCATTTGCAATATTCATTGAGAAGTTCGTTATATTTTTAGCGACTTTCCCAGCATGGTTGGCTTTAGAATTCAAAAAATAAAACGCATTTTCAACACGGCGAAGCAATGTAAATACAAATGGCGCGATCACTCATGGCACACTGTGCCCAGAACGTGCCGAAAACAGATGCGCGGACTCCGCGGATTCTCCATCTCTCTTTTGAGGAAACCTGTATTCCTATGATTTCTGTAATCTAGCAATCTTATGGTGCTATTCTGTAAAAAATAACATTCCATAAACGCTCTGTTATGTAAAAATTCGTGTCAGCCATTGGCTGTTGCCTAGGTAATAACAACGTAACAGAGCCTTTATGGAATGTAATTTTTTAGATAATCGCACCATTAGTCCGGGAGACGGACGCATGTTTAGTACCCCGATCGACTTGAGACGATGTTTTGAGACTATCATCTATGTCTATGTATCGAGAAAATATGTGCAACCATGGAATGGCAATCCTGCCTAAGTAAATCATGCCGGAAATGCAATGGGGCCTTGCAATTGAAAAACTCAACGTGAGGTCGCCACTACTGTAGGGGGCGCCTACTTCGATGAAGCGGCCGTAACGACGGGAAAAACAGGGAGTTTGAGTAGTTTGACCAGTAACTGACAGTGACTGGAGACGTCAAGCAAGAAACAGAGGTTATCCAAATTCCAAATCAAGACATAAAATGACGGACGTCGGTCGCTGAAGCGTCAACGCCGTCAAAATTGTTGAATTTGCCCCCCAACGGTTGTGGCGCCCTCGTTGTGTGAAAGTGGCAGTGCAAGGCCCCATTAATTAAATAATTTGAAAATTGTAGAATACAACCTTCAAAATTTTTGTCAACAAATGTCAGTCACGTTGTTGATGGCACACAACAATCACCCCTTCCATGCGTTACTGCCAGAACTTACATGGTGCTGCTAAGCAACTATCGTTACGCATACGCATGGCAAAACTAGATGAGTTTCTGGCAGCGGCCCGTGAAAGGGGTGATTGTTGTGTGCCATCAACAATGTGACTGACATTTGTTTACAAGAATTTTGAAGGTTGTATTCTTCAATTTTTAAATTATTTAATTAATTGCATTTCCGGCAGGATTGCCATTCCACGGTTACACATATTTTCTCGATACATAGATGATAGTCTTCTACACATAACTCGATAGGTGTACTACCGCGCCCGTCTCTCTTATGGTGGCCTTACATTGGGCATCAAATGCTGCAGCTTTTTTTGCTGCCGAGCTCTCATTGGTCAAATGTTGGTCACTGACAGCAATAACAGGCGTCAGTTCCAATCAGAATCCTGCTGCAAAGAAAGCTGCAGCATTTGATGCTCAATATAAGGCCTTACATTGGGGCAAAATTTGTGCAAAATTAAAAAAGTTTTGCCGCCATGCTGCTAGCCAGCCAATTTCTTCAGCAGCATGGCGGAAAAACTTTTTGAATTTTGCCCATCCAACCAGAATTCTGCTGCAAAGAAAGCTGCAGCATTTGATGCACCATGTAAGGCAAAATTCAAAAAGTTTTGCCGCCATGCTGCTAGCCAGCCAACTTCTTTAGCAGCATGGCGGAAAAACTTTTTGAATTTTGCCCATCCAATCAGAATTCTGCTGCAAAGAAAGCTGCAGCATTTGATGCTCAATGTAAGGCCACCATAAGGCCAGCATTACTATCTTAGATGACCTAAGTATGAAACTTTTGACAGATACGTCAAATAGTTCATCTTTGGCAGCCTGTTTAAAGACCTTTAAAATTTTAATGGGTTTCGTAAGGTACCTAACACCATAGACCGTATCAGCGAGTTATGAACTTCGGGATGATAACAGCACTTTGGAGATTTAATATTCCTTATTCCATGCGAGGTCAAAGTCAAAACGAGGCATACGCAAGCAAATCATCAATGGAAACTTCCGGAAACATCTTAAACTCAGTAGAAAGAGTGTAAGTATATAAACCTGCCTAATTTTAACATTCAGTAAATAAGAAAACAATCTACAGAAACGCACATTTTGGATCTAATTTAGGTGCAGGTCGGGTATCCTCGCGAAGGCAAAACTCAAGAGTGATTTTCACTCACGCTCTATTACATTTTACGTGAATCCAACTGGGTACATAGGTGCTTTTTATCAACAAAAAAAAATCGTCGTCATGGCTGTGGCGGGACCTCTCATCGTAGCATCCTCCCTGCAACGTTCTTGAAGATAAAGTCAATTTTATGTAAAATCGCCTCGATAATGCTATTTTATTTTTGCACTTGAAAATAATTTTGTTTTGCTTGGATTCAACGTCATTGCAAAATTTATTAGTTCGGATGTATAAAAAACCATTGATAAGCATTAAAACTAGATCTGTGAATCCTAAAAATCGGTCCAATATTTACGAAGATATAAAATACAAATTCACTGAGGAGCTTACATCACAAAAACCGCCGTTTATTCTTGAAAAAATCATAGTATAAAGAAGGAAACGTCCTTTTAGCCGGTTTTACTTGAAAAAAAAACGCCGATTATTCTCAAAACATCATATCATATTATTACCCTGTCACGGACCCAAATTTCCATGTTAACTTAGAGTTTGAATGTTTTCCACAATTGTGGCGGCCGTAATCGCCTGATGTCTATATTTTAACAAAACGTTCCATCTTTTTATAGTTGAGTTTTGAAAATGTTTTTTTTTTGTTTATAACTCCAAATTTAATAACTGGATTTTGACCAAATTTAGTACACAAAGTGAGTTGATGGATACCTACAAATTGGTGGAATTGATTCTTGTCACATAGTTATGTGAAATTTGTATTTTTTTTTTGTTGGAGAAAAGTATAAATTTTTCGATACTTCACCATCTCCTAAAATATTACCAAAAAAAGTGTAACAGCCTGTACCTATAGTATACGCATCAACTGATACATTGAACACACACACACACACACACACACACACACACACACACACACACACACACACGCGCGCGCACGCACGCACGCACGTCCGTACGTAAGCACCACACACATCCAGACCGACCGACACGGATTTTTGTTTGTTTTGACAGATCTCGATGTTTTAGAATATACGGAGATCCCAAAAAAACGAAAAAATTTTTTTTTTCGGGAAAAACATATCTTTCGTTTTTCGAATAATTCGATCAGACATAAAAATTGCAAATTCACAGACCCAAGTCCATCCATGAACTTGCCTGCATGGCTAGGTATATGCCATTTTTAGATAAAACTTTTTCAAAAATAACATTCACGGTCAAGACAGATAACGCCAAGAATGACGCCGCTATTCGTCGAAGCCCACACTGGAGGGGGTTAAATGCCGCAGTGTGTACTAGATCGCGCGTCAAATTGGTGCTGCTCTACTACGAAAGTAGGGGTGGCAGCAGAATGTCTTCTAACATTTAGTACAGCATTGCAATATTTCAAATGTCATAGCATGAAGCGAAATGTAGCAGAAACATATCAACTCTAAATGAAGGTAAATCCACGTTGCAATCCCGAATTCGCTCACATTCGTATTATTGATTTTTATCTTCCTCAGGAAACAACCCCTTCAGCAGGTTCATGTTTTAGAGCTTCCAAACATTTGCATTCGCTCCTTTAAAAAATATGAATTCCGATTTACAAAGAGGCAATGCTTTGATCGTCAAGAATTGCGTTGTACTTTACATGCTCAGTTTTAAAAATCTATGTCTTGTCACTTTAGCTCTTCCACTGTTGGCGCTAGTCGTTTGTTTTTTAACAGCGTACATTTTCCAATCCGATGATATACACGAAACGCACTGTAGGGTAGGTTGGGAGCTCTTTGTGCTGTTTTTTTTGTTTTTATAATTATAAGTAAAATTGATATTTCAGGTGTACAATATAATTCCATCAATAAGCGCGGTTACTGGAATTAGTCCGCAGAGATATTTATGGAGGATTAGCGTTGCATTTCACATTGGACCAAGATTTATTATAGCAGCGGTACACAAGACTTATCACTTAAATTTAATTAATGCTGCATCAAATGATCAGGTATGTATAAACTCTCTGTAGAAAGTCCTACTTTTCATAGTTCTTAGTTTAATAGTTCAGCACTGTTATCAGAGCTGGGATACGTACCTTTTCAAGATATTTTTTGAAGAATAATTTGTATATTCAATATTACGATACTTTTTAGATAGTTCTAGATTCAAGTATCTTACGTACTTTTTAGATATCTGAGAATATACCACAAAGTATCTAAGTTACCTACTTTTCAGTCTCGTTCTATAAGCCATAGTACAAGCGCAAAGAATAGACATACAGCTTATTCGCAAACAAATTTAAATGTAGACCTACCATAATATGGAGCTATAATTTCCCTTGGCATTTTTTGGGCATTTTTGTCTAAACTTTTCTTTAAAACAACTGTGTGCCTATTACAAATAAGATACGAAAAAAGTAGGCCCCGAACTTGCCCTAAGAAGTCCTCTGTTTCTTAATTATGAAAAAGTTTCAGAAAACCGCTCGTTGGTGGTTGAACGTGGCATTTTGGTTGAATTCGGTTGAACTCGGCTCATTATGTGGTGTGACGTATATCTCAAATAGAGAAAACTATCGTAAGTATAACCCTATTACCTAGCAAAAACAATGACTGATATCGACCTGTATTCTTCAGCTATACACGAAAAATTATTTATAATTTTCATGGTTAGTAGTTTACTGCATATGGTAGCATGTATTAAAGGTATTCAATGGGTAGCGAAAACGAATAATGACACAAAATCCGTTGAAAAAGGCTTGTTTATAAAACAGAGCCTTCTGATCCTCTCTCTAGTCAGCACTGTTGGACTCGTTGCATTTTTCCTCAAACATAGATTACTGTGCCACGACATGGGTAAGTGTTACAAACCCTCGAAATGTTACTTGTAGTTTTAGAGGTTCGATAGATGATCGCATTAGTACCATAAATTAATTTTGAAGTGAACGAGAATAAAGTTGAGGCGGAGGAGGTGGTTAAAGTTTCTAGTGCAAGCAGTATCCATAACAATAGTACATTTCATGATACTGCTATGAAATTTCGCACGCGAATAGACCTTATTAATAATTCGCACATTCCCCTTCCACTAGTGATTTGTCATTTTTTGAAGTTTTGACGTCCATGTCGTTTCGTTCTGACCAGAGAGTTTTGACAACGTGGTGGAATTTTGCCGGAGAAGCAGAACAGCAGCAATTTTAAAATAACTCATTTATCATGTAAGGGAAAGTCACTGCCGTCACCGAAAGCATTCTCAACAAAGCATCTTACATGTGTTGAAGTTGATTTTAATGTACGCAGGCCTAGCACCACCGCATGTGGCGTGCTATTAGTCACCACTGTGATATAGGCTGTCATCTGGTTTTCACTGTAAAGATGAAAAACACTTGAACCATCTCTATTTGGTTTTCCACTGTATAAAAGATAGTGTAGTGAAATCAGAAACACGGTAACATCTACTAAATAGATTATTGATGGCTTTTTCCTTCTTCAGGTAGTGTTGTCATCAATCAGAAACGAGACGTACGTCGTGTTTTAATACATGACCTTGCCGATTCGCCGTTACGCGAAGATATCACCCACACGAGTGAGAGATATGGGAGTTCCCATGGGGATTCAAGGAACATGTGATTGTTTCTCTCTCCGACCTGAGTCTGCGCTTTGAATTTTCAATAAGGTCTATGCTTTGGATCATTTAGGTACAATTAATCTGACTCACAACACCAAAGTTTCTGTCTCTTAGGGGCTAAGAGGAGGGCTTCAGAACTTGGGAGTCGCAAGAACTCATCTCAAGTCATTGCTCTTCATTGATTTATCTTGGGGGAGTCATACGAGTTCGTTGTAAACCTTGATAGTATTAGTTGTAACATACACAATACACATCCTTCCTACTTTGAAAAATGATGTGTTTAAGATATCTGAAAGATAGATAAGAGTTTTTGCCCGTTTTTACCATTGACCTGTACTTGAACAGGACTGCTGATTGCGGTACCAGGCCGAATAATAAATATCTCCCATATGGGTGCTACCATGGTGGCAACATAAGAGCAGTTCACAAAAGCCTTCGGGAAATTTACAAATTGCATCGAAAAAATTTCTACTATCGTTAGCTAATCGTTAGCAATATGTTTCTTACCTCAAAAGTTGCCATCCGGTTTGTTTGGCTTCGAAAAACGCATGGGTAGAAGATTTGAGAGCTACTGTCTGCCAAGTTAGTGAAGTGCGCGATTTGTAAGATTTATAACTAAACTGATAGTTGGTGTTTGTTGTAAACCGAATTCCGTGTTTATAATTCCTTCAATATTTTATCGCGGCTTGGTGAAAGAAAACAATGCAACGTAGCAGGTGCGGCAGGCAAAAAAAAAGAAGCACTGGCTGCAGGATGGACGTGAATTAAGAAGCCGATAGCAGCAAAAAAAGTATTCGTGTGCTTTTTCACTATATCGTGTTTGTGTTGTTTCGGAGGTAGCGTGCTTCGAACGCGGCACGCAGCGTTCAGTGAGCAAATTAGAAATCAAAAAAATGTCATTTTGATAGCTACAATGTAATTCATGCCGGTAAGGCGGCAAGGAATAACGGACATTAGCAGGACGACCAATATGAATTCTAGAAAATGAAAGTCCCTAGTTAGGCTGCCACTTCCACATTCTACGGGGTCCATGGCAATGTAAGGTATTGTATTGTAAGTCCAGTTTAGGTACAGGACCATGGTTTTCAGTTTTCACAAACAAAAAAAAATATAATTTGACGTGCTGTATATCGTTCCAATCAATGGGATGTATTCTCGCAATCGCATTGCAGAGGGCGCAACATGGGCTGTGGACCACTGACCACTGTTACCTTAGGGACCACGAAGATGTCGAGCTCTTGTCATTCTGTCAGCTTATCCTAACCTAAAACCTAACCCACTGTCCTAACCCGTGTTAGGTAGCAAAATCGTCCATGGCTCCCATCAACATCCGTTGGAATACCTATCATTTTGAAATACATAATTACAAAGGATATTGTCCATAATGAACACTGATGCTATCAAGGTTTGCTATGAGGTCGGATAAGTACCCTCTCGCTCCCTAAGGAATAAAAAGTTTGGTGCTGCAGGCCAAATCAATCGTATTGGTACAAAGTGTTTGTATGCCAAATTTCATCGCAGGATCATGAAATGCACAATCATTGCAATTTTAGACTTGCCCCCGTTGCATTCATCAACAAATATTAGATAGTTTCAGAATATACTTTTGGTACTTTTTTTTGAAAATAGTATAAAAGGTATTTGCTTTATTTACGAATAACAAAAATCTCTAATTTTGAAAAAAAAAGGGAAAGTTTGAAAAAAAGAATAGCACTGACCCTTCAACGAAAAAGCATGCCGAATTTGAATCTCCTACTTGAAAAAGTTATCAAAAGTAAGTATATTCTAAAAATCCTCTCGATTATTACAGAATCCCCTCAAGTGCTTCTTTTAGTTCATTCTAGTTCAATTGACCAATACAAATTCGTGGTCAAATAATAACTAACATATTGACAAAAGAAAAACATCTAATCTTTGAACTGGCTGGCAATGCGTTTAGCAACATTGGTCTCCACCACCTTTTTTGCTTCAGCTCTGAATTTTTTGTTCCATCAAAAATTGGAGAAAAATAAAAATTAATCGATCTGAAAATCAATTTTTCAGCTTTCAGTTGGTTTGCATTCTGTGAATACGTCATAGCTTTTGCAAACATGGCTTTTCATGTAACGGTCATTTTGGACTTTCCTACGGAACATTTAGTGATCGCTAGAGGTCTGAAGCATCCTTCGAGTAAAAAAAATAATTAATAAAATATCTTGTTATATTAAATCTGTAATGGCGTCAATTAAAAATTTTAACAAAATTTCCGTTTTATTTCTCATAGCTGAAGTGAGCTCTAAGAAGAACGAGCTTCAGTGTTATTATGGCTCTGTAGATGTAGAGTGGCTAGCCTAGAGTTAGTATGGAGAAATCGAATGCAGTCATACCACATTTATTGTTTCTTGTTCTTGTTTCATTACAACTGTGTTTGGATATTTTTCCATTTCTCTACAAGTTTAGAAACGCCCTTCTTCTTCATAGCTATCCCTTGCGTTAGTTTCACCTAAAAGAAGAAAAAAAGTCAATCCATGGAGTTCTACATTTGCAATTTAATATAAAAAAAATTATAGTTACTTTATCTTTCTTCTTTTTCTTTACAGTTTCAAGTGACTTTTCCGTTGCTAAATCCGCGTCCGTTTCCTGAGAAGACGAAGGTGGCGTCAATTTTGTATCGAACGCCGCTATGTCTGAATAAAATGAGCTAAGTTCGTCACTCAAATCGGCGTTTTCCTAAAAGTATACAAATTATATACTCACAAAATTAAAGAAAAAGAAGTAAACTCAACCTTTGTTTGTGTCGGCTCTGGCAAATCAACACCTGGAGGAAGAGGTTCTTCATTACTACTGATGCCGTATTTATCAGAAGGAAGCGGCGGCAATTTTTCTTTTACTTTTTCTGAAAGTAAACATGCAGTACAATAAATGGGTAATAATTTTGACACCAACTGGTTTCCTTGTATAAGAAAAGTTTTTCATAGAAGCAAAAGCTCGCTAAAAACTTGAAGGCAATGTGAGTGCAACGACTCGTCACGTCATCAGAGATTCCAGCATTGTGAAATGGAGCGCAACCAAAAAGTGACCAAATTAAAGATCAAACTGAGCGACAAATAATCAAAGATTTGTCTGGCAAATGAGTGGGCAAAGTAGATTATTATGAACCACCCGAACCACCATTTTGTATTTACCATGTTTCCTTTTTCTGCTTGTGGGAGGTTTGAAGTCACTGATTACAGGAGGAGGAGGTGGACTCAGTTCGGGCCCGATATGCGGCGGTAAGGGTGGAGATAAAGGTTCAGAACTACGTGGAGGGGTGGTGCAAATGTCCATGGCTTCGTCACATCGAGTCACATCAGGCTGAGGATACTCCCACTGGCTTTCACCTGTTGTTGCATTTTGATAGTAATAGCGTTTATGGTACCTAAAACACCACCAAAAGAACTTGTAAGGACATGACTTGGACGTGTTTGAAGATTTCACAAGTTAGAACATGTGACAGAGTATTGCGCAACAAATTTTTGTAACGTGACCAAATTCTTGGCGTATAGTAACAGTTTTCAGTGTATTTGAAAATTATCAATGTGTCTTGAAATGTGGTTTTTCGTAAATAAAAAACCGGCAGTCGTCTACCGCAGTTGCGGCATTTAAGAGACAAGATTTTATTCTATTATTCATTTCTTTTTGTTTCTCTGTCACTGTCTTTTCTTTTCCATTTTTGTTTTTTAATGTAATGTGTTTCAACACGTTCTATTGACGATAGCCTTTTGTAGGGTTTTTTTTTTATTATATACTATACCTGTAGCAAACCATTATGATTTAATTATGATTTTTATAGTGAACAGTTAGGAATGAGAGAATTATTGTAAAAATATTGCAGTGAATGACCCAGATATGTTTGGGTGCCTTCGGCTTCTTTCCATTTCGTAAAGGATCACCAATCTTCGGTACCTACATACAGAAAAAATATTAATAAATTATCCAAATACATCGAAGCTTAGAAACAATTATTATTATTCACTAGTGTGATCATATTGGACAACAAAATTATAATAATAGACATGACGTGCCACATAAGACTACTTCTTAATGCTCAAAATTTGGCTTGATGGGGCAGGGAGGTCATTATTGGTTCTAGTATGATTAGTATAGTGGGTCGTATATCCTATGATTGAAGCTTAGCAACTCCTTATAAAAGATTAAGTAAAAGCAAAATAAATGTTTCTTTTAATCATACGACCCAATATGTGTTCAATTAATGAAGTGCATTTTTTATTAATACTCCCTCCCTATTACTACCAATGGTAAATTCAATTTTCTGTGCTGATATACATTTTTTTTTTAAACGAAAACGTAGTCTGCACACCGAATTCTAATGAGAGCGACACACAGAGGAATATCTTCGTCCGTTATCTACAGGTTTTTTCACTGTTATATGAGATCTCGTTCAGCAGAAAAAGAAGGAAGATGGAAACTTTTGTCCGCTGTGTCGCACTGATTGGAATTTGGGATGCAGGAAAAATGGACGCGAAACTAGGAGGTATAGGAACTGCACAAAAAATGAAAGTTACTGCAGAGATCTAAGTTCGAGTCTAAGTTGGTGGGTCTTAAAGTGTTGTCGAGGAAAGGTAGATCTAGATAAATCTATTAATCATATTTTTGATTTAGATAGATAGCACAGGAACCAGAAAGAGCAATAAGGAAATGATTCTGAATTTGCTGGAAATCGGCTTAAAATGAGCTTTATATCGTGTGATCAAATTAATTCCTGATTTGGGCAGGCCGTGCCCTAGCCAAACGCAGCTTCGTACCCCTGAGTTTGACCAGGCCACAGTCTGCCTAAATTAAGAATCCATTTGATCACACGATAGTCTGGGCTATGGCATAGGTACTAATTTTCCGCCTGGCGGAGATGAGGGCTTCATGACGTCACCATCAACAAGAAGTGCATAGTATAGTCAAGATTATCTTGATGGTAGGTATAAAGGTGATTCCAAAATGACGCATTCAAGGCACTCTGGAAACAATGGTAAAACAATTTTCTCTTGAAATTTTTTCGAGTTATGGAGACTTCAAGTTTCACCCTAATTTCTAATTGCGTTATTTACAGAGATATTTCAAAAATCTGATACTGTGCCATACAAAACAATCTTTGTTATTGACTGCGAGTTAGAAATATGATTATTACTATAAGTGGTTGGCAGTGTTGGCACATTGAACAGGAGCGTATGCCTATATTTATGGGACGTGTTGTGTAATCGGAAGATCAAATCGCAGTAACCGAGGCATTACTAAAAAAATCTCCCTGACGGCGGAAACAGAGGTATTGAAGATTTCACAATGAGCCTCGCCTCGATACTAGAATGAGAGTGAATCATTTGGTGCGGAAATTTAAATGAAGTCAAACTTTTTTTTTGGTAATTTTGAAAGTAGCAAAAAGATGTACACAACAAATTTTTAAACATTTTTCTCCAACCCCCTGGTGATTTTTTGACACCATACCGGCGAGAAAATACGCCACTTTGGAATCACCCTCTATACAGGGTGGTCCTCGTTTTATGTCATTAAATTCAAGGATCAATAGAAAATGGAAAATGAAGGGGACTTTCTCCAGAAAACATATTTGAGAAATGCCTAATAACAGAGATACAGCCCTTCAAAGTTGGAAATAAATAATCGTTTTTTCCGCATAACTTTTGAACCGCTTAACCGATTTCATTCAAAATAGAACCAGAGGTTTACTCAAGTTATCCCCTGTCGAACAATCATAACATGTTCCATAAAAAAGTTTCAGGAGCGTAGATATCAGGGGGTGTTCCTACTCCCCCCCCCCTATTTCTCACTCACCACTTATTTTTGAAAACTGTTTATAATTATGAATTTTACGTTCAATTTAAAAGAAAAAGTCACTCTTGCAAAATTTTGATTAGTGGCTTCGTTTAGGAGATATTCGAGTTTGAAACTTTGGAAAACATCCCGAAATCGGCACTTTCCAGAACCCAAATTTTTTTTCTTGAAAATTTCCGGTGTTATGGAAAAAATGGTGGTTTATCAACTTAGAAATTCCAGAAAACCTATTTCAGCTGAGAAACCATGAGTTTCTTTGGATTTTAATTTTTAGACCTTTGAAAGTGGCGATTTCGGGATGTTTCCCAAAGTTTCAAACCCAAATATCTCCTAAACGAAGCCTCTAATCAAAATTTTGCAACAGTGATTTTTTCTTCAAAATTGAACGTAGAATTCAAAATTATGAACAGTTTCCAAAATAACTAGGGGGTGAAAAATAGGGGGGGGGGGAAGAAGGGTCACCCCCTAATGTCTAGGCCCCTGAAACTTTTTTATGGAACATGTTATGATTGTTCGACAGGGGATAATTTCAGTGAACCTTTGGTTCTATTTATAATCAAATCGGTTGAACGGTTCAAAAGTTATGCGAAAAAAACGATTATTTATTTCCAACTTTGAAGGGCTGCATCTCTGTTATTAGGCAATTCTCAAATATGTTTTCTGGAGAAAGTCCCCTTCATTTTTCATTCTCTATCGATCCTTAAATTTAATGACATAAAAGTCGGACCACCCTGTATAAAAAATATGTAGGTACTTATCGCAAACTTTGCGATACACTGATTACTATGAATATATTATACTACAAGCCCTAATTATTTTATTTTCAAAATAATGTACCGTGCGATCAACAAAATTTGTCGTAGAGTTAGGTTTGGATTCAAAATTTTCATCAACTGGATTAGTTGAATGACTTGATATGTACACACATATTTTGACACCAAAGACAAATGAAAATTTTGTTGATAGCGTGATAGAATGACAAATTGATCAGATTATCTGATTGTGGAAAAGGTCTCTTACCTGGAAAAATTAATTGTCTGGACATCTCAGAGCAGCTGAACTGAAGTAGAATTTAAAGAAAAAACAGAACGCAGGAAGGATGTTCGAGGTGTAAAAATCAACATGGTAAAAGGCGAAAACAATCTTAAAACCACAAATTCATACCTATCCCATTGCAGAGCCCAACCCTCTGGCGTCGCCTCCTTTTCCAGTTTGATCAGATCCTTGCAATTATCATTCAACCACTTCAAAACGTATCTCTCTTTCAAGTCACCAGATTTCAGCGCATCGTGCAGAGCCTGGAAATGTTATTAGGATCATTTTTTGACCCATTCTGGTGTACAGGTGTCTCCCTCAAAACTGACCCAAAAAAAAAACTCGACTTCCATGTTTTTCAAAAAAAAAAACATTTTTCCTGTGTCCGTGTTGAAAGAAGGCTTTTTAAGTTGTGATTGAGAATTGAAAGTTGACAAAGCATCAACTAAAACAATTGATTTTTTTTCAATATGCACCCCGTTTTTGCTTGTTTTCTGAGCGGACGTAGGAAAAATGGTGGTACGAAATGACATCTCGGGCGGCTGTGTAATTTGACAGACATTTGCGCTAGAAATTATGCGTTTTCTAACAGCGTTTTCGAGTCACTAGAACGGAGCTAGTTCAGCGCAAAAATCGCCATCACTGATTGGCCAGGGATTTTTGAGAATCAATCGAATCCTCTCATTTTAGAGCTGAACTGGGTCGGTTCCACTGACTCGAAAACGCTCAAGTCAAACCGAGTTCATAATGAAAACCTTCAATCAATTTGCGAACGTTTTATGATAATCTACCATATAGAATTTAAGGTGCGTTCAGTCAGCTTATTTAGCCGCAAGTTTTAATTCAAGTCGTAAGCGGTGCATCGCTAATTGGCTGTTCTGAGGAGGCTGGTTCATAAGAGCCAATGGGCGTCACTACGCTTGCGACTAAAATTAAAACTTGCGGCTAAATAAGCTGACTGAACGCACCTTTACGCAGACTCGGAAAACACATTGGGTAGTATTAATAAAAAATTAGCATAAGCATATGCTTGCATTTCATAGGCGTTGTCAGAGAAAGTCGCCTTAGCAACTCCTCAAAAATCTAAGCAAATGCTTATGCTTATTTTTTAAGCCTCGCCAGACGTAGTAGCGGAGGCTATTTGTGGCCGCTTTTTTTTTCGTGATTTTGTTTTCTCGTTCCTCGTTTCTCGTTTCTGAACAAAATTCACCTAAATCTGCCGTATCTTTTGAACGGTTCAATATATCCAGTTCATTCTTTCGCTAATCGAATCTCAACTATTGCAGGTTGATACCGACGACATTTAAAGATGATCGGTCAAATATAAACAATCTTTAACAACAATAAAGAATACACAACTCGTGAAACTCATTTAAATAGACAAAACGCATGGATGCCAGCCTTTCCATCATCATATCTTTGGATCTAATGAAGCTTTGTGCCATATATTTGTTTTTAAATTGAAGTACATATCCAGACCTTTGTCACAGTGTGACAGCGATTGAGAAACAATGGTTTATTATTTATTTATAAGGTTTATAAACATTTTCATCGGCTATGAATGCAGCATGATTTTCAATCAGTGAGGAAAATTTTTATTTACACAGATTTATATATACAACCAGCGAAGCGATTGGAGCCAAAGTATTGCAGAATTTTTTAAAAGAAAAAATTTTGATCTAGGACTTATAGTTTTTTAGATATGATTTTTTTTTCTGACGCAACCAACAACTGGAAAGAAGTGGTGCGCACATGTCACTCATATATACTATTCAAAATGCTCTATATTACTACTGAGGTGGGCATTTTTCGTATGAAGGTGAGCTTTCACAGAAATATTCAAATATTTGCTTTTTACAAAAGCAAATATTTTGGCTTTTGGCTATTTTGGCTATATAGGCTAGCCGAGTTCTGGGGCTAAGACTGCCCTCAACGGTACAATGGTATTAACGTAAAGTAGGTATGATGGAGATGAAACTATTTACCCCTAATTTCTACATTGAAAAGATCCTATTCCAAACATTTGCTCTGCTCGTGCCTTTCAAACTATATTCAGTTGAATAATCTCCCATTTTTACCGCAAATCGCAGATGAGAGGTATTCTTACGTGTCACATACAGTTTCTCTTTTTATTTCATTGCCTTTTTTTGCATTATGACTACTTATTTTATCTCAGGTCACATTTGGCAAATATGTTTTGATATCACTTCATTGAAGTTTTAGAGTAGGTACCATCATTATTAATTTTTTGCCAAGCAAAGTTCAAACAGTTTCCAAGCTAACAAAACAATAACGATACTTCTTATTGTATGTATGTGTGTACGTGTTTTATGTGTACTTTTTGTAATAATGTACCAAAATGATTTATTGCTGCAAAGACCTTTTTTTGGGCGAGGCTTCCTATTAGACACACCGCAAGGTGGGGAGATGGACTGGTTATTAATAACTCCCATAACCTCTAATGAAAACGTCGATCTTAACACCCTCTATAATTTATATGAAATGACATCTCAGGTGACTATGAACTTAGAAATTTGCGTTAAAAATCATGTGTTTTTAGAATCTGGGTATGTTTTATATTATGATAGGTATATTATGATTGAACGTTCACAAATTGATGGTTAGCTTTTATTATGAACTAGGACAAATTTTCACAACCGCCCTAGATGTCATTATTTTTGTTTTTTGTACATGGACGCCCTTGCATCACGAGATGTAAACTTACCTCGGCTTGAATAAGCATTGCTTGAACAGGAGATACTGGCTCCTTTCCTTCACTCAGGAAGCCCAGCTTTTCCTTCAATGTCAAGTAAATTTCACCTATTTCTTTCAGAACTTTACCGTCATGTTTCTCCTTACTTCCACCTTCTTCATTTTCTTCGTTTTCCTGACTTGGATTTAAAACATCAGTTTTTATAAAGTTAATGCCACCACTTTTGAAGTTTGAATAAGCATTTGTATCCCCTGGATTTTCACTGGAAAATCCAAGTCCCCTTCTCTCACTATTATCAACAACTTCCTTTTTATCAGAAGGTTTCTTTCTGGTATTAATCAAGGCTACACCAATTCTCTTCTTTCGTTGGAAAGCTTTAGTATCGATCGAAGAACTTTCCACAGGCTTGGTGGGTTGTGGCATATTTTCAAAATCTTTAATATCTATGGCTGTTGCAGCTGGGAAAAGAGTACTGTGAGACACTTTTTCTTGACTTGGAGATGTCGGTGGAATGTAAAAACTTGAATCGTTTTCAAACTGCTGTTGTTGCTGCTGCTCTTCTTCTTCCTCCTCTGAATCACTGTAACCAGCTACCAAAGTTAGTTTTGTTTCATTTTTAAAAATGCTTTTCTGATTTTTTGGTGGAGGTGGTTTAGGTTTCAATAGGACAGTTTTACTTTCTATATCTTTTAATTCCTTCGCCCTTTTCTGTATTTTCGTTAGCATGTCAGTATAATCTTCATCATCATCATCATCATCATCAGAAGTAGCTATGGAATCATTAGTCTGAAACAATGTGAATTTTGAGCATCAAAAGTTTCAAAGGAGCCTCAGAGCCCGCGAATCTCAATCTTGAAGAGAAACTCTAGCGGTGAATCATCATAGGCTTGAATGTATTGTTATCAAGTATACACATCAAGTATTCAGATTGAAAACTTTAAAAATCATTTGCAACTTCCAAGTTACATCAAAAGCTTTTCTCATCATTAAATAGACTAACACTTTCCTTTATTAAAAAAATAGGTAATTATTGACGACCACTACTTCTCGACTTCAGCCACCAACTTTTCACGGTAGGTAGACACCACCACAATATCACGTTCGTCGACCGTAGTTTCCTGGGGAAACCACTATTTCCACTGTAAAATGTTCCTTCTTTCCATTACTTATCCACCAATGTCCTACGACGTAAGTACAGGCAAGAAGGAAGCGTCCTACATAGCTGTTTAAGTGGTTGCCTAACTCTTAGAAAATGCTAGTCGAGAAGAAGTGGTCGTCAATAATTACCAAAAAATATGTATCTACATGAAGGTAAAAATTACATACCTTTTTCTTTGATTCCTCTTCACTTTCACTTTCGCCCCCATATGATGAGATCAGAATGATTCGTCTAAAAATACAGTGTAATTCTAAATATTCTTTAAATGTTTATTCAACTCACTCATCTTCTGAATCTGAATTTTTCTTGTAAGGTTTACTGGCAACAGGCTTTTTCTGGCTTCTACGAGGCAGTTGTTTTTTATCATTTTCCAATGTTGGCCTTTTGGTGCTCGTCTCAGGAGTAACTGCAGAAGAAACAGCAGCACTCTCACCTATTTTATATATTTTAACGTTGTTAGGATTCGGAGGTAATATTCCACTAGTGCTAGGAAACATGGGGGCTGTTCTCGGGGGCATGTACAAGTTGTTGGCCTTCCTGTTTCTACTTTTTGATTCGTTGCCAGACCTGTATCCTGGTGGTGGGTCCCATGTAACTTTATCGGTCTGCGTGTTCCAGTAATAGTGGTAACCACTTTCTTCATCAAAGCATTTTTCCCAAACTGAAAATGATTATTGTACAAAAATCCTGGTTGTTTTTACACAAAATTTAATAATTTGAACTTACGATTTTCATTTTTGCTTTCACTCAACGGAGCTATTTCGTCAACTTCGTTGAAAAAATCGTTTACTCGTGCGTCCATGTGATCTATTTTGTTTTTATAATCGTTTTAAAGACTGATTGTGCTTTGATTGAACGTTTTCCTAAGCACGTTCTGTTCTAGAAATGAAATAATGCAATCAATTGAGGTTATGGTTTACGCGATACGATACGATACTGATACCTATCGGATCGCAGAGAATGTATCGTATCGGTTCAAACGATAGGCCTACCCTGGGCCTACCCAATCCGTGGCCTACCCTAGGTCGTCGCGTGCGTTGTGTTGTGAATCTTTTGTCCGCGATGGGCGCTTTCCATTTAAAACATTTGTGTCGGTTTGTGTCAGCTTGTGTCGATGAAACAAAGGAACACAGATCAAATGGAACGCGTTTGTGTCGGTTTGTGTCAACACAAGTCGACTTGTGTCGCTAAATGGAAAGCGCCCGATGTAGCCTTTCGCCAGATCACGTTAGGAATCGGGCTATTTCCGCAACGAGGGCCGACCGAGGGATTTTTTGATTTTTATAACGACCACCAACATCGCATGGGGTCTTGCATTTAGCAAGCATTCCACCTTGGTATTCCAACAAAATCAAAGAGCTTGTTTTCGAGACGGGAATCCGAGCGCCCACCAGTGAGACTCAAAGTACTTCCTACTTCGAGTCCACGACTTCCTCTGGCATGGTGAAGTCGAACGCGCTGATAAATGACCACATCACAAAACAAAGCTCGATCCTCATTCCTATTCCCCGTCTACACGTCCGGTGATGCATCTTCACTATGCTTTCCTGGTTGCACTTAGGATTCTGTGACTTAGGCAAGACCTACCACGTATAAATATATACACTTCTGAGCAAAAGTTAAGGGCCACTTTTTCAAATGTGAATAACTCACAAACGCTTTTTTCGATTTTGACGAATTTTCGCACAGAGGTGGTCTTATGTGTTGTGAAGACAAGTGTGAAGTGGCGCACTCACCAATCCATAGGTTTGTGGTAGAGAGGTCTTCGACTGTTGCTTTGCAGAAATGCGTAATTTTTAGTGAAATCAAAGCATTGGATTTCGGACAAAATGGAGGTTCATCCAATAAAAAACGTCTAGTTTGCTTTGTTACAATGTTCTTAAGCAAGTATCATGCTAAGTTTGTTCACTGACATCTTTCATCTTCAAATTTTGACCATCAACCTCTTCTTATGGCTTAAACAATGTGTGAGGCACTACTTTGCGTGATTTTGGTTGCATACAGTTCAGTCGTGTATTTCTTGTGATTTTGCGTCAACGTTTTGTGATTTTGGCCACTCTTGAGCCTTAAAAACAATGAATCCTTTATGCAGACTGTTACTAAAGAACAAAAACAAGAGAAAAAAGCTCACAAAAATGTCGAAATCTTGAGCATTGACAAGAAATAAGTCATAATTTTCATCACATGCCGATAAAACACCTCTACAGTGACCAAAGAAGAAATGGTGAATTTCTTTAGTTCTTTGGGGGAAAAGACATTTACGGGGTGTCGCCAAGAGGTCAAGCGCAAAAACGATGAGTGACAACCTTGATTGATCATTTGCCATCAATATTCAAGAGTTTAAATCACTTTAACGCCATCAGGCCCTTTCGAATGCGAAGATGTTGAAAAATTAACTTCAAGTTTGTTGCTCTGCACTGAGTGAACCCATGGACGGATATGGATGATGGCCATACTCAGAGATGTGTATAAGCCTTGTGTTTAAATGTAGGAACCACCAAGAGCATCTGGCGACGCAAAAATTGAAAATCGATGTTTGTTTGAACCTCTGCAGTGTGAAAAACAGCTCAAATCAAATGACGTTCTCAATCGGAACTGTCGTCTTTCGTAATTGTACAGGAACTGATCAAAAAGATTCCTGCTCACACCATGATAAAGCCACCCCCATTCGGAATCACGAGTGGAGTGCAATCTGCATGAAACCGCTGTCCACGACGACGACGACATCATACACGACCGCGCTAGTCGTTACCTGTCAGGGAGATACGTGTTTTACGTTCGTTGTTTTTGACCAGTCCCTGTACAATTACGAAAGACGAACAATCCCGATTGAGAACTTATTCGATTTTAGCTGTTTTTCACACTGCAGAGGTTCAAACAAACACCGGTTTTCAAATGTTCGCGTCGTCAGATGCTCTTGGTGGTTTCTACACTTGAACACAAGGCTTATGCATATCTCTGAGTATGGCCATCATCCATTTCCGTCCTTGGGTTCACTCAGTGCAGCGCAACAAACTTGAAGTTAATTTTTTAACATCTTCGCATTCGAGAGAGCCTGATGGCGTAAGAGGGATTCAAACTCTCGATTATCGATGACAAATGATCAATCAAGGTTGTCACTCATCGCTTGTGGGATTGGTCTCTTGGCGACACCCCGTAAATGTCTTTTCCCCAAAAGAACTGAAAAAATCCACCATTTCTTCTTTGGTCACTGTAGAGGTGTTTTATCGGCCTGTGATGAAAATTATGACTTATTTCTTGTCAATGCTCAAGATTTTGACGTTTTTGTGAGCTTTTTTCTCTTGTTTTTATTCTTTAGTAACAGTCTGCATAAAGGATTTATTGTTTTTGAGGCTCACGAGTGGCCAAAATCACAAAACGTTGACGCAAAATCACAAGAAATACACGACTGAACTGTATGCAACCAAAATCACGCAAAGTAGTGCCTCACACATTGTTTAAGCCATTAGAAGAGACTGATGGTCAAAATTTGAAGATGAAAGATGTCAATGAACAAACTAAGCATGGTACTTGCTTAAGAACATTGTAACAAAGCAAACTAGACGTTTTTTATTGGATGAACCTCCATTTTGTCCAAAATCCAATGCTTTGATTTCACTAAAAATTACGCATTTCTGCAAAGCAACAGTCGAAGACCTTTCTACCACAAACCTATGGACTGGTGAGTGCGCCACTTCACACTTGTCTTAACAACACATAAGACCACCTCTGTGCGGAAATTCGTCAAAATCAAAAGAAGCGTTTGTGAGTTCTTCACATTTGAAAAAGTGGCCCTTAACTTTTGCTCAGAAGTGTATATATATTTATATAGACCGGAGAAGTGATGACGTCACAACATGGCAACATGGCCGGCGGTTGACAATTTCTGGAGGCCAACGTCACATGAACGTGACGTTTCTATGTTTGGTTGTGTTTGGCATAAAAGTCACAAAAGTCAGTGCAAAATGGCAGTGAGCACCCTGCTGAAAATGCTCATCGATTCTCATTGGAATCCCTATGAGAATCCATCAGTTTCTATCAGCCCCATGAGCATCAATCAGGCGCACGCATAATAAATGGGAAGTCTAACAGTTTCTATGAGAATCTATCGTACATTTCCTGCTGAAAATCCTCATGGATCCTCATTGGGATTCCTATGAGAATCCATCAGTCATTGGCAGAAATCAACAGCAAATGCTCATTCAATCCTGATAAATGCTGATACAAATCCATTATTTGACTTATTGACATGTGAATCCTGTAAATCTATGCGGCTTTGGCAGATATAATCTCATCAATTTTAGGCGAACCCGCGCGCTCGCCTGATCTAGTCGTCATGAATCGTAGGAAATTCTTGCGCGACTAGCGCGATCGATCTAGTGCGTTATCTTTTCGTGACAGTGAAAATACAAAATGCTGACAGGACGCTGAAAAAAAGTTTGATTCCTTTCCGCATCGGTTTGTTTGTTTACGTTTGTTGTGTTAATACCTATAAGATGTAAAGACTTTTACTTTACTGACGCTCTACCAACATGGAAGGAAAAGTATTGTAATCATGCAGAAAAGGTTTGAGATTTCGACGAGGATTTCGATGGATATATTCCATTTTGAGGTTCCCCAAGACGATTAGGACTATTTCTATCAAGTTAAGTGCCTATAACTAAAGTAAAATACATAACTAATTATGATCTTCAATTCCAGGTTCTAGGAGATCATTGGAACACTGAACTAAAACAATAGTATCACCCTGTGTGCCTGTGCGACATCGATGTAATTTCACGAACATTCACGAATTTATTTATTTGTAAGTGATAAAATCTAATAAAACATCCAGTTCAAAATCCATCTTGGTTTTGTATAACAATTTGTTGTATTCAGTGCGGCATCCATCTGGATTGTATGAGTTTTCATGAGAATCCATGAGGATTCATATGGAAATGTATGAGAATCCATGAGCATTTAAGTGGATTTCATATGGAAATCAATGAGAATCCATGAGCATTTATGTGGATTAATATGGAAATCAATGAGAATCCATGAGCATTTATGTGGATTCATATGGAAATCAATGAGAATCCATGAGCATTTATGTGGATTTATATGGAAATCTATGAGATTCAATGAGGAAAAAACGCAGCGGGATTCCTATGAGAATCATTGCGGCAATGCCGGTTCCAATACTCATATAGATCCTCATGAAAGCCAGATAGATTTCCCTATGAGAATCCATGAGGATTTTCAGCAGGGCATTGCTGAAATTGCCAGCCTAAGAGACAGCCAGCGTCATACAGGCGGACTTGGTTGCCAAAAGGCCAGACATAGCCCAACTTATTGACAGAGAGCTGCGCAAAGCTGCACTCAGAATCACCAGTGCCTACAGAACGGTTCCGCATGATGCAGCACGAGCGCTCTCGGGTATCCCACCCTTCGCCCTGATGCTTGCGATTAGAGGAAACAAGCCTAGGAGTGCCCACCAGCAAACCAGAAAGCAGAAACAAGGCCAGAGAAGCAGTTCGTCGAGCAGTGGCAACGGCAGTGGAACGCCTTGGTTCAAAGTTAGATGAAAGAAATACTGGGGAGCCTCAAAAGCCTCAGTGCCAGGACAACGCGGAACACGCTCGTTTTCATTGTAACGGTCCATCAAGGCAGCGAGAAGACCTCGAACAAAAACTGGGCAGGAGAATCGCCGTCGACAATCTCGTTCAAGAGATGCTCAGAGGCAAAGAGCAATGGATCGCAGTTTATAGTTAGCAGTTTTTAGTTTATAGCAATATAAGCAGTTTTTAGTTTATAGCAATATAGTTTGATTTCCTCCACCTGATATAGCCCAAAATATGAATCTTTTTTGTTATATCCATTTCCGTTATTTACCTCCGCAAAAATTTGACAAACACATGACAAACACAAACAGAGAAACGTCAAGTGCATGCCACGTGCCGTGCATCCCACGGTCATGTCACGTTTGACGTTGGCCTCCAGAAAATGTCAACCGCCGGCCATGTTGCCATGTTGTGACGTCACACTTCTTCGGTCTATATATACGTTGTTTCAGAAATATTGCTATCTCAGTAGGTCATGAGAATCTAAATGCAGCTTTAGATTTAGTTACAAAAAACGTCAAATCAAAAGTGTAAATCTCATGGGAACTTCATTATTTATTTTCAGGTTATAAGTCAGATCTTTCACTCCTTTCAGTCAGAAAGTATTTCTTCTGTTTTTTATCGAGTATCACGTGCGGCACCCCATTCAAGGTGCACTTGAAGAAAGATACATGCAGTTTTGATGTCTCGGGACTAAAAAAAATAGGCACCTGGGGAGTCAGCAGATTTCGTTCTTGCCACAGTCTCAATCGACATTGTGCACATATCACACAGGTAGATAGTAAAGCAGTCTCCATGGTCTTGAGAGGGATCAGATATCAAGGAAGATCTGCTTCTAAAGCCGAGTTACGCTGTTCTACTTCAACTGAGCCTTTTAGTGAAGACAGAAGCACGAAATCTGGTAGGATATGGCACAACAGACTGTACTGTACCTACTCTTTTGATTGAGAACGGGCGCCTGGCTGATTTTTTTCTCGACTGGGCTCAGGGATCCACGGCCACTTTTTGGTTGTAAGTAGTGACAAACCTTGGCTTCTTTTTGCCAGTAAGTATGCGTTTGACCGTGCAGTACGTTACTAAATATCAAAGCAACGCGCTGAATGCTGGCAGCTGCATTGTTGGAATCTCTGAAGAATTCTTCGTAACAGCGTCAAAGTATTTCACGTTCTATCGCAGATAAACGAACTGGATCCCCACACATGATGGCGTGAAAATTATCAGGTAAACCAATGAAGGAACAACACAACAGTAATAGTAGGTATAACGTAACAGGAACAACAGTAACTGTATAAGTAACACGTACAGATTCTTAAAACTTGCGTCGATAGGTGCTTATTACGATTTTCTTTCCAAAAGCTATCTAGGTCGACAGAAACATGACAGTTTGGACGACAGTAAAAAACTCCGCGGTTGATTTTGATTGACATGTCACACTGACTTGGGACTAAAACAGTAAATGTTTTAGAACTAGACAAAGCTAAAGCGACTTTTACCATATACTTCCAATGCCTACTCAGATAGCAATCAATCTGAAACAACGTATACATACATTGGAGAATTTATATCTTGAGCCCCCTCGCCCCCACTAACCCTAACTTTGAAATTTCAAATGACACCACCTACCTTAGGATACATCAAATTAAAGAGAATTAAATTCTTCTTCTGAAAAAAATATTTTGAAATTTTTCAACCCCCTGTTCTTTCTAAAATGCTCTGAGTGTCAAGTTAATATTCTTGACCTCCATTTCCCTTCAAGACAGTAAACGTCATCCTGCACAGCATCGAAAGAGAAAATTTTCTATGGAAAAAGTGCCACCCAAATTTACCCCTTCGCTCCCCCCACCTGACCTCAAAAATTTAAAATGTCAATACCCACTTTGTAATACATCAAATTGAAGGAAATTGAATTCTCTTCCAGAAAAAGATTTTTTCACAATTTTTTAAGCCCCCTATCTCCACCCTAGAATACTCCAAATAGCCAATTTATTGGGGGAGGGGTAGAAAATTTCAAAAAAAATTTTTTCGCAAAGAGAATTCAATTTCTTTTAATTTGATGTATCAGAAAGTAGGTGGTGTTTTGTTAAATTTGGGAGTTGAGGTGGGGGAGAGTAAAGGGGTGAATTTGGGTAGCACTTTTTCCACCAAAAATTTTCATCTTCGATGCTATCTAGGATGACGCCAACTAAATTGAGACAAAAATGAGGGGTCCAGAATATAAAATGGGACAGTCAGAGCAATTTTGTGCAATTGCTTTGAGCAATTGAGTGAGTGGGGGCGAGGGGGGTGAATATAGAAATTTGTCAATGTACGATCGCGCGCAAAATAAACGGAGACAGTGTTTCGCGCGGAGTGTACTGATTTAATGGATTTCAGCCTTCTTGTCACTGTGACACCAAGCCAAAATTCATAAAATCGGTACACTCCGCGCGAAACACTGTCTCCGTTTATTTTGCGTGCGATCGTATGTCTTGGATGTCCCCCTCGATATAAAAATCAACCTGTTTTTGCTCGAAAAAATATTCACTAGGAATCGGGAGTTATTACAGGTGGATAGTTTTCAAATGATCACCCGGTATATACACACAGGTCTTTTTTTATGGATGTCATCATTTGAATGGCTTCTGACAGGCGAAGTAAGAAACTTATCAACAGGGGCATGGCAGCATCTTGTAACTTATAGTTTCAAGTTTTGTTTGACACTACAACCACAGTTGTCAGCCATCAACTTTGTCTGCACGGTGCGACAGAACAAAATGTTGTGTTTGGCCATAGAAGGAAACTGTGTTAAAAAGTCACTTTGTTTTTTCTTTGTAGGCATTCTCAAAGACCAGGTATTCACAGACGTAATCAGGGACATTCGTTATCTTGAGAAGAGAATCAAAAATATCTGCATCGAAGTTAAGTACGTCTCGAGATTCTGTGACACCCGTCGAGCACTGCATTTCTGATTAAAGATTTTTTTTTGGGAAACGGCGGCCATCACCCTGAAGTTGCACGAAGACAACTTTCACTGTATCAAAATTCAAATTCTAGGTTTCAATTTGTTACAAGTTACAAGTGAATTGGTACAGAAATGGAGGAGAATTTTGAATTTCAAAATGAAGAAACAAAAAATTTGCAACTTCAAGGCTCTTGGCACCGTGTACACGAAGTTGATGACTGTCAACCATGGTTGTAGTGTCAAACAAAACTTGAAACTGTAAACTACAAGACGCTGCCATACCCTTGTCAAAAAGTTGCGTACTTTGTTTACCAGAAGCTTCCGGAATAGTGAGATTGCTAAAAAAAAGACCCTGTATATAATAGACCTTATATTCTCATATAGGCGGTTCCCTTTGCTGGCAGCTCGTGCGCAGGTCTTCAAGTATTCAATAAGCTCACTCGTTCAATTGGCTTCACTGTTTAACCGGAAGCGCTTATTATCGATCGGGCTGGTTGCATGAACTCGCGACCAATGACGGCCAATATATACTTATGGGCGCCCCGAGGACCCCCAGAATGAGAATGGCCATACAGGGTTTCCCGTGTTTAATCGCAAAGATTTTGCCAGTCGATAGAGCATCAGAAAAGAATGAAATATGCATATAAAAATTTTGTTCAAAAATCCGTAATAACGGAGATACAGCTCTTCAAAATTTGAAAACAAACAGTTCTTTTCACTTAACTTTTATACTGGTCAACCGATTCGCGTCAAATTTCTCACACGTATCCACTGAACCTATAATATATAAACCTCCTCGCCTATAAACCGCCAACCGCCTATAAACCTCGAATAATACATTTGGTGAGAACAGCCCCATGGCGTAGCAGATAGGGGTGGTTGCGCCCCTTATTGATTCATGCCTATTTTTTTTCACACTGCAATTTTTTTTGAATCAGTACCATTTTCAAGTTGTTTCATTTAATTTTGAGCGAAAAGTTGCTCTTGCAAAATTTCGATAGGAGGCATATAGTACAGGAAAAATAGTAAAGAAATCGGCGAAACCTCGGAATAAATATGGACGTCCTGAAAATTTGATATTTTGTTCAGAATTAAGTGCTCTACAACATATCCAAAATCGCCAAAAATCGCACTCGGGGGTTTTGAGTTATTGGAGGGGGAGTAAAAAATTGCTGGTAAAAATGGAGGGGATGGAACCCGTCAACCCATTGGATGCGAATACATTATAGTTCGACGTATCATATCTCATTGATAGCATTTTGGCACAAAAAGTGCCCATCATTGTTGAAGGGGAGTAGTGGGGGGGCGAAGTTCTGCTGGTTGGTCCATTTTGTTTTTATGGCCATGTAGAACCGATCACGACAAGTTTGGTATCTTTTCCGACTAAATTCAATCTCCTGAACTCGTATCCGATGTGCAAATTCGGATGAAAATAAGATTGAACAAGTTGACGATTTTTTTTTGTACTGTTGGAGGTGTTAATTCTTAGAAAATTTTCAAGGACCAATAAATTGAAGTGTATTCCTCACAAAAATCATCCACTTGATGTATAATTTTGTTTCTCGAGTTTGAAAAACCGATTTGAACTTGAGCCGCCGCGGCGCGTCGTCTACTACTGACCAGAACACTACAGCATGCACCTTGAAATGAAAACACCTCAAACTATTGGAGAAATAACAACTCATCTTCGAAAATTGGAGGATTTGTACAGAACTGAATTCCCTATACCATGAAGAAAATCGCCATGAATCGCAATGCAGGATTTTGGGTTATTCGAGGAAGAGTATAACACTTTGACTGGATTCATACTCTATGAACTGTTGAATAACTCAAAACCCTACAGTGCGATTCATGGCGATTTTGTTTATGTTATAGGGAATTCAATTGACCATATTACTATTGTAGACAAAAAAAGCTGAACGACAGATGAATGACTTTTTAAATTGTGTAAAAGGCCCTTTAGGATTATCATTTTTGACAAGCCCATGACAAAATGCCAGTGATTTTTTTGAGTCACAAGACAACGTCAGTTGTGTCTTTGATTTCTTTGTAGCTATGAACCAGGAGTAGAAGAAGGTGAAGATAAAAATGGATCATTTCCACTGAGATTTCTACCCACTGTATCAACACGAGCCCGCAACACGGTGCATTCGTACTGGTTGATTCCATGTAATATGCTACGAGTACATGGCAATGGCGGTCCGTTGCCTTTTGCTTGTAGAAAAATTTAAGCGGCTCGCAGCATGTCGAACATTGGCGAACGAATCGTCCTCTAGCATCTGGACATACCGTGATCTGGACATAGACCATTTGGATCAATGCTTGATCTTCGGCTTCGGTAGTCTGCCAGAACCTGGTTGCCGTGTCAGCGTTGAATTTTTCCGCCACCTGCACATAACGTTGTAAACCGTCCCTTTCCTGTTACTGAAAAGGTCTGCTACCGTCTTCCACGCGATACCACTCTCCACAAGAGGAATAATTTGCACCCTAACAGATTCATTGGACATTCTGTCCCGTTTGACACAGAAAATGATAAAGCATTATTGGTTATGGGTGGCATATTCTTGATGACAGTAAAGCTGATTCACAGGTCAAAAATTAGAAAAGTCATTCATCTGTCGTTCAGCTTTTTTTGTCTACAATAGTAATTATTCAAAGCGCAGTCGCAGATCGGGGAGAGAGACAACCACATGTGCTGGGTTGAAACTCCCATAAGAATATGCATGTTGAATGACTTTATAAAATGATCAATTCAAGGTGCAAATTGACAATTTCAACGAATGTATAACATAACAAGTGTGCAAAAAGAAATACCTGATCTATTTTTCACCATAATGAAATGGAAAATCTTGCTGTGAAGTTGATGTGAAGCATTTTAAAATGGGGATTTTTGAATCGACAAAATTTCAAATTACCCGTCATATTTTATTGCACAACTTCCGCTAACGAGAATTTTGACAACGCTTGAAAGCGAACCGAGCGTCAGCCGTCACGTTAAAGTATGGTTAAAAAGGTTAAAACGTCCCGAGAATAAAGAAAACACCTTGAAATCGTAAATTCTGACAGCGACAGCAGAGTTCCGTTTTCTATGCATGCTGTGGCGCGCGAGATCTTCCAAGATCTTCTACTGCAGTGCGCATGGTCACAGGCACATACCTAACTTACAAATGACTAGTGGAAGGGGAAAGTGCGTATAATTAATATGGTCTATTCACACAGTTATACATATGGGAGACTTGAACGGTCGATCAGAAAACAATATCCGAATTGGCGGAGGCGCCGACATTCCAGAACACACGGGAAGCACGCGAAAGGTGTGTGATTATTCGGGAGTGGTATCTAGAAATCGTATGCCGTTCGGGAACACTAATCGGAGGCATATACAGGGTGTTTCAAAAAGTATGTGCCATACGTGAATGACAGATGGAGGATGGCGAGTTGAGATCAAGAAGAGAAAAAATTTTTTGGCGATCGGTCTCGAAGATACAGGGTGTTTTGTTCTTTGGTCACAATTTACAATAAGCGATATCTCTGGAGTGGTTTGATAAAAACAAATGAGATTCACCTGTCACATTCCTCTGCTGGTACTTGATCAAATGCCATAGCAGGTAGAAAAAAAGTCAGGTCCGGACTTGGAAAAAAAGTTTTTGAGTTTGCCTGTCAAAAAGTACATTTTTTGAGCGGATTTCGGAAAGAACACTACCATATCTGAAAAGCTCAGGAAAAATGCTACAAGAATGACTGTTCAATTTTTACGGCACACTTGGAATCATCCGGCAAAGAAATTGAGAAACAATTGATACCAGTGTGACTATTCAGAGTGAAACTTTTATTAGGCGCAATAATGGATACAATTCGGTACGGTCACTGCAGATTCTTCAGTTCTACCATATCTTTCACTAAGACTCGACATGTCTCACAGGGGAAGACATTTCCAAAAAAAAATCTCGAGAAAACCAGAGTTCTCGCCAGAGTTGAACTGTTACAATTCCGTTGTTTTGTTTCATTTAAATTTATTTGGATATGCAGAGTTCACGGATTTTTGTTTACAACCTAGAAAAAAAATTAAAAAAAAGTTTTTGAGTTTGCCTGTCAGAAAGTACATTTTTTGAGCGGATTTTGAAAAGGAAACTACCATATCTGTGAAGTTTAGGAAACATTCTACAAAAATGCGAGACAAAAATGACTTCAATTTTTAAGGCACACTTGAAATCCTCCGGCAAAAAGATTGAGAAACAATTTTTATCACTGCTACTATTCCGAGTGAAGATTTTTATCAGGTGTAACAATGGATACAATTCGGTACGATCAATGATTCAGGAGCTGATAAACACTGAAATAAACCGAAAAGTAGAAAAAACAAAATGTTTATTCGATAAATCAAACAATAATAAACGTTTAAATCAGGTTCTCGATGTTTTGGTTCCTTGGTATATAATATATTGCTACATACCTACATTTCTTGCTACTGTAAATTTTGATGATTTCAGAGGGCCTTCAAAACATTTCACAGGAAGGCTGTGAGCTGACCACTTCTTAAGTGTATCAAGTGAAGCTTATACAGAGCAATACATATTGATATTGGACTCGTGATAAGTGCTTAGAGTTTCGCATAGGCTAAATCGAAGAAATATGTCAAATTTCTCTGTTCTGATTTGATTCCCGTAGTACACCCTGTATATGTACAATGTGACGTTCTTGACTTTAAAATATTCGTAATCTACGGTTCAAGAGGAATAGTTTAAGACTATCACCGCAACTATAGCATGAAGAGTTCTCGAGTAATCTCATTTTGAATATTTTTTTGTCACATCGACATTTTAGTTTTTCGAGTCAAGTGGCCATGGAGCTTTCACGACAATGACTCTCGCTTCCAGAAGCTCTATCTCAAAGACCATAGATCGCAAACTGTAGGGAATTTCATAGGCTTCAAAATGACTTCTTACATCTTTTGCTGTCAGATATGACCCAAAATCTCGCCCAAAATTAAGATATTCGGCAAAAACCACGCTGGTGCACTCTTCTTGTTGATGATGGCGACATGACGCCGACATTTCCGAAAGGGGGGAAACCAAACTAGTATGTCAGAACCTAAGCTACACAGATCGTTTTAAGCTATAGTTTCCAGCCAGGAAACAATTATTTCCTTATTGTTTTCCCTGGCGCCTGGGCTATTTTCCGTTTCAGTCATTGTCAAAGAAACCCGGTCTGCTTACCTACTACGGCTCATATTCTCATAATGGTATTATGTAGTACAGGACAGGCACCATCAGGGATACAAAATTGAGGCAATATAGAGGAAAAGAATTCCCAACAAGCTGCCTGGCGGAAATGAAGGCTTCATCATGTCGCCATCATCAATAAGAAGTACAAGAAATTGGTTTGTGTACAATATTTCAATTTCTGGTCGTCTGATAAAAAGTTTTCACCCATGATTTTTGCAGCATATTGCATGAATTGTGAACACTTTTGATGTATCAAACCATCTCCCTATAACATTATATGGTTCTTGAGATAGAGCGTCTGGAAGTAAGAACATTTTTCGTAACACCGCGTCATGCTTTTAAACTTTGAAAATAGGATTAATTGCCGTAATGAATGACAAAAAATCGGTTGTGTTACCCCAAACCTTTCCCCGACGCGAGTAGGTAGCAAGGAATGGATGAAAATTTTATAATGAGACGTCCCTTCGGCTGGGTTTGGGATGAAGTTAGAATTTGAGAAAAAGATTGATGAATTGAGATATATACTGTCCCTACGTATTTCGCGTACACGTCGATTATAATTGAGACTGAAACCGTTAAATGTCGAAACCGCCTACGAATTTGCCTCTTTAAACTAGATATTTTGATGATTTCAGAGGGCCTTCAAAACAGGTTACAGTAAAGCTGTGAGCTGACCACTTCTTTCGGGTACCTATGAAGTGAAGCTTATAGAGCAAATCCATAATATTGATATTGGACTCGTGTTAGGTGCTTAGAGTGTCGCATATGGGCTAAATCGAAGAAATATGTAAAATTTCTCTGATCTGATTCCCTCAGTACACCGTACACCCTGTATATGTACAATGTGACGTTTTTGACTTTTCTATATTCGTAATCAACGGTTCAAGAGAAAGAGTTTAAGACCATCAGTGCAACTATAGCATGAAGGATTCTCGAGAAATCTCATTTTCAATTTTTTTTGTCACATCGACATTTTGGTTTTTCGAGTCAAGTGGCCATGGAGCTTCCACGACAATGCCTCTCGCTTCCAGAAGCTCTATCTCAAAAACCATAGGTCGCAGAAAAATAATTCAAAAACTATTCCGTAGGGAATTTCATTGGTTTTAAAATGACTTCTTACATCTTTTGCTGTCAGATGGCCCAAAATCAAGATATTCGGCAAAAACCACGCTGGTGCACTTCTTGTTGATGATGGCGACATGAGGCCGACATTTCCGAAAGGGGGGAAATTAGTATGTCGAAACCTAAGCTACACAGATCGTTTTAAGCTAGTTTCCAGCCAGGAAACAATTATTTCCTTATTGAGCTGATTTTTGCTCCCTGGCGATGGCGCCTGGGCTAAAACGGCATTATCGAATCCCGAGGCACAGATTCCCGAGGTTATTCCCAATCCCAACTCATATACGTAATAATGGCCATAAGAAAGACGACGGTGATGTTAGAAAAGTGCGATGGGTGGACTGATTATGACTGATTAGACCAGTAATGGACAATGGACCAGTAGAGATCAGTAGCGCAGTAGACCACTCCACTCTCCTATGGGTCTGATGCTCTGATGACGTCAGATCTGATGATACGCTTTGGTGGCTTCTTTTAGTTCTTTTCTGGTTCCCCTGCTCCATAGACCCCTGCTTTGCCCTAGCACTGGTGGCGCCACTGGCTACTACGATTTCAGAACGATGACGAAACATATTGAACGCTCAGCAGCTCACCACCATCGTCCATCTCCTTTTAGCAAAGGGAACTTGCGCTGATGTTGCATTCCCCTGTACAAGTTGTACAAGGTTCACGTGTCTTTGTTTATGCTGACTCTCTCACTGGCTATGTGAATCAAGTACGAACTACGAAACGAACGAGGCAGCCAAGACTATTGTGGTGTGCACTGTGCAGTGAGTCGTGTTGTTCGTGTGGTGTGGAGCGTGAGGTGGTCTGAGCCAGGACCTGAGCATATTTTTGCCATAATCATCAGCTGCTGTTTAGTCGAGTCGGACGGATACGTTTTCTATGGCTGGTGCTGTAGGCGTTGTCTGGTTCGTTGAATTGGTGATTTGTAGTTGACACAGTGAAATCGGATCCAGGAATTGCAGCTGAACTTGAACTGTTAATTTTGTACCACCACCACCACCACCACCACCACCACCACCCATCAGCTGGGGTCGGGGGTGACAGGACAGGTGGTAGGAGGTTATCTTTTATCTTGGCTAAAGGAAGAGGGTGTACCTGGTTGGGTTTCGTAATACCCACGGATTTGTGAAACGAAAACGGCGCAACCCAGCAGGCCTTTAGGTAAAATTTCTTTTTTTGGTGCGTTTGTCCTTTAAGGTGTAAGTCATTAGGCAATATGCACAGCAACGACGACATTATTTCTCAGAGTTGGAGTTTTTGATTTTTTATTAATTTGGCATACGACAATAAAATAGGCGTGAACGACGACGACTACCTACTTGTGTATCCTTGTAAGAATTTCGTCGTACTTGTTCCTAGCGTGAATGCGTGCAATTGCATACTATTTTGTCTTGTTTACATTTAGATGAGTAAGTAACTAATGTCATTATCAGCGCAATTTTAAAACAGGATTGTGTGCTTAGTTTCAGCTGATAATGAATTCCAACAACCAGCCCAGAAGGAATTCATCCACTTTCAACAGGCACTCGAATAACCACCAGAATAGACAGAACCATGCTCATGGTCATCCAAGGTGGAACAGTCGATATCCCAAAGAGTACAATAGAGAGTATGATGGCAACTTCGCCAATAGGGGGTAACTATTTTTATATATTTATCTCGCACAAAGCAAAGATTATACAAATTGATTTTATAGTGAATGTTCTGTGGCCCCCGCCGGCAGTCCCAAGGAATCAAACTACATTCATGGCTACCCAAAGACATCACAGCTGAGTCCCATTCTGCGAGGCAGCCATTTTCACTACAACAATGAAGCCTCAGGTATGACGACATTTCAACATTTTTAATACGAAACTTGTGATAATAATTTGGAGGCCTCACACACAAGCCATTTTTCTTCTCAATGAAGTACTTAAATATTCTGAATGCTCAAAAGTCAAAGTGACATTTTACTTGTCATATCAGTGGCATCACTCAGAATTCACTCTTCCAACTACTTCTAACCAATCAATGCCAAAAACCATCACTGACCGTGGGTTCCACAAAACAGATAATACGAGATTAGTTGATTCGCGATTTTTGTTTGTCAATTTGTAGCTGACTGATCAATGAAAATGCTGGTTTATCCCTCAATATTGAAAAGATGATGGGTCTAGTACAGATTTCAGGCATTTTTTGTGGGTAATCGCCTAGCATTCAGCAGAAAAAAATTCAGTTAATCTGCAATCAGCCTTGATCGCTGATCATCTTTTTTGTGGAACTGACGGTGAATGGTCAAAAGCACTCGCACAAATGAACTTATAGGTATATCCCGTACACTTTCTATTTTCAGTAAAATGACTTTTTGGAGCAAAAATAAAGTGAGCTGGTGCCATCAGCCGTAGTCGTAGCCCCCAGCTTGTCACTTCATTTTTGCTCCAAAAAGTCATTCTACTGAAAATAGAAAGTATGTGGGATATAGGTAGAAATAATCTGTTGTGGGCGACACAAAATTTTCCCGACTATTCAGGAATCTTTGAAAATGTTTGTTCGAGACGTCCCTTTGGGTGGGAAGTTGGAGTTCGAAAGATTGGAACATTTTTGGGGAAACTTCAAATAGTCCAGGAATTATAGATGTAATAATCACAAACAAAAATGAAACTTAGCCGGATTTTTAGCGCACTTCACCAAAAAATGGTAAGGCGCTTTGTCTATCTGTCTGTCTGTCTGTCACGGCATCTAGTCTTAGACAAAAAGGTTTTTGCGAAAAAAATTTACTACAATGGGTAGCTCATGGACCTTGTATCCCGATTCAAGAAAAATCTCGACGAAATAATAATAAACAATTACAATAATAAGAATTTAGTTTGGCGCGGCATCGCCGAATTTCAGAAGTTGGCCGGATCTTTGAACTTGGGACATGCGAAGAAATACCCGTTCTCACCAAATTACAATAATATACAGAGGAGTGCATATAAAACGGCCACCGCTGTAGCATCGTTATTCCTTATCCGATCTTCAAAATTCAAAAATCAGTTTGAATGGTATAATGCCTTCTATTATTCGACAGTAGAAAATATTATTTTTATTATGATGCTTCTGAGCACTGACAGTCAATTTTTGTTTTTCAAATGGCAACTATATTTTTTAATTTTTTTTTTCGGATTCCTCACAACTATCTGAATATAATGATGCATCAATATCACACTTTTTGTTATTGAACACGAAGAAAAAAAATTAAACTGCGAAATTTTCACACACAACAGTAGCGTCAGAACACCCACGATATGCACGCAATCTGGTAGGCTGGGTGCAAAATGATGTTCAAAAGCACATAGTAGGTCAGGCGTTTGATTTTTCAAAATGTAAATGTCAAAATGTTTTCAAAATCCGAAAGAAGCTGTCCGTCTCTAAGACTTGTTCATTCTCTATTTTTAGCTTACTATTTTATATCTTTTCAAGTGTGTATTGTGGAAATGAAAAATCAATAAGACGTATTTGTCCTGACAGGTCACAATACCCACTTAAAAATGTGTAAAATAATAAGCTGAAAATAGAGAATAAAGACGTCTTAGAGACAGACAGCTTATTTTGGATTTTGAAAACATTTTGACATTTACATTTTGAAAAATCAAACGCCTGACCTACTATGTGCTTTTGAACATCATTTTGCACCCATCCTACCAGATCGCGTGCATATCGTAGGTGTTGTGATGCTACTGTGATGTGTAAAAATTTCGGTTTCATTTTTTTTTCATCGTGTCTAATAATAAAATGTGTGATATTGATGCATCATTATATTCAGATAAGCATAAGGAATCAGAAAAGAAATTAAAAAAATATTGTTGCCATTTGAAAAACAAAAGTTGACTATCAGTGCTCAGAAGCATCATAACAAAAAAATATTTTTTACTGTCAAATCATAGAAGACATAAAACCATTTAAACTGGTTTTTGAATTTTGAAGATCGGATAAGGAATAACGATGCTACAGCTGTGGCCGTTTTTTTAAGCACCCCTCTGTATACCGGTGTCCGCGCGAAAACTTACAGTTGCGATAATTTCCGCAATTTTCAAGATAGAGATTTCAAGTTTCACAGTGTCAATTAGTAACGCGGGGGACATCGGTAGGCACAAGGGGCACAAGCAAGAAGGGAGCGGGCCAATTCGTTACACCCCTAGCAACCCCTTTTTTTTTCAAATGGCACTCTCTGTTTTTTATTATATTTCTGAAAAAGAATGTCATTCTTGATACATCTGTGAAAAATAGATGAAATAAAGTCACATTTTTTTTGAAAAATTGAATTTTTTATTGATCTAAAATTGCAATAAATTCAACTTTGATGTTTCTTGTCGAACTGCTGAGACATGTAGAAATACGCGTTACTAATTGACACTGTGAAATTTGAAATCTGTACCTTGGAAATTGCGGAAATTATCGCAACTGTAAGTTTCCGCGCGGACACCGGTATAAGCAGTTATACAGGATGGTCCAGGTTTTAGTAAAAAGATTTTCAGAGTTGATAGAGAATAAAAAAAAGAGGACCTGTTCTAAAAACTATGTATCTGAAGCGCATAATACCGGGGCTACATATTAATACCGCGTTCGGCATGCCTTACTCCGTTCACTCTTTTCACTCTAACTACCACGTGACCATGGTTTCAGGAGTCCTGATTGGCTGAATCGGTGTAGTGGAGTTGAAGGAGTAAAAAGAGTGAGCATTATACAGTGCTCAACAATTGAAGTGGAACACCTGAAAATTTTGGTCAAATTAAAATGGTCGTATTTTCTTGAGAAAAAAACCGAATTGCAATGAGCTTTTTTTCCTGGGCAGCTGATGTCTTAGACTACAGCATGATAGAATTCTTTCTTGTTGCAAGCTTGTCATATTATTTATACAGGGTGAAGTAGTGAGGTACTGCAAAAAATGTAAAGTTTGCACCTCTCCCGATCCGCGAAAAAATTTTTTTTAATTTTTTCAACTCGTTCTGGAAAAACATTGAGCTCATACCTCGAAACGGTTTTTTGGGTTTTTGTCTATCTGTGTTAATTACAGGGTGATCTCAAAAAAGTGATAGTTTAGACTTTCAATGATAACTTCTTTCATTGTTATCCGATTTTAAACATCTTTAGCTCATATTGAAGCTGATACTTCAGGCGAGAACGTTGTGAGGTCAAAACCTATTGAAAACAATAATTCAATATAAGGAGACGTATCAGAAGTGACCCGAATGCGAAACAGCTTCCGAGTATCTGTTTGATGAAAGACTAAGACAAATTGAAACTTGTCTTCAGAGGATCCGCTAATTTGGACCATTTCGATCTGCTTCTCGCTTTAGTTGTCTAAGAAATTTCCGTGGTAGAATCAAAACTTAACTGCGTGTTTTCGTGAAAAAATCGCATCCCTTATTTACCTGAAGGCGGCCGTAACCCAAGTTACAAAATTCACAACAATGCCAAAAATTCTCCTTGACAATAAAACACGTATACCTGCCAGTTCTGAATTTTGTAACTTGGGCTACGGCCGCCTACAGGTAAATAAGGGATGCGATTTTTTCGCGAAAACACGCAGTCAAGTTTCGGTTCTACCACGGACATTTCTTGGACAACTAAAGCAAAAAGCGGATCTAAATGGTCCGAGTTAGCGGATCCTTCGAAGACACGTTTCAATTTGTTCTTATCTGTTATTAAGCGGAAAGTCGGAAGCTGTTTTGGATTCGGGTCACTTTTGACACGTCCCCTGATATTGAATTGTTGTCTTCAATAAGTTTTGACCTCATACCGTTCTCGCCTGAAGTTTCAGCTTCAATATGAGCCAAAGAAGTTTAAAATCGGATAACAATGAAAGAAGTTACCATTGAAAGCCTAAAATATCACTTTTTTGAGATCACCCTGTAATTAACACAGATAGACAAGAACCCAAAAAACTGTTTCGAGGTATGGGTTCAAATGATTTTCCAGAAAGAGTTGAAAAAATTGAAAAAAATGTTTTCGCGGATCGGGAGGGGTGCAAACTTTACATTTTTTGCAGTACCTCACTACTACACCCTGTATAAATAATATGAAAAACTTGTAACAAAAAAGAGTTATATCATGCTGTAGTGTAAGACATTAGCTGTCCAGGGAAAAAAACTAATCACAATTCGGTTATTTCTTGAGAAAATACGACCATTTTAATTTGACCAAAATTTTCAGGTGTTCCACTTCAATTGTTGAGCACTGTAGTACAGGAAAAATAGTAAAAAAAATCGGCCAAACTTCGGAAAAAATATGGACGTCCTGAAAATTTGATATTCTGTTGAGAATTGAATGCTCTACTACATATCCAAAATCGCCAAAAATCGCACCTGGGGGTTTTGAGTTATTGGAGGGGGGGTAAAAAATGGCAAGCTGAAATAGAGAGGATGAAACACGTCAATCAATTGGAAGCAAATACGTTATAATTCGACGCATCATATCCCGTTGATACCATTTTGGCACAAAAAGTGTCGATCACTGTTGAAGAGGGGTCGTGGGGGGGCGAAGCTTTGCTAGGTGGTTCATTTTGTTTTTCTGGCCATGTAGAACCGATCACGACAAGTTTGGTATCTTTTCCGACTAAATTCAATCTCTGAACTCGAATCCGATGTGTAAATTTGGATGAAAACAAGTTTGAACAAGTCAACTTGAAAAAACTTGTTTTTTCTTTGACAATTTTGACGTTTTTTTTTTACTGTTAGAGGTGTCGAGGTTCGAACTCGCTCGAACAAATGCTCTTTCATGAGCCACTTTATCCAATCTGTATAGTCAAATGCACAGAAAATCCTCATATTATGTTTTGATTTAAACCGTACAAAATGGGAGTTTTTAGCCACCCAGGAAGTTTTTAGCGCACTTTCCCAAAAAATGGGAAAAAGACGCTTTTAGTCATCCATCTTGTTCGTCTGCCACCATCTTGGCCGCCATATTGAAATCCTATTAGTGGAACGATTTTCATGGAGCTTGGAACTTGCCCTTGTTTTATGATCATTCTTAATAATAATAATAATGAATGATATTTATTGAACTGTTATGTTGTTCAAAAGGCTATCGACCGAGGTCCTTCTGCCCGATCATTCTTATTTTCCAGCTAAATTTTAACATTTCGCCGCCATATTGAAATCTCTTATTAAGTGCGATTTATAACTCGATTTTAATTTTAGTCGCAATTTTAATCGCAATTTTAGTCGGATCGATCATAAGCATATTCCTCTTGTCAATTTATAACTCGATCGCAACGTCGCAACGATCGCATCGGTCGGAAGCAAGGCGTGATGGAGGGAGAAAACCTAGGGTGCAGTGCAGTGGCGCAACTAGCCCATTTGAACAGGCAGGTACACCTACAGACCAAGAAGGCGCCGCAAGTGAACATTTTTCTGGAAAATCAGCATAATCAATGTATATTCGTGTGAATTGTAAACGTTGAAAAGAAGCCGCGTTGCGGTCAAATATTTGTACAGGTGGGTGCGGGTACCCGGCTGACCTCCCCCTAGTTGCGCCACTGAACCTCTGCACAAAGTCCCCAGAAAATCCTCTAACATACGTTGCTAATCAAGAAGACTACTGTGTTCATTTTCGCTAATCTTGATATTATCTTGATTTTCATTGGTCGATCGTAAGGATCGGATCGCAAGAGTTGGATATTGGCTAACTACTTAAGTGCGATTTAAGTGCGATTTATAACACGATTTTAATTTTAGTCGCAATTTTAATCGCAATTTTAACGAAGTTCAAAGATACGATTTCCTCTGTACCTTTTATAACCCGATTTTAATCGCAAGCCGCAATCGTAACGATTTTAAGGATTTTAAGAAGTTGGCCAATATCCAACTCTTGCGATCCGATCCTTACGATCGACCAATGAAATTCAAGATAATATCAAGATTAGCGAAAATGAACACAGTAGTCTTCTTGATTAGCAGTGTTGTTAGTGGATTTTCTGGGGACTTTTAGCGACAAGCTGACGGGTGAGCAGTGGCGCAATTAAGGGGAGGTCAGCCGGGTACCCGCACCCACCTGTACAAATATTTGACCGCAACGGTGCCTTTTCAACGTTTACAATTCACACGAACATACATTGATCATCCTCATTTTCCCGAAAAATGTTCACTTGCGGCGCCTTCTTGGTCTGTATAGGTGCCTGTTTGTTCAAATGGGCTAGTTACGCCACTGCACTGCACCCTAGGTTTCCTCCCTCCATCAGCTTTGCTTCCGATCGATGCGATCGTTGCGATCGAGTTATAAATTGGCGAGGTGAATATGCTTACGATCGATCCGACTAAAATTGCGACTAAAATTAAAATCGAGTTATAAATCGCACTTTATAACTCGATTTTAATTTTAGTCGCAATTTTCATCGCAATTTTAACGAAGTTCAAAGATACGATTTTCTCTATACCTTTTATAACCCGATTTTAATCGCAAGCCGCAATCGCAACGATTTTAAGGATTTTAAGAAGTTGGCCAATATCCAACTCTTGCGATCCGATCCTTACGATCGACCAATGAAAATTAAGATAATATCAAGATTAGCGAAAATGAACACAGTAGTCTTCTTGATTAGCAGTGTTATTAGTGGATTTTCTGGGGACTTTTAGCGACAAGCTGACGGGTGAGCAGTGGCGCAACTAAGGGGAGGTCAGCCGGGTATCCGCACCCACCTGTACAAATATTTGACCGCAACGGTGACTTTTCAACGTTTACAATTCACACGAACATACATTGATTATGCTCATTTTCCCGAAAAATGTTCACTTGCGGCGCCTTCTTGGTCTGTATAGGTGCCTGTTTGTTCAAATGGGCTAGTTACGCCACTGCACTGCACCCTAGGTTTTCTCCCTCCATCAGCATTGCCTCCGATCGATGCGATCGTTACGATCGAGTTATAAATTGGCGAGGTGAATATGCTGACGATCAATCCGACTAAAATTGCGATTAAAATTGCGACTAAAATTAAAATCGAGTTATAAATCGCACTTCAAAATCCTTAAAATCGTTACGATTGCGTCTTGCGATTGAAATCGGGTTATAAAAGGTATAGAGGAAATCGTATCTTTGAAGAGTTATAATCGCACTTTAGTGGAACGATTTCTATGAAACTTGGAACTTACCCTTATCTAGTACGATCATTCTGATTTTCAAGCCAAATTTCATTATTATGCCCATATTTTGGCCGCTATATTTGAAATATCTGCCCAAATAACGGTAGAACCCTAATCAACATCTTGCGTTCACTGATCCTTCAAAAAAAAATGCGTCCTCGAAAACAAGCTTCTTGGTTTAGTTGGAATGCTTGCTGTCGCATAGCACGTAAAATACGAACGATGGTGCCGACCCCATGCGATGTTGGTGGTCGTTAAAAATCCCTACCCTGTGTTGGAACACACAGGGGTTCGGCAAAATTTCCGGTATAGTGGAGGAAACCGGCGTCGGTGTTAGGCCTTGTTGCGGAAATAGGCCGACGTTAAATAAATCGAATAAAAAAAAAAGGAAATGTGCTACTGAGCCTTATGCCCATGAGGCATATTCGCTTGTTTACCTCCTCGGGTCTACGTACAGCAGCTGTCAATATACAGGGCGTTAGCTACTGGTTGTTACAAACTTCAAGGGATGATTCCTCATCAAAAATGAAGTCGATGAAGAAACTCAAGGTCTAACAGGGTGTTGTTGAAGTTGACTTTTTAAATTTGATTAAATTTTCATTAGATGCTTCGTTTTCGAAATATTTGAATCTGAAGAAATCATCTCAAGAACAACAATTTTAAGAGCCAAGAAGTTCAGTTTTCCGAAAACTTTTTGTTCCAAGAAAATAAATGATATATGCTGTGGGAATGAAATCATTCTTTTCCCGTGGCTTGTCTGAGGTATCTTCATCTTGAATAAAATACCAAAATTATGAATAGATTTTGTTGTCTCATAAGATGTTTCACTGTAGGTCATCAACACCAACCACATCAAGATAGAAGACACGTTCCCATAACAAATACCGCAGAGAGGCGGCATACGATTCCTCCCAATTTCCACAGTGGCGGGGACCGACGACACGTGCCCAATTTGAGCGAACGCCGGCACATGTCGCCTCCACTGCACGTCAACATTTGCGAAAACCCGCCGAATTTGTTGAACAATCCCTCAAATGACTTGTTACATCAGAGGAACCTGTTTGAGTTTTCTTCAACGCAAAGACGCCACGGTAGAGGTGATATAGTAACAATAAAGGTGAATCTTCCTGCATGTATTCTTTTGTGTTCTATTTTCTTTTTCATGTCTCTCATCAACAACAACAACAACAACAACAACAACAACAACAACAACAGATATCCGAGTTAGTCCAATCAATTTTCCACCCCATTCACCGCAATTTTACAGACAATCTGGTGAGGAGAGCATCAAAAGTGAGAGTCCGTCACGAAAACGCAGACGCCTGTCGCGTTCTGGGCACCATCTGGAACTGAACACGCAGCCGGCTTCGCCGCCCCGTAGGTCTCCAAGGCAACATCCGCCTTCCACGGTCCATCATAACATGCAGGTAAGACCAAAAATCACGAGGAAGAAAACAATCGAGAAAAAATATGGTGGGAGGTATTCAAATGTTAGTCAATAAAGTAAGACAATAGGGACCTACTAAGTTGAATTGTTATATTTTTTTTAATATTGCCTGGGTCATCAGTTTAGTCCAGCAATGGGCTACGTGCATGACATGTAGCGCCGCGACGAAATGTAAGTTCTTGTTGGACTCGATTTAGTTAGTGAACTTCTCACTAAGTGGCGCTTGTGTCGACAAAAAATAGGGTTGGTATTATCCGTTTCACCCTTATTTGCCAGCCAGCAAGCCATGATATTGTTTTGTTAGGTTTAGCATACCTACTGACGACAGCTCATGAATTGATTGACAAATTTTGACAACGTCAAATCACAATATGCCGAAAATTATTCCGCACAAGACAAAAATGCAAGTTCTGGGGCATTACCAGTATATTAAACGCCTGTAACCAGACATGGCGCAAAACATGGCAGTGGGTGCGTTTATTTTTGGGGTAAGTAGAAACCTACGGTTCCTTCATTCTCAGCTCATGTTTGACTTGAATGAGCCAAGCAATTTTCGTTTTGATTCATGGACAGGGAGCTGGTGCCTAAAAACCTAGTCCATACTTGCTTCCTGTCTATCACGTCTATAAAAGCTCATAGTTTTGTTCCCAATTAGCATCCTGGTCCAACACCTGGTGGTACTGCGAATCGTTACAGTGGTATTTGCAGCAGATGCAAGGAGTTTTCTGCCCCCCCCCCCCCCTTCCCCGGGCTCGGATGTTCAGGGGGTCAAGATTTCGCCCCCGAATATTGAAAAACCATTCGCCTGCACCTGCCGTGCCATTTTTTCCTCGTTTGTTCCGGGCTAGGCTCCCGGTCCGAATTTTCTTCCACGGTGCGGCGTCATCCACGTGTCAGACTGTCAGAGCTACATAACCTACACTGCGTGAAACCACCTGTATGTCTCAGGCGTACCAATGTTACTGAAATTTCTTATAGCTTGCTGCGTGGCAAATAAGGGTGAAACCTAGGAGGGGTGAAACGGATGATACTGCCGTGCTAAGCCTAAAGCGCGTATAGCCCAGGCTTTTTAGCATTTAACATGAAACAAATTAATCCACGTGCAATCTTCACGGTATCGTACCCACTTAACCTTACTAAACAACATACTAAAAGTCCCCAACTTTCCTCCGTGTGCGTCATAATTTTTGAGGGGGGGGTCGAAATTTTCATTAAAAAAATTCTAGGACAAAAGTAATCTAGCCAGTGGCTTCAAATTTATTATATTTGGATACATTGGGTTATGAGTGAAACTTATTGACAAACTAGATGTCTATGGTCCCCGTGAGGGGAGCTCGGGAGGGGGGCAATTGGTGACCTATGCAAGAAACTTGGTTTTCATTATTATTGAGACAATACTGGCATGTTTGGTATCGTTTCCCACTAAATCTGACCTTGCAAATCCGATTATGATATTTAAATTCTGTTTAAAAAATCTTTTGAGCAATTTTCGGCAGAAAAACGTGATTTTGGGACTAAAATAAAGCCGGTTTTTCAGTTTGGGTTATTTTTGCGTTTGATGCATTAATCATTTGGATTTAAGATTGGATGAATTATATAGACTTTTCTGCGTAAGACTATCATATCATTAACGCGACGTAAGTGGTTACAAGGTAAAAAAAATAATTTATTGAAAAAAATGTCGAAGTCCTAAATGTCACTCAAAAATATCTCCGCGCAGTTGAGAAAAAATTATTGTGGCTGTAATATGGCTTTGATTTCATCTTTCAAGGTTTCTTCTTGTAGCCAAAACAATTCTCTAGCTTCCGAAAAAAGAACACTCTACATTAAAATAATAATAATATAACAACAGCAACTTTCCCGCGGGTATAGCCACATTTTTCAGTTTCAAGCTGGCTTACACCGAACATCAAACAAACTCGATTTTATAGTATTCAAGAAATGATAATTATGTCGAATGCCTGATGTAAATGCGTGAAATAGTTGCAGTTATCAATCCTATTCAAAATTTCGAACATTGATGTATTCAACGTGAAAGTATCGTAAATTAAAAATCCACAATTTTCAAGAGCAAATTATCATTTGTTTTCAATCAAAAATGCTCACAATCTTTTCAAATCAGAGCTTCAACATTGTATTTACATATTAATAATGCATTGGAAGTCTAGCACAGCACAGAAAGACTTTAATAGCCATTCTCTGCAAAAAATATCAAATTATTATTATTATAATTTCAAGTTCACTAGTAGTCAAAAATAAATCGCATCTAGCTTACCATCCGTACTCTAAGTTGATTTTGTCCAATATTAGTTTCGTTAAAAACTCGTCTACTGATTTCCAAACAATACATCGATAGTTATCCCGAATACCTACCGATAGGACCTATACCCATCTAAAATAATAGCAAAGTTATCTAGCACCTAAAGGGACTAAATACATAAGTTTATAAAAATTACAGATCGTCCTCAGGGTCATACTCAACAAGGTGGGGTAGAATCTCACATGTTTTCCCCCTACAGAACTCACACATCTGCGAACAAGACAAGGAAGATCGCCTGCATCTACATTTTAGACCGCAGTTCTTCTTGCAGTTGCAAGACACTATCTTCAAAATAGTCTCCGGAGCTGCAGGAAGATGCGTCTTGACGGGGACCAACTACACGTGGGTGCTCTCGCGTAGCCCACCGTGTTGTTTGTTCACACCTAGAGTACCTTAGCTATTATTATCTAGCGAAAACCCGAGGTTAATCCGAGGTCTAGGAGCCGCTATATTGCGTGGAATGACAGACACACAGACGGACGGACGGACGAATAATGAAATAAAATATCTTTGTTGTTTGTACATCTAGAGTAGGTACCTTAGCTATCATCTAGCAAAAACCCAAGCGCAATCCGAAATTTAGTAGCTGAGATATTGCCGGACACTGCAGACGGCAATAGCAAGAACAAACTATAAGACTACAAGTAGTAGCGCTAAAACCATAGAGGAAAATTGCGAAACTGTACCTAGTACCTACTCATACGAGTATTCCCGGACAAGATTTAGTCAGTACGATGCTGTGCATACTGAACGTAAGATCAATTATTACAGATCAAATTCTAGGTTAATAATAATGTTGAAGTGATTTTCCCCATATAATGCGTTTGACGTAACTTCATAGAATCCTTATTGGAATTGCTGGACAATTCACAATGGAGCTAAAAGATACGTCATTTTGAAGCTAAAACTCTAGGGAATCGACTGCATATAATAATACAAAGTGATATTCAGTGGTCGATGCAAAAGTAAGATGTTAACTGAAGCATAAGAAAAAAAACACGAAAAAAGTGTCATTATCAAGAAATTTAGTCTGTTAGTGTCAAATTTTGGACAAAATTCATCCCATATCATCCACTTTGATTTATTATCTTTCATTCAAGACCAAGATAAGAGAAATCGATTGGGTGGTTGAGAACTAGGAGCATTTTTTAGCGGAAAGTGCATTATGAGGTGTCTTCATCTTTGCCTGTCAAAAAAACAATGACGCACACGGGGGAAAGTTGGGGACTTTTTGTATGTTATACAGCAAAGTCTAGTGAACCCAAAACTGAAGAGATTGACCGTGTTTTAATTTGTTTCATGTTTTGCCGTTTTTTCGACTAAAAAGCCTGGGCTAGTATCTACACTTTGATAAATTTGATACACTGCATTTTCATGCTCATATTTTAGGGGCTATGATGTTCGCGATCATATGGTTATGATTATACATGGATAGCGCAATAATTAGAGTTCCCAAATAACTGCTTTATTCATATTACACTTTAACATAACGGCATAAAAACTTGGCATAAAACTGCAGTGTATCAAATTTATCAAAATGTAGATACGCGCATTAGGCTTAGCACGGCCGGATAGATTATCGACAGCTTCGGCTGTACAAGGGCTACGCTATCATCCGTTGCTGCTTTGACTGTACAAGCATGAGCGGAGCAAAAAGGAAATTTGCGGGGTCCGGTGCTGTTGCTTGATGTCCGCAACAGCACAAATGCTGTTGCATAAATCCAAAATGAACACGCTCTTGACAGCCAGAACCCGTTGGGACGGCCGCCTATGGCGTTCCGTGAAGCCGTTCAGTAAACAAACGGTCAGCCATAATGCGGTTCCCTTACGGCGGCCGGCCGGTCGCGTGATAATGAGAGTCCCTACAAAAAAAGTAACTTCGCTGCCGTCATTCTGTCGACCGTCAATCAAACTGTCGACTATTTTGCAGTTGCCCATCACAACTTGATCACAACAACCGAACCCACGAGAAATAAATGTCAAAACAAGTAACTATGCAACCACGTTAAAGCTGTCTGCTGTCGAAGAAGTTCAGGAAGATTTTTTTTTATCTTCACCACCATGGGCTTTGTATGTCCTACGCGTTGACCGCTCAAGGTCATGCACATAGCCCATAGTCCAGAAATCGATAGAACACCACAAAAATAATCGCACTTCGGGGTCGGGCTCTTTTAGCTTTCGAACAACAGAGGAAACAAACTCATGCAGTTTTCAGGCAACACGCATTTTCAGAATTATCGGTAATTTTCATTGCAGTCGTAGTATTATACCCGATAATTTAAATCATCTTCAAAGACATGGCAGGAAGGATGCTACGATGAGAAGTCCCGTGGCAGCCATGACGACGATTTTTTTTGTGTTGGTATCCACCTAGGGTATCCACAAAAAAAATTCTTGGCAAAATGGAGGATGATTAAACCTTCAAAAGCTTTTCACTGTTTTATCTGACACCCTGTTGAAAGTTTATTTGCCTTTTCTCATACTTTGTAAAAGTTTAGTCCGATAGCTAAATAATGGGGGTATCAGCCAGTCTAAGCAGATTCAAAATCGCCCAAAGGAATACAAAGCTGTCGAGTTTTGAAAATAGTTGAAAATATTGTCATACCGCGGGTTCCACCAAAAATTTTAAGAGCGGTTTAAGTTAAACCGAGTTTAAACGGACTTTTTTCTGGTCAATGCTGGTAGATTCATTATGGAAAATATGGTTAATCGCAAGTATACCACCCTTTCGTGATTTACTTAGCATGAAACCTAAATTTACGTTGATCATTTGGCCAAAATCCATCAAAAGAAATCTCGAGTTAGCTATCAGCTGGTTAAATATTTTGGTGGAACCCACGGATAGACACATATTTTGTTGACCACTTTAGTTATCATCCAGCTACTTTGCAATGACTGCTCAACCACTTTTATTTAAAGAGTTTTGGCAACATTGCTTCCAGTATTGCTCCTGCAACCGGCATTACGGCAATGAGCAGCATTACAACCACCAGTGTGGGCGGGGCGGGGGCGGAGCCAAGAACGGACCGAGATGGTCTGGGGAGGTGGTACAGGATGTTCACGCATGAATTATACCCCCCCCCCCGCCTTGGAGACTTTCCCTCGAAGATAATTTAAAATATTAAAAATTATTTACACATGATTTTTTGCTGAAAACAGTAGCGTTCACATGGACGGTTTAACCCGCGAATTTTGGAAGGGGGTATGATGTTTGCCTGATGCTATGGAAACTGGTTGGGATCGAGTTCAAAACCGCGGTCTAAAACCATCCGTGTAAACGCTGCTTGAGGCTAAAGCGTACTTTTAAAAGACATTTTTTTTACAACTGTTTGGAATTTGATTAGTTGATGAGGATTTGATGAGTGATGCGTAAACAAAGTGGTTTCCTGTTGATTTCAGGGTAGCCCACCTCTGCGTCGTCAGCGGTATAGAGACAGAGCAGATTTTATCCATCCGCACCATCAACCATTTTTACCCAGTCCTCCTCCAGTTGCTCATCCGCATCAGTCAGCAGTTATGATGGATCTCAATCAGGTTTGTTGAACAGCAAAATTATATCTACTAACGAATTTCAGTTTTTCTTAGGATTGCCGCAACTTCGAACGTGGTTCACGGCTAAACTAGAAAAGCTAATAGTAGTTGCCCTTGAGGATTTTCTAGTGGAACATTCAATTCTCTACAACTTTGTGTCTGTCACAAGTGTCTGCCACAATTTTCGAATATCTCTTGTTGTTCTCGTAGCAATCAACGAGGAATGTCACGCGGAGAGTTTTTCCATTTTACTGGACCGACGCGCAACTTTGACCGCGATCAACGACTAAACTGAAAAAGTTGGTCATATGCCCCCGTTGACTTTTTTTTTGTTGATTATTGAATTCCCTATAACTTATTCCCTGACAATTTTTATACCTCTCTTACCGTTCCTTCACCGTTCCAGAAAAAAGACCGGGCGCAAGTTTTTTCATGTTAGTAATTTTTTTGCGACACCCTGTAATAAATGGTCTAGTTTTTTCAAGGGCAAATTACAAAAATAGTAAAAATCCTCCAAGAATCAGTTTTTTTTCAAATGTAGGGATAAGGCAGCTAATGAGGGGGGGGGGTGTCAAAAAATGCGCAGTTTTTGCTCTCGTTGTCATAGCAACTCGTCAGGAAGCCCTGCTATTGGTGCATGCGTAAGATCAGGGCAGTTAGTGCGCACTTTTTTTCCCAGTAGAAAACGCTATTGGTTACGTTTACACCGTAGCTTTGGTCCGCAACCTAAGCATTAAATTCGACCCATATAAATTTAGCACAAACGATCACAGACAAGTACCATGCATATAGCTTGGGTCAGGTCCTTTGGCTACGTTTACACCGGTGGACTAAAACTGGACTGACCCAAGCACTGACCCAAATTCTACCTTAAGTAATTCTTCTCTTCCAGCGTTTTCACCGGCAGACTTACGCGGCCGACCTATTTTAAAATACGAACTTGAACTAAATACATATATAAACTAAATTTACTTCAGTCTACGGCTAACCGGAGACCTGACCCAAGCTACTTGGTCCTGATTTGGTCTTTGTCTACGATCGTTTACACCACGTGGACTAAAATTAATTTGGGTCGAATTTAGTGCTTAGGTCGCGGACCAAAGCCACGGTGTAAACTTAGCCAAAGCCATGGACTGACCTAAATTTAGTTTTAGTAGATTTTAAAATAGGTCGACCGCGTTAGTCTACCATTGTAAACGGTGGAAGAGAAGGACCATTTTAGGTGGAATTTGGATCTGTGCTTAGGTCAGTCCGGCTTTAGTCCTCCGGTGTAATCGTTGCCATTAACTTGGAACACCTGTACCTCCCAGTAGGTATCTAACGCTTATAATAACTATGTTTTTTTCTCTTCCTGCAGATGCCAGTGGCTTTTCCAGTAAACCATGAAGCCGTGTGGAGCTACACCCCTCCGCCGCACATATCGGTCTGCACCGCACCGCCCGGTGCTCCTCCTCACATGCACAGCTGCCACCACCTTCCGAACATATACAGCACGCCCCATCATCCCCAGCTCGTCACGCAACAGTTCCCCCATGGGTGTCTTCCGCACCACAACTACGGCGGTTTCCCGCCCGGCCCGCCACCGAGTGCGTTGTCCGTCAACAATCAGCATTACGGGCCCCACCAGCACCTCCACCAACCGCAGCGGCCCGACGGCCACGGGCCCCACGAGCTCTCGGAACTGCTCGGCGACCATCACCATACCCAGCACACGCACTCGGCACTGCATGGAGCCCCGCCTTTACACGTGCCTCCCATTTCTCTGCAGCCGCCGCCGACGGGCCTATTCCTGTCGGCAGATGCGAGAGGAAACCAGCTGGAGCTGCTCCACGCTCGGTCACGGCAACAACACAGAAACACCAGATTGCCGCCGCAGTCCAGGACCCGCTGGCACCACAATCCGCCGCTGTTGTCGGCCCCACCACAGTATTCGCAGTATTCAGGCTTCTTGTTACACTTCCTGTGAGTATACCTAACGTACATTTAGAAATTTATCTGCCATCGCTCACAGTGGGTGTAAAATGTTGAACTATAAATAAAAGGCGGTTTTCCCACAAAACGTTTATAAAAATTCCTGACTGCAGTTCCGGGAGCCTCTAGTCTCCCGTCGTCAGAGGTAAAATAGTAAAAGCTTGTGAATATTTGCTGAAGGAGTATGAGTAAATATTTGAATATGTACATGTACATATGCATTTGAATATGTACATATGTTCATGTACATAAATATGTTAAATATTAACTCATACTCCTTCAGCAAATATTTACAAGCTTTTACTATTTTACCTCTGACGACGGGAGACTAGAGGCTTCCGAAACTGCAGTCAGGAATTTTTAGAAACGTTTTGTGGGAAGACCGCCTTATATTTATAGTTATGCCTAACGTGATAAACAGGCTGTACCAAAAGCCAAAACAGGTTTGATACACCTGCGAAATCGATGAAATCTTGCCATTGGCCAGATCAGCTTTTATTGCTTATAATCCACTGAGCGAAATGTCTCTGCATAGGTAACATGTAGGCAGTGTTATAGATGTAAGCAGCGTCATCATGCATATTTCGAAAATTACCTTTGTCATTTATTGGTGCTAGAATACATTTTACCAAATATTAGCCCGGTACCTCCACCAGGCAGGGGACCAGGTCTTTAGGAGTCGGCCACGATTGGAAATTGATTCACTTTCAAGACCTTTTTCGCACTTCAGACGAAACTCATCCCAGAACTAAAGCCCTATGCCGTCGCAGACTTTTTTGTGGGCAATTTTATTCCCATGCGATAAAAGTCTTGGAAGTGACTTTCTGGATTTTCAATTGTGGTTCACTCATAAGGTAAGCTTAGAGGACTTTTTTTGTAGAAAACAGTATTCCGAACAATACCTACTGCTTCTTTTCACTTGCTCGTTGCTCATCTCTGTAATAGTCCGGATGTTAAGAGCCATAATACCACCGCCACCTTGCATTTAATGATTAAGCAGTGCCGTTTGGTACGAATGTTGTACATACCCATGCCTTAATTTTAAGAGGTGTTGCCAAGATAATGGTCCGTGCAGACGCCATATACAGGATGATCAAAAATGTAAAAATTCCAACTCATGAACCAAAAAAGTTGGAGTCATGAAAATTAACATGTAGATTCACAATTCAATGCTTATTAAGCTGAAACAAACCGCGTCTGAATATTTTCAGCCGTTTCCGAAATATATATCTAGTTTTGGGTCGATTTCATGGGAATGGACATTTTACAAAAAATCAGTCATTTTCCAAGATATTTGAATAAAACTTTGCATGTCGACAAATGATGACCTTATTAATTAAATGTGATGTGTTGCCACCGTCCTCGCCTACTATTTTCGAAAATATGACGGTCGACTCCTTTTTCTCTTATGGCCGCCATCTTGAGTTTGCCTATTATGGAATGAGTGGAAAATCAATTGGTACCAGCAGTAATGGTCATACTCAATAACATAAATGCAAAAGTAACCGTTCTTGGTGAGTAACTTTTTGTAATTGGCCACTTGGAAATGTTAAACCCATTTTTACGAGTTTTATAGCCCTTTGGCGCCTAACACGACCAAAATGCCAATTGTTAAGATGAAAATGGAGTTTGGAACTTTGGAAACAATCCATCATCTTGTTTGGTCTCTTTGGCGATTGTGCATTTCCGAAAAAAAATTGTAATACAAAAAATGACCCACCGACAAAAAACGGCGAGTCAAAAACGAGAAATTTATCAAATAAACGTATTTTTAAAACTTGTCCCATTTTTTCAAGATATTTTCAGTATATTTGAGGAATAGATGATGAAGAATCAAAATGGTCCCGTAATTCATGTTGACCAAGATATTGGATTGATTCAATACCCCATAGTCATCTTCACAGTGGTCATTAAGGTCGTGGTAAGCACTGAAGTGCTGCAAAACTCGTAAAAATGGGTTAACATTTCTTTATGGTAAATTACAAAGAGTTACGCACTGAGAACGGTTATTTTTGCATTCAGATGATTGCCTATGATCATAACTACTAGTTTCAATTGATTTCTCACTTGTTCCATTATAGGCGAATTCAAAATGGCGGCCATAAGAAAAAAAGCAGTCGACTGTCATATTTTCGAAAATAGTAGGTTGGAACGATGGCAACGCATCACATTTCATTTATGAGGTCATTCTTTGTGGAAATATAAAGATTTATCCAACTATCTTGGAAAATCACTGAATTAGTCCATTCCCATGAAACCGACTACTGAATTCAAAATATTTCAAAAACGGCTGAAAATATTCAAACATTGCTTGTTTTAACTTGATAAGCATTGAATTGTGAATCTACAGGTTGATTTTCATGACTCCAATTTTTTTGGTTCATGAGTTGGAATTTTTGCATTTTTGATCACCCTGTATACGACGTCTGCACGGATCGACATCCTGACAACACCTCTTAGAATTAAGCAATTAACGCATGGGTATGTACAATTGTACAACATTCATACCAAACGGTACTAATTAATCATAATGCAAGGTGGTCGGCGCCTAACATCCGGACTGTAACGGCTCAACCAGTGCTTGAAGAATAGGCAAGGCAGAGATTTCTGAAAGATGAGAAATTGAGGTATCTGGAAATGGTCCATATAAATTCCCTAGGGGAACTTGAAATGGATATATTCGTCAAAGTCCGGAAACAATTTTTTTTTGCGCGTTCACAGTATTTTGCTTTTCATTCGAGAACGAGAACCGGAAAAGTAAAATTAATTAGGCTTCCTGGGGGGTGCAGCTGTGTTCAAGCAACAAGCATGCATGAACGCAAGAAGATTACAGGTTCTTATTATCAAAAATGCAATTTTGTTGCCAACTGAAATGACTAAAACGCAATTTTCACGAAAAAATCATATCATTGTTGGACTTCTGATCTGGAAAATTTAAAAATCGTTTCGAGACAGAACATTAGGCTTCATGATTATATCAATGGAATTTGATGAAAAAAAAATTGTTCACAAAAACTGGGATCTGTTGAACTAAGTACGATTTTGCAATGCTTTACATGTCATCTGGTACGGAATGTAATTGAAAGTAAAAAAAATCCCTCTAACGGGGTAAATCGCTGAAAGATGTATCTAAAGAACCGTGAAGACAAAATTAGAATTGGTTGTGACAATCCAAATTTATTGTATCATTTGAAAAGGGCAAAATTTTCGCTAGCAACCTTTCACTTGTTGAGCAGTCAATTTCAAATCATGCAGGCTACAAGTTTCACTTGTGGAATTCGGTCTACGTTATGTATTTCAGATGTGTATCATTTTGCCTGTAGATTTAACTCGGTACGACGTTCGCATTTATTTTGCAGTGCCATGTTCTCAAACCCGCCGATGTCTCCGTTCAGCCAGACTGATCTCAGTAGCTCCGACACCACCGAAACTGAAAATTACGAAGCTCTATTGAATTTGGCCGAACAGCTCGGCGAAGCCAAGCCGCGTGGCCTGGGCAGGGTGGAAATCGAACAGCTCGTCAGCTACAAATTCAACGCCGACACGCATCAAGGCGACCAGACTTCATGCGTCGTTTGCATGTGCGATTTTGAAGCCCGCCAAGTCCTCAGAGTCCTCCCTTGCTCACATGAATTCCATGCCAAATGTATCGATAAATGGCTCAGAGTAAGTATTACGTTTTTTGAAATACTTCGTACTTTGTTTGTCTGGCATTTTTTCATTTTTGTAGTGTAGGGACATGCCACTCTATTGCATTGCAAAAAAGAACGTCATAATTGTCGCTCCATCTTACAAAAACAGGTAACTTTTGACGGCATGCCATTTATCATATTTATCTCAAGTTCTAGTCGGAATTACGCTATGGCTATACCGTTTTTGTAAGACTGGTCCTTAGTGAAGTTTGAAGGCAACCGCTAAACAATCATAAGGAAAATCTATAATCATTGGAAATTGTCACTTCTGCAGACAACCTAATGACCTGACCTCGGTCACCAACAATAATCATTATTGTTTTGCATAGCAGGTAGCAACAAACCGCTTGGCTCGATAATAAGGCTGGGCTCAACTTTATTATCTAGCCTATCGAATGTTTGTCCTGTGACTCCTGTGATTCAGAATCTCACGTTGAACTGTAGGTTCCCCTAATTCAGGCCAGTAGTCCGGTGGTTAAGCGTTCTAACTATGCATTTTGAGCTTAAGCAATGCGCTCTAGGGGTTTGATTGGGGGTCCCTCAACTTTAATTTCAAGAGTTGGAGACATCGGTGCACTCGATGCGGAGGGGGTCTGGGGGGCCCTTGAAAGTTGAAGGTGCGAGGCTTCCCACCAAATCACCATACCACCACGTAATTCCTACTGGGAGGCCATCAAACGACTCTAACCTGTACATTGACAACATTTGTTACCATGTCCAAATAGTTCTTCACACTGAAAAAAATTAATTCTTATGACAGATCGGAAAAAACAGTTTTTCTCAATTTTTCATCCCCACAACGAATAAACTGCCAAGTGTGGTGTCATTTTGGAGTAAACGGCATCCTCTGATTTAATTCACCGAGTCAAAATGTTTGTGAGACCACCGTGCAAAAAATGACACGCCAAGAAGTGAGCATTTTTGAGCACCTCATTTAACAGTAGTTTCTTGGCTGATACCAATCGATATGATTGATAATTTTGTCATGGATCAATAACTTGAACTCTTTTGTAACGGTAATGCATGTGAATGAAACTCGGCACGAGCGTGGAGGCCTGGAAAAAAAAATTTTTCTCCAGCGGTCGAATTTATTTCACGCCTACTGAGCGTTAGTTTGTTGGGCTCAGGCAGGCAGCGTTTGAATAGGTTTGGAGACAAAATTTTCATATCTATCTGAAAAGTTGAGCAGTTTTTTTCTGGAAATCGATTTATGAATCATCAATGATTGTTTTGCCGGTTAGTACCCACATGGTGGTTAACTGCAGAGGTGATGGCTAACGGCGGAGGGAATTCAACGTCCAAGATCTTATTCTCTGACAGTCATTTTCACGGTTGTTTTCATAAAATTATTTCTTCTCCAAACATAAGAAAACTTACACGTACAAAATGATAACAACCTTGAAGGTTGGTAGAGAAAAAAAGAAAATAACACTTTAAAAGTTGAATGCCCTCCGTCATCAGCCATGATCCCTGCAGTTAATCTCCATGGGGGTACCTAGTGACTGTCAAAATAGTCTTTGATGATTCTCAAATCAGTTTCCAGAATTATGCTACACAGCTGCATAGACAGATATGAAAATTTTGTCTCCAAACCTATTCAAACGCTGCCTGCCTGAGCCCAACAAACTAACGCTCAGTAGGCGTGAAATAAATTCTACTGCTGGAGAAATTTTTTTTTTTCCAGGCCTCCACGCTCGTGCCGAGTTTCATTCACATGCATTACCGTTACAAAAGAGTTCAAGTTATTGATCCATGACAAAATTATCAATCATATCGATTGGTATCAGCCAAGAAACTACTGTTAAATGAGGTGCTCAAAAATGCTCACTTCTTGGCGTGTCATTTTTTGCACGGTGGTCTCACAAACATTTTGACTCGGTGAATTAAATCAGAGGATGCCGTTTACTCCAAAATGACACCACACTTGGCAGTTTATTCGTTGTGGGGATGAAAAATTGAGAAAAACTGTTTTTTCCGATCTGTCATAAGAATTAATTTTTTTCAGTGTGAAGAACTAAACTGCTCACAAATTGAAGTGGATATTTTTAAAACAAGGTTTTTTTAAAATCGCCACAATATTCTTGAAAATTACTCGATTGTGAAACCGCTTGCACTGCTTTGAAGAAAAATGTCAATATTTTCAAGAACTGCTGAAGTCCTCCACAAAAATCACATGGATATGTCTAATACAGGGTGATGAAAAAAGTCGTTCAGTTTTGTGCTTTTTTACTCTTGTACAGGAGATTGTTCATCCACCCTGTACACCTATATTTACTTGGATCTTATAGTCTGCAGCTTATGTAACTCGTCAGTTTTTTTTTTTCGCTTTCCGTTGCGTACTTACCGAAATATAGCCTTTTCACTTTCCAAAGTCGTTTTATCGATGAATCTGCTAAATCCGGGCGCTACTGGATTTTCTTTGTATTAAGCAATGCCACTTTTACTTTTAGAACGATTTTTTGCGCAGATTTCAAAATCAACGAAGATATGGCCTCTCAACCATTTGATGTATACAGGGTGTCGCAAAAAAAAATCATTTATAAGATTCATTTTATTCCGAAATAATCAGTAGCAAAATGCCGTTGCAAAGATCAACTCCAGGTAAGTTCGATATCGTGGCAAATATCTTGCGGAATGGTACAAGGCAAAGAGAAATTGTCAATTTGGTGAACGTATCACAAAGTGTCATCGGTGGGCAAAGAGACGACTCCTTGCCACTGGCAGTGCCCGAATCACACATGGAGAAGGTCGCCCGAGAATAATTCCAGTAATGGACGATCTCTTCTTGTTAGACAATGTAAAATGTTGTAAAATTGAAAAGTGAATTTTTCTACAACGTGTAATAAGGTGTCAGAAACAAATTTCTTCGTTCATGCGACACCCTGTATATTTTTATGTAGTCTTCCATTCGAAATCTGCTCAAAAAATCGTTTTAAAAGTACCAAGTGGCATTGTTTTGTAAGTACCAGAAAATCCAGTAGCCCCCGGATTTATTCATTGTCAAAATGACTGTGGAAAGTAAAAAGGCTATATTTCGGTAAGTACGCAGCGGAAAGCGGAAAAATAAAAACTAATGAGTTACATAAGCTACAGACTATAAGATCCTAACAAGTATAGGTGTACAGGGTGGATAAACAATCTCCTGCATGAGATTAAAAAAGAACAAAACTGAACGACTTTTTTTATCACCCTGTATTAAACATATTCATGGGATTTTTGAGGAGGACTTCAGTAGATCTTGAAAAAATTGACATTTTTCTTCAAAACAGTGCAAACGGTTTCACAATCGAATGATTTTCAAGAGATTTCTGGCGATTTTAGAAAAACCTTTTTTTAAAAATATCCACTTCAATTTGTGAGCAGTTTATTTGGACATGGTAACAAATGTTGTCAATGTACAGGTTAGAGTCGTTTGATGGCCTCCCAGTAGGAATTACGTGGTGGTATGGTGATTTGGTGGGGAGCCTCGCACCTTCAACTTTCAAGGGCCCCCCAGACCCCCTCCGCATCGAGTGCACCGATGTCTCCAACTCTTGAAATGAAGGTATGGGGATCCTCAATCGAACCCCAAAAGCGCATTGCTTAAGCTCAAAATGCATAGTTCGAGCTTTTTTTGGCGCTTAACCACCGGACTACAGGGGAGTTACTACAATAATTAGTCCAAAAGAGATGCCCAAGTGCCAGATCGTCCCTCTCCATTAATCCAGAGTTTCATTTCAAAAACAGCTGTTAGTAATAGAACAAAAGCCTGTTTTCTGCGTTAAAGTATGGAACTTTATGGTCAAAACTTTTATATTTCTACAAGCCGTTTATATGTATATTTTTGTTTCAGTCAAACCGAACCTGTCCAATTTGCCGTGGCAACGCTTCGGATTATTTCAGCGCTAGTGAATAATAAAACTAGTTTTCCAAAAACAAAACCACATACACAACACACACACTAAATGAACAATCGATAATGCAAAATTCTTATTGTCAGGTGCCATTAGTTGCCAGTAATAGATATATCACTAATAAAACAATACTTATTATAACACTTCCTACCTACATTACTTTTTTAGTGATTATAAATAATTATTGTATAAGCTTACTTGTTAAGGCGGTTTTGAAGGGAACATTTCTGTTGTGAAAGTTGTAGCAAAAGGGACCCTATGAAAGGCACGTTTACTATGAAAAAGTGGTTTCAGTGAATTTGGCAGATTTTTTCAAATATTTTGTAGATCTTCACTTGAGAAATATATTCCTAAAATTTGGATCCCTCTATGAATAGTTTTTTCCCTGCACTCCTGATAGGTCCAATTGAGGAATTATAATTCTCAATAATTTTGAAATTCATGAAACTGGTTCAAATCGAGATTGTGATCATGGGAAAAAAAATTAAACAAATCTTAAGTGATTAACTGAGGTGGTTATCGAGGGGTTTGGGGGGTCGGAATCGAGAAAACAAAGTAAAATTACAAAGCTTTCGATTCTTATGAAAGCTGATTGAACGAATAATGGGACAATAATTTGAAAATTATGTCTCCAATATTCCTTAGCTTAGCTTAGCTGAAAAAATCAAGTTTCAGAATTTTACCCCTTTTCTCGATTTTAACGCCCAATCCCCTCGATAACTACCCCAATTCACAATTTGGGTTTTTCTATCATTTTTTCCATGACAACCTCAATTTGAAACAATTTCATGGATTTCAAAATGTTTGAGATAATCCTTAATTTGGATATTATTAGTGTAGGGGAAAAACTGTTCATAGGAAGGGTCCGATTTTTTATGAATATATTTCTTAAATCAAAATCTACAACAAATAATAAATTCTGCTGAATTTACTTGAACCACTTTTCATAGTAAACATGCGACCTTTCTGTTTTCTTCTTAAATGCCAGATTCGTCTTGTGAAGAATTTGTGGAAGTTTACAAACAGAAATTACAATAGACGTGCTGCCAAATCTTGCAACAAAAATGGTCTAAAACCGCCTTTAGAGTTATTCGTATAAAATTTAGAGAAGAGCTATTTTTCCGTTTTTCTTTTTGTTAGTGTCTAGTGATCTGACGTGAACGTAATTTTTCATATTATATGGTAAAAACTACCTCTAATGTACACCAGAGTCGTCCACGTGTTTTATACGTACTACTACTTCACAAAAAAAGATTTTTGGTTGCTGGCGACTCTGTGCCTTTGTTTGGGTGAGATTGTAATTATTACATTTTAAAGCTTGTAAACCTTTCAGCCCTGTCCATACCATTGGGTTAGCTGAGAGTTTGTACTCATTATTTGTTTAAAAAAGTAATAAAATTATTTCTGTTTGCGGTTTACATTGTTACTACTATTATTATTATTATTATTATTATTAATTTTTATATGTATGTCATAAGTTCTGTCTGTTCCACTTTGTATATTTTGTTGAAGATGAAAAAAAAATGCAAATCTGCTTGAAACTAGTCTTCACTAGTCTGAATTTCTTACAATAAATGTTTTCTGGCACAATTCTCTGGAAATCTTCGAATTGGAAGAGAACACAATTTTCAAATTTTATCATAAACCTCGTAGATTGTAAGCATTCAAGTGTGCGTAGATATCACATTATACGTTTTTTTTTATGATTTGCTTTTAAAAAGATGTGCAATATATTTTTTTTAAGACAAATCAAGTTGCTTGATTTTTGAAATGTCGAACCATTTAGTTATTATGAAAACGCTTTGAAGCTTTACTCACTTCTTTTAGCACCTCAGCGCAAATAGACAAGAGTGGCCTACTACATTATTCTCTGAGATTCAAACCTCTCAAATTGCCAGTTACAAAATCTAACGTGTTGCTGGCTGGGATCAATATTTGCATTTTTAAGTTATAGAAATAAACATATTACAAGAATAAAGAATGCATTTTAATTTTTAAAAGTCACTGTGTGAACAACTGGTAAATTACTTTGCTTAGAATTAATCCGACATTTTTCCTTGCGTTTCCGTATTGTAAAGCTGAAACTAACTTTTCACCTTCAGTTGCAGTCACTGTAGCCAAAGCCGACTTCAATATTCTAGGAGAGGGGTACTTGTTAGCAACAGCCACGGCTTTCTCAACTGACATCCCTTTGATTTGTAGCAGCTGCTTCACGAACATCTCTTTGACTTTGAATTGCTGCCAGGTGAATGTCGAATATTAATTATTTTTTTTGTACAATTTCGAATCTTACCCTATTTTTCACCGAGCTTTTGTTGAATTCCTTGAAGCACATTAACCAAATCAGGTCGTCGTTGATCACAGATTCTGTTTTCAGGGCCTGTTTGACGCAACTAACAATCGTTTTTTCTTTAAAATGTCTTGTTATGAGGCCAGTCAGAGTAGCCAGGTATTCGGCCGTTGTCTCTAAATCATCTGTAATTTTGACTGTGAAACCGTCTTGTATCAAAGTATTGGTAATGGCCTGTTGCAGAGTTGGGAAAGGTAAGCCAATATTTTTGCCGTAGTTCTCGACCAAATAAATCAAGTTGGGAAGACCACACTGTTTCAGTCTGAATTTTTGCTCGTGGAACCGGCCGTCTTTGATGCTTCCCCATAAATCGTCCATTCTTTTTCTTTCTATGACGTAGGGGAGGACTAATTCTGAGGTTGACGAATTACTGCGACAAATCCAGACGTAATCGCCAACTTTCAAAGATCTGACTTCGTGAGGTACGTTTAGTTGAGCTAGTTTGTTCTTTAGAGCGTCTTCTTGAGAGGTTTTGTTCCTGCAATAAGAATTGAAAATTATTTTTATAACTTTCCCACATTCAACTAATAATTCCTTCGACTAAAAATCAATTTACGCAAAAACTGGGCAATTATCTCAAGATTTCTATTAGTGCGGTCGGTACGCTGAATGATACTGCACTTTTGGTTCATGGAATGAAACTTGGCACAGAGTTTTTTGAGACCATTTCAAGTAATTTCATCCGATGAGCCAGAAAAAAAATCGATAGGGGGCGCTGTACAGCCCCCTTTTTTCAAAATGGCGCCCGAATTTTGATAAAATCACAAAATTATCGTACAATTGCCGGAAAAAAACATCATTTCTATGTATCTTGAGGATGTTGAATCAATTGGCAGCGACACTGACTTGACTACACCTTTTCCAGTTGTAGTTCAGAAAATATCAATTGTATTTCAGATATCGTCAATTGAATTTCAGAATTTATCAAGTGTAGTTCAGAAAGCGTCAATTGTATTTCGGATTAGTCACTTGTAGTTCAGAAGGCGTCAATTGTATTTCAGATTTATCAAATGTAGTTCAGAAAACTTGAACTGTACATCAGATTATGTCAATTGTATTTCAGAAAGCGTCAATTGAAGTTCAGAAGGCGTCAATTGAAGTTCAGAAGGCGTCAATTGTAGTTCAGAAGACATCAGTTGCATCTCTGATTAGTAAAATGTAGTTCAGAAAGTATCAATTTTATTCGGACTCCTGCAAATTGGGGCACTTTTGCACAGCCACAGCTTCGAACTCTTGATCTTCTTGTATGATGAACTGCAGATATTCGGCACATCTTCTGTGTAACAGATGCCTGCGGGGGTGTTAATCGCACGACCGGCTTCCGCAGCACTGAAGAACGACAAATGCTACAATTATCTTGGAGCTGCATTGATTGATAAATTATACATATGAATTATTTTCTGAACTACAAATGACATGTTCTGAAATACAAATCACGCTTTCTGATATACAAATGATGCTTTCTCAAATTCAATTTATTAATCTGAAATACAATTGACTGTTTCTGAAATACATTTGACTAATCTGAAATAAAATTGATACTTTCTGAACTACATTTTACTATTCTGAAATGCAATTGACGTCTTCTGAACTACAATTGACGATATCTGAAATACAACTGATATTTTCTGAACTACAACTGGAAAAGGTGTAGACCAACGTGGAGGTCGTAGAACTGTTATTCTGGACTTAAATGGTGAAAAAGCATTGTTGTTAGAAGTCTCAAGCGAAACCGATTTATTTTCTGGGCATTTCGATGGCGTCTTGTTGTTTGGTAGTCATCCGGAATCGATGAGGGCAACGAGAGGTGAATTTGTTAAAATTGCAGACAATGCAAACTCTGGAACAGGTACTTATTCGCTTATTTCAATGTATGTTTTTCGTTAGTGCGGTCGGTACGTTGAATGATATTGCATTTTTGGTAAATGGAATGAAACTTGGCATAAGGCTTTTTGAAACCATTCCAAGTAATTTTATCCGATGAGCCAGAAAAAAAATCGATAGGGGGCGCTGCACAGCCTTTTTTCCAAAATGGCGCCCAAATTTTGTAAAAATCACTAAATTGGTCGTGCAATTCCTGGAAAAGTATTATTTTCATACATTTTGGGGATGCTGAACCGATTGACGGCAACATTGACTAGATTGGATCAACGTGAAGATCGTAGCACCGTTATTCTGGATCCAAATGGTCTGAAAAAAAAGCCTTTTGATTAGGTAAGTCTCAAGTGAAACCGAATTGATTTTCGGTCGGGGGGCATCTTATTGTTTGGGTAGTAATCCGGAATCGATGAGGGCCATCAGATCGGCTGGAAACGGTTAGACATATCTTGCAGAGTTTCTTTGTGCTGTGGCAGAGGAGGCTGATTGTAGAATTACGGCTCACCCAAAAGATATGACTGTACATGGCACCCAGTCGATCCTCATCTGCAGTAGCGGCCTTAGGGTAGGGCGAGACGGGCGATCGCTCGGGGCGCCAGCTCATAGGGGCGGAAAAATCGCGGTTGAAATAAGTAAAATTGATAATTTACGGAAGCAAAAAAAGACTTGTCATCGGCGATCACCGCATCTGCTTCTGTAAAAGCACACAAAGCTCCATTATTGCACAAAAATTGCTTCAATTTCACTCGCTTCGCTCGCGGACCCAAGATAGGGGCGGCGATTTGGCATTTTTGCCCGGGGCGCCAAAACTGCTAAGGCCGGCACTGCTCATCTGCACTGTTCATTTCGAAGTTGTAGTGCTTCCAGTGTCCTATTGTTTCGGATAAAAAAATCATGGACTGATCTTTAAATCCTGTTCGGCACAGGCCATACAAAGCAGTATATAACAGTACTCACACCAGATTGCCTGTCATGAGAGCTTTGGCGAGGAGAAGACCACTGCATTACGAGGATTACATGTGTTTACCGGTTGGGAATTGTGATACCGTATTATCTTTCATGAGAAAAGGAAGGAAGTCGACAGTGAAAGTGTGGAAGAGCTTTACAGATAGTACTGACGCTTTCTTTGCCATTCCCCCCCCCCCCTTCATTAGGTACCGCTGATTCAGCGTCCTAGAACTCCTAGAAAAGTTCGTGGCTTTCCTATATGGCGCGAACAAAAGCAGAAACTTGGAACGAAGCATGGAAGTATTTGTGACAAAAACGAAAACCCTCAATTTTTCGGGCAATGTTCCAGGCTGGCAACATCTGTGGTCAAGCCAATGACGTGAACCCCAACATCCCATGCCCCTCCCTTTAACTGGGGTTGGGAGTAGACGACAGCACTGTGGATTAGAGATCACGCCTGTGGACACCGCCATGGACAGATTTGCCACCTATATGGGAGTCAGTCAATGAACTTGATGAATATGTACGTCAAAGCAAGTAGCAGGTGCTCTTGTAAAGGAGCAAAATAAGATACCTTGCACTCAATGTTGTGGTGGGTGCAAGGACTCCAAGGGGAACCGCTACAATTCAAACCAGTCACAACCAGTTTCCTATTATTTTGGCGATTTTTTCCCCGTCTGCTAGCTTTGATTTCCATGAAAGAAGCTCCACTGATATCCAGTGTGGAAGTCAAAGACAAAGAAGTGCATGAAAAATAGGTACCTACTTCAATATAATGGAAATTCTGTAGAAAGGTACCTACTTTCATTTACCTAAACTTTTAGTGTGTGCCTATGCTCGTGCTACAGAGAAGATATACATCAAATACCACTACTAAACTGCAAGAAGAGCATTAATTTCTACTTTTGGTTAGTTAAATGCCTTGTACCAATTCAGCATAGCTACTAAGCGATAAAGTGACCTTTCAATGCTCGGAAAAATGATACATTGGATTTCGCTTGAGGAGACTTGACTAAAACTCTTGTTTTACACCACTTGAACACAGAATAAGAGCGGCGTTACGCCTTTCTGGTGGTCCAGTTGAGTCAGATTAGCTGTCAATTAATTTAGAATCCTTGAAAATATCTAAATTATAGTCCTTCGAACTATCCAACATGAGTTGATGCAACAAGAATAAACAAGCGAATACGCCTCATGGGCATGAGGCTCAGTAGCGCACTTCCTTTTTGGAGGATTAGTGAACGCAAGATGTTAAATGATTAGGGTTCTACCGTCTTGGGCAAAAAATTCCAATATGGCGGCCAAAATATCGACAGAATCATGAAATTCGGCTTGAAAATCAAAATGATCGTACTAGACAAGGGTAAGTTCCAAGTTTCATGAAAATCGTTCCACTAACAAGAGATTTCAATATGGCGGCCAAGATGGCGGCAGAATTATGAAACTCAGCTTGAAAATAGGAATGATCGTACGAGACAAGCGTAACTCTCAAGTTTCATGAAAATCCTTCCACTTATAAGAGATTTCAATATGGCGGCCAAGATGGTGGGGCAATCATGAAATTTGGCTTGAAAATAATAGTGTGGGGGTTAGCGGAATGGTCTGTGCATTTTGTGATCAAAGCATAAAATTTGGCATACGTGTTCAGAAGACCCTCCTTGGCAATTTCAGATGTGGCGCCACGCAAGATTTCGCACCAGAGGCACTGTATTGCGGTTAGCATACCTGCTAGGGGTAAATTCTGCAAAAATGGTTCCTGGCCGGTCTCTGGTACCGCAGTCGGTATTTTTTAGTTCTGTTTAGTTAAAACTACATGTAGAAATGAGTGAGGAGTACATTTTCACAAGCAAAGTTCCAAATGCTGCATTCATACATTGTTTCAATACATTTGAAGGCTAACTTTGTTTTAGTACAGGAAACTTGGTAAAAAAATTGCCAATACCTCGGCAATGATATGAACATCCTGAAAATTTGATGCTCTGTCCAGAATTATGTACCCTACTACATATCTAAAATTGCCAAAAATCGCACCGCGAGGCTTCGAGTTATTGGAGGGGGGGTAAAAAATTGCAACTCAAAATGAAAGGTATAGAACTCGATGGAACCCGTCAATCCAATAGATGCAAATACGTCGTAGTTCGACGCATCACAACCAGTTGATACAATTTTAGCACAAAAAGTGTCGATCATTGTTGAAGGGGGGTCGTGGGGAAGGGCGAAACTCGGCTGGGTGGCTCTTTTTCTTCCTGGGCCATGAAGAATCGATCCCGACAAGATTGGTATCTTTTCCGACTAAATTCAATGTCCTGAACTTGAATTCGATGTTGAAATTTGGATAAAAACAAGTTCGAACAAGTTAACTTGAGAAAACCTGTTTTTTCTTTGACAATTTTCACGAAACTTTTTTTTACTGTTAGAGGTATTCATCTATGGAAATATTTCAGAGGCCATTAGATTGAACTGTATTCTTAACGAAAATTTTCAATTCGATCTGTAATTTTGTTTTCCGACATAGAAAAAACCGATTTGAACTTTAGTCGGCACTGCCCGGCGTCTACTAATGACCAGAACACTACAGCATGCACCTTCGAGTAATAACTCAATACCCTGCATTGCGATTTATTACGATTTTGTTTATATTTTAGGGAATTCAGTTCTGCATAGATCCTCGAACTTTCAAAGATTAGTTATAATTTTTCAGATAGTTTGGGCCATTTTCATTTAAAGATGCATGGTGTAGTGTTCTGGTCAGTAGTAGACGACGGGCTGTGCCGACTAAAGTTCAAATCGATTTTTTCTATCTCGAAAAACAAAGTTACAGATCGAATGGATGATTTTCGTGAAGAATACAGTTCAATCTAATGGCCTCTGAAATATTTTGAAAGATGAATGCCTCTAACAGTAAAAAAAAGTTTTGTGAAAATTGTCAAAGAAAAAACAGGTTTTCTCAAGTTAACTTGCTTGAACTTGTTTTTGTCCAAATTTATACATCGGATTCAAGTTCAGGACATTGAATTTAGTCGGAAAAGATACCAATCTTGTCGTGATCGATTCTTCATGGCCCAGAAAGAAAAAGAGCCACCCAGTCGAGTTTCGCCCCCCCCCCACAACAATGATCGACACTTTTTGAGCCAAAATTGTATCAACGGGATGTGATGCGTCAAACTACGACGTATTTGCATCCATTGGATTGACGGGCTCCATCGGGTTCTATACCTTTAATTTTGAGTTGCAATTTTCCACCCCCCCTCCAATAACTCGAAGCCCCGGGGTGCGATTTCTGGCACTTTCAGATATGTAGTAGGGCACTTAATTCTGAACAGAATATCAAGTTTTCAGGACGTTCACATCTTTGCCGAGGTTTTGGCAATTGTTTTACCATGTTTCCTGTACTAAAACAAAGTTGGCCTTAAAATGTATTAAAACAACGTATAAAGGCAGCATTTGGGACTTCGCTTGTGAAAATGCACTCCTCACTTATTTCTACATGTAGTTTTAGCTAAACAGAACTAAAAAATACCGAGTGCGGTACCAGAGAACGGCCAGGAACCATTTTTGCAGAATTTACCCCTAGCAGGTATGCTAACCGCAATACAGTGCCTCTGGGGCGAAATCTTGCGTGGCGCCACATCTGAAATTGCAAAGGAGGGTCTTCTGAACACGTATGCCAAATTTCATGCTTTGATCACAAAATGCACAGATCATTCCATTTTTGGCCGTTAACCCCGCCACTATAAGAATGATCGTACTACACAAGGGTAAGTTTCAAGTTTCATGACAATCGTTCCACTAATAAGAAATTTCAATATGGCAGCCAAGATGGCGGCCGAATTATGAAAGCCAACCTGCCTATTTGGTCCTTGAGGACCTAAGCTATCCACCGGATAAAGTTCAATCTTCAAGGGCTGTAGCTTTATTTCACGAGGAGAAGTTCAACTTCATCGAAGTGCACAGGAGATCTCTGTTTTTTGAGAATAATGATAACGATGTATGGATAACAAAAATAGTGCCCATTGGCCACCCGTGGGGACATCAGCTATTAATCGGAAAAAAGTTCCAAGACTCTTGTTTCAATTCTCGAGAAGGAGTACAGCGTCTTAATTTCTGCACGGACTCGGACAGACAGACAGACAGACAGACAGACAGACAGACAGACAGACAGACAGACAAACCGGCCACATAAGCGTCATTCTGTTACTTATATAAAAAAATGTTCTCCGACTGATTTCGACCTCCTGAACACGAATATCGGGTTCACCTTTGAATTGGAACATTTCTTTTTGTCGAAAAACCGAAAAAATGGTAGCCTGTCACATGATTTTTAGTGATACCTACCTACTTTTTTTTTGTTATTGAGCGAACATGTTTCGTAATTTGAGTGCCATTATCCTTCGGGTACGTAGTATTGGCTATTTCAAAATGTTCAATTACTATTTCGGCACGTCTGATTTTAAATTTGTAGGGTCGTGTAATATGCGCAGAGCCGTGGCTTTGCGGTCGTATTCAAAAATTGATAACAATTGACCCGACGGTCGGATCGAAGTGGAGTTTTTGTCAAAAGAAAGTTCAAATTGTTCTCTAAATATAATGCCGTACATGCAGTGATGTATTTCATTAAGAAATTGTAGTTGCCTGCATATCGCAACTTTCTACATCTTACCGCGAATGCCAGCACTTGATCGGCGAAGCCGCCCTACACCAAAATGTTATTTTTGTAATTGTTCATGATTATTTCGGCAAAATTTTTCTTGATTCGCGTACCAAGGCCATGAGCTACCCATTCGAGTTGAAATATTTTCTGTATTGAATTTCGTTTTGTTCGGAGGAAAGGATATCAAGCACCAGCAAGCAACGAATAAATCATTTGCGGCCGAGCCGTAGTTTCGGAGTCATTTTCAAAAATTAATAACTATTGGCCTGCACCTCGCACCGATGTGAAATTTTCATTAAAATAAAGTTCAAATCATCCTCTAAATATAACTCCGCATATGTATCATGGTAAAATGATAAGATCGGGTACTTCCTCGCATGTGATAACTTTCGAGATCAGACCGGCTTCTGAAATGCAGCATTCAACGGCGATGCGGCGTCACACTAAATTGTTATTATTGTCATTGTTTATTATTATTTCGTCGAGATTTTTCTTGGTTCGGGATACAAGGTCATGAGCTACCCAATGGAGTAAAAATTTTTCGCAAAAACCTTTTCGTCTAGGACTAGATGCTGTGACGGACGGACGGACGGACAAAGCGAGGACAAAAGCGCCTTCCCGTTTGGAGAAGTGCGCTAAAAATCAGCATTTTGATATCACGGTGGCGTTCTAAGGTAGAATGTAGGGCCCTAAAGGCAATATGGTGACTCTGGTAACGCCCTTGCCTCTGAAGGAGGAACAGTTCTACTGAGTACCATCAGGAGTTTTCTTTGCGATACTTGAAGGAATATGGGATACCAACTATATACAGGGTGTCCCAGAAATGGCGCATAAACTCTCCAGTACGTTGCTGGGAGTTCATCATAGAGTCGGGGAAAAATAGTAGAAAAAATCTTTGGCTTTTATTTATTGAGTTATCGCCAAAAAACTAAACGGTCGATTTGGCAAACGTGCACGACTGCACGTGTTCACCTACATACGTACCGCTAGGTAAGAATACAATTGTTCCAATATAAACATGGTCATCATAGAAACGGTCATTGTCAGGGCCAATTTAGACATTTCCTTGTAGGTACTGATACTGATGTACCTGCCTGCATGGTACCTACTGGTACAGCTACTGGCTGATAACTACCGATCGCACCTCTTCGTAATTTTAACAACTTTCGCGCATTTAGAAAATAAACTTGTAAAACTGTGTTTCTCCCATTTTTATTTAGGAGTTACTGAGGCTGTCTCAGCAAGAAATTCACTTTCAAAAACGCCACACCCTTTTCACTTATTCAACTTGTTCTGAACTAACAATCCCAAGAAGAATCCTTGCAAATCATGTGTGATGATTAACATCCGTCAGGCTCCTTTGACGATAGGAGTTTGGGACTACCCGTATTCGAGAAAAAAGTAACTGCATGCAGTCCCAGTGAAACTTTGTGAGCCTTTCGATCTGGTTGATTCTGAAGCAGTTCGAAAACGTCCTCTTCAGCATCAGGTACCCTTATGGTACCTGAAGGTACATGACGAGGGCGGCCGCGATCGGCTTGTAATAATGCAGATGCTACCTGTCCGGTCCTACTGGCTCTTTCTTCTGTTCTCATCATCACATACGATCGGGATGCTTTCTTTGAGGGTATTGCTGGGGGTGAAAAATGCGTTCCGCCTGCAAGGTCTCTCTAGCCTGCAAGTGATTGCCGCGACGTTCTCCCAAAATCAGTAACATATCACTGTATTCGCTAGCCGCATACATTATTCGCGGAAAAGTGTAAACAAAGCAGGAATGATGCAAAATGATACTCTAATGACACTGACTGATCTGATTGACAGAAATTGACGATTTTTTATTTATTCACTGTCAGATTGTAGGTATACCTCCTCATACTCATTTGTTTTTCACCGATGATGCCAGCTCCATTTTCTGGGTAATTTGATCGAAAATTTGCAAAATTTAAAATTGGCTGTAGTCGTTAATCAAAAGTTGTTGAGGATTATTTCACCAGAAAATGATAAAAGGGCTTTGTCCCCATGAGATAAATATTGCGATTTCGAAAAAATCACAGAAATAAAGAAGTTGAGTTTTCAAATGCAATGTCTTATATCTTGAAGAGTGGTCAAGGAGGAATTTTTTTAGTATTTTTCTAGGGTTCCCTGGAACGTCCACTACAACCATTGTTCTACAACGTACTGGAGAGTTTATGCGCCATTTCTGGGACACCCTGTATACCTAATGCTTGTATCACAAAGTGCAAGTTATAAACATATTTTGGTTCTCAGCTCCCGCACTCCGTACTACTCCATGATCTGCATTGCCTGCTCGATTGCCTGCTATTTGGAGAAATTCAGTGGTATTCATTTCATGTTAACCTCTTCGATTCCGGAGCACTACTAAACAACAAGACGCCCCCGAAATGACCGGAAAATAAATCGGTTTTGCTTGAGACTTTTAACCAGAATGTTTTTTTACCATTTAGGTCCAGAATAACAGTTCTACGACCTCCACGTTGGTCTAGTCAAGTCAATGTTGCTGTCAATCGATTCAGCATCCTCGAAACACATGGAAATGATGTTTTTCTGGCAATTGTACGATAATTTGGTGATTTTTTCAAAATTCGGGCGCCATTTTGAAAAAGGAGGCTGTACAGCGCCCCCCATCGATTTTTTTTCTGGCTCATCGGATGAAATTACTTGAAATGGTCTCAAGGAACTGTGTGCCAAGTTTCATTGCATGAACCAAAAGTGCAGCATATGTTCCATTTTTGTATTCTACCGACCGCACTATATGATTTCAATATTATAACAAATGTTAAATTAGGAAAAAGTTGCGCATTTTCATAACGATAAATGATCCAAAAAGAAATTTGACGTATCGATTTTAGTTTTTGAGATATCGTGAAAAAACAGGAATTTGAATGATTGTTTTTATTTTTTAATCAAAAAACGGTTGAAGGTGGCCTTTTCTAATCTAGGCATTATCAGGGCACTTTTTCAAGGGGAATTCAAAGCTGCCAAAAATTTTATTCTAGCATCACTGTTGAATAAATGTTCAACATTTACGTTTTTTTTTATTGTCGGTGCTGATTTTGTTACCAAAGTACTCTTCGAAAAATAAAAAAATTTTTTTTTGCTCAAAAGCATGAATTTAACAGTGGCATGTGACACATCGTTGTAATCAATAAAAAAATATTGTATTCAAAAATGTCAAAATCCAATATGGCGCCCATAAGAGAAAAAAAAGTTGAATGACATATCTCGGTTGTTTTGAAAGCTAGAATGAAGATTTTGGCAACATTGAATTCCTCTTGGAAAAGTGCCTTCACAATGTCTTAATTAGAAAAGGCTACCTTCAACCGTTTTTTGAATAAAAAAATTAAAAAAAATTACAAATTTCTGTTTTTTCTCAATATCTCGAAAACTAAAACTGACAAGTCAAATATCTTTTGGGATCATTGATCGTCATGAAAATTCGCAACTTTTTTATGATTTAACCGACTCTGTATCTCTAAAGATAAGCGAGATACCTATGTTTAGCCTCGAAAAACGAACAGCCATATTTTTCACTGCGCAGTTTAGATCCGGCGTGATTCGACCAATTCAGTCTCTCCAATGAAAGCATATTTGTTGCTACAAAGCCAACCCTGAATTGTTTATTTGTGTGTTGATCCCACAGTATACTTACTGCGTGGTCACGAAATGACGCACTAGAACAGTACTACCCCAGTACCCCATGTAGTCTATTAAGCCCACAAAAAATAATTTTAAAAATTCTTCGACTTTTATATTCGAAGTCTAGCCTAAGTTTTCCTATATTTACTTCTGAACTGAGGCCTAAAAGTGCTCAGGTGCTTACGCTAGCTCTAAGTTTACGTTATCAAGGTTTATTTTTTATGAAAAAAGGCTACCGTAAAACCATACAACATTGAACACTTTTTAACATACTTTTGTTCATAACGCGATAGCCAGAAGAGATATTCCAAAAACAAAAATTGCATTATAGGGGCTTGTCTCTACCGAATCGATTGTATGTATTACAAAACTGATGTTTTTTTGATAATATAACAAAAAAAAATAAAAACATGGTGTTCAAAGTTGTCGTCAAAAACGGCAATTTTGAACAAGGGTGTTCCTGGCTCTTTATCAAAGTTGTTTCTTCATATCTGCAACATTAAACACCATAGGTCTTTAAAAAAAAAAAATTACGCCGATATTCCAATTTTTACTAAATGTACGAGGGTTTCTACTAAATCTACGAGAGTAAAACATTATGAAACATTTAGATGGTGTCAATAAATTTTAATAAACTTCATTGTAATATTTTCAACATAGAATACGTAAACTTCAAAAAAAAAAATTGGCCCAATTCTGCCATTTCTAGGGAAAATAAGAAAATTATTGCATCGTTTTAAAGTAAGGTTTCTTTGCAGCCTTTCGTTACAAAAATAATTACTCAACTTGGTTAAAAGATATCGACTTGGAACAAATTTCACAATAGTCAGTACATGTGAATGTATCACATGTTAAAGATTTATAGCCATAAAGTGCTTTTTTACTTACTTTACAACTAGAAGTTGACGCACTGCTCTTGACAATCGTTTTTCCGAAAAATACTGAATGGGCGCCAATCTGTGACCACATACTCTGTGACAGATGTTGAGACGACAGGCAGAGTTGTCACTATTATAAAGCTAAATGTCCCTACTTTCAAATGCCCTTTACAGTTTCATGATATTTTCAAAAATAGATGCGCTACAACAACGGGAAACGAAATTTAGAAAATGTTCAAAGTTGCTGTCGCTGTTCAAAGTTATGTGGTTTTACGGTACCTATCTAAAGTACCTTATCACATTTTTTTGATGAAAAATCTGTAAATGAAAACGTAGCTGTAGCAATAATGTATATTTCTGATATTTTTGACCAGAAACTTCAAGTTTACAGAAGAACCATTCTCAGTTTTTGTGTGAGCTGATTTCACTAAGAAAAAAATTGATACCTGAAAACAACTTTTCACCCTGTAAATTGAAAAGCATCAGTAACAAGGATGTATCCTTTTTATATGTTCAGTATGAGACGGCCCCGTGGCGCAGGCGGTCGAGTGACTGCCTGCGACGCGGAAGTCCCGAGTTCGATTCCCGGTGAAAAGTCTGGGTGTTGTGTTGTCCGAAATTTGCACTTTTCTGAGTTAATAAACCTGATAAATAAACGGGCAAACTCCTATGGCGAGAAAAAGCCGATAAGGAGAAAAACATTTACATATGTTCAGTATGACATTATAAGCTTGCAAAATAACTGAAATCGGTTTCAATCTAGATACGGTACAATCAATAATTGTACCAAGAAAAAAAATGTTTGAAATTACGATTAGAAGTGCAAAACCGTTTCGAGATTTTGATACATACCGTCCGTTTTTTATTTTAGGCCCCAGCCCGTAGCATCTTTATTATGGATTTCACACCCAATATATTATATATTTTTGAAATCAGAAAAACAAGATCTTTCTAGTGGTGATATGTCAAATTATTTTTGACAGATGTCATTTTTTGACAAATGACAGAATAGTACTTGTAATACATCATTTTGAAGCCTATTAAATTCTGAAGAGAACTGTGTTTTTATTTTTGAAATAGAGTGTCTTTTACAGCTTCTAGGGGTCTTTCAATAGGAAAAAATGTCAATTTTAGAAATAGCCACTCAATAAGTAATAGGTATTCTTAAAATTAACTAATGGTGATCTGATTTTTAAATTGTCCAAATTATTGGGAAACTTTACAAACACCTTATCTTTCGGGTAGGCTCATAAAAACTCGAGGGGGGTCATTTCTGGCAAGCTCGGATGTCATCGCGTTGGGCCGGTGGTAGTTCCAATTCACTGATCGTCGAATCTTTCATTCAAGGAACAAGGAGGTGGTCATTTGAGCAACTTCTTTATGACCAGTGGCGGCTGGTGAGGGAGGGCTCAAGGGCGGCGCCCCCCCAACACTAAAGGCGGCAAGAGGTTTTTATCGGTAGGAAGACATGGAATGCATTGTATTAATTATACTCATTCCAAAGATTTGGTTTAGTGCAAAAACGTTCAGTCATTAGTCAATTCATATTTTAACAAAATAATTCTAAGCGATCGCACGGTCGAAGAAGTTCGTCTTGGGCTCCGTATTCGGCGCCCACCGCCGATGCGGTGACGCCGGGATGCACCCGCGCAAAACATGTCCGTAACCATGGCAACGCGAGACGCGGCTCCCGCTCTATACTGCAGATATGGGCTCCGTTTCTCGAGCCCCCAGCCGATTGAAATAATCGATATAATTATTTATGTACTCTTCGATTAGTCAACAGTTTGCAAACATGAAGATAGCTGACCTAAAAAAGGTACATTTAGGTCATCAAGCCTACAAGAAGAAATAAATGCAAAAAAACAACGGACGTCCGATTACAGCATTGATTTACTGAATATAAAGCAAATCGAACCCGCAAGAATAAATTCGTGCTGCATCAACTCACACATAATTTTGATAAAACAGTAAATTAGTCCGGTGGTTAAGCGTTCAAACTATGCATTTTGAGCTTAAGCAATGCGCTTTTGGGGTTTGATTGGGGGTCCCTCAACTTTAATTTCAAGAGTTGGAGACATCGGTGCACTCGATGCGGAGGGGGTCTGGGGGGCCCTTGAAAGTTGAAGGTACGAGGCTTCCCACCAAATCACCATACCACCACGTAATTCCTACTGGGAGGCCATCAAACGACTCTAACCTGTACATTGACAACATTTGTTACCATGTCCAATTAGTTCTTCACACTGAAAAAAATTAATTCTTATGACAGATCGGAAAAAACAGTTTTTCTCAATTCTTCATCCCCACAACGAATAAACTGCCAAGTGTGGTGTCATTTTGGAGTAAACAGCATCCTCTGATTTCATCCACCGAGTCAAAATGTTTGTGAGACCACCGTGCAAAGAATGGCACGCCAAGAAGTGAGCATTTTCAAGCACCTCATAGACCGGAGAAGTGATGACGTCACAACATGGCAACATGGCCGGCGGTTGACATTTTCTGGAGGCCAACGTCATCACATGAACGTGACGTTTCTATGTTTGGTTGTGTTTGGCATGACATTTTCTGGAGGTTCACAACAAAAGTCACAAAAGTCAGTGCAAAATGGCAGTGAGCATTGCTGAAATTGCCAGCCCAAGAGACAGCCAGCGTCATACAGGCGGACTTGGTTGCAAAAAGGCCAGACATAGCCCAACAGAGAGCTGCGCAAAGCTGCACTCAGAATCACCAGTGCCTACAGAACGGTTCCGCATGATGCAGCACGAGTGCTCTCGGGTATCCCACCCTTCGCCCTGATGCTTGCGATTAGAGGAAACAAGCCTAGGAGTGCCCACCAGCAAACCAGAAAGCAGAAACAAGGCCAGAGAGCAGTTCGTCGAGCAGTGGCAACGGCAGTGGAACGCCTTGGTTCAAAGTTGGATGAAAGAAATACTGGGGAGCCTCAAAAGCCTCAGCGTCAGGACAACGCGGAACACGCTCGTTTTCATTGTAACGGTCCATCAAAGCAGCGAGAAGACCTCGAAGAAAAACTGGGCAGGAGAATCGCCGTCGACAATCTCGTTCATGAGATGCTCAGAGGCAAAGAGCAATGGATCGCAGTTTATAGTTAGCAGTTTTTAGTTTATAGCAATATAGTTTGATTTCCTCCACCTGATATAGCCCAAAATATGGATTATTTTTTGTTATATCCATTTCCGTTATTTACCTTCCCAAAAAGTTGACAAACACATGACAAACACAAACAGAGAAACGTCAAGTGCATGCCACGTGCCGTGCATTCCACGGTCCTGTCACGTTTGACGTTGGCCTCCAGAAAATGTCAACCGCCGGCCATGTTGCCGTGTAGTGACGTCACACTTCTTCGGTCTATTGACCAGTAGTTTCTTGGCTGTTACCAATCGATATGATTGATAATTTGGTCATGGATCAATAACTTGAACTCTTTGGTAACGGTAATGCATGTGCATGAAACTCGACACGAGCGTGAAGGCCTGGGAAAAATTTTTTCTCCAGCGCTCGAATTTTTTTTCACGCCTACTGAGCGTCAGTTTGCAGGGCTCAGGTAGGGAGCGTTTGGATAGCTTTGGGAGCAAAATTTCCATCTCTATCTGAAAGTTTGAGCAGTTTAATTCTGGAAATTGATTTATGAATCATCAATGATTGCTTTGCCGGTCAGTACCCACATGGGAGTTGACTGCAGAAGTGATGGCTAACGGCGGAGGGAATTCAACGACCAAGATCTTATTCTCTGCCACTCTGACAGTCATTTTCACGGTTGTTTTTATAAAATTATTTCCTCTCCAAACATAAGAAAACTTACACGTACAAAATGATAACAACCTTGAAGGTTGGTAGAGGAAAAAAGAAAATAACACTTTAAAAGTTGAATGCCCTCCGTCGTCAGCCATGATCTCTGTGCAGTTAATCCCCATGGGGGTACCTAGTGACCGTCAAAATAATCTTTAATGATTCTCAGATCAGTTTCCAGAATTATGCTACTCAGTTTCATAGACAGATATGAAAATTTTGTCTCCAAACCTATCCAAACGCTGCCTGCCTGAGCCCAACAAACTAACGCTCAGTAGGCGTGAAATAAATTCGACCGCTGGAGAAAAATATTTTTTCCAGGCCTCCACGCTCGTGTCGAGTTTCATTCACATGCATTACCGTTACAAAAGAGTTCAAGTTATTGATCAATGACAAAATTATCAATCATATCGATTGGTATCAGCCAAGAAACTACTGTTAAATGAGGTGCTCAAAAATGCTCTCTTCTTGGCGTGCCATTCTTTGCACGGTGGTCTCACAAACATTTTGACTCGGTGAATGAAATCAGAGGATGCCGTTTACTTTAAAATGACACCAAACTTGGCAGTTTATTCGTTGTGGGAATGAAGAATTGAGAAAAACTGTTTTTTCCGATCTGTCATAAGAATTAATTTTTTTCAGTGTGAAGAACTATTTGGACATGGTAACAAATGTTGTCAATGTACAGGTTAGAGTCGTTTGATGGCCTCCCAGTAGGAATTACGTGGTTATATGATGATTTGGTGGGAAGCCTCGCACCTTCAACTTTCAAGGGCCCCCCAGACCCCCTCCGCATCGAGTGCACCGATGTCTCCAACTCTTGAAATTAAGGTTTGGGTATCCCCAATCGAACCCCAAAAGCGCATTGCTTAAGCTCAAAATGCATAGTTCGAGCTTTTTTTGGCGCTTAACCACCGGACTAAATGCTAAAACTCCATATGGTTGCGATGCGGATACGACAAAAAAGTTTTTGTCTCGAGTTTCGTCATTTCGCGAACTGAGAACTGTTCTATCTGCACTCTTTGTAGAAAAGGTTTTTCGAACTTCGAACCAACAAAACATGGACGAAATGTTTCATGATTTGAACAATTAGATCAGAAACGGAAAAGGAATAAAAGCCTCTTTCTCTAGTTTCTGATCTAATTGTTTATATCAGGAAACATTTTGTCCATGTTTTGCTGGTTCGAAGATTGAAAAACATTTTCTACAAGAAGTGCAGATATAGAACATTATAGTTCTCAGCTCGCGAATTTGTTAATTACTTGAGCCCTCCTTGCAAAAAACTCACGAGCCGCCACTGTTTATGACATTTTTTGTTCCATTGTGAATAATTAATCATCATTATCATTAGTTTACATTAAAAATAGGTACCTGCTTTACCTATTTACTTATTATGTATTTTTGGAATTCAACATTTTTTTCATATTGAAAGACCCCTAGAAGCTGTAAAAGACACCCTATTACAAAAATAAAAACACACTTCTCCTCAGAATTTCATGGGCTTCAAAATGATGTGTCACAAGTGATATTCTGTCATTTGTCAAAAAATGACATCTGTCAAAAATAATTTGACATATCATCAGTCGAAAGATCTTGTTTTTGTGATTTCAAAAATATATAATATATTGGGTGTGGAACCCATAATAAAGATGCTACGGGCTGGGGCCTAAAATAAAAAACGGACGGTATATGCTTTCCAAAAATGTGACCAACGGCAAGATTCTGCGACTTGTTTTCTTGAAACGGGATCTTGCTAAAGTCAGGTCTCTTTTGCACTTCTTTCCTTATCACCCTGTATATCCTACATAAGGTCAACAATCAGGTGATTGAAGAAAGTGTCTGGCAGTCAAAAGATTGCTCTATCGAACACCACAAAAATTTTCAGAATCGGGCAATTTTTTCTAGAGATACATATCCCCATTTTTACCGAGGCAAAATTTCGGAGTGGTACACTCACATACTTATGGTCCACTTCAATTTTGGGTCAGTTTAATTTCCCCTCTTTCGGAAATGTCGGCGTCATGTCGCCATCATCAACAAGAAGTGCACTAGCGTGGTTTTGCCGAATATCTTAATTTTGGGCAGAGCTGGGCCGGGTACTGATAAATAGGCTACTTCGTTTGGGCAGGTGCGCATGCTTGAAGGCTCCAAATTTTGAAAACTTTCGTACACCTGTCAGTTGAATGGCAACGCTGCATGCTCTGTCTAGCCGCCTGACCAACAACTGGTTCCTGGCTGTCACTTTTATACATACCGTAAATGCATCTCTTCGTAGCTTCTTTGAACTTCCTTCTCGGTACAGCCATTTTCAACAGGTTCTGTTCTTTCGACAAAACAGGAGCAAATGAAATGTAGGTCAGGTAGAAACGAGAAGTGTGATCATAATTGTCACAAGTGACAGTTGGCGCCGATGTCTTGTTGTTTTGAGCGCTGTTGCCATTTTTGTTGTTCCTGAACTTCCACAAATGATCATTGAATTTATTTTCAATGAAACATTTCCTTTGAATATAAAAAATGGTATCTAACATTCAACCAAATTATTTGTGAAATTTTAGGTGCACTACAATATTTGTTTGTGTTAATTTTCAATATTGGTGTACGAAACTATGAAATTCGCGCCAGACATGCGCACTCAAAAAAACCGAAACGAAGGGACCTATTGTACTCGAGTACCGGGTCGGCGGAGGACTCGGGCGGATGATAAAGGAAAAAATATCTGCACCCCGTAGATTCTCTAATTTTCCACTGAAGTGATGTAGGCAACCAACAATACATCAACATCCAGAAACTAACTGTTCTCTTTGAACGCGTTGTTCCTTCTTTATTTTCTTTTGCAAAAATTTCTGGATAATCCGCAAATTTTATTTCAGATTATCATTCCACACGCCATTCTGAGTGATTTGCCTATTTTTTTCGTTTCGATTTGCGTTTGTCCCTCAAGTGTCATGGACCCATATTCAGCAAAAATCACGCTGGTGCACTTCTTGTTGATGATGGCGATATGACGCCGACATTTCCGAAAGGGGGGAAATTAGTATGTTAAAACCTAAACTACACAAACCGGCAGCGTGGTCGGGAGGCAGACGAAGTCAAGAACACCGACGCAGGGAGCGTGGATGTATCGGACATCCGCACCTGCTGTTCGGGGGTGAAAGACGGAGTCAAGGTCAACCGTGCGCTTGTCGACCCTAGTGCTTGGATGGACCAAACATCAAACATCCAGGCACCACATTGCGGCTCGGCGAGTCCGGCAGGTCTGGGAGAGGGGTACAATGGGCCCAATAATGAGGCCTACGTGCCAGATGAAACTCTGTTCCACCAACTCCCCAAAATGAAATCCAGAATCCGGAACCTAAACTACACAGATTGTTTTAAGCTAGTTTCCAGCCTATAAACAATTATTTTCTTATTGTTTTCCATGACTTCTGAGCTAGAGAGGACTGAAAGCTTGCCATGGTAAAAAAACTGTTTTTGTTTCAATTAATCCCAGGTGAAATTCTATTTCCAATATACTAAAGTTTCCATATATCATTGCAGCACTGTTCTGGTGCGCCATTTCGCGATCACCTGTATAATACAATTTACAGAATATGTATGGCATAAAAATAATACAATATTTCATTAAAGGGCTTACCTGCTTACCTCCTGATTGTCAATCAATAGAATAATTTCAAAGGAATTTGGATAGAGCATAACATTTTCATCAGGTTGGCTTGACACAGTGCTGCATGTTCCTTCAGAGTTGAATCTTTCAATAGAATTGACACCCTTCACCATGATTCCTTTGTTAGTGATGGATTTTGATTTCTTTTCTTTTGTTGCTAGGTCAAGATCCAAATCTGGTATTTTGGAACACCCAGGTTTGTCAAGGTTCGGAACAACATCTTCACTGCTATCAGTCTCTGACAATACCATCATATCCATAGGGGCCTTTGTTATGGTTTTGGGCGTTCCAGGCATTCCAAAATAATTTTCTTCACAACTTGCAACATCCAGGGTTTCAGAGCAACCAGGTATATCATCAATAACATCTTTTTGTTGCACTAATTTGACAGCCAAATTTTTACCCTCATCACTTAAAGAAAACTTTGCCGGATTGCTCCTTTTCAACACCAGTTTCTTCTCCAGCAGAGTCTTCATAGAGGACCAAGCTGTATAATAATTTCCGGGATCTGGTTTCATGAATGACTTGTTGCTTAAGTGTTGCCCTTCTTCAATAATTTGAGCTTTGGTCGAAAATCCAGGGTACGTGAGTTTCAAGCTTTGCTCGTACAAACAGACTAGGATTGCATACGCCCCTGAGCCATGTTGGGGAATGTATTCTCTAGTAGATCTGTACAAGCATACTTTCTTTTGTTTGGGTGATGCAGCAGGAGGCTCACTTTGATTTTTTCTGTGCTTTACCAGCTTATCGTCAAGCATTTGGCACAGTTTCTTCCCAAATCCATTTAGAATTTTACAATCTCCACCAGTGTCGAGGGTCAGTGGGTACTTTTTCAGAGATTTTAGAGCAATGCTGAAGGAATGTTGAGATTTTGAGTCCCGCTCTTTGGCTTCGTCCCGCCATTCAGTCAACCATTTCTCGAAAAGGGGATTGGGTGCTTGTAGCTTGACTGTCACACGTTTCTTTTTTCCGACATTCATGTTCTTTGAGGAAATGTGTGCTAAGAAACAGGTCTTTTTGTTCTTATACAGGTTAGAAAATTCTTACCTGTTTTTCGTCTAGGTAACTTCTTGTCTCATGAGTATCAAATCAGCTTTTAAACAAATCTCAAACTCATAATACTCTGTGATAATACCTTTCTATTTTGTAAACATAACACATTTAAACATAACCAATAACCATGGGACCATGTGCTGTGCTCAACTGGGGTGCTCAAAGCCATCCCCAAAGCTCAAGTGGGCCACAGGCCACTCCCACTCTCTTCAGATATCATAGCGGGTGTTCAATAATATCAGAGATAACATCGTTTTTAGCGCACTTTCCCAAAAAATGGGAAACGAGATGGGAAAAAGGCGCTTTCAGCTTCACTTTGTCCGTCCGTCCGTCCGTCCGTACCCGGGATAACTCCTCAGGGAAGAAATATATCGATGTGGTCCAAACGCTGATCAATATAGCACAAGAAAGATAGATTTCAACCTCGGAATAAATATGGACGTCCTGAAAATTTGATATTCTGTTTAGAATTGAGCGCTCTACAACATAATCCAAAATCGCCAAAAATCGCACCCGGGGGTTTTGAGTATTTGAGTTATTGGAGGGGGGGGGGGGGTAAAAAATTGCAACTTAAAATAGAGGGGACGAGACCCGTCAATCCATTGGAAGCAAATACGTTATAATGCGACGCATCATATCCCGTTGATACCATTTTGGCACAAAAAATATCGATCACATTTGGTTTTTCTGGCCATATGTAGAACCGATCACGACAAGTTTGGTATCTTCTCCGACTATATTCAATCTCCTAAACTCGAATCCGATGTGTTAATTTGGATGAAAACAAGTTTGAACAAGTTAACTTGAAAAACTTGTTTTTTCCTTGACAATTTTGACGATATTTTTTTCACTGTTAGAGGTGTTCATCTTTGAATAATTTTCAGGGGCCATTGAATTGAAGTGTATTCTTCACGAAAATCATCTACTCGATGTTTGATTTTGTTTCTCAAGTTTGAAAAATCGATTTGAACTTGAATTAATCGGGCCGGCGCCACCTCTACTACTGACCAGAACACGACAACATGCACCTTTAAATAAAAGTAGCACAAACTATTGAAAAATCTGTTGTGGGGCGACACAAAACTTTCCCGGCGGCTGTGGCGATAGTCGCTAAGCATAGGGAACTTACATATGTATGTACCTGCTCAAGGTCAGGTAGAAAGCGATCGACTGTTGACAAAGAACACAGTCCCACGATTCTTTACCGTTATTAATTGTTAGAAACCCTGTTCAAAATTCAAGTTTTTATATTACAACTTCACTAATCAAAATCTGTCAGGTAAGTAGATAGTAGGTAGGTATCTATCACTCGATCGCATCCAGGGGATTCTGCGTCCCGCAAGTCTGATGCAATTAAAACCCTTTCTCATTTCTTTGTAAGTACATATAGGTATAGGTCGAGGTATAGGTATATACCTACAATCCTCTCCTGTGAATAAATTTTGTGATACAATCACAGCTAGTTGAACGTTTTGTTTCAAAATCGCTTGATTCAGAAAAATGGAAATGAAAAATCAGAGCGTTATAGGCGGAACTGAAAAAATCGGGACATTTCAGTGAGCTGGCGGAACGCGGGACATACCAACTGAAAGCAGTGAAAGCGCGCGGGACAGTCCCGCCTAAATCGGGACGTCTGGCAACCCTATCCGAACCCTGTGCACAATGCACTGGGTGCTTTCCACCTATACTCTATACACTCATAGAAAGGACCACCAGATTCCTCCGCTTGAAAAGTAGACCCGAGCGTTACCCGCGAAATTTGATATTCCAGTTAGAAAGAGGTGCTTATTTCCGCTAATCACAGCTAAATGCTATGGTAATTTTGAATGACACCAGTTCAATACCAATTTTAATGAATAAGAAATTTTTTTTTTGAATAAGGCTCATTTTATTTAACTCAACACTCACAACAGCCGGGCCGACTAAAAATAACAAACATCATAGAGAAATGGAGGTTAGAAATCGTACGTAGGTGTCAAACTCGCTGAATGTAATGCCATTGGCTTGGCGTAGGAATAATTTGCCCGGGTAAGACTACCAACCGAACAAGACTAATATTAGTTTCAGACGCGCTCATGTTGTTACAATCTTTGGTGCTTTTATTTGCTATAGGTTACATCACTGAAATTCAAAAAAGTCCGTTCTATCGGTGTACAGACTATAGCTCCAAGTTTGGTACACCTTCCATTTGCGCACGTGCGGGTTCCAAACGGTGCTTTCCATCTACGTGTTCTTACCGAGGTTCTTACCTGGTTTTGTGCCGTCCCGTGGATCACCTAAAATTTTGTCCCATCGAAAGGCACACCGGAAACGGATGCGAAAAATGACGTACCGTCAGCTGTAATCCAGCACTCCGTTATCATATGTCTCTCTCTGTGTCGTTTCATCCATGCATCCATGATAGATAGATAGATAGATAGATAGATAGATAGATAGATAGATAGATTTATTCTCACTGCAATAAACATTGTAGGGAACGTCGGCAAAGCTTGAGGGGCCTAATGGGTATGTACAATATAAATGTATATATAAAATCAATATAACACACCACAACAATATGTACAACAAACAATACACAAACTACAAGTTAAAATATTTACAATGCAAGATGACTGAAGTATTCTTCGACGCTATACATATAGCGGTCTGTTCAATAGCAGCTTTTTTACATTTTTGTTGAAGAGTTTCTCCGGTAATTTTTGAAATTCTACGGGTAGGCGATTATAGAATTTTGGTCCCCAGTAATCGATCCCTCTGGTGGAGTTGATCCGGTGAAATGGTGTTGCGAATTGTTCTCTCCTTCTGGTCGCGTAGTGGTGGTAATCGCCATTCTGTTTGAAAGTGTGCCTATGTTGGTGAACATACCGCAGGGCGTCGAAGATGTAAAGGCTGCTCAAGGTGAGTATTTGGTGCTCCTTGAAAAGATCTCTGCAGCTCGTCCCACAGGGCATACCCACCAATGTTCTAATAGCTCTTTTTTGCAGCACGAAGACTCGTTCCACCTCAGGAGAAGCTCCCCAGAACATCACTCCATATTGCAGAATGGACTGGACCCTCGCAAAGTACAACGATCTCGCAGCTTCATATGTACTTATCTGTCGAATTCTCCGCATGCAGTAGATCTGTGATGGTAGTCTCTTACACAGTGTGTCTATATGTGTTTTCCATTTGAGGCTCTTGTCTATGTGTATGCCCAAAAACCGAAGGCTGCTGCTCTCCTGCACATCACCCTTACTGAAGTGCATCTTCTGAGTTTTACTCTCATTTAATGCCAGTTTATTGCTGTCCATCCACTTTTTAGCCTCCCGCAGAGTTTCATCCATAGCCCCAGTCACCTCGTTCCTTGATGAGCCCCGTACCAGGAAATTTGTGTCATCGGCAAACAGGTAGGTTCTTGCAAGTGGGAAATTATTCGGCAAATCATTGATGTAAATGAAAAAAAGTAACGGCCCCAACACACTCCCCTGTGGCACACCATGTCTTATCCTCTTTTCCTCTGACATCTCATTCATCCAGTGTATCATTTGTGATCTATCCGCTAAGTATGACTTGATGAGGTCGCAGGCAACCCCTCTAATCCCATAGTAGTGCAACTTTTGCAGAAGAACTTCGTGACTTATGGTGTCAAATGCCTTTGATATATCACAACAGGCTAGTAATAAATCTTCTTTGTTGTCTAGTGAAGCTTCAATTGTCGCTAGTAGGGCACCCACGGCTGTAGCTACAGAGCGCCCACGTCTAAAGCCATGTTGAGCAGCGTTCCAGTATCCATTTTTCTCGAAGTAGCCCAGCAGCCTAGTTTTCAATGCATACTCCAAAATCTTTGAGATGGTCGGCAGGATCGATATTGGTCTATAGTTACCGCATGTATCAGGATCTCCTTTTTTGAAAATGGGAACAACTCTAGCCACCTTGAGTTGTCCTGGGAACACCCCTTCTTCAAAGCATTTATTGACTATTTTTGCAATGGGGTCTGCGATCTCCCGCGCTACCAACTTCAGTAGTTTGGTTGAAACACCATAGATGTCTTCTACTGAACTATTAGTTTTTAATGCCTGAATAATGGTAACAACCTCCTCTTTTGAGCACTCATGAAGGTAACATGAGCTGTTATTATTCATGTGAAGATTTTTTAGGTAATCGAGAGGATTTCTTACTTTATCGCTTTTTTTTATATCTCTCACAATAGTGTCCGCTATTGATGAAAAGTACTGTGCTAGATCATCCCCAGAAAGGTTAGATTTTTTTGTTTGGCTCGTGCTCTTCGTCCCAGTCTCCGTGTTTATTATGCTCCATGCGGTTTTTTGGATATTGCTTGAGTTTATTATCAACGCCTCATTTCTTTTTCTTGTTTCTTGTTCGGCCTGGATCCGATAACGGTTTTTGTAATTATTGTATACTTTGTACGATTCGCTGTTCTTCTTCACTCGGGCCACCACCGCCAGTGCATCCAAAACCGATTTCATACCTCGCATTTCAGAAGAAAGTTATTGATTTCTAGTTGGTGCAATTAGTTTTCTTGTTTTTGGAATGGTAGAGTTGAGGATAGTAGTGAACCTCTGGAAGAAGCCCCGGAACGCAGCGTCGGCACCCATACTCAAGGCATCGCCCCAGTCCTCTTCCATCAACAAAGATTTAAAGCGGTATGCTTTTTCATTGTTTATTGGTCGCATTTCAATAAATTCTTTCTTTATAGGTCTCTTCGCGATGTTTACATCTAGCATCTGGCTAAGATGATCCGATAAATGAAGGTTCACCGTTTCACAAGTCCACAGGCTTTTGCTCAGGTTAGTAAATATATTATCAATACATGTTTCAGATGTTGAAGAAACTCTAGAAGCACACATACTGGTCTGAGACAAGCCGAACGACTCCATCAATTCCAACAGCTGTTTAGTGGCTTTCGTCTTTAATAAAATGTCAATATTGTAGTCGCCTAAAACAAATAAATGTTTATAAGCATATTCAGTTGTTATTTCATGCAATGCAGTTTCCAGTTGGTTGAGGAAGACCTGCAAGTCACCATCAGGCGGCCGGTACAGAACCAACACAATAGATTCCTCATCCTCCAATTCAATTGCACATGCTTCAAATTGTCTTTCGATACAATGGTTTGCCACATGTAGAATCCTGAACTTGATGTTACTTCTTGTCAAAATCATCACTCCCCCATGGCAGAACTGAGTCCTAGAGAATTGACTTGCAATGTTGTAATTCTTGAAATGCACATTTCCTATTATGTCAGGCCTATACCAATGCTCTACGTCAGCTTTTAATCGTTGAAGCTCACTCTCCAAGAGATCGATCTTATTTGACATGCACTGTATGTTTTGATTCACAATAAGGAAGTGGTTAATTTTGCCTTCGCTCTCCTCGAAAAAACTTATGGATATATCGCTTTACAATAAGACCGTCAGGCCATACCTCTTGCTTCAGCACTTCCTCCAGCAGTTCAAACCTGAAGCCCAGCTTGAAGGATAAATTTTGTGATTTATTACTTTCGTGCTTGGTTATAAGTGAAATGTCAAATTCCTCCTCAGGAAATTGGAGCTAGAGATGGCAGATGGCATGTTTTATTTTATTTCTCTGCAGGGATAATTTACGATCGATTAGGATTTACGCTGCCATTTCTTTATTTCTGAATGCCATAGTCATCTTCCGCCTCCAGAGATGTCGCGTCGGTCAACGATGCCCGTGCTTTCCATCTAGGTGTACCAAATCGTGGAACATGTTCCGTCTGGTGGTATTTGTACCGTCTAGGTGGAAAGCACCCATTAGTGGCATGCCCAGGGAAGTATGTGGCCCAGGGCAGGGACGCTCCCCAAATGCTGGATAGTGGAAGATCGTTTGCCATGGAACTATGTTTGGCATTGAAAAGCGAAAGCAAAAGACACTAGTATTGATATTGTTACGAGCGGCGATCCCGTACATATTGGTAAACACTCGATCTTTCTGGATTCTTCCATCCATTAGATCGCAGTGTAGAAGTGTGGAGCGATCTGGTGCATTCCAGAGCGTTCGTGTACGTGAAACTGAATGGAGACTCCAATGCCTGATCAGGGCGCATCTGTCCATTTTGGCGGAGGCGCCGTTCCAGAACCCGGCAGAATTATACGGGTAATGTGTATGATTTTTCAGGAATGGTCTAGAAACCGCATATGCCGGGCCACTATGGAATTTGTTGGAAGTAGACAGAAAGTTCGGGAACACTATTCGGAGGCCTTATATAAGGCATCAGCCGGCAGCTCAGGGCAGTATTGAATTGGAAGAGCGAGCGGATAAGCGAGCGATAATCACAGCGATAATTCAAGTAGATAATTGTTGGCGTGTACTTTTGTAGTACGCAGAAATGAACAGTGTGTGTTTAACAATCGTCTCAATTATATTCGAACCCGTACGCGAAATATCGTAACAATATTTTTACTTTCACGCACAGTGTTTGCAACTGGCCAGTTTCGCGTCTACTAAACCGTACAGAAAGTAACGTTTTCGTGGGTGGTCGTAGGAAAACTCCTTTGACATAACTTACCTCTGCGTTATAATATTTATTGGAGTTAAATCTTTTTATTGCCTTTATCTGACGTTTTTGATATACATCGGCCTGTCATTAAAGCGGGGTCACTATACAGGGTGGTCCAGGTTTTAGTCGACAAACTTTGCAGGCTGATAGAGGATGAAAAAAGAAGTCTACTCACCCCAAAAAGTACATATCTAAAATGCATATTAAAAAAGTTACAGGCCTTCAAAGTTGCATAAAAAAATTATTTTTTTCATGATAACTTTTGAACAGCTTGACCGATTTTGCTCAAATTTTGCACATATGGTTAACAAACACGTTCCCAGTGATTTCTTGAAAAAAATTCTGTCAGAATGACGCAGTGCCTTAGATTTGGGGGGATACTAACCCTCTTACCCTCCTACTTTCTACGCCACTGGATATTTTGGAAAACCGTTAAAAGTATTGAACTCCGCGTTCAATTCTGAAGAGAAAATTGGCGTATCATTGCTACATTTGGAGCAGCGGTTTCGGAGATATTTGTGTTTGAAGGTTCAAAAACACCGAATTACGCAAATGTTTAAAAATTCGAGCAAGCTTTGATCCATCACTTTCAACTTTTTTTTTCAATTTTAAGTTTATTGATCCATGATTTAGCTCATAAGAAACTGAAAATTGGTTGTGAAAATTTATAATTTCAGTAAAATGACCAATAAGGGCCCTTGGTTCTTGTACTAACTAAACTTCCCAACCATCAGTAAGTGAATAGGTAGGTACCTATTGAATATTTATTTGTTTCTGAAATTATGAGTTTTCACAGCCAGTTCTCAATTTCTTATGAGCTAAATTATGGATCAATAAACTTTTATTTGAAAAAAAAAGTTGAAAGTGAATGGATCAAAGCTTGCTCGATTTTTTAAACATTTGCGTAATTCGGTGTTTTTGAACCTTCAAACACGAATATCTACGAAACCGCTGCTCCAAATGTAGCAGTGTCACGCCAATTTTCTCTTCAGAATTGAACGTGGAATTCAATACTTTTAACGGTTTTCCAAAATATCCAGTGGCGTAGAAAATAGGAGGGTGAGAGTGTTAGTACCCTCTCATATCTACAGCACTGCGTCACTCTGACAGAATTTTTCTCAAGAAATCACTGGGGACGTATTTGTTAACCATATGTGCAAAATTTGAACGAAATCGGTGGAGCTGTTCAAAAGTTATCAAGAAAAAAACTATTTTTTTTCTGCAACTTTGAAGGCCTGTAACTTTTTTAATATGCATTTTAGATATGTACTTTTTGGAGTGAGTAGACTTCTTTTTTCATCCTCTATCAGCCTGCAAAGTTTGTCGACTAAAACCTGGACCACCCTGTAGACCGTGAGCTAGCGGCCTTTGAGATCATGTCATTTCTGACCGCACCATACTTCTTGTGGTGATAGCCACCCACATGGTAGCTGCTGAAACGCCAGTCTGCCTCCCCAAAGCGAATCGTCTTGGGGGCTGCCAGTTGTCAAAAGTCCCCCTAAAAAAAAAAATTGCACCGTTAATCCGATCGACTTGAAATTTGGTATACAGATAAGGTTCTGCTGTCAAATGATCTGATTAGTTTTTGGCTGTCATCTGTCAAGTGGAAGTGTCATTATCAAAAAATGACAGAAGTTTTTTTTCTCAAAACTTGACTTGCAATATGTTATTTGAAAGCTCTAAAAAAACTGTATTCAGGACAGTTGAAAGTACCCCTCCAACTCTCATTCGTCAGTAATTAAAAAATATCAAAGTTCAAAACTTTGACATTTTATTCTTCAAAATCTATCCGATAGACTGAGATCAAATTCTCTCATTTTAACGTTGGTGTGTGGCGTGTTTTTCGCACATTGGAAGCATGTGGAGCGGTTGAAGCTCGCTAACGCGTCTCCTTAACGAGTTATTTTTTTTAGAGTATAACACTCTGAAACCATCACCATTCGATTGAGAAAACATCAGGCTTCATAATATATAAATTTCAGCAAAATCGCGAGGTACCGACATCGAGTTTTTTGCCATCAAACCTCGAGAAGGCCAGATTTTTCAAGGGATTTCATCACTTACAAAAACTTAATTTTCTCGAAAAATATACGGTCTTGATGGCAGGTTCTGACGTCAATTCATAGAGAATTTCTTGGGCAACATTTTGATGTACGTCACTCTCACTCTGTTTCCCTAATTAACCCGGAAAACAAAAAAATGTGCAGAAAACAGCGATGAAATTTGTCAGTGTCCGCGTTTCCTTTACGATAACTTTCGAATTCACGATATCAAATTAAGATTTTTTTACACAGAAATGTCCCTCAATTTATTCTGAAAATATAATCTCCCATAACATATAGTCGCGTTTCAAAAATAAAGGCGTCAGAAGCAAAAACATCGGAGCGCGCGCTCCCGTCAAACTGTCAGCCGCCCAGTATTTGGAACATGGGCTATGAGGTGTAAAAATTTTTCTCGACGTTATTTTAGATAATTGAGTGATGAAACTTTATATAATGGTTTTATGGACAATTACCTCTCCTTTTGCAAACTATTGGGACCATACCATCCTGCAGAGCCCCTACAAGGTCGCTGCAAGGGCTTCTTTGGTTTAAAAAATTACCGCTCTTCTACTGCAGAGCAGATATTTTTGTTTTTTTTTCTCTTCATTTTTTTTTATACGTCACTTCTTATTCAGAACGGTATGATCTAAAATATGTGGATGCCAAGTGGTAATCAGACTCCAATACCAAAGCAGTATTGAAGGAAATACCTACCTTACACTTCTGCGTGATTATCTAAATAGATACCTATATATCGAAGTTCTATAAATTCAGCGGTGCAGCCAAGTGATGGGCTACGGGACTATAGCCTCTCCCCAGATTACCAATTCTTCGCCCTTTTTTTCGAGAATTTTAGTCCTTTCTCGAGTTTCGAAGGGACATTTCGTTCCCAGTTATTGGCTCAGCCTCCCACGACAAAATCCTGTCTGCGCCACTGAGTATCTGAAGTCAGGTTTCTATGTTTTGTATATTTATCGCAATGTCTGCATGAGACACAATGGTTCATGATCAATTTTAATGGGAAATAAGTGGGAAATTAAATCCATCAAACGAATGAAATGTCCTCATCGTCATCGGCATCATTATCGCCATCGTTCTCATTTTGAATTATTATTATTTTTGATTGGTTTTCGCAACCTTTCCATTTGCAAGCCTCAGTGCATTTTAAATGTTCCTTCAGGCACTGGCATTTCGATGTTGAGCAGTTTTTGTCTTTGCAGAAAATGTCCAACATCTCCCGGACTTCATTTGGGATGAGAGGCTGTACGGAGATAGTTTGTGAAATATAATTTGATGTATTTTCCCTCGTATTTTCCCAACCGAAACGAAAAATGTCCAATTCAGGCAATGAGCCCACATCACTGTTTCGCCATATGTGACACTGCAACATACATCTGAAAAGAAATTTTTGATACAGGCAAGTAAATGGCTACCTTAAGGCGTGCTGCCGAAATGCGTCCTCCGTTGGAGGAATTTCGGAAGACGGATTGAGCTTGTCAAGGGTGAGGTCGGAGGTGACGTCGCAAATCGTCAAGTGTTTTGATGTCATTTTTTCATCTGGACAAAATCTTGATGAATCGTCTCGAGATTTCAATATTGCCAGAAACATCATGTACATTTTCAGCAAAATGCGCTAGCGATTTAGCTTCATTTAGTCTCGTCCTAGCAACATCGAATGCCGTTTTCTTTCCAATTTTGAAAAAGCCATTCGTAGTGTCGCATCCTGTCAAATTATTATAATTATACTTCTTTTCTACAATAAAAATTTCTATTATGATCTGTAAGGGCGTATGTCACATAAGGTGAAACAGCAATGTGGGCTCATTGCCTGGATTGGACATTTTTCGTTTCGGTTGGGAAAATACATCAAAAAAATTATATTTCACCAACTATCTCGCTAAGGCCTCTCATCCCAAATGAAGTCCGGGAGATGTTGGACATTCTCTGCAAAGACAAAAACTGCTCAACATTGAAATGCCAGTGCCTGAAGGAACATTTAAAATGCACTGAGGCTTGCAAATTCAAAAGTTGCGAAAACCAATCAAAAATAATAATAATTCAAAATGAGAACGATGGCGATAATGATGCCGATGACGATGAAGACATTTCATTCGTTTGATGGATTTAATTTTCCACTTATTTCCCATTAAAATTGATCAAGAACCATTGTGCCTCATGCAGACATTGCGATAAATATACAAAACATAGAAACCTGACTTCAGATACTCAGTGGCGCAGACAGGATTTTGTCGTGGGAGGCTGAGCCAATAACTGGGAACGAAATGTCCCTTCGAAACTCGAGAAAGGACTGAAATTCTCGAAAAAAAGGGCGAAGAATTGGTAATCTGAGAAGAGGCTATAGTCCCGTAGCCCACCACTTGGCTGCACCGCTGAATTTATAGAACTTCGATATATAGGTATCTATTTAGATAATCACGCAGAAGTGTAAGGTAGGTATTTCCTTCAATACTGCTTTGGTATTGGAGTCTGATTACCACTTGGCATTACATATTTTAGATCATACAGTTCTGAATAAGAAGTGACGTATAAAGAAAAAAAACGAAGAGAGAAAAAAAACCAAAATATCTGCTCTGCAGTAGGTTAGCGGTAATTTTTTAAACCAAAGAAGCCCTTGCAGCGACCTTGTAGGGGCTCTGCAGGATGGTATGGTCCCAATAATTTGCAAAGGGAGAGGTAATTATCTATAAAACCATTATATAAAGTTTCATCACTCAATCATCTAAAATAACGTCGAGAAAAATTTTTACACCTCATAGCCCATGTTCCAAATACTGGGTGGCTGACAGTTTAACGGGAGCGCGCGCTCCAATGTTTTTGCTTCTGACGCCTTTATTTTTGAAACGCGACTATATGTTATGCGGGATTATATCTTCAGAATAAATTGAGAAACATTTCTGTGTAAAAAAATCTTAATTTGATATCGTAAATTCGAAAGTTATCGTAAAGGGAACGCGGACACTGACAAATTTTGTCGCTGTTTTCTGCACATTTTTTTGTTTTCCGGGTTAATTAGGCAAACAGAGTGAGAGTGACGTACATCAAAGTGTTGCCCAAGAAATTCTCTATAAATTGATGTCAGAACCTGCCATCAAGACCGTATATTTTTCGAGAAAATTTAGTTTTTGTAAGTGATGAAATCCCTTGAAAAATCGGGCCTTCTCGAGGTTTGATGGCAAAAAACTCGATGTCGGTACCTCGCGATTTTGCTGAAATTTATATATTTTGAAGCCTGATGTTTTCTCAATCGAATGGTGATGGTTCCAGAGTGTTATACTCTAAAAAAAATAACTCGTTAAGGAGACGCGTTAGCGAGCTTCAACCGCTCCACTAGATGTACTTGGTACTTGTGTCTATGGTACTTGTCCATCCATAAGCGCGAGCAGCGCTGAACGTGCATGGTCTAAGCGCTCAACCGGATTCTGACCAGGACGATACACGTTTAATGTAGAACTCAGCTCAGATGGTCTTTTCTGCTCGGGGAATCGGGGATTGACTTTTTCCGACAAATTTCAACTGATATCAAAAGTAGATTGGATTGGGTGTAATATGTAGGCCTATTTTCAAACGCGACGTGGTTTTCCGGCGGCTATTTTTTCAAAAAGCAATTGCACATTCCGTAATTAATATCCGCCGGGAGACCGGCGGAAACGCGTCGCAGTTGAAAATAAACATACATGACGCCCAATCCAATCTGCTTTTGATATCAGTTGAAATTTTCAGAAAAAAGTCAATCCCCGAGCAGGGAAGACCGTCTGAGTTGAGTTCTACACTAAACGTTGTGTGTCGTCCTCGTCAAAATCCGGGTGAGCGGTCCTCTCGGGTGGCAACGGCCAAGAGAAAATAAAAAATTCGTAACGCCTTGTTGGGAAATGGTGGGAAACTCCAACTGCAGATTTGATTAGATCATTTTGGTTTGCTGCTTTATGCCGGATTTGATGCCAGTCCATCGGATAGATTTTGAAGAAATGAATGTCAAAGTTTTAAATTTTGATATTAATATCAAGTCACAAATGACAGTTAGAAGAGTAGGTACTTCAAACTGTTCTGGATGCAGTTTTTTTGAGGGTTTCGAATAACATATTGCAAGCACGGATATTGCAAGTCAAGTTTTGTGAGTGGCTATCAATGCTATCACCACAAGAAGTATGGCGCGGTCAGAAATGACATGATCTCAAAGGCCGCTAGCTCACGGTCTACTACATGGTCTCACTTTTGGTTGGTGATTTTACGTTGATGCGAGAGCGACTGTGTACTGTGTTAAAGCGCGTTGAACGGTTTAAGGTCAAGCATGCATTATTGAACACCCGTTATAATAAATATAAAATACAAATCTATAACTGAGCGTATGCAACTAATAATACACCTCAAAAACGATAGTACGGAGAGCGCAAGCGTTAAATTTAGAGATGTAATGTTGGCGCGATTCTGAATAGGTACTTATCAGTTTGATTCGGGATTGTTTGAAATGTTACAACCACCCCTAACCCCAGTCTAGTGTTTGTTGTTCGATGAAAGTTGAAGTTTTGTGCTTGTAAGGTGGTGAAAGGGCATATCAGAAGCAGGCTACAAATCGTAAGTAGGTATAGGTAGAGATAGAGAATACCTAAAGCAGAGAAAGGTACTTATATCATAGGAACATCTTTTATTAAAAATTACTTACTGATGGATATTATAATAAGGTCTACTTGGTTCATGTGCATCTATTTTTGTGAGCAATATAGGTATCAGTTTTGAGATTGACCCAGAAAAAAAGGAAATGTCTTGAGAACGAGCTTGAGAATAATTATGTTCATTTAATTAGCCTGTTTTTTCATGAAGCGAATATGCATAAAAGAGGGGTGCATGATCATTTGAAAACTCCCCCACCCGTGATAACTCCTGATTCCTAGTGAATATTTCTTCGAGCAAAAACAGGTGGATCTAGGGGCGGGACATCTAAAACATACATTGGCACATTTCTATCTTCCAACCCCCTTTCCCCACCCACCCCAATAACTTTGAAATTTCAAATGACACCACCTACTTTTTTGTGATACCTATATACATCAAACTAAGAATTTTTTTCTGGAAATTATACTTTCAAAACTTTTATTTCAACCCCACCCTTCTTTTTCCTAAAATTCTCTGAGTGTACAAATGGTATATAGGTACCTACGCAGAGGGTTGAGAAAGTATTATTATAGCTGAAGCGCCAGTTTAGATCCCGAAGCGCAGCTGATGGATATAAAGGCGCTGAAGCTATAATAATTTTCTCGACCGTGGTTTATTATACAGTATCTTTTTTACTACTAGAAAATCGCCATTTTAATTCAGGAACAGGTAATTATATTGATGTACCTACTTCACGGCTAGTAGCGAAAAAATAATATTTTCGACTCCTCAATTCTCTTTCAGTGCAGTCGACATCATATATTTTATCTACTCCGATTAAATAATTCTGACATTAACTATGCGTTTCTGATTAATTATGACATTCATAACTCACTACCAAAGTCCCGCCCCGTGCGTTATGGGCTCATCATAACCCAATGGCTCCAACCAACCATAAGTGGCAATTTCCGTAAATGTAACATATCAAGGAGGCTGATGAGATGGCTTGATTTTTAGTCAAATGTCAAATAAAATGTATCAGGTACCTGTCACTGTAAATTTTAATTTTTATACATTCACGAAGCCAGAATGAATTCCTACGAAAACGTAGAGTATGAACCTCCAGAAATTTTAGAAGCGGCGAAATCAGTGGTCCTGAATCTACTACAGGAAAAGTCTCGACATAAGTCGACTTGTGTTGACTGCAGACTGCAGGGTGGCTGTCTTCTTGGCGGGCTGTCGTCCACTATCCACCAACGCGGTGCGTAAGACTGCAATCCTTTGCAGCCGCAGTGGCAAAATAATTTGTCAGGTGGTCATTCAGTGCCTTGGGTCTCAATCATTGAACGGTTTCGTGGTAGAAACTTCATTATTAGACAAAATAATAATGGAGGTTCATCCAACAAAATTATTCTTATTCTTGAATTGTCGTAGATAAAGCATAGTATTCTACTTGCATATAATGGTTATTGGCGGAATTTGCAGCATTTTTTATCAAGTTTTGAAATATGGCAACGACTTCTGTGAAAAAAATTACACAGGGTGATTTTTCCCACAAAAAGTTGAGGGACACAATTTTTCAATCCGGCCCTGGAGTTTTTGGATTGGTCGATGACGCAATGTATCAAGGGTCGTTGCTAGAACATACTTACCAAATTTCATTCGATTCCACCCATCCGTTCCAAAGATACGGTTCATGAAAGTTTTGACCAAAATACATAAATCACCCTGTAACTTTAAAACAGAAGAGCTTAGAAAAATTCTGAAGCCAGTAGCTGATTCATCTCAAACAACTGGATCTACTCTTGAGCTATGTCGGTTTAGTCATGAATCACCCTGTATACAGGGTGTCCGTTTTTCGAGGCTAAGCATGGGTATCCCGCTTATCTTTAGAGATACAGAGTCGGTCAAATTAGAAAAAAGTTGTGAATTTTTATGACGATCAATGATCCATAAAGATATTTGACTTGTCAGTTCTAGTTTTCGAGATATCAAGGAAAAACAGAAATTTGTAATTTTTGTTTTTATTTTTTATTTGAAAAACGGTTGAAGATAGCTCTTTCTAACTAAGACATTGTGAAGGCACTTTTCCAAGGGGAATTCAATGTTGCCAAAATCTTCATTCTAGCTTCCAAAACAACCGAGATATGACATTCAACTTTTTTTTCTCTTATGGGCGCCATATTGGACTTTGACATTTTTAAATACAATATTTTTCTCTGGTTACAACGATGTGTCACATGTCTTTGTTGAATTCATGCTTTTGAGCAAAAAAATTTTTTATTTTTCAAAAGAGACAAAATCAGCAGACAATAAAAAAAAACCCGTAAATGTTGAATATTTATTCAACAGTGACATGTGGCACATCGTTGTAACCAGAAAAGAATACCGTATTCAAAAATATCAAAATCCAATATGGCGCCCATTGGAGAAAAAGTTGAATGTCGTATCTCGGTTGCTTTGAAAGCTAGGATAAAGATTTTGGCAGCTTTGAATTCCTCTTGAAAAAGTGCCCTGGCAATGTCTAGATTAGAAAAGGCCATCTTCAACCGTTCTTTGAATAAAAAATTAAAACAAAAATTCAAATTCCTCTTTTTTCAAGATATCTCAAACTAAAATCGATACGTCAAATTTATATTTGGATCATTGATCGTCATGAAAATGCGCAACTTTTTCCTGATTTAACCGACTTTGTATCTCTTAAGATAAGCGAGATACCCATGCTTAGCCTCGAAAAACGGACACCCTGTATAGGGTTGAACGTACTTTTACCTAATGTTTCAACAACCTGTGTGTGGGATGGGGATAGAAGGTTTTTTTTTGCATAGAGCTCATTATCCTAGTCTTATTGAATGGAACGACCGTTTCAATTCAATCGTTATTAATTTCATCAAAAACATGCTCTAGATCTCGAGAGGCTCTGGATCAGAGACCATCACACTTTGATATTTGACTTATTTCGAATTGACAGCTGTCAGTCGTAATTTCAAAACCTCTCCGATTTTTGTCATATTGTAGACAATTTTTCTCGTGCTTTTTCCCGTGTCCATTGTACCCTACTTGGAAAAAAACCATTCTGACGCTAAATTTTGTATCGTTCCATTATATTTCAAAACGCGACGCGGTTTTTAAAGGGCCATTAAAATCGATCCAGAAAATTGGAGATTCTTGCTTAATTTTTCACGCTCTGCGGTTTCAAAGTCTGAAAGATCGAAGTGCTCTTGTGTCATTCCGGGTTCTTAAAAGTTTCCATTTCGTTCTCCCGCCATTTTTTTCCATTTTCCTCGCTCAAGATGAACAACAGCAATAATAATTTGATAATTCGGAACAGTTTCGACTCGTACAAGTCCGGTTTCGTTAACAAAACTTTCGTCGAGACGCCGCCAAAGTCTTATAAGATCATTCACGGGTATGCATTACCCCAGATCGCGATTAAAAATGAAGATAATTGTTCCAATAACACGTTGAAGACAAAGGTACATCTACCTATATTGCAATACCTAATAGGAGTTCGCAAACACGAAATTTACCTGATCGGCGCTATTTAAATTTGGGATTTCAGGTCGTCCTCGTAAATGGAATTTGGGATACTTCAAACAAGATTCCGAATATTGTGGCCGAAATGCACAACGTCCAGGCCGTCCAGACTGGAGAAATCAGATCTCTGCAGGACTCGGTTTTGTCTCTAGGAGGATCCGCGGCCGAGTCTCGGGATTTCCTAAGTCCAAGTCCTAGGAGTTCTGACAGCGGCATCGATTCGGACTGCACTGACGGCAGCTTGTCTTGGCTGTTGAACTACAAGATCCACGAGCTACCTCCAGTTCCAGGTACACTTCCTCAATATCTCAAGTCCTCAATAGCAAGTTCCAGGGTTCAATCATGGTTCCACCAATCACTTGCAGCAAAATCACAATCATGAGCTCGGTGATCAAAAAATTAGCCCCATCGTAAAAAAAATAACAGTAAAACATTGTGCGATTTATACTTTGAGCTGCAACTTAAAAGACTTCGAAGAACGAAACTTTATTATTTTTGTTTACTGTTCTTGTATCGCTGGTCCAGTTGCAAGTTGCTTAGGAATACCGCCATTCAATTTTTACTTATAAACAAACAATAAGTAGCTGAATGAAAAATGAAAAAGTGGCTTCATTATCCTTTAGTCCAGGAATTATAGCAAAAATAGCGGGCAAAAAACAAACCCTGGCGGATTTTTGTATAGGTACAGGGTGTTCGTTTTTTAACTTCCCACCCCAGATTTCTCGCCGCCAACTTTCTAACTTCCCTCCAGGGAAACGCCGAAATAGGTTGGTTTTTATTCCGAGGGGAACATCGATGATTGCTAGAGTTTTATCTTCAGCTCCTTTGTCCCCAACCCACCCTACTTTGAAGTTTCAAATGGCATTTCCTATCTTGTGATAAATCAAATTGAAGGGAATAAAACTCTATTTTTTTCAAACCGTTTCCAACATTATATATTTTTTTTAAATTAAGTAAACTGCTCAACAACTGGAATGACGGTATCGAAAATTTTCCACTTTTTCAAAATGACGTAACTTTGGATTGACACAACCGATTTGGAATTTGTTTTCACAGTTTTTTTGATCCATCTTTTAGCAATCCATCCCATTGACGAGATTTTGTTTTTAATTTCAATTACTTTTTTTATAGGGTGGATTGTAAAACGCTGCAAAATTGTGCTAAGTTCCACCGATCCCCGTTTCTGTGAAAATTTTTTTTTTTTGAATTCTAAGGAATTATTCATGAAGCCTGATGTGTAATCCCGAAACGGTTTTTGAGTTTTCCAGATCAGAAGTCCAACAATGACGATATGATTTTTTTCACTTTCCCGACCCACCACCCAACGAGGAGGGGAAGTTTGTGAACGCGCTAAAAATTGTTCCCGAGATTTCGACGGATATATCCGTTTTGAGGTCCCCTATGACCATTAAGATCATTTCCAAAGTGTAGACCCATTTTCAAAATCGACACGATTTAGGTTTCCCGACGGTAATTTTTTCAAAATGAAATTTGCACATTCCGTGAAATTGAGAAAACCGCAATGCAAACTTCGACATGCGATGAGCCCATATACTTAATATGAGCTCAACGAAATATTCATTTTAGGTGCAGACATGCTGGAAATAAAATGTGTAGAAAAGATTGAATCAATTCTTAGAGGAAAAATTTACAAAATCAGACCCACGGTTCTCAAGTTTTCCTCTCTGGAAAAACTGCAAATTTTCCAACTTTTTATCCCGCGAACAGATTTTGGTGGATCGGGAAAGTAAAAAAAATCATATCGTCATTGTTAGACTTCTGATCTAGAAATTTCAAAAACCGTTTCGAGATTAGACATTAGGCTTCATGAATAATTCATCAGAGTTCGAAAAAAAAATTCACAGGAACGGGGATCGGTAGAGCTTAGCACAATTTTGTGATGTTTCATATTCCACCCTGTAAAAAAAGTAATTGAAATTGGAGACAAAATCTCGTCAATTGGATGGATTGCTGAAAAATGTATCTTAAAAACTGTGGAGACAAATTCAAAATCGGTTGTGTTGATCCAGAGTTACGAAATTTTGAAAAAGGGCAAAATTTTCGATACCGTCACTTCAGTTGTTGAGCAGTTTATATCCCAATAGTGGGGGCACTAGGTGAATGAACCTTGCAAATGGTGATGAAAGCATGAAATTCGGTACACATACTCAGAATCAGCACCTCTTTCAGATAAGAGGTGGAGCCACGCCGAATTTTCACCGGAAGGGGGCTCGGGGGGCTTCTGGAAGTTGAAGGTGCTAGGGCTCCCACCAAACCGCTTACCAGTTCGTTTTATCAATTAAAAAGGAAACTCATGAATACATCGTCAAAATTGACGACGTTTATCGCCTTGTCCCGGGAATTTTTCATGATGAAAAAAAATAAGTTCTTCGGCAGAACACACAAATTGGTTTTATTTTATTTTCACCTACAAAGAATTAATAAGGAGATGTGCAACACCTTGATTCCCGCAAATTCGTATCCTCTGAATTCGTTTGTGGAGTCAAAATTTTGATGGTGTATCTTCTTGAAGAGGGGCATTCCAAAGAGTAAGCTATTTTCAACACTAAGTTCAAACAGAATTTTTCCAATGTTCTGAATCGAAATTACTGAATTCCTTCCAGCAATGCATACCCTGAACCCTTCTTTGGAAGTACCGCGTGCGATTGAACGTGGAGTAAGTCCTGAAACATTATCAGAATTTTTCTTCTGTGATGCTACTATCCACTCTCGACCGGGGCAATTAGGTTCCTACACAGTATGCGCGGAGTGTATACACGTTATTTCAATATTATGACACAATTTCAATCATGAAAAATTTGACTGAACCGAGAAAATACCCTGCATCGTGTATACACTCCGCGCATGCTGTGTAGGAACCTAATTACCCCGGTCGAGAGTGAATAGTAGCATCACAGAAGAAAAATTCTGATAGTGTTTCAGGACTTACTCCACGTTCAATCGCACGCGGTACTTCCAAAGAAGGGTTCAGGGTATGCATTGCTGGAAGGAATTCAGTAATTTCGATTCAGAACATTGAAAAAATTCTGTTTGAACTTAGTGTTGAAAATAGCTTACTCTTTGGAATGCCCCTCTTCAAGAACATACACCAGCAAAATTTTGACTCCACAAACGAATTCAGAGGATACGAATTTGTGGGAATCAACGTGTTGCACATCTCCTTATTAATTCTTTGTAGGTGAAAATAAAATAAAACCAATTTGTGTGTTCTGCCGAAGAACTTATTTTTTTTCATAATGAAAAATTCCCGGTACAATACGATAAACGCCGTCAATGTTTACAATATATTCATAAGTTTCCTTTTTAATTGTCAAAACGAACTGATAAGCCGTTTAGTGGGAGTCCTAGCACCTTCAACTTCCAGGAGCCCCCCGAGTCCCCTTCCGGTGAAAATTCGGCGTGGCTCCACCTCTTATCTAAGAGAGGTGCTGATTCTGAGTATGTGTACCGAATTTCATGCTTTCATCACCATTTGCAAGGTTCATCCCGATTTTGGCTCTTAGCGCCCGCACTACAACTCTTAAAATTCTTTAATTGCAAAGGAAAAGTTTTTTCCATAATATTAACTCCTGATTCTTGAGAAATAGATTTTATTAATTTAGGTACATTAATCTTAATTACATTAAGACACGAATTGCCAATTTTTTATCTTCAACCCCTTCGTCCCCCAATTTAAGATAAATTTGTGAAAGGGGTTTAGGGAGTGGTTTGGAAAAATTCATATTTTTTTTCTATACAGGGTGTTTGCAAACTTGGGGTAGAAAATTGAAACGCAGCATACTACAGAATGCTTCAAAAGTATCAGAAAAATGTTGAAAAAAATTTAGGGTTTTTATTTTCGAAAATATGGGAGGGTCAAAAGGTGATATCCTTCGACCCCCTGTGTTTTCGTTGTTTTGAAAGATTTCAGAAAACTCTTTTGAACAGACCAAAAAGCAATGTTTTTGGACCTTTGAATGTGTTTTGTAATTCTGTTAACTAAACTGCTCAACAATTGAAGTGGTCCACTCGAAAATTTCGCCAGATTTCAAATACGAATATCTCGGAAAAAAATTGACCGATTCTAAAAAGTGCAGTGTTTTTGGATAGCACATTCTTTCCACTATAAGGCGCAACAATAGATCAAACAATTGAATACATAATGCATGATGTACAGGGCGACAACGAAAGTAGTGTTAAAATGTTTCATTTTAAAGCACGTCCCAGTTTTGCCAGAAAAATCTCCGAGTCTTTCTGATTACATTTTTGAGAAGTGCACATCCATGGCTCGAAACGGTTTTTAAAATTCCCGCCTATCTTCTTTGGTTACAGGGTGATGTAAAATGAAACAACTTTTTGTTTTTGTAGTGGTAACTTTTTTGTTTGTTAACCGATTTTCACAATTTGGAGCTTATGTTGAAGCGAAGACCTCAGTTAAAAGGAATCGATTAACAAAATTAAATTAACACATAATTTTCAAAAGGGAGGTTGCATCAAATGTGACCTAAGATTCTGTGACCTAAGCATGAAATATGGCCGAGATCCGATTTGGGGGGATTTTTCAACAAGAATCAACTTGTCGTTGAAAGAACCACTCATTGCGAATATTTTAAGATCTGTCTCGCTTATATGGGGCCACAATCAACGACGGAAAACCCAAATTAGGGCTGCATGTTTTCACAGGAGAACTGATACCTTTGCTCACCTGAAAACATACGTACTTATTGTTACTGTTGACTGTTTCTGTCGACCCTCTGTTGACTGTCCAAATCGTGAAGGAAACTCGATCAGTGATTCTCGTAACATAGGTTACGTGTATTTTCAGGTAAGCAAAAGCATCGGTCCTCCTGTGATAACCTGCTGTCCTAATTTGGGTTTTCCGTCGTTAATTGTTGCCCCAAATAAGCGAGACTGATCATAAAATGTTCGTAATGAGTGGTTTCTTTAACGACAAGTTGATTCTTCTTGAAAAGTTCCCCCAAATCGGATTCCGGCCTTATTTCATGCTCAGGTCACATTTGATGCAACCTTTTTTTTGAAATTATGTGTTGATTCAATTCTGTTAATGGATTCCTCTTACCTGAGGTCTTTGCTTCGACATAAGCTCCAAACTGTGAAAATCGGCTAACAAATAAAAAAGTTACCACTACAAAAACAAAAAGTTGTTTTTTTTACATCACTCTGTAACCAAAGAAGATAGGCGGAAATTTTAAAAACCGTTTCGAGCCATGGATGTGCACTTCATAAAAATGTAATCAGAAAGACTCGGCGAATTTTTTTGCAAAAGTGGGACGTGCTTTAAAATGAAACATTTTAACACTCCTTTTGTTGTCGCCGTGTACATCATGCATTATGTATTCAATTGTTTGATCTATTGTTGCGCCTTATAGTGGAAAGAATGTGCTATCCAAAAACACTGCACTTTTTAGAATCGGTCAATTTTTTTCCAAGATATTCGTATTTGAAATCGGGCAAAATTTTCGAGTGGACCACTTTAATTGTTGAGCAGTTTATATACGAGTCGTAAATCCTGAAAATCCAGTTTTCTTCAGAAATGCATGCAGAAAATTTTTGTCTTAAGGTGCGTTCAGTCAGCTTATTTAGCCGCAAGTTTTAGTTTTAGTCGTAAGCGCAGCGATGCTCATTGGCTGTCATGAACCAGCCTCCTCAGATCAGCCAATAAGCGATGCTGCGCTTACGACTAAAATTAAAACTTGCGGCTAAATAAGCTGACTGAACGCACCTTTATTTGTTGCTCTACATTAGTTTTATAAGCTCTAGAACCTTTCACGGGCATTTTCGAAGAAAAATAGATTTTTAGGATTTATGACTCACCTTGTAGTCTGTACACTAAGTAAAATTACGAAACACATTCAAAGGTCCAAAAAATTTGCTTTTTTGTCCGATGGAAAGAGTTTCCTAAAATCTTTCAAAATAACGAAAATAGAAGGGGTCGAAGGACCACCTTTTGATCCTCCACATTTCCAAAAATAAAAATTTCACTTATACCTTTCTGCCGCCAGAAACTAATGAAGCAGAGGGAAGATTTTTTAGGACTTTCAATATGTTGCTCAACTAATCAAGGAGACCATTTTCAGCAATTTTCAGCTGTATCGAAACTTGACCGCCTATTTGATTGAACAGTTTCCAAAACAATGTCACTTACACTTTTTTGCCGCCAAAAAACAATGAAGCGGACATAGGATTCCTTAGGACTTTCAAGATGCTGCTCAACTGACCGAGGAGACTTGATATTTTCACCTGTATCAAAACTTCAACCTGTATTTTATTAAATAGTAACAAAAAAATGTCACTTATACCTTTCTGCCGCCAAAAAACAATGAAACGGACATAGGATTTTTGGGGATTTCTGGTATGTTTTTCAACTGACAAGGGAGACCAGTTTTAGCAATTTTCAGCTGTACTGGAACTTCAATTCGTATTTTAATAAATAGTTTCCAAAATAATGTCATTTGAACCTTTTTGCCGCCAAAAACCAATGCAGCGGAGAGAGGATTATTTAGGACTTTCAATATGTTGTTGAACTGACCAAGAAGATCATTTTCGAAAGTTTTCAGCTGTATTGAAACTTCAACGCGTATTTTAATAAATAGTTTTTAAAATAATGTCACTTACACCTTTTTGCCGCCAAAAACCGATGAAGCGGACATAGGATTTTTTAGGACTTTCAGTATGTGGTCAAGGGGTTGAAGTGGAAGCGTTTCACCAATTTTCAGACTTACGTTATTTTTTTCCAGGTCAAAACCTAAAATGCCTGGGCTATAGAGAGTGTTTCCCACTGTTATTTCATTTTGAATGTAATTTATCATTGTTTCGATTCAAAACACCAAGTTTCGATTCAATATTAGAAGAATTACTGATATACGGAAAACTATTCTTTTTTCGTAACGACTTCTGAAGTCTTCAGTCTTCAGTCTTCTGAAGATATTCCAGAAACGGCTCAACATATTTGATCCAAATTTACGACGACTTCATGACCATGAAATTAGAAATATTTTTGGCGATTTACATGTCTTCACGTATTTTGTTTCTTGAGGTACATTTGTTCAACTTTTTATTTTCATTTCACCCTGTATATGTCGCCGGCAATGTTGATATTGATCGCATTAGGTTTCAATCAAAAGAGAATGGATCGAACAACACCTCTACCAAATGGCACCCCGCCATCATAAAAATCAAGGTCCATACAGTCTTCAGCATCGAGCATCTGGACTATTTTAATTTTCTTGTGTTTTAAAGACAAAGAAGGAGGGGGGTCTGACAATGGAATGTGTAAGAATCTTTCTTATAGACAATAAAATTTTCAACAATTTTTTTCCGGGCACTTTATCCCTAAGTGCAATTGTTCACGAGATATACGCGAAAAACTGATCCTCAAGTTCTTCTCGAGGCCACAACGGCCGAAGCTCACACCGGATTCTTGAGGACTTTAATTATGTTAAACTACATACTTAACTGAGCTTATATACAAAAATCCGGCTGGCTTCCATTTTTGTTCGCTATTTTTTCTATAATTCCTGGACTAAAGTACATCCTTGTAGCTTTGGAAATAGACCTGAATAATGAACGTGCGTTATTGAACGAGCAAACATCAGCACACGATCATAGAAATGTTAAAAAAGTTACTCAAAAATTAGTTCGAATATTTTCAATCACTACTTTTCAGATAGCGCCGCGTCTGCCTCGAACATGGGATACTGCAACGTTCTGACCGCCAACACTGACTTCATTGACAACAACTGCAGTGAAACTCCAAAGAAGGTACCTCCACCATACCATACCTAATAGCGGATGTTGTTAGTAGGTATTTATGATTGTTCATTCAAATTCTTTGTACTTAGATCCAAAGGATAATTGGAGGGAAGATAATTAGCAAAAATGACATCAGCGCCATCACCACAGGTCATTCCTACAGATACGTGGGCCCCAAAAAGCCACCGTTCACTTACACCGAATTGATAGAGCATGCCCTTTGCGAAAAGGGAGAACTGACCGTTTCCGGAATCTACCAGTGGATTTCGTAAGTTTCGTTTAATCGAGGTCTATTTTTGCCCTTCATGTTCATATTTTCGAGATGTTGCGACAAATTTTTTTTTGGTAATCCGGAAAAATCCAAAATGTGTAGAGAATTGTTATTATAAGTGAATTATTTTCTTCGTATAATAAAGTTATATAAAGTGGTTGGCGCAGCGAACTTGCTAACGTTAAATCTTGAATTGTGTTACCCCTCTTGGATTGTATCAATAATCGGTGCCTGGTACCAGGATGAGCCAGTCGAACTTTAACCCCTCCATTACCTATTACCTCTATTTTATTAAAATTAGAAATAACCCGTTTGGTAGTAGTGCGTTGGGGAATATTTTGAGAAATTACACTGAATTTCTTGCATTTTATATGTACCTACCTAGATACATAATAATATGTTGTCTCATTTATATTTTATTTGTATATTCTCTGAGAAAATTGAGCTGGTATGTTCTAGCTGGGTCCGTTTTAAAAATAATTGCTACTCGATTTGCTTCATTTTCTCATCAGTTCCTTCCTAAATATGTTCGTTTGTTGGTCAAAATAAAAGTTACCTACCTAAAAAAAACATGTAGACCCATGATGACCCATGGATCCCCAAAAATAACAGCGTGTGATGGACATCATTGGAATCATTGATCATTCCTCATTTGAATATTCGGTGGTTGAAAAGGGGGGTGCAACTGATAGTGATATGAGACCCGAGCCGCCTAATCGAGAACTTACACCAACCTGTGGTACGTAGTAAGTCAAGTCGCAGTTCGCAGTAGATGGATAATTCCGTTCTGCCAGTGCTTCTGTGCATTCTGCAGGTTCCGTGTAAGTTCGTACCAGGAACTCTTGGCACCCTCATCATAGTAATAAAACAATCAAATTTAAGGGAGGACATACGACATTGAATCTTTTTTAATGCACCCTGCACCGGGTCACTTTAATCGGCCTATTTCCGGTGGGTATAGGTAGGTACGTGTGCTTGCGATACCTACCCCGAACACCCTTCCCTTGTCCAGAGATGAATATTATGGGTGTACCTTTGAGTTTTATATTAGTAATCGACAAATTATGATAGGTATTACTATGTAAGTACCTACATAACATAATACATACCATTTCGGTGGTATTGTGAAAACTATCAATTAATATTTCGTGCTAAAACTAATGTAATTTAGGTACCGTAACGACATTTTTTGGTGCCTGTGAGGCGGTTTATTTCCCGATTCTACGTAATCAACGAGACAATAATTGATGGCACGTTCTTTTCATTTGTACCTACCAATCAATAACCTTCGTTCAAAAATTTGGACAGTAATTTTCGAAGACAAAATAAGTACAAGTGTAAGTGTAGCATCCATATTAGAATTCGAGGTTTGAAAGTTCCAATAGCACAATGTGTTAAACGGAAACAAGTGAATAAGTTCTCACGGGCGTGAGGCTCAGTAGCGCATTTCCTTTTTGGAGGATTGTTGGTGAATGCAAGATGTTAATTAGGGTCCTACCGTTATTTGGACACGACAGATTTTTTAGTTTTGTCAAAATAATTTAGAAACGGTTCAAGATATTGCAGAAACCTGTGCGGAGAGTTCAACATCATCACCGCTTGTAACTTTTTAACGGGGAATCTATCCTCAAAGTTTGTGATAGTAATTCTGTTACATTCTGTATTCATTTTGTCATCAGAATATAAGCTAATCGATTCCAATTATGAAATATAGTTTAAAAAATTTTCATTTCAACAAATGCTGTTAAGAAAATTATGAGACCAGGACGAGCTCAAGAAAAAAGAAGCTGATCGAAATCAACCTGAGTTAGGTCAGTTTGTGATATTTCCGCATGAGAAAAAAATCTTTCCAAAATCAAGAAAAACTAGACGTTTGCCAAGGAAATTATTTCTTTTTAACCGCGAAGAATCGCACTGACGTGGCAGTAAATGCTATCAAGGGCTTCATTGCAGTCATGTGGTTCCATTGCGGTAAGTCAGACGGCGATGCACAATAGATTAGTGAAAAGTGGCTCTTTTTGGGTCCTTCGGCACCAACTTTTCGATGTGGAGGACCGAGCGGCGGCTTACCGAATTCGAAAACTCAGTATGTTAATCAGGACACAAAACTGTACCAGATGGCAAATTTTCGACTCTCCGCGACCTTTTGCAAGGTAGAACCTACCCACTGTCTACCCATTGCCTGGACTAGATGTCAAGTCATCGAAACGTGAAAACGGCCGGAAATGTTCAGAATTCACCTATTTGATAGTTGCAGCCGTCTCAATATAAATTATATCACAACTGTACATCATTGAATTCGGAAAAATCTCCATTTACGAAAAGTATAGGTTGTCATTTCAAGAAACAGTTATAGCGTTTTCGAGTCGCTAGAGCCAAGCCGGTTCGGCTCTATAATCAGGGAATTTGATTGGTTCTCGAAAATCTCTGGCCAATCAGTTATAGCGATTTTAGAGCCGAACCGGCTCGGCTCTGGCGACTGGAGAACGCTATTAGTGAATATGCTCTGAGCTCTGGTTAAGGGGTTTCTGATGCGACTAAAAAAGTTGTTGACGGGAATCGGTTTTATTTAATTTTTTTCGTCAAGTAGAAACTCTTCCAAAAAGAAAATGTACGGGCATTGCTATAAAATTTTGAAAATTTCCAAAAAATTTTGAAAATTTTTGATCTTGATTTTTGAAAATTCAAAAACCAGATAGAATCGACAATGCATCTTTCCTGAAGGAAGTCGCATGCCAAATTTGAACTTTTTATTTTCAAAAAAATAGCACCAAAAATGATTTCTCGTAGACATGAAAAAGTGAATTAGTAGAAATCATTTTTGGTACCTTTTCTTTGAAAATAAAATGTTCAAATTTGGTATGCGACTTTCTTGAAGGAATTGTCGATGCTATCTGGTTTTTGAATTTTCAAAAATCAAAAATTTTCAATTTTTTTTTTAATTTTTAAATTTTGATAGCGATGCCCTTACATTTTCTTTTTGGAAGAGTTTCTACTTGACGAAAAAAATAAAATTAAACCGATTCCCGTCAACCACTTTTTTAGTCGCATCAGAAACCCCTTAACCTTTTGACTCGCACATTTTAGAGTTTCTGTCACTACGTCGCCCTTTGTATATTTTTTCAAGTATATTGATGCTATAATTCAATAATTTTGTATTTTAGGGAACACTTCCCGTTCTACAAGCAAAACGATGACCGCTGGAAGAACTCTGTCCGCCATAACTTGTCCATAAACCCGCACTTTCGCAAAGGCAACAAGGCAGTGCACGGCGCGGGTCATCTGTGGACAATAGCCCAGAAAGATGACAAAAAATACTGGCAAATTGTAAGATTTTCTCATTTTCAATCATTATTTTTGTTGGAAAAATATTCACCCATCCTTGTCCTAGAAGAAACAAAGAATGCAACAGTTCTTACAAACAACATACAAAGAGAAAAAATCTTCAGAGCAAGATGCGTTTGATATCGAGCTTCAAGCGGCAACGGCCAGCATTTTGGACGAATCATTCACGGAACTGCAAGCGAACGTAAGATTCCAAAGAAATATTGATCATTTTTGTAAGAATAATAAAAAAATATTTTAGGACGATGGCAACGGAAAAGACCAGAACATTGAAGTGGAATTTATAAACATTATTGACGTGCAAAACGGTCTTGAAGGTAAGGAACATTTTCATGTTGATGTTTCGAAAATTTATCTTGCGAAAATTCTTCGATTCTGGGTTCCCCATAGTTCTAGGCCACATCAATTATTTTCAAAACGATTTGTTTGAATTACGGAGTTAACGATTATGGTGAACCCAGAGTGAACAATAATTATTATTATGAGTGATCCATTTCGATGAATGCTACTTCATTGATTGGGACACGCTTTAATTTGTACTAACATCACTCTGATTTTCACTTTATTGCATGCCTAAGTTTCACTAGGTAGGTTGTATGAGATACTAACTCCACGAAATAATAATCCTTCCCTTCAACTGTAGCGCATTTATTTAGCTCTAGCAGGTGACTTGATCATTAGTAAAGAGCACTGTTTGTCTACAAGCTCTGTTGTAATAGTAAAAAAAATGTATCTAACACTTTCGTCAAAAATTATTTACTTTGAACTTTTTTTGGAGGGCTGAAATTCTGTACACAAACGTTATTTTAATTAGCATAGGGTGTAGTAGACCGCTCCAGTCGGGCCATAACGGGTGCAAGACAGAGTCCGTGAAACCGTGCGCTTGTCGACCCAGTGCTTGGATGGGCCAACCATCAAGCATCCAGGCACCACTTTGCGGCTTGATGAGTTCGGTTGGTGGGGCACAATAAACTTATTAGTTTCAGTGCAGGGGCAACCCAACCCACAATAAGAATGAAATGTCTCGATAATCCGAACAGAAAGTTGTCAGACCATGTTCAGATCACGAAACGTCCGGATTATATAACTTAAAATGAAATAGGTCTCAGTGAACCATAATATATTACGATTAGACATTAAAATTGATAAGCAATGGTCCTTATTCAAAGTAGATAAGAAAATCTCAAATATAAGTAAAATAACGACAAACTTGCGTGAAGATAAGGCACGACCACGACCCTATCGCGTTATGTAAGATGCACAAGTGACAGGTAGTTCAGATCACAGAAAGGTGTTCGGATTATAGGGTAGGTATTTTGAGTTATGGAGGATCCGGATCATATCCATATCATCACATTCAAAAAGAATTAGGTACCTATACCTAATTAGCCGCTTTCGTTTTGCGCCAGGAGCTGCTCCGGGTTAGATCACTAGACAGAGAAAGTAGATACATACATCAATCACGGCCCAGCCGGATCTACTTTCTTTGTCTAGTGATCTACACTGAGCAGCTGCTGCCGGCACAACGAAGCGCCTCTGGCAAAACGAAAGCGCCTATTGTAAAGATATGGTACCACGCAATCGTTCGATCTTGAAAACGATTATCTTAGGTTTGGTTTACCACCAATAATAAATATTAACCATTTTAAATGCGCCTATACCTTAGAGGGGGACTGTGGGTAAAATTTTGTGTCAATTTTAAAATTTATATAGCTGCGGGATGGCTTTAGTTGATTTTCAGTCAAAATCGCATCAAAAAATTCCAAGCCGTTACGAAGTTATCGTAAATTTTGTGGGCTGATTATGACGTCATACTGCGCACCGGAAAGGACAGGTCGGCAGGCCAAGGCACCACGCCAACAATTACTAGACCTTTATGAAATGAAACAAGTTTACCAAACGGTAGACGCAGGTCATTTGACTTTAATTTCAAAGTACGGTGAACCAAATTTCAGTAGACATTTTTAAAAACATAATTAAAGTGCGACTCTATCTGTCAATGAAATAAAGCGGCAACATGACGAAATCGCGAAGTCGCACTTTAATTATGTTTTTAAAAATGTCTACTGAAATTTGGTTCACCGTACTTTGAAATTAAAGTAAAATGACCTGCGTCTACCGTTTGATAAACTTGTTTCATTTTATAAAGGTCTATTAATTGTTGGCGTGGTGCCTTGGCCTGCCGACCTGTCTTTTCCTAGTTCAGTCAACTAATGAATGAGCGATTTTCGGGACGGAGTAAGCGAACCTGAGCGACTGTTTTGCCATACTGCTGGCTGGGTCTGTGAAAAGAAAGAAAAACTCAGCACCATGCACTTCTCCATCAAAACAGGTTGACCTGACCTGAACAAAGCTTCAATATAGAGCAATCATTTGAGTAATTTGATACCTATTGAAAGAACGTATATACAACTTTTCAACCCTCTAGTATCTTCCCCAAAGTACTATTGACGATACAAAACTGAACAACATATAAATGACAGTTTATATTTTCGTCCTGAGATGAAGCTTCAGTGTTACCCAGATGCTGGAGAAGATCGTTGCTGGAGGACGATCCGTTAGCCTTACTGCAGGCACACTGAATTTTCCAGCATGCGAACTTTTACAGAAAATTTCAAAAAATCATCCATCTGTGACATCTGTTGTTCAGGTTTTTGGGTCGTTAATAGTAAGTATGATTGATTAAAGTGATAGAACATGATCACCCACCAGCAAACAGAGTTAAGCAAATGAACTGTAGTTCATTTTTTACATGCCGTTTCTCATTCCAGACTTTCTTTCTCCTCCAGTCTCCAAACAGGAAATAGCCCAGGAATGTGGCCTGGGCAGTGACTTTTTAATTACGGACCTGAACCCGACTGCGTTGGGTTTGAATTTGACAGACGGTGAAGTCATAAATGATGGCAACTTTTACGACGACATCTCATTTGAATATTACGAACTTGAAAAGGAACAGTAAGGTAGTACAAAGAGAAGTATCAAGAAATGGGAGAGTCAACTGGAAAAATGTACATATAATTAAAATGCATGCCTTAAATGAAAAAATTATAATTAAGTATCTAATAGTCCAGAAAACGAATCCGTTTATTTTTAGATTTTCCTGGACTATAAAAATGTTTCTTTAAGAATGTAATAAATAATTATTGTCAGAGTTCAAATTTCTGATGCGACCCTTCAGCATTTTATATCCGAATGTTATTTTTAATCATAATAATAATTGTAAAATGGGCTGTAGGAATATTTTTATACAGACACCTCTTAGAATTTGTAGCTTAAAATTATTAATTATTGTAAACGTTGTTGGTAAAATGCCAACTGCAACATCTTTATATATTATTTATTTCATTATCTAGTAGGATTTCCATTTGTAATAAATGCCATAAATTTTAATTGTATTTTGTATTGAAGTAAGTTCAACCCCAGTGTGATTCAGGTTGGCTGGGCTGGGAGTTCACATGACGCCTTTGGAAAGGAGAAATTTGGGAAATCACAGCTCACTCAAATCACACTAGGGTTGAACGTACTATACTTTGATTTGAATCAAGACAAATTATTTCGATTCAAGTTTTATTCCAATAAAAATTTCTACAACAGTAGTATAAACATAAAAAGTAAAAAATGGACGGAATAAGATTTTGATATTTTCACAATAAAATTAATTAGATCACTATAATAACTAAATTTATAATAAGAAATTAGAAGCTGCCTATTATAGGCGTTTCTCAAGTTATCCTCACTTTAATACTAGTGTCATCAAAAGGCATTTTGTGCAAATTTAAAAAATCACCGGTATTTTTTTTTCAACTTAAGTATTAACAAAATGGTTGGTTGTACTTTATAACACATACCTTAATAGTAAGAAACCTAAACTGACAAACATCATCACCGACGAAGAATTTTGTACAATGGCACTGTTACATCTGTGATCCAAAAAGCAGAAACACCAAGTGGTGGAGTCATAGTAATCTCTGTGGACATCAAGTTCTTTAATTGAGTTGTTAACGTAATGTCCCAATTTAACGTCAAGCGCAGCAGGCCTACAACCCTCGTAGTGATCAGCTGGGATATCTGTTCGAATTCCTTGTAAATAGCTGAGACAGTCCCTTGTGATCACAGTGTCGCCTAAAATGAAATCTTAAGAGTTTGCTAGTAAAAATGGCAAATCTAATACCATCTTTCTCTTCTATAATTTTAACACAAACATCGTCATCTTCAGGACACACTTTGGTCCAGTGCCACAACCAGTTAAAGGGCGTGCCGCAACCAGGTTGATTTGAGACACATTGATAGCACCAAAGTGAAAATACTGTAAAATGAGTAATATCTCAATCACCACGCCCATTTGTTGATTTTAACATTAATTAATACGTACCTTGACTAATTACCAATGAAAATATGAGAGATTTCAATAAAAGACTCATGGTTTTTGAGATGATAACACTTTAAAAAGATGAAGAATTGAACAAAATACTTATTTTTCAGTCATGAAGGCACTAAGGCACTGTGTGTCAACAATAAACATAACCAAACCACTTAATTTGCTGTCACTGTCAACATGACAGCCAGTGGTACCACATTTCTAGGCCCCAAACAAAGCAGCGCAAAAAGCACTAAAGAAGCGCGACAATTTGAAATAAAGTGAGGTTATGTTAACTGAAAATGAACGAGGAGAACTTGAAAGGTTCAGATTTTCTGAACAATTATCAGAAAGTCTTGTTTGCGGACCGTGATGACACGCCCAAGAGCCGTGCTGATACGCAAAGAAAATGTTTGGCACAGATGTACAATTTTTCTTTGAGATGGTAAGTTTTCCAATAAAGGCCCCTTTGATCTGATGTTGTGTTCCATCAGCCTGGACGAACGAAGCACCTGCTCCTTGCTAGAAGAAAATTTAAAAAAATACTCAGAAACCGTAGATAAAGACGCAACTAATTTAGATTACGTTAAAAGTACATTATCCAAATACAATGTGAAAACACCAGTCCCACTCAAAAGCAACTTGTCCAACGTCAATCTCAAAGCTCTACTGAAACCGTATCCTTGTTTTGAAACCAACGATTATGCTTGCACACAAACTGAGAGAATCTCCGATGAAGATTTTCGCATTTTTGCTGGAGCTTTCGGTGACAGTGAAAAAAGCAAGGAAACCCAACAGAAAGAGCCTAGAATTGTCAAGGTTGAACAGAAAAAGTGGACCAAGAGTTTCGCTCCGAGAACATGGAGCAAACCTAAAGTTGTTGAAGAGGCACCAAAACCATCAAGTGAGTTTAAAACGGCAAATGAAGAACTTCGTGTACAAAATATGAAAAAGTATGGAAATAATGCTTCAAATCAAGACCGCTGCCTTCCAACAGCTGGGCGAAAACGTACACTAGGAATGAGAAGAAACGTGAACAGCAAGTTTGTTCCTCCTCTGATATCCAACAGGTAGGCTTTTCTAAAATTTCAATTCTTGATGGTTTATGGTTTATCAAAATTATTACTAGCAGTGAAGAAATGTCGGAAAAAAGTGAAGAATGGCCTGAGGATATGGATGAAAGGCTGAAAAATATCGATCCAAAAATGGTTGAATTGATCAAATCAGAAATCATGGATGTGGGACCGACTATTGAGTGGAAAGACATAGCTGGACTGGAATTCGCTAAAGCTGCCATCAAAGAAGCTGTAGTTTGGCCCATGCTAAGACCAGATATTTTCACAGGGTTGAGGAGACCACCCAAGGGGATTTTGCTGTTCGGTCCTCCAGGAACTGGGAAAACTCTAATCGGTATATTCAGGCTTATTGGTTTTTCTTTATTATTTCAGCTCAGGTTTCGCTCACTGTATTGACACTAGAAATAATATCTGAATTTTTAAAATCGAGCTGAATGCTGCCACACTGTGCTTTCAGGACAGGTGTTATTTTCCGAAAATTGTAGTCAGAAATTAGGAGGAATTCGTAGTCCCAAATTGAATAATTTTCGCTTCTTCCTTCATAGAAATGGTCATCATAGTAGTGGAGACAGAAACTGTTTACTGTCTTTTTGGTGGAAACACGGCTTAAGCGTAACGAACGAAAGAGTAACAAGAAATAAAAGAGTCATAGTAATATGGCCTCGAATATGGCCCTTTAAAATTTACGAACTTTGAAACTTGCTTGTAACCATCCTAAAAGCTAGCCAGGGCAGCTAGGTCATCTATATCTAGGCGATATAAAAAATCGTCCCGATTAAGGGGCCACGCGATAGTACCATGTCCGCCTCTTCCGCACTTGTAGCAAGTGGGGTCAGTACTTCCGTTATGTTATTCATGTACCAAGTCCGGCCTTTCGTTTTTCTTCTACTACGCCAACTTAAATTTGATTCAGCTGTTACCATCTTCACTGGTTATACCCATAATACTGCGTTTGTCCGTCCGAATTTCTTCCTTCTTGGTTTTTCGTTTTCCTTAAAGAGTTCTTCGTCTTCATGGTGGTTTCTGACGCCTGGAACATTCTCGAAGTACTCAGAAAAAAATTTAATTGAAAAAAATTATTTTCATCTTCCAGGTAAATGTGTGGCGTCCCAGAGCAAATCAACGTTCTTCAGTATTAGTGCATCTTCGCTGACTTCGAAATGGGTCGGGGATGGAGAAAAAATGGTCAGAGCGCTGTTCGCGGTGGCCACATGCCACCAGCCGGCTGTCATTTTCATAGACGAAATAGATTCGCTCCTGACTCAGAGAAGCGAGTCTGAACACGAAAGCTCTCGGAGAATCAAGACGGAGTTTTTGGTACAACTCGACGGCGCCACCACTGACGGCGAAGAGAGAATTCTCGTGATCGGCGCCACCAATCGCCCACAAGAACTGGACGAAGCCGCTAGAAGGCGGTTCGTTAAGCGGCTGTATATTCCGTTGCCTGAATATGAAGTGCGTAAAATTCTTCTAATTCTAAGTCGGGGTGGAGTACACTTAACGGCTACATTGTAAACACTTTTTACAACCACGAAACAAACTCTGTTGCATTCTATTCACGATGATTAGTCCCGACCGAAGGGGAAATTACGATCACACTTATAGGTTTCTTTGCAGTTGAATTATTGTTTACGTCGTACTACTCTTCTATGCGGTGCCCGTCTCAGGCCTACGCACAACATTGCGCAACATTGTTTTGTTGGTAAGTCATGAGTCACTGTACCTATCCTGTACCTGCTCTAATTTTACACTGAAGTGATGTAGGCAACCAACAATACAACGACATCCAGAAACTGAAACTCTGTGGCAAATACTTAATAGGTCATATGTCAAATTTTGACCAAATTGAGATTCTGGTTTCAAAAAATTCTAAATTTTGCATATTTTAATCCATTAAAATGGATTATACGGGGCGTATGTATACTTATGCGTGAAATATAAGAAAATGGGTCCTCAAAATCCAAGGTTTGCTGAGAATTCACGTTGAAGTACCTACACAAAAAAGGGCACAAGTCTACTTAAATTTGGAACAATAATTCTTTCAATTGGTAGAAAGAACATAAGTAGCCTTAAGCACAAAATTTGAAAAACTAGCTTCACTTGAAAGGGAATAAGTATGTAAACTTGGGTCATTTGTACCTTTTTTGTTGAAATGGCATATATTTACATATGTCCTTTTTACTGAAGAATCTGAGAAAATTAAGACTACATAAAGTCTATCTATTGAAGGCGTCCTCATCAATAAATAGACTCACGCCCTTTTTAGCGATACGACTGAGAAGTAAATATCTACTTGTACCTTTTTAACAGAATGCTAGTGCGTGAGAGGTTAAACTTGACCTTACTTTGCTCACTTCTGTGTCAACTTCGCCCGTTCGTCTCTGGTGTCAGGAACCTAGTTTATTAGTTTAGTACCTATCATTTTTGCTACATATAAAAATGCCGAAAACCAGGGGAGGATTCCGAAGACTTCCGTCAATCCATTGGAAGCAAATACGTTATGATTCGACGCATCATATCCCGTTGATACCATTTTGACACAAAAAGTGTCAATTACTGTTGAAGGAGGGTCGTGGTGGGGCGAAGCTCTGCTAGGTGGTCCATTTGGTTTTTCTGGCCATGTAGAACCGATCACAACAAGTTTGGTATCTTTTCCGACTAAATTCAATCTCCTGAACTCGAATCCGATCTTTAAATTTGGATGAAAACAAGTTTGAACAAGTTAACTTGAAAAAACTTGTTTTTTCTTTGACAATTTTGACGAATTTCTTTTTTACTGTTAGAGGTGTTCATCTTCAAAAAAATTTCAGGGGTCATTAGACTGAAGTGTATTCTTCACGAAAATCATCCACTCAATGTATAATTTTGTTTCTCGAGTTCAAAAATTGATTTGAACCTGAGCCGGCTCGGCGCGTTGTCTACTACTGACCAGAACACTACAGCATGCACCTTGAAATGAAAATAGCTCAAACTTTTGAAAAGATAACAACTTATCTTTGAAAATTTGATTATCTGTGCAGAATTGAATACCCTATAACATAAACAAAACCGTCATGAATCGCACTGCAGGGTTTTGAGTTATTTGAGGGGAGAGGTAACAGTTCATAGAGCACGAATCTTGAGAAAATGTAATCCCTCTTCTCGAATAACTCAAAATCCTGCAGTGCGATTCATCGCGATTTTGTTTATGTTATAGCGAATTCAATTCTGCACATATAATCAAATTTTCAAAGATGAGTTGTCATCTCTTCAAAAGTTTGAGCTATTTTCATTGAAAGGTGCATGCTCTAGTGTTCTGGTCAGTAGTAGACGACGCGCCGAGCCGGCTCAGGTTCAAATCGATTTTTTGAACTCGAGAATCAAAATTATACATTGAGTGGATGATTTTCGTGAAGAATACACTTCAATCCAATGACTCCTGAAAGTTTTCGGAAGATGAATACCTCTAACAGTGAAAAAAAATTCTTCAAAATTGTCGAAGAAAAAACAAGTTTTTTCAAGTTAACTTGTTCAAACTTGTTTTCATCCAAATTTACACATCGGATTCGAGTTCAGGAGATTGAATTTAGTCGGAGAAGATACCAAACTTGTCGTGATCGGTTCTACATGGCCAGAAAAACAAAATGGACCACCTAGCAGAGCTTCGCCCCCCCACGACCCCCCTTCAACAGTAATCGACACTTTTTGTGCCAAAATGGTATCAACGGGATATGATGCGTCGAATCATAACGTATTTGCTTCTAATTGATTGACAGGCTTCATCCCCTCCATTTTAAGTTATAATTTTTTACCCCCCCTCCAATAACTCAAAACCCCCGGATGCGATTTTTGGCGATTTTGGATATGTTGTAGAGCACTCAATTCTGAACAGAATATCAAATTTTCACGACGTCCATATTTATTCCGAGGTTGAAATCTATCTTTCTTGTACTAGAAAGTTTTCAAAACTAAAGACATATTTTCTTGAAACGTCAAAAACGGACTTATGACCTTTCAAGTATTTGCCACAGAACTGTTCTTTGGATGCGTTGTTCCTTCTTTATTTTTTTTTTGCAAGAATTTCTGGATAATCCCCAAATTTTATTTTGGATCCTCATTCCACACGCCATTCTGAGTGATTTGCTTATTTTTTCGTTTCGATTTGCGTGTGGCCGTTAAGTGTCATGGACCCAAAAGTCGTAATAAGTTGTGAATTCTTTAGTTCAGATTTTTGATATTATTCATTTCGATTTTTATTCCGTTGCAAGGCCAGACTTCAGCTAGTCACACGTCTCGTTTCAAATGAAAAACACGAGCTCGATGAACGACATTTTGAAGAAATCGCCCAATTATCCAATGGATACTCAGGAGCGGACATCCGGAGTCTTTGCTCGGAAGCATCACTTGGTCCTATACGTTCGATTGACATAAGCATGATTGAAACAATTAATGCTGCAGAGGTAACATAATCTGTATAATCAATGGCTTGATTATTGTTGAACACGTCTCAGGGCGATCCAATTCTAACTTGTGATTGAATACAAACTTCCTCGAGTTGGTGTACCTCTGAATACTTCTGAATGCGGTGGTTGTGGTGTGTAAGAACAGTTGGAGCTCAGGCTCCAAGCTGAACTCAGCCACAAATAAAGGCATATATTATTATCATTATTAATGTGCGAGGTGGAGGCACATCTCTACAATACAGTCGCATGCCAACTTTAGGACGTTAGTATTTGATTTCACCATACCTTAATAGATTTATGAGATTTCAGGTAAGGCCACTTTCAATGGAAGATTTCCAGAAAGCCTTCACCCGTGTCAGGTCAAGCGTTTCACCCAAAGATTTGGATCAGTACACCGTGTGGGACAACACTTATGGTTCAGGATTGTAGCTTTTCCCCACAAATACAAAGACAAATCAGTAAGACTTTTATTTTTTATACTAATGAACAGGGTGACAAAATACAGTTTAAATTACTTTGGAGCTTTTGCCTTCTTTGATGGCTTCAGGGTGAAATAAGCAATGAGAACGCCGATGCCCGCGTAAGTAGCTAAGGCAACCTGAAGAAACCCAAGAATTTAATTGAAAAAAAAAAGCAATTACATAATGGAAATTAATCTTACATTGGCCCTGCCTCTCATGGTGACACCATTGAATACTTTGCTAAGCCCTGTAAGCTTCGCTGCTTCGGCTGCGTCTTCACCTCCGGCCATTTTTACCTAAAAGGGTATAAATTTTATTTATTCTTAAAAAGTGTAAGAACTGTAAAACTGAACTTACTGTGTTCTAGAAAAAATACGTAGTCTGAACGCAGTAACCTCTGAATGTATGTATGAAACAAGAGAGAAGCTCGAAACGCTGCACCTACGTTGCGCATTGGCTTGCCTGACATGGGCATGTTTTGTGAAAGAGAAAAAGAGATAGCAAATGCGAGTCATGTGTATTATTGAGCCGGCAGTTACATAAGGATAAGTCTGACAGTTTGGTTTTGACAGAGGGATCTGTGGCAGAGGGGATTCTGGAGGGATTTTTGAATCAGGATAGAAATTCTTGCTCCTTCAATAGTGACGGTCATTCTTGGTTTTTGAAGAATTTTCGGTATACAATGTACAGAAATATCCCGGCGAAGGTCGCTTTTGATACCTAGAAAATTATGAAAGTACAAGAAATAAAATATGACTTTTTCTTACATTTGCTCTTCCTCTAATTGTACTGTTATTGAAATACCTTGAAAGGCCTTTCAATTTGGGATCATCGTGGGGTTCGAAATCACTTGCCATTTTAACACCTTGGCATTTCGCATCAAATGAACGTCAAATCAAAATTTCAGGTAGCTTGATTTGAATTTTCTGACCCCTGTTTCTGACAGTATATGATTCCAGTTTTGAGGCAGCTTGATTTGTGCATTGTGCACCAATTTCAAGTATGGAGGACGTGGAGGACGAAGGTATCAAAATAAAAACTAGAAGTTAGCTTTTTATTATATACGCCTAAATTGATGAATCAAAGGCATCATTTTTGAGAGAAAAGCTACAAAATAAATTTGCGGCTACTAAACTACAAAGTCCTACTTAAAATTAATAAGGAGGGACAATCATATTTCAAAATTAAACGTTTGAAAAACAATAACAATAAAACATTCATGGTGCTATAAATAAGTGATTATATATATATATATATACATAACACGGTATACGTAGCAAAACAGTGTAAAAATTTAATTTATTTTAAATTGACGCGATCCTCACACATAGCCTAAATCAGTCATTGTAAAATAAATAATATCGATGGAATGTGTCAAAATATGAAAATCTTCCATTATCATACAAAATTACCTTTTTTTATACAGAGTTGTTCAATAAACTGGAGCTATTTGACACAAAAATAGTTGGGTACTATTTCCTCTGAGAACAAACCTGTACTTTTATAGTTTCTGCAAGCTCAAGGTTTTACATCGGATAATTGAAATATAATTATATTTAGAACACTTGAAGCCAAGAACTATTTTGAAAATTACTGATAAAAAAAATTGTCAAAAAATATTCGCAAAAAGAAATAGGTAGACTATAAAATTTTAAAACATTAGAGCAATTAATTTTTACACAGAATAATAATTGGTTTTAGATCTTGATAAATTGTGGACGGGAGTAAGTGAGATGACATTTTCAACCGCTGCTATCCATCTCTGGATCACTATCCGCGTCAGAACTGGAACTGACCGCCAGGTCTCCCGCCATTGCGACCCTTGCATATTCGTCTTTGTCAATGGATTTGCAAAAGTGTATGGCATACTTCAGCTTCTGTTGCAAAACCGGCTGGAAATTACAGGAAAAGATCATGATACCGTTCAACACATGCTGAGAATTTTAAACTTACCTTACAAGAGTAGCGAGGCATTTTAAGTAAGAAAAAGCAAGTGTAGCTTTCGGGTAAGAAATGATCAGGTGGATTATATTTGTCCAATACTTGTATAACGAAATCTCTACCGCGAAAATCGGCTATGGTACGCGGTAGTCTAGTTCGGCCCCATACGAATCGCAAAAACAATGATCGTTCCTGATTGGTGAATTCTTCCATCACTTCCCAGAACCACTGGATCAACGGTGCACTGCTGTCAACACCTGAAAATCGAGATCATAATAATATAATATACTATTTTATTTAGTTTTTCTCAATAATCGCCCAGAAATTGGAAATTCTGACTGCTAAAAATAGAAAAGTTTGACAGGTGGTGACAATTTTGAACTGACGTTCACCTACCTTCAAATGACAATGATTGTTTCTATTGGTTAAAAACCAGTTTAATAATATGCTCCATTAGAGCACTGTTTTTGATGTAATAATGAATCCATTAGTAACGCAAAGTAGATGAACGCAACTTTTTCATATCACTCAATCTCAAACTCATTTCTTCCTCTGATACCTACGTAATGTACGATATCCCTCTAATTTTTATCTAGCAAGGTAGTCGTTGACAGATACATCTAATAGCTGTATTACACTACACAATTTCTTGTACAATTTCTTGGACCAACTGCCAAAATAGTGTCAAAAAACAATGAACTTGATTGTTGATTTGACAGATTGTACAAGAAATTGTGTAGTGTAATACAGCTATAAACGGCATTATGAGAGTTAACTCACCTTTGTAATTGGCGACAGATTTCAATAATGTCAAAGGTATATCTGGCGATCCACAAACCATTGTTTCCAGCTCATATCCGCTGAAGAGTGATAGCAGTGGAACTGGAACCACTCGCGACATGCCGTCTCGCACAGCAGTGATTTGTTCATCGAATTCGTGTAATCTACGAAAAGAAATCTTGAAAACCTTTCCTTCCTCTTGTAAATTTCTTCTCACCTAAAGTTCAAAGCCAGTCTTACGTATTCCAGTCTATTCTCGTATGTTATTCTCTTATATTTAGTGCTTAGCGGCAAATCGGTGCCGTACGACGACGGTGTGGAGAATGGCATCTCCAGATTCTGAAACAGGGGTTCTTCGGGGCCCATGTCGCGGATGCACAGCAGTCCAGGCACATAGTCTCGATCGATTTCTGTCAAATCAGCCGGGGTCAGCTCGATTCCGGCTAGCTGTTTCCACACGGGCTCGGCCAGATTCAGACTCAGCGGCGACCCGGTTCGAATGGCGATTCCCATTAGAACGCCCAGAAACCGAAACATGTTCAAATGCAAACAGCTTTTGGCCGTGGGGTTCAAAATGAAGCAATCTCTGTTCGGACCGGCCTCGTCGCGTCCGTTGGGCGTCGGAATGAGCAGGGGCAGCGAACCGTTCTGGAGTTCGTCGCACATTTCGGCTATGCTTTCGCTGTAGCCGCCTCCACAATCGTCGACGCTCTCACCGACAAACTCGACTTTCCACACGCGGTGCGGTAAAGCCAGCGTTTCCGATGTGAGAAGAGGTAATTTGGCGACCATCTGGCCGAAAACCGACTTCATACCGTCGACTCCCGCGAAGCCACCTCTGGATCGCGATCTTTTGACCTGTATCCTGTTCAGTTCAATGACGGGGCCGTGGTGCTTGTCTCTGACCATGGTGGCCTGCACGACTTTTCTAAACGTCGCTTCTTTGATGGTGTAAATGAGGATGCTTCTCAACTCGTGCAGAGAATCTGAACCCGTTATTGGGAACATGGTAATGCAAGGGCATATTAATTCAGCAAAATGGTACAAAAGGACTAGACGTCTGTGGAGGACAACCGGTGGAATGTCTTGTAGCAGATCGTATTCTAATGGAGCGAGGCTCGGTAAGCGCGTGCACATGGATCCGGCATTGCTAGTCGACCACGCCAACGTGTGTGCCGAACCGCAAGCCACGTTTGTAATTTTTTTATTCTGTGAAAAATAAAACGGATCAAGACCTAATCGTGACAACTTCGCTTTTGGTTTTTCGGAGATAAAATAAAGGGAAGATTCGGTATAAATACCTACCTGAAGTGCAAGGACCAGTCGAGGTCTTTGAATGGCGTTAGTGGTGTCATCTCCCAGTTGACCTTCATCGTTGTCGCCCCATGTGAAGACCTCGCCTTCATCAGAGCAAGCCACGCAATGTAGAGATCCAGTAGCTATGCTGATTATCTTTTTACCCTGTAAAGCTGCTACTTTTTTCGGTCTACGAACGTGGTCGCCTGTGCCATGACCTAAGCGATGGTAGTCACCTTTTCCCCTGCAAAACGAAATTCTGTCAACTTGTAGAAATCGCCATTTTTGCATCTAAACTACGCAACATTAATAACGTCGCATCTCAAAATTTTGAGATGATTTAAGATGTGATTTAAGGTCAGTGCTGGTTGAATGACCACGGAAAATCCATACAAGCTGTTGTGGTCTGGACATTTTCTCATAAGCTTACGTGAAACTTGTGTTTTCTGTGGTCACTAAGCCAATATTCACCAGAGAAAATATCTCAATTAGTTGACAATGAATTAATTCGCTGGTGGAACTGGCTATCAGAGATGTATGAAAATGGTTCGCGAGAAAGTTATAGGGAATTCAATGATCTACCAAAAAGTCCCCAAGACATGTTGTTTAGCCTTTGATCGCGGTCAAAGTTGCGCGCCGGTCCAGTAATCGCGGTCCCATTGAATGCGCGAGAACAAGTGATATCCAAAAATTGTAAGCGACAAAGTTGAAGAGAATTGAATATTCTACTAAAAAATCCTCGAGGTTAATTACTAGCTTTTCTAGCAGAGGAGAGCTAAACCAGGCATTGACAAGAACAATAACAAATGTATTGAAATGGATACACGGAACTGTAAACCCGTAGGGTAAATTAACTTATATACTACTACTACTACTACTACTACTAGCTTTTCTAGTTTAGCCGTGACCCGTAGAGTACGTTCAATGTTGTGCGACGATCCATTTGATGAAATGGTTCTTTGGGAAAACACGCAAAAATCCTAGACTTGATGAAAAAATACGACGATGTGGAGGATGAAAAACTGAATCTAAAAAAAAACCGAAGTTACATTTCACACCGTCCCGCGAAACCTGGGGAAAAAAATTAGCCATTCGAAAAATGGAAATTTTCGCTGCAAGCTTTCCCAATGAATGTTTAAATAAACGTAAACATTTTCGAAAGCCTTTCTTAACCAATCTGTAGAGCATTAAAAATGATCTATTAATCAAAAAGTCCACGAGGTCATAATTATGTCCATCTTTTTTGATTTAGCTGCAAAGCGCTGTCAAACTAGGGCGACATATCTCGTGTACAGCTCCGGCAGACCTGCAGGGCGCGCTGCGACGTTCCGATGATTAATTGTCGCTCAACTTTGACAGCACTTAGCGGTTAAATCATGGAGGATAGATAGAAGGCGGCTGGTTAAAATTTATTCGTAACAGACGTAAAATTACAGCACGTACCATGTATAAACGCTGCCAGAACGGGTCAACGCCACCGAAAACTGTGATCCGCATTCCACCTTGACCACACCCAGTCCAGCCAGGCTCTCTATTCTTTTCGGGATTTTACAACCATCCGAACCTCCACGCCCTAAAAATCTTCGTCAGCCCGAAAACAAACTGAAATTGGAGAAACGACTTACCCAGCTTACCGTAGTCGCCGTCACCCCAAGACCACACATTATCGTCCTCGGTTATGCACAAAGTTTGCGCGTCACCCGAACCGCAAGCCACGTCGACGACTTTGTAGCTCGCCAATTCATCCACCATCCTCGGCCTGAGTTGATCCTCACTGTCGCCGTGTCCCAACCTGCCGTATCTCCCTTTGCCCCAAGTGAAAAGCTGACCTTGACTCGTGATGGCGGCCGAATGTGCTCCGCCACAAGCAATATCGACAATTTCGTAACCCTGAAGCGCTTCTATCAGCTTGGGTGTTTCACAAGGAAGCCTATCTCCATGTCCCAACTTGCCGTCGTCTCCTTCGCCCCAAGAATAAACGTCGTTGTCCGTGGACAAAGCCAGACAGTGCTTACCGCCGGAGTTGACCGCAATTTTCTTGATAAAAACGTGCTGGATGGATTCAAGTAAAGTCGGAACCAGAACTGAATCAGTTCCGCCGATTCCCAATCGTCCTCCAGCTCCGTATCCCGTCGCGTAGACTTTTCCGTCTGCCGTCACGCCAAACAGGGTTTGCTCTCCGCCTAGAAGCTGAACCGGCCTCAACGTCGACAAAGCCTCACAAGCCGTGGGCAATTTTACTTTGGCGCCCTCTATGCCGCCCAGCTGCCCGCGATGATTATGACCCCAACCGTAAATGGTCCCGGAACCGCCCCAAGAGAGCGTCCAGTCTTCGGGCCGTCTGTTCAACCAAATCAAAAGCTGTTCGTCGTGTTCCTTTTTGAAAATGCTGTGCTTTTCGTGGTCCCAACATTCTTCCTGGTTGGAATCCGATAGCTTTTTACGCACTTCCGTGCAGAAGTTCGCGGGCAGCGGGGTGCGGTGGATCAGAGATTTCGCCACCCTGGCAGCGTTGCAGTACTTCCTGAACCAAGACCACTTGTGGCTGTCTGCGATGCCAGACATTTTGTCCAGCTCCAAGTCGTTGGCCAAAGCCACCAAGACTTTAAAGAAATCCGAATGCATGAGGTGCAGTCCGGATCTCACGGAAGTGTCTTCGTATTCGTACTGTCTCAGTAATGCTTGGGGCAGTTCTTCCAGCAAACTTCCCAAGGCGCTGTCCGGGGCTTTGAGCTGTTGCAACTGAAGGGTGACTTCTTCAGATTTCGCATCTTCACTGACTAAAAGCCTGTGAAGCTTTTGTAATGCCCACATGCGTTGTGTAGCAGCTGAAAATAAATTTTACGAAAATTAAACCTCTACCAGTTATCAGACAGTCATAAGTCATATCTTGTAAATGCTTCTGTCTTTTATAGATATTCATGATAGATAGATAGATAGATAAGATGTTTCGCACTGTCTCATGGCGTGCCTTCCTTCAAAAGGTGATGAGCGATTTTTGAAACACCTACTGTTCAGTTTCGTTGTAACTTGTAATAATGTAAAGTCAATAATTGATGTAAGCAAGGATAGTGTGGCGCCCTCTAACCAGTGGCGCTACAAGTTGCACCTTTTTCATGAATTCAACATGTGTGAAGCATCCGTCAACCAGGAAGAGCCATCCGTCCACTTCGCTCCATCTTTGAACTGGGTAAATTTGTAGACCAATGGGGTGTTATTTTGATTTGCTATGATCCTAGCCCCAGTCACATATTCCTACTTATTGAAGAAAGTTATAAAAGGTATAGAATTACTTACATAGGAAACTCAGTTGTGAACACGCAGCAAGTGCTGCAGATAAGCGGCACATGAGGGCCGCGTCCGAAGTAGGGTACAGCCGGGGGTCTAACAGGTGGATGACCATATCCATGGACGGTTGACTGAGAACGGCTCGATCCGAACCGATTTCGTTGGTGCTGTGATTGGATATGACCGGGTACACCGTGAACCGCCATCCCCACCCGTTAACCGAACTGTCACTTGTGAAAGTCCATCTCAGTTCATCACCTGAAAATTAGGTGAAAAAGTAAGAACGATGGGACGCACATTAAAAGAGAATAGGCAAATACAGAAAGAGATAGTCAAGAGTTGATACAAAACGCCGTGGTAATCCGACCCGTACCGACTGAATCTAGTCTGGTCAGTTGAAGTTGTATTATGTGCATTACACGAATGGCGACTACCAGCAGTTGTTCTGTTGGCTGCCGTTATCATTTCCAGTAAAAAAAAGTTCTCAGTTGTTAGGAATTCCCAGTTCAGAACTGGCGGATCAATCTTTCAACTCTCCCAGAAAGAAGCAGTGATAACGGGAAAAGTATACAGAGATGAGATCAATAAAAACCGTGATGGCAAAATTAGGGAGAATATGATGACAAGATTATAGAGAAAGGAAGATTTCGCACCTGGAATCCTCAGTTCGGCAGACCAATCGCTCCATTCCCTGCCAGATCTCGTGGCGACCATTCGACCTGTTCCATCAGTGATCTGAAGCGGATCGTGCCTCCGTTCAGTAGAACACCTCCGGTCGAATTCCACTCTTAGGGCATCTGCCCCGAGTAACCTCACGTGACCCCTCAAGGTTACATCGTCGATGTACGGATGACTCGATTCTTGCACGACCGGATGTGGAGTGCTACTGAACGACTGCGAACTAGTGGAAATGTCCTCCAGTTCAGTGACGCACAGTTCCAACAACATCGCCCCGATGCTCTTGTTGGAACTTCCCAAAGCTACAAATATATCACGTCGAAGTCGCACGCATCATAACAGCATACCGTCAACTTACTTATCAGTACGGTGGATAAGATATCTTTGGCTTGGTCGTCTTCGATCCTATCGACCACGGCGAGTTTGAGTAAGTCGACCAAAAATCGTGCGTCGGTTTCAGTCAGTAAAGACGTAAACTCGTCCAAACCTGCGAGGCCGCTGTCGCCGACAACTTCTGCGTGTGACGTCAGCGTGGCGGCAATCACGGACATGGCGCTGGTCGACATTCGGGAATGTTTCGAGGACATCGAAGCGGAACAACTGCTGGCCGTCATCGACTGCAGGAGGGCCACGGGATTCTCTTCGGTTTCCGGTGTAGTTTGGTGACTCTGAAATTTTTGATTCGTGAGAAAAACTTCACAGAACAAAACTTGTGATTCGGCGTACTGCTAACGCTGCAATTTCTGCGAGAGGGCCCGACATGTCCGCAGCACTGAACGAAACGTCTCCTTCTTTGTTCATCAGCGAACCTCCGCAAGCTAGCGACCTTTCGTAAGGCGAATCGGGAGTTCCCATTTGCTGAAATTTGAAATGATTGGTGAAAACTGAAAATCCGTGCTTTGGCGTACTCAAAACATCTGAACACGAGGTTTTACAGCCCATGTATTATTTGCAATAGCCATATGTGCTTCGTTGTTATTTTTATAGTATTTGCAAGTTTATTTGACAATATGAATTTCGCTAAAGATTTTTCAAATAAGAAAACCTTTTAGTGAGGTTTTTTTGTGTAATTTTTTTGGGACCCGTGTGCAACTTGAAGGTAACTCAAAACCAATTACAATTTCATTTTTAATAATTAGTGGTGTTACAAATATAATCGTGATTGGTGGAAATTCCTTGGCCTACTGATTAAATGAATTAAAATTGTTAACCATACAACAACCCATCAAGGGTTATCGACTTGCTTCTATGCCTATCCATATTTAACAAGGTCCCTACAGTTTTGAGTGGATTCCGAACCACGAGTGAATAGCAACAGTCATCACTATTCCAGTGGAAGCTTTCGAGGGCCGAAGTACTCGAAAGGTGTGCCCCAAACCTTTCTGAGGAGAAACTTGGTGCCGGTGTCCCGCCTACGAGTGAGCCCCACCAAAGCGTCACGTGGTTGGATTAAAAATCGCGTATCAACTGATCTCGTATGATCATTTTTGTGGAACCCACGGTTACTCTTGCAAGATTTTGATTGGAAATCTTATTTTCGAGATATTTTCGAATAGGATTTGTGCCAATTTCACTGAGATGGGGTTCGTTTATGCATGCCCTATCTTCAAGTTGCACACGGGATATCGTAAGCAAACCCACTATATCACTTTTTTTAAGCTTTTAGAACTGCACTGAAGCTCGAAGCTCTAGAAATGATGAAAATCGTAGTATGCCCCTGATCAAATGCTTCAAATACCCTGCGTAATGTCTAAGTCACCTTAGTGTTTTTCATGTTTGTGTGACTACACAAAGCTTTGACTATCGCCTGGCGCAACTGTTGTATGTGCATTGCATTTAGGACGTGTTGAAGGGCCTGTTGTTTCGCTGTGTTGCTTTCCAAAGACATAACGATGCTACTCAATGTGGGCGCAGACTTGGAAATTTGCCGGTTCACTGGCTTTTCGTGATCATAAAATCGAAGAAGTGACGATCCGAGAGGATCTTTCGCCACTGGAAATATGACGGGTTCGACTTTGGAAACAACGCGCGTGTCTTGGAAGATCCAGGCTATCGAATGCGAGCTCCCACACGCCACCCTGTTGAGCTGCACGTCCTCCAGGCCGTGCACCACAGCCGGCTTCCTGTTGACCAAAGTGGTGCCGTTTCCTTGCTGACCGTGGTCGTTGTCGCCCCACGCGTACACCTGTCCCTGGTCAGTGACAGCCAAACAATGCAGAGCTCCAACGGCCACGTGGACTACTTTCTTGTCTTTGAGGATTTCGATGGCGGTGGGCTTGCGCACGTGCTGGTCCGTGCCATGTCCTAAGCGGAAGTAGTCGCCCTTGCCCCACGTCCAGACTTCTCCGGTTCTCGTGAGGGCCAACGAAAATTGGGCTCCGCATTCGATCTGCACGACGTCGAGGGAGTTCAGGCGTTCGATGTTGTGCGGTATGCTGCAGCCTTCTGAACCGCCGCGGCCCAGCTTTCCAAAATCGCCATCTCCCCAGGAAAACACAAGACCTTCATCGGTCAGGGCCAGAGTTTGGGCATCCCGGCTACCACATGCCACTTGGACCACCCTGTGACCTTGTAAGGCTTCGACCTACAAAAAAAGCGTCACTTTGCTTTTCTAGTCGTCAATGTATTGGACTGGCATAGCATGGCGCTAAAAGATCCCAACAAAAATTGCTAATGGACTTTTTTAATATTTTTTCTACATTGTACTGATCGGGCGGAAGTACAGTTGGGAGCGAAATAATTCATACGGCTTTGCTAGGAAGTCGGCTGGTTTTCAGAAATGTTAGATGCTTGGGTAGTTCTTGAATGTCAGTTTTGATTAGATCAGTTTTATTAGAGAATGATCAGAATCAAAACTGACTTTCAAGAACGATCCAAGCAGCTAACATTTCTGAAAACCAGCCGACTTCCTAGCAGAGCCGTATGAATTATTTAGCTCCCAACTGTACATGAATATATGACCGGTCAATACCGTAGAAAATAATGCCAAGTGACCAAATATGTTTAAATCTTCATTCCTGCTAGAGTCTAAAAAAACAATAGACTCATTACTTTTTTCTTTCCTCCATATTGGTTTACTTATTTGTACTCAGTAACCTAATAATGTCAAAATCTTAAAACTAAGATCCAGTAGGGGATTTGCCGGGGATATTTTTGGCTGGGACCATTCGGCGTCCGACCATTACAACTTGCCAGTTTAGGTTTGAGCTGTGTGACGCTATCGCCGTGTCCCAATCGTCCGTACTCTCCCAATCCCCACGTGTACAATTCACCGCTACTGGCGATGGCAGCCGAGTGTGAGCTGCCGCAGGCAATGTCCCTGATTTTCTTGCTCCTCAGCGACTCAATCATCCGAGGCTTGTCCAAATTCAACCGATTCCCATGACCTAGTTTACCATCATCGCCTTCACCCCATGAAAACACTTTCCCGTCAAGAGTCAACGCCATGGCATGTTTTCCGCCAGAATGCACCGCCACTTTTTTGACAACATACTGTCGCAAGAACGGGACCGGACGAGGATATGGCACGTTGTTACTGTGGCCGAGGCCCAGACGACCGTTGGTGCCTTCACCGCAAGCGTAGAGCTAGAAAAAGATTTAAAATCATTCAATTTCTTTCACGTTCCAATCGCCCTTTACTTTTCCATCATGGGAAACGATGAACAATGACTTGGAACCTCCGGTGATGTGGATGGGCCACAACTGGCTTAAAAACTCCGACTGGACTGGCAGTTTAATTTTGGAACCCTTCAGCCCACCGAGTTGGTCTTTGTCGTTCAAGCCCCAAACGTACACGCGGCTACCGCAAGTCGCAGCGGTACCATCTCCGCCTCCATCTTGCCCTACGGAAAATGAGAATAAAACCAACGGTTTGAGCCGAGAATACTGTAAGCAACTTACCAACAGTAGCGTAAGGTGGCAACGGCGTGTGATCCTGAGTCAGATCCCAATCGTTGGCGAGAAACGAGGCCGAAGTCTTCATTTCACCATAACATTGTTTTTTCATGCCAACTATCGACATGCCATGAATTTTACAATCGATACCATTATTTCGACACTTCATTACGTTTATTTCGATCACGGGATAGTGCTGTAATTTTATTGTTGTAGTCTGTGGCATTACAATTAAAAAAAACTTGCCTTTTCAAGATTCGAAAGCAAAATAACGGACGTCTCATGTGCCTGAACATGAACCATGTTCAATTCGGTTAAGGCATTGAGGGATGAGCCACCATTAACCATAATAACAGAGGGCATGTAACTGTTGTCGGTGGGATCGACGCCCATTCTCAAGCTTTTTACAATCACATCGGGGTAGATTTCCAGCCGAATCCAATGCTGCAATTGTATATAACAAGATTTAAAATCGACAAAAATGAAGCTTCAAGATACGATTGCTCAAATGGCAAAGAAATGAGACGCGTACACATTCAATATTCTACAATAACACACAAAAAACTTTACTAAACAAACAGTAAACGAAGCGGTACTTACTTTTCCTTGACTTCCACAACTTTGCCACACTGAACCTGGTATTTCAAACCTGGCTGCGTACTTGGACGAAACTGTGACGTTTCTCACGCACCTCGACCAATCGCTTATCAATTCACCTTCGCCGAAACCGTCATATCGGCAATACTTCCCGGATTTTCCAGCGTGTACTTCTGTAGAGCCTGTAGTGCAACATAAGTTGTTATTAAAATTGAAAACAATGAGGCAATGAACAACATATGAATGGAAAACATTGTTGCGGGTAGAAGAAAACCAAGGCGAGTTAAAATGGTAACGACCCATGATACCTAGCAAAAGGCGAAATGAATAACAAAATAGTAAATACAAAAATGTAAAACACCTCGCAAAAGATCTCTGTAGAGCATAAAACTTGAATAAAAACTTGAACCTGAAAAATGGAAGAAATATTCAAGCTCGAAGTCAAACATAGTCTGAAGAAGCCATAGAATAATCACTAGCCAACAGTGTTTTTCACGAAGAAATTTGAATTCACCGTTCCGTATTGCCACTAGCTCAAGACATGGTCTAACCATTTGCGAACCACACAAATGCGCTAGCGGCTAAAGTGTCGACATTTTTGGCCATCACGGCCTGTCATGCCGCAAAAGCGTAAGAAAGTGGTCTCGACACGGAGCCTTGAAGCTGAGCTCTGGCTACAGCGGAACTGCCGTCGATCTTGGAGCCTCCCGGATGTTTCAGAAGCGATGGAAAGAGAGCCGACAGGATTAATTCCTTGGAAAATGGGAAAGGTACTTCTCTGCCTAGCAAATCTTCTAAGCAAATCCACCAACTACTTCATTCAGCGTGTAAGCATAAGTATGGCAATCCAAAGAGGCAATGTCGCATCTGTTTTGGCAACCATCCCGCCAACAAGAAGTTGTGATGATTTTTTTTATCTTTTATAGCTTGTAGAAATTTTAAAATTTATTACGAGTATATAAATAATAAGTATGTATTTATGTCATCTGTGGTATTTATCATGTTTGGAAAAATAAACAATACAGGAGTTTGTTGCTGTTGCCGTTGTGTTTCTGGCGACACATGACTTATCCAGCAAAGCCGACATGCGCGGGTGCGGGTATTTTGTGCGGTGATCTCAATGGCTGTCGCATGACGGCTAGCGCAATCAGACCACACTGAGTGCCTCTAACTTGTCGATGTAGTCATTCCGTTGGTGAAATTGGACTAACAACTTGATTTGTTGCCTCATCGTGAGAAGAAAGGAAGAGAAATAATGAATGAGGTTGGGTACATACCTGGTTCGTTGATGCGATTAAATGAATGCTTATGGACTTTCTTGGTGTAAAAGCAGCTTTCGCAGTAGTCGAAGCTGTCGCAAATTTTGCACTTGAAGCGTGGTCCGGCAATGGGCGTGACGCAACAACCATCGCAGGCTACTCCTTCGTGATGAGATTCGACTATTTCGATTTCAGATACCAGGCCGTACCAGTTTTGCTGCTTGGGGAAGTCTATGTTGACGCTTTGGCCATTGGGGGAAATGGCTAAAGCAAAAATAAAACGATGCGTTCGGCAAAAGCGATAGAGCATTGAATATGATTGCTGAAAAATGGTGGTTCCAGGAGATTTTTGGAGTGCAGACAATTCGGGAAGGAGGTTTGCACAAAATTTGATGCTTTTCGACTGCGCGAATCAAGTCTAGCTAGAATCAGAAGCTCGCTAGCTAGATCATGGTTAAAGCAGCCAAGCCAAGGGCGCAGTGAGGTTAAGCAAGTTGACGAAACAGCTGATGGTGGACGGAGTGGCCATTGGAATCTTACTTATGATAGTGTTATTTATTTTGAAGTGTCGTTTGCATGTTGGGATTGAATTGGTAATGATAAGCATGTACTTACTGCTTATACTACTGTATTAGATATTGTCGGAAACGACATAACGGTACACCCGGTATGCCTAGATCGAGGCCTAGATGTAACGACATAACGGTACACCCGGAATGCCTAGATGTAGATGCACAATGTTTATTCCAATGAGCACACCTAGATTAATAAACGTTCCATTAGCTGACTTTCTAGCGCAAATGGACTGTTGGACGACAGAAAGTTGTGAAGGAAATGCAAGATTACAAAAACTGCCTGCATATGGAAGTGCACCCGACGATCGATGAACTTGAATGGAAAAATCCCATATCAATTTTGCTGACGAAAGGCAGTCAATAAATACAAGAGCAATTGATGGGAAAGGGATTGTTTGGCGTCGATGACATTCGGGTGCAGTCCGGTGCGTGGGTAGCTCCAAGAGCTAACAGTCTAAACGGTGACAAGATGCGTCACCTCCGAATTCGGTGTTAACTATGTAAATGTAAGTACAGGGTCCGCAAAATGCAGTGACCTGATTTCATGAGGATTTTCCTCTCAAAGTAGTTGACTTATGCCATTAATTCCTAGTGGAACTTGATACTTCCAATTTTGTGCTATGAACAGATGGAGCTTACCAGATTGCTCGCTGTGCAGTCAGTACAGCTGAACTTTGAGAAAGCCTCGATCGTCATTCTCGTTTATTTGAATTTTAAGAGAAATTCGACGGCGGCGGTGTGTTAAAGTTCGCTTTCCGCCTCAAAATAGACATCCCTATGTCAACTTAAGACAACCCATTCCAGTATCCCTCTTTCTTTCCCCACTTCGCTTGATGTGTTTGAGCAACAACAACACCCCGCCGCCGTCGGATTTCTCTCAAAAAATCAAAATAAACGTAAATGACGAGGCTCAAGTTCAGCTGTTGACATGCTGAGTGAGCATGTTTTTATGAATCACCCTGTATGTTTTTTGCACCATACTAGCAAAGTATACTTTCAACATGTTAGATAGAATGAGCCTATACAGTGTAATTTTTTTGCTTGAGCAGAAAGTTCAATGGGAATAAGAGTTTACGTAATTTTTGTTTGTGCGAAATCTTGAAAATTTTAGATAGAAAAAATTGTTAACTTCAAGAATTTCACTCCCATTTTTAAACTGGCATTGTATTATACAGGCCGTATGTGCCGTCATCGTCCCCATCCAATCGTATGGATCGGAGGTGTGGCAAATTGGCTTTCAGAGCGCAGAAACTAAAAGTGGCGTAGAGATTTTCTTCTAATAGGTCTTTTCATGATGATAGTGGGCCGTATTCATATCTCGCTTTTAAGCTAAAAGCGCCATTAAAGCGATGCGCATTTAGGGGCATTTCTCATATTTCAATGTTCATTTCAATGTTCAAAAATACAAATTAACTCGCAAAAATTAATTGCAATAGAGTAGGTACATACAATCGCAATAATGTATAGACAATGGCTACGTTTACACCGTGGCTTTGGTCCGCGACCTAAGCACTAAATTCGACCCAAATAAATTAAGTCCACGTGGTGTAAACGATCGTAGACAAAGACCAAATTAGGACCAAGTAGCTTGGGTCAGGTCTCCGGTTAGCCGTGGACTGAAGTAAATTCAGTTTTTATATTTATTTAGTTTAAGTTCATATTTTAAAATAGGTCGGCCGCGTAAGTCTGTCGGTGAAAACGCTGGAAGAGAAGAATTACTTTAGGTGGAATTTGAGTCAGTGCTTGGGTCAGTCCAGTTTTAGTCCACCGGTGTAAACGTAGCCAATAGAAATAGAAAAGACTATATGTCGTCACGGATTTTTACGGTTGCGTAGGAACCAGGCGAGTCCATCATTCAAAAAAAGGTTGGCTGATCTTTGATGCCCCAATATCCGTGACGACGGTGGTGATAACATATGGTCTTCTCTATTTGTATTGTATATAGTTTTGAACACTGAAATATGAGAAATTCCCCTAAATGCGCATCGCTCTAATAGCGGTTTTAGCTTAAAAGCGAGGTATGAATACGGCCCTTTGTGTTTCGGTGGGCATGCGCAAGATTTGACACTATTGACAGTTCGAGCAGGCAAGCACGCGAAGTTCGAATAAACATGAAATTTTGAAAAGCGAGGTTAATTATTACGAAATTGTGCTACGACTGAATTTTCAACCAGTCTTATTTTCAAATTGAACTAGGATGGAAGTGGAGTTTACAAAGAAGGCGCCTCGAAGACTTATGTTTTTTGGGGGGCTGCAAGTCCGATAGTCGGCGTGTTTCCACACCCTGCCCTGTTAAGTTACGACATTCGAGCCACCGTTTCAGATGTACGACCCCGTTTGCTTCTACACAGGCGGCGACCGGCAATATCGCCCTCGGTATTATAGTACATATCGAGATATTCTGAAGTCGTAAAAAGGGTCATAAATAAATTCTACCAGCAAAACTAATAAGTACTTATTACTAAACAATGAAGGCCCTTTATGAATTATTGGAATGGCTACCTGAGTGCACCCTGAATGTTATCTCTACACAACTGGACTCAAAAGTGGCCGCATAGTAGGATTAGTACTATTAGTAAGTATGAAAGAAAGAAATAAAGAAAAGAAACATCTATTCAGTCTTGAATTGGTCTTGAAGCAAGCAACAAGATCTTTATTTATAGCCCTTTTTAGGACTTCAGAATACCTCGATACGTACTATACCCTATACCTCATTTTCGTCCAATTTTATGTGCAGCCTTTTTCGTGACGACGCCATGCCATGCAGAGATATGCCATTAATCATTCATAAACATTTCACTGACATCGACATTCGACAGTTTTGTTTGCTGACTATGCCAACCGGCAAGGAACGTGAGTATGCGCTCTAGACCTCATGAAAAGACCTACTGCAAAACTTGTGTGAAAATGGCAAAAGCCTCAAGATTAAAATTAATTCAAGTGATTTAAATGATTGGACAAATGGTTGTTTATGTAACAAACCAATGAACTTGAGTTTGAATGAACTCATTCATGGGGAGGAGTCGTTGAATTCCTGACCCATACTGCACTATACATTGGCATGATAGGACGCTACTCATCCAACCCGCTGTCACAATCCCAGTGCATCCGCCCGGCCGGCGCGGTGAGGAAGAGGTGGGAAGTTGCATTATTGGTCGGGGACGGTGACGTCACAAATGGCGCTCGATCTTGGCGTTTTCAACTTGCCGGCTGATAAAAGCACTTTTCATTATTTTTTCTAAATTTTGATGAGCAAAACGAAATAATATATTTAGACGAATTTCACTGTTTGGCTTGTATATTCAAGTGACACAATGAAATAGCCAATTTAAAATACGCTGTATAGGCCCATGGCGTTAATAATTTATTTTAAAATTTCTGGGGTATTTGAGGTACAGGTTTTTTCTTGCCACTACTGTACTGTTACAATATAGACGATTAATTGAGTTTTGTGCCGTTATATAAACCACTAGACAACAGTGTATCAGGAGTCAAGAGTCAACGAATAGGTATATACAGGGTGGCCCAACGAAAACAGAACAGAGGGATTTTCGGACATTTCACCTAATTTTTTTTAAAAAGGCTCGGACAGGTCGATTTTTATATCAAGGGGGACATCTAAAACATACATTGTCAAATTTCTATCTTCAGCCCCCTCACCCCTACCCACCTCAACTTCAGAATTTCGAATGACACCATCTGCTTTGCTATACATCAAATCGAAGAGAATCAAATTACCTTTCTGAAAAAAATATTCACAAAATTTTTAACCCCACCCCCCATCTTCCTAAATTTCTCTGACTGTCCCATTTTGTATTCTCGATCCTTCTCGTCATCCTAAATAGCATCTAAGGAAAAAAAAATTGGTGGAGAAAAATGCTACCCAAATTCACCCCTTTCCTCTCCCCCACCCGAACTTCAAAGTTCAACAGACACCACTTACTTTGTGATACATCGAATTGAAAAGAATTGATTTCTCTTTCTGAAAACAATTTTTTTCAAATTTTCAACCCCTCCTCTAATAAACTCAACATTCTGAGTATTTTAGGGGGAAAATGGGCTTTTTGAAAATTTTCAAAATATTTTATTCAGGAAGAGAATTCAATTCCCTTCAATTTGATGTATCACAAAGTAGGGAGTGTCATTTTAGATTTTGAAGTTGGGGTGGGGGAGTGAAGGAGTGAATTTGGGTGGCACTTTTCACACAGAAAATTTTCTCCCTCGATGCTGTGCAGGATGACGTTGACTGTACTGAAGAGAATTAAGAGGTCAAGAATATTACATTGGAAACTTAGACAATTTTAGGATGGAGGGGGGTGGGGTTGAAAGTTATAGAAATATCTCATTTAGAAAGAGAATTTAATTCTCTTTAATTTGATGTATCGCAAGGTGGGTAGTGTCATTTGAAACTTCGAAGTTGGGGTGGGTGGGAGTGAGGAGGCTGAAGATAGAAATTCGCCAATGTATATTTCAGATGTCCCCCTTGGTATAAAAATCGACCTGTCCGAGCTTTTTTGGAAAAATAAGGTGAAATTCCCGAAAACCCCTCTGTTCTGTTTTCGTTGGGCCACCCTGTATATTATGTAATGTCGCTATTGGAAAAGCTGACGATGGAAAAAGTACAGTTAGCTACTTCCATTTTCCCGAATTGTCTAGTCAAAATTATTCGATTTGTGCGATAACTGAGATTTGAACGTAAAAAAATTACCTGCAACTGTGCCTACACTTTCGTGCGTCACGTGGCCCCATTTGTAGCGAGGTGCGGACACGGCCGGTTTAACTCGCACTTTATCTCCTACTTTAAGCGCAGGTGGCGTCGTAGGCGGCGGATAAATCGTCGGAAAACCTAGCAGTTCCACGTGGATGAATCGAACCCAATACGTGCTGGTCTTGTGCTGCCAATTGATCTTCAAAAGTGTTATTTTTTTATTTCAAAATTCAAGTGAATTTGTTAGCGAAACAATACCTGCAAATTCAAATCGTGTAGGCCTTCTCTGTCAATCTTGACGACTTTTCCTATGTCGCCGATTTGAATTTCCTCGTAAGATCTGCAGCATCGCACCAACATTCCAGGTTCGACATTGTCACGAACGTACATCGCGTACTCGTCATTGGACAAGAATCCAGAACGGTGAAGGTAAAACCGGGTATTGCAAGGGTAATCTTCATGCTATAAAACATGATCAGTAGTGAATGGGTAAGAAAACAGATCGATAATATCTTACAAAATGGGCTATAGAATGGGACGTGGGATTTCCATTGTCGTAAGATATAGATTCTGTATCGGAATCACAAATTGAACTCAAGGACTCGGTGTCCGATTGGGCCGCTTCTGGGTGTTCCAACAACCAACTGAGGATCGAGTCCGGAGTTGTCAGTGTGTCTAAAGCGATTGCTGAAATAAGGAAAAATAACATAAAAACATCTTATCAAGTTGAACGCTTTCTTGGTAAAAACAATTGCGACTTTCGGTTAAACGGAAGGCGCCTTATAATTTTGAAAGGAATCTGTCACTCACCCAAAGCTTTCATGGCGGCTTCAACGCCCCTTTTCGTGAAACCCATTTCAACAATTTGTGTCAGAATGGGATGAGATGGAAGGCTCTCTTCCAACTCTTTTCTCTTGTTAGTTTTCTCACTCACGACGCTCTTAACTGAACATTCGCTGTTCGGGGTTTGGACTTCGCTGTTGCATCTGGTGCAAAACTTCGGTGTCGTCTTATCGCTGGTGCCTTGCAGACACAAATTCCCTTCCGACGCCAAGTACTGGCTCAAATTCAGCGCCGACAGTTGCATTTCTTGCAGAGTGAACCCGGGTTTCAGGGGACTGGGCTGTGTGGCTTTGGCCAGAAGTTTCTGTATCAACAGAACGGGCTGTTGATTCAGTTCTTCTTCTATCGACTGTTGCTCTTGGGATTGATCCATGCCGTTGATGGGGTGTTTGAGAACTTTCCTCAACTTGTACTGATTGCCGTGCAACATTCTGGTGGCATTCAGAGCGCTCAGTGCGTTCTGCTGGTTCCTGAGGTAAGTTGCGTTCACTTGACCGTAAAACGGCTTCCGTTCGTGACTGTTTAACACGCTGTTTTGCTTGTTCAGCAATAGGCTGGCCCATGTTTTTATCAACGTCTCGCTCATGGGCATCCGGTCAAAGTTGAACTCGGGCTGAGGTAGCAATTTCAAGTTGTTAATCGAGACTTTTTTGTTATCTCCGTTGTCGTGAAGTTGGATGCAAAGTTTTCCTTTGGGAGTGACTTTGGTGATGGTTCCCTGTGAGCTGTCGACTTCAGTGACCGCGCCGATCCTGGGACGAACGTCCCATCCTCCGATCACGTTCAAAGAAGCAATCACCATGTAGTATTGGGCGTCTGAAGTGCTGCTTTCGTTAATTACAGACATGAGGCTTGTATCGCTCAAGAAATAAGCAGCCGAGTTCAATTTCTGCGATATGATGAAGTTCAAGACTTGGTTCCAGCCGACTAAACCGTGTAGTGAGCGCAGTAAATTTATGATTTCTTGACCAAGAGTGCTGCTATGCGACTGAGTCAGGAGTACCAGAGATTTAGATGTTGACAGCGGTTTGTTCCCAGTGTCGTACGAACAAGTCAAGATAATTTTCCCCAAGATGTTCAACAACTTTTCAAGCACCGCTGAAATTTCTGCATGGTCCATATCCCATGAATGGAGAACAGTTTGCAGCAACCGTACAGCTAAAACCTAAGCAAGATTTGAAGAGAACTGAATCTTGAATTAATGTAGCAGCCATAATCTATTTTCAATTTCACTTTAGCAATAGCTGTGTCTCTTCAATAAGGTAAAGGCTGTCTGGATTTCTACGTGACTCGAGTGGGCTACGATTCAAGCTGCGATCGGGCGATGGATAGTAGAAAACAGCCCACTCGGATCACGTAGAAATCTGGCAGCCTTTAGTGACAGTAACGCCAAGGCATGAGGTGCATTCCTTTTAGCACAAAACTCACTGATCTGATCTAAGTTAGAGAGTGAAAGAGCGAGAAATCACATGTGCGAAAGTGAGATACCACTAACAACTTAGGTCAGAATACTTAGTTCAGGTTGTAAAAGGAAATCACCTATTATAAACTCAACACGACTTGTTGAGACCTCTATATTTAGCAAGCTGGATAGGTACTTCACGATTTTTTTCAACAAAATCAAAGTCAACTAATTGATGGGCGCTTTCCATTTGAAACAGTTTGTGTCGGTTTGTGTCAACACAAGTCATATTTTTGACCCGGTCACGTGCAGGAACAGTCTGTCAAAACTTAAAAAAATGAATTACTATGATTAATTAGACAAGTAAGACGCTTTGAAGCCTTAGAGGTGTTTACCAATTTCGCGTTTACTTACATATAAATATCCTACTCTGTGTAAATATCGCATAATATTTACGTCAATAAGAACTCAGCCATTTAGTGTTGAGTCTGACTCACCGTCAAGACAAAAAAGCGCCAGATAAAAATCCCCAAGAAAGTTTGGGGGTAATTATTCCAACTCCCACCTCCGTGCGAGTCGGCTTGTGTTAGCTTGTGTCGAAATCAAATAGAAAGCATTTGTGCCGATTTGTGCCGACACAAGTCGACTTGTGTCGGTAAATGGAAAGCGCCCATTGTCAAACAAACTAGTGAAAGGAGATTACATTATGACTGCAAACGAACTGCGTAATAAATAAATTATCGGTGTCCAAAAATATGTTGGACTTGACATCACACTAGCTTTTGACTGACACAATCCTGGTTTTCGAGCTAAAAATTTCTCGAAAGATTTTCATAACAAATAAAGAAATCAGCAACTTTTCTCCCATTTAATCGATTTGATCTCTTAAATAAGATCCCAACAGCCTATCCTTCAGCTCAAAACAGGTTATTCTATAAATCCGTTATACACATTGAGTTTACCGAGTTTGAAAATAATTAAAATCGTTCACAGCAGTCAAAAGTTATTGTGGTTTGAAGTCAAATGAATTGTGGACTCACTGCGGGTTCCACCAAAAGTTTTATAAGCGAGTTAACTTTAATCTGAGTACCTATTGACTATAGCAACTAACTCAGATTAAAATTAACTCGCTCATAAAACGTTTGGTGGAACCCGCAGTAGTCCAGTAAAATGAGGATTTAACTTGGAACTGATCAGGGAGTCGATGAAAAAATATGGCAATGTAGGGCCAATTCTGTATCAAACCCATTTAAATTTACAGGCCGTTAAAAGAAAATCAGCCAATCGTGAAGCCTATTTCTGATCGTTCCTAGGTGACCGACGCCTTTAAAAATTTTAAGGGGCCTTTAAATTTTACAGAATTGCCACTTATATAGAATAAAACTGAATGAGAAAACCAAAGTTAAGGTTGCGGACTCATAAAAGTTTACACCGACGGCGATCGAGTGGCCATGCTAATTCAGTTTTGACGTAATTTTGAATGAGCATGGCCACACGATTGTCATCGGTGTAAACTTTTATGAGTCCGCAACCGTACATGCAACCATGGTAAAAAAAAAATGAAAAAACTTGCACCGCGGTCTGTCTCCTGGAACGATAAAAGTCCTTTATTATTATTGATGTTTATTGTTGATGTTTATTGATGTTATTGTTATTATTATTATTATTATTATTATTATAAGGGAATGGTAAGAAATATATAAAAATTATCAGGGACAAAGTTGTAGGGAATTAATGATTTACAAAGTAAGAAAACTTACAACAATCCTAGGCGGTGGAAAATGTAACTTTGGTTTTTCCAATCAAGTTTTGTATTCTTTACTTTGCCATATTTCTTTAATCGAGTCCCTAGTTAGTTTTAACTTAAGCATAAAAATTGCCTCATTTTACTGGCGATAGGCACCTAATTCGTTGCGCAATTTAGATGAACGTTGTACACGGCAGATTACCTGTTTGGGGAGATTGAGTTCACTACCGCTAATGTTGCTGCTAGTTGACAAGAACCCTAAGAGCATGTCGATCCAAGGTTTCGTACTAAAGGCCTTGCACATCTGTCCAAATTGAGCGACGCTCCGCACCAACGTCAAATTGCACCAATCAGAATTGCCAGAGTTCAAAGTGGAACAAAACAGTCTACTCAGACCATGGATTGTGGTGTGATGCAAGCCGTCTTTAGCCAATCCAGCGCTCGCCGAGATGTTGCGTAAAAAGTTGATGGTGGCAGCGCGCAACAGCTTTATCAATTTGTTATCGTTCTCGATTTCTGGATCTGCAAATTTTGACCATTCAAAATGTGTTTGGTAAGTTTTGTTTTGAAGGTCAAGCTATTCGGAAAGCTTGAAGCTTTGCTGAGGGAAATACGGCCCTCCGAACAGGCTCCGAAATATCAACGCGCGGCCACCCATCCAAGGACAGACGGCGCGGGCGTTGCTTGCTTTGAGATTTGTCTCGGAATAAACGACGTTGACGCGTCTCAGTGAAACTACTTACCGCGATCACTACAATCTTCCGTCTCAGTTTCGGTGGTGGCAGGCGATGGAGGCGAAGCCAAAGCCAAATCGTACTTCCCCTCGATTCCCATGCGGTAACTGTTCGTGGTTCCGTTGGCCCATTCCACACGAACCCATCCGTCTTCGCCTAGTTCACCTATGACACGGCCCTCGCTAGGCGGCGGACCATCCTGATCGCCCCATTTCCAGTCCACGCCGCGTACGACTCTGGTGCCCAACTTCATTAAATTGGCCAGCTCCGCCCCGCTCAAGCTACTAGTTTTTGGCTTGGAATGGTCGATCACATCTGCATACAGTACGTAAAACTCGGATGCTCTTTTGACCATGTTCTGTTCACAGCCGGTGAGTTTTAACAGAGCCAAAACTGAACTGATGACCCCGCTGTTGACCAGAGGACTAAGCTCCAAAGCTTTGTACCGATTCGACGCCAAAATCCCGAGGATACCCAAAAGCATCCTGGCCCGCGGAATGTCGCGGAGCAACGTGTAAGTGCCCAAATTCAGGCTGACTTTGGCACTGCTGCCTTTCGTTTTGCTCGCTTTGACTGGAACGTCTCGCAAAATGTAGTTTCTCAGACTGTCAATGCACCATTCGGTGACGCACAATTGAGAATGCAAGAGTTCTGTTTTAAGAAACGGAGTGACTAGCTGAACGTTATCGAGACAGTGTTGAGAGTACTCGTGCTTGCTATAGAGATTTAAATATCCATTCACCATGGCGTATTTCACGGAATTCAAAACGTAATTTTCGTGAAGCAAACGGTTGATCATCCAGAGGCCCTGCTTGCGGATTTTACATCGTTTCACCTAAAAAACACGCATCCATAAGTAGCTACATTGAAACTATACAGGGCGAGATGCTTTTCAATATAACAATATACTGATGCGATTTCGAGCACTGTTACCAAAGTGAGTGCCAGGCTTTCGAACTGGTTGTGCCATGAAAAGAAACTCACCCATAGTATGTTATACCAACCTGGAAATACATCGCTTTTCTCAGAACTTCAACATCGCACGTTTCTTGCAGCACGAAGTTAACAATTGAGTTCATCAATTCCAGATTCTTATCGCACACTTTCTTCATTTGCTTTTCAGTTGACTTGGATATGATTTCGGCGAGAGCGAGTTCACTTTCCAACTTTTTATCCTTGTCTTCTTTTTTCAGAGTGTCGCACTGTTCAGTCCTGGCTTCGTCTTCGATTTTTTCCACAATCCATTTTTCTTCCAAGTCAGTTTTTAGGTCGACGCAAGTTTTTGTGGCTCTTTGGTCGGGTTTGGAAGCATTATCGGCGATGTTCCTGCTTTCTGCCACGGCTTTCTGCGAGCTATTTTTGATTTCATTATTCACATCGTCGGTATCGCTCTTCGTTTCGGCGATTTTACCATCGGAAGAGGTCTTTTTCATTGTATTTTTGCTGCTGATGTCCTCGCTGGACTTGTGCCTTTCGATGCTTTGCGACTGAATAGTTGCATTGACTATGTCTTCGGGTTTCTGAATTTCGGACGTATGGCGACCGCATTTCAAATCTTTTATTACTTTTTTAACGAGAGTTCTGACGCGCGGTTCTCGATACAAAATGTTGACTTTTTTGAACGCTTCCATTTCCACACTGATGCTCGGCCTGACATCGTACAGCAAAAATCGACATTTCTCTAGTAGTGGAATGCACAATTCCTTGTAACTCTTGTTGAGTTCTTGCCGCATTTTTATAAGGTTCCACTTTGTACTGTGTACCAATTTGATCATTTCAGCTACAGCTTTTGGTATTTTCACTGAAGGCTGACTTGAATCTACATTTTTGGAAATTAATAAAAATGAATACCTAAAAATTCACAACAATAATCTACTACTTACATGCATCTAAAATTGGCAGTAAAATATAACCCAATCCTAAATGTTTCAATAAAACGGCGTACAGGACTCTACCGATTTCTTCTATGGGATGTTCAAAAGAAAAATCGCCTCTGATCAAAAAATTGTTCTGCTTTGAATGCTGTTCTACTATGCCAAGAAATGATATCACATACGAATCCTGATGAACGAAAAAGATTTTTCTTAATCAACTACTTCTATGAGTAAACACATATTGAGAAATAGAAATTTAACTTGTCTGTTTCAACTTACCGATAAACGGCTTTCAGCCAACGCGTTAATGAAAGAATTAATACGATCAATAGGCAGCAAGCTCTTTTTGAATATTCTTTGAGTTTCATTGACTCTAGGTTCAGTTGGAGTATTCTCCGTTGTTGAATTCGTACTGCGGGATTCGCCTTTTTCTTCATCATAAGGATTTGGAGGTTGATCAATCTAAGCGTAAAAAGATTGGTGAAAAACAAGTGAACCCCCGTGAAGTCTTCCACTACGTACCTGTAGCCCTGCACACAGAAACTTAGCGTTCAACCATTGCTTCGATACAATTTCTTCTTCCTGAGGCGGTAAACTTTGCCTCAAGTTATAAGAGTGCAAGCCCAGCAAATGCCCTAAATTCCTCTCGGTATCTATCATAGTCAAATACACTGGCAAACTATCGAAAGTATTCTGCGGCAGCTCAGGTTCTGGTTGGCAATAATTCCCGACCACGTAGTTGTCCATCATTTGCAACAAAGAATGATGGTAAGGAGAGCTGTTGAAAATGTGGCTGGCATCTTTTCCAGCGTACTTTTGCAGGAGCTCAACTATACTCGTACTGTCACACCTAAAATCTTGAACGTCGTATACTTTATTGTTGATGACGACCCACAAGCCGCCGTCCAAATTGTGGTTTTCCAAATCAGCTTTCCTGATCAAAGGCAAGTCTTCGTATTGTTTGTGACCAGGTAGAGTTTGTCTCGTTTGTAAAACACCAGGCCATGATATATCGTCCGCATCTATGACCTCAACGTCTGGCGAAAGCCTGCAGAACCTATCCAGTGACTTCAAGACATCGCCGAACAGATTCAACCAATTGACGGATGCCAGGAACATTTCGACATTTCGTTCCAAAAGGATGAGGCTGACGACGAGTTCCGGAAACAAAATACCGACGATGTCAGTTTTGAGAATGTGCATGACGAAAAGAAAATTCTTAGATGTCATCAGGCCAGTGTCGTACGCAATATTGAGTGTCGTAGTGATGTGAGAACAGAAACAATCCAAGTATTTCATTAGAAGCGTTTCCGAAGCGGCCTTGAACCTGGATTCTTTACAGAAAAATTTGCCAATCAACAACCTTTGGAATCTGGCAAGGAGTTTGAGGCTGGGCGAAAACGTGTTCATTTGAGCAGGCACTTTGCCAGACGCTCCGAATTCTTTTAGGCAACTTTGCGTCACAGCACTGCTGTTTCTGATTAATTGCCTGATCAGGTAAAGCAGAGGAATGGTGATGTGGGTTGAGGATTGCTCAAAGGTGTCATCCACGTCAGAAAGCTCAGATACATCGACACCAAGAGCTTCATTCAGGGCACTTTCCAAGCCTCCGTCGGCCATCAGGCTCCAAACCAGCAAGTCTGTCATGAATCTCTGTCCGCTTTTGCACATTTTCGTTTCGCAATCTGAAAGTAAAAAACGGGTAACAAAGTGATTTTATAAAAACAAATAATGCTGACCAGTGTTCAGAAGAAGCGAACTAAGAATCCTAGCACGTCCATTGGCTGTTGGTAAAATAACACTCCATCCTGTCTGCAGAGCATTTTGGGCAGCTAATTGGACAGTTGGTAGTATGTCAACTGCGCTAGCGAAGTAGACTACGTGAGATTTTATGCTGTTCAAGAGTTTGCTGGTAGGGCCTAGGCCTATGCTTTTTGGGTCGAGGTTATTGCTGATGATACTATGCAACTGTAAAAAGTAAAATCATAACAAAATTATCATCAAGTTACCAGTCCGCAGACTGTATGGACGCGTACGTCTATCCTTTCCTACCCTGAGCTAACCTACGCGTTTTTTCGAAAAATGCCTACATCAATTATTACTCTGATTATTTTCTGCGATTTCTCAAGTCTGAGCCCGTGTCCAAGCTAGCCGTTTCAAATTATTGGTTGGATAGAGGGATAAAGGTTGGATAAAGGTTCATTTTTCATCTGGCCATATTAGTCGTTTGACCTTGGATATCAATAATTCCAAAATATCTTACCTGTAGATGCAACAAATTTAATGTCGCCACAGCAATGCACTCTTTATCTTGACAAACAGTGTTGTTCACGACGACATCCAACAACTTCTCTATCAATCTGGAAATACCAATCGACTTTTAGCGACCACCTTACTTCACTTCCTCTGCAGTACTTACTTGAAGGTGTACTCAGATAGATCAATAACGAAAGGTATTGACTTCCGTGGGGTCCTGCAATTCACATCGGTCCAAGCAAAACTCTGGACGGGTCCGCAACAAATTCCGATGATTCTCTGACCTTGCAGAGCCTCAATCAACCTCGGGTGTTGGACGTACAATTCCGAACTGTCACAGATTTCTCTGTTTTCGTTCTTCCCCCAGCCGTAAACCTCACCGGTACTGGTCAGAGCCAGTACGTGACAGAGACCCAAACTGACGGCAACGATTCGTTTGTTCTGGAGGCACTCGACGGGTTCGGGAAATCGGACGTGTTCCTCGGTCGTATGGCCCAGGCGCCAGCCTTCCCCCTTGCCCCAGGTGTACAGTTTGCCTTCCGTGGACAAGGCGACGCTGTACTGGGAGCCGCAATAAACCTGACAAAAAAACAAACAATTGGTAAAAGAAGCGAAGAGAAAGAGGATACTTCACCTCAGCAACGTTCACATTCTGTAGCTTTTCGACCAGCCTGGGGAGTTTCGAGCCGTCAGATCCACCTCTGCCCAATTTGCCATAATCCCCGTCACCCCAGCTGTAGACTTTGCCTTGTGCCGTGACGCACAAAGTGTGAGCGTAAAAAGATCCGCAAGAAACTTTGACTATGTGCTCGTCAGATAGAGTGGAAACCATTGTAGGCGTCAAACAGTCTTCAGTGGTGCCGTGACCCAGGCGGCCGTAGTTTCCGCGACCCCAAGTGTACAAAGCCCCGTTCGCAGAAATAGCGGCACTGAAACATGTCAGTATTAATTTCGACTTGATTTATTTATTTATTTATTTTATTTATTTATTTAATTGTCTTATTTTACGAGGCGGCATTCAGCTATAAGCTGCTCTACCATGCAACCTCGGGGACAGCACAAAATATCCATGGATGAAGTAGGATTCGAACCCACACAGGGCAGCGCGAATGGTTTGGCTTGCTATCACCTGTACCACTCGGCCACCACCGCTCCAAATTATTATAGCTAGCTATTATAGCAATTATTTAATATCTAGAAATTATTCTGATACGATTCTGATTCTGTTGCGCCATTAAAATGGACATATCATTTATTTAGCCCTACCAATACACTAAGATTGGTTGGTTTTTCTCCTTGTAGGGCTTCTAACTCTTTTAAAAGAGGCCACAGGAGCACTCTTTTGTTTCTAAGTAACTCTACAAGAACTGAAAAGTAGCATTCTGAAACGGTACAAACTACAAACAGCGGGACTCGAACCCGCAGCCTCTGCACCACAGGCAGCTACTGACCTATGCTATGAAGCCGTCAGCTCACCAATGCACAATTACCTGTACGTTCCTCCACACTCCACGTCAACAATATCCTTTCCAATCAATCCCTGGATTAGCGTCGGCTCATCTTTCGAGGAAGTATCACCGTGCCCTTTTAAAAAGCAAATAGTACTGAACAACTCAATTTAATCACCTGCCACTTTACCTAATCGTCCACCATCTCCATTACCCCAGGAATAAACTTCGCCGTATTTGGTAAGCGCCAAATAATGTTTCCCCTCAGAATGAGCGGCAATCTTCACCACTTCCTTATCTTGAAGGGCTGTTGATGAAGAAAAATAAAATGAATCGTACAATTTAATGAGGGAATGCCATATAACAGGAGAATATGGTCGTACCGTCTATGATTTGCGGACATTGCGTCTCTGACGAATAATACATTAAGTAAACTTTTTCAGTTCGGGTTAAAATCAGCAGAGTCCTATCGGAACAGCACATCTGCTTCACAACCAGCTCGGCTATGGCATCGCAGTTTTGAGGCCCTCCCCCGAAAATCCACGAAAACCAACCCCAAGCGTACATCCTTTGGCCGTTGTAATAAAAATTCGCCTGAAAAGTCGAGTTTTCACTACCAAAGGTACGTTATTCATCGAACGCGACAAACCTTATTGAAAGACAATGGCGGTATATGTGGACTGGCTATCCTGTCCAGATGGGACATCAGAACGCTACTTGTCTGTCTCAAATCGATTTCTGTGGCATCGTCTTCTGGCAGTTCCAAGAAATCCAGCAACGTTTGAGTGCAACTGGAATGTTCTTCATATTCTATAATCGTCGGGAATTCAGCTTCAGCCGGTGGGATTTCTGCAAATCTCCTTAGGAATGGCAGAACTGGAGCACTGGCCATTTGAGAAACCATCCTAAAAATGTATGTTTTCAGTAATCGAGTTACACGACGTATTTTTCAGTTTTCAAAATTTACCGATTATCGTTGGCATGAGTCGGCTTCTCCCATAGATTCAACAGTAACAGGATAACATCTAACATACTACTCAGCGTTCCCTTCTGTATTGCCAATTCCAGAAGTAGGTTTAATGAGGTATGCTGGTCTTCAATTGGAATATTAAAGCTTTGTCTAGAGCTCGAGAGATCACTGCAAAGAAAAAAATGCAACTCATCTCTTTAAGCAAATGCCACGATTTTATTCAACTAATGGACGAGAGTAGATTTATTTTCAGATTCTTTTATATCCGATTGGTAAATGGTAAATATAATCATTGAGTGAACAACATACAATGAGACGCTATCGTAACCTTTCGGTATTGGCCGGCCAGATGACGCCACAGTACAAGCAGCTTGCGATATCAACTTCGCTGCGGATCATTTTACATACCTACTTACCTAAATAGTGAAGTACTCGAAGGACGTTGCTCTCGTGTGAGTTTTTCCTTTACTTTTAAAAAAAATTTCAAGATGTTACATGGTTATCAGGGATAGATATATTTCAAATTTTAATGTGATCCATCAAATTCAGACCAATCGAAAAGAACCAACAAAAAAAATCTGGAGAATCCACCTTAACAGATTTCATCAAAACTGATTCCACATAAACCAGGCTGACAGCCAAATGACGCATCATGAGACCGCCTCGAGATTCTTAACGTCTCAAAAAAAAAGTTTCGGCATGTCAAATGTCAAAATAAAAAATCATTTCTACCGCGGGACCTTTTATCGCGAGCTTCAGTATCACAATACTTTCCAGAGAGTTTCTTGGGAATTTACGCAATGCGACGTGTGTAAAAACATGACCTCAACGATCCGCCCTTGCGCATGACGTCACGGCAGAAAGAGACAAAAAAAAATGGAAAACCTGATTCCTCTAAAAACATCTCAAAATCGCCACTTTCCAGGACCCAAATAGTTTTTTCCTGAAAACTCCATGCTTCTCAGCAAAAATGATGGTTTATCAACTTGAAACACCCAGAAAACTCATTCCTGTTGAGGAATCATGAGTTTTCTTGAATTTTAATTTTTAGGCTCTAGAAACTGGCGATTTCGAGATGTTTTCCAATGTTTCAAACCCCAATATTTCGAAAACGAAGCCTTTAATCAAAATTTCACGAGAATAACTTGTTTTGCAAATTGAACGAGGAATGGGCAAAAGTGGGGCCACCCCCACTAACTACGCCACTGGGCATTTTTAATGAAATACGGTCACTTTTCAGTAGAAACGTATTTCAGCACACCCTGGTGGAAATTTGGGCGAAATCGTCCCAGCCGTATAAAGCTCATGAAAGAAAAACGAATTAAACAAGCGAATATGCCTCATGGGCATGAGGCATATCTCCGGGCATATTCGCTTGTTTAATGCTTCTACTTATAAGATATTTCAATATGGCGGCCAAGATGGTGGCGGTATCATGAAATTTGTCTTGATCGGATCGAAGTGACAGATGACCAACTTGTAAACAAAGCATCATGGCGAGCTCACGCATGCGCTCTCTTGTCCAAACGAAATAGCCTATTTACCTTGGAAATACTGGAGCGCGTTCAGAAATAGCGCCCGAGTGGGTGAGAGTTATACCGGGGCGTCTTTTTTGCCGTTCAGAAATGAAATCTGTCACCCAGTGATGGATCGCTTCGGCGTTCAGAAATCGCTGGCAGGTCGCACTCCGGGCGTACTTTCTTCACCCATGTCTGGTGGGTGGGTAAATTTCGCCCGACAGGCGCAGTAGGTAAAATCACGTAAAAGCATCTCCGGTGAAGATAAAAAGTGTGGTGGGGGTGAGCCGTTGGGACATGGCTGTCACACACCACACGTGGACACGCACCAGCCGTTCAGAAACGAATCACTTCTCGGCGCACTCCGGGTGCACCTCGCCCATTACCCTACCCAGGGCGCACTCCACTCCGGGTGCACACCGACGATTCTTTTCTGAACGCACTCCTGAGTTTATGTCAACATGACTTTGCCCCATTTTATTCCACTGATTTGTCAAACAAACCTCTCCAATTTTACCTGGGGTGGGACTCCGTGTTCTTCGTCAACAGTCGCTTTCTACCTAAACTTGAGCAGGTAGATGTTAATTCCCTATGCTTAGCGACTATCGCTTAGAAGCGACTGTCGATAGCGACAACACTGAGTCCCACCTCTGAACTGTTTGGGTTCGGCAATGGGTGCTTTCCACCTAGACGGTACAAATACCACCAGACGGAACATGTTCCACGATTGGGTACACCTAGATGGAAAGCACCGGCATCGTTGACCGACGCGACATCTCTGGTCTGGAGGCGAAAGATGACTATGGCATTCAGAAATAAATAAATGGCAGCGTAAATCTTAATCGATCGTACGTTATCCCTGCAGAGAAATAAAATAAAACACGGATGCATGGATGAAACGACACAGAGAGAGATATATGACAACGGAGTGCTGGATTACAGCTGACGGTACGTCATTTGTCGCATCCGTTTCCGGTGTGCCTTCCGACGGCACAAAATTTTAGGTGATCCACCGGACGGCACAAAACCAGGTAAGAACACGTAGATGGAAAGCACCGTTTGGAACCCGCACGTGCGCAAATGGAAGGTGTACCAAACTTGGAGCTAGGTGGAAAGCACCCAATAACTACGGTACATTCCCGGTTGGCACTCATCGAAAATCCATTATAAACGTTCTAAATATTGTATTTCAACATGAGCCCAAATGTGGACCTATTTTCTGTTCCTCGCTAGCTGGCTACCTGGCCGCGCCGCCCCATTTGGGGTAGACAGGAGGTTGAGGATTCAGATGGATTGAACAGGGCACAAGCACACAGCTCAAAAAGATGTTGCACAAAACTTTCAACATGACTCCCACACTGGCTGTCACTTAAATTTAAAGTTGAATCCTCGGTTGAACCTGCCAACTTTGAATTGGAAATAGCCTACCACCACTGCCAAACCCTAACAGGTAAAATTAGAAAGGTCCATTATAAGTATGGTTTTGGTTCTAGGAAGTTGCACGTCATACGTAACTACTCCGAAAAAGTGTCGGGGTCCATGACACTTAACGGCTACATTGTAAACACTTTTTACAACCACGAAACAAACTCTGTTGCCTTCTACTCACGATGATTAGTCCCGACCGAGGGGAAAATTACGATCACACTTAATCAAGGCCAAAATAAAACACACACAGACACACGATCACACTTATAGTAGCCTTACATTGAGCATCAAATGCTGCAGCTTTTTTAGCTGCCGAGCTCTCATTGGTCACATATTGGTCATTGACAGCAATGGTAGGCGTCAGGTCCAATCAGAACTATGCTGCAAAGAAAGCTGCAGCATTTGATGCTCAATGTAAGGCGACCATTATAGTTTCTCAGTTTCGTTTCGGTTTTTTTGAGTGTGCATGTCTGGCGCGAATTTCATAGTTTCGTACACCAATATTGAGAATTAGCGCTAGAAAATATTGTGGTGCGCCCAGAATTCCACAAAAAAATTGGTTCAATGTTAGGTACCATTTTGGTATCGAAAGTAAAATGTTTTATAGAAATTAAGTTCAATGATCATTTGTGGAAGTACAGGATCATTGAAAATGGCAACAGTGCTCGAAACAACAAGAGATCGGCGCCAACTGTCACTTTGCTTGTGACACTTTCGTTTCGATCTAACTACAGCTACTGATCTAACCTAACCTCGACTTCTCTGACCTCGACGTTGTTACCCACGTTTTGAGAAAATAGCACTGGAAAACACCAAGAAAGCAGCTAAGACACCGAGATACGTGAAGTCGTGATCGCGAAAACCGTTGAATATGAAATGAATGCACATGGCAATAGACCTATTCGGTGGAAACGAGAGAGACAGACTTATACAGAAATCTGTGTATGAAAAGAGACACAAAGTGAGTTGCGCGCGCATCTGAACGACCATCTAGGGAAATTCAGCATGAGGTTTGCGCTCCTGATATTCCCAGTAGGCATGTTTCATTTTTGAAGAGGCATGTGGATTAAGACTTCAACTGCCGTCATTTTGACGTTTACGCTAGTGAGAATGGGGTACTTGCCAATGGAATAGATTTAGCTGGAGATACCTTTGATTGCTAGTATAAGTGATAAGGGGACTCTACTAAGAATTTCACAAAAATCCCGTCGTTTTCTACAGAAAAAAACGAATTTGGAAAATCGTCCTAAAAGCTTCGCGCCCGGACAGGGATTTTGAGTGGAGTTGGTCTGACTGTGTGACAATGGAATAATCAAGAATGTCAGAGATGTCACTGTGACACTGTCATTTTGAACATGCCATCGCAAAACCGGTTTCCTATCGAATTCTCTTACCGTGAGCATTTAGACAATAAAATCGAACAATGTTTCGTAGAAACTGACTCCAGGAACCTCTTATAACACTGTCTCAGTCGATATAATCTATTTCCAGGGGAAAATCTGGAGGATCACCAAATAGCACAGAAATAAGAGGCCGAACATGAACAGTGAGCTTTTATAGGTTCATCATTAGCATACAATTCCGGATAGGTAATACTTTAGAGCTACAAGAGATCCATGTGAGGAGGACGCGATGGATCTCCAAATGAAATGTGGGGAGCAGGAACACTGATGTCCAAAATGAAGCCGAGGGTCAGCCAGGTCAGCGCACGGGTGACAAACATGCGAAAGGCTTTTAGGTGGACAGCACTGAAGACTGAAGAAAGAGACTAGTTAGGTTGAACAAGAAATGAACAAAACGAGTAGGTACTTACCGCGTAGATCAAAGCCTCGATCAAAGCAGTCAAAGGCAAAAAAAGGGCACAGGAAGAAATTACGGTTAGCGGTTTGACGTTGTCAGTCAGACTCAGATCTTGTTGTTGTTTGAAAACGGCACCTTGACGACGTTATATCATTGCCAACCCAACGAGGAAAAAGAGCCCTTCTATGTTCTATATCTAATATATTTGTGACGTCACAAATATATTTTTAAAACACGCATTGGGGCCGCAATTTTGGGAATTTAGGAAAAAGAAAAAATACGGGTACATTATTTTTAACCATATCATCGATTAAGCCAATAAAAAAAAATTAGGCAAGTACCCCATTCATTGCTGAATGATGAGGTGACCTCCACTCAACATGGAACAAGATGTATGCCAGGGCTACCCCTCTAAAGGAAGGAGAGGCAGAGACCATGTAACCGCAAAACATACAGGTCAGCAGCATTCCCACCTATTAAAATCAGAACATGTATTCCGGGTCAACATCATGGAAGAAGCTTTGCATCCTTTGTCACCGTCAGTGTTTGTCACCGACAGCAACTTTTCGAGGGCCTAGAGAACTACGACTATGATCTATAAATGCTCCTAGAAGGTGACAGTAGCCGAAGACAGGCCGACCTGTAAGAATTTGTCACACTATCGCGGACAGAAACACTCAAAGGAACTGGGGAGTCTTGGAGCTACTAGGTACTGTCCGTGTTTTCCGGGATCGGGGACTTCTAATCTAACCACATCTTGTTGCTTTTAACCACTCTTTTTTCAAGGTGATGTTTGCAGGCAGCATACATGGTATGTACCAGGGATCACGCGTATTTTCCGTACACTTATCACTTTGACTGTTTGACACTTTGACGTTGATTCTTCCAAGGATGTCATATGGATGTCATTTTTCACCATTTCACCTGCACCGTTATCATGGCACCGAGTCGTGCAGATGCGCGCGCAGACCAGGTAAAACTGAATGGGTGTATTCATGGTGTATTGAACATTCGACGGTGACAGCCAGGATCAGTAGTAGCTGGTCGGGGGCTAGACAGAGCATGCATCGTTGCCAAGTTTCCATATTCACACCAACAGGTGTACGAAAGTTTTCAAAATCTGGCGCTTTTCACATGCGCACCTGCCCAAACGAAGTAGCCTATTGTTTACGTCGTACTGCTCTTCTTTGCGGTGCCCATCTCAGGCCTACGCACAACATTGTTTTGTTGGTAAGTCATGAGTCACTGTACCCCGTACCTGCTCCAATTTTCCACTGAAGTGATGTAGGCAACCAACAATACAAAAACATCCAGAGACTTCCACAGTCCACGTTTCCCGGAAGGCTTCTGCGCATACCTGTGAAAGTAGGACGTTGCCAAATCTATATCACGACAACAAGTTGACAACACTGTAATACGGTGTGCGTGTGTAATGTCACGCAAATTTCAGCTGACAGCGCTTGACGTCGATTTGACTTTTCGACAGATCTAACCAAATAACGCTCTTGTTTCGTCGATCGCCTCGCAGCTCGTTGTGTTTCGTATCACCTGAACTTTTTTGCGTCTTTCTGCCATACGGCACGTAACATTTCATTCTGAACAATATTAAATGTTGAATGGTTAGGAGGTTATGTTTGTTGTTTGTTTACATTTCGATTATTGATTGACAGTTGCCATTGACAGTGACACTTCGTGCGTCAAAATTGAAATTACCGCGCTCTGCAGGTATGCGTTCTCATGTATGCGCTGAAGTAATGTACGTGATGGTAAACGTGGGTTCTTTGAACGCGTTGTTCCTTCTGATAATCCGCAAATTTAATTTTACATTATCATTCCACACGCCCTCGCACAAGCCATTCCGAGTGATTTGCCTATTTTTGTGTTTCGATTTGCGTGTGGCTGTTAAAAGTGTCATAGACCCAAGTGTCGCTAACGCTCGTCTCACAACATGCCTACTAGTCATTAAGATTCATTTTCCTCCCTAATGATCAAAACGACTATTACTTACCCAGTTATGACTTGTCTTAAAAATTTAGCTGCCCTCTCTACTACTTCCAACCAGACAGGAGAAACGTCATTTTGCTCAAATAATGTTGCAACAGGAAGTATTTGTAAAGCTTCTAATGATTCATTCAGCAACTCACTACAAAGGTCTATATCTTCCCCTAAAAATGTCAAGTTATTAGTTTCAGAGTAAGAGATTTGAAAAATTCTAGAAAATTTGATCAAAATTGGCTATGATTATACGTACCTAATCGCCACGCTCTCCTCAAAAAAGCAAAAGAGAAATTTAATGCAGCCCTAGAACCAACTCTTGCTAATGACACTGCAGGGTTTGGTGGTATGACTTTTTTCCTGCCACTTGATTTAGTGTCGGTGTTGAAACGTTCAACGTTTTTCCTGGCCACTAATCCATGCTCATAGCCATTGAAGTTTGGTACTCGATTCAAGGCTACGAAATATCGTTTCAAAATCAAAAGCCTGCATTGTAAGCGGAGAGCAGACAACGTAGACCCAGCAGCTTCAGCACACAGAGCCTTCTGTTCATTATTCAAGCTTACTATAAACTGTGCAAGCTGTTCTTGTGCTACAATAATAAAATTACTATGTTTGATTCAAATCATAAGTTAAAACAGTACTAGGTTGTGGAGACCAGGCCCAGCGTTCAAGTAACTTTTCTGAAGATATCAAAGGTGCTTTTTCTTGGTTTTTCTGTAAAGATTCTTCCTCGTCCAACTTTTGACATGGCTGACAATTGCATCCTGACAAAGGGCCACAGATTCCATCACAACAAGTGCAAGTTAGAACCTATAAAGGACATCTATTGATCCAAGTTTTTTCCAGTGTAAAATTTTTACTTTTTGGTTGCAGTAGTATTTCCCAAACTCCCCCTTTCGAGCTGTCACGCCAGCACTGTTCAGCAAGCCTTCTGAGAAGGCTCCAGTGACTTCTCCATCTGCAATAAGGCCGTTCCAGCAGGCAGTGAAAGCCTCCTGGTCGTTGAAGACTGCCTGGAGATCGGTTTTGAGCCACTTCAAATCCAGCCGGGGCTGCGGCCTCAGAGTTGCGTTTAAGCAAGACATTGTGGCTGCGGTTTCAGCCCCTGGAGCAGAAATTTTGGAAGTCAAATGACAGGGGGTGACTTTTTGCGAAGGTGTTGTTGCCATTCATACAAATTCATGACACAAAGGGCTGTTCTAATGCTACATTTTTAGACAATGCGTGCTCTGAAATTAGATTCGTGCTAACACAGAGATTAAATTTATTTGTGTACCTTACAAAAATATTCAACGGCAGGTTTTGATCGGCCGCCATATTTCTAATGTGAACTTGGCGCGAAGTTTAAACCTTGGTTTGAATTTTCAATGGTAGGGGAGACCTGGGAGACTTTGGATACGAGGACAGACTGGACCAAGGACTAGACAGAGTCAGAGACTGACTGGACAGTGGACAGTGACAGTATATTGTTGGTAGCTGTAGACTGGTCGTCAGTTATATTTGAAATTTCAATATGGCGGCTGAAATGGCGACAGAATCATGAAATGCGACTTGAAAATCAAAATGATCGTACTGGACAAGGGTAATTCCAAGTTTCATGACAATCTTTCCACTAATAAGACTAGATTTCAATATGGTGGCCAAGATGGCGGCCAAGATGACGGCAGAGCATCACTTGCCCAAAATCGGATGTAAAGAGTGATCGAATAAATTTCTCCTCAAAGTAGGCCCGGTCTCCTTGGTAACCTTGGTATACAGGTGTCCCACGAAGTAACCGCGACATAGTTTAAGGGTAGATGTACTTTCTCGAGGCAAATCAGAATCTGCCTTCGAAATTTTCCTGACGTCCCCCATTTCCGATATACAGGGTGATTTATGTGTTCAACCGAAATGTTTGATTGGCCATATCTCAGGAATACATCAATAGAATCTATTGAAATTTTGCAGGTATATTCTAGAACCAAGAGTCTTTGTAGCGCCCTATTCACTTATGGAATAAATACAGGACCGTACCCAAAATTTTGTTTTTCGAGTTTCTGTTGAAAAAGTCATCCTGTATAGATTTTTTCTCAAAATTTGATGTCATATTCGGTAACTACATAAAAAATGCTACAAAATGTGATTCCCAAATTGTTTGGCACCAATGGGGCCTTGCACTGCCACTTTTACACACCGAGGGCGCCACGACCGTTGGGGGCAAATTCGACGATTTTGACGGCGTTGACGCTTCAGCGACCGACGTCCGTCATTTTATGTCTTGATTTGAAATTTGGATAACCTCTGTTTCTTGCTTGACGTCTCCAGTCACTGTCAGTTACTGGTCAAACTACTCAAACTCCCCTGTTTTTCGCGTCGTTACGGCCGCTTTATCGAAGTAGGCGCCCCCTACAGTAGTGGCGACCTCACGTTGAGTTTTTCAATTGCAAGGCCCCATTTAGCTGATTCAAAAAAAAAAAATTATCAACAGAGATTTTTCATAAATATTTTTGAAAATTTGATTCAAATCATTCAAACGCTATTCCAGATGGTCAAGCAAAGTCACAATTTCAATTTTGATGTTCTACCAAACTAAGGATAATTTTAGAAGATTTTCTGGAAACATGAATTTGGGTAGGAATCTGAGGTAGGTACCAAATTCATGTTTCCAGAAAATTCTCCTGAAATTATTTTTGGCTGGTTAGAGCACCACAATTGGAATAGCGACTTTGTTTGACCATCTGAAATAACATTTCACTGATTTAAATTGAAATTTTCAAAAATATTCCTGAAAAATCCTGTTAATAAATTGTTTTTCGAACCAGCTAAATTACTGCCAAACAATTTAGGAATCGCATTTTGTAGCATTTTTTATGTAGTTACCGAATATGACATTAGATTTTGAAAAAAATCTATACAGAATGACTTTTTCAACAGCAACTCGAAAAACAAAATTTTTGGTATGGTCCTGTATTTATTTCATAAGTGAATAGGGCGCTACAACCCATATAGCACAAGTACATCCAATGGACGTCCATAGGCTATCCTGAAATGGACATACGGAGATCCATTGGACGTCCATAAAAGGTCCAGTGGATGTCTTATGGACAGCTTATGGACGTCCATTTGGCACTAATGGTGCTATTCTGTAAAAAATAACATTCCATAAACGCTCTGTTATGTAAAAATCCGTGTCGGCCATTGGCTGTTGCCTAGATAATAACAACGTAACAGCGCCTTTATGGAATGTAATTTTTTAGAGAATCGCACCATAAGTTGTACGTTCCTAAAACGTCCTTTATGGGATGTCCATAAGATGACCATTTGTGATAAATTTGGACATTCAAAAGACGTTTCTCAAAAAAAAGCGTTTCAATCATTGAAAATATTTATTCTCAAAACAATTAAAGTTTCAAATAACAATATAGCAAACCAGCATAGCTTGGGTTGTTGTTGCCTTCGGCACAGCTTGACTTGCTGACAATTCTGGCATAGCTTGGTTGTTGATGCTTTCAACATAACTTGGCTTGTTGTTGTTGTTGGAGCTTCTGGGATAGCTTGATTGTCTAAAGCTACTGGAATAGGTCTCGGCCTCGGGGTAGGCAAACTAAGTGAAGGAATTACATTTGGTTTCAGTTTCTTAAGCAATCCAATTCGCTCGTAGTCATCATCCAAGAAATGATCTGAACGAACATGCTCTGCTGAATAATGAATGTTTGTTGATCCCTGGCCTAGGGATGGCTACTCCACTTTAAGTCGTTTCGGAAACCTGAAACGATTCTTTTGTAATAAATAAAAAATGGAATAAAAACATCCGAATCGTACATAGTAGGTTATGTCGGGTTTCTCCGTTTGTCGAAATGTTTGCAACTGGGCACAGAACAGGACGGCATTGTCAATTTTCAATAAACACTATAAAGTCTTCTTGGTCAAAAAATCACTGGAAAGCATGGAGAAAACTTTGCACAAAGAAATGCGGGTTTGAGGAAAACGATCACAGTGGCAGTACTGATAGTAGTGACACTGAGTCAGCGTTGCCAGATCGAAAACAAAAAAATCACTAGATATAACGTCAAAAAGTTATTAGATTCAACATAAATTTCACTAGCATTCAAAATTTTACCACTTTCCAGTGGCTACTTTGAGTAATTAAATAAAATTACTTTGGAATTGTTTTACTTACTTCTTCTGCGGTCTTTTAAAATGTTTTTCTGTCAGGAAACTGATCGAGCAAAGCAAAATGAATAGAATAAATAATAGTTCAATTTAAACATCACATTTATTCAACAAATAATAAGTAGGAACAGTAGGTTGGTATACAAAATAAATGAAAATAAACACTAAGATATAAGTAACAATATGGTACGACATTTGAATCTGTTAGTCGTTGACTATTGATTATTGGTCTTATTGGACCTATTGCATTTGAGCCATCAACTAGTAATTTTTTTTTCAATTTTCGTACATGTTTTTTTTATGTTTGGACACCAGATCATTCGAAATGGAAAAATTAAAACAATTTTTGTTCTCGTAATGGGGCCTTGCACTGCCACTTTCACACACCGAGGGCGCCACAACCGTTGGGGGCAAATTCGACCATATTGACGGCGTTGACCTCGGCGTTGACGCTTCAGCGACCGACGTCCGTCATTTTATGTCTTGATTTGAAATTTGGATAACCTCTGTTTCTTGCTTGACGTCTCCAGTCACTGTCAGTTACTGGTCAAACTACTCAAACTCCCCTGTTTTTCCCGTCGTGACGGCAGCTTCATCGAAGTAGGCGCCCCCTACAGTAGTGGCGACCTCACGTTGAGTTTTTCAATTGCAAGGCCCCATTGATCAGCCTTTTGCTATGGAGAATTCCAGTCAAAGTTTCATTTCCCAAACGATTACGCAATTTTGTTTTGTTCAGATTGATGGAACTAAATACACGTTCCGACCGACCGACGGTATTATCATTGACATATGTCATGTCGCAGTCGCAGACGGCCGAGTGAGGTTTCCGCTTTCCGGTACTAGAGGACGTAACGCAGCGCAGTAAAACCGACCCGGATTGGATTTATTCACATCAACAGAGGGCGCATCATTAGGCAAATATTTTGTTTTTCGTCTATTTTGATTAAAATTTTATTCTGATATTCATTTTATTGATAACAAAATATTCTGAACACGTGGGCGTTCAAAAATCACTAGATTAGGGGTTTTTATAAAAGTTTTCACTAAATCACTAGACTAATCATAAAATCACTAGATCTAGTGAAATTTCACTAGGTCTGGCAACACTGCGTGACGGGTATTTTCGCCCGACACATTGCCTTGTTGCCGTCCCTTCAACAAATGCATCCTTCCCGCTGAATTTTGAGTCGAAATGTCACAATGCTGCCAACAGTCTAACATTGACTTTCGTGTCGGGCGAACCCAGTGTCGGGCGAAAATACCGCAACCCCAACAGCGACCATGCAGCGACCTAGCCGATTCAGGTATTTTCGCCCGACAAATTTCCACCCGACAGAATGTTCGCCCGACAGATTCATCATTGTTAAACGTTTGGTATCACTGAGTGGAAAAGCATTAAAAGTATGTGGCAACAGGGCTTCAGTCGGGCACGTGTCCGCTCTGCGTGTCCGTGAATGCGTGAATGGGCCGTGGCCCCCTGGCACGTATTGTTATGTTGACGGTGTTGGACGAGCCAGCCAACACGGATTTTTGATTTTCCGGGCCAACCAAGAAAGTTGCAGACTTGCATCATGTTCGCCCGACACTATTTCGAATTGGAATTCTTCATGCCCAATTGCACAAAAATTGATATATCAAATTTAAGTTCGGTGAGTACCAAAGGTAGGGAATCAAATGTTTAAAACCGAAATAAAATGCAAATCCTATTACTTCGAGGAAAGAACATGATGGGAATACAGCATAATAGCTTACATTTATTTGTATACTGAAACAAACTTGGGCTAACACACTTTTCGCTTAGTTCCGGTACAATGTGCTCTACACGCCAAAATAAAGGCTGTCCCACTGGGTTTTGGTGTCTTGGAGCTATATTTTGTATTCTCATCATCATCCTCCCTTAATCATCCTGAGCATTTATAAGTTCATGAGCCACTTGGAGAAATATGCTTGTCATATCTTCAAAATTGATGCGTCAATAAGCCTTTTTTTTTGTTGCAGGTGACTTAACACTAACATTTTGGAAAACACAAAGCCGACAATGGAGCATTAGCCAAGATTTGAGAATTCGGCCCGATCCACGTGTTTGCTGAGCCCTCACATCACCAGGATAATAAGCAGTAATCAACATGCATTGACAACATCTTCGCAATGACATGAGATGAAACAAAGTGGAAAGGAATGAAGACAACATGGAACCCCCCCTCTCTGGCCATCTATCTGGTGCAAGCCATACAAATCAAGACCACTGTGTATAATAAACAACAACAGCAACAGCTGACAACAACAATAAGAGAAATGTATTAGAACAAACCTGGCCACAACACTTCATTAAGCCAACTTGGGTACCATATATGGATGGAACAACAACTGCAACATCTGAAGAATCATTCACTAGGTTTCAAGTCCAAATTCAATTAAAACACTACCTAAGAAATCTGAGAGCAACCACCACACATTCTATTGTTATCCAAGAAGTGGCAGCAAAAGAGACTTTGAAAATGATTGGAGGCATGAAGTCATCACATTACAAGGATGTATATTGCATCAGTACAGACTTGTTGGAAATAGATGAATGGTTCGAGGCAAACAGGCTGAAACTAAATCAAGGGAAAACACAATACCCTACTTTTGAAATCAGAGGTACCACTCAAAACGCCTTAAATTTCTTTGGACTGCACCTACAACAAAATCTGAAATGGTTGGCCCACATCAATAGACTAAGCACAACTCTGTCCTCAGCCATTTTTTCCATTTGAAGACTGAGGCAAATAGGAACTAGAGAAGCTGCCCTTACAGCGTATCATGCAAATTTTCATAGCATTGTGACATGAAATTTTGCTGTGGGGATTTTCTCCGAAGATATTCAAGATCCTCATATTGCTGAAGAGTGTAGTCAAGACTATATGCAAAAAATGTAGGAGATTCGGTAGCAGGAAGCTTTTTCATAGTTGAAGCTGTTGACAAAAAATTAGGAAAAATTATGTACCTACCCAATCAACTTGAGAAAAAAACTTGAAAGTTTGCTAACTGACTGCAGGTTCCACCAAAAGCTTTATAAGCGACTGAACTTTAATCTGAGTTAGATGTTATGACACAGCCAATAGCATGGCCAGTTGCTTAGCAACTAACTCAGGTTAAAGTTGACTCTCATAAACTTTTAGCTGAACCAGCGGTGAGAGAGTTTATAACAGGATAGACGAATTTCTAAGAGACAGATTTACTGTTGTGCCTGAGTCATAAGGCTATGATTGTTCTATATCTATATATTATCTACTTATATTTTATGTTATACTTCATTATATTTATTTTGACGTGCTAATAACAAATTGTATTTTGTTCTGAAAAGCTTAAACTTAAATATATATCTTGCTATCATCCGGTAATTTTTTTCTTGGAGTACTTGACTGGGTTTGCATTTTATTCCACGTTATAAATTTAATAGAATTTGATAACAACTTTGTGATATCGGACATTTAGATGATTCATCTGGGATCCGATCTATGTTAAATTAAAAGAGTCTTCTTTTAGTCTCTTGCGTCACAGCCTTAAATCGCCATTGATATTCTACCTACAGCAAATCACGGGAAAATTGGGAAAAGAAATTGTTGGGAAATGACCAAGAACCAATGACATATTGCTTGAAAAAAAAATTTGTGAAAATCTGTTTACGGGATCAAAGGTTGAAAAATTTGGAGTTTTTCCCGAAGGGAGGAATCGAAAATCATTGGTCAGATTTCAAAAATTCCTCCTTCCTCAAAAATAATAATAATACGTTTATCAATAATTGATCATATACATTATAACACCTATGAATAAAATATACTAATTCAAAATACATCAAAAAGTAGCGTAGGTAAGATATCTCATCTGTTTACCAATTTCCTCTGCTCACGAGTTTCAAGTGGCGGAACTCAAGACCAGGGAATCAGAAAGCTAATGCAATAAACTTTCGATTTCAGTCGGAATATTTCGAAAAAAGTTCCTCTCTCGAGTAAGTTTATCTCATTCCTCAGGCAAGGATTTCTTCTCCCTATAGTGCCTAGCACCGAACGACGCGTCATTCTGATTAAAATCTGATCAATGGCCATCCCGATCGAGTAATCAATGGCATGGGAAAACTTTGAAAATTCGTAGCGTCCGACCGGGAAATGGTGGAAATCCAGGACTACAGGCTGAAATTTCATGTTTTAGTCGTGTTTCTTCTTCCCGGAGAAAATCTGAACTTTCCGGGAAAACTTTAAATCAGCCTTTTCCAAATCAATTCATTGTAAATATCGTAAATTAAAGCCTCGTTACAAGGTTGGGATCCTCGCGCTTCAAAACTTCCAATTTTGATTTAATGTAGAAGGGCTCCATAATCTTGAAGTGGAATAGGTAGTTGTATAAATTTGATTTGAGCTTGAAGTCTTCCCACAAGGTTTTTTAATATTTTATTTTTCTCTAGGGTTGCCGACCGGTTTCGCCAAGCTGGTTGGCATCAACGGGGCTTGTACAAGGAGGGCTACAATAAAATTAATATATAAATAAATTCTGAATAGTGTAATAATAGTGGTTTCTAGATATTGTGTTTTTCGGAAAAAAATCTTTTTTTTTTAAATAAAATATTGAAAAACCTTGTGGAAAGACTTCAAGCTCAAATCAAATTTATATTCCAATTTTGATGTTATATAATTTTTAATTTTTAAACTTGAGGAGTCGTTTATTATGCAGTTTCACAATTTGTTAATGGTAGAGAATAACAGATCAATGGATCATTATCCTTCCCATGTCAAAATTCCACTGCGAGTGGATTAGTCGTTTTCTTGAAAACGGTTCTTTATTCCTTCCAAAAACCCTTTGGGAACCGTTCAAGAAAACGACCCATCATGTCCAATCGCAGAGAAATTTTCACATGGCAAGAATAATGAACCATCCTCTACCAGTAAGAATTTGTGAATCCATAGTGGATTCCACCTTTCCCATGCGAGAAATTACTTGCGCGCATACTTGTGAGCGCAGATTCCCGCTAGTTCATTCGGCTTCTAGAGACCGCCAGTTGTATCCTCACAGGTATGCGTGATGTTCTAATGGGAAACGTGGATTCCAAAATTATAAAGTTGAGGTCAATTTGAAAAGAGAAAGGATATAGCGCTCCGCCTATACTATAGCCATTCTTAATTCTCATTTAACCAGTCAACCCCAAGCCCAGCCAGCCCGATCGATAAGCGCTCCCGGTTAAACAGCCAATTGAACCAGTGAGCTATTTAGTCTATAGGAAGACCTGCGTACGAGCTGCGAGTAAATGGAACCGCCTATATGAGAAGGTCTATACAGGTGTCCCACGAAGTAACCGACAAAGTTCAAGGGTAGATGTACTTTTCTCGAGGCAAATCAGAATCTGCCTTCGAAATTTTCCTGACGTCCCCCGTTTCCGATATACAGGGTGATTTATGTGTTCAACCGAAAAGTTTGATTGGCCATATCTCAGGAATACATCAATAGAACCTATTGAAATTTTGCAGGTGTATTTTAGAACCGAAAGCCTTTGTAGCGCCCTATTCACTTATAAAATAAATACAGGACCGTACCCAAAATTTTGTTTTTCGAGTTTCTGTTAAAAAAGTCATCCTGTATAGATTCAAAATCTGATGTCATATTCATGCAGAAACTAAATAAATTCAAAAATGCTACAAAATGAGATTCCCAAATTGTTTGGCACTAATTTAGCTGATTCGAAAAAAAATTATCATTAACAGAAATTTTCCATGAATATTTTTGAAAATTTGATTCAAATCACTCAAACGCTATTCCAGACGGTCAAACAAAGTCACAATTTCAATTTTGATGTGTTATCAAACTGAGGATAATTTTAGGAGAATTTTTTGAATGATTAGGTATATTGCGTGCTTTCCACCTAGCCTCAAGTTCGGTACACCTACCATTTACGCATGTGCGGGTTCCAAACGGTGCTTTCCATCTACGTGTTTCTACTCGGTTCTGCGCCGTTCATTGGATCACGTAAAATTTTGTGCCACACCATGGAACATGTGCCATCTGGTGGTATTTGTGCCGTATAGGTGGAAAGCACCATTGCTACTGCGTGCACGAACCCTACTGTGGGATATAGTTTGGACATGACATATAGCCATAAACCATCATCGATCATTATTATGTCTCAGCCATATTCTATACATCATACATTGACCAAACCTCCCGCATGTTGATTTTTTCTGTTAGGTATTCCATGGTCCGGCACTATTTAGTCTGTAGTGACTTTCAAAGTTCTGTCCTGTCCTAAAAGTGTTTATCAAGTTTTGTGAAATATACAGGTGTCCCAGAAATAGCGCTTAAACTCTCCAGTCGTACGTTGTAGCGGACCTTCCAGGGAACTTTACAAAGACTCAGCTGTCAACTGGTTGGCGTTTTTTCGCTAATGCTGTTAGGTATAGTGGTGGCTACTGAAGAAAATGATGCCCAAGCGCGGCGGTGCTAAAGAAAATGGAATGACAATGCCCACCGCAGCAGCAGGGTGGAAGTATCTTCAATATTTGTCCCTCAAAAATTGAGATGAAAACTCAATTTTTTGTATACGGTGTACTGAGTGTGTGTTAGAAAATGTAATACAGTTTTTCAATTATGTAAAATAAAATTTCTTTTTCTTTCTCAGTGACTTTAAAAAAAAATAGGCATATATTTAATTTTCTACGTCTCTCAAAATTATAAAACAGTTGATAATTGTTTTTTGTCAAAAAATGTTCCAGCATTGTAGCGAAAATCGTCAACTGGTTGGCGGTTTTTCGCTAATGCTGTTGGGAATAATGGTGACCTGCTGACCACTGAAGAAAATGATGCTCAAGCGCGGTGGCACTGGAGAAAATGGAATGACAATGCCCACTGCAGCAGCAGGGTAAAAGTATACCTACCTTCAATATTTCACACTCAAAAATTAAGATGATTTTTTTTATACGGTTTTCTTTCTTGTATACAGAGTGGTCCATCCTAGCGTAATTATCCCATAGCGGTCTTACCGTTCAAGTAGAAAAAAAGATGTAAGAAAAAAGTTACATGGTTTTAATGAGACCTATGACCTAAAACTATTTTCGGCTATCAGGTGTTCTATATTGATGGAATTAACAAAAAGTCCATTTTTTTAAATGGAACACCAGATATTTTTTGCATTTTCGTGTTCAGCTTTTTCAATTGTCTTATGCCTGTATTTTGTTTTTAAATTGTATGGCAGTACTAGCAACTAAAAATTAAAAACTGGAAAAATCGCATTTTCACAGTTTGCTTGAAAAATTCACAAAAAATTGAACTTTTTAATTTTCAAAGTATCATAACTTATTTTTTTTTAAATGGTCTTTACCACATTTAAACTTCATACACTTTTCGAAATACATAATCGGAAGTTTTTACGAAATTTGCAATTTTTTTGACTTTTTTTTCAAAAACTAGGTCGACCGTAATGAATAAGAGACAAGCAAAATAGTACGCAGCTTTCAGTTAGTCAGTCTGAATATTGTCGAACAAAGAAAAATGGCTTAAGCGCAAAAAGAAATCTAAAGTGGAATCGTGGAATATCTGGCTTCATACCAGAATATCATATCAATAATTTCATCTCACTCATCCTACATATTACAGTAACACAAAAAAAAATAGAGACATTATAAGACAGTTGAGAAAGCTGAACACAAAACTGCTAAAAAATATAAAGGCGGATCTAGTAAACTTGAAGAAGTTTACTGAATTATTTTTTCAAAATTACGAAAATAAAAAGGGGTCGAAGGACCAACTTTTGACCCACGAACTTGATATTTATTTTATTTAAAAAAATAAAAATCATACTTTTCTTCAACATTTTTCTGAATATATTTTTCTGGCACTTTTGGAACATTTCCCTACCCTGCTGTTCAATTTTCTACCCCAAACTTGCTACCACCTGTAGGTATACCTATTTCAGAACGCGCGGGCTTTGTTTGATTTTAATTTTTTCGAAATTGTTGTGAAGGGAGTTTAGATGACCTTCAAAAATGATTTGCAGTTCGACGTTCGACCTCTATTCCCATTTGAAATCCAAAAAGGGTATAGTCACCCTAATACCTAAAAGGGTGGACGGTCGGGTCGTGGAACGAATAATAAGGTAAGATATATTGAAAATAACGTGTGTCGTGTTAGTCAAAAAGCCCCTCAAAAAAGCAAATCGACCTGTGGCAGCTTTTTTCTCGCAAAAAAAGTGCAGCGAGAAATTGGAGGTGTGGGTGGGTCCTTTTTAAAAAATCACCTGTATGTAAAGTTTATAAGCGAAAACAATATAAAAGGTGGTAAAAATGTTAAACCGCGTTTTACTTTCGAGAAATTAAGGGTCCGGTGTAAAAGCTCTCTAAAATTTTAAGACGGGTCCATGACTAGGAAAAGGTCAAGAAACCCTGCTCTATGATCATGACACCAACATGGCAATATTGGCAAAAGCCGAGGCACCCCTTGGTCTATTGCCCCTTAGGTATTTAAGTTTGGTTTTTATTCTTATCATATGCGGGGGTTGTGTGAAATAAAAACCCACTGAGCTTTCGAGTGCTCTTGACACTGAAGTCCACCTTTATCTTTTTATCCATCTAAAACCCATAGATGGATAAACGCAAATAAGATTTTTGGGTTTTGGAAACCTGCCCCTGAAACTGGTTTTCCACCGTGGTGTTGGCCTTGGTCACGTGACGGGTATTTTCGCCCGACACATTGCCTTGTTGCCGTCCCTTCAACAAATGCATCCTTCCCGCTGAATTTCGAGTCGAAATGTCACAATGCTGCCAACAGTCTAACATTGACTTTCGTGTCGGGCGAACCCAGTGTCGGGCGAAAATACCGCAACTACCTAGCCGACCCAAGCCGACCTAGCGACATGCAACCACAGATGCATGCAACATACCCACTACATCCAACCTCTTCTTTCAACACATTCCGGCGCGTGAAAGTGGGAAAGCAATAGATTCACGTGTGGCCGTGGCCGGTCCGACCTGAATAAATTATCACCAACGCAATTAATTACGTAAGACTCTGAGAAGTTCGCGCTAGCCCTTCGGCCGACAATCCCTCCGGCCGACACGCTTTTCAATTTTAGATGGTTGGTAGCATTGCTCTCCCCTCCCTCAGAATTTGGTGTGCAATTCCCCTCCGGTAGGTACTCCTCCAACATATCACAACACCGCAATAGGAACAGCTGTTTGACCCTGATGGCTTGTCTCTGCCCTGATGTCCATACAACGCCTATTCTCTGCTTACAACACCGAAACACCAAAAGAAAACATATACACAAGTTACGAATACGAAGGTATAGAAATATAATTTTATGCTGTTCATGTTGAGAATTCAGCACTATAACCCATTCACGTTGGAAATTCAGCACTAGGACTTTTTGAATCAAAAATAAAGTGACAAGCTGGGGGGCTACGGACGGCAATGGCTGATGGCACCGGCTACAAGCAAAGTTTTAGCGCAAAACCATCGGCGATCAGCAGCCGCATTCTTCCAGCATTCCAGCTATCTTCAGCTTGTCACTTGGTTTTTCTTTTGTGAAACCGGAATTTATCTTGTTTGCCTGCGCCCACCCCACGAGTAAGTATACCTGTATTGACCAAAAGAAATTTCACTAATCTCGTATTATATGTACCTCGTTCACAATGGACATAAAACAAGAAAACCTTACGGAAAACAGCCGGCATTTGCTTAGTAGGCCTTTTGGGTGATAAGAAAACTTCACTATGGGGGTTGTTGGATGTGAACACTACACACTGTTGTTTACTGAAGACATTTTTCTAGTTTTATGTTGAAATTATACCTAGCTATTTTCCGTAAGGATTTCTTATGTCTTGTGTCTCTTGTGAACGAGGTATTATATAAATTCAGTTTTGGTGGAACCCAAGTGGAACCTATGGCCCACGGCTAGTTGTGCCAATTTTGCAAGAAGAACGGGGTTATATTTATTATGGTAGTCATTTTGATAATCGGTTTATTTGAATATTATTGTATAGGTCGACAGCAAATCAATGACCTTCATGACTACACTGTTGTTGATGTTAACTGTAATAAAATTCTGTTTTTGGTCCTACATAGATGCTTTCCTTCTACGTCTATGGCATAGTGTTGACAGAGAGTAGAGGCATAGAGGTATGTTACTTTTTACTGCGAATTTGGACATTAAAAGCCCATCGGGAGTCTGACAATAATGACCACAACAGTCGAAAGGATATCCGAGTGCCAATTAATGGACAAAAGCACGTTTTGCATGGACAAGATGTGATTTCACATTTCACACTAACCAGTTCACCATACTATTAAAAACTCAAAGTCAACGTAGAACAGGTATCTTCCTATTACATCGAATTGGTACCTATCAAGAGATTTTAATTATATGCTTACCTGTTGCAGATTAAAGATTGGAAGAAACATCATAAAGTATCCACTGTGATGGTGTTGAAAACTGATATGAAGAAGTTATTCCAAGTGATCACAAAAATGTAATTCAACAAACAAGCAATAAGTGCAAGGTAAAAGTTTTTTCTTATTCTTCTCAACTTCTCATACTACATAATCATATAGTTTTGCCTCCTCTCAGTCCTGTCCTTCATGGACTGATAATCAGGCTCAATTGTAGACTGCAGGGCAGACCAATTATTACTTTTTTCGGTGGCGATTGAAACTTTTGGTCCTTGGGGCACACATGATCTAAGAGGTACACAGGAAATTCAGTTTATAAAGGAAATTGGCAATAAAATTTCAAAATTAACAGGTGATAGGAGATCAACATACTTTTATTTCGAAGAATTTCAATGGCCATTCAGAGACGTAATGCCGCTTCCGTTCCGTTTATGGATCCATTCCAGCATCACGGGCTCTGGATTTTTTTTTTTTTTATATTTTATTTAATTCTGTAGGTATGGTTTTGGACATGAAATATTGATTTTACTCGAAAACGAAAAAAAATAGGTAGGTATAGGTATACCTATATATATATACCTATACCTATACCTAGGTACCTACTCCAAAAATTTTGTAATGTCGAAATGTACCAAAAACTGTGTAGGTATAGTAATAAGGTAATGCGCAGTAAAGAGTTGAGGTCCATTATTTCACCCCATCTACCCTCGCATCTACCTAACTTGGACGTTATCGGACTGTAAACCCATTCCCCATCCCCGGTGTAGGTAGGTATAGTTTTATTGGTTCCAAAATGAAGATTGAATAAAACGAATAAATTGTTACAAAGTATCGTTTTTTTTTATTTCAATAAATACCGCCAGGTGCAGACTTTCACTATAAAATTATTTGGGATTATTTTTGTACCTATATGAACCCAGCTTTAATAGTTGTCTTCCAGGTACTGCAGAGCTAGCTCCATATTCATGTTATGCTTATCCATGAATATCCTCAGAGCTAGCTCTGGTATCAGTACCTGGAAGACATATCTACTTTTATCGCCAAGTGGGTCCTTGAGCCACTCTCGAAGAAGCTCCGCCATCTGAAGCAAACGATCTTCGGCAAATACCATCATGGCGGAGCTTCCTTGGAGGCGAATTTCCTTGTGCCCTTCTAATTTATAGAATGCAGCATGCCGGTCGGATGGGCATTCTTCAGTCATGATTGATTGAAGGCTAGGGCAATGCCTTCGAAATCCCGCCTTTACATCTGCCGCAGTTAAATTTTGACAGTCAAGGCGTTGTTTTTTGCTTCCATCTGTAAAAAAAAACCTTTTTTGTAAGAGCGAACATTATGACATACCCTCGATTCCACCAACCTTCTCATAAATATTCATTTAGAAATAATAGATAGATAATAAGTTAACGCATATGCATATTGTTTTGAAGATATAATAAAGGTAGGTATATAAAAGGATAATCTTTGCAGCTATAAAAAGTGAATGCGAATTTCCATATTTTTAAAATGAAATCATAAAATTTTCTTCTCGAATAACTGACGTCGTATTATGTCGAATTTCCCCAAACTTTCGCGCCCATGCCATCGAATCCAGGAAAGTTCCGGGAAATGCTTTAAATTTGCAATGCAGATTAATATTCTCAAAATTTTCAACTTCTTCCCCAATAAATTCGTCACTTAGAGAACTTTGTGGAGGAAAGAGAGGGGATTTCAGAATTCCCTTCATTTTGATATATCACAAAGTGGGTGGTGCAATATAAAATTTTGCAGTATGTGGTAATATAACGGAATAAGCGAAGGGGTGAATTCAGGTAGCAATTTTTCCACTGAAAATTCTCGCTTCTGGAAGCTGTGCAGAATGAAGTGGACTACATAGATGAAAATAAAGGGCTTGAAAATGTGAAAATGTCAGATAATTTTAGGAAAAAGGATCGGGAATGGGGTTAAAAAATTTAAAAATATTTTTTCTCAGAAAGAGTAGTTTTATTCCCTTCTTCTTTACTTTGATATATATCACAAGGTAGGCGGTGTCATTTAAAGCCACTTCCTTATTTTGTTTGCGTAGGTATATATGCTTGCGAACATATTTATTAAAAACTCGATTAAAAATTTAACACAATTATTGACCCACACCCCTTTTTCATCAAAATCATGCGGACTCTGATATTTGTTTATCACGTTGATCCAGGTGCCTTTGCCCCCTCCCCCTTCGGTGTGTAATTATCGCTACAGGTTCATTATTGTAGTTAAAGTCTTACCTATACATTGTGCGATTTCACTTGGGACAGGGCAGGGATCCAGTGCCAGCAAGTTGTTCACATCACTGACGGACAGCACTGTCACCCGTCCGGACAGCCTCGCAATTTCGCCGGCGGGAATTCGATAGACCTAGGTTGAAATTGTTATCATATTTTTCTATAAATGCCTATTTTACCAAATCTTTTTTCTTCCATTGCCATTGTTTTTCTAAGCTAATAGTCATTTTTTCTGGTAGGTACAGTGTACTTTTGCACAAGGACACTTTTTTGTCGATGGCACATTAACGCCATGTAACGAGAACTAACGATTACACAGCTTTATGATCATTAGGTAGGTAACGATATTGAAGATGAAATAAAGAGTTGTCTTACAGGCAGTGTCGCGGCCGGTTGTGTCGTAGCAGGTGCAGTCATGGTCGCACCGGGCCGAGGCGTCGTAGTCGCGCTGGGCCGAGTCGTCGTGATCGCGTCGGGCCAAGGCGTCTTGAAGACGACAAGCCGAGGCGTCGTGGTCGCGCCGGACCGAGGTATCTTGGAAGCGACAAGCCGAGGCGTTGTAGCCGCGCCGGGCTGAGGCGTCGTGGGTGCGCCGGACCGAGGCGTCTTGGAGGCGACAAGCCGAGGCGTCGTAGTCGCGCTGGGCCGAGGCGTCGTAGTCGCGCTGGGCCGAGGCGTCTTGGAAACGCCGGGCCGAGGCATCGTGGTCGCGCCAGGCGGAGGCACGGTAAGGGCTGCGGGAGAAGCATAATAATTATGCTCTAGCTCGATGCTTCGCCTTATTGCAGCAGGTGACCCTGTAGCACAATAACAGAAAAGAGCTATATATTTATATACAATATATAAGTATGTACCTACAATCTGGAAAACCAGAATTACTCGCGTTTGGTGCAGGACTCTGAATTTGACGTTCTTTCCTGATCGGGGATCGACTTTTTTTTTAAGAATTCCAACTGATATCGAAACTAGATTGCATATTGGGCGTCCTGGAGGCTAATTTTCGAATGCGACACAGTCTCGGTTTTTTGGCGGTGACTTTTTAAAAATAACCCTTGCACATTCCGTGAATTAAAAAAAATACAGTGTAAACTTCGACCTGCGGCAAGTCCCACGAGATATCTGTGAGTCATAATCATAGAAGAGATTCAACAAATCCTTAAGGGAAACATTTTTGAAATCGAACCAACGGATTTCGAGTTTTCCTCCCTGGAAAAACTGCAAATTTCTAACTTTTTGTCCCGTCAAAATATTTCCATCCTTTTTTGAAAACAAAAGTTAGCTGGTTCTTGAACATTGCCCGACAATTTCTCTCAAAATTATCCGAATTTTTCCACTTGAAAATGCAAAATTCTGGCCTAGTTTATCGGACGATATAGTATATACTGGACTCAAATAATAGAGCTTAAATGAAGTCCTAATTGACGATTTCCACGATGAGATAATTTGGATAAAGCTTGGATGTTTTTCCGGAAAAAATGAAATTCCCTGGAAAGTTTTGAAATTTGTTGTTCAATCATTATGGAAAATGCTTCAAGTGTTTCAATCTTCCTCTCAAATCCCGGCTCACCACCCTAAGGGAAGGGACGCCTAGTGCAAAGATTTCCATCCGTTCCTTACTACTCGTCGGGAAAGTTTTGGGGTGACACAACCGATTTTTTTTTCAAATTCTTACCTCCAACAGGTTGTGTTTGAAGAAATGGATCATCTCCATCATGCGGAAAAAGGGCATCAGGAGGATGACCAACAGTACCATCATCATCCGCACCATGAAGAAATTCATCGTCCTCACCATCATCCAGATCAGGAGGGTTGTGCTTGCTAATCCCGCGCGTATAGTACCTACCTACTTTAGTACACGCGTTTATCGCCGGAACATTCTTGAAAAACGCTTTTCTTACGTTTTAACTCTAGTTCTACTTCTTACTTTTACTTTACTTTTCTACTTTACTTGTAGTATAAACCCGCCATAAGACAAAAATGAAAATTTAAATCAGCTATACAGGATGTTTTATTGGTTAGGTGCCTCCGGCGCCAATTGAGCCATTTGTAATAGAGTGAAACAATTCAAATTGCAGTCAACTTTTTTCAGTTTAGCTGTCACCCATTTCGTCTAGAATTATTCTTTGTGGATACCAACACCAAAAATATGAAGAATAACGTCTTTCCTCGAAACTTCAGCTTGCTTAAGAAATGACGCAAATCTGAATCACCCCCAAAATTCCGTTGGCAACAAAAATTTCACTTTCGAAATTACCTCGATACCAAGCTCGTAGGATTAAAGTTAAGCCCGCGCAACTGTCCGAATACGGTTAGCTAATTGGCTGAAAAAGCTTGTTATGCGCCGTTACCATGGCGACCCGCACTTACGTCGGTCTTAACTTCAACTTGGTATCGAGCCCTAAGGTACCTAGTAGTACACCTACTTAAACAGTAATTGTTTTAAAATATTGAACGTAATATAATCTTTCTAGACATACTCATCCGCTCTTCGCCGTGTTGGTGTTCATCATCTTCGTCTTCTTCCCGTTGCCATTGATAGTGGCACAGTTCGTCAGCATCTTGATCCAGTGCAATAGACGCTGGGTCCTCTGCCACTTGCTGATGATCTTCAATGGTCTCTATATCATTAAGAAGACAGGTAATATAGGTAACTATAAAATTACTTAAGTCGATCCAAAGCAACCAAGCGACTTGACTTGGACTTGGCTTCAAGTATTGAATTCATAGGTAGTTGATCACAAATCCAGTACGTAGGTACTTGCGTTGCTCACAAACAGGACAACAGGTTCTGATAACGTTTGGTCTTTTAATTCCCACAAGATTGTCGGAGCAATTCTGAAGAACGAGAACCTATTTTTTCACTATACGGCTTGTCTTCCGATTCATCATATTTCAGTCAACTCGTTTTGTAACACTTGTTTCTCACAGTGACTCTGACAATCATTATTGTGCATGTGAGGATGAAAAAGGTAGATAATAACGCTTAGGTAAGTAGGTTCTGGATCTATTAATCTATGCCATGACCAGTGCAATGCCATAAATGTAATGAGAATATAATAGGTAGGTAGTCGCAGAAAAAGAATTGTTTCTACACCTACCATTCACATGAGCCGCTTCATCATCTGGAACAACTGCCGGGACACGAGCATCAGGAACATCAAATGCAGCATCTTGACCGGCATGAGCTGGTACATCATTGGCTCCATGACCATCGCCTCCAACGTCATCATCGCCAGCATCGTCATCATCATCATCATCAACGTCTTGATGGATGCCTTCCACTGTGTGGCTCATATGCCGCAAAAAGTGGCCCACATCACCACTTCTCACAAGTTCGGCTTCGGCTCGTTCTTAAAAAAAAAGAATGAACTTAGACATTACGTTCATTACAATATACCTACGTGCGCTTCAAAATCATAATGTTTAATGGGTATATATTCTAATTTTTAGGCACGCATAAAGTTATAATTTAATTTTTATTATAATTGTAATAAATGTAATACAACAATGACATTTTATTAAAATAATTTTAATAACAAAACTTTGAGACATTGATAACTTACCTATGCGCTCTTCCAAACGCCTTGTTTGGATCCGGCGAGGTGCCGCTATGTTCTGGCCGCGCCGGACCCTGATGGCATCACATGCCTTCCCGTGTTCTATGCGCTTCAGCTTCTCGATAAATATCCAGAAGTTTGGATGCCTGCCGATGGCAACGGCCAGGGCGTTGTGGAAGCCCTCTACTGCGTTGTTGGTTCTAACTGACTCTGCGTTAACTGACACCCTTTGCCGGGACCACTGACGGATCAAGTAATTACAGAAGGCTTCCACACCCTCCGCTTCTAGACCGCCGGCTCCTTCTCGCATCCAATTCTGGATCTCCCAGACGCCGTTCAAGAAGAGCGCTTGGGGTAGGAGGGCCAGTGACATCGCCATTCGTACTCCCATGGCAGTTTGTACTCGTACATGTCCATGCCCTGTGAGTCCCAGCTGTCTGCCTAATACACATGAAAATTCGATTAGCAATATAGCAATACAATACAATTTATTTAGATACCTACATTAGGTACTACGTACCCTTTAGGTCCCTACATATTAATTTTTGAAAAACAAATCTTTTTGTCAATAGATACCCGTGCTAGACACCTAATGTTGTATAAGGTACCTGCCTATTGAAAATGCAGACAATAATAATATAAAGCCCAAGTGGGTCTGTCTTTCTGTCCTTCTGTCTTTCTGTAAAAATGTTCCAGTAACATGGCAACGTTTGGCGACCTGCTGCTATTTGGTCGCGCGTAAAATATTGCAATCTCCGTCTGTGATCGGATTTTCTCGGATTTTTTTATTTTCACATGTTCATATTGGAAAATAAAATTTATTTCTCTAAACACCAATGGAAAAAAAATTTAATGGCCTTGTTTTAGAGGCCTTTTAGGCGGAGCCACTTCAAGCGTACAGAAGACTATTAAATACACGGCTCAAATGCACGGACGTAAATAATACGCATACACTTATTTATTCTGTACTATTACTATTATTCATATGTTGTCCTTACTTTTTTTGAATACCGCCCTGGCAAAGTGGAACCAGCATCCCTCAAGTCTTGCGTTCGGATACGTCTCCGCAATGGCTCGTCTCAAAGCGCTCTCGTAGTCCGTCATGACTGAGATGATATGCTGATTCCCGGCAGTATTGTGTCCCGCAATGTTTGCAGCAGCAGACGGTAGCTCTCCAGAGTTTTCCTCTCCATCAAGGCATACAAGAGGGGAAACGTCTGGAAGAAGAAATAAAATGACCAAGTAAAGATACCCTTGCGCAGGGTCTCGCTAAATAAATTTTTTTGTTATCAAGGACAAAAACAATTTTTCCTGCTACTTTGAGGCGCCTGTAACGTCTTTGTTAATATGCATTTTAGATTATGCTCTTTTTGGGGCGAGTCAACTTTTTTTTTTATCCTCTCTATCAACGTACAAAGTTTGTCGACTGAAACATGGACCCCTTGTATAACTGTAACTGCTAAAGATATTCAAACAATTTTTCGAGAGCTTGATTAGTCTTTCAAGGATTTGAGCTGATAGCGTGCTCCTCATTGGCTGAAACAGCGTGGCGTCTAGTAGCCTATGCGTTATAATTGGCAATTTTTCGCGACATACATTTGAGTATGTCTAACCCCCCACCACCACAAAAGTTTGCGTTATCCTCCAACCAGACCAGAGATAAATCAGGGGAACGCAAACTTTTATGGTGGGGTAGGTTACACAAATCCAAAAAGTTACTCGCGAAAAATCGCTTAATCTCTTTACCATAATTATACATAATTCTTAGGTTTGTAGTTCAGTTTTATGACACTGACATTATTTTGAAACATTTGAACATCAACAATGGAGTCAAAACTGATAAATTAGTTTAAATTGACAGCTGGCAGAGCTGTTACCAACATTTCAAACCAAAATGTTGCGTATCGAAAGGAGTGCTGTTTCGATACGCAACTGCGTTGCATAATGACTTCATTAGAAAACCAAAGTAGAAAAACGATGTTTATAATAGACCCTTTCAGTTTACACCGAACGTGGGTCAAGTTATTTTCATTTTTGTATGTTGGTGAACCTTTTTCTTTGCTCTTATTGCGCCGGTCGTCGCCCCTCTCTAAACGCAGCGGCCTGTGGTAATATTGTTGGGATGGCATTTTTCCTTATTCTTTTCAAACCGCACCTGCGAATAGTCAATTGGTTGAAAATGTGACGAACATACATAACCAACCAACTACTTTCAACTATTTTGTTGATTCTGACGTGTGGTTACCTACTGCTTCTATTCGCGATTTCAAAAATATCGACGACCCCTGGCGGCTGAATTGGCGAACCTAGTTTGTAAGTTTTTACGTCATTTCTGTTATGTCACTTCTGTCAGATAGCCATCGACGATCGCGCGAATTGACAAAATACTCATATGGGTGATCGAGTTATTCAAGAAAATGAACTTTAGTTAAATAGCGATTAATAGTTAAATAACCCAAATACCACAAATACAACCGTTATACAACGCACGAGGACAGGTGACAGAAAAACTTACAATCCTCCATCTTGTTTACAGCGCCCCCATCGGTAGTTGAAATCGCGAATTGTGAAACTTGGATTTGTCACATCGCTTGACATGCATGACATTGCGTGCCTACTTTTCGAATTTACACCTGTTCGCGCCTTGTTAATACCACCAATCAAAAACTGACCCTCGTATGCGCGCGAAACCCAGGGGTAAACTGAAAGGGTGTATTCAAAAACTAAGGGCCGGTATTTGTGGCGAGAATAAGCTTTTGGCAGCGAAACCTCTGTCAGGGCTGTCACAATAAAATTAAATATAAAATTCAAAATGTGGCTGGTTGATGATTTTCTGCCACACCATATTTTTTGTGGCCGTCACTAACCGGCACGATCGGGGAGCCACCAGCCAGTCTGCACAATGTCGGTTGCCACTAGGAGGAAAATTGCTCTAGTCTTATTTTCATCATAAAACTTCGAAGATTTTGTTATTCAAACCACCACGTCTACACCATCTCTGCTAACCCAGGTAGGTACGTAAAAAAAGCTAGTATTACTTACGATATTGTGATACACTATATGCACACAAAAGAGTTGCTGCGCGCCTCCGGCTTGAGGCACCACTGCAAATGTTCCATCCATGTGGAGCATCAGCTCCTGCTGCTGCCGGGCTATGTCGCGAATCGTTGGCGATACAAAAAACAATGATCGTTGTCCTTCAACGACCAGAAGGTCGCCGTAGATCGACCTTTCCTGTGGGCCGAGCTCTACGGCGAACCTCCCCCTATATCTGTAAAACCACATGTATGTCAAGAATATGCCTTAAAAAAATAATTCCTTTGAATTATGCAAATATATAGGTACCTGGGATCATTGAGAGCCGCAGCAACGTCCTCCAAATTTCCTGGAAGAGGAGGCAGATGGTCCCTCCGTGCCTTCTGCATGATTTTCCGCCCTCTTCTCTGGAAGGACCCGGCCCTCAGAGCCGCAGCTTCCTGCAAGACCTGCTCTTCGTTGTATATCACCCTTAGGGAGGTTAGCTCCGATGCCGCCCTTTCCCGCAGCCGCTCTTCAAATTGCAGTGCCTCGATGAAAGGACGATCTGGCGCGTGATTGTGACGACGTGAAACTTGGACGTCGTCACCAAGGCGCCAAACCGCCCTTGCAGCGCAAAAGCGCTCAATGCATCGAAAATATCCTGCTTCATCCCTCTCCTTGTCCTTTTTATACAAAAAGAATTCCGCCGCGTCGAAATACAGCGCGGAATTGGAGCGCGGCCCCATGACATACTCCATATTATGGTCGTGGTGAAAAAAAAAAAATTCCAAAAAAAAGACACAAATGCTGACGAAGCTACACACTATATATTATATACACAACAGAAAAAAAAAACCACAAATGCTGGAAAATATTTTACATACACAATTCTCGAACGTGAATAAAGAACCGAAACACCGAACACTGTTTTAAAAAGCAAAAACTGGAAAAAACTTTGTTAAACGGTTTGGGAAATGGCTCGTTACGACAGCTCCAAACTCTGAACGACAGTTTGGCTCGTTTGGGTTTTCTCAGATTTTTCGTGGAAATAAGCGCCAATTTATTTTCCTCGTATTCTAGTGATATCAGTGGCGGCTCGTGAGTTTTTTGCAAGGAGGGCTCAAGTTAATAACAAATCCGCGAGCTGAGAACTATATTGTTCTATCTGCACTTCTTGTAGAAAATGTTTTTCGAACTTCGAACCAGCAAAACATGGACAAAATGTTTCCTAATATAAACAATATTAGATCAGAAACTAGAGAAAGAGGCTTTTATTCCTTTCCCGTTTCTGATCTAATTGTTCAAATCATGAAACATTTCGTCCATGTTTTGTTGGTTCGAAATTCGAAAAACATTTTCTACAAAGAGTGCATATAGAACAGTTCTCAGTTCGCGAAATGACGAAACTCGAGACAAAAACTTTTTTGTCGTATCCGCATCACAACCATATGGAGTTTTGGCATTTACTGTATTGTCAAAATTACGTGTGAGTTAATGCACCACGAATTTATTCTTGCGGGTTCGATTTGCTTTATATTCAGTAAATCAATGCTGTAATCGGACGTCCGTTGTTTTTTTGCATTTATTTCTTCTTGTAGGCTTGATTACCTAAATGTAACTTTTTTAGGTCAGCTATCTTCATGTTTGCAAACTGTTGACTAATCGAAGAGTACATAAATAATTACATCGATTATTCCAATCGGCTGGGGGCTCGAGAAACGGAGCCCATATCTGCAGTATAGAGCGGGAGCAGCGTCTCGCGTTGCCATGGTTACAGCACATGTTTTGCGCGGGTGCACCCCGGCATCACCGCATCGGCGGTGGCCGCCGAATGCGGAGCCCAAGACGAACTTCTTCGACCGTGCGATCGCTTAGAATTATTTTGTTAAAATATTAATTGACCAATGACTGAACGTTTTTGCACTAAACCAAATCTTTGGAATAAGTATAATTAATAAAATGTATTCCATGTCTTCCTACCGATAAAAATCTCTTGCCGCCTTTAGCGTTGGGGGGGCGCCGCCCTTGAGCCCTCCCTCACCAGTCGCCACTGAGTGATATACTTAATTTGTATCGCTATCAGCGCCAAATTTGAGATTTTCAAATGTGCAGTTCTCTCAAGATTGTCCAGAAGATTTAGTCCAGTAAAATAAGGATTTAACTTGGAACTAATTAGGGACTCAATGAAAAAAATATGGCAATGTAGAGAATGAAAAACTGAATAAGAAAAACCAATGTTACATTTCCAACTGTCCCGGGAACCATGGAAAAAAAATGGAGAAGATGGAAAAACTTGCGCCGCGGTCTTCCTTTTGGAATGGTGGGAGAACGGCAATAGATGTATGAAAATTGTCAGGGACAAAGTTGTAGGGAATTCAATAATCTACAAAAAAGTCCGCGGGGGCACATGTCTACCTTCTTCAGTTTAGCCGTTAATCGCGGTCAAAGTTGCGCGCCGGTCCAGTAAAATGAAATATCTGTCCGCGTGACACTCCTACTTGAATACTACGAGAACAAGAAGAGATATCCAAAAATTGTGAACGACGAATTTGTAGAGAATTGAATAGTCTACTAGATAATCTGCGAGGCCAATTACTAGCTCTCCTAGTTTAGCCGTGAACCACGTTCAAAGGTGCGCGACAGCCCAGTTAATGAAGTAGTTCTTTTGAAAACTTAAAAAAATCTAGACTCAATGAAAAAAATATGGCTACGTTGAGGATGAAAAACTGAATCTAAAAAGCCAAAGTTACATTTCGTATCGTTACGGGTAACCTGAGAAAAAAAATTTTTTTTTGAAAAATAGCGATTTGCACTCCTAGCTTCCTCATTGAATACTGAATTAAACGTAATAAGCAGGAAGAATTTCTACATACCAGTTTGTAGAGGATTGAATGATCCATAAAAAATCCTGTGATGTCATGTATCATTATATATATGTACACCCTGTAACTCCGAAACGGAAGGGGTTAGAAAAATTTTGAAGCCAGATCCTGATCCGCCTCGAAGAACTGGATATACCCTTGAGCTATGTCGGTTCACTCACCGGACACGTTGTATATGTATATGTAGGTATCTATTTAAATATAAAGAAAAGTTAGTTCCCCTCTCAAAATTTTGATAACAGGTATACCGTTTATATTATTTGTATTGGGAAGTTTGAAAACATGATCATAAATAATTTTTAACATTTTTTAAAATGTTCATGTTTTTGATCATAAAATGCCATTTTTCTCGAAAACGGTCAACTTTAGAGCTTTAAACCGAGAGCACCCTTTTTGTGTGAAAAACTCTGGCACATCAAATAATGCTGTCAAAATATCAATTTTTCCAGTGACGTAGAAGTTAGAGGGAAAAAACTGCCACTCCAGTTTAACATCTCCAACATTGGTACATTTTAAAAAATTAATAAGAAGCACAAAATGGAGGTACTATCAATGGTGATTTGTGTGCAAAGCTCTGATCTGTAGTTCAAACGGTTCCTGAGATATTCTCAAAAAGCAAATTTTTTTTTGAACTTTAACACCCGTATCTCAAAAATGGTGCGTTTGCGAACCCATGTTGATAGGAAACTTTTTTCTTTAAATGATCCAAGGAATCACCTTCTTCATTTTCCGACACATGTTTTGTAGTGTTTCAAAATTTCCGGAAAGAACCCCGCACGATCCTTATGGGATTTGGCCCCCCGGTGGATTTGGCTCAAATTTTAATATGATGTAGTCCAACAATAATCCTAACAACAGTCCTATATCGCCCCCCTCGTGTCTTCGTGTGTTTTTTGGACCGCCGTTGACCCCCAAGTTTTGTTTTTTATTTTTTGGAACTACTTATTGTGATGTCAGGTCTAGTTTGGTAAATCTTCCCTTTCGATGGGTTCTATTGTTCTTCGGGGAAGCCACGCTCACAATAATTCCATACGCCCCTGGCTACCCACAGGGAAAGTATTGTGGGGTCACAACAGATTTCTTTTTAGCGCGTTCACAACGTAAAAACCCCTTCAAAGACAGATGTTACGTCAAGTGAGTTGCGATTAGAGGTCCGGTGGCAGAAGTAACAATGATTTTTTTTTAAGAAATCAACTTTGATGATCACCCAACTTGGATTTATTGAAAATTATATTATTATTCTAATCATTCTGGAACCAATTCCAGTCGGGATTAAACTCTGATGGAACTCACAATCAAATCAAATCAAATCAAATCAAATCTAATCAAATCAAATCACTTTATTATGCCATTAAAATACAATCATTACGGGCTTCGTCAAGCAACGAAACGACAAGTCGTTCAAAACACAAGACCTAAAGTAAATTACAATGAATACACAAAATTCACATGTACCTAAATGTATAAAATTACTTTCACATGTCACATCATTCAGAAATTCATTCAAACTACTTATACTTCAATCGCGCAACACATTCAGCAATGACATTAACAAGTCAGCGGGTTGCCAAGATTCTTGTAGTCAAAATGCACTTAGTGCAAGCGGTAGACACCTAAAAACAAATCGATACTGCATTTTGGAGTGCAGTAACGAGATTTGGTATGGGCATACTTTATACTAAGACAAGCGATTTGACCCGCAGCACTCGATATTTTGTCCCTTAGGGGGCCAATGGGGGCCCTCCAAATTTTCAAGATGCAAGAACTTTCACATGACGATCATTGAGTATCGTCATGTATGTCATAAGTGAAGCTTACGGGTCTATTGAAAATATTTTCATCAATTGTCGTCGTGTCCGATTCATTCTTCACACTTGAAAAAAAAATTCTTTGGCAGAGGTCAAAAAAACCGTTTTAATTTTTTTTTCTATGCAAGGAGACGATAAATTCATATTTTCTGTTGCGTTCCCAACTAAATTGCATTCCCTGAACCTAATTTAAAAAAAAATTTTTCTTGTAATGGTATTTTTCAAAGAAGTGGTGACCTCTTCAGTACCTCTTTTCCAAGAGCATTTCTTTCTATGTCTCCACTGGATATCACTCGTAATTTTTGCAGGAATGAAGACTTCGAACTCTTTTCCTGGTGGTTGCGGAGCAACATGACTCTAAAACGCCCAAGGGAGCCCAAAAAAAAATATTTTCTGCTGGGCCGTCCAACTTACAATATTTTGATCTTATAGTAGGAGAGACGCGGACCAGTATTCAATCCAGGCTGCAGGCACAGGCGCTTTGGTTTCTACAGAAAATATTCTTCCATGACGTGTTTTATTGCAGTACAACAAAACGCAGAGTCGTTAGGTGTAAGTAGGTATATTTTCCGGTAGAACTTATTCGCCTAGACTAGATCTTATTTATTTGCGCGTCTCCCCTACTACAAAATCAACATGCCAAAAATTTGACGGCCCAGCAGAAAAAAAAAGTTTTAGGGCTCTCTTGTGTGTTTTGAAGCCATGTTGCATGGAAATTACTAAGAAAAGAGTTCAAGCTTCTCATATCAGCGAAAATTGACAATCTTATCCACTAGAAACATTGAAAAAATGCTGTTGAAAAAAGTGTACTGAAGAGGTCACCTCTTCTTGGGAAAATGATATTGCGAAAAAATTGTCTTCATATTTGGGCTTACGGAACGCGACTTAGTTGGGAACGCCACAAAACATATGAATTTATCGTTTCCTTGCACAGCAGAAAAAATAAAAACAGTTTTTTTGACCTCTGCGAAAGAATTTTTTTTCAAATGTGAAGAATGAATCAGACACGACGACATTTGATGAAAACATTCTCAATAGACCCGTAAGCTTCACTTATGACATACATGACAATACTCAATGATCATTTTGTGAAAGTTCTTGCATCTTGAAAATTTGGAGGGCCCCCATTGGCCCCCTAAGGGACGAAATATGGAGTGCTGCGGGTCAAATCGCTTGTCTTGGTATAAAGTACGCCCATGCAAAATCTCGTTACTGCACTCCAAAATGCGGTATGCTTTTGCGTACCGCTCCCACTAACTGTCTTTACTGAATCTATTGGGCAATTTTAGTATAGTAACATTTTTCTATAGGTCGTTGACGAATTACCTACGTCACTTCCTGTTGACTTGGGCCATCTAGCCTTCATTAGGTCTGGGGTGAAAATTTATCAAGTTTCAATTTCAATTTCAATTTCAATTTATTCAAATGTAAATGCATTTTAGTACAGTTAAATTTTGGAAAAGGTTTCAGCCAAAGCTGTTCTTCCACCAATCCTCGTTAAAATATTTATGTATATAGATAAAAGAATAATATAACAATATAAATACACATTAAAAAACTGCACAACAAAAACAAAACAAAATTCAGGCAGATAGGCAATTACGCAACATTACAAGCATTCATATCACAGCATTTTACTTATTATCACAGTTCGTTACTAATTTTTTTCTTTAGTTCTCTTTTAAAGGCCACTACAGATCCTAAGTAAAATAAGGGCAGGTTTCCATTTATAAATGTCGGCGCTCTGCATTGAAACGCGTTTGTGAAAGTTTCTGATCTATGTCGGGGAATATTATACTCCTGAACGAAGCGAATATTCAAAGAGTGCACATCCTGTCGTCGCAACAATAAATCATACAAATAATCAGGTTTCTTACTTTTTAACACATTGTATACATTTATACCATACATGACCTCAAACTTCTCACTCATCTTCAGAATGTTCCTACTGCGATATATCGGTGTTACATGCTGCCTACGATCCACATTGAAAGAGAAACGAAAACATTTATTTTGAAATTTTTGGATTTTCTGCTTGTACTCTGCTGTCAAGAATCCATAGTAAACAGCACTGCAGTAACTGAATGGAGACAACAAAAGGGCATCTGACAAACTCCATTTGATGTTTTCCTGTAAGAATTCTTTGAAACAGTACACAGATTTCAGCTTAAAGTTAGCATTACGTAATAAGTTATTGACATGCATCTGGAAATTCAAGTTTGAGTCAAATATTACTCCGAGATTTTTGGCTGCAATCACTTTTTAAAATGTGACTTTCAATGTTCCTTTGACAGTTTTCGAAGTATACTGATAACTATGTATGGATTAAAAGCCTGTCCATTGGCCACCCTTGAGGACACAATCTATCCATCGGAAAAAGTTACAGGACTTTAGCTTTATTCCCTGAGAAGTTCAAGTTCTTAAGAATCGTCTGAACAGGCGCACAGACAAACTGGCCACAATAGCGTCCTTTCCTTTCAAAAATGAGCTAAAAACTAGTAATAGAAATTAGTCTTTGCCAGGAGAACATCAAGTCAGGATCTGCAACATACTATTTTCAGTCAATTCTACTGACTCACTTCTGCTATGGTTTTGTGGAATGTCCTTTGGTGGAAGCTTACAAATTCTTGTTTCATAATTATTGCACATTGGTAAATTCGAAGTAGGCACCTACCTAATGATTTTTGTTTCAAACCACAAGGGTACAAAAATACTGCACTGTGATCATTAATACTACAAACAGTAAAGTTACGATGGTTGTTGGTGTAGTGTCCCGGGCAGACACAGTGGAGATAATCTCTAAGTAGAAAGGACCTGCATGCTAGTGGTCGCGAGGTCGTGCTGGTATGGAGAAAGGCTTGTGCTTCGGTATATCTCAACCCTCGTCCGCACGTCGTCTCCAATGGGCCAGGCTAACCCTTGGGGTAGGGTCTGCAAACATTTTTCAACTTGGTACTGCACCGACGCTACAAGCTCCAAGACTTCCAAGATACGTCTCTGCAGAAAATTTCCCAAGGCAAGGCCTGGAATCGAAAGTATAATATATCAGAATTGTTATTATCGAATTAGTGGCTTCTACTCTACACAGACGTGTTGAGGAGTTTTCATCCACCTTCAAGCTCCCCAATTATATATATTCAACACAACAGACAACTCAACACGTCTGTTATACAGGGCGTCCCGACTTTAACCCTATTAATTTTAAGGGTCAATAGAGAATCAAAAATGAAGGGGACTCTTCTTATGAAACTTTTCTCAAAAACGCATATTAACGAAGATATGGCCCTTCAGAGTTCAGATTATAATATCGTTTTTTCTACATAATTTTCACACCGTTGAACCAAATTGCCCCAAATTTGGCACACGTGATTGTCAAGTTAATCCCCAAAAACTGTCAGTGAAAAATTTTTACACATTGGTCCAGTGGCGTGGATATTGGGGTGCTCGCTCCTATCATCCCCCCAGTTTCTACGCTAGGTACTGACTGAGTCGTAAGCGGTGTTTCACGGTGAATATCTCCAAGTATGCTCGAGTATAACAAACATTATACAGAAGAAATGATAGCCACAGATGCATGTCTTCTTCAAGATGCATAATGTTGCAAGGACAATTACGCAAAATTTTTATGGATTTTTTCTTATACTGATCAAATTACCCCGGAAGAAACGGTGATTTTGTGTGTGCATTTAATCTAGTAAATTCAATTTATAAGGTTGGAACTGTTGCGATAGAGTTAAAATTTGGCACAGACTATCATACATAATGTCCTTTTCTACTGACAAAAAGTCCCCAACCGTCCCGTTGACGCTGACCAAATTATAGACCATTCCATACGAACGTGGTGTTGAGATCTCTAGTTTGTTATACACAATGGTTATACTAATGGTTTGTTAGGAGTTCGCGCAATATTCAACTTTCGAGGGCCCTCCAGTCCTCCCCACTGATAATTTAACATAGGGCCATGTCCTAATCACAAAAGAGGACCGTTAGGAATACTTAGCTAGTTTGGCTCTGGGGTACAGACTTGGTTTTGTGTGATTACTTTGATTTTGCCATCTTGTCGATCTGTATTTCTTATCTTCAAAGGCATCACACAACAGTTGTGGTCCTGTCCTGCCTACATGCCTCCACTCCATGCCTGATACTAAGTTGAGTGTCCTGACTGTCCTGCTGTCGTCCGTATTCAGAACGAGACTGGGCTGGTAGGTACACTGCAACAATTTATATAATTATACATTTATAGTTATCTACAAACAACTAGGCAATTCGGAAGGTGATAATTATTATTAGCATTAGCGCAATGAAACCACTCACCAAGTCACCAGCACCACCCATGGCCACCCACACCCACATCATCATTAACGTTGGTGATAGATAGCACAGGTGAAGGTGATAGGTAATAACTTGTAATAGACAAAATTTTGAAGTTTACGGACCATCAATGTGGACTTTGGAGGTGATTGTTATTATTGATATGTCACATTGACGGCAGACTGGCAGATAACATTAACGGTGTTGCCGTACATTTTCTGCCTCCCCTTAAGAGATATGTGGTGGGAGAATTCACTGCTACCAACTGTCTAAAAGTGTCGGCCGGAGGGCGTGTCGGCCCAAGGGAATGTCGGCCCGGGGGACCCGATCCGCACTTCCCCCTCGAATCGAGTAGCGTGCAGTGCGTTGGGTATGCTGGGCGACCGAGTACGCGCGTGAAAACTGAACAAACCCGATAAATCCACCAAATCCACCAACACCACACCACGACTACGACCACCACCCAGCAGCTTCAGCAATCACCGTGTCACCTGACGGCCACCAAGTGCTAATCATAATCAACTCTCTGGTAGTTTTGTAGTTAAGTAGTCTTCACTCTTCAGTATTCTACCAAAATGTTGAACATCAAGTCCTTGTCCAAGACTCTCGCGCCGCTCAAGTTATGTTCCAATTTGGAACAGGGCACGATACTCAAGCTGCTGCCCTCGTCTGCGGCTACCCTCCAGGGGCGCACTTACGCGGACCATGTGATTCCCGACCGCCTCAAGGACATGCCCACGAACCCCAACCCCAGGTTCTTTGACATGGTCGAGTACTTCTTCCACAGAGCGTGCGTCCTGGTTGAGGACAAGCTGGTCGAAGACCTGGCACACGTCAAGGGCTCCCGCTTGACCCTGGAACAAAGGAAGGCCAAGGTGCAGGGCATTCTGACTCTGATGGAGCAATGTGACCAGATCCTCGAAGTCGCCTTCCCGATCAGAAGAGACGATGGCCATTATGAAATCATCCGGGGCTACAGGGCCCAGCACAGCACTCACAGGACACCCTGCAAAGGAGGTGAGATATAAATACACCGATTTTGAATTTGAATACAACTTGATTTGCAAGCCAGTTACATTATGATGGCGGGATGATACAAAAATAGCCGGAGTTGGGCTACCTGAGTGTCTAATTTTATTCTTGTTTTTCTCTCTAGACACGTTGTCTTTATGCAAGTGATGGCCTGTTGCTCAATTAATTGTCGTAATTTTTTTACTCCAAGGCCATTTCCGAGATCCTTAGCATTTGGGTATAAATTTAGAAGTTCCTAAAATAAAATTGATATTATGTGAAATTAAATGTCACAGGAAGCTGTGCATACCAATAAATGTAATAAAATAACTAAACTGGGCCAAAACTGAAGTGGCCTTACCCCAAAATTTTGCCTCGGTAAAAATGTGGATATCAATACATATCTCTAAAAAAAATTGCCCGATTCTAAAATTTTTTGTGATGTTCGATAGAGTAATCTTTTGACTATAAGATGTCATCTTCAATCACCTGATTGTTGACTTTATGAAGGATATACAGGGTGACAATGAAAGATGTGCAAAAGAGACCTGACTTCGGCCACGTTTACACCGGTCGACTAAAACTGGACTGACCCAAGCACTGACCCAAATTCCAACTAAAGTAATTCTTCTCTTCCAGCGTTTTCACCGGCAGACTAACGCGGCCGACCTATTTCAAAATATGAACTTAAACTAAATAAATATGAAAACTAAATTTACTTCAGTCCACGGCTAACCGGAGACCTGATCCAAGCTACTTGGTCCTAATTTGGCCCTTGTCTACGATCGTTTACAGCACGTGGACCAAATTTATTTGGGTCGAATTTAGTGCTTAGGTCGCGGACCAAAGCCACGGTGTAAACACTGTAAACGTAGCCTTTAGCAAAATCCCATTTTAAGAAAACAAGTCGCAGAGTCTTGTAGGTCACATTTCTGGAAAGCATACAGGGTGGCCCAAAGAAAACGAAACAGACAAATTTTCGGACACTTGAGCTCATTTGTTTGTATTCTGTAACATGTTTACTAGACGGACATAAGCCCCGTCATGGGTTCGGCCAGCCTGCTAGAAGGGGCTGTAACCCTCCAAAAACACTGAAATCAGCATTATCTTGAAACATTCTCGAATCGAAAAATAAAATTAACACCACTATAAATACAATTGAACCAGCTTTGAAATTATGTATCACTCAACCCCAATGGGGTTGTATACAAGAATCACAAAATACGATTTTATTGGTATGGACATTTGCTAAAATGGATAAAATTAGCAACTGTGCAGCTGAAACACAAATGAAAAAATTTTTAAGTTAAATAAGACGTTTCGTAAGAATAAGAATTTTTCGTTTAATAAGACGAATTTTGTCACACGACTGTTTTTGGGGCCCGACGAACGCAGTGATTAGGGTCCCAAAGAAAGGAGTGTGACGAAACGTTTTATTAAACGAGTGTAATATACTATTTTATCTATTTTGCCGCAAATATTTGGAAGAAATTGGAAAATTCTAGAGGTAGAAATGCCTTTCAGTGTCATAAAAGTCAAGCGCCAGTACGACACGCGTTTGCGTGTCGAAAAGTGGCCAGTACGATACGGAAATAGATAATAGTAATTAAAAATCAAGTGAAATCGCGCGCAGCGTAAGCGCGAATGAAAACAAGGCATGGGAAACGCCGACATGGGAGCAACGTATCAGCAGCAACAACTGCATCGTTGTCATAGCAACACGCAACGTTTAGTTACGTCACTAGACGTTGAAATTAAACCGCTCTGCTTCGTGCCTCGATTTTCAACTTTTTTTTTGAGAAAAGTAGTTGCTTTTCAGACACTATGTTGGTATGTCTGTAGTAATCTCACGTTGTACTTTAGTTTGAAGAAATAAAAAAAATCATCGTATAAGACTCCATTGTCATTTAAAATTTTCTAAGGGGCTGTCACCCTGATTACGGGGGTGAAACTTCACGGTTAAATTAATAGCAGTTGAACGTCCCCCTTGAAAACAAAGTTGACCTGTCCGGGCTTATTTCGAATAAATGAGGGCGAATGCCCGAAAATTTGTCCGTTTCGTTTTCAATGGGTCAGCCTGTATATCAATATAGTGCGGCGGTTAACGACCATTTTTCAGAGAAACCTTTGCATTTTGTGGTAAAAGCATGAAAGTAGTTTTCACCAGGTCTAGAGCGCATGCTCACGTTCCTTGCCGGTCGGCAAAAATTCGACCTTCGCGTGCTTGCCAGACTCGCACAGCTCTGTAATCATTCCCTCCATTCTTTACCTCTGCTGCTAGCCGACCCGAACTGTCAAATCTTGCGCATGCCCACTGAAACACAAAATTGTCATGAAAACTACTATTCAGCTATGTCATTGGAAAGCCCTTAAAAAGTTTCAATGGACAAGTGCAAAAAGTTTCCGAAAATTTTCAACCGTTTTCATTTTATGACAGAAAACAAAAACCTGGAAAAACACGTTTATTTTTTATGTATAAAATGAGAATCATTGAGAATTTTTTCAAATTGCAAACTGCGTTCAATAGAACCGAGGATACGAATGGAGGTATGCGTGCAAACGTATCGCGGCGATTCTGACAGCTGTACGGCGGTTCAGTCGTGAGTCCACCTCTTATATCGTAATGGTCAGTCCATAGACCATGTATGCCAAGTTTCACGCTTTTATCGCAACTTGTAAAGCTTTGCAGTTTTTGCACGCACACCTCCATTCGTACATGAAAATTATTGGATATTAGCCCAGGTACTATCGAGTTTCAGCATGAACTAATTTATGGTCGGCCAAATTTTTCATAAAACGACAATAAAGAGTGTCTGCTATAACATACCAAAAGTCCCCTAAGATCCCGTGTCGGCGTCCCCCTTTTTGGGGCGTTTTTCTGAAATATGACAGTTATGTTATAAGTATAACACACAGATATTGGGACGCACGTCTGTCACGCGGAATAGCTCACTGGTAAAGGCTTTGATTTCCGATCGATGGATCGCTGGTTTGAATCTCGTTCAAGACACAATTTTTTTTTTCGTGGAAGTGATTTTTTTCTTCTCCTAAAAATTATCCAAGGGATGAGAGTGCTTATTCTGAAGCAATTTTGACTTTTTTCTCGAGAAAATAAATCTACTAATACGAGTTCTGGACACATAATAAACAATAAACTATGATGCCATCATGGCTTTTTCATCAGATTTTTCAACTCATAAAATGTAGTTACCTGTCCATTGCGAAATTTTATTTAGGTATTTTCAATAATAATGCTGGACGAGCATTTCCACTTGTCCTCTAGCTTGTTATACTGTCCCATTTCTTTGAACCACTTCACACAAGGTGGATTTCCTGGGACATTAAATAGAAGCATGGTCACGCAGAAAATATCTTATAGGTCGCAGTGCAGAAAGGATCTTCCGAGACCAAACAACCACCTCTAATCTACAATCTACAATCTGAACCACTTCCTTTTTTTATATACGGGTCATTCAAAAAAGATGTCCACACCCATTTTTCTCAATATCTCTTAAAGCTAGCGAGTTGCGGTTAAAACCGTTTGATTCAGCTGGTTTTTCTGATCAAATTTGATATGTTAACAAAACTACTTCACCAAAACTCTGAGTACGGAGGCACCTCAAAATTTTTGGCGAACGAACGAACGAAGACGAGGATGACTTCTTCAATTAATTCTTGTTATTCACCTATGGGCACAAAAATGTTTCTACAAAGTTTATTTTTGGTTCAAAACTGGCTTTTATTTTTTTAGGCCTTCCTTTCAAAAGGTCTATTTTTGTTACTCTTCTTTAATCACTATTGTACATGTCGGATATCGCGAAAATAGAATATTTTGCACATTTGTACTCGAACGGGTGCCCTTTAGCAACACCCTAGCGATAACCCGACAGTTTGGAATCACCTGTATTTTAAATTGATAATGATAATTGATAATTGATTGACAAGGACAAGTGGAAATGCTCGTCCAGCATTATTATTGAAAATACCTAAATACAATTTCGCAATGGACAGGTAACTACATTTTATGAGTTGAAAAATGTGATGAAAAAGCCATGATGGCATTACAGTTTATTGTTTATTATGTGTCCAGAACTCGTATTAGTAGATTTATTTTCTCGAGAAAAAAGTCGAAAATGCTTAAGAATAAGCACTCTCATCCCTTGGATAATTTTTAGGAGGAGGAAAAAATCACTTCCACGAAAAAAAAAATTGTGTCTTGAACGAGATTCAAACCAGCGATCCATCGATTGGAAATCAAAGCCTTTACCACTGAGCTATTCCGGGTGACAGACGCGCGTCCCAATACCTGTGTGTTATATTTATAACGTAACTGTCATATTTCAGAAAAACGCCCCTAAAAGGGGGACGCCGACACGGGATCTTAGGGGACTTTTAGTATGTTATAGCAGACACTCTTTACTGTCGTTTTATGAAAAATTTGGCCGACCATAAATTAGTTCACGCTTTGACTTGAATAGCACCTAAAATACCTGGGCTATATTACTTATACGACTTTAAGATCAAATGAGGCTCACGATCTTGTTAAAGTAAAAATCAGGTCTCGTACATGGTTCTCATGTGCAAGAAGCTTTGAAGAAGTGAACTAAGTAAGGATTTCTATTTCGAATGCCTTGAACTAGGATAAATGTCAAAATTAAAAAGACCTAAGATTTTTTTCTCAAATGTTTTTTATTTCTCAAATGTTTTTCTCTTTAACAAAACAAAATCAATTTTTTTTTCAAATTGCAATCACAACACTATATGAAACAAGAAGATGGAATTTAGTCGGAAACGACACCAAAATTGTCAATTTCGTCAGAAATTACCAAAAAAGAAAATCTGTGCCGCTGCTGAAACTATCTTCTTCCATTCCCCCTCATTTTTTAATATTGACATTTGTTGTGGTGAAGTTTAAAGCTTAGTCCGCACGGGCGGTATACCGCTGGTTTTTGGCGATATACCGCTATTTTTTTTGCCGCTGAAATCATCGTCCGCATGAGCGGCGAAAATCAGCGAATAATTAGTGTCACGTCTGTTGTTTAAAGTGTCAGATCCGGTTGTCAGTCGTTTGTCACGCGAATTGCATGATGTAGTCTGGATATTCTTCAAAAAACGGGTGTTCTTCAAATCAAAGACGATGTTAATACCTACCTAATGTTATTGTGATAAATAAAAAAGCAAAATTCTCATAAGTACGTGGTCTTCTTTTGAGTAGGAAACTATTTTTTGCAATAGATACATGCTGGCGACGGGTGTCTTTCAATGATTTATGTGAGCATTTTGAAATGATCAACTACAGAAATGAGCAGCCCGAGCCCATGAGAATCACAGTCACACCTACGACGATGACGAGTGACGACACGGTGTGGACAGTGAACCCCGCTCTCAGCCTTGCAACTGATTGAAGAGGTTTAGAAAAGGCCTCCACTGTGGAACTTCAAACTTCCATTGCGGGAAAGGCACAAACTCGGGCACAAATATATAAAAGAAATCTTGTGACGTGAAACCTAGGTACATGTATTTTGATGGTACTCAAAACCGTGCACGTTTTCTTTTTTCTTGATAATCTTGCCTCCGACCTTGCTCTGGTGCAACTCAAGCTCATGCAGACTGCAGATGGATTCATAACTCTGAAATCAAGCTGATACGTGTCCACCGTCCAGTAGTCACGATTTTTCCTCTCTCCCTTGGACTGGTACACCCATCGGTGATCAAGTTTTTCCATTTCGTCTTGAGATAAGCACCGGGCTCCTTCCTAGCAAAACCTAACGTCACATTTTCATGCTGTGTCAATGCTGACACTTTGAAAACAGCGGTCAATCGCTAAAAGTTGGCGGGGATTCAACTTTTTGCGAATATTCGCTGAAAGTTGGACATTTTTGACAGGAAATCGATCCAGCGGTATATCGCCCGTGCGGACTAGCTTTTACTGTGAAGATCCCTGCTGTGAAGGTCTACTGCATTGATAGACGTCACTTTTGAATCAACTCGATAACCGGCTTTAATTTTTGCCCCTAAAAGGTAGGCGAATGTCAATTTTGACAGCTGCACGGTGGTTCCATCGTGGGTCCACCTCGTATACATATAGTAAAGGCCTAGTAAAGGACAGTCTGTGTAACGTATATGCCAAGTTTCATTCTTTTATCACAAAATGCAAGGTGGTTCTCACTCTCACTAGCCGCCGCACTAATATCTCGAAACGATTTTACACTTCTGATCGTATTTTGTTTTTTCAGAGAGTTATCGTTTGTTATATGATTTATGGAGTGAGAATTGAGCAGTAAAACAAGCACCCATGATGGTATAAATTGGTGACTATGGCAATCTTAATGCAACGGATACTTGCCATTGATGCATTTGGAACCATTCTGTACCATCTAAAACATGTAATGCAATGTCACACCATGCTTGATTTGCCATGACCCCACAAGAGGTCTAAGTCCTCACCACTTCTGAGGGCCAGTGGCATCAAATTATTTCATGGTTCATTTGATACAACTATTATGTACGTTCCTGTAAAATTTTAAGGATGAGCAACAGCCTTGGCAGAGTCTATACCAAAAAAATCCAAAAATTACAAAAAATCAATAACTCTTTGAAAAACCAAAATACGATCAAAAGTTCAAAAATGTTTCGAGATATGGATGTACGCTTTTCGAAAATATTACTAGAAAAATTCTGCGGCTCGTCTTGAAATGGCACCTTGCTGAAGTTAGGTAATTTTTGTAATTTTTGCACTTATTCCATTGCCTCCCTGTATATTGTATATAAGGTCGACACTCGACTATCAAGCGATCTAAGATGGTGTGCATTGTAGTCAAAAAACTTTTCTATCGAGATTCACAAAAATTTCCAAAATCGGGCAATTTTTTCTCCAGATATCCTCATTTTGACCGAGGCAAAATTTCGGGGTGGTCCACTTCATTTTTGCACCATTTTTGCCTAGTTTTATACCGTTCACTTTTTATTTCCAATATAACGACTTTTTGTCCTTTTTGGAGCAAAAATAAAGTGACAAGATGGCCGCTGATAATTTTGCTCCAAAACTTTGCAGGTGCTATCAGCCGTAGCCGTAGCCCCCTAGCAGCTTGTCACTTTATTTTTGCTACAAAAAGTCATTCTACTGAATTTAAAATGTGAACGGCATATAGAATTTATTATCACTAGAATCCTATCTACTCCATCCTAAATTTTTATAAAGCAATAAAGCTTGCAATAAAGCAAAGCAATTATTTGTCTCCACTTGGATCTTGGATCATTCTCGAAATTAACATGATTGTAATGTGTATGCTATTTAGCACCTTGTGAAAATCAGAGTTGCCAATTTATTGAAGATGTTGTTGCAATTTGTTGTTTTCAAGATTTTTTTTGTTATTTTCACTCACAACTGTCTCGTTTTCGATTATTTTGACGATTTCATTAATAGTCTTACATTATTGAGAAGACAACTGAGAGAAAAACTGACTAATTTACACCATTAATAAGATAATTAATATCTTATATCTTGGTCAGTGGTGTGTCTAGCTGTTCATGCTCCAGACGTTGGTAAGCAATACAAGGTTTTGTTAAAAGAAAGTTAGGATTCTTCTCTGAATATAACCCCAGATATGTGTCCGTGTATTTCCATAAGAACGGGTACTTGCATGGGTACGGGTGAAAATCGACAACGCGGCGCTACGCTAAATTGTTATTATTGAATTGTTTATTGTTAGCTCGGCAAGATTTATCTTGGTTCTGGTAGCAAAGCCGTGATCTATCCAGTGAAGTTGAAATCTTTCTTCTTTCTTGTCTAAGATTTCGTCTCATTCGAAGAAGTGGATTTTAAGCGCCAGCAAGCATTGAATAGTCCTTTGCCGCTAAGCCATAGTTCTGGATTCATTTTCAAAATTTCGTAACTTTGACACGTGGGTCGTATCGGTGTGGAATTTTTGTTAAAAAACAGTTCTGATTCTCCTCTTAATGTAACCTCGCATTTGTGTTCATGTATTTTCATTAGAACGGGTATTTGTTCGCATGTCATAACTTATTGTTTATCGTTATTTTAGTAATATTTTTCTTGGTTCGGGTCCTAAGGCCATGAGCTACCCAATGGAGTTGAAATTTTTCGCAGAAATCGTTTCGTCTAGGGCTAGATGATGTGACGGACACACAGACGGACAAAGCGAGGACACAAGCGCCTTCCTGTTTGGGGAAGTTCGCTGAAAAAAAAAACTATATATATGTATATATTATATATATACATATATAATTGTAACCTCTTTTACCCATCTGGGTGTCGAGGTGTCGGACGCACCGAGCCGCACTATGGATTTATGCTACTACCTACAATCATCTCGTTCATGTGCGTGTACAGGTAATGGAGCCCCCTTGGGCAAGTACACTGCGCTGCGTCCGCTCTCTTCGCGCACAGCTATCCACCAGTCACCCATCCAGGTTCTGGCTTCTGCGGGCGATGCTTGACTTTCGTTATAGTAGCCTGTATGCATATCCACCGGAGAAGGTAAAGTGTCAGGAAGGAGCATTAGGCTCTGGCTAGCCAAAAAAAGTGCGACGGAAGTCGCTCCATTTAAGAGCCAAATTGCCAATAGCAACCCGAATGTGTTTGGAAGTGTCAAAGTACTCAAATCTGACACAAATGTCAGCACAAATTTCGAAATTTGAACAGAACTGCGTTCAAAAGTGTTTAAATGGTCGAATGGTCACCTGCTCAGCCTGCGGGTACTCGAGAACCCCATGTGACAAAGAACTTTTGCACCAGTAAGTACATTTTATATGATTTTATTCCTATTGAGTTGAATTGAAGTTTTGGATTTCAATTTTGACGTGTTTTGTCACATTTGCATAGGCGTAGAGTGGGATGTTTTAAACCATTTTTAGAGTTATCGTAATAAATATTAATGCAGCAATGCAGCTATAGGTAAAGTTTCAATTATACATGTTTTAGCTTTCCTGAGGAATCACCATGTAAGGAGTGGATCACTTTTATAAACAGAACAGGGTGGACTCCAACGCTAGCTTTCCTAAGGAATCACCATGTAAGAAGTGGATCACTTTTACGAACAGAACAGGGTGGACTCCAACGCACACGAGTGTCTTGTGCTCAGAACACTTTGGAAATGGGTAGCTGAATCACTCAACGAAATCCTTCTGAAAAGTGCTGTAGAACCAGTAGACACAAATACAACGACTGAAATATGTACGTATTCTGTCTTCAGATTTCAAAACTGATATAACATTCCTGAGTGACTTTCGCGAAAACTGTTGTAGGTGAGGACATTCAATCCTGCTCATGTACCACTGGCTAACAAGTCCATAGCTAATAAACAAGAAATTTTGGGAGAGCGGTCGTCTAAAAGAAAAAAACAGAGATTGGATTCAGTTGGTGGTCATTGCAAACCAGGTTCACTTGGTGGGTGTCTCTTTGATATGCAAAGAATACTGTAATAATATGGTGAAAAATTGGATTCCTTCCATCGATGCTCCAAGAACGTTCAGAATGTTCAGCGAACATTGGTGAACTGTACGGTGTTACTAGTGGTACCTTCAAGTGACTATAGTTACCTAAACTTCTACTGGAAGTCTCAGCAGCTGTTTCAAGCTATAGTAATCTATTTAGTTTAGTTTTTTTTTTACAGAATCAACCGTTTTTTGCTAAACAAACTAAACACTTGAGAAATTGATGGCTGAACTTTATTGACAGGTGGTGGGCCCTCTTCGTTGTTCAGTCTTCCTCACACCGAATGTGATCCTCGATCTTCAACTTCGGAAGACAGTCAAATAAGAAAATCTGCCAATTGCAAGTGAAATATGTTCTCATTAAAAAGAGAATTCGAGCACTGAAAAAAAAGGTTTGGTGGCAAAAAAAAATTTTGTCACTCGACGTAATCATGAAGGAGTTGAGGCAAGAAAAAATTGTGCAGAAAGAGCATGAGAGTATAATTTTAGAACAGTATGGAGAAAATGAGGATTCGCTTTCGCTTGACGCAATTCTTATTGAAACCATGAAATGTTATTATACTTGAAAGTATTTGTGACGTTCACCTTAAAACTCGAATTCATTTCATTCGCAAAAATTTTGTCAAGGAGGAAAACAAGTATTATGCATTCAGCTTTTATTTGCAACAAAGCAGGCGAGCCTAGTTTGACAGAATCCACTCTGTAAAAGCGCTGTCAGTGGAATGCCACAGTTTAGGTTATGAATTATTTTCTGGGGTTATCGCTTTACTTCAAAATCCAGAACAGTGTTGCAAGCAAGGAGGTTATAATTATAGCAGGAGGGAACATGAGCTCAAAAAAGTGAAGCCGTGTGACGTCACGTTCTGGGTATGCAACCCGTAAGTTATGAACCACACGAAGGCACACGACCACGAGTCACAGAGGTCCATCCCACAGAATCATGAATCTGTCACTGCGAATAGCGTAGTGACAGAATCAGTCAGTTTTTGTGTTTGTGTTTTTCCTTTGCCAATTTCTCATTTTCATAATGGCGGAATCAGTAGCTTTCATGGCTTTTGGATGCCGAGACCACTAGCGGTCACCGCCCAGAAAGAAATTTTTCGAGCAGAAAAAGGGCATAGCGTAGCAGAAATGGAAAGCAGAACAGAAGGAACAGGGACGAACAGAAGCAGGTGCAGATAAACAAGCTACAAGACTCTAGATATGCCAAACCAAGAATACAAAGAGCTACAAGGCAAAGTGCCTAGATGCACGCTTAATCCAAACGTGAAGGCTGGAAGCAGCGATTTGCAAGGTTGTGGTGTGGTGATGGGGTACAGACGAGTAGCTACTGGAAGCTACCAGGGTATATCATGTTGTGGAAAGGAGTGAGACGATGGAGCACTTGAGGTCATGTCAGGAATCGCTGAAGGAGGGCAGAACTCTGAGGCAATTGTTGGGAGATGACGAAAAGAGGCTGAAATGGATGACAAAGATTGAAAAAAAAAACAGAAGAGGTGCAACACTGGTGCAACTTTTATAATTATCAACATCCTTTTATTTTGCGGCGTAGTGTGCATAATACAAATAAAAATGTAACATTCTCATAAAATATCAACAATAAAACTCAGTTCTTTCTCGACATTAAGTATCAAATTTTTCTTGATGCATGAACTTCTCATCGTCTCTTGTCTTCCGCGAGCGTTCTTTCTTTATTCCAGCTCAGTCAATTTTCTGTTATATATCTTACTGTTGCATCCTATGCTTCTTTTTGTCTTTCCTGATTTCTTATTCCTGTTATTCTCGCTTATCGTTCTACTGGTCTATCCTCGTTCATGCTCTCTAGGCGTCCTCAGCAACTCAGTTGTCTCTTATCTACAAATTTTGTTGCAGGCCTCATCTTAGCCCTTTTCTTACTCGGGGTTACGAATTGTGTCTCCTCAGTATTTTTTCTACTGCGCAGACGCATACTTCATCCCCGTTGCTTCACGCTCCTTCTGCATTCTCTTAGATAAGACCTCTATGTCTCACCTGTGAGTCAACAGTCAGCACTGATCTGAAAATCATATTATAGGTACTTTCAGCTTGGTCTTCTTTGTTACTTCTTTTTTATTTATTAGTGTCTTAGTAGTACCTACATATTACTGGTGGTTTTCTTGTACAGACTTTTTATAGCACTAGTTAGTTTCTTTTTCACTCCTCGTTGGTCTCTGAATTTTTTGATGCATTGTGAAGATGAGGCTTTGCACGCTACCTTTTTATCGGAGTCCACTTTGAGTGTTCAGCAACGTTGGCTCTATTGTCTTTTTCAGTTTCTTTCCCAGTAGTTTTATATTTTCATTGGCATGTTCATTTATGGATTGCACACTCGTTAAGAACCTCCTTTTCTTTTCTATGCTTTATATTGTAGATTTCCAGCAGCAATCTTTTTCCCTCTTCTCTTAAAGCTATTTATTATCTCTGATGTAAATTTATCATGTCCAGGAGCTTTGCCATTTTTCAGTTTCAGGAATGCTTTTGTTCTTTCAGGTCTTCTGTTAGCGTCCCTTCATTTCGGTCTTCGATCGTATTTTCTTTGTTAATGTCGTCTTCATCAGTCTACCTTGGTTGTGCACTCAGTAACTCTTGGAAATATTTACTCCATCTTTCCATTACTTCTCCAGAGACCACCAGTAGTGCTCGATCCTTCCTTATTGAATATGGAATGTTCTGGTGAGGTTCAGAGATCTTGAATATGGAAAAGTTATTTTCAATTGTAAATTTTCAATGAGATTTACTCAAGCTTTAATAATAATTCTTGGGCCAAGCAGTATCGTTCTTCTGATTCATCATTATTCTGTGATTCTTTGATGCCTTTCATCGCGATGCTCTAAACTAAGATCTATGCCTTCTAAAGCTAAGCCTCACATCATATCCATTTCATCCAATCATCACCTATGCACAAAAGAACTTGAAGGTTGACTGGGTCGAGGCGCTCATACTTCAAGTGACTTTTTTCTTTGTTCACTTTCTTCTTGAGTAAAAGGCAGTACCTATCTTCTCTTCGATCGTGCATGTGAAATCCAAAAATAGGCATCCTTGAATTTGGAAAGATAAAACCAATATTATCAAAATTTTGTGACATTTTTGACTCTCAATTACCTGATTGACTTGCTTCCATTTTATAAGTATGAATTATCCAGTGTAGGTGCACACTAGTACAACACACACGTAGGTCCGTACGCACAATATTGGTAACTGTACTAGGTTGAATAGGTAGGTACACAGCAGCAGTGCACTGGGCAGTGCAGGAGGCATACTTTGGCTTCCTCGAGCTTTTCATTTGTTTGGTCTTCCATGACTTTGCAAGGCGGTTATATCCTTTTTAATTCGGCACTGGACAAGGGCACACGTCGTAGAGGATACAATCGAATCATTTGGAGCTGCAAATCTTGAATTGGGCATATTCGTAACTTCAAAATTTATTGTTCCAGGTTCACTTACTTGTGCAACAGTATTTTCTAATTTGGATTGTCTTCTGCTTGGAAAAACTATCTCTGAACGGCGATCGCTGTGGTTTTCACATTCAAAAACCTCAAAAGCGATTGAAAATGCCACATTGAAGAGCGAAACTGACAAATGAAAAAAATTAACCACAAAAATGAATGATATGCTGTCACTTTGCTGTATAATTCTGTGGGATAGACCTCTGTGATTCGTGTGCCTTCGGGTGGTTCATAACTTACGGGTTGCATACTCAAATACATGATTCCCCCTCACCCCGTTCCGCATCAAATTTCCTCGCCTACAAGCTGGGTTACGTTCCCTCCTTATATTCTAACCTCCTTGGTTGCAAGATAATTTCTGATTGATTGAATGTCCGAATGACATAGACTATCATTCTTCAAGCGTCGTAGTGGAGACGTTCTTCCTCATTCTACATAATATGGAACAAACGAAGTTGTACAGGCGGTGCTATACAAAGTGAGAAGAGAAATTTAAAATTTGGCTGTATTTAACAAGGAGGAAGCTGTGTCATGAAAGCCGTGTTTATTTCAGTCGATAGAGATCGATCTGGTACTGGCATCTACTACCAATAACAATAAAAGTGAAGACCTTTGAATTGAAACGAATGATGGCTCTGGCCTATTAATTTTTAGGTAATTGTTCCGTATGCGGTGAAACGCCAAAAATTCGTTTTTTTTCGGGAAAAAAGACTCTAACAGATAGATTTCACTCCAAAGAACACGATTCCGTTGTCGGAGCCGGGGTTTTACAACTATTTCTTTTGATTTTCTAACCTCAAAAGTTTCACCACATACGGAACAATTACCGCGGGGATATTATTCCGTATACGGTGAAACGCTTAAAATGCATCAATTTTGGTAGGAAACGACACTCATTTGTAGATTTTACTTTCAAAAACACAGTTCTGTTGTCGGAGCGGCACTTCTCATTCGCTTTCCATCGAATTTTATCTTATAAGTTATGAAATCTGTTAAATAGTGCGCCACTGTTTTACGCGAGGCCATACGTCAAAGTCTGACAGATGATAGTTAACAGAACGGCTGAAATTGCAAAAAATTCGTGAATTATGTGATAAATGGTCTCTTATTGTTATATTAAACAAGAATTCATTATTTTTGTTGAAGTCTCCCCGTCGTCTCAAGTATGCTCCTTCTTTTTAGACCTGCGCCAGTGGGTAGGGAGTTGGAGTTGCCTTGATTCTGCTTTTGTTTTGTTGACATATGACACATATTCAGTGGCGGCGCGGGGTAATTATTATGAGCTGTAAAAAGTGAACGTTTTTTAAACTAAAAAAAAACTTGTTGAGAAATGCATCTTTCCGACATTGGTATCACGTTCTTTTAAGTGAAATCTATCTATGAGTGTCATCTCCCACCAAAATTGATGCCTTTTTGGTGTTTCACCGTATACGGAATAATATTCCCGCGGTAATTGTTCCGTATGCAGTGAAACTTTTGAGGTTAGAAAATCAGAAGAAATAGTTGGAAAAACCCGGCTCCGACAGCGGAATCGTCTTCTTTGGAGTGAAATCCATCTGTTAGAGTCTTTTTTCCCGAAAAAAACCGAATTTTTGGCGTTTCACCGCATACGGAACTGTTACCAATTTTTATTAGGGTAGGTACTTTTAGAAACAAGGTACTTGAACTCGGAACATTTCGGACTCCGGAAATTTGTGGAGATAGGTAGGGACTGTCCATCACTTGAGCTCGCAACATGATCGAACAAGCTTCTTAGTTTCTTTTCAGCCATCCTGTCTGAAACGGACTTCCATCAGCTAGGTCCTCGCTCTGTTTTCATCTTCATTGATTTTTTCATTTCACTGCTAGCTTTACTGAGCACTGTAGGTAGCTAGCCAAAAAGTACTGAAGAAAGGAGTTTCAGAAAATGTGTATAGGCAGAATAACAGCTTTCACATCTTGTGATCTTCAAAAAGATTTTCTCACGTTATTCCAATCTTCCTTCAACCACACCCAAAGATCAAAATCCACCTTACACCAACTGTGTAACTGCTTTGACATCAGAAACTGTCAGAAACATCAGGCTTTTTTTTATCAAGCACAGTGAGCACCTACCCTGATGTGAGCACAAAAATTAAGCGGCAAGGGAAAAGACAACATTGCTTCATATCAGCTGGTATAGCTGACAGAGTATTAACACTGACACTGACTGGCAGCTGTGATAGCTGAAGTGTCTGGTTATTTTTAATTTTAAAAAACGTAAAAACAAAATTCCAAGGCCTGCTTTGTTGCAAATAAAAGCTGAATGCATAATATACAAAATTGATTTTGTTCGAAGAACAATAAAAAATGTGAACAATTTATTTTACTGTCGTTTCTTTGATCTTTTACTTATTTTATGGTGATTAAGTATGCCTGTAAATACCTATAATACTATAGTACTATACTATACCTATAGCTGTGACCTATAGAACCTATCTGATATAAAAACCAATTTTTGGTTTAGTTTTGCCCCCATCTTTTCTTATTGACGGCACGTCACTGATTTGTTTGACAGTTTCCAGGAAGTGTCTATATCAGCCGTGTCATAATGTTAGAGCCGTTTCCATGGGCACAAGAGCCATCCCGGTCGCACGCAATTTTACATAATGCTCCTTCCTTACACTTTACCTTCTCCGATATCCACCCATGCCGTACCGCCGACTATATGTATATGCTCGTATATGTACTAGTTTTTATTCCATCTCCTTAATGTAGACCAATGAAATCATATTTGTCTTTCGTATTTAATCCCTCTTGCTAAAGTACATTGTTGAACTAGCCCTATAAGTTACACATACGGACGAACTGAACTCAAAATCTATACGATAATGAAATGCTTATAATATTGTTACGAGTGGCGAGGCTCTCGTGCATTTGAGAGCACACGCGGTCCTTCTAGACCGTTCGAACACAGTTACGAGTTGCGAAGCTCTAGTGCATTTGAGAACATACGCATAGGTCTTGAGCCATTTAATTAAACTGGAGATCCCAATGACCGGGTAGAACACATTTGCCGATTTGGCGGAGGACCCGCTTCCAGAACAAGCTGGTAATGCACGCGAAAGTGTTGGACTGTTCAAGAGGACTGTTCAAGAACCGCAGCGAAGCCACATGCAGCGATCAATGTGGAATTTGCCAGAGAACCTATGGAAAGTTCCAAAATAACAGTCGAAGTATACATATAAGCACCGATGGGTCGACCAGTTTTAGATTCAAAGCGACAACGAGCGGATAGAACAGCGAGTAGTAATCGGAGATATACCCAAGCACGAATAATAATTGACGTGTATTTATAGTAGTATGCAGTGATAAACAGTGTGTTTAAACGTCGTCTCAATTATAAAAGAACCCAAACGTGAAAACCGTAACAATATGTAATTAAATTTATTGAAAGAAAATTGCGAACATCCCAGCTACTCTGCCTTTCCTCCCTGATTAGTTTAGCGTTTTGCACTTCATACTTATATTCCCTAGGTCAGTGTATCAGTTCCCTAGGTACACTGGCCAACTTATGCAATGGAAGCACTCGACATTACTTGTCAGTCTTATTTTCCATATTCTGCCCGATTTTGAACTAATCTCATTGCTGTTTCAGAATTTGAATATAATCATTTCAACTTTTGAATAAGTAGGTATGTAATAAAATGTAATGAAATAGTTGCCCTCGACGATCTGCCCTCGATAACCTTAGTTAAGTATTCTTTAAATAACAACAAGCTATGGAACAATTGCTTAGATAATGCGAATCTGGGTGAAAATCTGAATTGTGTATTACATAATGAAGAGGACGCGACATTTTATTTTTCGGTTTCGTATTTTATCGATTATTATTAACAATCCACTACCGGATATGTTCTACGATCTGACTATCAAAATATCAAATTCATTCTTATTTAGGTTAGGTTTAGGCTTTAATCCAGCATGTTAACGGCGTTAAATGCATGGATGCATGGATTCATGCATGGAAATTTAAAATTTAAGATTTAACATTTAAGTGTTCACCCATTGGTTTCTTATGTGAATAAAATAAAATGTTAAATTTTAAATTTCTATGCATGAATCCACCAAAAGAGCAAAGAAAATGTTCATTTTAGGCTTGACCGGAAGCGGCAATTTAATTTTTCAATAAGCTCATAATTAATGCAAACCACACAGTAAAAAACAATGGTGGAGACTGGAGAGTGTAAAATAGACCTGTACAGAATACAATACAAGGTGTCCCAGGATTGTATTGTAAATTATAGCCTCAATAGGTCGTGATGCTATAAATCTGTCTCGGATGTCTGTTATTTCAAAAGCAATTAATTTCTGGAAAAAATGCAAAAATTAGAAAATTGTCCACGCTTACAAAAGTAAAAATCAATGCTTCGGGATCTCTCCTAATTTTGACAAAAGAACTTCAGCACCTAACTTGCAAACTTTCCATGCTGCTTGCTTTGTAGCCCAGGCATTTCAGGTGAAATTTTAGTTAAACCCTGAAATAAATAATATGTCCCTTTGCACAAATGGCCCTCAAGCAATTCTGAACAACATACTAAAAGCTCCGGTTCAGCAAGTGTGCGCATCAGATGGTTTGAGCAAGAAAGGAATAAGTGCCGCCAAATCTTGTAGCGCCCGACCGCTGTGGTAGAAAACTGCAACTATAGACTTGAGGGGTCTGCTAGGGACACAGAGGCTAGGGATATATTTTTATGACAGCAGCAACACTCTGTTATCGAATCACCTCTGGGTACAATTAATTAAGTAAATTAGCATAAAGCTATTTGTGGAAAACGAATCTACGTAGGCACTGTTTATTTAATCGTTTTAAGGTACCTGAAGAAATTGACTCTAATTGTATTGAAGACTTACTTAAATTGTCAGGCGATTGGTTTTCATATTTTCACATGCAAGTGTGAACATGTGATTTTCGACTAATTGACGATTACGATATAGTATAAAAAAATAGACGTATAGACAATACAAATAGAGAAGACCATATGTTTATCACCACCGTCGTCACGGATATTGGGGCATCAAAAATCAGCCAACCATTTTTTGAATGATGAACTTGCCTGGTTCCTACGCAACCGTAAAAATCCGTGACAACATTATGGTCTTTTCTATTTGTATTGTCTATACATCATACCTGTTCACTAAAAAAATGGTTTTTCAAATCATACTTACAAGATGTCTCAAAATTCGGGCTTACGGTGTCCTGTCACGATGAATAGTAGATTTCATGACAATTTTGTGTTTCAGTGGGCATGCGCAAGATTTGACAGTTCGGGTCGGACACCAGAGGTATAGAGTGGGGAGAATGATTACAGAGCGGTGCGAGTCTGGTAAGCACGCGAAGGTCGAATTTTTGCCGACCGGCAAGGAACGTGAGCATGCGTTCTAGACCTGATGAAAACTACTATTAAACAGTGAATCAGTAAGAGGTCACGTTGTCAAGCAAGTACCAGTCTGGTAGGCTGTCCATAGGCAACGTGACGTCATTAACTATGGTCATTAACAGTGATCAAACCGCGAAGCGTTGAACCCGTCATTGATGTTTCGAGAAAGAATCTGATGCAAATCAATAGTGTACATCAATTATTGCCCTAGTGAATTTGCAATGAGAAAGTTGAGTGTGGACTAGTAATTTTTTGATGTTTATTTATTAACAGAAATTGAGACACATATGACCAAACTATCAGTCTACGGATTACCTGCTCAAACTTTCAGTCTACCTTGTAAATCATAGGTATTGTTAATGCCTCTCATTATCATTATGTCTGTTTCTTTTTTTTCTTCTTTTTTTTTTCTTTTTTTTTTCCAATTTTTCCAATTCAACTGCTTGACAATTGAACTGCAACACCTAAAAATCAGCGTTTTCAAATTGAGATAGCTCGAAAAATATTTGACGGATTCCAGAAACTCAGGCATATGAGGAAAGATCATTTCTCAGTACTGGTTTTTTAAAGGGTAGTTCTTTTTTCGAGAAGGTAACTGTTGGGATGACCTACGCAAAGGGTCATCGTGTAGCATCACTTTTTTAGTGGAACAGTTGAAAAAGACGTTTTTTGGAATTTTCATGTATTGCATGTTTTATCATACCAACCCTGTCCCTGTCCCTTGAAGTCAAGGAGTGGTTTTTAGGGAGCTATACGTGTGGGGTCATCGTAGTATCCTTATTTCAATCCAATTATTGATGAGTATACCTTTCTTAGGCCTTTTAAATGAAGCATTGCATACCTTCTTGTGAGACGGTGTCCCAAAAGGGGTAGTTTCTAGGGGATGTGGAGGCTCAAATGAAAATCTTGGTAAGCAAATTCAATATGGACGCCGTTTGAAAACAAACAATGTCTCTATTTCTTTTTCTTAACCAGAAAGTGCATATTCAAGAAAATTCAGCACAATTTAAAAAAAAAAAAAAGTGAGGGTCAAAATTCCAGAACCGTTTCGGCATAATGATACAACCTTTCAAAAGCAGGCGATAGAAAAAATCTCGGACTTTTTTTTCGAAAGTTGTACAAGGTGAAAGATTGCCCATATCTGCACGCTCTCCGTTAGCACCCTGTATATAACAAATTGTGCAATCAAACTTATCATCAATACCAGCACTCGATAGTCAAAGAAATGATCTTTCCTCACATGCCTGAGTTTCTGGAATCCATCAAATATTTTTCGAGCTATCTCAATTTGAAAACGCACCTGATTTTTAGGTGTTGCAGTTCAATTGTCAAGCAGTTTAGAAGGAAATGATTTCACGGTAGTTACATATGTGACATAATTAGTGATGATAGTAAAATTATTATTGTCTCAAGCTCACAGTAGCACTGAGTAACACATGTTTCTGAGGAGGTTAGGACTAAATGAAAAAAGTTCATTTTGTCACTTCGACGTTCCGCTCCACATTTTGGATTTCCTCAGGCTGAAAGAATTCATTGTGAATCAACAGTAAATGTTGATTATGAAAGTCGTCGAGGAATAGATACACCACAGGTGTAGACATTTTGCTATAGAGGAGTAACACCGTCTCAAGAGCTTGACAGTTTTTTCATTTAAAACGACTACACAGGGAATTGAGCGTAGGTATGTGTCATTATTGTTGTGGTCACCATCAATCTCAGAATAGTTGAAAATATGGAAATAGACATCCTGCGCTATATAAACCGACGAATGCGATGTTTTCACATATTTAGGCTACCATATTGGAAAACGGCCGCTATTTTGGACACAACGGTCATTTTGGCTGGTACCTCGGACACAATAATTATTACAAATAGTTTCCTGAGAGAGTGTAAGTACCGAGTTTCATAGCTCTAGCATGAAGTGCAGTAACTTGGGCAGCAATTATATTATAAGGAATGAACTGGCATTTCTTCCAGACCTAATTGTTGTACACTGCTAAGTGCCAACAAGTTATCAAGTAAGACAGTTATCATAGTCTAGAGGAAAGTTTACCAAAACTGACGATAGAAATTTCCAACATGGACAATGCCCTAAAAATAAACTGGAAAAAACATATTCTCATAGAACTTGAAAAGACAGTCCTCCGTGGTGAAGGTGGATCAGAGGTGGTTTCTGACGGTGGCAGAATCCAGGATGTCCTGTAGTTACCTACCTAGTTCAATAGAACTATATTTCCTTTAGGTTCAAGTCGCAGCCTTCCGACTCTTCTAAAGTTATAGTGATTTTGATGGCTGTAGACATATGAAAGTTTCTGTTTTAAGATACAAAAGCTGCTAGGTTTATTTTTGCAGATATTTAATCATGTGCTGACTTTACTGAAGTAAGCCGGACCCTTCGAATAAAAACCTTAAAGTCCCTGTATACTTGCCGGGAAAGTGTCGTGATGCCACAACCGAATTTTCCTCGGATTTTTTATTTTGATTTTTTACTACATTTAGGAATTCCCAACTAGTTTGATTTTTGCTCGAAGTTTACAAATTTATTTACCGGATGTAACAAGTAGCCATGCTCACATTAAGATACGTCATCTTTGTGGTAGGTAAAGGTGATTCAAACTGAGTTGTTGAGCAATTTGATATTATGGATCATGTGCATAGACCTGTATCATGTGTTGAAATGAAGTGTGGATGTTAATGGATATTGTTTCTCTCGAGATACATTTTTTCCAAAAATGAATATTCATCTATTGATTAGACATTGAGTTTAATTTCACTTCGAACTAAAAATTTATAGTCCACCGCGTGCTGATTTTCCACTTGATTAATCAACAAAGGCCAATAATAGGTGGCCATAGATTTATTGACAAAAAAAAAACTCAACCAACCGTAGAAAGAAAGATTCCACATCATGTCCCTCCTCCTTGCCCCCCACTTGAACACGTATGAATAATTAAAGAAATTTTGTCTTTATTAAACCAATAACAATTTAATAAATAATGATAGTTGAAAACCATCCTTTGTCCACTCTCTTCAATCGAAACTCATTGTGATATTTTGTTATCGGAATGGTGTACTTGCCAATGAAATAGATTTTAATAAAAATTCTATCAATCATCAATATTTTTTTGTTCTGGGGCGGGAGCTGGAGGCGGCGACTAATCAACAGTATAGCGAGAAACTTAGATCGCTATGTCTTCGGGTTTTTCATTTATCTCTTACTATAGGGGCGGCGTGTGGGAGCGGCAGTGTTCGGCCCAGCAAATGTTGCACAGTTTGAGTTGGCAGTTTCTAAATGTCTGAGGAAACATATCAATCGGTAACATTTGTGAAGGTTGCATTTTTTGTCGTTTGGGGCCGGAATCTGGGGGCGGCGACTAACCAAGAGTAGCCTATCCTTTCCCATTTTTAGTCAGCTATTCATATAGCGGAAGAATTAGATCGCTATATCTTCGGGTTCATGTTTTTCATTTTGAAGTGATTGGGGGCGGTTTTTAGCAATTTTTTCATGTCGGCGGCGCATATATAAGTTGTAATGTTTCTGGGCCTACGCTTATAAGTGGCAACTATGTATTATCCATAAAATGAGAACACCAGAGCATTAGGTTAGGGAGAAATTGCAATATCATGTTATTTCAAGTTGATCGGGGGCGGTTTTCCCTATGTTGGCGGCGCAATATAGACATTCAATATAGCCTAGCCCAGCTTTGGGAGTGGCAGCCATGTAAGAGCGAAAAAATCAGAAAGCTAGGGCGTCTAGTTTTCGAGGAGTTCGAGGAACGGACTGACGGACGGACGGACAAAGCGGCTGCAATAGCGATTTTCATCAAGATGGAAAATGCGCTAAAAAACGTTGTGCAAAGTTTTGAACAAATTATTATTTAGCGGTTATTGCTGAAGCAACAAAAAGAAAGCATTACGAAGAACTTTCAGATCGTTACATTTTAATGTCGGTGGCAAATGACACATTTGGTATTTAGGTTTGCTCTTCATTTTCTTTGGACTATAGGATATAAAGTCGCCACTTTGATTGACGAGCACCGAGCTACAATTTCTATGTTTCAGCGCCTCCAGCATCGCTTTGCAGGTGCAGCTTTGACTTCAGTTTTGGCAGCACTGCCGCAAGGGGTTCTCAGAAATATTTTACCTTTATACCTTTTGATTTTTTTATACAATAAGAAAAAATTGTATATTATACAGGGTGATTCAAAAGTGTCGGACCACCTTGAAGGTGTAGTGTGTAGTAGAGTGCCGGCAAGTTGTTAAAAAAAATCTATGTCTTTTAATTTTGGAGTTATGGAACAGCAAAAGTTGGTCCTTCGATCGCTTCTATTTTTGTTGTTTCAAAAGATTTTAGTGAACTGTTTATGGAAAAACAATTAATGCAAGTTACAACAATATACCTATCAAGTTGAAATTTATGATAAAACTGCTAAAACACTTGGATAGCAACGTAGATTGCAAGATAATGTTGTTATAGCAACTGGCGAGGTAACCGATAAATTTCAACAGCAACGATTCTTTATCAATTTCTCATTTCATTCTTTGATAATTATTGTTTTGCAAAAACTCCTTGTTCGCCCGCGCCGATTTAGTGCAAGATTTTATTGGTTGTAAAATTTCCTATAATGACACTTGAGCAAAATTCAGTACGATTTCTTCCAATTCTAAAAAGAAGCGCTTGCACAGACAGTGGTACCGATTGGGGACGATAACAGGCCGGTAGCTACCTGGCGATAAATTTTGTAAGCACGTAAAACCGGAAAAAAAGCAATTGCACCACGAAACTATTTTGACACAATCAAACGTCAAAGCGGCGAAAAGTGAACTGGAGCATTATTCGAAGCTTCAGGAATACCTGAAGCCGTTGCTCCAAAGTATCGCAAACGAAGCATCGACCCTTTGCTCTGTTCCACCCAGCTAGCCGCGTGAACCCCCGTTTATTTATTCGCTAACATGAACGTCGCGTCATCAGCTGCGCTCGCTTGTATTTGAATTTTGATCTATTTTGAGTATTTACCATATTTCAAAAACCCCGAGCGCCTGATTCCACTTATTTATGGAAAAATTCAAGTGAATACCTTCAAATCGCCATTGTCCTCGCATTTTGGGCACCGGGGGCCAGTCAACATTGTCTTGGTTGCCACCGCGACAACTTATGCTGGATCCACGGGGGCAGGCGGTTTTATCTTAATGATAATAGTAATAATCATAATAATAATAATATATTTATTTACCTGAAAAATATAACTAAAGGTGGTCTTCTCACAAAACGTTCATAAAAATAAAATTCCTCATTGCAGTTTCGGGAGACTAGAGGCAAGTATGTGGCGTGAAGCCGTTGATGGCCAATCAGTATCAAAATCTCCTGCTTGGATCGTCCCTCTCCTTGTGATCCTCAAGATCCCTCTTCCATATGACGTGGCTGTTTATATGTAACAAACTGCTAATATTGTGTTACATTCTGAATCCTACACCGGCACTTTTTTTGCAGGAATCCGCTACTCCCTGGACGTCACAAGAGACGAAGTCAAAGCTTTATCGGCTTTGATGACCTTCAAATGTGCCTGTGTGGACGTGCCATTCGGTGGCGGTAAGGCCGGCATCAAGATCAATCCGAAGGTATATTCCGAACATGAACTGGAGAAGATTACTCGTCGGTTCGCTTTGGAATTGGCGAAAAAGGGTTTCATGGGTGAGTAAAATCCGATTGCGCTCGCGAAATTCGCCGTATTTTTCATCATCAGTTCATCACAGTGATTTCTTATAATGGAAGTTGGAATGATCAAAGCCTCGCCGAAGAGACATGCGAATGTCAAAACATCGGTGTCCGTGGATTTTGTAGAATTTTTCTGCAGCAAATTACCGTAAACCAGTGGATTAATGAGTATTGACATTCAATTGGTTTAAAATTATTTGACAACTGAGATTGACCTCCAGTTTCACAAAAATTTTATACACGCACCAAGAAGGCACCGTTTTAGGGGTCCGCCAGTAAGTACCCTTGCCTGAGTGTAGCCATATTTTCAGCAACATTTTTTGGGTAAAGGAATTTCGTCTCCTCGGACCGTCTCAACTGCCATTTCATGACATTTCCGCCATGTGTTTTGGCGGCGTAGTTTTCGCCCTGTTTCCTAAATAATTTGATTCTCTTGAAAGTTACTCCATAGAAAATAGTTGAAACAATCGTATTATTTTACAATCTATCCTGGTCACTCGGCAGCATCTGTGGTGATTAGAACCCCGTGGTAAAATTAAATCGTGACTCAATCAAATTTTCATTACCTGCTGATTTATCTCAACCCCTGTTACTCAAGCCCGTAAAACCAGATTCGTTGGTGAAGGACCACCATCACAATGTTTTTCCGGCATTAAATGAAACAATACCCCAAGCCTTGGTTTAGTTTACCGAAGCCCCAAGCTATACAGTACCTCAAATCTTTGCACTGAATTCTGGATTCACTGGGGGAGTTGATGGAACGTAGTGTACCACCTGGCACGTAGACCCCACGATTGGGCCAATCGTACCCCTTCCCAGACCAGCCGGACTCACCGAGCCACAATGTGGTGCCGGCTGTTCGATAATCGGTCCATCCAAGCACTGGGGCCGACAAGCGCACGGTAGACCTAGACTCCGTCTTTGACCCCCGAACCGCAGGTGCAGATGTCCGACACATCCATGCCATGCGCCGGTATGTTCCTGACTTCGTCAGCCTCCCTGACCACGCTTCCGGTTTTCCTCTACACATTGCTATACTGCCGGTTGTTAGGCATGTTATAGTCGGGGGGACGGGGGGTTTGCCTGAGACCACCCGAGGAGAAGTTTCAGCCGGCTTAAAATCAGACGGGACCCGCCATCGCATCGGCTCGCCCACTGGCACTACCCACCGGCGGTCTCCATCCAACTTTTGCTGCTGCAGTCGGTTCATTAATCTGGTTTTTTACTCTACCTGTTACATCATTATTTTTATATAATAGTTGGGCATTGTTATACGAAATAATCAAAAACCTGCTGAAGTTTGATGCAACATCACTAAAAACCCTGTACTATTATATAGATCCCAAGAACATTTCGAATAGCGTCTATTATGACATTGTTTTTGGTATCATATCGAAGGTCTTAGGAACTCACAGGAGAAAAACTAATGTGTGTATTGTCTTCGTCAGGACCTAGCATTGACGTACCGGCCCCTGACATGGGTACTGGTGAAAGGGAAATGTCCTGGATCGCCGACACATACTCAAAGACTATCGGCTACCAGGACATCAACAGTCACGCTTGCGTCACTGGCAAACCCATCAATCAAGGCGGCATTCACGGTCGCGTTTCCGCCACCGGCCGTGGGGTTTTCCACGGGCTGGAGAACTTCATCAATGAGGCCATGTACATGGGCATGTGCGGCACGACTCCCGGCTGGGGAGGCAAAACCTTTATCGTTCAAGGTTTCGGCAACGTGGGCCTCCACACCATGAGGTACCTGCACAGGGCCGGAGCCAAGTGCATAGGCGTCCTGGAACACGACGGTTCCATCTTCAATCCGGAGGGAATCGATCCCAAGGCAAGTACCAGTATTTGTAGGTACCCACAAGGTGGTTTCTTTCAAGCGCGAATATAAATCAAATACTTGATGATTGTATACAATTTCATAGGATTTGGAAGAATACCGCATGACCAACGGCACCATCGTCGGGTATCCAGGCGCCAAGGCGTACGAAGGAGAGAGCTTGCTGTTCGAAGAAGTAGACATCCTGGTCCCTGCTGCCACTGAAAAAGTCATCCATAAAGATAACGCAGACAAAATCCGCGCTAAGGTACTTTTTTCCTTTTTTCAGATAAGATTTACTTGAGCTTGACAAATATCTTATGTGAACCTTCAGATCATTGCCGAGGCCGCCAACGGCCCGACCACTCCAGCTGCCGATCAAATCCTCATCAAAAAGAACATTTTGGTTATTCCCGATTTGTACATCAACGCCGGTGGTGTGACTGTGTCCTTCTTTGAGTGGCTGAAAAACATCAACCACGTATCCTACGGCCGTCTCACTTTCAAATACGAAAGGGAATCCAACTACCACCTCCTGCGTACGTTACCACCCAAAAGGGACTCGATGATTTTGTTTGCTAATCTGTGAAATTATTTTGAATTCCAGAGTCTGTGCAAGAATCTTTGGAACGTAGATTCGGCACTGTCGGCGGTAAAATTCCAGTCACGCCTTCTGATTCTTTTCAAAAGAAAATCGCCGGTGCTTCCGAAAAGGATATCGTTCATTCCGGTCTGGACTACACCATGGAAAGGTCTGCTAAGGTAAGCTGAGCACTTGGATGTCAAGTCAAGAAAATGACATAGTACGCTAATTCCCCGTGATTTACCGGGCATCAGCGGTTGTGCGGTTTAGAATTGAGTTTGAATCAGTATTTTCTGCCCCATAAAACTGAAATTGTATAACTGGGTCGCCTACCCACTAATGTTAGCTCTTGAAGTATTCAATCAAGATTAAAATTTAAATCGACCTCTACAACCAGCATGCATTGAAACACTGCCCCAAATTGCAGGCCATCATGAAGACAGCACTGAAGTTCAACCTGGGTCTTGACCTGAGAAGCGCTGCCTACATCAACTCAGTTGAAAAAATTTTCACCACATACTCAGAAGCTGGCCTCACTTTCTAAAAGCCTTGTTCTTCAGTATCAAAGCGAAGCATATTAATTCACCAGTATTTAAAAGAAGAGCAAGTGCAAACTGTTTTTACTCATTATACATTATGTGTTTTATTCGATCATTATTAAGTAAGAACTACTTAATTTTGTCATGATATGATGAATATAATCTAATCATTCAATAAATTTTAAGCTATTGAGACAATTTGTTTTTCTTTTTCTATAAGAATCTCTTTGCACATTCAAACTACCCACGCAAAAAAAAAACGGTAATTGTTGACGACGACTACTTCTCGACTAGCATTTTCTAAGAGTTAGGCAACCACTTAAACGGCTATATAGGACGCTTCCTTCTTGCATGTACTTACGTCGTAGGACAAGTAATGGAAAGAAGGGGCATTTTACAGTGGAAATTGAGGTTTCCCCAGGAAACTACGGTCGACGAACGTGATGTTGTGGTGGTGTCTACCTACCGTGAAAAGTTGGTGGCTGAAGTCGAGAAGTAGTGGTCGTCAACAATTACCAAAAAAACGATTGCAAATTAAAAAATAAACGTGGGTGCGTGACCATAGTCACCCTCGGAAGAAGTGGAACTTCTATAGGTATGAATCAATTAGCAAACAACTTTCGAAGAGGTGTTCTTTTCGTACTCCCGCTCCGCTCCCTAACGGTTTGTAGCATCTAGTTTTTTTATCATCATTATTATTATTATTATTATGAGTCACTTGAAGGGCAAAATACTTTCGACATGATTTTTTCACGATTAGACTTTTTTGTTTCTTTGCTCGCTGCGCTCGGCGCTTAAACTTCCATTCTCCATTACATGAAGTCTCACTCATACCCCTAATACAATTAATATCTATTTTCATCAATAATATTCTCCACAAAGTACCTATCTTTTTGCGGTGCCGGTGAGCCCGACGAGGTCCGTCCGTCCAAGGTACACATAATATGCGAATGTGACATCGTGATGGATTTTCTTACTGTACGATTTTCCCCGTTATATCACATCACGGTGGTGGTGGAAACTGTCTGGTAGGCACAGCATGGCAACCTAATAATCTATATATATAATAATCTCCACAAACTATAAGAATGTCATTTGGAAAACTCCAGTACCTATTAATTTTAAATGAAAATATAAAGTAATCGTCGACACTATATTTCACATTAGTGTCCATTTTTGGGGATTCTTCGGGACTTCAAGTATAGATTTCAAAGGTCGAGGAAAAGTACCATTTTGGAGTTGGCGACTTCTAGACAAAAGTGTGACACCAAATGTTGAATTGGATTTCCAAAAATGTAAAACACACTGAAATACGCACATTTGCTGTCCACGTTACAGCTCCTGAACTGACACTATGCAAATTGTTACGTAAAATCCGGAAATAAATTATGAGTCATTTTCACTGTGTTCTAGCAGACGCTGTATCTCAGAAACTACCGACCACAAAGTGATGAATTTAACACTGATCTCTTGAGAATTTAACAGGCTTCATTTGCTCCGGTGGTTTTTGTGTTCTAAAGGTGATAGTTTACGAGTTATTCAGTAAAAATCGAAGGATGGCGCTCTTTTATTGGTCCTAGAAAAAAAGCCAAGCCTTGGAATTTTTGGGAATTTCAGTATGTTATTCCACGTTAAATTCTGCATCGATCCACCAAATTTCGTCAACTTCCGAATTTATTTCCGGTTAAAACTTATTTTGACTGGACTATTGCTCCGTGACTAATATGCGGAGTTTTATTCAGAGGAGAATTTGAACTTCATTTTAATAAAAAATCCACATCGGTGCGAGGTACAAGTCAATAGTTGTAAATTTTTGAAAATGACTCCGAAGCTACGGCTCGGCCGCAAATGATTTATTCGTTGCTTGCTGGTGCTTGATATCCTTTCCTCCGAACAAAACGAAATCCAATACAGAAAACATTTCAACTCGAATGGGTAGCTCATCGCCTTGGTACGCGAACCAAGAAAAATCTTCCCGAAATAATCATAATCAATCACAATAACATTTTGGTGTAAGGCGGCTTCGCCGATTAAGTGCTGGAATTCGCATTTAGATGTAGAAAGTTGCGATATGCGGGTAACTATATGTTCTTATGAAAATACATCACTACATGTACGGGATTATATTTAGAGAACAATTTGAACTTTCTTTTGACAAAAACTCCACTTCGATACGACCGTCGGGTCAATTGTTATGAGTTTTTGAAAACGACCGCAAAGCTACGGCTCGGTGCATACGCGGCCCTACAAATTTAAAATCAGACGTGCCATAAACACTATTCAACATTTTGAAATAGCCAATACTAGGTACCTGAAGAATAATGGCACTCAAACTACCAAACACGTTCGCTCAATAACAAAAAAAAGTTGGTAGGTATCACTAAAAATCATGTAACAGACTACCATTTTTTCGGTTTTTCGATAAAAAAGAATTGTTCCAATTCTTTCAAAAATAAACCCGATATTCGTGTTCAGGAGGTCGAAATCAGTTGGAAAACATTTTTTTATAAGTAACAGAATGACGTTTATGTGGCCGGTTTGTCTGTCTGTCTGTCTGTCTGACCGTATAGAAGAGCCTTGGAACTTTCTCCGATGAATAGCTGATGTCCCCAAGGGCGCCAATGGGCACTATTTTTGTTATCCATACATCGGTATCATTACATATTATAAAAAAACAGAGATCTCCTGTGCACTTTGAAGAACTTGAACTTCTCTTCGGGAAATAAAACTACAGCCTTTAAAAATTGAACTTAATACGATGGATAGCTTAGGTCCTCAGGGACCAAATACAGGACAATACCCGCTGTAAACTACCAAGTTGCACTTCGTATCTTGAGAATTCACTGATTTACCGAGAAACAAAATATCCAGAAGAAAATTAGGTTTTTCCGGAATATTCCAGGAACCGCTTAAGATTTTCCAAAATTGTTGACTCTTTCTTGATTGGTAGGTAATATATTGTGGATACAATCTGGGAAATTTGTCCAATAGTGATGGGTGGATACAGTGGCATGAGCCGCTTTCGTTTTGCGCCAGGAGCTGATCCGGGTAGATCACTAGACAAATAAAGTAGATCCAGCTGGGCCGTGATTGGTGTATGTATCTACTTTCTCTATCGAGTGATCTACCCGGAGCAGCTCCTGGCGCAAAACGAAAGCCTTGATTCCTTGATTCTACCCAATTCTACCCCTCCTAGATTCTACCTTTCAAAACTTGTGATCCCTAGATGACCCTTGTCATGTCATGTTTGATTGTTCATGTCATTTATATTCCTGCTTGTCTTGGTGACGTTGCCTCATGGCGCTGCACTTGTACAAATCCGTAAGCCGAACAATCCCAAAATGTTCCATGAAATCATATGCGACAAAGTACCATTACGACATGCCAGAGAGGTACAGAAATGCCTTCTACTTGGCCAATGCTGCGTTATTCGATAGCGTCAACTGGTACGTGCACAGAGCGTACGAAGTAGGGTTTTCGAATCTTGTTGATGAAATAGCAGCCAAAGACTCTCTACGATGTCCAGATACGGCGATAGCTAAACTCAGGAAGATCATGCTGCTGTTTGAGCAATGCAACTCGATGACTGATGTACGCTTCCCAATCAAAAGAGAAAACGGGAATTGGGAAATGATCAGGGGCTTCAGGGCGCAGCATGGGCTGGCTTTTGGAGGTCGCCCATCTTTGGGAGGTTAGTATTATGACAAAAAAAATCTCTTGAATGTATATGCTATTTAATGTAGGTTTGAGAATCAAGGAGACTCTAACACGGGATCACGTCAAGGGATTGTCTGTTCTTTCCACCTACAGGCATGCTTGTATGGGAATCAAGTTGCCTGGATCACACGGTGGGATCAAGCTGAATCCTGCAGGTTACAGTCAGAACGAGCTGAAGACCATTATCAAGACTTACGTGAGCGAGTTCCACAAAAGGGGATACTGTAGTAAGTACCTACCTATCTGTACAAAAATGTTCATTTTCTGTCGGGGATTTCCACTACACCACGCTGGAAGAGGTGTTGTAAACGTTTAGAAAAAACCTTAAAAATTCTGTGGACTTGAAATCTGGTACAGATATGCAGTTTGGTTCCTAAAGGTCCCATTCACTGGCGAACCTGATCTGGTAATATGGCTGGCGTGTGTTAAGTCAGGTTGTCGTTTCTTTTCTGCTTTGCTCAATATTCATTTGGAGTACTCTGAATACCAGTGGGCGGAGCCTAACTGCGCAAACTGAGCTTATTCAGTGGCGCACCTACCTCGGGTTCCAAGAGCAGATCAGGGAGCAGATTAAATCTATCACTCTGATAGTTGCTATGAACCAGCCAATAGGATGGCCAGTTGCTCAGTTACTATCAGAGTGATAAAGTTATCGCGTTGGTAAAAGTTTGGTGGAACCCGAGGCCCGAGGCTAGATTTGCAGTTGGATTTTTGGGTTCTCTAGTGACCTGGTAATGGTCCAGGACTCTAGCTGACGGTGTTGCTTCCCCTATTTCAACACATGGACTCGTACCAAACGATTTTGGCTCTTCTGTTCAGCTCCGACCACAGGTCCCTCTGGTGTGCCGTCAACATTTGCCATACTAACTCCTATGAAAACGAGATTTTAAGGAACAAAAATTTCTATCTTGGTATTTTTCAGCAATTACCTTACTCACCTTTTGTTTGTTCTATCTTCTATCACTATGGAAAACTGACCTGTAGGAGTGTGCATGGAGATATCCTCTTAGGCCTGGAAGTTACTCCTGGGGCCCTATTTTCGGAACCGGAGAAAAACTCATGTGATGTTGCCTAGGTGACAGCCAATCATAGCCCTAGTTGCTTAGCTACTTCACATGTGAACAGATCGTAATGTGTGTCCCGAAAATAGGACCCCTGGCGTAGCGTTATGTCACATTTTTCCGATGTAAATTCAACCGCAAGTACCTACTCTGTTATTATGAAAGTTGAAAAGGTAAAAAAAAATCCAATCCGTCGGTCGTTGTTGAAGTGGATGAGTGGTGGCTTCCGAGGAGAATCGCAGAAATCCGGCCACCTAATGAAGCTGTGCTGAACATTGATCGCGACTTTTGAAGTCCTGCCGCCTGCAGCTCAGCTCTCTCTTAACCCATATTTCTTTTTGATGGTCGTAGGCAGACGCAAGTTTTTGCTGCTAGGTAGTTTTTTTTTTAAATTTTCAATCAGGTTCTGACTCTTCCTGAAGGGACACTGAACAAAAACTTCTTCATACCAGCATACCTGCTTGCTGGTTTAGTACAAGCTACAGTGAGTAGTACTAACTACTCAGTTATAAGCATCAGAAAATGGGATCTCTGAGCAGTAGGCATTTTCATTCCATTTTTTTTACGTACTGCCGTGCTTTAGTATCTTCTTCTTCAGTGGTCGCCACTAACCTAGCAGTATAGCGAAGAGCCACCAGCCAGTAGAGAAGAGATCGCTTATGGGCCGCAGCAAATTTTGACTCCAAAGAAACTCATATTTTCGATACGTTGCTCACTTACGCGTACTACATCACGTGGTACATTGAAACAACTAGCTGCCAAGACGTTGGCATCCAGCTAATATTGTATCATTTTCACCAACACAGTGACGTCACGTTGCGTAGCATCCATCTCCCTGGTAGACAGTAACGTGACATCAATGAAATAGTATTCTATAGTCAGTTTAAGGCCTTTTCCGTAGATTGCTCTAAGCTTTTAAGCTCTAAGCTATTGAAAAAATGTGTTCGTGTTGATACAAATGGTACGATGCTAAGTCTTGGCAGCTAGGTGTCTGAATTTGCCACGTGATGTAGATACGCGTAAGTGAATAACGTAGCGACAATATATGAGTTTCCTTGGATTGAAAATTTCCTGCGGCCCATAAGGGACATCATCTCTACTGGCTGGTGGCTCTTCACTAATGCTGCTAGCTGATGCTGAAGACGATGCTCATCACTGAGAGTGAATTCTACTCATCATGATAGGGCTCCTGGGACCACTGTAAACGTGGCGTTGAACGATTCTACGCTACCGTGGTTGAAGAAGCTAATAGTGCTATTCTGTAAAAAATAACATTCCATAAGCGCTCTGTTATGTAAAAATTCGTGTCGGCCATTGGCTGTTGCGTAGGTCATAACAGCGTAACAGAGCCTTTATGGGATGTAATTTTTTAGAGAATCGCACCATTAGATACGTTTCTTGATCAATGTAAAGGCGCCTGCTTTTTGTGGTCAAAGGAGGCACCGCTGTGTTTTCATCTTTCAACAGAACTCTGCTTGGTAATAACCAACTCGCAATAAATGAGCTCTACAATACGGCAATTGCATGATGTTGGTTCAGCTTGTCGCCACTTGGTGGCTTTGGTTTGGTGGCATAGCGCGCTTGCGCCAGATCCAGATTATCGATTAGTTTCGTTTGTTTATGTTTTGCAAATATAAGTCGAACAACGGCCCATCGCTTCTTCAGGACTTCATTGGTGGAGAACTTGTGGAATTATATGCCAATAGACCATATTAATTATTCTCACCTTCCCCTTCCACTAGTCATTTGTAAGTTAGGTATGTGCCTGTGACCATGCGCACTGCAGTAGATCTCGCGCGCCACAGCATGCATAGAAAACGGAACTTTGCTGTCGCTGTCAGAATTTACGATTTCAAGGTGTTTTCTTGATTCTTGGGACGTTTTAACATTTTTAACCATACTATTACGTGACGGCTGACGCTCGGTTCGCTTTCAAGCGCTGTCAAAATTCTCGTTAGCGGAAGTTGTGCAATAAAATATGGCGGGTAATTTGAAATTGTTTTGGATTCAAAAACCCCATTCTAAATTGCTTCGCATAAACTTCACAGCAAGATTTTCCATTTCATTATGGTGAAAAGTAGATCAGGTGTTTCTTTTTACACACTTGCTATGTTATACATTCGTTGAAATTGTCAATTTGCACCTTGAATTGATCATTTTACAAAGTCATTCAACATGCATATTCTTATGGGAGTTTCAACCCAGCACATGTGGTTGTCTCTCTCCCCGATCTGCGACTGCGCTCTGAATAAATAATATGGTCAATTCTGTTTTGTTGAATCTTGAGCGCGGTACGGCACACAACATTTATAGGGCATTTTTCAGCGTTGACAATATAGAAAGATGAGAAGAAAACTCATGACAGCGGGCAGTTGGTGTGGCGTGATAAATGTTGATTTATTCAAGTGCCAAAATCATGCGATTGACAGTTATGACACACGATTTGGCGATTTGCAATACCAATTGATAAACTTGAAGTCCCCAGTTGGCAAACCACGCCGCAAGCGCCCCCACATGCAATCGCCCTATTAACAACACAAAAAACTGAACGACAGATGTCAGATGATTTTTTTCAATTTTCTATCGAAGCAAGGTCAACGGATCGTGCTCCAGCATCTGGATAACACTAAAGCTTTGTCAGGATAAAAATGTAAAATGTCTATCGTTCAGTTTTTTGAATCGTTAATGGTGAGTGCTGCCATCTGCTCTCAGCTTTGAATGCCGCCTTTCCCATTAAGATCAAGTAAGTACGATACCATGAATATTGCCTATGCGTAAATTTGTTTCATGTGAATGCGAAAAATACCGGTTATAATTAAAAACTGCTTCTAAAAAAAAACCCTAGCAGCTCATGTCAATACAATTATAAGGTTTTATTGAACAATTTTTAATTCATATTATATGCAAAAAATATTACTAGTACAAATTAAACTCTACTAAAATTATATAATACAAAAATTCACGTTCACGCTTGAGTCGGGCTTTTAATTGCATTTCTTCTCGTGCGTTTAACTTCAGGTTGTGGAGTGCTTTCACTGGACAATTTATTCAAGAGATTCCTTTTAGCAGCAGGTTTCTTTGGAACTGGAATACAACTGGCTACCTTATCTTCTTTCAGTTCCTCTTTGGCAACACTGGTCGGAGCTTTTCTGGTAGATTTTTTCAATTTTTCCGTTAGCAATTTGGTCTTGGTCTTGAAGTCTACAGGCTGTGGTGTCAAAAAGTTGTTCTCAGTATCCTCACCAAATGCATTTTTTCGTCTGTTACATTTCAGAACGCTTTCCAATTTTGCGTCGAATTTTAGAGTTTGTGGGGTGTGTGCAGAAGGACTGACGTCTATAATGTCATCCGTTGGTTCGCCATTTCCGTTGGAATTTCGGCTGTTGGGTTCCAGGACGTCCGACAGAATTGGCTTCGTTCTTTCTGATTTCTGTGTTCGATTTCTAGTTGCGGGAGCAGGTGTTTTGTCTACGTTAGCTTCGTTTGTGTTTCGACAAGATGGAGACTTGGCTCGAGATCTGGTCCTGGATTTGGTGGCTGCTTCTCCTGGTTGATGAGCTTGACCAGGGGGAGCAATTTCTACATTTAGACTTGACTTAGACTTTCCCACAGATGGTACAAGTTTCGCAATTGAACTTGATGAAGATTCAGCTGGAGATCTAGATCTGGTTTTGGGTTGCGCTGGAGTAACTTTTGGATCTAGACTTGTTGCCTGAGTTGTTCCATCAGATGACGGAAGTTCGAGGTTTGATGGAGACTTAGCTCGAGATCTTGTCTTAGGTCGCACAGGTGTTACATCTACTTTAAGATTTGATTTAGCTCGATTTCGTGTTTTGGTTGGTGCGGAAGTTTCGCTCATGTTGGTTACAAACGGGTCGATGAGCTTAGCTTGAGAAGGCATCGGTGTTACGTTAACGTTCTTTGGCATATTCTTAGGAACAGCCGATTTTTCCTTTGCCTTAGGGTCTTCAGAAAACTCCAATTTGATCCCCTTCCAGGGTTTCTGTGGTGCTGGAACTGGACTTGCAGAATAATTCGGCGCTGGAATCGTGCAAGGCAATACTTTGTTTTCAGGCGTTTTTGCACCATCTCCAATGACACTCTGACAGTCCACTTCCAAGAATTGTTTGGTGGCTGGCTTCGGCTGCGCTTGGCATTTAATTGTAATCTTGACTGCCTGAAGTAGAGCCGCCTCATACAAGAAAACATGTTCGGCTTTGACCTTTGTCAAGTAACTTAACAATTTTAGATTAACTTTTCTGGCTTCATGAAAATTCTTTGTCAGCACTAAACAGTCAGACAATCCAAGCAACACTTTATAGTGCGCGCTCAAGAATACGTTTTCAAACGTTGGCATGCCTTTCATTTCTTTAGAATCATATTTCGCTTTGAAAAATCTGAAAAGTTTGATGCATCCCATGAAATAATCTTTGGCGACATCATGAAGGTCGTTTGCTGTATTATACAGTGCATTTAAATAGTAGTGTTTCAGATTAAACGCTTGATATTCCATAGTAGTGCAAAAAGAGCAGCTGCACTGGTCAGGGTGTTCACAATAAAAGGGAGGTGTGAACCTTTTAACTTCGAAAGTCGGTGATGACGCTATTCTCTGGTTGAAATGTGTCGAAGGGCAATCTAAGGTTATTTCGTCGAATTCGCATTGAAGGTCTTCTATGATTTTGTCAAATTCCGATGGTGGCGGCACAATTGGTTTCTGACGTATAGATTTATTCATTTTTGACAAACCCATGATTTCAGCAGAACCTTTTATTTTCATTTGCAACCCACTGAGGTCACGGCTCTGCATGTCCGCTTGGGCCAAATAGTACAGAAATGATAGGGTCCTAAGGGACAGCATCATTTTTTGAGCCAAAATGGCGGCTTCTTTGCCATAGCTTTTAACTTCTCTGGGCAAATCCATCAGGCAGTACATTTTGGTCAGTTCTTCGCACGTTTCAAAATAGACGATCAGGCGCCAGAGGTCATCAACTGAAACAACACGAGATTTATTTGCAAAATCAATTATTTGCTTCCACTCGTCTACTGGACGGAAAATAATGATTCAAGAACTCAACAAACACGAATTTCGACACTTTTTTTGGGGCTGGCCCATCAGTGTAGAGGCAATCTGAACAACATGGTGTTCAAAATCATACAATCACAAGTAGTTTTGGGTATGAAAGGTTCGGCGGCATGAAGTTTGAGCTAGTGATAAATGGTAATGGTCATGGGCAATATAGTACAGGAACCAGGGAGATCAATAAGAAAATAAAATTCCCAACAGACTCGAAATCGGCTTAAAATGATCATTGTAGTTCAGGCTATAGCATACCGATTTTCCGCTTCATCAACAAGAAGTGCAAGAAATTGGTTTTTGTGTAAAATATCTCATTTCAGCCATTGAAGCCACCACCGTGGCACTACTTTTTGAAAGTGAGGTATGGATATGTACCTACTGACTATCATCGTGCCAAATGGTTATGCCATGCTCTACGCCATAATGCAAGGTTGAGTCCAAAAACAGTCATCAACCGCCGCACTAGCAGAAAAATAATTGGGTAGAAAAACAGCGTTACTATTAGTCACAGCGAAGCGTTTAGTCCATGCTGATACAGAGCAAAGTTGTAACGATTTTCGGCCATCGACAAAATAATCATCTGCGAAAGATGAAGAAGTAACGCGATTAATGGTTGGCGGCCAAAATATCGCTGAACTGAGCATATCACTCTGTCGTTATGGAATAAACGCTGTGACTAATGTTGACGCTGTTTTTCCACTCAATGCGCAATGCTTCAATTATTACAATCGAGATTACAATAGAAATAAAAATTGACGTTAGTACCCTTGTCGAAAATTTCAAAATTGTGCTTCATGAGTTTCACCTTTTACCTTTGAACCGACGTCATATTACCGAATTATCGTGCTTGCTTGTGAATTGCAACTCAAAAGAAAGCTCAGTAGATATGACTTGCATACTATCCTGTTACAAAAATTAAAACACTGTTAATCAATAATACTAACCTAAATTTTCATTTGGACTTTGAGTGGCTGCACTGGTGTAGGCGTTGTGCATTTTTACCGCGTTGTACTTCCTGTGGCCGGACACGTTGAATCTGCATGGAAACATTATGAACTTGTGATGTGCGAAATCGATTCTGGCTTTAATCAGATGATTCCCGTTGAAATTTTCTTTGTGCTCGAGGACTTTGCAAAGGGCCGAGTAAGCCGTATCAAAGTCGTAGATCAAAAAAGCCAAAGCCTTGCAAATATTGTAATTGACCACTTCTTCTGAACAATCCGCAAACTTTTGAACCACATCGTCTCCGCGTCGAGCTAGTTCAGTCAAAGCCTCCAGGTTAGCATTGGAACGTTCCATCATGTATCCGACGAGTTGCAATTGATACTGAAACTTTTTCGTATCACTGTCCCCCAGTAAATCGGTGACTTTCAAAGCGACGGCCCAAATAGATACGGATTTGGATACGTGGCCATCCAGAACGTAATAAAGCCCGATGCTGACGAGAAGCCGGAGAAAAGTGTGACAGAGTTGTTGAGTGAGAAAATTCATAGATTCAGATATTCGAAAAATTAAGTCTGCCGCTTTGGTCAAGCTTTCGGTGTTCTTTTCGTATCGATTCAGATTCAGGAATTCGTAGGAAGCCAAGTCTCCTTGTTGTTCTCCGATGTCGAGGCCGAATCCTAGAAGCACCAGTCAATTTGAGTTGATGATAGATATTTTTCTACACCTAAAAAATCCAAGACTACCAGATACAGAATATCGCCAAAGAATGATTGTTTATTGGTTTACCATAGGAGCAAATGCACACGATTGGTCAAAATTAAAACCGCTCCCATCTTTAACAAATCGGGCAGATTTACTCCGTTCTTATGAGCCTAGAGCCTTGTTTCTATCTTGCGGCGAATTGGGAACAGTGAATACTATCCCTATCCGCTATGTGCGTTCGCCAAAAAAGTGGGAGGGGTCGACATCAGCGCCCAAGGTGACGATTTACGAAACTGAATAATGCCTATTTATTCTGTTTTCGGTAGCTAGATGTCGCTACTCGACGAAATGCACATGGTGATTCCGCTATGTACGTTCGCCGGGAGGAGTCGACTCAGCGCTCAAAATGGTGATTTACGAAACTGAAGGATGCCTATTTCTGTTATTTTCGGCTGCGGGATGTCGCTACTCGACCGAATGCACATAGCGGATAGGCCGATTTCTCGTAGTAACTGGAAATTGGTCAATAGGAACAACATTTTTTCTGCATTCGCAATGGAAATTGGTACGAACTTTCACGCTGGACAAATTTGAAAATCGCCATTTTTTGTGGAAAAACCGCGTTTTCCAAGATAAAAGTCGTAAAAACCTTCACCTATATCGACCCTTCAAATTACATTTAGTACAAGAAAGATAATTTTCAACCTCGGAAAAAATATGGACGTCCTGAAAATTTGATATTTTGTCCAGAATTGAAATGACCTACTATCTTAATAAATATACTCAAGGTACATAATCCAAGTTCGCGAAAAATCGCACCCCGGGGTTTTGAGTAATTGAACCGATCACGACAAGTTTAGTATATTTTCCGACTGAATCCAGTCTCTTGAACTCGAATTCGATGTGTAAATTTGGATGAAAACAGGGTCGAACAAGGTAACTTTGAAAAGCTTGACGGTTCAAAAATTTTCTCAAGTGATTTATTGAAACCTTCATTGACCAACTGTCGAGCACATATGCCAACTTTCAACTTCCATGATTCTACCTCTCTCTGTTCATGATCTCATGATCAACATTTTTTATCTCATCAGCATAGTCTACCCCCTCCCCCCCCTCCACAGCTCTCAGATGTCCACCATCGCGACCCTTGTTCGTCATTATTTAAGGAACAGTTTGACACGAACCACTATGCTCTACATAACACAAGTAAGCAAACACCCTCAGGAAGCGTGAAAAAAATCGGTTGTGTCACTTCAAAACTTCCCCAAGGAGTAGCAAGGAACGGATGTAAATTTTATTATGAAACGTCTTTTCGGGTGGGAAGTTAGAATTTAAGGAAAATATTGAAGAATTGCGATATTTTCTCCAATAAGGGCTTCACTTTGAGCTCCATCATTTAAGACCGGTTTCGTAACCAAGGCCTGTTTTACATTTTCAACAGGGAAATTCCCGGGAAATCGAAAAAAAAATTGTTGAAAAATTTTCAAGAGTTTAAAAAAAAATTGGGTGAAAATCTGTTCACGGAATAAAAAGTTGCAGTTTCTCCAGAGATGAAAACTCGGAAACCGTGCGTCCAATTTCGAAAATTTTCTCTTCAAAAATTAATTCAATCTTTTCTCCAACTTTCATTTCCAGCATGTCTGCACCTAAAATGAATATTTCGTGGGGCTCGCCGCATGCTAAAGTTTGCATTGCAGTTTTTTCAAATTCACGGAATGTGTTAATTTCACTTTGAAAAAATTATCGTCGAAAACCGGAACCCTGTCGATTTTGAAAATAGGCCTACACGAAGCCCAATTCAATTTACTTTCGATATCAGTTGGAATTGTACGAAAGAAGTCGATTCCCGAGCAGGAATGAATTTTTGAGTGGAGTCGAGGTCAAAATAAGGCCGAGAGGCCCTCTCTGGTGGCAACGGCTAGGAGAAATTTTAAAAATTCATAACGCTCGACTGGAAAATGGTGGAAAATTGCAACTGCAGACTTGATCTGACTCTTTTGTTGTGTTGCTTCCTGCTAAATTTGATCCTAATCCATCGGATAGATTTTGAATAATTAAATGGTACAGTTTTGTACTCCAACATTTTTAATTATTTGACAGATGACAGATAGGGTAATACTTTCAACTGTTCTGATTGCAGTTTTTTTGTGGGCTTTCAGACAGCATATCGCAAGTCAAGTTCCGTGAGATATAGCTTCTATCATTTTTTGATAGTGACACTTCCGTTAGACAGATGACAGCCAAAAACTAATGGGCTCATTCGACGGTAAAACAATAAGCGCTTTCCTTTTACATCTCAGCAAAGATTCTGGCCTAACTTACATAGGTAAGAATCTTATCTAATCTAAGCAAATGTGGTGGTCTAGAAGGAACGCTGGATTCTGACTTCGCCAAGTGTAAACATATCACTATAAACTCACCCTTTGATATAATTTGAGGAAACGCGGCATTGTGTGATTGTCCTTTTTGACGTTTCTTCCACTTTTGAATCCAACTCAGTAACTAAGTATGGCCACGAAGGTACATTGACAGAGGTGAGGGGGAAGTAAAATTCTGAGTTCGCCTGACTTGATCGCTGACAAAGGAACGTCCTCTCAACTCAGTCAAAGTCAGATTATTTCAGATTTATGGTAAAAGGAAAGCGCTTCATGTCTGTGTACCAAATTTCAAGACGATCGGATAAACGTTGCGGCTGTTATCGTGGAAGGTTACAGACACATACAAACATAGATACATACAGACAGAGATCATTCTGGAAATGGTCCTTATCGTCATAGGGGACCTCAAAACGGATATATCCGTCGAAATCTCGGAATTTTTTTTTTGCGCGTTCACAATACTTTCCCTCCTCGTTGGGTGGTGGGTTGGGGAAGTAAAAAAGAAATAGATATATGTATTATGTATGCGTGAAAAGAAGAAAACACAATATCCACACTAACGAAAAGCACGCAGTGTGCCATTGACTGTAGACGTTTTTGTTACTACTGTTGTCACGCTTTTTCCATGGCAGTTTCTCGTCCTATCTTTGTTCAACTCTGACAAGATGACTCATGCGAAACAGGTCTATGATGATTGATGAGATAAGAGAGATAAGAGCTTGTTTTCGAGACGAAAATCCGACCGCCCACAGTAGGAATCGAGTCCACGATCTCTGGTGTGGTAGCGCTGACCACCACACCACAAAGACTTTTGAAGGTGATTTTTGGCGATTTTGAAATTTGGAAATCTGTTGTAAGGCATTAGATTCTTGACAGACAAGTACCTACCCAAATTTCCAGGTCAATAATTTTTTGGGGTCGAGTACACTTAATGTCTACATTTTAAACACTTTACAACCACGAAACAAACTCTGTTGCTTTCTACTCACGATGATTAGTCCCCACCGAGGGGAAAATAACGATCAAACTTATAGTTTCTTTGCAGTTGAATTGTTTACGTCGTACTACTCTTCTTTGCGGTGCCCATCTCAGGCCATCGCGCAACGTTGTTTTGTTGGTAAGTCATGAGTCACTGTGGCGTACCTGCTCTAATTTTCCACTGAAGTGATGTAGGCAACCAACAATACAACATCCAGAATCTTAAACTGTTCTTTTAACGCGTTGTTCTTTATTTGTTTTTGCAAAAATTTCTGGATAATCCACAAATTTTATTTTAGGTCATCATTCAACACGCCATTCTTAGTAATTTGCCTATTTTTTGTTTGGATTTGCGTGTGGCCGTTATCTGTACTGGACTCATTTTCTGGCTTGGGCGAATTTTTGACTACTTTTCCTGTAATAGGCCAGGCGGTATGTCGGTAAAATCACTACAATCTGCAAAAAACTCCGACGAAAGCTTTTATGGTGTCAAACTCTTCGTGAGGTCAGTAGTTATCTACCACTGAGTTTCCGCCCAAAAACAAGTTGTGCTGATTCCTCCACATCTGTGCGAAGGTAAAGGATGCCTCGAAAGTGCAAAAAGATCTGTTAAACCTTCGTACTTTCTCGTTATATTTGCCTAAATGCAAACGTACAACTCTTACGCAAACATTGGAAGCATCTGTCATCATCTCTGTGCCAGTCTTACTGTTGAAAAAAAAGATTTCTTTGTGCGGGTAAGTTAAATCACATTAATTTGTTTTTCCACACAAGAAAACGATGAAGCAACATGTATTTTGGATGTTTTCTAATAACTTGTACTCACTGAGCCCATCTATGGCATAAAAATTTCAATAACTGCATTTTTGAAGATGTTGTCAGCAAAAAAGTGAATAATTTTCACCCGCCTGTTCAGCAGCAATTTTTTCAATTTTACCAAACACCGTTTGCGAAAATTTTATGAGGAATGAAAAGCTCAAGCTCTTATCTAACGATATCGTGCCTGGCTTAACCGCGGCACGCACTTGAAAGTCTAAAAAACTGTTTTCTTTTCGAGAGGTCCTGTTTCACCCGTGTGCGGTCGTGCCTACTTGACATGGACCGGACTGATTACACGAGCTTGGAAATGTACTCCTTTCCAGCTTTGAAACGCGACCATGATTATTGAGACTTTGTACATTGATTTTTGAAGAAATCATACATTATTTTATCATTAATGGTCGTGTTTCAAAGGTGAAAGAGAGTACATTTCCAAGTTTGTGTAATCAGTCTGGTCTATGTCAAGTAGGCACGGCCGCACGCTGGTAAAATAGAACCGCTCGAAAGAAATCAGTTTCCTACACTTTCAAAAAGCGTGCCGCGGTTAAGCCAGATATAATATCATTAGAAAACAGTTCCAGCTTGTCATTTCCTGTAAAATTTCCGAGAACAGTGTTTGATGAAATTGAAAAAACTCCTGCTGAACAGGCGGCTAAAAATTATTCTCTTCTTAGCGGGCAACAGCTTCAAAAATGCTGTTATTGAAATTTTAACGCCATAAATGGGCTCAGTGAGTACAAGTTATTAGAAAACATCCAAAATACATGTTGCTCCATCGTTTTCTTATGTGGAAAAACAATTATATGTGATTTATCTGACCCGCACAAAGAAATCTTTTTTTTCAACAGTAAAACTGGCACAGAGATGATGACAAATGCTTCCAATGTTTGCGTTAGAATTGTAGGTTTGCATTGAGGCAGATACAATGAAAAAGTACGGGGGTTTAACAGGTCTTTTTGCACCTTCAAGACATCCTTTACCTTTGGGCAGATGTGGAGGAATCAGCACAACTCGTTTTTGGGCGGAAACTCAGTGGTAGATACCTACTGACCTTACGAAGAGTTTGACACCATAAAAGCTTTGGTCGGAATTTTTTCTATCCAGAATGACCTACCGCCTGGCCTTTAAGTACAATGGGTATAAAAGTGAAATTGAATGATTTTGATGACTCACGACTTTCAAGAAAAAAAAATTGACATTTTCATGATGGTCCATTGCTTTCGCTCAAAAGATTTTATGCCACCGCGGCTTTAAGGACGGCACTTCCTAGCATAAAAAAAACAGCTGAAACAGACTGTGGATTAGCTGCAGAGCGAAAGAGAAACAGATAGATTCTTGTGGCGTGGGTTTCTGCCAAATCTGTGCAGCTAAAAATGTGACAAAAAAATGAGTTATTCAAATCTAAGCTGGCAAGAGAAGAGGTTTTTTTTGAAAAATATATAAAAAATTTGAAAAAAAAAATCGAATTTTGGAATTTTGAAATGCTTATACATTTTCAAGCGTGATTTTAGATGACCCTTCTTTTTTTTTTTCAATTCTCCTATTCCACTTGTTCTCATGAAACTCACGTTTAAAGAAAAAACACTAGGAAACGCCGTCCTTAAGAAGTTTCACTTAAAATAAACATCTTTTTTTTCACTACACTCTGTTGTAAGTTATCTTATACATACCTGGTTCAGGTACAATTTTGGAAGCATCAAGCTGAGCACATATCGTCTCGCTGTGGCAATTGATGATCTCCTTGTTCTCATGTTTGTTCTTTAAAAAGTACAAGTAGGCCAAGTTCACAGCTTGGGCCAAGTCTTCTTCAGGGTTCAGCTTTCCTATGATGTCATTCAAAAGCCTGGTAACTTCAGAATGGACAGATTTGTTAGACTCGCCATAAATTTGAACAAAAACTTCAGCCGCCCTGGCGGGTTCCACGAGTCGATAAAACTCCCGGAAAGCCGCCATCATGGAGACCTTGCTCGTCCATCTCGTTTTGTACAAGTTCAGTTCCATGCACAACAGCTTCACTTGGAGTTTTTCATCTAGTTTAAGATGCGGCTGATACGTTTCGAGTTCTTTCCAGTGCCTCTGAAGCACCGAGGGCATGGTCAGTTCTTGTATGGTGGAATCGGCACTGTCGCTCATCCTACATTTAGATTTGATTGCGATCCATTTCATCAGTTCCGAGTCGATATTTGCTGTTTGATCGCAGTGAATGGCGATGTTCAAGGAGTGCAGAGCCAAGGCCATTTCGAACCGTTCTTTGCTCAAATGGATTGAACCGATTGAGCTCAACGCCAGTAAGAGACAGTTTTGGTTCAGAACTCGATCGCCAGGTTCTTCCAAAGCTGCGATAGATCTGGCATGTTTCTCTAGGTACGCCTGCTTTTCACGTCCAGATTTCTTATTAATAATGGCATGAATATGCCCAGCAGCGTTTCGCCAATAAAGTTTCCATTTGCCACAGTTGTTCTTTTTAAGGTAGCTAACATAGTGGACGTAATGTTGATAATAGTGCAAGAAGTTTTTTTGATATTCCGCAGTGACGTCGTTACTTGTTATATGCAATTTACCCAGCGTAAGGATTAAATTAAGGGTTCTAAGATATTCAGCAACTTCGTGCTTGACTTGGCAATCATTACAACAAACAGTTAGATTGGTTTTCAACCACAGCTCGCTTAGGACATGCAAAAACTTGTAAAACTTCAAGTGATTTTCTACAGGAACATTGCACCAATTGAAATCTAGATTGTGTTGGACTAGGGCATTGCAGGTGGTAACAAGGCATCTACAAGTTGCTTGCAGTTTGACATCAAAGCCATTTGTTTTTCTATAGCCTTCCAAACATGCTGTATAATCATTTTCTCCTCCAGCCTGCATCAACCATTGAGGTAATTTCAGCAAATTTCGTAAATAATCATATTCTTCACTTTTAAACAATACTTCTGTTATTCTCACTGTCTCGTCTAAACAAATGTTGGCAGCTTCCAAAGGAGCCATCAAAAAGTGTGCATATACTTTTGAAAAACACTTGATTAGCTCAATGTATTCTACTTTTTTCAATTTATCGAGTTTACTCAATGCCAAACAGTAAAACTCTAGCAAAGCATTTTCACTGTCTTCTAATAGTTTCTTCAAAATGTGTAGGCATATGTACGAGCAGTTTGACAGCAAATACTTGGCGTCCTCAATTTTGCAATATATCCCCAACAACAAATGGCACAGTTTGGTATAATTACACCTGTTTGAACCAGCTGACATGTTTGTTCTCATCTTATCTAACAAATACCATGTTATTTGTTCATACACGCCTCGATCATGCTTGCTTAAATGTGCCGGTAGAAACTTTGGTATGATCACATGTTCAAGTTGCAAAATCAAATAGTCCATTCCCTGTAAAACAAAGGCTCAAAAGACATCATCATCAAACTACTTATTCTAATTTTCCCTACCTTGTCCATTAGAAACTTCACGAAAAAGTACAAACACCGCATGTAGTTATTCAACTGTTGCTCAGTAAAATTGTCCAGCAAACTAACAAGGTAATTTAATCCATCTGCCAGAACCTCTGGTACTACTTGTTTTGCATTGTTCTGGCAAATGTGGCACATGTTTATGATAAAGCCAGAGACAGTTTTGGCGTCGTACTTGTGTTTTCCAGATTTGATTAGGTTTACCGCTTCAAGCAGTTTGCCATCTTTCAAGTTTAGCTGAATCAATTTAATGTCTGTTTCCATGTTGAATGTAGCAGTGTTTCTGAAATGATTAAAATGTAATAATTTATATATTGACGATTGCATTCAATTTTGAAACAAAGCATGACTTACCTTACTGGCTCGTTTACTGGTACCTTACAGTGATACACCTTGTTATCTTGTTAATAAGCAGAGAGAACAATTTCTCTGTTCATGTTCATAGGCCATGTTTTCTTTTTGCATCAATCCATCAGTTTCTGACAGTTTCAAAAGAAAGGAAGCTCGAATTCAAACGTCAGATGCCAACCGGCTTTCAGCGCTGCTGCCAACATAATAGACATAAAAACAAGTTTCCTTTACATTCTTTTGTGGCAATCAACACATTATTGGGGTAGTTTTTGTTTTTCACGATGCATAATGTTGAATAAACATTCAGCAAAAGCTGCAAAAAGCCGCTACAATCTTATCTGCGGGTTAAAATGCAGCGTGGCTTGATTTTGTTGATGTTGGCAATACTAATTTCTGGTTCTCTCACTTCTCTCCAGTGTACCAACAAAATCCATACCAACGCCTAGAAATAAATAGCACTAGGCTAACATGCAGCATCAGCTCAGGGCCGGTCTTAGCTCGTTTGAAATAGAGAACCGAGCACATACTGGGGTGTTTTCTCTGCAGTTGTCAAGGTGTCAAGTATATGGCAGCAGGGGTCAACCCGGGTTATTTTCCCGGTCCCCGCTACTTTTTGAACGGTTCCCACATGGAGGGGGTTTTCCTTTCACTTTCCCGGCCCCCCATCACCAACATGGAAGAGAAAGAGTATTGTAATCGTGCAGACCGGCCGGTAGCTCAGAAGCTTAGCGCACACAACACCTGGGACACAACACCAACCTGGAGGTCCCAGGATCAAGTCCGGCCGGCGGCAACACATTTTGAGCAAAAATTTACTGTGACATCGAAATACAGGATGTTGGGTACTGCGGTTATTACAAACTTTGAGAGATGATTGCCCATCAAAAATAAGGTCGAATGGAACTAAAATTCATGGTCCTAAAATGCTTCCAAAAAAGAATCAGGGCATCGAAGTTGACTTTTTTAAATCGGTTTTTCACGGTAACTTTTGAGTCGTTGAACCGATTTTAATCTAATTTGAACCAAAGTTTACTCAAATAAGTCTCCATCGAATAATAATACCGCGATTCATCAAAAATTTTCATAGGGGGTAGATAATAGGAGGACTGCCCCTTTTTTTCTCCCCTATGTTCACCCCTTTATATATTTTTTCATTGTTCATGTTTTCGGATTCTACATTCAATTGAGAAAGAAGTATTTTTGAAAAATTTTGATTATAAGAGGTTCAGTTTCCGAGATATTTGGGTTTGAAACTTTGGAAAACGTCTCGAAATCGCGACTTTCAAAGGACTAATAATTAAAATCCAAGAAAACTCATGATTCCTCAACTGGGAACAAGTTTTCTAGGTGTTTTAAGTTGAACTATTGCCATTTTTGCTAAGAAGCGAGGTGTTTCCAGAGAAAAACAATTTGAGCCCTGAAAGGTGACGATTTCAAGATGTTTTCCAACGTGTTTAAAACCAAAATATCTCGAAAATAAAGCCTTTGATCAAAATTTTGCGGAAGTAACTTTTTCTTTTAAATTGAATGTAGAATTCTAAAAATCCTTTTTTCCTTCAAAACTTCTCGTTCCTCAGAAAAAATGGTGGTTTATCAACATAAAAATTCTAGAGAACCTATTTCTGATGAGAAATTATGAGTTTTTTTTGGAATTTAAATCAATTTCGGCTGGAAAGCAACACAACAAAAAAATCAAATATCAATGCTGAAGTTGTAGTTTTCCACCATTTCCCGGACAGGCGCTATAAATTTTCAAACTTTTTTCTGGTCGAATCCACCGTAGTGGGGTCGGTAGGTACAGTATTATACGCTGCATTTTTGAGTAATGCAATGTCCTTTGGCACACATGTTCTTAGCACCTGTTTGAACAATTTTGTCCATCGCCGCAAGCGAAATTTCAGTTCAGATCCTGTATACAGGGTGAAGAAGAAAAACAATTTAAAAAAATTGCATCTATTGAACGGACAAAGGTAGAGTATTGCAGGGCATGTCATATGATGCGGAATTTGATGGTTGCTGAAGTAAACCAAATCATTTTGATACATCGTTAACCATTTTCGAGATATTTAAAAAAACTGAGTTCTGTCAAAAAAAACATTATCTTCATTATATCGCTTATTTTTGAAGATATCGGAATGAAATTTGGTATTTGCTTTATAAAAGACGTCATAAATGAATAACAGCTGCAGTTATTTTCTAGGCCTACTATTTTCCTAAATAAGACAGTCAACTTTTTTGGGGGGGAGCCGCCATCTTGTTTTGTGAATATCAAGCTGATGACCGAAAAAATGACTGACAGTCATTAGGCTACTAGTGGCTACGTTTACATCGTGGCTTTGGTCCGCGACCTAAGCACTAAATTCGACCCAAATAAATTTAGTCCACGTGGTGTAAACGATCGTAGACAAGGACCAAATTAGGACTAAGTAGCTTGGGTCAGGTCTCCGGTTAGCCGTGGACTGAAGTAAATTCAGTTTTCATATTTATTTAGTATAAGTTCATATTTTGAAATAGGTCGGCCGCGTGAGTCTGCCGGTGAAAACGCTGGAAAAGAAGAATGGGCTACTGGACATTAATCGCATTTCAGTATAAAAGTATCATAAACCTGATAAATATCTGAATGACGAATTTGTAGTTGGAAAAGTTTTTCAAAATATGATTTCATTTCGGTAAAAAATCAATTTGAAAGTGAACTTATTCAAATCAGGAATAATATGCTACGTCACAGCTTGAAAGTGGGCTAGGAGGTGGGAGGGAGGAAGGAGAGAGGAACGCATTTGACATTCGACCGAAGCATTCGTTCTGGATCTGTTACGTAGTGGTGTATTTTCACGTGCGAGCACAACTCTATCACAAGGAACTCATTTTTGATGCCATTGCATGGAGTTATTATGTATTATGAAGCGAAATTGTATTAAAAAAACTAGATTATTTGACGTGGGGTTGACATATGCGACACGTGGGGTCGCAGTACTGCCACTCATATGGCACTAATAACACTGTTGTGACATTAATCCGAAGCCTGCACGAGCAAAAATAAGTGAATTTTAAGGAAGAATCGACCAAAATGTGAGGTCAAACCATAGCACTCCAGCATTTCATTGTATTTTTTTGGTATAAATCAGTTCAAAACGAGAAGGTGTTCTTCAGTCATCGAATGGCCAACTAGAGTATCTATTGGCTCTTCAAAATGTGACGTCACGCACTTGCCGCGCCATTCAAACAGACAAATCTTCTTCATGTTTTTTCTATATGTACAAAAACTTTTTTAAACAAAATCATCTTGCCAATGCTACAATTTTGGGATCTTTCATACAAAGAAATAAAAAAAACCATGTCCACTAGCCTATTACTTTAGGTGGAATTTGGGTCTGTGCTTGGGTCAGTCCAGTTCTAGTCCACCGGTGTAAACGTAGCCAGTATCATGCCATTACTCTATATTGTGAAAGATCACCTTGGATTGACCATCATACCATTTTTGATGAAAGAAACATGACGCACTGATTTTATCGGGTTCCTCAGAACTAGATGACCTACTTCCAGCCATCGAAGCCATTGCAAGTAATTGAACACCGCACTTATGACCCCTGATCATTTCTCAGGTTGCTCACCAAGATTCATAGCCATAAGTTCAGCGGTTCGGTTTTAGCAGCTGTTTGAATTAGGAAGTGTTGCCTTTTCGTGGAAAAAACAGAAAATTACGAGGTCTCTGGGTCAATTCTTAGGTCATTGTCATTGGAAATAGATCCTCCACGGAATGTCACTAAATTTATGCTAAATTATTAGAAAAAAGTGCATTCTATAGCATAGGTTTGAAGAAACGACTGAAAATTGTTCGAAACGGTTTCTTTTGTCTTGTTATGCTCAGTTTATGATGAGCGATACCCGGCGGAGCGGAGCTGAGCTGAGCGATTTTTTTTTGTCTGGACCAATCCTGTCCATTCATGATGTCACTTCCCCGCATCGTAATTGGCCTAGGCAAAAAAATCGCTCCGCTCCGCTCAGCTCAGCTCAAATCGCGGCAAAAAATCGCTCATCATAAACTAAGCTTTAAGCGTTAAATTATGGATCTTTTTGGCGATTTTTATGCCTCCAGCCTATTTAGATGATGGGATGAAATTCTTCAATTTCTTATCACCCTGTGATGTCATCTGCATAGATCGCCATCATGCCAACATTTCCCAAAGCTGAAGGAGGAATCTGAATAAAATATATTCCGAAATACATTGCGGCATCAAAATTTATAAGGTTCTCTCCATTATTAGTGTTGCCCTACCGCAAAATTTGTTCACTTCCTACCTACTGCAAAATAGTCTTTCATGTTCGTCCTACATCACTTGAGTGCATCCTGTGCCAGTTTTCAACCTATATTGAAGAATGCACTTTTTTCTAATAATTCAGCATAAATTTATCAAAATTCCATAGAGGATCTTTTTCCAATGACCTAAGAAATGACCCAGAGATCTCGTGATTTTCTGTTTTTTTTTTCATGAAAAATCGACACTATTTTATTTAAATAGCTGCTAAAACCAAACCGCTGAACTTGTGGCTATGAATCTTGGTAGACAACCTGAAGAATGATCAAGGGTCATAATCGCGGTGTTCAATCACTTGCAATGGCTCGATGGCTAGCAGTAGATCCTCTAATCCGATAAAATCCGTGCATCATCTTTCTTTCAGCAAAAATGGTATGATGGTCCATCCAAGGTGATCTTTCACATGATGAAATTTTTTTATGATTATACCGTATGATCGAAAACTTTCCTCCTCTAGGCAGGCTGTGGCCTGGCCAAAATCAGCCTCGTTTGCCTGCCAATGACCAGACCACAGCCTGCCTAGAAGAGGAAAGTTTTTGATCATACGGTAGTATCTAATATTGATAATAATGTGTTTCTTCTCAAACAATGGTATTAGTGCTCCACATACATGCCTAGCTAGTCTTTGTCAGATTAGGTCTCTGTGGGTCTAGTCTAGCTACATCTACACCTTTGCGCGCAGTAATTTTTTCTCTATTCATTTATTATCAATTTGAACTGAATTTTAAAGTTGTAAGTTAAATTTTCAATTTGAATTTAATGAATAGTTAACAAATATATCAAAAAAAGCCAAAGTACCTATTAGTGTGCGGGACATTTTCGGATGTATGCGGGACGCGGGACAAAAGAATCAGTTGCGGGACAATCCCGCAGAAAACGGGACGTCTGGCATCCCTGATTCAACCCCTGGGCCGATTTAGCACCAATTATTCTTTAAACAAGAGGTGATTGGTTTTTGAACATTTTCCCAAATGTTTACCAAATATTTTGACGGATGAGGCTCTGCAGCCATTTGAAACTTCTGAACCGCAGCCGCAGCGGTTTTTTCATTTTCAAGTGTACACGTAAGTGAAGTCGTAGTTCATGATAGTCACACGACCATTTCTTCTCCATTTTCTCAATCAAGTCTCCCCTTCCCGAAGGGACGCTTAGTCAAAATCATTACTGACACGTCTCTGGATACCGCCGACAAAGTTTTGTGTCGTGCACAACAGATTTTGACATTTGGCGGCTTTACAGAACTTCGTATGTCGCCGGCGACAGTCTCGCTGGCCAATAGGATTCGATCTGCCTGTACTCCCCTACCTCCCTCCATATCATTCCCGCGACACGAGTCTCTGTCGTCGTATCGTTTAAATTATTCAACTACAGTCATACAAACTACAGTGGAATGGGGGACTGTCGCCGGCGACATACGAAGTTCTGTAAAGCCGCCATTAGGTGTCTGCCTGCCGGGTCGGCTGTCATGTCATGTCAAGTCCAGTATGAATGTTGTCAACAGACAATGGGCGTTTTCCAATACGGACACAGTTAGACACATGTCGACACAACTTGACACAGCGAGCGTTCCAATAGGTCCCTTCGTTTCGGTTTTTTTTGAGTGCGCATGTCTGGCGCGAATTTCATAGTTTCGTACACCGATATAGAAAATTAACACTAAAAAATATTGTAGTGCACCTAAAATTCCACAAATAATTTGGTTGAATGTTAGATATCATTTTTTATATTCAAAGGAAATGTTTCGTTGAAATTAAGTTCAATGATCATTTGTGAAAGTTCAGGAACAACGAAAATGGCAACAGCGCTCAAAACAACAAGACATCGGCGCCAACTGTCACTTGTGACAATTATGATCACACTTCTCGTTTCTACCTGATCTACATTTCATTTGATCATGTTTTAACGAAAGAACAGAACCTGTTGAAAATGGCTGTACCGAGAAGGAAGTTCAAAGAAGCTACGAAGAGATGCATTTACGGTATGTATAAGTGACAGCCAGGAACCAGTTGTTGGTCAGGCGGCTAGACAGAGCATGCAGCGTTGCCATCCAACTAACAGGTGTACGAAAGTTTTCAAAATTTGGAGCCTTCAAGCATGCGCACCTGCCCAAACGACGTAGCCTATAGCGGCACATGTCGACACAATCGAACTCATCAGCGGCAAAGCTGAGTTTGGCATTTGAGCTGACAAGTGCACTTTGACATTAAGTGTGTATCCGTGTGTCCGTTTGTGACGCAGTTATAGGTCGCGGGAATATCATATGTCACCTTGGCACCCGCTATGGCATCGTTGCAAGTATGCCTGACGTGGCAACAGCGCGATGCGCATTCTTTTTCTTTTCGACGTTGAATGGGGAACTATAGTGGCAAACACCTGAAGTAATGGCGCCCGTGTTCCATGGACCCCAGCTATCATTAGTGTCATTTTAAGCGTACATAACCTCAACTTTTAATTGTCCTACTTTATTTTTATTTTCAGATGGTTTAGATGACATTATAGAGCCAGACATAAACACTGGGGAGATGGAAATGTACTGGATATCGACTCTTGATTCTACAGTTGAAGGTATGTATAGGCACAGAACAGAATAGCCCGTCCCGCATAAATGATGGCAAGAACCGATAGACTCACCAGCTCACCTGACTACGCCTTTAGCTTACTTTTATAGTAAGAAGTAGGGCCCAGTATTATAACGGATTTGAACCTCCGGCTGATATTCAACCTCCGGCTAAGAGCAAATTTGAGCGCTGTCATTTGGTTCGGACATCCTTTAACCTCCGGTTGAAATCCAACCGGCGGTCAACCGGACATTACAATATAATACTGGGCCTAAGAGGTGATAAGCTCATTTGATTAGATCATTTGCGATATACTTTTGTTAGTGTGGCACCTTCCAACACTTCTCACTATTGGCGAGTTTCAAGATCGAATACGCCATCTGACGGCCAACGTGTAAACGACGTTTGTGCACGGATCAACTGCAGATTTGTGTGGGCTCTTATGAGCGTTGCGGTGTTTGGGGACTTTATTTGATTCCATCTGACTTGACGCGGCGTTAATTTTTTCCAACAAAGTACGTGAGCCATGCACGTTTCATTATCTTGAATGTATTAGGTGTCGTCGATTGCAAAAGCATTGCATTTTTAAATAAGAGTGGCACGTGTACGACGACTGGCAAGCAAAAGTGGCATAAAATGGAAGGTGGCAAGATATATAGTGACAAAAAGTGGTGGAGAATTAGTTGTGTTTCCGAGTGCGAGTCGCGCTGTGGAAACCGGAAAAAGGAAGAGTTACATTTTCACCGTTTCTCGTCGAAAGCGAAAGACGCAAGTTGGGTAGTCAAAATGACAAACAAACTCGGCACTGTGGAAAATATGACTACGAGAAAAGCCTGGGAAGTGTCGCTGAAAATGGAAGCTTTATATGGCTGCATCGAAGAAGCACAGCTGCGATATTTTTGCATGGTCCCGGACTGGCCTGCTTTGCAAGTGCATTTGAACGTTCCAATTTCACAGGAACTGCTACTACTATTTTTTTCAATTACATTCCCAGTTACCTGCTAGTAAGGAGATTCATACAATGCGCTTGTTTGTAAACACAATTCAAATATGTCTATGTTTGAATTGATGCTTGATTCGGTTCGCTTTCGACCACACAACACAAGAAATTGTGACTTCAGAATTTCTTCTCCCATCACGATACTTCGAGAATCCGTTAAGTCCATCAAGTGATTCAAAACCTCCACAACACTCAATTGCGCTTCTGCCATTTTTGAGTTCCACCGCAATACTAATTAACCGCACGTTCCACGTCTGGAGGACATTAAAAACCGCTTACTACTGATGAGATTTTTGAACGCGCGGGCAACAATCCGTGCTCTATCCGACATGTTTGTTTACATGCGAAGCGCATCAGCAGCGCCACCATCGGTAATGTTACTCGCCAATTAAAAGTAACAATGAAAATGAGGAATCCTACACACCAGACCGACCGAGCACCATCATCGAAACCCAACAGATACGTGTTTCGACCTATTTGGGTCTCATCAGTGTTGGGACATACGAGGCGGATGTCCGATGTATGCGGATAACCAAATTTTTTTTGGGCCTACTCCCAGCCGCAGAAAATTAGTTATCATTTGCCAAAAACCCGATAGCGCTATGACTTTTCGTTTAGGAAGAGTTCAACTACAAGACAGACGGACGGACAAACGAGGGACGGACTTCAAAGCGCGGCTAATAGCGGATTTCGTACCAAAATGCGCTGAAAAGTAAAAACCTCTCTGGATCCAACTGAAACTCGAGCGGATCGAGAACCGCGATATAAACGTAGTAACTAACACATCAACAAGAGGAGGGCATAGCGTGTAGTAGGCCGCTCCAGTCGGGTGATAACTTGACTGCAGCAACGTTGGCCGCTGCCAAGAGTTGGATGGGTAACTAGGCGACTTTCATCTCAATTCGAAGCCGGTCTGGAACCCTCCTTCCCTCGGCTGGAGGCATATGTTTTACTCCTCGGAACTCCTCCTCGAGTATAACATGCCTCCAGTCGGCGGTACAGCAAAGTGAAGAGGAAAACCGACAGCGTAGTCTGGGGGACGGACGAAGTCAGGAACGTACTGGGCGTAGGTCGTGGATGTGTCGGACATCCGAACCTGCGTTCGGGGGTGGAAGATGGAGTCCGTGTAACCGTGCGCTCTTGTCGGCCCCAGTGCTTGGATGGACCTACCATCAAGCATCCAGGCACTACTTTGCGGCTCGGTGAGTCTGGTTGGTGGGGCACAATAAACATAGTTTCAGTGCAGGGGCAACCCAACCCACAATAATAATGAATGAACACATCAAAAGATGAAGTGGTCCACCCCAAAAATTTGTCTCTTTTTGAGTGGGTGTATCTCGGAGAAAAAAGACCGATTTTTGAAAAAATAGATCATCTCTGGAAGGATATTCATTTGGCTACAGGGCGCTGTCAGGCCGGGTGATTAATGACTGGATACTGTATATACAGGGTGACAAAAGAAGGTGTGTCAAAGTGGTCACTTTTCAACCATGGTCATTTTTGGGAAGCCGGCATCAATATCTCGAAACGGTTCTTAATTCTTATTGATATTTTGATTTTTGAGGAAGTGTCGTCATTTTTCGTGAAATGTGAGTTTTTTATGCCATGTTTCTCTCTTGGATCATGTAGCTTTCCCTTTGGCGAAAATGCATAATTGCATAATTTGCAGTAACAAACCGTCACATTAAGGAATTTGACCTCCCCGACCCCTAATGGTGCTACCTCCTGGTTATCGCCTAGACCTCTTTGAGGTCGGCCGTTACGGGGTAGGTGACGGCGGTACAAATAACATTTACTAACACAGGGTGACTCAAGTAATGCATCAGTAACATTCTCTTGCATCACAAGTTCCCTCGCAAGTTCCATATAGTTGCCATGGCTACATTCCTATTCCCGTTCTTCTTCTACAGGAATAATTCGAAAAATTCGCGTACATGACAACTTGACGCGGGACAACTTGACGCCAGGAATTTTAAATCGGCCGACTTGACGCCGGGACAACTTGACGCCGGACAACTTGACGCGGGACAACTTGACGCCAGGAATTTTAAAGTAGCCGATAGCCGACTTAGCGTCGGGACAACTTGACGCCAGGAATTTTAAAGTAGCCGATAGCCGACTTAGCGTCGGGACAACCTAACACCAATTGGAGCTATAGGACCCCGAGCATCACATGAAGGCACAAATGTGCTTGCCGAGGTGCTTGCTCAATAGTGCTTTGGATTACACAATAAGAAGGCAAAAGGGGCTCACGAGATTTCTAAACACGTAAAAAAACATAGGGAGACTCACCAGGGCTTTAAACGGTACTTGAGGTTGAGGACACACCGGGGCGCCGAATGTTACACGAAAGCACAAAGCGAGGCACAAAGGTGTCTACTAAAGCTTCGAAAGCGACGGAAAAATGTAAGGGGACTTAGCAGGGCTTCAATCGACATTAAAGAAACAAGGGGGCCAGTAGGGCTTTAAGAATCAAAGAAGGCACAAGGAGGCTTACTAAAATTCTGGAGGGGCGAAAAATCACGAGGGGCTTGAAACAAGAGTGTCCAATTGGGCTCTGAATAAGGGTGCTTACAACGCCATATGGACACATAAGGGGTAGACTATACGATTCCGAAAGCAACATGAACACTCAAGGGGGCTCATCAGGGCTCAAAACGACATATAAATACACTAAAAGGATCCACTGGAATTTCGAGTTAACACAGCAAGCAGCAATGGGAGCTGCTTGAGCTCCAAAAACATAGTGAGACATAAAAAGGGTTCATCGGGGCTCGAAACGACACAAAAAGACACGGGGACTCATCGGGGCTCCGATTGACAAAGAAAAACTCAAGAACTACAAAATCTGAGAAGATAGATCGTGACTCGATGGAGTTCCAAGAGCAACATGAAGACACAATAAGGGGGCTAGTCAAGGCTTGAAGCGAAATTGTCCACGCGTTAGGTTGTCCTGGCATCAAGTTGTCCCGCGTTAGAATGGCCGGCGTCAAGCTGTCCTGCTTCGACCAACTTGACGCCGAGACAACTTGACGCCGGACGATTTGCGCCAGGGATTTTATGAGAACATATACGTTGTTTCAGAAATATTGCTATCCCAGTAGGTCATGAAAATCTAAATGCAGCTTTAGATTTAGTTACAAAAAACGTCAAATCAAAAGTGTAAATCTCATGGAAACTTCATTATTTATTTTCAGGTTATAAGTCAGATCTTTCACTCCTTTCAGTCAGAAAGTATTTCTTCAGTTTTTAATCGAGTATCACGTGCGGCACCCCATTCAAGGTGCACTTGAAGAAAGATACATGCAGTTTTGATGTCGAACCGTCTCTGTTTCCGATCTCAGGACTAAAAAAAATAGGCACCTGGGGAGTCAGCAGATTTCGTTCTTGCCACAGTCTCAATCAACATTGTGCACATATCACACAGGTAGATAGTAAAGCAGTAAAGCAAACTCCATGGCCTTGAGAGGGATCAGATATCAAGGAAGATCTGCTTCTAAAGCCGAGTTACGCTGTTCTACTTCAACTGAGACAGAAGCACGAAATCACGAAATCTGGTAGGATATGGCACAACCATATACGGCACAACAGACTGTACTGTACCTACTCTTTTGATTGAGAACGGGCGCCCGGCTGATTTTTTTTCTCGACTGGGCTCAGGGATCCACGGCCATTGTTTGGTTGTAAGTAGTGACAATCTGGCTTCTTTTTGCCAGTATGCGTTTGACCGTGCAGTACGTTACTAAAGATCAAAGCAACGCGCTGAATGCTGGCAGCTGCATTGTTGGAATCTCTGACGAATTCTTCGTAACAGCGTCAAAGTATTTCACGTTCTCTCGCAGATAAACGAACTGGATCCCCACACATGGCGTGAAAATTATCAGGTAATCAAAATCAATGAAGGAACAGAACAACACAACAGTAACAGTAGGTATAACGCACAGGTATAACGTAACAGGAACAACAGTAACTGTATAAGTGACACGTACAGATTCTTAAAACTTGCGTCGATAGGTGCTTATTACGATTTTCTTTCCAAAAGCTATCTAGGTGGACAGAAACATGACAGTTTGGACGAGAGTAAAAAACTTCGCGGTTGATTTTGATTGGCATGTCACACTGACTTGGGACTAGAACAATAAACGTTTTAGAACTAGACAAAGCTAAAGCGAATTTTACCATATACTTCCAATGCCTACTGAGATAGCAATCAATCTGAAACAACGTATAGTAAAGAAACATTCGAAGAAAATGACAAAACGGGACTCATCGGTAGTTGAAACGATACATAAAGACACAAGGAGGTTCACTGGGGCTCCGAATTACACAGCAGAACACAATGAGGGCCTCTAGATCTCAAAAACACAAGAAGACATGAGCGGGCTCGCTTAGACTTCCGAAAACCTCAAGATAATATCAAAGGGTTCGTTGGGGGCTCGAAACGACACAAAAGGACACAATGGGGGCCATTTAGGCTCCAAAGTAAAAAAGATAAAAAGGGGCTCGATAGTGTTCCGAAACTGTCAAGAAAATACAAAGAGGTCATCGGGGCACAACACGGTACCTAAAGACAGAAGGGGGGCTCCGATTGACACAGCAAGACATAATGGGTCCATAGAATGGGTCGCTAGAACACCAAAATATGATAAAAGTGAGCAAGAGGAGGCTCGCGTTTGCCGAAAACCACAGAAATCATAAGGGGGCTCAGCGTCAAAATGACACATAAAGACACAAAAAGGCCTATTGATCTCCGATTGACAAAGCAAGGCATATTGGGGCGCCCGAGAGGGCGCCATATAGGACTAGAAACGTAAGAAGATACAAGAGGGTTCATCAGGGCCTCACACAACACCACATGAAGACACGAGGGGTATTATCAGGTTTCAAAACGACAAATACAGACAAAGGGGGTCCGTTGCGTCTCCGATACGTAGCAAGAAACAACGAGGGCCGCTAGGATTCCACGACATGAGAAGACAAAATGGAGCTTATTGCGGGGCTGGAAGCGTCACTATAGACACATGGCCTAGATTGACTCAGCGAGAAATAATGGGGGCCGGCAGGGTTCCAAAGCACAAGAAGATACAAGGGGGCTCGATAAATTTAGAGCTTCACATGGAAACACAAGAAGGTCATCGGAGGGGTTATCAGGGTTCTTAAAAACACTATGGAAAAACAAAGTGGCTCCAGTGAAGTTCCGAAAACAACACGAAGACACAAGTAGGAGGCTCATCAGGGCTTGAAATGACACATAAAGTCGCATAGGGGCTGTGACTTCGAGTTATACAAACTGAGGTCATCGGGACTCAAAAACATAAGACACAAGTAGGCATAAGGGGCTTGCTAGTTCCGAAAAACCACAGGAAAACACAAGGGGGCCAGTTGGGAGACAAAAAGTCACAAACCGGTCAACTAGAGTCCCATAATTATAATAAATCCTAGCGTGAAGTTGTTCTGGCGTCAAGTTGTCCCGCGTCAAGTTGTCCTGGCGTCAAGTTGTCCCGCGTCAAGTCACAGGTCAAGTTGTCCTGCTTCGGAAAAATTCACAAGGCGATATCTCGGAAACGAAATGAGGTAGGATCCTCGGTAGGATTAAACAGTTTTGTTCCCTTGAATATGAAACATTTTTTACAAAAACCCTGGTTGGATGTTAAGGGTGGGAATGTCATTTTATACAAAATATATTTTTGGAAATCGCGGTAATCTTAGTCTCAATGTGGTTATAAGATTACAGTAGCTGTCCACTGATATCGACTGAACGAGGTTTCCATAAAAAATGTTCATTTTGTATAAAATGACATGCCCGCACCCGGCCTCAACTTACAATCAGGGTTTTTGTGAAAAAATGTTGACACTGTACTGAAATGTGCAAACTGTATCATATTCAAGGGAAGAAAACTGTTTGGTTCTACCTCATTTCGTTCTCGAGATATCGCCTTGTGAATTTTTCGAATTATTTCCGTACAATAACAGCGGGTAATGATATTGTTGCCATGAGCCATGGCAACTATGGAGTATGTGATGCAACGTTCATGGATGCAACAGATGATTAGTGGTGCATTACTTGAACAACCCTGTATTGGTAAATATGATTTGTTTCGCCGTCACCTGCCCCTTCTGCGGCCGACCCTAGGTCTAGGCGATAACTAGGAGGCAGCACCACAGCACCATTAGGGGTCGTCGAGGTAAATTTTTCTAATGTGACGGTTTGTTACTGCAAATCATGCATTTTCGCTAAATTTGGAAAAGCTGCATGGCCCACGACGAGAGAAACGGCATGAAAAAACTCAAATTTCACGAAAAATGACGTCACTTATTCAAAAATCAAAATATAAATGAAGATCAAAAACCGTTTCGAGATATTGATGACGGCTTGCTTCTCAAAAATAGCCCTAGAAAAGATCTGGATTTTTTTGCGAAAGTTGAACATTGTTGAAAAGTGACCACATAGTGACACAGCTTCCGTTGTCACCCTGTATACGAATCCAGTCATTAATCACCCGCCCAGATTCAGCGCCTTGTAGCCAAATAAATGCCATTTCAGACATGATCTAGTTTTTCAAAATCGGTACCTATATATACCTTTTTCTCCGAGATACACCCACTCGAAGTGAGACGAAATTTTGGGGTGGACCACTTCATCGGTTGATGTGTTTAGTAATTAAAACGTGAATGTCGATCGTAGTTTGGAAATTTGGATGACGCAAGAAATATAGTGCTTAGACCTCGGCTTAAACTAATAAATACCATTAATGAGAATAACAAAAGTCACCATGCACAGTACCTACTGATAATGATGCTAGGCTTGTTCCATCAGAAACACTAACTAGTCAGATCCGGGCAGTCATGAAAACCCTTTTAACAAACAGACTACAAAAATATGCTTATTCCTATTATTGGCTCTGATTTGTTTCGGATTTGAAATGGAATAACAAGCCTCTGACAAAACGGGTCGTGAGTAGATATAGAGCAAACTTGCAATGTCTAAAGATTAAAAAAATGTCCCCAGTTTTGAATTTTTGTTTAATATTTATTTAAGGAGAAAAATCGCACGAAGCAGTGGTAGGTAAACCAATGTTATCTGGCGGAATCGAAGACTACGATAAAACGGCAAGTCAAGGGGTATACTTTGCTCTGGATCACTTTCTGAATGACGAGGATGTCATGGAATGCGTCGGCATGGAAAAAGGATTGGAAAATAAAAGATACATAATTCAAGTAAGTTTAAATCAAACTAAGAAATCAAGAAAGTAAACAGAAAAAAGAACGACACTGATTATTATACATACAACGCCTTTGATTATTAGAGCTATAAGGATAAGAGTCACTTATTTATTTCCCACTGCCAAGGGAAACCGAATAAATTGGATACAAACAACAAAATCTGACGGTTATCACTTCGGACTTCTATTTTGCATTAATCAGCAAAATATCACTCGTGCTTGAAATTTTTCCAGACAATTATGGCCAAGCGTTTCCTTTCGGGCTGGTTGTCCCTAAATGCTCTACACCGTTTGATTTGCGGGTTGTGAAAAATTTAACCCAAGTATTCATTAATTGGCTTGAAGTATTTATAGCCTCTAGAATAATCGTCCGAATAGGTAAAGTTGCGGCCTCATAAAAGTTTACACCGACGGCGATCGAGTGGCCATGCTAATTCAATTTTGACGTAATTTTGAATGAGCATGGCCATACGATTGTCATCGCTGTAAACTTTTATGAGGCCGCAACTGTACAGTGACGGACTTCAAAATCGCACCACCCTTCTAAATCGAGCAGTCGAATTTGCATTGTTTGACAATGCAATGACAATGAGAATTAGCTTCTTGATTTTGTAAAGGTGGTGCGATTTTAAAGTACCTCACTTTACCTACCACTCGTGATCCAAGTTATTTTTGTGGTGGTACTACGGATTGCCTTTTGCAGTCTCAATAGCACGAGTGAGCAAGCATGAGACACAAGCAGAAGGCAAGGCATTTGTAACGTATGGTCCGAAAGTTTTGGGAATTTTTTAAAAGCTAATAACTTTTTTTGGATAGTTTTAATTTTGTAACTTATTATTGCAAAAACTGACATTATCTTCAACAATTTCAAATTCATATTTAAAATACTGAAGATGGGCCATTATCTTTGATGGCTCTCAGTTTTCTTCTGCCATGTTCGATCATTCACTGGACAACAGCAGGAATTGTTTTTCAGAGCTCCTGCCTCCCAATGTACCGCAAGCTCGACCAATATAAGATTTTTGGTAAGTATTGAGCAGGGTGGTATACGACAAGGGTTGGGAAGCTGCAAATTGAGATCAATTACGGCGTCACATTTTTCTATAACATTAGAGAATTTCGCATTTGAGAAATTGATACAGAAAATTGTGGAACATGGCAGAAGAAAATGGAGATCCCTCGAAGGTAATGGTCCTTTTTCAATATGTTGAATATGAATTTGTTATTGTTATATATGATGTTAATTTTTGCAATATCAAGTTCAAAAATTAAAGACTATTCAGAAAAAGTTATTAGCTTTGAACAGTTTCCCAAAACTTTCGGACCATACGTTAGTACGGTTGCGGCCATTATAAAGTGGACGACAATGTCAACGAGTTGGCTTGCTGTCATGCGACGTTCAGGCCAAAATCCTAAAAAATCTGTCAACTGTCGTCCACTTTAAAAAGGCCGCAACCGTACCACACCACAACAAAAATTGTCGATATAGACAGTAAGCTTGGACTACTATTGGAATGGTATTACGTATGAGGGATCTATAGGCGAGTCTATAGGTACAATATGTTGTACATACCATATTAGCACATAATAGGTACTACTTACAATCCTACTAACCTGGATTCCGATTTTATCTGTAGGGTCTTGGAAAATTGGGCACTCCCCTGTGCAAATATTTGGACAAATCTGGCGCTGTCTGCGTGGGCGTCAAAGAATGCGATGCTTACATCCACGATCCCAAAGGAATCGACATCATGGTAAGGATATGAATAAATAATAATTCAATGGGTAATAACCCAAATTTTAGTCAGTAATAAACCACAAAAAGGAAAACGGAACAATCCAAACGTATCTCTCAGCCAAAGCTCTGACCGACAACGAAATTTTAACTAAAGAATGTGACCTGTTGATTCTGGCTGCCAGTCAAAAATCTTTGATTTGTTACACTGCCGCCAAAGTACAAGCCAAAGTAATAGTAGAAGCTGCGAATGGTTCCATCACACCGACTTCATACAGGATCTTGCACAGTAAATCGAAACTTGTTATTCCTGACATTTACGTTTGTTCTGGTTATTCCATTGCTTCGTACATTGAATATTTGAGAAGTCTGAAGCAGTTGAAGTGTAAAGACACCAGGTGAGTTGCTCGTGGAAATTGAGAAGAAAAAAGTAATCACTGAAAAAAACTAAGTTTTGTAGAAGGAATCTATGGAAGTATTTTTGATAATTTGTCTGCATCTGGGAGTACAAGGCAAGTTGTCGATTCTGAGGTAGCGCAAAAAATTGCTGGATGTGACATGGAGCACCACATCGTGACGTATGCTATCCAGCATATCATGAGTGATGCAGCCCACGTACGTTTTCTAGCATGAAACTAGAGACATGGTGTTCTAAAAGAATTTACAGGAACTGTTGAAAATTCAGCAAGACTACAGGCTAAGGATGGACCTCAAAAGTGCGGCTTACATAAAAGCCATCAGACATATCGCTGCACTGCAGGTACAAGAATTAAACAACAAAGACATTCAGAAAATTATTGCAACTTGAAATTTCTCATTCGTTTTTACTGTGCTTGTTATTACCAAATTGTCAAGATAAAAAAAAAATATACAAGAATGCAAGCGTGTCGCATTTATTTAGCAAGAAAATATTACTTACTAATCATACAAAATCAGAGTCTCCTTTGGCTTCGTCGCTTTTTTGGTGCATAACTCCTCGTCTTGTATTTCGGTCTTCTTGCAGGTTTCTTGCTGAAATAGGTTATCCGTCTTGCATGATTAACCAGCTGTAACGCCAAGTCGTCAAACATTTTTTTTTCAGAGATGACCTCAGTGGTAGTCTCCATAGGTCTCGTAACTTCCGTCCCGAACATCCCCGTTGCGGTATCCAAAGTAGTTTCAGAAGCACTGTGCTCGTCAGAAGGATGAGTAGCAGTCTCCACCATTTCAGTGATGTTACGTTTTTTGTTGACTTTGAAGCTTATGGAGGTACTGTAGCTTTGGTCAGTGTACGGTTGATACTCTGTGGTTCTTTCTGAACTGACTTCGGAGCTTTTGGTAAAAGCGTCCATGGACAGAGTCGAAGGTAAATCGGTTGATGCGGCGAAGAAATTAGAGTAGATGACCTTCGGTGGGTTCGTGGGTATCTGGGAGTTTACGATGGAACTGACTTGGATTTGCTTGGGACGTCTGTGGCCTCCTCCAAATAAAGCATCAGCCAAATCGGACTGAACTATCGCTTTTCTGGTGGTCGTTACTTGAGTGGTTGATTTCGTTGAGGGTGGTTCACCAAATATATCGTCGGCGTCAAAGTCTTTCTTGTTACTTACAACTTCTTTGCTGCTGCCATTAGAATCGGTCAGGAAATCGTCTACAGGCGGCGGTTTAGAGAAGGAAGTACTGGAAGGACCACTCGAACTGAGGGACCCGCTAGAACTAGGATTTCTAGAAGTATTAAGAGGGGCAGTCGTAAACGGAAGCATTGTTTCAAATAATGGTCTTGGCTCTGTACTTGGATTTGCTTCTGTAGTTTCTCTTGTAGTAGTGGTTTGTTCCTTTTCATCAGATTTCCGCGTGGTAACGGACAGAGTAGTACCGACTTCTGTAGTTTTAGGATTTGATTCAGTAGCCCTCTCGGTTGCTTGCCAGACCGTAGTCAGTTTGTTCGATTCTGACTTATCTTGAACTCTTGGCGGCAAGTAATTGGTAGTCGGGTAATGTATAGTTGGAAAAGTATCTATGGTCCTTCCTGGCTGCTTTCTCATCATTGTTGGTAAAAGTGTGGTAATATACTCTGTAGTAGTTCTAGTGATTGGAATTAGAATTGTAGTTGGTAATTCTGACGTACCTAGCGATCCTGATATACCCAGCAATCCTGCAGTACCAAGTGGTCCTGTCGTACTTAGTAATCCTGTCATACTTAGCGACCCAGTAGTACTTAGTGATCCAGCAGTGCTTATTGATCCTGTAGTACTTAGTGATCCTGTCGTACTTAGCGATCCTGTAGTACTTAGCGATCCTGTAGTACTTAGTGACCCTGCAGTACTTAGTGACCCTGCAGTACTTAGTGACCCTGCAGTACTTAATGACCCTGCAGTACTTAGTAACCCTGCATTACTTAGTGATCCCGGACTACTGAGTAACCCTGTAGTGCCCAAAGATTCTGTAGTGATCAGGGATCCTGAAGTACTCAACGATCCAGTTGTACTGAGAGATCCTGTAGTACTTAGCAATTCTGTGGAGCTTAATGGACCTGCAGTACTAAGTGATTCTGCAACACTTGGTTCTGTTGTGATTTGAGTTTGTGTAGATTTCACGGTAGTTAAAACATTGGGAATTGTAGTGTAGGTCTGATCTGGTGGAGGCAACTGTTCATTTACAGAGCCCGGATAGACTTTAGTTGGAGCTTCAGTAACAGGTTTTGGCTTAGTAGTGAATATATCAAATTCATCGTTTGGTTGCGGTCCCGGTCTCAAAGTCGGTGCAAATTTGGTGGTAGTCTTCCTGGTAGACTTCGTGGATGGGGCATCACCAAACAATTCGTTTTCTTCTTCCTCTGTGTACGCTACACTGGGCCTTCTAGGTGGTATAGGGGGTTTACCAGACGGCACAAACTTCTTCCTTGCTGTAGTTTTAGTACCAAGAGAAATTCTAGTTGGTTTAGTAGTGCTCCTGGTAGTAGTGTACTTCATTGGAATGGTGCTGTCCAAATCGTCGATTGGTGTGAAATAATGAACTGTAGTGACTGGTTTGGTGTATTTCGGTGTTGTAGTTAACAAAGCAGTTGTTGATGGTTGGAAAAATGTCGAAGGAGTTAATGGCACTTGAACCGGAGTGACTATGTGTAATTCAGCTTCTTTGGTGGTACTGTCTTCGGGGATGAAATGATAAAGAGTCGTCTCTGGTGAGGGAATTTCAGTTCTCGGAATCTTTTGAACACTTTCCGTAGGAGTGAACTTGGTGGTGGAAGTCAAGGAAAATCTATGTGGAGTGTAGCTGCTCTGCGGCGGTGTGGTCTTAGATGACAAAGAATCAATGAGCTTCTTGTAAATTTCATATTCTTTCGGATCTACCGTTGTATGATCTTGACCACGGGGATGATAGCTGGTTTCCGGCTGGTATGACGAGAAGAATCCGGGGAAACTTTGCAAAACATGTTTTTGACCGTCAGCTGTGATTCCAATCACGATCCCGGGTTTGATGTCGTTCAAGTAGTTTTCTGGAGGTGATGAAGGACTCGGATACCATTTGTTAGCCGACTGTTGATGTCTGACAGCATTGTTATTAAGATAATACGCTTGATTTAGTTTGGAATCGCTTTTAATCACAAAAACGTGACCAGGAATGTTATAATTAAACTGTCTGCTATGATGACCGATCAAACCTTCTCTGATTGCCGAAGCTGTCGGTGAAATCGTATATTCCAACTCAAAAACATGCCCGTACTTTTCATCTCTGTGTCTTATTCGTTTTACAGTCCACAGCGCTAACAATTTGCTGTTCCCGTAATACAGTTGAGGCTCTCTGCAGTGAGGTCCAGGACAACCGTTGGGGACAGTGTGGCACCCATCGCAGTCGTTTTGATAAGGGTCTTGGACGAATTGGTATCCACTGGGTGTGCCATAGAGTTGTCCCCTAGCCAAAACTGCAATGTCTCCGAAAGGAGTAGCGGTATCTTGACGACCGATTAATGGGGCCTCCAAGAGATGCGGTCTTAAATGAGGATCGTTGAAGTGCTCCCGCAGAAGGGCCTGATGGGTGGCTTCACGCAAGCCTAGTTCCCAATCGGCTGGTGGTGGTGAACCGGCATGGCGTCGGAAATTTTTCGCAGGTTGTTCTACTCTGGTTGTGATGCTTGTGCAGTTGGTGATCTGCAGAAGAATTTAAAATTAAAAAATTTCAAACGTTGAGTATCTACAATTTCACAAATGTATACAACTATAGGACTCTTGTATTCGGATTAATGATGGATAACGATGACTGGATGAAGAGACCGTACCTATTCGAATACTTCATTTCATATTCCGAGAACCATCGAAGATGTACCTATAGCTATAAATTGATGTAGGATAGTCTTAGAGCAGGAAGTTATAAAATATTTTCGACGAATCACCGGGACCAATATGAAGGAATCGTTCATCAAGATTTTTTCACATGTAAATGCGATCACATGTAGGTACTTAAACCTCGACTTTAACCATCATATTAGTTAAATTATAAATATCCATCATTTTCTTGAGTTTTCTATTAATTAGTTATTCAATTATATGTACAATAAAATTAATTAAAAACATTAGCAAGGAACACAAAAAAGATTGAAAGTGTCACAAGAACTATCAGTTCGTGAAAAATTTTCTCCGATTGTTCTCTCCAATCCAATTATGTATGATTATCTCTAAAATACACAATGCACACTTCTACATCGGCTATACAAAATACCTATCCTAATGTATAGGTAGGTAGGTACCTACTATTTATTTTAGCTATAAATATATTTAATAGGATAATGGTGCAGTTCTTTGCCCCTCAGATTTATTAGCGTGTCCTATTGAGGTGAACTTTTCGTACGCAGGTACCTACCTACCAGGAATGCTGCTCTTTGTTTTTATTAGGGTCTTTGATTTGTGCTTTTATTATGCAAAATTTGCAAATCTCCGAAACAAAGGAAGTCTGCGTGCTTTGGTCCGGTGGACATAGTTTACATACCTACATATACACAAGAATAATGATTAAATGCCCGTCCAAACGTACGATGAGCGTGTCTTTTGATAATTCTTAAATTTAAAAATGTTTAATTTTTCTCGTACATACCTGCAATATCTTATATTCAAGCAAAAATAGAGGTGTCGGTATTTTGCAGTTTTTTGTCGTGAACTTGAAAATGCGGAAACGTTAGGTACCTATACCTTACATTTTTTCTCAACATTCTATCGTCATACATGCCAACAGCGATATTCCAACCTCGATTCCAACATTTCATTTTACTCGTACAATTTTCTGGATCAATATTTCATTCGATACCAAGGATATCGATACTTTTTAACCGATACGATATACGTATCGATATCTTTCAATTCGATACGGATCGATACGCGGTATCGATACTTTTAGAAATATCACCCAACACTACCTATTACCAGTATTATCAATATTTTTCCGCGATGCCCGTTGGTAGGTATGTACCTATGCCAAAACGTGGATATCCATTGAACCTTTTTTTCGACTATCGGTTTGTTGAATTTTTGTCACAAGTTTTACTTCTGCGCGGTTGTCAGACAACCGGAAACAAAAACAGATAGGTCTCTTACCAGTAAGGCTAATATCCAATAGTTCAAAAATCCCATGCTGAACACTCAGTCAGTGAAAAAATTGCGGAATTGCACTGAACATGGTATCTACAGGAAAGCACGTCACTTTTCCACTCTGTGTAACGATCTGAAGATTCCTTGCGATATGCCGGAGGAAGACCTCCAGCCAGCGAAACCCCTCCGGTCCAAAAACTTTCGACATAATCCTAGCACACGAGCATTTGTACCTCTTCAGGTTAATGATGAACATTATTACGTTTTTATGCGCAATACAACAGGTGTTACCACATCTACGTGCAAGCTGAGATGATAATAATCGGTTTTTTCTTCATCATTTTTATATTTTTATACGAGATATTGTTTACGACGATTTAAATCTAATTAATAATAATTATAGTTTCTGTTCCTTCTTCATTAATTTTCCACTTCCACCATTCTTTCGAATCGTGCCAAGTTGCAAGTGCATACAAGTTGAAATACACTGCAAAGGTATTATTTTCCCGACCCCTCCCTCACTAATGGAAAGAGAAGTATTTTGATCGTTCTGAAAAAAAAGATATTGGCGGATATATCTGCTTAGAGGTCCCCCAAGACAATTACTAAGACCATTTTTTACAGAGTGATATGTCTGTCCGTGTGTATGTATGTGTGTCTGTAATCTCTCACAATAGGGCGATTGCATGTAGGGGGTGATTGCATGCAGGGGGCGCTTGTCGCGCCGTTTGCCACTTGGGGACTTTAGGTTTATCAACTGGTACTGCAAACCGTCAAATCGTGTCTCATAACTGTCAATCGCGTTATTTTAGCACTTGAATTAATTAACATTTATCTCGTCTCACCAATTACCCGCTGTCATCAGTTCTCTTCTCATATTTTCTTTCTAAACTGCTCAACGATTGAAGTGAGCCACTCGAAATTTCGCTTTACTTCGAAGAAGAATAGCTCAGGAAAAAATCAACCGATTTTCAAAAAAGCAGTATTTTTGGATAGCCCCATCTTTTGACTACTAAACCCGTTTATTGCTGAGGAGAATGACATCTGCATCCATGATATACAGGATGGTCATTAAATTAGTGTCGAAATGGTCCATTTTCAACAGCGTGCCCCTAGCGTATAGTGCGGGCGCTAGGGGCCAAAATCGGAATGAACCTTGCAAATGGTGATGAAAGCATAAAAAGCGCGCCCAATGATTCGATTGGGCGTTTCACCGGGAGCGCTTTATCGACCGAGCTGATTGCATTAGCTCGACCAATGACGGCGCCGATACAGGTGAATCCGCGCCCCGAGGACCATATAGGTAAATGAGAATTGCTATGGGTAGGAATCAAATTCGCCAGGGAGGAACACAATAAAAGAATAAAATTTAGTCTGCAGTCGGAGTTGTCATTTTACAGTCGGACACTATGAAATTTCAAGCCGAGCCGTTGTAATGGTCCGGACTTTTATGAAACTAAATGATATGATTGGTTTCTTGTATGAGTCCATACCACCGTCCATACGCTAGGTACCTATACCATCATGTATATTTTTAGGTGCACGATGATTTATGAAGTGTCATCAGATTGAAGCACATAGAATTAGGTTTTTTGTTGCCCCCCCCCCTCAAAAAGTGCCGATTTATCCCCTGTGAGGGGCAAGGAGCTATTCATTTTATTTTCGAGGTTTTTAAATTCTGAGCGTGTGGCTGTGGGATTTTATAGAGAATTGAAAATCAGACACCTTCCAAAATAAATGTCTACTAAGGAAAATTCAATTTTGCATAAGTTGGCCAGTGACGTAGACGCTTGGAGTGTTGATAAAAGTACGTTCAACCTTAGTATGATTTGGGTTGGCTGGGAGTCTCGCCACGCGACGCCCTTGGAAACGAGAAATTTTGGAATTCATAGCTCACTCGAATCACACCAGGGTTGAACGTACTCCTGTTTGTAGGTATGGCATTTTCTACGTCACTCAATATTTTTATGCGCAAAAAAAAGAATGTTCAATTTGAGGCTTGCTTCTCTAGAATTTATTTGATTATTTGAAAACTGATAGTTACAGCACCCTGACACTATCTTGTATTTTTATGAATCCATTATGAGGTTTCCTAATAAATCTAATTCTGTGTGCCTCCATTTGATGACAATTCATTAACCTCGTGCACCTTCCAAAAATACAGCATGTATAGGATTGTAGGTAACCGAGTAGGTACCTTTTCCTAAGCGTCTGGCCTGATAAAAGAAAATCCAATCATGCATGATGTCATCAGTTTTACAAACAAATCCAGACCATTACAACTCATTCATCAGGTCTTCTTTTACGACATACATCAAGAGACAATAAGAACAAGAGATAGTTTAATGGAACATGTTAACAGGTATGAAAAGCGATGTTATAGGTACCTACGACCTATATGAAAATGAAAGTGTATTATTTCAGAAGTCTTTCCACGGAAGATTTTTTAAATTACTTCGGCGTAACAATGACAATTGAGCTTTTTTTTTCTTGAATTCTGAACCATGACGAATTTGTCAAACCTACCTATTGTTACGAGTTGCAATTTTCTTGTATAATTCTTTATTACTAGTAAGGAGCTTCGATACTCCGGCAGGTAGGTATTTTAAAATAAAAGCGGCGTACTCACACAAAGCGGATGAGTACCTAGGTGAGGTGTAGGTAACAACCTATACTATAGCTATGTATCAAAGAACAAACAATGTGTTTTACATAGATTGCACTTTCATTTAGGTAGGTACTTTGCTTTCGGAGCCTCAGAGCCGGAACGAAGATGATTTCGATATAAACAACAAGAAACGACATTGATTTCAATTTCAGACTCTTTTTTTTTGCATCATACATCAAGTACTTAAGTTCAAGGTGAGTATACTCAGTGTCGGCACTCGGCAGCGATCTTTCATAAGATCTGCATTTATTTCATAAATAGCCAGCAATTTAACGTAAAAATTGACCAACTCATAGACCTTATTGTTTTGAGATTAATTTTCACACCTACTTACGGATAATCGAGTTTTCGAAGGTTAAGAACATTTTTTCAGTTTTTTGTAAGAGCTATAGAAGTTTGTTTATATTTTAATTTAATTAGTTATCGTAAGACAATAAGTTGGGATATTTTGAAGGTTTTACGATAGGGACCACCCGTTTGTGCAATTCATGCATGGGAAAATGTGGAGATAAACTAATAAATTAACATTAATTACTTACACTTGCTAACTAAGCACCCATTGTTGAAAATTAAAGAAGTCGCGTCGCAGAGGTATTAAATTTTGACACAGATCAGCATAACTGCATAATTATTGTGGGCTATTTAAATTGGACAGTAGTAGGTATCACGAGACAAGTAGTATGGTACCTAGCCTACCTACCTATATATACTATATATCTATAGTAGGTAGGTATATATCTAACTATACAGGTGATTCATGAGTGACCTTACATAGGCTAATGGGAGATAGAGGACTTCGAGGCGAGTCAGGATCCACTGAAGAAATTTTGTTTTCTCCATTGGTTTCAAAGATACAGGGTGTTTTGTGTGTTTCGTATGAAACTTTGATAAGCGATATTTCTGAAACGGCTGGAGATATTTTCTTCGAATTCACCAGTGATATTTCTCTATTGGAACTTACCCTGGAGCCATAGGTACTGGGTGAGTCAAAATCCAGGGCCGGGATTGAAAAAATGTGCCCTTTTTTTATTTGATCAAAAATTATATTTTCTGACCGCTTTTCTGAAAAACTGCTATCGGATTCGAATTCAATTTAGATGGCACACCTAAACCGTTTCGACATAAAAGTTGAAAGTGAAATTTATGGGTAAGTTTCCATTTTTGACCGGACATAATCGACTCATTGTTTGATTGAATTCATTCAAATTTATTTTTTAGCTTGTCTCTGTGGAATAGAAGGGCTTGGTAGGAAGAAAAATTCCATAGCCGAAGATTTTTTTTGACGACCAAATCGAGTCTAATTTTGGTTTCACTCTCGATTTTTTCATGAAAAAGAAAAGGTCGGCTCTGGAATTTTCCTTTCAACCAAGCTCTTCTATCCAACAAAGACAAGCCAAAAAATGAATTTTGGTGAATTCAATCAAACAATGAGTCGATTATGTCCGGTCGAAAATGGGAACTCACTCACAAATTTTACTTTTAAATTTATTGTCGAAACGGTTTAGGTGTGCCATCTGAATTGAAGAGTGATTCATGAAGCATTTTTTATTAGCTTTTTGAATCCGATAGCAGTTTTTTAGGAAAGCGGTCAGAAAATGTACTTTTTGATGAAACAAGAAAGGGGCACCTTTTTTCTAGCCCGGCCCTGGATTTTGACTTGCCCGGTATGGCTTCGGGACGAATTCCAACAGAGAAATATTACTGGTGAATTTCAACAAAATACCTCTGGCCGTTTCAGAAATATAGCTTATCAAAGTTTCATACGAAACACACAGAACACCCTGTATCTTCGTAATCATTGGAGAAAATGAAATTTCTTCAGTGGATCCTGACTTGCCTCGAAGTCCTCTATCTCCCATTAGCCTATGTAAGGTCACTCATGAATCACCCTGTATATCCACTTTTATAAACCTATTAGGAATGGGGTACTTGCCTAATTTTTTTTTATTGGCTTAATCGATAGTATGGTTAAAAATAATGTACCCGTATTTTTTCTTTTTCCTAAATTCCCAAAATTGCGGCCGCAATGCGTGTTTTAAAAATATATTTGTGACGTCACAAATATATTAGATATAGAACATAGAAGGGCTCTTTTTCCTCGTTGGGTTGGCAATGATATAACGTCGTCAAGGTGCCGTTTTCAAACAACAACAAGATCTTGAGTCTGACTGACAACGTCAAACCGCCGACCGTAATTTCTTCCTGTGCCCTTTTTTTTTTTTGCCTTTGACTGCTTTGATCGAGGCTTTGATCTACGCGGTAAGTGACTACTCGTTTTGTTCATTTCTTGTTCAACCTAACTAGTCTCTTTCTTTAGTCTTCAGTGCTGTCCACCTAAAAGCCTTTCGCATGTTTGTCACCCGTGCTCTGACCTGGCTGACCCTCGGCTTCATTTCGGACATCAGTGTTCCTCGAGGTGTTCCTGCTCCCCACATTTTATTTGGAGATCCATCGCGTCCTCCTCACATGGATCTCTTGTAGCTCTAAAGTATTACCTATCCGGAATTGTATGCTAATGATGAACCTATAAAAGCTCACTGTTCATTTTCGGCCTCTTATTTCTGTGCTATTTGGTGATCCTCCAGATTTTCCCCTGGAAATAAATTATCTCGACTGAGACAGTGTTATAAGAGGTTTCTGGAGTCAGTTTCTACGAAACATTGTTCGATTTTATTGTCTAAATGCTCACGGTAAGAGAATTCGATAGGAAACCGGTTTTGCGATAGCATGTTCAAAATGATAGTGTCACAGTGACATCCCTGACATTCTTGATTATTCCATTGTCACACAGTCAGACCAACCCCACTCAAAATCCCTGTCCTGGCGCGAAGCTTTTAGGAGGATTTTTCAAATTCGTTTTTTTCTGTAGAAAACGACGGGATTTTTGTGAAATTCTCAGTAGAGTCCCCTTATCACTTATACTAGCAATCAAAAGTATTTTCAGCTGAATCTATTACATTGGCAAGTACCCCATTAAACTTGAAGTGATCATGAACATGGTAACGGATACGTTTATGTCACCATTTTAAAAAACTGTAAGGTATACAGGGTGTTGCATGAGGAAACCGACATAGCTCAAGGGTAGGTCCAGTTTTTCTAGGGGAACTAGGATCTCGCTTTGAAATTTTTGAAGTGAAACTTCTATTCTCGCGCCTAGATCACAACACACAACTAACGCAGAACCACACATGGGAGTGAATTCGCGGTACATGTAACGAGGGTGTGTAACGCGGAGGTGTAACGTTATAGTGTCAGGCCCTTGGGGTGACCAGTGTCTCGTCCGAGAAAATGGGAGTAAGCTGTTGCCGCGTTCGATTCTATTCTTTACAGTTAGTATTCTTTTACCGCTTGCATTGTGTTTTAAGGACAACAGCTTCCATCATAAACTAAAATTTAATTTTATCGATGAATTCTAACTCAACGGAAGTGTCAATTACAACCGAAAATGATTAATTTATTTCCGTAATGCGTATCGCCAACCTGTCGCCGGCACTGGACTCCTCTACTTGGTGTTGTGCTGGTGACCCGACAGGAATGGTTCTCGACTTGGCTAAAAGTTATCATTGTGACCATTGCGTGGCGCTCTCATTCGCCGTCATTTTTCTTTTCTGTCATTTGTCTGCTTCATGACAATCCACGTTTACCGAAAGGCTTCTGCGCATACCTGTGAAAGAAGGACGTTGCCATATCTATATCACGACAACAAGTTGACAACACTGTAATACGATGTGCGTGTGTAATGTCACGCAAATGGCGGCTGACAGCGCTTGACGTCGATTTGACGTTTTAACAGACCTAACCTAATAACGCTCTTGTTTCGTCGATCGCCCTACAGCTCGTTGTGTTTCGTATCACCTAAATCTTTTCTGCGTCTTTCTGCACGTAACATTTCATTCTGAACAATATTAAATGTTGAATGGTTAGGAGGTTATGTTTGTTGTTTGTTTACATTGTGGTGGCAGCACTGATGACAGCGCAGCCGCACAGGTAGCTTACCTGTGAGCGCGACATACGACAATCTCTCTCTTGCATCTTCAGCGTTCACCGGATCCACACGCACCCTCGCGCGCTTTAATTTGTTATTCGCCAAGAGTGTTAAATTGTTGTTATTCCGTAAATATGTTAATAAACCGCTAAAACACCGTGACGTGTATAAATCCATACCCAGACCGCCAAAACATTTCGATTATTGATTGACAGTTGCCATTGACAGTGACACTTCGTGCGTCAAAATTGAAATTACCGCGCTCTGCAGGTATGCGTTCTCATGTATGCGCTGAAGTGATGTACGTGATGGTAAACGTGGATTCATTTTCACATATGCAGACGATTACCGTTACATTTTCGAATCGAATCGAAGCAAAGTTCCGAGCTGTTTTCTTAATTTCTTTCCGAAAGTACCTATGACATGAAATGCTGACTGCATGGAAGGATAATGTAAGATTAAGATTTACTTTGAGTCATCATCACACAAACAAGATAATATGTAGGTACATCTGTGTGGTGATGGTAGGTATATAGAAAAAGCGAACTTGACTCTGAACAGTACAAGCGTGTGGTAATCAAGGTAATTCACGTAAATAATTAATCTAGCCCCATGAAAAGCACGCTGTGTCATTAATAAGTGATTTAAAATTGATGGAAACTTCTCGTGCTGTCCGTGATTTTCTTGAATATTTAGGTGGCAGCACTCAGCAGTACTATATAGATAGATACACTATACAGGACAGGATGTTATAGTGACTGGTTATTTTACAAACTTGATGTGATTCCCTCTATGAAACTCCCTCCTGATTCCGTCAAAAATGAAGTTTGAAAATATATGAAATTCATGACCATGCCCTGAAAAAATGCTTTCTCAAAAATATACAGGGTGTTGACTTTTTGACTTTGACTTTGACTGTTTAAAATCATTTTCCTGCCGTATCTAACTTTTGGATCGTTTGACCAGCAACCAGATTTGATGTATGTATGTGGTATAGTCCTAGCGGTATAAGCAAAATTCTATAAAAATGGCTCTAATAATTGTGACAAAAGTGTGAAATTTGGTGTGTGGACTCCTAAAAGCATTTCAAAGGTTTTTAGAAGGGAGACCAAGGAAGATTTTGATTTTAATTTTTCAATTTTTTGTGACGTCATTTTTTTTTCTTTTTGAAAGTATTTGACATTTTTCAATTTTGTTTTTGTATCACGGTGAGTAATTGCTTAGTTTAAGGAACGGAAGAGAAAATTTGCGAGAAAAATTATTTGAACTGAAATGATGACGTTTTTTTGTAAAAATCAAACTTCTCCATTTTTCTAGAAAAATATTGTGGATATTATGTAAAAAATAGAAAAAAGCAATCATTCCTCAAATGAAGCCCCATCAGAAGTTCTCGAAGTGTTTCTCCAAAGGACCCCGCACGATTCTTATGGAAAATGGCTCCCGGTTAAATTCTCTGATTTTTTTATATGTTGTAGCTCATGAGATACTTATCAAATACCGTGAACCCCAAACTCAAATAATGGACAGTTTTTTACCCACAGGGGGTTGAAGTTGGAGGTTTTGACGGCTTCAAAATGATATTATGACGTTAATAAAAAGCTTTTTATTTGGTTTCTCTTCAAGCTGTGTTTCATGCTGAATGTATTTATTTAACAGAAAAATATCAACCCCCTCCTCCACCCCCAACCCCTATCTACCATCATAAAATACGAGATTACTCCCGAAAGCTATGCTGATGGCTTCTATGATTTAAATTATGAATTTTGACACAAACATTATTTTCCACCCCTAATGTTGGGGTGCCGATTTTCCGATTTTCCTCGGTTAATTTGGCTGAATTTTTGGTATTGTGTACTCCTAATTCTGCTGAACAAAAAGTTCCCATACCAAAACTTATTCCTATGAACAGCTTTTGCTCTACAGGGGACTGAAGTTCAATATTGATGCTCTCAAATATTAAAATTCAGTCCCCTGTAGAACGAAAACTGTCCATAGGAATAAATTTTGGCATGAGAACTTCTTGTTCAGTAGAATTAGAAGTACACAATACCAAAAATTCAGCCAAATTAACCGAGGAAAATTGGGAAATCGGCACCCCAACATTAGGGGTGGAAAATAATGTTTATGTCAAAATTGATAATTTAAATGACAGAAGCCATCTGCATGACTTTTGAGAGTAATCTCGAATTTTGTGATGGTAGATAAGGGACGGGGGTGGAGGAGGGGGTTGATATTTTTCTGTCAAATTAATCCATTTACCATGAAACACAACTTGAAGAGAAACCAAATATACTCTATACACTCATAGAAAGGACCACCAGATTCCTCCGCTTGAAAAGTAGACCCGAGCGTTACCCGCGAAATTTGGTATTCCAGTTAGAAAGAGGTGCTTATTTCCGGTAATCACAGCTAAATGCTATGGTTATTTTAAATGACACCAGTTTAATACCAATTTTAATGAATAAGAAAATATTTTTTTTGAATGAGGCTCATTTTATTCAACTCAACACTCACAACAGCCGAGCCGACTAAAAATAACAAACATCATAGAGAAATGGAGGTTAGAAATCGTACGTAGGTGTCAAACTCGCTGAATGTAATGCCATTGGCTTGGCGTAGGAATAATTTGCCCGGGTAAGACTACCAACCAAACAAAACTAATATTAGTTCCAGACGCGCCCATGTTGTTACAGTCTTTGGTGCTTTTATTTGCTATAGGTTACATCACTGAAATTCAAAAAAGTCCGTTCCATCGGTGTACAGACTATAGAAAACTTTTATTTACGTCAGAATATCATTTTTAAGCCGTCAAAAGCTCCAACTTCAACCCCCTGTGAGTAAAAAACTGTCCATTATTTGAGTTTAGGGTTCACGGTATTTGATTAGTATCTCATGAGCTACAACATATCAAAAATTCAGATAATTTAACCGGGAGCCATTTTCCATAAGAATCGTGCGGGGTCCTTTCAAGTCGTTTTCGAGATATTTGTAAAAATATTATTTCTTGCGACTGTTTCTTCGTATTCGCTCCTATTATATCAAACAAATCACAGTTCTTTTTTCTTGAAAATATACTTCAGAATGATCAGACAAGAAGGTTCCTTACTAGTTTATTCTAAATTGTAATTTTTCCAGTGATGTAGATCATGGAAATTCGAATCATTTTTACCCTTCCACCATACTTTCTACACCACTCGATTATTTAGAAAATATATGGCATTTTGGCATTATGATCACCTGAGATCAGCTAGTATGACACTCCTTTTGAAAACTAGATAAGATCAAAGATCTTGAGCACACAATTTTTCCGCTGATCAGATCGACTGCTAAATATTACATTTTGTATCATTTCCTCGATCATCTCCATCATGACTGTTTTAAATACATTATAGTTTATTGTTCCCCCAGACTACCTAACTATTCACTTTATCAACGGTAAAGTTGGTTGAGTGGCCATCAATAGGCTACTTCGTTTGGGCAGGTGCGCATGCTTGAAGGCTCCAAATTTTTAAAACTTTCGTACACCTGTCAGTTGAATGGCAACGCTGCATGCTCTGTCTAGCCGCCTGACCAACAACTGGTTCCTGGCAGTCACTTTTATACATACCGTAAATGCATCTCTTCGTAGCTTCTTTGAACTTCCTTCTCGGTACAGCCATTTTCAACCGGTTCTGTTCTTTCGTCAAAACATAAGCAAATGAAATGTAGGTCAGGTAGAAACGAGAAGTGTGATGATAATTGTCACAAGTGACAGTTGGCGCCGATGTCTTGTTGTTTTGTGCGCTGTTGCCATTTTCGTTGTTCCTGAATTTCCACAAATAATCATTCAAGTTAATTTCAATTAAACTTTCCTTTGAATATACAAAAAGGGTATCTAACATTCAACCAAATTATTTGTGGAATTTTAGGTGCACTACAATATTTTTTAGTGTTAATTTTCAATATCGGTGTACGAAACTATGAAATTCGCGCCAGACATGCGCACTCAAAAAAACCGAAACGAAGGGACCTATGGCATCGAAGGCATAAATGTCATCTCATCCATTTTGTAATTATTGCGGTTTGGAACATAGGAACATACCTACCTATTTATTTATTTATTGTAAATAGGTTGTAAAATTCTAAATATGTAAATGAACTGCTCCACAATGAAGTTGTCGCCACCAAAAAAATGGCTTGACTGTGACGGCGAATAACTTTTGATGCCGAGAGTGATTTTTATTCTGTTTGTTGCGTTTACTAGCCTAATCTATCCTCATCAGATCCTGTGATTGTGAATATCAAGAAACTGCATGTAACATTTATACAGGGTGATATGTAAAAAGGTGAAAAATTGCGACAACTTTATCGAACCTCCATTTGCAAATTTTTTTTTTTTTCAAATTCTAATGTGAAAATCATGAAGTGTTATGCATTGTTTCGAAACTGTTTTGGAATTACCGAGATTGGAGGTCTTACACAGAAGATATGAGTTTTTGTATGGAATGTAACAGATTTACCCTATTTTCTCGAAAGATTTAATCACTTCTAATGAATGGATGGTTGACATTGAGCACGATTGTTCCTACAACCGTTCCGGATAACCTGAATTTAAAAACAACCCAAAAGGCTAGTCACTACTGTCTGTTTTTGGCACGTTGAATTTCATCAATATTTTCCGTGGAAGGGGGAGCCCTCTGGAAGTTTACTTGTTGTGCTTGTGCTATGCCTGGGCTTTACCTCTGAGTGCGTTTGACAAGTAAACTTCCAGGGGGCTCCTCCTTCCACGGAAAATAAAGTTCTACCATATTCAGGGGCTTAGACTTGCAAAAAGGATGTTCCACATCTGAAATATTGATGAAATTCAACGTGCCAAAAACAGACAGTGAGGGGGGCAGCAATTTTTCGGTGGCACGCAGGCGGCAAATAGGCCAGACCCGGCCCTGGGTATATTCTTGCGGACGTTTACAATTCAAAAATAAAATCGAATGCCGCACACCCAAATGTAGACACAACTTTCAGGTACCTATGTACCTATTAAGCAGGAGAGCAGGGGTGGATGATTAAAGCCCAGAGGGGAAAAAGATTTTCGACAATTGAGGCTGAAACAGTTGCTCAATGTTCTAGATGTCAGCTGATTGTATAGCGATGATATTATACTGGTTTGATAATCAAATTTTCATGTTCGGAAATTGATTTTTGACATTATTCTTCGTTAATTTTTTAATGGTTTGATTTCACCTCAATTAAATGTGACATTCTAAATATAAGTACGGTGGCGAGCACATAACTGGAAATACACATATCAATTCTGTCAATACATATTTCAATTTAACCTACGGCCTTATTTTGATTGGAGAAGATAATAAATATCGTAGGAACTCTAGATAACCACGTAGTTACCTATGTATTTTATATTTTCTCAATTAAAATTAATACCAGATCGAGTTTTCCAAACGACATTCTTATACTTTCTGGAGATTATTAGATTGCCATGCTGTGCCTGCCAGAACATAGTTCCCACCGTGCTTTAATATAACGGGGAAAATCGTACAGTAAGAAAATCCGTCACGATGTCACATTCGCATAATGGACCTATTTCTTCTTCACGCCCCTTTTGCCTCCTATCGCCGCTCATTGGCTAGATTTGCCTCACAATCTCCCGTAGCAACTCTGTCAGTGCCACTGACTTTCTCCTTGTCATTACCCCCGACAACGATATGTTACAATTTGTCATCAGTTGTCAGTAGAACAGAACCAAAAGTCTTGCCACGCTGCAACCTGCAACCTACAGACTAGACAACGCTTTACTTCTTTACAAGAGTGTAGTGCAAGCATCAAATGAAGGGGAACCAGCGTGATAAGGGGTTGAAGTATAGTGTGAAAGGATATTTTGAAGACGTACTTGTGAATAACCTGGAGGTAAAAGCAGAGTGCTACAGGAGCCAGAAAAAGTAACAAGCTTCTCAAGAAAATGTCCGGAACAGCATTTGTTTTCAGCGTCATCTTTGTACCTATCACTGGATGAATAGAAATCTTCCACTCTGAAGTGCCGTGAGCACACCAAAACTGAAGCAAAATAGTGAGGTTTTGTTGTGAAGTTGTAGTGGGTAATCGCCAAATAGGAAGGTGAGATAGCATTCCCAGCACTTTGAACGGTAATTTGGGTGACCCCGCTTTTGGCTTTGTACAACTTGTAAAACAGCTGAAATTGTTTCGTTCGCCTTCAAATTCTTCCTGGTGCCGGTGTCTTCCAGTGGCGGCCATCCATTTATTTCGCTTATTTTCGTCGGCAGGAAAACCGTAGAACGAAACATTTGAGGGAAATATTCCCTTGGACTTGTGCGGACAACTTTTCACACAATATACGAGCATTTTTCGAATTATTCGATCAGTGTAGCGACACGACACAGGTTGCAGTCATAAGTGACAGTGACAATTCTAATTCATTGTGACAGTATCGCCTTCCTCGAATTTCGCGGCTAATAATTGAAGGCCTTTAATTGGCCAGGGGTGTGGCTTAAAATTGTTCATCCTTGTCTGAACGTCTCTGTTCCTCATAAGAAATAGGTCTATTATTCGTGGAGAATATTATTGATGAAAATAGATATTTATTGTATTAGGGGTTAGAGTGAGACTTCATGCGACGGAGAATGGGAGTTTAAGCGCCGAGCGCAGCGAGAAAAGAAACAAAAAAAGTCTAATCGTGAAAAAATCATGTCGAAAGTGTTCTGCCCTTTGAGTGACTCATAATAATAACATTAGTAATAATAATAATAATAACATAATAATAATAATAAGATTGATAATAAGAAAAACAAGATGATACAAACCGTTAGGGAGCGGAGCGGGAGCACGAAAAGAACACCTCTTCGAACGTTGTTTGCTGATTGATTCATATCTATAGAAGTTTCACTTCTTCCGAAGGTGACTATGGTCACGCACTCACGTTTTTTTCTATCCCTTTTTGTTTTTATGTCACAGGGTGAATAATGTATTTTGTCGAAGTTTTTGATGAGCTATATCTTCCGAATGGCTTATTGGATTGGACTAAAATTTGATAGGTATGATCTCCTAATGATAGCTAATACATTGCACCCTAAAGTTGTTCGGAAGTTTCAGGGCCGGACTGATTTTTTCTATTTTCAAAGTTTTTGTTAGAAAAGTCATATCTTTCAATGTTTTTTTGAAAAACCAGTATCAGATTCAGAAACACCAGAAAAAATGCTTCAAGGAACATCCTTCATTTTCTTCGGCACACCCAAAGTCTTCCCAGAAAAAAATATCTTTTGAGATTTGGGTCGGCTGCGATCTAGTGAAAATCAGTAAAGCACTCATTCTTTCACGGATCTTTGAAATGTTCACCCTCCAATTTAATGCTGTCACGGTTTTTTTCACTTTCCCACATCAGTAGGTATCACTTGGTACGGCAAAAAAGACAAAAGTCCAGGACCGGAATCAAGTCTAGTGAACATTATTTCTAAAAATCCGATTTTTCAGTATTTAGTTGGAAAATTACAGCACAAAGTTATGGTGAAGTGGCTGAAAAATGCTCTTTTGTCTGCACTTGGAACTTTAGGTCACTTCAGAAACCAGCTAAACAAATTTCTCATTTGTTGATTTCAAGAATGCAAAAAATTATTTCCGAAACTTTTCGCGAACAAAATAAAAAGAAGCAAGAATGATAATTATTCAGAAACGTAATTTTAATGTGTAGAAAACGAACAATATCAATGTTTGTATGTTATGTTTATGTTAATGTTCATAAAATTTCGGAAATAATAATACAAAAGTGTGTTTCGCAAGGTTTCGCCCGCGCCATATTGAACCGATCCCCATACCTGGTACTGTAGCCATGGTTGTGAGAGTTGAACGGGAACTTATGTTTATTTGTATGTACAGTTGGGGGCGAAATGATTCATACGGCACCGCCAGGAAGTCGGCTGGATTTCAGAAATGTTAGCTGCTAGGATTGACCTTGAATGCCAGTTTTGTTAACAGATTGATCGTAATCAAAACTGGCATTCAAGAACGATCCAAGCAGCTAACATTTCTGAAATCCAGCCGACTCCCTAGCGGTGCCGTATGAATCATTTCGCTCCCAACTGTACATAACTTAGGATAAAACATATATCGACGTCACGGTGAGTATCCCATGCTTCTTGAACACATCTCTGCAGGTTGAACGATAGGGGAGATCGAATATAAGGCGCAAGATCTTTTTTGGGCAATGAACACCCGCCCAACATCACATGATTGACCCCAAACCTCTATATTGAGCGCTATTACCGAGTAGACCTGAGCGTAGTATACGTTTAGAAGGACGGACCTGTTGACATTATTTTTAAGGGAACGCAGAATAAAAAAACTTTTACCAAGCCTACCGCATACAGCATCCACCTGCGCCCTCCAATCGAGGGAAGCATCTAGCCACGTTCCCAAAAATTTGACTCTTTCCCTAGTTTCTAGAGCAACATTGTTAAAAGTGAAGGTATGATCCAACGGAGACCTGTGCCTGCCACGAAACTCGATTATCTCTGTCTTTCATATGTCATATGCATATGTCTTTATATGCCTGACATGTTCATGGTATATGTGAAAAGTGAGCAGACGTATCATGTGCAGATCATGTGTAGGACTCATGCAGAAGGATATGATTGTAATTAATGTGCGTTTATTGATTGAATTCATTGATTTATTGGTCTTGCTTGATGCTGCCTTATTTTGTTCAACTCTGATATATTTTTTTTAATTAGGAGTTTTGGAAACCAAAGCTGGAAATTCTGCATTGTTGTAGCTGGAAGTCTACTGCTTCGTTGTAGAGAAAATCGTTTGTTTACTTCAATGGGCCGCCGCTTGTAATTCCTTTCGATGATCCTATGTTCATAATTATTAAACCACAACGACATTAAAACAGCACACTTCTTGCAAACTGGGCCGGTAAACGCAGGGCTACGAACACCGAACACGAACTGCGAAAGTAGCTGAGACTCGAGCTGAGAAAAATTCGACAAGAGACGCGAGGGCGAGGGTGTTAGTCATAGAAGTGTTAGTTATGGTGTCAACCTCGCAGAGCGCGGCGCGCGATACCTGCATGAGCGCGCGAAATTTGAACAAGGATAATTTTCAGTACCAAACTGGGTCTGTTAAATGGCGATTTCTTATTTTTATGTCAGTTTACACGTTTTCAAAAAATAAGTAGATACCGAGATAGCTGGGTACGGAAGCGTAGAAGGGCCATGTGTTTTTTTTTTCGTAATAATGTCGTCATTTATTGAATGCCGACTTTTAATCTTAGCAAATAGTGAATGCCAGCTTTCAAACCCAGCATTTATTAAATGCCGACTTCTAAACTCAGCATTTATCAAATGCCGACTTTCTAAACTCAGCATTTATTAGATGTCGACTTCTGAACTCAGCATTTATTAAATGCCGACTTCCTAAACTCACCATTTATTAGATGCCGACTTCTTAACTCAGCATTTATTAAATGCCGACTCTTAAACTCAGCATTTATTAGATTGCAAAATGGTTGGAGTAACGACATTTGCAGATTGCAGGGAACTTCGACGCAAGAATAAGACACACACCTGCATAACTGGCGGAGGAGCCGTACATCGAGATTGCTTTTCTTGTACCGGACTGATTGTAATATTCAGGCCGATTCACTAACTATATTGCTTGCTCAGCTGACTAGCAAGCAAGTTGCCAGAGCTGAAACTCTGAGCAATATTGCTGAAAGATGTTGCACGATCCGTATTCAGTAACCTTTACGATAAGCAAGTTTGCTTGTGTTTTGGCGCTAGCAATCTTGCTTGGCTTTGCAACCGAGCACAGGCGCGAAATGTCATTTATGATGTCATTATTGTCATTCTGTCAACGCCAATTATATGTCAACAGAGATGTCATTCGAATAAAAGCTAGTCCGCACGGGCGATATACCGCTGGATCGATTTCCTGTCAAAAATGTCCAACTTTCAGCGAATATTCGCAAAAAGTTGAATCCCCGCCAACTTTTAGCGATTGACCGCTGTTTTCAAAGTGTCAGCATTGACACAGCATGAAAATGTGACGTTAGGTTTTGCTAGGAAGGAGCCCGGTGCTTATCTCAAGACGAAATAGAAAAACTTGATCACCGATGGGTGTACCAGTCCAAGAGAGAGAGGAAAAATCGTGACTACTGGACGGTGGACACGTATCAGCTTGATTTCAGAGTTATGAATCCATCTGCAGTCTGCATGAGCTTGAGTTGCACCAGAGCAAGGTCGGAGGCAAGATTATCAAGAAAAAAAGAAAACGTGCACGGTTTTGAGTACCATCAAAATACATGTACCTAGGTTTCACGCCACAATTTTTCTTTTATATATTTGTGCCCGAGTTTGTGTCTTTCCCGCAATGGAAGTTTGAAGTTCCACAGTGGAGGCCTTTTCTAAACCTCTTCAATTAGTTGCAAGGCTGAGAGCGGGGTTCACTGTCCACACCGTGTCGTCACTCGTCATCGTCGTAGGTGTGACTGTGATTCTCATGGCCTCGGGCTGCTCATTTCTGTAGTTGATCATTTCAACATGCTCACATAAATCATTGAAAGACACCCGTCGCCAGCATGTATCTATTGCAAAGAATAGTTTCCTACTCAAAAGAAGACCACGTACTTATCAGAATTTTGCTTTTTTATTTATCACAATAACATTAGGTAGGTATTAACATCGTCTTTGATTTGAAGAACACCCGTTTTTTGAAGAATATCCAGACACTACATCATGCAATTCGCGTGACAAACGACTGACAACCGGATCTGACACTTTAAACAACAGACGTGACACTAATTATTCGCTGATTTTCGCCGCTCATGCGGACGATGATTTCAGCGGCAAAAAAAATAGCGGTATATCGCCAAAAACCAGCGGTATACCGCCCGTGCGGACTAAGCTTTAACCTCGATTTTTCTCTTGAAAGTTTTCCTTGTTTTGTTTTCGATGGCCCCGATAGTGTTGGGAAAATTGAGTGTAGTCAAAAACCTGCATGCTGTGAGAATTAGAGACTTTGAAGGTGGGGAAATGAAAAACAATGTTTTCGAAATGAAAAAAATAGGTGGGTACGCTGTGGCGTACCTAGCGTATTAGGCACCCGAGGCGGACTATCCTGTGACATCTCCTTGCCCCCAAACCTACCTATAGAATGAGCTGCAGACTACGTAGTGACACCCCCCTGTGCCGAATTAGGCAATTTTGCGCCCTGAGATTTTTAGGATCGAAAAATCGTGCTCAATTGGTGACATGGTATTTTTGGACATAGAAAAACAATTTCTCGACAAAGCGGATAATACAATGAATAGTGAGTAGGTACTTAATGTGAAAAAGAAGTGCCACAGCCGATATTTTTTCGGAAGACGCGTCTTCACCAGCTTGTTTTGCACCCTCCAAGGCCTTGCGCCCCAGTTTTGTAGACCCCTTTTGCACCGAGAATAATCCGACACTGACACGACCCCCTTACTGTTGGTACCCGGTGCAGTCCACACCCCCCGCACCCCTGTTGGTACTCCACTGTGGGTACGTAACTGAACTTTTCGGTAATTAAAATTATGGACTTCGTTAAACAGGCTGAAGCTGCGTGGACTAGTCCTCCGGAGTCAGGTACCTACCCATTTGAGTTTCAGACAAAAGTAGTATACTCTGTACCAGAATTATACTTACCTGTTTAAGGCATTATCCATCTCATGTAAGAAATCTACATGAAAATTCAGTTCTACAGCATCCATCTTCAAGCTCAAACACTTCAGCAACAACCAAAACTCGCTTGTTAGCTTTAGTGCACAAGCAAGCAAGATATTGCTCAAATGACATTAAGAATTGTTACGAAGTACGTTGGTGAATAGCAATTTCGAAGCAAGGGTTGCACAAGCAAGAGTGTAAGCAAGATTGCTGCGATGACATTTGTTCTTGCTTAAAAGTATTTTGGAGAATACAAAATCGTAGCAACTTGCTTGTCACAGAGCTGACCTTGATTGAAGCAAGCAATAACTTTGCTATCTCTTGGCAATGTGATTAGTGAATCGGCCTGATTGGATTGGTTTCCGTATCGACGAGTAGGTACATAAGTACTTACCTGTTAGCTATATGGTGACGACATCAGGTAGTTCCTTGAGCATAAAATTGATGAAATAAAAACAAAAGAATTTGATCAATCTCAGCTGAATAACAATTGAACTGAGTCATTCAAAAATTTCGCTTCTCTTCTAATAAGAATATCTCGGAGAAAATTAGCCCGTCTTGAAAAAGGCATTACATACCTATTACTTCAAAGAAGTAATCCAAAGGAAACGGGCCGACCGAGCAACAACCATCGAAATCCAACAGACACGTGCTTCGGATCTACTTGGGTCCTCATCAGTGCCGGAGCATTCAAACGGAGCTGGGCTCGGCGATCTAAATATCGATATTATCTACAGGGTGTTTCAGCAATGATAGCAAAAAATTCAACTGTGGATGGATCCCGTCAAAATATGACGAAAACCTATACATGGTGTTCCAGCTAAAACAATCCAGCGCGATTTCCTTAAAAAATATCAAGGCAACAAAAAAAAAATTTAGATTGGGGGAAAGTCTGACCTTCAAGCTTTTGAAGGTTTTTAAGGGGGCGTCGATGCTTGTAGGTGCTTTAGTTTCCAAGAAAATGCTATTTTAATCGGGCGAGTCACAATAATTTAAAAATTCATGCCTGACAAAACAAAATACTTCAGATGAAAAAAATCCTCGTTCTTTGGGCTTTCCATTGATGTGTCGCTGATGTCTGTACCTGGTCCAGTAAGCCAGATATTTTGTCTTACAGTCCAGCAACCACAATAATCGGAGCTCATGACGTGACCGATCACACACTTGTGGATTTCAACATCAGCCAGTATTCATTGCTATGGTGAGTCCAGGCATGGTAAGTGAAAAAGTCCTAGGAGCGGCCAGTGTTCAAATCAACAAGTGTGTGATCGGTGACGTCATGAACTCCGATTATTGTGGTTGCTGGACTGTAAGACAAAATATCTGGCTTACTGAACCAGGTACTATTGCGGAATTTTTAAAGTGGACGACAGTTGACAGATTCTCCAGGATTCTGGCCTGAACGTCGCATGACAGCACGCCAACTCGTTGACATTATCGTCCACTTTATTTTGGCCGCAACCGTACAGACATCAGCGACACATCAATGGAAAGCGCGAAGAAAGAGAATTTTTCTTCATCTGAAGTATGTACTTTGTTTTGTCGGTCATGAATTTTCGAATTCTTGTGACTTGTCCGATTAAAATTGCATTTTATTGGAAAGTAGAGCACCTACAAGCATCGGCCTCCCCTCAAAAGAAAGCTAAAACTTCGGGCTTTCCCCCAATTGAAATTGTTTGTTTTTGTTGCCTTGATATTTTTTGAGCAAATCACGCTGGATTCCTTAAGCTGGGACACCCTGTATACCATTTTGCAAAGTTCGGCCTAATAACAAAGATACAGCCCTTCAAACTTGACTTTTTCCGGATAAGAAAAATGTGTAACTCAGTGACGTTTTGATCAAAATAACTTAAATCAAGAATAGAGTGATTTGTCAAAACTATCTACCGACCTGCAAAATTTTGAAAAAATACCACCAATAGTGTAGGGATTATTAGGGTCAATAATTTAGAAGCATCTGAAGATAAGTTGACTCAAGGTGACCCCTTATAACTTCTACGCCACTCACCACGGGTTCCACCAAAAAATTTAAGAGCGGTTTAAGCTAAACCGAGATGAAACGGATTTGTTTCTGGTCAATGTTGGTAGATTAATTTTGGAAAATACGTTAAATCGCAAGTATACCACCCTTTGGTTAATTACTCAGCGTGAAACCTGAATTTACATTGATCATTTGGCCAGAATCCATCAAAATAAATCTCGAGTTAGCTATCAGCTGGTTAAATATTTTGGTGGAACCCACGGTGATTGGATTCTTTCAAAATTTGACAGGTTGATAGACAATTACCACAAACCAGTTTATGCTAAACCAAGGCTAAATTTGTCGGAACGTTCCTGAGTTAGTTATAAATTTTTGAAATCTGAACAAAGTGAACTTTGAAGAGTTCAAGGGTTGTATCTTGTTTGTTATTAGGCCGAGCTTTGCAAAATAGTTCATAGGTTTTCTGATTCATCTGCTTCACTGATGGACTGTGCTCCTGAATATCGCAGCTTATAGCATACCAACATGGCACATGATGAAAAAGTCGGCATTTATCAAATGCTGAGTTTGAAAGTCGACATTTAATAAATGCTGAGTTCAGAAGTCGGCATCTAATGAATGCTGAGTTTAGAAGTCGGCATCTAATGAATGCTGAGTTTAGAAGTCAGCATTTGATAAATGCTGAGTTTAGAAGTCGGCATTTAATAAATGCTGGGTTTGAAAGTTGGCATTCACTATTTGCTGAGATTAAAAGTCGGCATTGAATAAATTATGACATTTAATACGAAAAAAAAAACACATGGCCCTTCTACGCTTCCGTAGCTGGGTACTCATGATTCAAGCTAAAATTATGCTCAGCAATATATTATTTATTATTATTTCTTTAATAACCCGCGGATTTCGGCGGTTCACTATAAAACTTGACCGTAATAAATTAACGGTCTGATAATGCTATAGCGTTTTCCATTGGCTTGCACTTTTGTGCAAATCGTGGAAGTGCAATGACGTCACGCACTCCACGAGCTTCGCATTAGAACCACCCTCATGCGCCGGAGTGCGCGATGCGTTAAAATCCAGTGGAATGTGATGCAGCGTGCACTTGCGACAATTCGGCGCAAGTGCCTTTTCCCACTCGAAAATTCGCTTTAAACTGGAAGATGAAGTAATTTTCTTACAATAAAAAATAAAACCAAACCGAAACATTAAACTAAATCCGAAAATTTATGAACAACGTGTTCAATAAAGTTGTATATTTTGGGTTTCACTCTTTTGTTTTTCTTCATCAGTGCAATAATTTCTATGTCCGAGTCCGAAGAATCGCTGGACTCTACAAATTCCCTAACAAATTGATCAATTGCTAATTTAAACTGCAGTTTACTCTGTTTACTTCAAATTGACGCCATATTGCATTGCACTGCACTGGACGCACGAGCTCCCAGAGGTCGTGCGAAAAATGCGCATTTAATGCAAATTCATCTTTCCAGTGGAACGTGCACTTTTAATTTGGTACGATGCACTCTCGCCAGTGGAAAACGATTCCACTGCCTCGGTGCAAAAAGTGCGCACTAAAACTCCCAGTGGAAAACGCTATTAGAGAATGCAATGGTGCACTGAAAAAAGTTCAAAAAGCAAAAATTTTTGAAGTTATGTTTACTCATTCATTTCACATGCAGTGCATGTCAAGAAAAGCTTGTGCATCGGCTTGTGCTTCAAGGAACATGTAATGCACATCCTATGTATCATCCTAAAAGTATTATGCTTCAGGGAATAATAAGCATAGGACATTCCATGGATGTTACCAATATTCCAGGCATATTGGTATATGCAATTCATGTGCAAAAGATATATTCTGCATAATTTTTGGCACATTCTTTTTATTGGGTTATGTCAAGGATGTCTATACTACTGGCTGGATAAGAAACTTCGCTGCCATCTTGAAGCTTGATCTGACGCTGTGCCCGTCGGGATTGTCATCGTGACATTCGTGACGGACGCCGCCAGCCTCTTGTGCATCCATGGCGAATATTAGCTATTTTCTGTGGCGAATTATCGTTAATTATGCCGTGCAAGCCCAATAGTGTTCACAACAAGCGGACCCCGTAACATAACACACTTTTTGTTGCAAGTAATTGACTAATTGCTATCATTTTACAAGACCGGGCGAAGGATCGGGCCTGGCAGCAAACTTTTGAACGACAGTTTCGAGTGTGCTCTGGTGTGCTCCGATTGAACGTCACTATGGTTACGGGTGACACTTTGCCCGTCGGGATTGTCAAATCTCAGCTTCACCTTTTCGCGTCAAAACCGGCGAAGCTTCATGTCCAGTTAGTATCAAGGATGTCTATACTACTGGCTGGATAAGAAACTTCGCCGCCATCTTGAAGCTTGATTTGAATCTGTGACCGTCGGGATTGTCATCGTGACATTCGTGATGAAGGCCGCCAGCCTCTTGTGCATCCATGGCGAATTATCGTTGATTATGCCGCGCAAGCCCAATAGTGTTCGCAACAAGCGGACCCCGCAACGTAACACACTTTTTGTTGCAGGTAATTGACTAATTGCTATCATTTTACAAGACCGGGCCCATACCGGGCCTGGCAGCAAACTTCTGAACGACAGTTTCGAGCGTGCTCCGACTGAACGTGACTATGGTTACGGGTGGCGGACCAGTCGCGGACAATAACACTTCGACCGTCGGGATTGTCAAATCTCGGCTTCACCTTTCTACGTCAAAACCGGCGAAGCTTCTTGTCCAGTCAGTATAGACGTCCTTGGTTAGTATAGACGTCCTTGGGTTATGTCTTCATCACATTTTACCTAGGAGGCATTTCACCCTCCCCCCCCCCCCCCCCGCTGCCCAATCGCGGGTCTCAGATGTTCGCCATCGCGATCCTAGTTCAGCATGATCTAAGGAACAATTTGACACCAACCACTATACTCTAGTCTCAACTTGCACACGGGCCTCAAAAAATGAACATAAGAAAACCCACTACGACTCATTTATCCCCGATTTCTGCTTGGAAAAAGGTCCACTATGCATTTATCGACTGTCAGGTCAGGTGATTTCGCCCACAGACATTGCAAAACTAGATGAAGTTTCGGTCTGTGTTTCTGGTCGTCATCGGCCGATCGCAGCCTGAATCACAGCCCACTAGACGTCATGTGGAAATCAGATAGCCTATACCTCTTTGCATCTTCAAACTTTTTACTGATCACTGTTAGAAAACGAGCAATAATTGTCGAGTAATATCATGGACAAGAAATAAACTGCTGCTATTTTTCATGCTAATTTGGTTATGCAACTAAACATACATTCAACAGACCATCTACTAGTTTTGAAATGTCTATGGGTGTATAGGCAGCATTCAACTATTTGACAGTGGCTAAATGAGCCGTGGACTTTTTTACGGGGGGACATTTTGAAGACTCGGGGATAAATGCGTGGTGGACCTTTTTCCGTTGACCGTTTGAGCAGTGGATGTCTTTTGCGGTGTCAGAATTCGGGGATAAATGCGTGGTGGACTTTTTTCCGGTAGATCGTTTCAGCATCGGATGTCCTCGCGGTGGGAGAGAAAGAGAACTCGGGAATAAATGAGTCGTGGACTTTTTTCCGGTGTGGGACGTTTGAGCTGTGGACTGATTTCGCTGTGGATATCGCTGAGTGGGCTCCCCAAAACTTCAGTAATTTTTTTCTTAAAAACCGGCAGTGAATAATCCGCCAATTTTCTTTCGCATAACCTTCTTGGGACACTGTTTTCAGTCCAACCAAATACACTGGTGTTCAGCCGAAAATACACTCTGCATGGGTCCGTAACTTAAATAATTTTTTCCTTAAAAACTAGTGGATAATCCGCAAATTTTCTTTCACTGAACCTTATTGGACACTGTCTTTAGTTTATTCCTTCTTTTGGAATGATCAAAATCGTGTTGCCCTTATGAATATGAACACAAAACACAACACAACACAAGACTTCGTGAAACTTCGCCATAGATGACTGTAGTTGTAGTACTGTAGACTGTAGAGTCCTTGTGTAGAGTGTAGATGACTTCACATCACGGATTTCCTTCACATGCACAACACGAGATTTCTAGAATTTTCTGGATTGCCATGTTGGTCACGGACTCACTGCTGCTCACAGTGACTTCGTGCTCCTGTCAAAGTCAAATTTTTTGAAACCATTCAAAAACACAGTAGTCACAGTGCGATAAGTGCAAATTATGGACATTTAAACCGGCACAACACCCACGGTTCTCATCAGACATGTACCATTTAACTCAAATTGCGTCCTCTTCAAGATCTGGCTTCAAATTACTTCGGCACCAGCGAAATTTTCACGCCTGTCTCTACAACATAACCTCACTTTCCAAAACAGAACCGAAAACCGCGAGTGTACCTGCGAAATTTGAACCGCACAAGCAATTCTCAAAGACTGGCTTATTTTTAACACGCATTTCTGGACACGACCTGCAAAGTTTCAGATATTTCGGCTCCAAAGACGATGGAGACGATGGAGACCACAGGTCGCCTGATGACGAAGGCGCTTACAACAACACCCAACTGCCCGCCACGGTGGCCGTGCCCGAGGTTTGGCCCCACGTGCCCGTCATTGCTATCAACCGTAGTGTTGTATTCCCCAGATTTATAAAGCTGATTGAGGTAGTTATTAGTGTTGCTGTCATAAAATACTTGCATCGTTTTTTTATGGCCACAATAATTTCAGCTTTCCAATCCCAAGTTAATCGAATTGATTAGGCGAAAGGTAAAGCTCAACCAGCCTTATTGCGGCATATTTTTGAAAAGAGATGAAGACAACGAGTCTGAGGTAGTGGATAAACTGTCAGATGTTTATGGTGTGGGAGTTTTCGCCCAAATTCATGAAATGCAAGATTTGGGTGACAGACTGAGGTTGGTAGTGATGGCCCATCGGCGGATCAAGATTACAGGACAGATTTTGGATAGCGACAATGAAGATGGAATTAAAGGTGGGTGTTACATAAAGTTAAACTTCTAAGCTTTGTGGAGTATTTCAAAAACCAATCTTGGAGCCATTCCTATGTGTGGTTAATAATAATTTGCAATTAAATCTGCCAAAAGTGAAGTAATAAGATGCCATCTATCGTTGCTACGAATCATTGACGTAGGAATAGGTACCCAGGACAGAGGAGAGGACATGATCTGATTTGTGAAGTGGAAAACTACAATGTACAGGTGGGTCCAGCTTAAACGTCATTAAATTTAAGGATCAATAGAGAATCAAAAATGAATGCGACTTACTCCAGAAAACATATTTTAGAAATGCCTGATATGGAGATATAGCCCTTCAAAGTTGGAAATAAATAATCGTTATTTCCGCATAACTTTTGAACTGTTTAACCAATTTGATTCAAATTTGAACCAAAAGTTTACTGAAATTATTCTCCGTCAAACAATCATAACGTGTTTCATAAAAAAAATCAGGGGCTTAAATATTAAAGAATGCCTCCTCTCCACCCCCCCCCCCCTATTTTCACCCCCTTAGTTATTTTTGAAAACAGTTCGTCTAAAAAATTGAAATCCAAAATTAATTATTATTTCTCAAATAGGTTATCTACAATTTCCAAGTAGGCCAGGCGGTATGTCGGTAAAATCCAAGGACGTCTATACTGACTGGACAAGAAGCTTCGCCGGTTTTGACGTAGAAAGGTGAAGCCGAGATTTGACAATCCCGACGGTCGAAGTGTTATTGTCCGCGACTGGTCCGCCACCCGTAACTGCCCGTGTGACTGCCGTTAACCATAGTCACGTTCAGTCGGAGCATGCTCGAAACTGTCGTTCAGAAGTTTGCTGCCAGGCCCGGTATGGGCCCGGTCTTGTAAAATGATAGCAATTAGTCAATTACCTGCAACAAAAAGTGTTATGTTGCGGGGTCCGCTTGTTGTGAACACTATTGGGCTTGCGCGGCATAATCAACGATAATTTGCCATGGATGCACAAGAGGCTGGCGGCGTCCATCACGAATGTCACGATGACAATCCCGACGGTCACAGATTCAAATCAAGCTTCAAGATGGTGGCGAAGTTTCTTATCCAGCCAGTAGTATAGACATCCTTGGTAAAATCATTACAATCTGGAAAAAACTCCGACCAAAGCTTTTATGGTGTCAAACTTTTCGTAAGGTCAGCAGGTATCTACCCCTGAGTTTCCGCCCAAAAACGAGTTGTGCTGATTCCTCCACATCTGCCCAAAGGTAAAAGATGTCTTGAAGGTGCAAAAAGACCTGTTAAACTTCCGCACTTTTTCATTTTATTTGCCTCAATGCAAACGTACAGCTCTTACCCAAACATTGGAAGCATTTGTCATCATCTCTGTGCCAGTCTTACTGTTGAAAAAAAGATTTCTTTGTGCAGGTAAGATAAATCATATTTGATTGTTTTTCCACACAAGAAAACGATGGAGCAACATGAATTTTGGATGTTTTCTACTAACTCGTACCCGCTGAACCCATTTATGGTGTTAAAAGTTCAATAACAGCATTTTTGAAGATGTTGCCCGCTAAGAAGTGAATAATTTTCACCCGCCTGTTCGGCAGCAATTTTCTCAATTTTACCAAACACCGTTTGTAAAAATTTTATAAGGAATGGAAAGCTCAAACTCTTCTCTAACTATATCATTCCTGGCTTAATCGCGGCACGCACTTGAAAGTCTAAAAAACTTATTTCTTTTCGAACGGTCCTATTCCACCCGCGTGCGGCCGTGCCTACTTGACATAGACCGGACTGTTTACACCCGGTTTACACGAGCTTAGAAATGTACTCTTTTCCAGCTTTAAAACACGACCATTATTATTAAGACTTTGTACATTGATTTATGAAGAACTTATACATTATTTTATCAATAATGGCCGTGTTTTAAAGCTGGAAGAGACTACATTTCCAAGCTTTTGTAATCAGTTCGGTCTATGTCAAGTAGGCACGGCCGCACGCGGATAAAATAGAACCGCTCGAAAAGAAAACCGTTTCCTTTACTTTCAAAAAGCGTGCCGCGGTTAAGCCAGACATAATATCATTAGAAAAGAGTTCCAGCTTGTCATTCCTTCTAAAATTTTCGAAAACGGTGTTTGGTAAAATTGAAAAAATTGCTGCTGAACAGGCGGGTAAAAATTATCCACTTCTTAGCGGGCAACATCTTCAAAAATGCTGTTATTAAAATTTCAACACCATAAATGAGTTTAGTGGGTACGAGCAAGTAGAAAACATCCAAAATACATGTTGCTCCATCGTTTTCTTGTGTGGAAAAACAATCAAATGTGATTTATATGTACCGCACAAAGAAATCTTTTTTTTTAAACAGTAAGACTGTCACAGAGATGATGACAAATGCTTCCAATGTTGGCGTAAGAGTTGTACGTTTGCATTGAGGCAAATAAAATGAAAAATTATGGGGGTTCAACAGGTCTTTTTGCACCTTCAAGACATCTTCCACCTTTGGGCAGATGTGGAGGAATCAGCACAACTCGTTTTTGGGCGGAAACTCAGTGGTAGATACCTACTGACCTTAGGAAGAGTTTGACACCATAAAAGCTTTGGTCGGAATTTTTTCTATCCAGAATGACCTACCGCCTGGCCTAAAGTTGATGAACCACCATTTTTTTAAGAAACGAGAAGTTTTCATGGGAAAACAATTTCGGCTCTGGAAAGTGGCGATTTCGGGACGTTTTCAAAAGTTTCAAACCCAAATATCTCTCTAAACGAAGCCTCTAATCAAAATTTTGCAAGAGTGACTTTTCTTTCACTAGGTCATGAAGGCGCGCAAGCGCGCCTTTAACCCAAAAGTCAGGTGGTCCTGAACATTGAATAAACTTGAAGATCAAATAATCTCGAAAACTGAATAATTTCAAAGAATGAATACCCACCCTTGAAATTATTTTTGCACTACCTATATTAAATGCGTTATTTTACGACCTCAAAACAGGGCCTAAAGTGACTCTTTTTAGCCCTTGGGCAAAAAAGTCGTCATGGCAACGAGCGCTCTTGATCCGTCAGAGGAGACGTCACCTTCTATTTTGACGTAACTACTTGATGCGATGTAAAATGGACTTCAATTTGTAGGGAACACGGAAGACTACAGGAACAACAAAACTAGCACGTTTACATACCAAAACCAATAAATATCTGTTTTATGCTAGTAAGCGATGGGGCCGGCAGCTACGTGTTCAAGATAGGTGATAGAGGTAAGGTTGCGGACTCATAAAAGTTTACACCGACGGCGATCGAGTGGCCATGCTAATAGGCTACTTCGTTTGGGCAGGTGCGCATGCTTGAAGGCTCCAAATTTTGCAAACATTCGTACACCTGTCAGTTGAATGGCAACGCTGCATGCTTTGTCTAGCCGCCTGACCAACTACTGGTTCCTGGCTGTCACTTTTACACACGTCGTAAACGCATCTCTTCGTAGCTTCTTTTAACTTCCTTCTCGGTGCAGCCATTTTCAATAAGTTGTGTTCTTTCGTCAAAACATGAGCAAATGAAATGTAGGTCAGGCAGAAACGAGAAGTGTCATCATAATAGGGTAGTGACCACCATCGAAAAATATAAAAAAAAAATCATACTAATCGGATGTAGGGCCTTAATAGCAAGACTACGCTTCGTGAAAATTCGAAAAAAAGTTCCAAGTGTCCCAAAATCTGCCTTGAAAGTGGCCACTTTTGCGAATGATTTCAAATCTACCGAGCTGTAAGGCGGGCTGTGACGTTTCAATCTTTTGACAGTAGTGGGGATGACCCCACCTCCGTTACCCGTGTGTCAGTGTTGACGTTGACGTTTGCCAGCATAACTAAGGTGACCAGGTTACTCAGTGAAGAAATCGGAACATGGGGATTCTTTTTTTTTTTTTTTTCTTTTCTTCAAGGGCCGTACTTTTTATTTGCTGGTTCAGAATCTACCAGCTATTCCTCATTTTTCCGCGTCTGTTCATTGTTGGATTTCGCGTCTGTTCATTGTTGAATAGATAATAATAGTGGAGCGAAATCGGCCTGAAAAGTCGTCGTTTTTTTTTTAAGGTATAACAGCACCAAACCTTATAGGTCTTATAGAGAATCAAATTCCACGTATGTATGGTCATTTTGGGGATGATCTTGTGGTAGGGACTTTTTTTTATGGGCAAAAAACCTCAAAAATTGGAAATTAGCAGTTCAGCATTCACAACGTTATATTTCTGGATCCAGTTGAGCTATCGGTCTGTTCTTTTTTTTAAATAAAAGTACATTGAAAAACCTTCCCAATGGTACATCACTGACTAAAGATAATTGTTCACCAACGTGTTTATAGAACAATAAACATTATATTGACCAAAAATGCAGTCCCTTTTTGACCATGCGAGGAACTTCTTTCCTTGTAGGATTTTTTAGATACAACCTGCGAGGAAAATGAAGCCGAAATATCAGAGAAAATTTTAAAGAAAGTTTCATTGATCTAGGCCGTATAGTTTGTCAGTTATGAATTTTTTTTCTGGCGCATTGAGTTGGAACGTCGCCTGGCGTGTGCTTGCATACAGTAAATCGCCGCATAACAAACAGTGAACGCGGCACAGCGCGGCGATTTACTGTATGCAAACACACGCCGGGCGACGTTCCAACTCAATGCGTCAGAAAAAAATTCATAACTGACAAACTATACGGCCTAGATCAATGAAACTTTCTTTAAAATTTTCTCTGATATTTCGGCTTCATTTTCCTCGCAGGTTGTATCTAAAAATTCCTACGAGGAAAGAAGTTCTTCGCATGGTCAAAAAGGGACTGCATTTTTGGTCAATATAATGTTCATTGTTCTATAAACACGTTCGTGAACAATTATCTTCATTCAGTGATGTACCATTGGAAAGATTTTTCCATGTACCTTTATTTAAAAAAAAAGAGCAGACCGATAGCTCAACTGGATCCAGAAATATAACGTTGTGAATGCTGAACTGCTCATTTTCTATTTTTGAGGTTTTTCACCTATAAAAAAGGTCCCTACCACAAGATCATCCCCAAAATGACCATACATACGTGGAATTTAATTCTCTATAAGACCTATAAGGTTTGGTGCTGTTATACCTTCAAAAAAAAAAAACGACGACTTTTCAGGCCGATTTCGCTCCACTATAATGGAATAGTGTTGTTATTAAAATTATGCTTTTTTGAAGTCATGTACTGTATGATCAAAGACTTTCTTACACAAGGAAGGCTGTGGTGCTGTGGTCCTGGTCATTGGCAGGCAAACTAGACGATTTTGGCCAGGTCACAGCCTCCCTGCTTGAGTAAGAAATTTTGTGATCATACGGTACATTCTGCAGACAGTCGAGACCCACTTGCATAGCGTGGGTGCCAATCGAAATAAATTCAATCTTATAAATAAACTACAATCTACATGAATTTCAACCAAATTCAACGAAAATATAAAAGAAGTGGGAAAAAATTGAAATATTCGTTGCTTAAATCGGAAATCGGAGCATTTACGGAACAGCTACTCAAATCGGAACATTTACGGAACAGAAAGTCGAATCGGTAAGTGTCTCCCGAAAACGGTACAGTTCCGATCAAATCGGAACGTCTGGTCACCTTAAGCATAACCTAACCCTTGAAGGCTGATGTAGTTTTGAAATATTCATAAATCATGAAAGATTTTACCAACTTTCCATATTTTCAAGCAAAACAACTAAACAACACGAATCACCGCACAGATACACAAAGCGTTAACAATATAACAATCAGCTGTTATGAGCGTTGACGGGTTGACGCTAGTGCTTTTTGCAGTAAGTTTTATAGTGTTGTCAAGCCTGCTTCTCCACCTATGAAAGATTGTGACGTCATCGCGCCAAATTTGAAATGATCGAAAACTTTCATAATTTTTTTTACCAAGAAAACTTACGAAAAAAAATCTGTTAACTATATAGCGTCACTTATCAAGAAGTGAACTTTAAAAAAAAATTATAAAAAAAAAATTGGTCACTACCCTATTGTCACAAGTGACAGTTGGCGCCGTTGTCTTGATGTTTTGAGCGCTGTTGCCATTTTCGTTGTTCCTGAACTTACACAAATGATCATTGAACTTAATTTCAATGAAAAATTTCCTTTGAATATAAAAAATGCTATTTAACATTCAGCCAAAATATTTGTGGAATTTTAGGTGCACTACAATATTTTTCAGTGTTAATTTTCAATATCGGTGTACGAAACTATGAAATTCGCGCCACACATGCGCACTCAAAAAAACCGAAACGAAGGGACCTATTCAGTTTTGACGTAATTTTGAATGGGCATGGCCACACGATTGTCATCGGTGTAAACTTTTATGAGTCCGCAACCGTACCTGCCACTCGTCCATACGATCTGGTAGGCTATGACCTGGTTAAATTTCAGGATGTCAAGCTGCTTTCTTGGGGAACAGCCTACCCCAATTCCGAATTTTGTTGATCGCATGGTAGATCGTGCGACGTACCACCAAGTAATCAGCGCTGCCATGACAATTTTTCAACGACTCAATAACTCGAAATTTTCAGTCTTGCACTAGCTAGTGCAAAAAACATTGTATGCACCTTGTAGGCCAGGCGGTATGTCGGTAAAATCACTACAATCTGGAAAAAACTCCGACCAAAGCTTTTATGGTGTCAAACTCTTCGTAAGGTCAGTAGTTATCTACCACTGAGTTTCCGCCCAAAAACGAGTTGTGCTGATTCCTCCACATCTGCGCGAAGGTCAAGGATGCCTCAAAAGAGCAAAAAGACCTGTTAAACCTTCGTACTTTTTCGTTATACTTGCCTAAATGCAAACGTACAACTCTTACGCAAACATTGGGAGCATCTGTCATCATCTCTGTGCCAGTCTTACTGTTGAAAAAAAAGATTTCTTTGTGCGGATCAGATAAATTACATTTAATCGTTTTTCCACACAAGAAAACGATGAAGCAACATGTATTTTGTATGTTTTCTAATAACTTGTATCCATTGAATCCATTTATGGTAATAAGAATTCAATAACAGCATTTTTGAAGATGTTGCCAGCAAAAAAGTGAATAATTTTTACCCGCCTGTTCACCAGCAATTTTTTCAATTTTACCAAACACCGTTTGCAAAAATTTCATGAGGAATGAAAAGCTCAAACTCTTCTCTAACGATATCGTGCCTGGCTTAACCGCGGCACGCACTTGAAAGTCTAAAAAACTAATTTCTTTTCGAGAGGTCCTGTTTCACCCGTGTGCGGCCGTGCCTACTTGACATAGACCGGACTGATTACACGAGCTTGGAAATGTACTCTTTTCCAGCTTTAAAACGCGACCATTATTATTGAGACTTTGTACATTGATTTATGAAGAAATTATATATTATTTTATCATTAATGGTCGTGTTTTAAAGCTGGAAAAGAGTACATTTTCAAGCTTGTGCAATCAGTCCAGTCTATGTCAAGTAGGCACGGCCGCACACGGGAAAAATAGAACCGCTCAAAAAGAAATCAGTTTCCTACACTTTCAAAAAGCGTGCCGCGGTTAAGCCAGATATAATATCATTAGAAAACAGTTCCAGCTTGTCATTTCCTATGAAATTTTCTAGAACGGTGTTTGGTAAAATTGAAAAAACTGCTGCTGAACAGGCAGGTAAAAATTATTCACTTCTTAGCGGGCAACATCTTCAAAAATACTGTTATTGAAATTTTAACGCCATGAATGGGTTCAGTAAGTACAAGTTATCAGAAAACATCCAAAATACATGTTGCTCCATCGTTTTCTAGTGTGGAAAAACAATTAAATGTGATTTACTGACCTGCACAAAGAAATTTTTTTTTTCAACAGTAAGACTGGCACAGAGATGATGACAAATGCTTCCAATGTTTGCGTTGGAATTGTACGTTTGCATTGAGGCAAATAAAATGAAAAAGTACGGGGGTTTAACAATTCTTTTTGCACCTTCAAGACATCCTTTACCTTTGGGCAGATGTGGAGGAATCAGCACAACTCGTTTTTGGGCGGAAACTCAGTGGTAGATACCCACTGACCTTACGAAGAGTTTGACACCATAAAAGCTTTGGTCGGAATTTTTTCTATCCAGAATGACCTACCGCCTGGCCTATTGGGCCAAAGTGCGTTTTTTCCCCTTGTGCTTGCTTCCCTCGGCCTACGGCCTCGGTCGCAATCTCGCACAGCGGGAAAAAAAGTGGGACTTTATGCCCATGGTACATAAATAACTATTTTAATATAATTTCTCCTCAACATTACTTCATCATCCGTTATTGTAGAACACAGAATGAAAAAGAAATCAATTTTTCAGATCATTAACATTTCATAGCTTGAAATTTCTTCTTTCCAAAATCTGATATAAGATTCGGAGGCCACCATAAATCATGCTATAAAATGCGATTACCGAGGCGATTTCTCAATACACCTATCCCATCGCGATATCAACTCGGGAACCCCCTGCGTGCGCCGGTGTCATGGGGAAATTTTGCTTGGGGTTTGGACATAATTGGCTATTCTGGTAGTAGGTTGTTTAACTTATAGTAGGCTGAACTGCACATGTCTGGGTCAACGGTTTAGACCTACTCATTGTGTGTTTACCCGTTTGACTGTTTGTGTTGATTCAGTTGTTTACGAAATCTGTGCCTTGTTAAGGTTAATTTTCAGTTCTGTCTGATGAGTTTCATACATTTTATCCTGCATACCATAACCATAATCATTATTAATTTTAGTTATTACCAGGATGGTTCTCAAATGCTGCATAACGCATTGCAATGACAAATCTCAAACTTTGACAGGCGAAATTGACTGTAGCGTAGAGTAGATAATATGTACCGATGCCAATCAGAATTGCCAACCTCAATTTTGAATATAGTTATATTGTCTATGGTTATATTGCGTGCACACTGGGTCCCAAATTCCCCGACGGAATAGGTGTATTGTTTGGCACACTTTGGCTGATTCGAAGAAAAAAAATATAAATAACTGAATTTTTCCAGGAATATTTTCAAAAATTTAAATTTAGACCAGTCAAATTCTATTCCAGATATTCACAAAGTCACTATTGCAATTTTGGTGTACTAATTGACCGTTCTAACACTCGATAACAACGTACTTAATCTAATGAGATGCACCTAGGTATGTACTCATTTTACTTTCGAATTTCGATGAAGCTTGGAGCATAATAATAGGCAACACAACATACAACAGTAACCTTCGCATTTTCCTAGTCAAATCTTGGTGGACATCTCTTTTCTAGAGTAAGGATTATGGCGTGTGAATAAAACACTCACCTTTTCGCTAGTTTTACAACAGCTGAACCACAGAATAATGCTGAACTCTGAACTGCGACCTGCGACTACACGAGCACGCCGTAAACACAGAATCACAGATGAAATGCGTTATTGCGTCCTAGCATTGAATGGTCTAGTAAATTCCAAAACAAGTTTGGAAACCACACTCAGATGTAGGCAACCAAACATACTTCAACTAATGTAAGGGAACAGTGAGAGTCTCATGGTCAACCGTGTCAAAAATGAGTTGTAGATATAATCTGAAGCTCTATCGGTCCATTGAGTTACCCCGCTCAAGTCTGCAGACTTTTTCCATTAATTTCCAAGTAAAAACCTTCCCTTCCCGAAGGGACGCTTCAATCAAGATTATTGCTGAATGCTGACGTCTTTGGATACCGCCGGGGAAGTTTTGGGGTGACACAACCGATTTTTTTCGCTGTTGTTGATACTGATGAAGGGATGTGTGAGGGATTCAGGAAATAGCGGGTACCATGAAAGTACCCTTGGGCAACTCCCAGAATTCAAGATGGCGACTACATTTTGATCAGTTGATATAGGTATGTAATTTTAAATGAAAAATAATCTTTAGTATCGTGGGCTCAATGCAAAAACTAGATCACTTGGAACTGATGATGGTTTTTTAACAACCATCAAAGTCACCCTTCTCTTTATAATACCTACCCGAACTCGAGGGCGTTAAGAGCAGGAGTATCGAAACAGATGCTTTTTCATAAATCACAAAAATCCAGTTTTCTTCAATTATGCCTGTAAAATATTCTACCGGTCTTGACATCGAAAAAAACGTGGGTGCGTGACCATAGTCACCCTCGGAAGAAGTGAAACTTCTATAGATATGAATCAATCAGCAAACAACGTTCGAAGAGGTGTTCTTTTCGTATACCCGCTCCCTAACGGTTTGTATCATCTTGTTTTTCTTATTATCAATCTTATTATTATTAATCTTATTATTATGAGTCACTCAAAGGGCAGAATACTTCCGACATGATTTTTTTCACGATTAGACTTCTTTTGTTTCTTTTCTCGCTGCGCTCGGCGCCTGAACTCTCATTCTCCGTCACATGAATAGTGGGAGCGGTACGCAAAAGCATACCGCATTTTGGAGTGCAGTAACGAGATTTTGCATGAGCGTACTTTATACCGAAACAAGCGATTTGACCCGCTGCACTCGATATTTTGTCCCTTAGGGGGCCAAGGGGGGCCCTCCAAATTTTCAAGATGCAAGAACTTTCACAAAATGATCATTGAATATTGTCATGTATGTCATAAGTGAAGCTTACGGGTCTATTGAAAATGTTTTCATCAAATGTCGTCGTGTCCAATTCATTCTTCACATTTGGAAAAAAAAATCTTTCGCAGAGGTCAAAAAAACTGTTTTTATTTTTTCTGCTGTGCAAGGAAACGATACGAGTGATACGATACGAGGAAAAATTACGAGTGATATCCACTGGGGACATAGAAAGAAATGCTCTTGGAAAAGAGGTACTGAATAAGAGGTCACCACTTCTTTGAAAAATACAATTACAAGAAAAATTTCTTCATAATTAGGTTTAGGGAATGCGATTTAGTTGGGAACGCAACAGAACATATGAATGTATCGGGAGCACAAGATTAATCAGAGTTCGCCGGAAGGAAAGAGGTAGGAGAGAGTGGATTACTGGAGGCCTAATAAAGTCAATAAATCGAAAAAACAAATTATATTTGGACGTCAGAAACAATCCAAACAATTTAACTTTACAAGCGGAATATAGTGTGTACAAAGCACAGTTGAGTAGATTGATAAAAAAAACAAAATGTGAATATTATAAGAAGAGAATAGAGGAGAATAGGAAAAGTAGTAAAGTTCTCTGGGATACTGTAAATTGTGTTGGGAACAGAAATGGCAAAAGAAAGCAGGATGACATATCTGGTATTTATATAAATAAGGAAGGGGATATCACAAAGAATGATGAACTGATTGCTGAGACTTTCAATAACACTTACATAAACATGGTAAAAAATATGCTACAGAAAAAAACCAAAGATGATGCACCTGCACCTGACTGCAATGCGCGAGGAGCGAGGGCGACTGGGTCTTTCTTTCTGTTTCCCACTGACAGTGCTGAGGTGCTGAGCTGCATTCAGCAATTGAAAAAAGGAAAGGCCCCAGGAATCGACGAAATAGGGACAGGGTGTCTGAAAGAGATAGCACATTTGGTGTGTGAACCCCTTGCGTTCGTCATAAATAGATGTTTTGAAGATGGCATGTGTCCCTCGGCCTTCAAGTGCTCAGTTGTTAGGCCTGTGTTTAAAAGGGGGGATAGGAAGGATGCCCTCAGCTACCGACCGATTTCACTAATCACAAATTTTGCCAAGATATTTGAAAAAATTGTTAAAACGAGATTATCCGCGTACCTTAAGAAATTCAACATCCTCTCGGCCGCGCAGTATGGATTCCAAGAGGGTAAATCTACACGAGATGCAATTAAAGCTCTAACATCTAAAATATATGACTCTTTAGATAGCGGCAGGAAATGTGTAGCTATTTTTGTCGATCCGGAGAAGGCTTTTGATACGGTAAATCATGGACACCTGGCTGAGTCACTGGAGCGCATGGGAATAGGGGGTGTGCCGCTGGAATTGATCAAAAGCTACCTGTCAGATAGACAACAGTGCGTAAAAATTGCAAAGTCACGCAACTCCTACCAGACAATAACGTGTGGCGTACCTCAAGGTACAATTCTGGACCCGCTTCTATTTCTAATTTATTTAAACGACTTATTTCTGGTGGGGAGCGGAGGAACTATTGTAAGCTACGCTGACGACACTGCAATATTTTATGAGGGTGATTCCTGGATTGATCTGAAACATATAATTGAAAGGGATTTTGTGAGGATTGTAAATTGGTTTGATTTTAAACAACTTTTTATAAATTTTCAGAAAACGTCGTATGTGGCTTTCTCTTGTAACAGAACAGGGCAACCTGACTATAAGTGTCTAAATATAAAGACAAGAAATCAGAGCTTTCGGATCGAATCAGCGGACACCGCGAAATATCTGGGGATAACCATCGACTGTCATTTAAAATGGAACAAACATACCGAGTACATAAGAAATAAACTCAGGGGTTTTTTATACCTTTTCAGAGTTCTGAAAGACATATTGGACAAAAAGCAATTACTCATGATTTACAGTTCATTCGTAGAGTCCCATCTGAGATATGGTTTGATAGGCTGGGGAGGTGTACTAAATGTTCATTTAAAAGCACTAGAGATTTTCCAGAGAAGAATAATCAAAATAGTAATGAACAAGTCATATATGTATTCCACGGAGGACTTGTTCAGAGAAAGTATGATTATGGACTTGAGACAGCTGTTTTTCCAGGATCTAGCTATTTACCAATACTCTGTGCAAGGAGCAAATGTTACTGTCGACCAATCAGTTCAGTATGATTTAAGGGATAAAGGTTTGTTGAGGGTGCAAAGAAGGAACAGAACCATAGGACAAAGAAGCTGTGAATATCTGGCGCCTAAAGTGTTCAACTTGTTACCGGAAAGGATTAAAGCTTCATCAGGTATCCACCTATTTAGAAGGAAGTGTAGACATTTTTTGCTTTCGTGTGAAAGGGGGCTCATCCATCAACAGATCGACCTAAAGAATAGTTGAAAGTCAAAGGTATTGGGTACGAATTCTTGGGGTCCTGGCTTCTCTTGGATTTTCCCTTAGATTTTTGGGTTGGGTGAGCTCATGTGTCGTTCTGATTCTGCCTACATGTTGTTGGTCTCTGCTATATCGTTGTGATCAGTTTATGCTTGAGGTCGTTTCATCACTTTTATGATTGATTATCGGTTTCTCAATCTTTTTAAGTCGGTTTCAGCCTGTTCCTTTGAATCTGTTTCAAATTGTCGTTTATAATGTATTTCTAAATGTGAATTTTAATCATTTTAACCACGCACAAATATATCAATATTTCTGTGGTTGTTTGTAAATTTATTTCAACTTTGTTTTTTTGTGAAATTATTGCCTGTATATAATCTACACATTTGGAAAATGAAATAAATTGTATTCTATTTTATTCTATTCTATCGTCTTCTTGCATAGAAGAAAAAATAAAATGAGTTTTTTTGACCTCTGCCAAAGATTTTTTTTTTCAAGTGTGAAGAATGAATCGGACACGACGACAATTGATGAAAACATTTTCAATAGACCCGTAAGCTCCACTTATGACATACATGACGACGATATACTCAATGATCGTCATGCGAAAGTTCTTGCATCTTGAAAATTTGGAGGGCCCCCATTGGCCCCCTAAGGGACAAAATATCGAGTGCTGCGGGTCAAATCGCTTGTCTCGGTATAAAGTATGCCCATGCAAAATCTCGTTACTGCACTCCAAAATGCAGTATCGATGTGTTTTTAGGTGTGTACCGCTTTCACTAGAAGTCTCACACATACCCCTAATACAATAAATATCTATTTTCATCAATAATATTCTCCACAAATAATTATGCGAATGTGACATCGTGACGGATTTTCTTACTGTCTGGTATTAATTTTAATTGAAATAACAAAAACAAAACCACAATAATTTAACAAAAACAAAACAAAAATAACATAAACAAATCAACAAAGCGCAAAAATTAACAAGAAAACAGCTCGGAACTTTGCTTCGATTTGATTCGAAAATGTAACGGTAATCGTCTGCACCAAGGATGTCTATACTACTGGCTGGATAAGAAACTTCGCCGCCATCTTGAAGCTTGATTTGAATCTGTGACCGTCGGGATTGTCATCGTGACATTCGTGATGGACGCCGCCAGCCTCTTGTCCATCCATGGCGAATTATCGTTGATTATGCCGCGCAAGCCCAATTATAGTGTCCGCAACAAGCGGACCCCGCAACATAACACACTTTTTGTTGCAGGTAATTGACTAATTGCTATCATTTTACAAGACCGGGCCCATACCGGGCCTGGCAGCAAACTTCTGAACGACAGTTTCGGGCGTGCTCCGACTGAACGTGACTATGGTTACGGGTGGCGAACCAGTCGCGGACAATAACACTTTGACCGTCGGGATTGTCAAATCTCGGCTTCATCTTTCTACGTCAAAACCGGCGAAGCTTCTTGTCCAGTCAGTATAGACGTCCTTGGTCTGCACATGTGAACATGAATTGTCATGAAGCAGACAAATGACAGAAAAGAAAAATGACGGCGAATGAGACTGCCACGCAATGGTCACAATGAGTGCTTTCCACCTAGCTCCAAGTTTGGTACACCTTCCATTTGCGCACGTGCGGGTTCCAAACGGTGCTTTCCATCTACGTGTTCTTACCTGGTTTTGTGCCGTCCGGTGGATCACCTAAAATTTTGTGCCGTCGGAAGGCACACCGGAAACGGATGCGACAAATGACGTACCGTCAGCTGTAATCCAGCACTCCGTTGTCATATGTCTCTCTCTGTGTCGTTTCATCCATGCATCCGTGATTTATTTTATTTCTCTGCAGGGATAACGTACAATCGATTAAGATTTACGCTGCCATTTATTTATTTCTGAATGCCATAGTCATCTTTCGCCTCCAGACCAGAGATGTCGCGTCGGTCAACGATGCCGGTGCTTTCCATCTAGGTGTACCCAATCGTGGAACATGTTCCGTCTGGTGGTATTTGTACCGTCTAGGTGGAAAGCACCCATTGATAACTTTTAGCCAAGTCGAGAACCTTTCCTGTCGGGTCACCAGCACAACACCAAGTAGAGGAGTCCAGTGTAGGCGACAGGTTGGCGATACGCATTATGAAAATAAATTAATCATTTTCGGTTGTAATTGACACTTCCGTTGAGTTAGAATTCATTGATAAAATTAAATTTTAGTTTATGATGGAAGCTGTTGTCTTTAAAACACAATGCAAGCGGTAAAAGAATACTAACTGTAGAGAATAGAATCGAACGCGGCAACAGCTTACTCCCATTTTCTCGGACGAGACACTGGTCACCCCAAGGGCCTGACACTATAACGTTACACCTCCGCGTTACACACCCTCGTTACATGTACCGCGAATTCACTCCCATGTGTGGTTCTGCGTTAGTTGTGTGTTGTGATCTAGGCGCGAGAATAGAAGTTTCACTTCAAAAAATTGAGTGGAGTTTTCAAACGAAAATAATTTTTTAAGATTTATGACTCAGCCATAGTACCGTCGGGAGCACAATCATTGTTATATAACGAGTGATCGAATAGATTTCTCCTCAAGTCGCCTTTGATTCCTGAAAATCTGGCGAAAAAACATGGCTAGCGAAGAGATCAAGGCCACCCTTGAGGAGAAATTTATTTGATCACTTCGTACATCAAAATTTTTGTCATTAGAAAAAAAGCGACAAGGTACTGCTTCATTGGAATTATGGTCTAACAGAATGAAAAGCTTGGTTCCTGGCTTCATTTATTTTCATTTATTTCAATTATTTATACTCTATAATGACCTAAGCCTAAGGTATTTTAAATCTTCGAGTGTCCATCATACTTCATGGTAAATGTACTATATCCCATACCCTTTCTATTTTCAGTAGAATGACTTTTTGGAGCAAAAATAAAGTGACAAGCTGGGGGGGCTACGACTACGGCTGATGGCACCTGCAAAGTTTTGTAGCGAAACTATCAGCGACCATAGGCCGTATTTTCCCAGCGCTCCAGCTTGTCACTTTATTTTTGCTCTAAAAAGTCATTCTACTGAAAATAGAAAGTGTATGGGATATACGTAAAGGCTCCTTCATGGCCGTGTCACTTTTTTTGGAGTTCCAAAAATTTGATGTACTTATGTAATACAGTGCTCTTGACAGTATTTAAATGGAAGTTCTGCTCACACCCAGTGGTCACGAACCTGTAATATAGCTGGACAGATGATAACAGAGGGGGAAATGACGCCAGGTGGGCGCTGCCATGAGATTATGTGGACGTTGGGTTTTTGTTTTTAAGGGTTGGCATCACCTGCCACGGCAACGGTCTGATTCTACGAGTTTACCTAGGTATATCCTGTTCAATTTTTGTTTTCAGTAGAATGACTTTTTGGAGCAAAAATAAAGTGACAAGCTGGAGCGCTGGGAGGATACGGCTGACGGCCGCTGATAGTTTCGATCCAAAACTTTGCAGGTGCCATCAGCCGTAGCTGTAGCCCCCCATCTTGTCACTTAATTTTTGATACAAAAAGTCATTCTAAAGTAATTCTAAAAAGTGTCTCAAAAGTAACGCTCCTATTTTATTTCTCAATAACTTTCGAAATAAAATGAATATCCGCAGTTGGTTTTATGAAAAGTATAAATGAACATTCAAAATTATGTATGGAACAAAACATCGCTAGGTGGCCACCACGCTCCCTCTGGCAGACCTCTGCACGTCGCGCTGCATTTTTCATAACGTTTTCACACAAGCATGGCTCTCTATCAGCGATAGCAGTGCGTATGTTTTCCTTGAGGTGCTCAAGGGTTTGCGGGTCATTAGGTTTGTTCCATCAGCAGTCCCTGACTGTCCAAGGACGTCAGCAGCCTGCGCATTACGATTTATGGAACGCCAAAATCGTAATGCGCATGCTGCTGACGTCCGCGGACAGTCAGGGACTGATGATGGAACAAATCTATTAGCATTGTATTGCGTGCTTTCCACCTAGTTCCAAGTTCGGTACACCTGCCATTTACGCATGTGCGGGTGCCAAACGGTGCTTTCCATCTACGTGTTCCTACTCGTTCTGTGCCGTTCATTGGATCACCTGAAATTTTGTGCCACACTATGGAACATGTGCCGTCTGGTGGTATTTGTACCGTCTAGGTGGAAAGCACCCATAACTACTTCTAGTAGGCCAGCCGCCGTTCAAATTGTGCAATTTTCGGAAAGCACGGGCAGGTTACGTGTTCAGCATTTGTCGTTTAGTCGCTCAAATTAGTTATAAATCACGCTGTCTTCAAATTTCAACGTGGCGCCCAACTTACTGATAGATGTTGATGGTTTGGTACAGAAATTTTAATTTTTCTCATATGCGCTGATGATTTCTTGCGAGCTAATTTCTCTAGGCGACATCTAGCGACAAAATCCCAAATTTGAGGCTGACCTACTACCCTACTAGTAATAGTTATACAATGCTATTAATGTAAACTTTCCTTCCATCCGGGCAATTTAGATTTTTCTGCGTTGCTCAAAGTCTTAGATACCTATGCGCTTATTACTACTCAACCACTCAGATGTTGGCCATGCAGGTTGATGCACGTAGGAATGGCCCCCTGGTCAATCTTTTGAAATGTATAATAATTATGGTAATTCAGTTGTGTTATTACGGCAGAAATGAAACTTCACTTTCCTCCATTTAAAACATCAATGAACGTATTTGTAGAGGAAAGCGATGCTGATAAGCGGCGGAGGAAGAACCGAAACAACCGCTTGAAAAAAACAGCGCAGCCGATAGAAGTGAAGACGGCCGATTCTGCGCCGCCACCAGCTAAAGCGACGGCAGAGACTGGCGGTGATGGCAGCGGTAAACCGACAGGTGCATCCGCGGGATCTAACGAAGCGGCGGAACATTTTTTGATGGCGGAAGTTGAAAACGTGATTCACAATAAGTTTAGGCAAACAGAAGAAGTCAAAGCGCTAACTCAAGAAGTGATCAAAACGATTCGAGATATTATCAGTTTGAATCCTCTGTATAGGGACAGTTTGCAGCAAATGATGCATCAAGGACAACGCGTCGTCGACAATCCGGTTTACTTGAGCGATTTAGGGGCAGCTCTGACCGCAGCCGAGGGCAAGGAGCTCCAAGAAGTGCTCGAAGAATTAGACGTAAGTTTTTCTTGTGACAGATCAAAAGACCGATCGGAATTTCAAATAGTGAAACGAGACATCTATTTCGTCTTCGTTCAGTAGTTTTCGGGAACGAAAACCTGTACAAAGTGCCTAATAGCCTACAACGTGTTCCAATTCCGCACGAAATATAATAATAATAATAATAATAACAACAATAAAAGGACTTTATTGCCCAACGAGGGCGATATCGCTGTTATTGTTAATTAGATCATTGCTTTCACATCACCACCAGTAAAAAAAAGTTCATCGCGAATTGAACTAGCTCTAACTTCCAGCTTATTATTTCGATGTCCTATCCAACAAAATTCCATTAATCTCTGTGTATCGAACGTGCCGTCACGCTCGATCGTACTGACCAGAGCAGATTCATGTCCAGGATATTCATGCATTGTGATCAAATTAAGATATCCTCCTGTTTGCAGATTCCTAAGCGACTCATGTTGTCGCTGTCACTTTTGAAAAAGGAATACGAGTTGTCGAAATTGCAACAGAAAATCGGCAAGGAAGTCGAGGAAAAGGTGAAACAGCAACACCGCAAGTACATTTTGCAAGAACAACTCAAGGTCATCAAAAAAGAGTTGGGTTTAGAAAAAGAGGACAAAGACGCAATCGGCGATAAGTTCAGGGAGCGAATCAAGGACAAAAAACTTCCGGATGCTGTCAAAGTTGTCTTTGAGGAGGAACTCAACAAACTTAACTTTCTGGAAAGTCACAGTTCTGAATTCAAGTACGAGCTTTATCCTTCTGTTTTGGCAAGCTTGCATTTTCTGCATTATCTGAAGTTTATTTGCATGCAGGGTGGCATAATTAGACCAAAATAATGAACTAACGTATCAAAGGAGGGAGCAGGGTCAAGAAACTGATGCTTTAGATATTCTTCATTTTTCTTTTACTTTTTTTTTTAATCTTCTATTATTTTTTTTTTGCTCAAAAGGTACACTTTATACCATTTTTGGCTCATACATTGTTTCAAAATAATGGCTACGTTTACACTGGAGGACTAAAGCCGAACTGACCTAAGCAGTGACCCAAATTCTACCTAAAATGGTCCTTCTCTTCGAGCGTATACACCGGTAAACTAACGCGGTCGACCAGTTTTAAAATATAAACTAAAATTGAAAACTACATTTTGGTCAGTCCACGGCTAACAAGAAACCTGACCCAAGCTACTTGGTCCTTGTCCGTGATCGTTTACACCACGTGCACGTAGACAAGTTCATTTTGGTCGAAAACCTCGGTGTAAACGTAGCCAGTGTGTCTCATATGGCCTTGAAGTTTGACATTTGAGTTGGAAATGATTGGAATAAGATCGAATGACCATAACTCCTAAATTATGTCCACAAGTGAAAAAAGAATTTCAGTGTCATACTCACAGTCTTTCATAATACAGGGTTCAGTTCTTTTGGTCCAATTGTGAATCACTCTGTATAGATATTTTCTATATTTTTTAACTCGCTGTTTCATCAGAGATTTTGCAATCTGTCATCAATCATTCAGGGAATGACATGAAGTCATCATGCCATCTGATTCTTCCTGGGGCCCATTTCATAAAAGTACAAACGACAATTTACAACTGTGTAGTCTTGGTAACGGTAACCCATTGTTGCAACAATGGGTCGTCAAGGTTTATTATACATATTTTATGTAATTTGTCGTTTGTGATTTTATAAAACGGGCCCCTGGTTTTATATTTTGTAGTGAAAGGCCCAAATAATTTTTGTTATTTTCTTTGCAGTGTCACTAGAAATTATCTGGACTGGCTGACGTCGCTGCCGTGGGGTATCTATAGCGAGGAAAATTTAAATCTTGACAGGGCTTCTGAAATTCTGGATCAAGATCATTATGGCATGGATGACATCAAAAGGCGAATATTAGAATTTATTGCTGTTAGTCAGTTGAAAGGCTCGACACAAGGGAAAATTCTCTGTTTCCATGGACCGCCTGGCGTTGGGAAGACTAGCATAGGTACGTAATGAATAATGAAATTGGTCAGTTGGCCAACCTACAATGGCCGATAGGAACAAAACAATCACATACAGTAACAATCTGGGTAACTTTGTTATTATAAGAGACACAGAGTCGGCTAAATTAGAAAAGTTTGACCAATTTTATGACTATCCCAGATCTTTGAACAGATTATAAATATCTCCTAGTTTTTGAGGTAGTAAATAAAAACCAAAAATGTGTATTATCTATTTTTATGAATAATTCGTGTATCTAGTGGTTTTTACTTTTACGTTTTTTTTTTCATTTGCAAGATACGACTATGAACTTTGTTTTTTTCCCGTTCACAACTGGGATCTCGGAAACGGTAAGAGCTAAAATAGTAGGCGCAGGAAAAATAAATGACGTCAGTCGATCAAGGACCTTCAAAAATATCAAGATAGCAATTTTCAAATTGATTGCTGCCATAATAAAGAAGAATTTGAAGCTTTCAACTAAGACGTTTTTTCAGTTTTTTCGAGATTTCTAAAAAACCACCAAATATATCTTGGATATCTTGATATATTTGAGATAGTCATAAAATGGCGCAACTTATTTTTTTATTATTTAACCGACTTTGTATCTCTTAGGGTTAGGGTTTCCGATATCCCAATACGTTGAAAAACGGGACACCCTGTATAGGTATAGAGTCAAACCTAAGGACCACAACAAAGCAAACTTTTCTTGTTTTTAGCTTCATAATAGCCAGTTTGTTTTATTCAAGCTTTTTTTGAACTACCCTTGCGGTCAGAAGCATCGAGTTTCGAAGCCACGCCACGACCCCTTATAAACTGAAGATGCAGTTCATGACAGATTACAGTTCTAAGCGAGGAACTTGACAGCAGTCTAATGCTAAATTTTATTCCAGCGAGATCAATTGCCCGCGCCCTCAACAGGGAATACTTCAGATTTTCAGTTGGTGGTATGACAGATGTTGCTGAAATCAAAGGCCACCGGCGTACCTACGTTGGTGCAATGCCGGGAAAAGTCATCCAGTGTCTCAAGAAAACACGAACTGAAAACCCGTTAGTCCTCATCGATGAAGTGGATAAAATTGGAAAGTAAGTTGTCCAGTAGTTACCAAATCTAAGCAAAACTGGTCAAGACTACTTTTAGAGAATTGTAGGAAATACAGGTGGTTGAAGAAAAACAGTGATAGATCATGTGGTAATAGAAAACGCGAATTTAATTGTTTGTAACTTGAAATTGATACCGTCGAGGTACTTTTTGTTTCACTTCCCGCATTCTCCTAGTATTAAAATGAGAGAAATTTCTCATGGAACACCTTTATTCTTTGGAAATCGATCATAAAGGGTGGCACAATAAAAATCACCACTTTTAATTTTTTTATCTACAAGAAAAAAAGATTTCAGTATGATTTAGTAGTAGAAATGGTATGGTATATCATCGGAATGATCTTTTAGTAGAAAATGTAGACATGTAAGCTTTTTTATGTATTGTTAACACCAACGCTTGACATCAATTAAACGACCACCATTTCGATCAGTCTATATTTATGCTCGACAAAATACTGAGTTCATAACACGCTGTTATCCAGAATCCAGGCCCAATGATGGGCCTGCGTGTCAGGTGAAACTATGTTCCACCAACTTCCCAAATGGAATCCAGAAACACGCTGTTAGCACAATTTGCGATATTTCGGGGTGTTGAACATCTTCCAAGTTTTCTTCAAGCAAGAGTTGATTTCCCCAAAACCTCTGAAAAACTCAAAAAAAAAATAATTGCTCAAGTTCTGGCTGAAATGTATCAGCGTGTTGTGAACTCGTTATTGCGTCGAGGCGTCGAGCGATATGCATTGACCAAAATGTTGGTTAATACAGGTTTCCTAAATTGAGCGTCTCTTTCTGGCCCGTGACGTCACGTTCGATTGCACAGTAAATCGTCGCAGTCATAGTGTGCCAACATCGCCCCGATTCCGTAAGCCGAACGTGTGTTTTGATCATTTGATGGTGTTATTATTGGTATTTATACAGTTTTTACAAGTAGTTATAGTAAATAAATGTTGTGTGCCACTATGCAAGTCCACAAGTTATACAGTGATGGCCATAATACCTACACCATCAAAAGTAATAAAACTGGGACTTGGAACACGCACTTACCTGTGCTTTCTGGGCACGTCCATATATCGCTGATATATCCATCACAAAAATAGTTGTATCCGCGCATCAAATGCCTCTCTGGCAAGTTCTTCTATGCGAAATATTCATTTGCAATATTCATTGAGAAGTTCGTTATATTTTTAGCGACTTTCCCAGCATGGTTGGCTTTAGAATTCAAAAAATAAAACGCACTTTCAACACGGCGGAGCAATGTAAATACAAATGGCGCGATCACTCATGGCACACTGTGCCCAGAACGTGCCGAAAACAGCTGCGCGGAATCGCGGATTCTCCATCTCTCTTTTGAGGAAACCTGTATTACCTGAAGTTATTTTCAGTATTGACGGTGGAAATGTACAAAAAAAACTTACCTCTTTTCTTTTTACTCAAAAGAAAATCATGTCAATATCTTGCTTGTTTTTTTTTGTACCTAATTGAAAAATTAAAATTGATGATTCTTATGGTGTCACCTTTTTGCACGGGTTCGAAACGCAGTCGTGACCTTGTCTATGTCAGCTAGGTTACATTACACAACATTGCATTGGATTAGGATATTAGTTTGTACAAACTTGGTCTCGATTTCAGAGGATACTCTGGCGACCCAAGCTCCGCCCTGTTGGAACTCTTGGATCCCGAGCAAAACGCAAACTTTCTTGATCATTATCTGGACGTGCCCGTCGACTTATCCAAGGTGTTGTTCATTTGTACCGCAAACGTCATCGATACAATTCCCGAGCCCCTGCGAGATCGCATGGAAATGATCGACATGTCTGGCTATGTGGCTGAAGAAAAACTCGCAATAGCCAATAAATACTTGCTGCCGCAAGCAATGAAAGACAGCGGATTGGGAGAAAAACACATCAAAATCGAAGACGAAGCCCTCAATACGCTAATCAAGAGCTATTGTCGCGAGTCTGGCGTGAGAAATCTACAAAAGCACATTGAAAAAGTCGTCCGGAAGGTCGCCTACAAAGTGGTCAAAGACGAGACGAAGTTCGTCGCGGTGAATTCCACAAACTTGTCCGAATTTGTTGGCAAGCCTGTGTTTACGCACGACCGCATGTATCCAACGACACCGCCAGGAGTCGTCATGGGATTGGCGTGGACGGCAATGGGTACGAATTTTTTTGTTATAATAAAGCTGGTTACGCTGTCAAGCAATAATTGACAAGTTTTAAATGTTTTCTTTGAATGTGGCATACTGTTCAGCCAAAGCGATTGCTTTCCATGGTGTTTCCAACCAATCGCCTAACGTAACTAATACAGTTCACAGTCTGTTTTGGACACAGTCTCCAGTCTTTTAAATTTTCGGAGTTTTTAAGGTTGGATTTATTATGCATCGTTACCAACATAACTCCACGTGCGAGTCAACATTCGAAAACACTCGTTATGTAGCATGTTTATAATTGCAACCTTTCCAACGTGAGTCTTACGTCCTTCCAAATTCAACTGACCAGACCTCGTACTGACAAGTGCATGATGCCCTGCGAAACTCTCACATACCAGACAGCGTTCCCAAACCACACAAAAAAAAAACCATATCTGGCAGATTTCCATTGTAACCTTAGATTTTGAAGTCTTTAGATCAAATTCAACTGACCAGACCTCACTCACTGACAAGTGCATGATGCCCTGCGAAACTCTCACATACCAGACAGCGTTCCCAAACCACACAGAAAAGACCCTTATCTTGCAGATTTCCATTGTAACCTGAGATGTTTTAAGTCTTGATCAAATTTAACTAACCAGACCTCACTTATTGAATTCAACTGACCAGACTTCACTCACTGACAAATGATAGGTCCCGATTCAGCCATTGGGGACATTGATGTAGGGGTGGAAGAGAGACGACGTGCTATTTTGCCCAACGTACAGGCATGTACAGGTGTTCCGCTTAAAATTGACCCCCAACTATTTTTATTCCCAACAAATTGATGTTCGCTGGGCGAAAACTTCTCTTGATTAATTTTTCGTAAGCATGTCAATAATACCTATGGAGTTGAAAAAAAATGTGAATGGAACACGCTGTAGGTATATTTCTACATGGATTGAAAAATCTTTTTCAACTGAATTCAAAAATATACCACACATATTCTTTACTTTAGAGCTAACAAAGATGCAAGGTGCTTCAGTGGAAAAAACCGCCGTTTGTTTTTTTTTTGTGGAAAAAACTAATCAACATCAATTTTTGCCTTATAGTGCGGGCGCTAAGAGCCAAAATCGGGATGAACCTTGCAAATGGTGATGAAAGCATGAAATTCGGTACACATACTCAGAATGACCACCTCTCTTAGATAAGAAATGGAGCCACGCCGAATTTTCACCGGAAGGGGGCTCGGGGGGCTCCTAAAAGTTGAAGGTGCTAGGGCTCCCACCAAACCGCTTATCAGTTCGTTTTATCAATTAAAAAGGAAACTCATGAATATATCGTAAACATTGACGACGTTTATCGCCTTGTCCCGGGAATTTTTCATTATGAAAAAAAATAAGTTCTTCGGCAGAACACACAAATTGGTTATATTTTATTTTCACCTACAAAGAATTAATAAGGAGATGTGCAACACGTTGATTCCCACAGATTCGTATCCTCTGAACTCGTTTGTGGAGTCAAAATTTTGATGGTGTATCTTCTTGAAGAGGGGCATTCCAAAGAGTAAGCTATTTTCAACACTAAGTTCAAACAGAATTTTTCCAATGTTCTGAATCGAAATTACTAAATTCCTTCCAGCAATGCATACCCTCAACCCTTCTTTGAAAATACCGCGTGCGATTGAACGTGGAGTAAGTTCTGAAACACTATCAGAATTTTTCTTCTGTGATGCTACTATCCACTCTCGACCGGGGCAGTTAGGTTCCTACACAGCATGCGCGGAGTGTATACACGATGCAGGGTATTTTCTCGGTTCAGTCAAATTTTTAATGATTGAAATTGTGTCATAATATTGAAATAACGTGTATACACTCCGCGCATGCTGTGTAGGAACCTAATTGCCCCGGTCGAGAGTGGATAGTAGCATCACAGAAGAAAAATTCTGATAGTGTTTCAGGACTTACTCCACGTTCAAACGCACGCGGTACTTCCAAAGAAGAGTTCAGGGTATGCATTGCTGAAAGGAATTCAGTAATTTCGATTCAGAACATTGCAAAAATTCTGTTTGAACTTGGTGTTGAAAATAGCTTACTCTTTGGAATGCCCCTCTTCAAGAAGATACACCATCAAAATTTTGACTCCACAAACAAATTCAGAGAATACGAATTTGTGGGAAACAACGTGTTGCACACCTCCTTATTAATTCTTTGAAGGTAAAAATAAAATAAAACCAATTTGTGTGTTCTGTTGAAGAACTTATTTTTTCTCATCATGAAAAATTCCCTGGACAAGGCGATAAACGTCGTCAATGTTTACGATATATTCATGAGTTTCCTTTTTAATTGATAAAACGAACTGATAAGCGGTTTGGTGGGAGCCCTAGCACCTTCAACTTTTAGGAGCCCCCCGAGCCCCCTTCCGGTGAAAATTCGGCGTGGCTCCACCTCTTATCTAAGAGAGGTGGTCATTCTGAGTACGTGTACCGAATTTCATGCTTTCATCACCATTTGCAAGGTTCATTCACCTAGTGCCCCCACTATTACCTTGTTACATTTTGGGGTAAAAATTGACATAAAATATAGCCAAATATTGATGTGTGATTAGTTTTTTTTTCACAAAAGAAATAAGAAAATATAAACGGCGCTTTTTTTATTGAAGTACAAAACATGAGTGTGGTATATTTTTGAATTCAGTTAAAAAATATCTTTCAATCCCTTTAGAAATACAGGTGTCCCAGGACTCACACCCCAGAGAAAACTGACATGAGCCGACGACAATAATAATTCGTCAGAAAATGGAAAAAGTAATTTATTGCTGCTTGCATAACACAGTCATAAGTCTTTTGAGTCCACCGATCCCAGACAGTCAGTTCGAGGTATAAAATTGAAAATTAACAAAGTTTAACCGGTTATGTGTGCTTCTGGCGGTGTTGAGTAATCTCGGTTCTTTTTCTGTTGTCTTTTTTTTTTCTTCTCTTTGAGATTGATGTGCGCCTCACTCTGTAAATGGGTATCCACCTGTTGAGTGAGAATCTCAATAATAATAATAATAATAATAATAAAAAGTAATACCAGCTCCCTGTCATTTTGCAATAAATGTTTAGCTTACTGTAATTAATAAATGTTTTTCTCCTTCTCGGCTTATCAGCGCCATAGGAGTTTTTGCGCCTTTTATTGATGACTGTGGATTATTACATGAGAATTACAATATACGCAAATTTTTCAACAAACACAAAACATCCATGACTTACCGGGATTCGAACCCGCGCCATCCGCCCCACAGACGGCAGACGACTGACTGTGCTACGGGGCCGTCTAGCTTACTGTAATTTTGTGCACTGTCAGATTTGAAATATTCACTGTCAGCAAGTTTAGGTTTGAAGTGGTGTCATTCGAGGTGGTGTCAGTCATACAAATCGTACAGTTCAGTCTGCGTTTTTATGGTGATTACTGATTAGTGATTACTCGCCTACAGCCGGCCTGTGCCTTCAGATCTGTACAGGCACACGTATCCAATTTGGCCTGCTACTTCCCTAATGCTCCTGGTAACATCTTCCTTGAGAATGGCCTTCTCATTTTCAACAGTGCGCACGTTTCTTTGACCACCACCACTTCATTTCTTGGGATAACTTGACTTGTCCCTTGAATTCTTGTGATTGCTGTTAGTATGACTTTATGATCAAGGCGATTTCTGTTCGAAAAACTTTAGGAAAAAAGTCTGGCTGCCTCCCTGGCCTTACGCCCACATTCCCCAATCATTTCCACATAATCATGCCTCAAAACTTACGTCATAAGGACCACGATTTTAACCCTAAAGGTCTAATGTGCGTTGATAAGGTTGTTTTACATGTCAGACCGGGAGCTTAAGGCTGGCATAAGCTTGTTAGCTCTCGAAAAAAGGCCAAAATTTACGTCATAAAGTACATGAATGAAACCAACGGACTTTTGTATGGGAACATCTTCTTAATCAAAAATCCAAATTCCAAATCTTCGTTGTGTTTTTCTACCGTGACGTCATGTATAACGAGGGTTCATCGAGAGGTCATGGTATGGTATTGACTATTGACACACGACGTTTCGTTTCTGACCGATAACACCACCCAAAGAAGGAAAAAGCACCATCAATAACCTATTTTGTAATAGGTCTTTTCATGAAGTCTAGAGCGCATGCTCACGTTCCTTGCCGGTCGGCAAACAACGGGGTCGTACATTTGAAACGCTGGCTCGAATCCCGTAACTTGACAGAGAGCTTCGCATTCGCATGCTTGCCCGCTCGAACTGTCAAATCTTGCGCATGCCCACCGAAACAGAAAAAAATCATGAAAAGACCCATTACCGTGTTTCTGGTTTCACTTCACTGTTTTATGCGGTGGAAAACCAAGTTCAAGTGTGTTTTCATCTTTTCACTGACAACCAGAGGACAACCTGTCAGTACTGTCACAGTGATGCCTAGGGGCACGCCACATGCGATGGTGGCTAAGCCTACGTATATCAAAATCAACTTTCACACATAAAAAATGCTTTGTCTGTTAAAAATGGTTTTGGTGGCTGCAGTGACTTTCCCCACATGATAAATTAGTGATTTTAAAATCGCTGCTGCTATACTTCTCCGGCAAAATTCCACCACGTTCTCAGAACGAAACGTCAATAACGTTGAAACGTCAAAAGATGACCCCGAAAAATCATCGTGTTTTCTATCTCCTAAAATTGGAAAGGTCAATTAACTGTGCTTTTTTGGCGCAACTGAGTAAGATGTTGCCAGTGTGATTTGTTGTGTCACCTTTGGAACAAATTTAAATTTAACCTAAATAAATAAATCAGTTGATTTTTTCTTCTACAGGTGGTTCAACGTTATACATTGAAACGACGACAAGGAAGCAGATAACTGAGAAAGAAAACACGGGTAGCTTAGAACTCACTGGTCATTTAGGAGAAGTAATGAAGGAATCGGCGAAAATTGCGCTAACCGTTGCTCGTAATTACCTGTCAAAAGTAGACGATAAAAATGATTTCTTACAAAATAGGTATTTTCTATTTTTATTAATTGTTCTGTCATAGTTGCACAGTTCCAAATATTTTTTTTAGCCATTTACACTTACATGTACCAGAAGGCGCAACTCCCAAAGATGGTCCCAGTGCAGGTTGTACGATTGTGACAGCACTGTTGTCGTTAGCGAAAAACACTGCCGTCAGACAAGATGTTGCTATGACAGGTGAAGTTTCGTTGATGGGCAAAGTGTTGCCTGTTGGAGGCATCAAAGAAAAAACAATTGCGGTAAATTTTCGTACAATGCTAGTCTTACAATTTCTACTGTGAGTCCCAGAACTGACGCCAGAGAACGTAACCATTGAGTTCTTAGATGATGCTGAGATCAACTGTGAAGTTAATTTTTGAAAATTCGACTTTTTTTTTGTCACTTCTGTCACTTGTGAACCGCTGGCTGGTGGGATTTTTGTGAAATTTGTATTGAAGGTAGACTTGAGGGTTTATTTTTCTGCCATCGATTCTGGGACACCTGTATACTATCTGAAAAGGCTAAAAACGGTTTTTATCACTTTCTATTGATGACGCGATATTTTAGAGATAATAATGGAACTGTTCCTGAGCGTTACTCACGGCTCAGAGCTAATAGAATATTTGAATTAAAAGTACAAAAACACTTTTTAGCTTTAAGCGTCAATATTCCTGAGAAAGTTCCATGAAATTTTTTCCACAGGCAAAGAGATCTGGTGTAACATGTTTAATCCTTCCCGACGAGAACAAAAAAGACTTCAACGATTTGCCTACGTTCATCACAGAAGGTCTTGAGGTGCATTTTGTTAGTACTTTTGATGAGATTTATAAAATTGCCTTCGCGGATCAGAAACAGACTGCCGTTTAATAAAAAAGTGATCGTTTTTGTCTCCGCGTTTTTGACCCAGTGACGAGTTGTTATTTATGTCACTATGATGGAACTGAAAGTTACATAGCCCAACGGAAGAAGGCCCCGTAGGTATTTATTTTATGTTGTAAGCGAATAAAGATTTGATCATGTTTTATTCCTACTTTTATATTTAAATAAAACGTTTTTAAAGTTGAATCGACTTTTTAATCCTCAGATTTTTTTATCCTTCCAGACCACCACTTCGGTTTAACACAGGAAAAAGTGGAAATAGTAAATCGCATTGCAGATAATTTGTAAATTCCTTGCGTGTGGGAAGTTGTTAAAGTTGGAATACCGCTTAGGTACGTTCATTTCGTATGAAAATAACGGGCGTTGCTTGCTTGATACAGAAGATAAAATGGTAATGGCTAATAGGTTATTATGCAGTATTAATTTCATACGCAATTATTCAGTTACTTAGTGTGAAAACTCTATTACCAGTGAGCTCGTTAATTACGACGCGTAAGTAGTTTTGTTTCGTCTTTGTTGTTCACTCTATTACATTTCTATGTTGATTTAACATAAAACCTTTAGCTGTAATGAAAATTTTGGAAGAAAAGATCAAAACCTATAATCACTTTTAATGTATTCAAATTTTTATAGCCCTCCAAACAAGTTTTTGTTGTTCTTCTTGCTCTTGTAGGTATCGCACTCGATGCTACTTGAATCAATTTGACATTGACTATTATTTAAAGACTTTATCTTTGAATTGAGAATCAGCTAATTAGCACGGTCCATAAAATTAATTTTTAAATATTTACCTCCCACCTACCTACCATTTTGTTTACTAGTCTTGTGGACATATTTAACACCGACTTTACTGTGTGGTGCTAGTTCTACAGGGTGTTGTCCAAACTTTTTATAGAATGCGTGAGTTGTTTTTAGCATCAATTAAAAGTCACACACAGTATATTGTGTTAATGTTTGAAATGTTACTTTCATGTTTACAGGTACAGTAACACCAATTTGCGTAAGTGAAGACAGCGAAGCATAATGCAATGTAGCTACTTGAATATCAAAATTCAGTGTGCCAGTGATTTGTGTTATGTAAATGGTTCTGCTTCTTAAGGTAGTGAATTTCTGAAGTCGTGCCTGGCCTGCCAACAGTAAATGGCTGAAAATGAGTAATGTACGTTACAAATACTCAAGTGTCAGTCCCCGTGAAGACATTCCAACAATTGTGGTGGATTCTCCACATTCCGCACAAAGTGTCGCTTCTCAAGTCACTGAAGATGCTTTCGATGAAAAACCAGAAGGCCTTCAACCTGCCGAGCCCAGTGAACGCCGCCGTTCCCTGAGGAGAAACAGCATATCCTTACCGAATCTAGATGACCTCAAAGTACTACAGCAAGTTGACCAGGTAACTTAGTTTTCAACTACTATTCAACTGTTTCAATTTATATCTGTAGAGGTTTACAGTGCACCTACAGTTTGAATCATCAGTTTGAATAAAAATAATCACAGCTTTTCATGAGGTGACAATTCAACAAGATTTTCACTAAGCCTAATAAGCTCGTTCGAAAATTCGGGGTCTTCTGCTTTGGCCGGCATTGGGAACATGCGATCTTCAAAAAAGTATTTTCCGGAAATGCCTTCTAGGTCCTTGGAACTGACAAGGTAGACCATAAATTCAGCTGCTGTCCAACATGTCTGGAAATATAAAACGTTTCATTTAGTTGTTATTAAGCTACCTATTGAGCACGGTAGTCGCAAGGACATTGTACCCTGTGATCCAAACCATTCCGAATTAGGGTAGGCTGTGCCCTGGCGAAAAGCAGCTCTAACATCCCGGAATTTGACCATGTCACAGCCTACCCCAATTCGGAATGGTTTGGATCACACGGTACAATAAGTATCGTTTAAGAATGTCCCATGGCGTACAAAAGCTTCACGCAATCTAAAATATTGCTTCTTGTTTGGAAAAGTGACACCTGCTTTTATACATAGGTATACTTTTCGTACAATGTACGATTTTTGGGGCCTTTTATATTTTTTCACAAAATATTGACTTGAACATGAGAACAGAAAAAATGTTACTTGTACCAGATGGTCGAAATCTGAAAAACATGCATAAAAAATAGGGGGAGGAGCGTGCAAAAATTTGCAAGACTTCAGCATAATCTATAGGTGCTACAAACATGTATAAACTAAAAAATTACCGTGGATAACAAGAATGAGTAGTTGAGCAAAGTCGCCACCGACTTGTTCAACCATCCGTGTGTTTTCAATGTAATTGTGTCATAAATATTGGTGGTCGTTAAAATTCCGGGATGGACAGCATTGAATGTTACTCCTTCTATCTTCTTGGTAAAATACTTAGCTGCAATTATCAAAGCGAGTTTAGAATTCGCGTAAACAAGTCCTGCTCGGTTTGCGTTCAAATTTTTTATATCCAATTCATCACAGAAAGCCGCAGCAGAGCTTGTGTAAAGAACTCGGCCGGATCCTGATTTTTTTAAAAGATCTGGAAAAAAAATCAAACATTAAAGATGCGAGGTCCAGACCAAATCACTTATTTAGTTCCGGAATACTTTACACCACCTACAGGTTTGATCAAGGCTAAAACTCCCGCCTAAAATTCATTTTCAAATTCAATTCAATTTTAAGGAATTTTTCAAAAAGCGCGCTGACAGATTGATATATGCACCTTGGCATATAGCCGCCCTCACCCTTTCCCCCCCTTTTTTTCCGAATGGCACCCTGTGTCTTGTGGTGCTCATTGAGAAGCTTGCAAATTTTTTCATCTTGACTTTTCAAGCACGAAGCTGTACACCAGATCTGTAGACAGTTTTTACTATCGCCCTGGTGCATGACAAAGCGAGAGTGATGGTCATTTTGGACATTTACCATGATGCTAGTTCCATCTGGTGTTGAAATTGCATGGTTTGTATAGCTCAAAACTGCCAGGTCAGAGGCCTTAATCTAATTTTCTGTGTGAATAATACAGTTTTTGATAAGTTTTTGACGAGCCCCCACAAGGCATAGGATGCCATGTGAAAAAATGTGCCAATGATGGCTTGAGATCAAGAGGTTCACAGTAAATCACCGAAAATTTCACGAAAACACGACTATCTCTTTTTACCAATTGACTTTTGAATAATCCTGTACAATTGTACCTACGAATTTTCTTTAGCTGCACTTTGTCCGTCCGTCCGTCCGTCACGCGAAGTACTCAGGGAAAAACCTATCGATCTGGTACAAACGCTAATCGATCGCCCATCATTGCTTTCGCAGTGAAGAATTTCAGAGTAGCAACGCATGGACGACGAATTTGTGAATTTATGCCTTGGGATTTTCGACATGCGGACAGGTACTTGATCTTGTGGAAACATCGATACAACGGACGGTTGAATAGTTGAGAATTTTTAAATTTTTGTAAGTTTTCACAATTGCAGTTGACTGTCATAGAATTTAGTTGTTCAACAGCTCAAGAACAAGACATAATGCTGCCTTGTATTTACGTTTTGATAAAAATTATTGAAATTTCACACATTTATACTGCGTATTATGTAATCTACAGGATGCCCTTGTCCATTCAACACACACATTTTCCATGGTCGCCATTTTGAATTTTCATAGTTTTCGAGAGATTCAGTTCAAATTTAAAATCTATGCGTATTTTCCGTAAAGAATCGATATGTTCATGTCAAATTCAACATTTTCATATTTTCCAAGGTCGCCTTTTTGATTTTCCGCAGTTTCCCAGCAATCCAGTTCAAATTCAAAGAGTACACGTATTTTTTCATGAAGAATCGATACGTGTTCAATTCACTGATTCACTACGAAAAAAGTTTGCTACTAAATTTCACGCCCGTGAGGCCATATTCACTTGTTTCTTGCTTAAATCAATTTTCTTATTTAAAATGTAAGTACGACTTGGGCCGCTAACCAGTGTATCACGTCAATAAATTACATACAAGGATTTTTCCATAACAGCTCAAAGATTAAAGGCCCATGGGCACGATCCAAGTTTCGTTGAAGGTTCTATGCACGAATGTGATATGTCATAGAAGTTTTCATGAGAAGTAGAAACATGTAGTCAGAGGCCTCGTCTCTCCCCCCTTGTGAACGCATCAACCCCTGGGGTCTAAATGAGTAAGTTATACTATACCTATGAGAAGATGTGTCAAAAGAAAATGACTGAAGTAATTCACTTGCATCACTGGATGCAATCCGTCTTCTGTCGAATACTTTGGATATCCTCCGATTCCTGCGTTGCTAACGAAAATGTCCAATTTATCTAGATTCCCTTTGAGGTCTCTTGCAAATTCTCGTACTGATTTGAAACTCGCCAAATCCACATGTTTGACTGTCACATTAGGATTTCCAGTCAGTTCGATGATTTCTTGCTTGGATTGTTCAGAATCGTTGACATCTGCTATGATCACCGTACACCCTCTTGAAGCCAGGTTCAAGCAAACATGGTAGCCAATACCTGAAAAATTCGTTGGAAGTTATTTTATACTTGCACATAAATGCTATGTCAGTGTACTCTTTTAAAAAGTAAATTTTCAAGAATTCGTAGATAACTATTCAACCGTAGGCTATATCGATGTTTTTACCTTTGATCGAATTACAAATAGAAAAAATTGTGAAAGTTGCATTTTTTTTGGTAGGGGGCGGGAGCTCGAGGCGGCGACTAATCAAAAGTGGCCTATCTCTCCCCATTTTCAGTCAGCTATCTATATAGCGGAACAATTAGATCGCTATGTCTTCAGGGTTATGTTTTACATTTATCTCTTACTTTGGAGGCGACGTGTGGGAGCGGCAGAGTTTGGCAAAGAAATTCTTCCAAAGTTTGAGTTAGGAGTTTCTGAATGTTTGAGGTAACATTAAAATGTAAATCAGTGGAAATCATTGAAAGTTGCACTTTTTTCTTTTGGGGGTGGAAGTTGGAGGCGGCGCCATATCAAAAGTAGCCTATTCTTTCCCATTTTTAGTCAGCTATCCATATAGCAAAAGAATTAGATCGTTATGTCTTCGGGTTTATGTTTTTCATTCATCTCTCACTTTGATGGCAGCGTGTGGGGGCGGCAGCATTCGGCAAAGTAACTGTTGCACAGTTTGAGTTGGGAGTTTCTGAATGTAAGGGAAATATGACAATCAGTGAAAATTCTGAAAGTTGCATTTTTTTGTTTGGAGGCGGCGGCTAATTAAAAGTGGCCTATTTTTTTCCAATTTCAGTCAGCTATCAATATAGTGGAAGAATTAGATTAGACTGATATTTCAACAAAATTGTTGAAAGTTGCACTTTTTTTCTTTTGGGGGCGGAATCTGGGGGCGGCGACTAACCAAAAGTAGCCTATCCTTTCCCATTTTCAGTCAGCTATTTATATACCGAAAGAATCAGATCGCTATGTCTTCGGGTTTATGTTTTTCATTTTATTGCACTTTTTATCGTTTGGGGGGCGGAATCTGGGGGCGGCGACTAACCAAAAGTAGCCTATCCTTTCCTATTTTTAGTCAGCTATTTAATACCGAAAGAATCAGATCGCTATGTCTTCGGGTTTATGTTTTTCATTTTAAAGTGATTGGGGGCGGTTTTTAGCAGTTTTTTCATGTCGGCGGCGCATATTAATGACGGAATGTTTCTCGGCTTACGTTTATAAGTGGCAACTATGTATTATTCAAAAAATGAGAACACCAGAGCATCAGGTCTGGTAGAAAGTGCAATATTATGTTATTTCAAGTTTATCGGGGGCGGTTTTCTCTATGTTGGCGGCGCAATATAGACATCCAATATAGCCTAGCCCTCCTTTGGGAGTGGCAGCTATGTAACAGCGAAAAAATTAGAAAGCTAGGTCGTCTAGTTTGGGAGGAGTTCGAGGAACGGACGGACGGACGGACGGACGGACGGACGGACAAAGCGGTTGCAATAGCGATTTTCATCAAGATGGAAAATGCGCTAAAAACTACTAGTCCCAGAACAAAAGTTTTTGTTTTAAAAAATTCTGCAATACTTTGGCCCGAATTGCTTCGCTGGTTGTACCGGGTGTTTATAAATGTCTGTGATCGCATCGCCTTTAGAATCCGCTTTCGATCACTATACAATTGCGCCTGTTACTGCGTTTTTCGGCCTGACCCATACCTGCCGCGATCACAGTTTCTTATAAACCCGTATATAGAAAACTGTGAAAACAAAAATTCTCCTCGCTGACTGAAACTCATGATGCATTCATAGCCGATGAAAATGTTTATAAACTTAATAAATAATAAACCATTGGGTACGTTCAGCAGGCTATCGACACACTACCGGTAGATATGTGAGCTGCTGAACGGCTTGTCGAATCGCCCACCATTTCACCACTTATTTCCACCGAAAAACTGGCATAAACTGTCATAAACAGCTCACCATTCCACCGCTACCGGAGCTACCGCAAATAAATTGTGGTGGAAAAAATGGCGACTGGTAGCTGCTACCACTCGATAACGCGCATGCGTTATCCACCGGTAGCACTCACCAGAGAGCCTGCTGAACGCGCCCATTGTTTCTTAATCGCTGTCACACTGTAACAAAGGTCTGGATATGTACTTCAAAAAAAAAGGGACAAAGTTTCATTAGATCGAAAGATATGATGATGTAAATTTGGTAAATATGCGTTTTTTCTATTTTAGATGAGTTTTGCGATTTATGCATTCTTTATTGTTGTAAAAGATTGTTTACATTTGACCGATCATTTTTAAACGTCGTCAGTATCAATCCGCAATAGTGATGATTCGATTAACGAAAGAATGAACTTGATATGTTCAACCGTTCGGAAGATACGGAGGATTTAGGTGTATTGTTGGGAAACGGGGAAAAAAATCTCGAAAAAAAAAGCGGGTACAAATAGCCTCCGCCACTACGTTTGGCGAGGCTTAAAAAGGTGCTTTTCTGGAATGAATGTATGCAGGTGTTCCAGCGATAATAGTCAAAAAAATAACTGGGTAGATTTTTTCTGATTTTGAAAATTTGCAACTCAGAAACGTTTCGACGAAATCTTGAGTTGAGTTTAGCGTAATTGGTTTTTCGAAATCATCTACCAACTAGCCAGATTTTGAAAGTATCCAACCACTGGCGCATGAGTTATGGGTGGGTCAAAGGGTGAGACGTCAAGCCCTATATTTTCGTGATCTGTCACGATTTTTCTAAAATCTTTAAATAGTATTTTATGTAACAAGTACGCAAAATGAATCTTTAGCGGACGAATTCGCTTGCTTAGGGACGAGGCGTCCGCTAAAGCATTTTGCGTACGTGTTGCATACAACGTTTTTTGGTATAAGCTCTCCAAACCCTCTTCAACTCGACTCCTTCAAGCAGTACCTATTAGTTGTTGTAGTTCAAGCAGGAATTTACATAAATTTCACTCATAATCACGCTGGCTGAATTGTTGTGCTATGGCAACCTATTTTATTATGACCAGTTTTCAAATCGAACACAAAAAATGGATGACGTTCCAATAGATATTTCGGAAAAAGCAAAGAACATTGTCCTCGATTCTCTTCCAGAAAAGTCTTGCAGACAATATGAGCGAGAATATGATCTATTCATCGAATGGAAAAAGGAAAATAGTATGAATATTGTGAATGAAGGTGTTGAATGGCATATTCCAATAAACAAATAATTCAGTCCTCTAAAGTGTTGCCTAGTTCCCTTTAAAGGACTAGTACGCTAAAGACGTATTTTGCGGACACCAAAAAGAAATTAATAGTGCAATTCTGTAAAAAATAACCTTCCATAAACCTGTTGGTCATTGGCTGTTGCCTAGGCAATAACAGCGTAAGAGGGCCTTAATGAAATGTTATTTTTTAAAGAATTGCACCAATAATTACATTTTTTTTGGCTTGTTCACTCACTGCGTTTCAAAATTTCATTAATTGTTCAGGGGGATTATAAATTTGGATAATCCAGTTTCCTTTGAAACATGCACGCAGCAAGCTCTCTACGAAAACGAATCGTGTTGTTTGTTGCCCTACATCAGTTTAATGAAGAACCTTTGGAACTTGTTGCCGGTGTTTTTGAGGAAAACGGATTTCCCTCGGGATTTCCAAAACTTATGACACCCTTTATATTGAATAAAATTTCAAAACACATTCAACAGTTGAAAAAATGCCTTTCTGTTTGTTTTAATGAGTTTACAAAAATCACACAGAATATTAACGAATATAAAGAGGGTTGAAATCCACTGGCCACTGGCCACCCTTGAGGACTTGAGCTATCCGTCGGAAAAAGTTTCAAGGCTTAAGCTTTATTCCCCGAGGAGGAGTTCAACTTCTTAGCAGTGCACAGGAAATCTGTTTTTTGATAATAATAGGATAATTATGTATGGTTAAAAAAAGAATGCCCATTGGCCATCCTTGGGGACATCAGCTATCCATTGGACGAAACTCCAAGACTCTAGCTTCATTCCCCGAGGAGGAGATCAACTTCTTAGAAGTGCACTGTAAATCAGGGACCCGGACCCAAATGAAATAAGGGTTCCGGAACGAGATCAAAAATTTTGGTTCAGGCTCTGACCACACCATTCTAAAAATATTTCGGTCCGGTCCGGTTTTTTCGGTCCAAACGGGTCTTTTTCGGTTCGGAAAAATAAGGTTATTACTTTAGATAGGTAGCCTTTTTCATGAAAAAATAACCTTGGTAACGTAAACTTGAACCTAGCGTAACCTTGAGCACTTTTCGGCCTCAATTCGGAAGTAAATATACATTAGGTAGTGGATATGAAATCTCAGTTAAAAATAACGGTCAAGTAATAGGTAATACACTGACAAGATTATCGGCCTCAAGTCTTTCAGTTTTCAGGATATTTCAAAAACTGTCAAAAGATATCTTTGATCTCTTTGAAGATTCAAGAAGGCCATGAAATTGCGCAATTAACCGACTTTGTATCTCTTACCGTTTTCGAGATCCCAACAGTGAGCACTGGAACAAGGGACACCTCTACAAGGGTGTTTTAGTTTTAACCGATCAAACTTTGTGGTATAGTAAGATTCTTCTCATCCTCCTGATTCAGAAGCATAGACGGATTTGTCGAAATTATCTACCTCCCTGCCAAATTTCGGGTAAGGTAGGTACCTATCTTTCTTAGGAAGCAAGTTTAAGACATGTGTGTTGTGTGTCATATTCTTCTGAATTAGGAGGACAGGAGGATGAGGAGAATCTTATATCAAAGTTTGTTTGATTTAAATAAAACTGAAACACCCTTTATATCCTTCAAATCTTCTGATCAATCAATCCTGAAGTCATATTCCAATAAGTGAGAGATACGTTCACGTAAGTAGAATCACTTATCTCATAATGAGGAGTTTGCGTGCATACGTACGTACGACGTAACGTAACTTTCAACGTGAAAATTGGCGAGTTTGTTATTAGCAATTCCTTGGTTACAGGAGAATTTGCACGTTCTACGTTGCGTTACGTCGTACGTTCCGTGAGATCGCAAATTCGCAAAGTCCCTAATGCTTTGAACCAATTTGGCAATAGCGGCATACTTAGCAGTAGCACTATCCGTGAAATAATAATGGCAAAAATGAACATGGCAACAAAACTGATCAAAAAGATCACCTCGAAGATCACACTCGGGAAATAGGAAACCGAGTAACCGAAACCGAAATAGGCTAATTGAGGAAACAAATTAGTCATTTTAAACTAAACACTCACCTTAAAGTTTCCCTGCATAATATTTGCACTTAGATTTGTTTTCCGCTGCCACACAATTAAAATGATTATGCACTGAACTTGTGCTTTTTCGCCCCATTTTGATATGATTTTTACGCGGATTGGGAAATTCACAAGCTCTTGCCTGTCCCGCTGTCCCGGGAGTCACGAGGCGTGCGTGGCGGGCGGGGAGTGAGAGGTCAGTCGTTAGTGGCGCGAATGTACCCATCTCCTCGTTGGTGGTGGAAAAGCGTAGGTATTGTGCGACGATAATACAATTATTCAATTGATTATTTACATAGCAAGACCTAAAGGTGCCTAAAGTAAAACGCGAAAAAATTTTTTTTGACGGAACCGAAAAAACCTCGAAAAAACCGAAAAATATGTCAAGGGTTCGGATTCGTTCCCTAAAATTTATGAAACATGAAATATGGGTTCAGTTTCGGTTCGGGTCCAGATAAAAATTACGGTTCCGGTCCGGTTTTCGGCCCGAAATCGGTCCGGTCCGGGTCCCTGCTGTAAATCTTTGTTTTTTGATGATAATAGTAATAACTATGTATGGATAAAAAAACGTGGGTGCGTGACCATAGTCACCCTTGGAAGAAGTGAAACTTCTATAGATATGAATCAATCAGCAAACAACTAGTCCGGTGGTTAAGCGTTCTAACTATGCATTTTGAGCTTAAGCAATGCGCTTTTGGGGTTTGATTGGGGGGTCCCTCAACTTTAATTTCAAGAGTTGGAGACATCGGTGCACTCGATGCGGAGGGGGTCTGGGGGGCCCTTGAAAGTTGAAGGTGCGAGGCTTCTCACCAAATCACCATACAACCACGTAATTCCTACTGGGAGGCCATCAAACGACTCTAACCTGTACATTGACAACATTTGTTACCATGTCCAAATAGTTCTTCACACTGAAAAAAATTAATTCTTATGACAGATCGGAAAAAACAGATTTTCTCAATTCTTCATCCCCACAACGAATGAACTGCCAAGTGTGGTGTCATTTTGGAGTAAACGGCATCCTCTGATTCCATTCACCGAGTCAAAATGTTTGTGAGACCACCGTGCAAAGAATGGCACGCCAAGAAGTGAGCATTTTCAAGCACCTCATTTAACAGTAGTTTCTTGGCTGTTACCAATCGATATGATTGATAATTTTGTCATGGATCAATAACTTGAACTCTTTTGTAATGGTAATGCAAGTGCATGAAACTCGACACGAGCGTGAAGGCCTGGGAAAATTTTTTTTCTCCAGCGGTCGAATTTTTTTTCACGCCTACTGAGCGTCATTTCGCAGGCCTCAGGTAGGGAGCGTTTGGATAGCTTTGAAAGCAAAATTTTCATATCTATCTGAAAATTTGAGCAGTTCAATTCTGGAAATTGATTTATGAATCATCAATGATTGTTTTGCCGGTCAGTACCCACATGGGGGTTAACTGCAGAAGTGATGGCTAAAGGCGGAGGGAATTCAACGCCCAAGATCTTATTCTCTGCCACTCTGACAGTCATTTTCACGGTTGTTTTTATGAAATTATTTCTCCTCCAAACATAAGAAAACTTACACGTACAAAATGATAACAACCTTGAAGGTTGGTAGAGGAAAAAAGAAAATAACACTTGATGATCACAAAATGATCTCTGTGCAGTTAATCCCCATGGGGGTACCTAGTGACCGTCAAAATAATCTTCGATGATTCTCAGATCAGTTTCCAGAATTATGCTACTCAGCTTCATAGACAGATATGAAAATTTTGTCTCCAAACCTATCCAAACGCTCCCTACCTGAGCCCAACAAACTAATGCTCAGTAGGCGTGAAAGAAATTCGACCGCTGGAAAAAAATATTTTTTCCAGGCCTCCACGCTCATGTCGTGTTTCATTCACATGCATTACCGTTACAAAAGAGTTCAAGTTATTGATCCATGACAAAATTATCAATCATATCGATTGGCATCAGCCAAAAAACTACTGTTAAATGAGGTGCTCAAAAATGCTCACTTCTTGGCGTGCCATTCTTTGCACGGTGGTTTCACAAACATTTTGACATTTCCAACTCTTGAAATTAAGGTTTGGGTATCCCCAATCGAACCCCAAAAGCGCATTGCTTAAGCTCAAAATGCATAGTTCGAGCTTTTTTTGGCGCTTAACCACCGTACTAAACGTTCGAAGAGGTGTTCTTTTCGTATACCCGCTCCCTAACGGTTTGTATCATCTTGTTTTTCTTATTATCAATCTTATCATTATTAATCTTATTATTATGAGTCACTCAAAGGGCAGAATACTTTTGACATGATTTTTTTCACGATTAGACTTCTTTTGTTTCTTTTCTCGCTGCGCTCGGCGCCTGAACTCTCATTCTCCGTCACATGAATAGTGGGAGCGGTACGCAGAAGCATACCGCATTTTGGAGTGCAGTAACGAGATTTTGCATGGGCGTACTTTATACCGAAACAAGCGATTTGACCCGCAGCACTCGATATTTTGTCCCTTAGGGGGCCAATGGGGGCCCTCCAAATTTCCAAGATGCAAGAACTTTCACAAAATGATCATTGAGTATCGTCATGTATGTCATAAGTGAAGCTTACGGGTCTATTGAAAATGTTTTCATCAAATGTCGTCGTGTCCAATTCATTCTTCACATTTGAAAAAAAAATTCTTTCGCAGAGGTCAAAAAAACTGTTTTTATTTTTTCTGCTGTGCAAGGAAACGATAAATTCATATGTTTTGTTGCGTTCCCTAAATCGCGTTCCGTAAGCCCAAATATGAAGACAATTTTTTCGCAGTATAATTTTCTAAAGAAGAGGTGACCTCTTCAGTACACCTTTTTCAACTGCATTTTTTTCAATGTTCCTACTGGATAAGACTGTCAATTTTCGCAGATATGAGAAGCTTGAACTCTTTTCTTAGTAATTTCCATGCTATATGGCTTCAAAACGCACAAGAGAGCCCTAAAACTTTTTTTTTCTGCTGGGCCGTCAAATTTTTGGCATGTTGATTTTGTAGTAGGGGAGACGCGCAAATAAATGAGATCTAGTCCAGGCGAATAAGTTCTACCGGAAAATATACCTACTTATACCTAACGACCCTGCGTTTTGTTGTAATACAATAGAACACGGCATGGAAGAATATTTTCTGTTGAAACCAAGTCGCCTGCGCCTGCAGCCTGGATTGAATATTGGTTCGCGTCTCTTCTACTATTAAATCAAAATATCGTAAGTTGGACGGCCCAGCAGGAAAGAATTCTTTTTGGGCTCCCTTGGGCGTTTTATAGTCATGTTGCTTCGCAACTACCAAGAAAAGAGTTCGAGGTCTCCATTCCTGCAAAAATTACGAGTGATATCCACTGGGGACATAGAAAGAAATGCCCTTGGAAAAGAGGTACTGAATAAGAGCTCACCACTTCTTTGAAAAATACTATTACAAGAAAAATTTCTTCATAATTAGGTTTAGGGAATGCGATTTAGTTGGGAACGCAACAGAACATATGAATGTATCGTCTTCTTGCATAGAAGAAAAAATAAAAAGAGTTTTTTTGACCTTTGCCAAAGATTTTTTTTCAAGTGTGAAGAATGAATCGGACACGACGAAATTGATGAAAACATTTTCAATAGACCCGTAAGCTCCACTTATGACATACATGACGATATACTCAATGATCGTCATGCGAAAGTTCTTACATCTTGAAAATTTGGAGGGCCCCCATTGGCCCCCTAAAGGACAAAATATCGAGTGCTGCGGGTCAAATCGTTTGTCTCGGTATAAAGTATGCCCATGCAAAATCTCGTTACTGCACACCAAACTGCAGTATCGATGTGTTTTTAGGTTTGTACCGCTTTCACTAGAAGTCTCACTCATACCCCTAATACAATAAATATCTATTTTCATCAATAATAATCTCCACAAATAATTATGCGAATGTGACATCGTGACGGATTTTCTTACTGTAAGATTTTCCCCGTTATATTACAGCACGGTGAAAACTGTGTTCTGGCAGGCACAGCATGGAAATCTAATAATTTCCACAAAGTATAAGAATGTCGTTTGGAAAACTCGATCTGGTATTAATTTTAATTGAAATAACAAAAACAAAACCACAATAATTTAACAAAAACAAAACAATAATAACATAAACAAATCAACAAAGCGCAAAAATTAACAAGAAAACAGCTCGGAACTTTGCTTCGATTCGATTCGAAAATGTAACGGTAATCGTCTGCACATGTGAACATGAATTGTCATGAAGCAGACAAATGACAGAAAAGAAAAATGACGGCGAATGAGAGCGCCACGCAATGGTCACAATGATAACTTTTAGCCAAGTCGAGAACCATTCCTGTCGGGTCACCAGCACAACACTACTGCGCAACACCAAGTAGAGGAGTCCAGTGTCGGCGACAGGTTGGCGATACGCATTACGAAAATAAATTAATCATTTTCGGTTGTAATTGACACTTCCGTTGAGTTAGAATTCATCGATAAAATTAAATTTTAGTTTATGATGGAAGCTGTTGTCCTTAAAACACAATGCAAGCGGTAAAAGAATACTAACTGTAAAGAATAGAATCGAACGCGGCAACAGCTTACTCCCATTTTCTCGGACGACACACTGGTCACCCCAAGGGCCTGACACTATAAAGTTACACCTCCGCGTTACACACCCTTGTTACATGTACCGCGAATTCACTCCCATGTGTGGTTCTGCGTTAGTTGTGTGTTGTGATCTAGGCGCGAGAATAGAAGTTTCACTTCAAAAATAATGCCCATTGGCCGCCTGTGGGGACATCAACTATCCATCAAAAAAAGTTCCAAGGCTCTAACTTCAAACCTCGAGGAGGAGTACAACTTCTTAATTTCTACACGGACAGACAGACGGACGGACAGACAAACCGGCCAAATAAGCGTCATTTTCTCACGAAAATGCGCTAAAAAGCGAGTCGCACGCCGACTTGAGAGCGATTAAGTGCCTGCGACACTGTACTGTATAGTCCTCCATTCAGAGCCTAAATATCTAGAATAAACGTGAATAACGAAAGTAAATAAATAAATAGGTACGCACCACTATTCCCGCCACTGACAAGAGCTACCTTTCCGATCAAGCAGCTTGTAATTTGCGGTTTTCTATAGGTTAATTTGATATACAGTGTTATCAAAAAAACATACAATCCATTCAAGCCTCGTTTAATTTGCAAAGCACAAAGTGCCAAAATTTCCATCGTGGAAACTTGCCGATATCTTCGCCACTACTGCTAGAAGATTGTTATGGTCATCCATAATATAACTTTCACTGATACAGGTACCCAAGAGTTCCGTCCTCATGAATTAAATTGACGCTGCGCACAATAATAACGTTTTTATAGTAATTGAATAATTAAACACGTACTTACAGGGTGATCCAAAATTGTCAGAAAAAAATGTAGAGTAATCTTTATCGTACATATGTCGTGTTTGCTTCCTGATGACTCCCTTAAGCTTAGTCCCCATGCGAATTTATTTCGGGTTTTGTCCGATTTTTGCCTAATTTCATTGAACTCATAACCAACAAAATACAATTTCGATGTCGAAGAGAACAGCAGCACGAAAAATGCGGATCAGAGACATTTTTCTAAAGCTTTTTATTTACTTGAAAATGAAACACCTCGATAATTTGATTCAAGAAATGCGTTTGAGTGACCACGAAACATTTCAATTATCTTCGGATATAACGACAATAAAGTGTCTCACATCCAGTTCCACCAGCGAATTTAATTATTGTTAGTTAATTGAGACATTTTCTCTGATGGATTCTAGGTCAGTGCTGGTTGAATGACCACGGAAAATGCGTACAAGCTGTTGTGGTCTAAACATTTTTCCATAATCTCTCGTGAATCTTGTGTTTTCTGTGGTCACTAAGCCAATATCCACTAGAAAAAATATCTCAATTAGTTAACAATGAATAAATTCGTTGGTGGAACTGGCTATCACTGAGTGAAAGCTGAACAATGAACATATTCCAATTCGGTTTGCGAATTCGTGTCTTGTTGAGTTTTCCCACTTTGAAATATTTCATATTTGAAAGGTACGAAATTCGGGTCAGAAACTACCAATTTTGAATGCGTGGGGACTAGTCTTTACAACGTACCGGAGCCTGTGTCCGCCATTTTTTATCACTCTGTATACTGTTCAATAATGTTTTTAGAAGAAACGTACGATTCCATACTAATGAATCCTAGGACATTTCTACAATAATTTTAGGAGAACCAATAAACTGTAGGTAATTTGCAAAAAATTCCATTGCCATGTTTTATTGTCATAATTTTCTAGGTACCTACTTACTTAAGTGATTTACTTAAGTAGGTACCTATAGGTAGATACCTATTCGTGCTTGAGTATAATAAAGAAAAAGACCGAGTCCAGGTTCAGTGTCAGTCGTTGAATTCCGCATTTTTTGCTTTCATACATTCATTATAGGTACTCGTAGATCCTTGGCTATTTATACCAATGGATAATTGAAAGAAGGTTGGTACAGTGATTGCCCATTAAAATAACGTACAGCTTTTGGCATGGAATGTACCGATGCCTTTGCAGAAAAGTCTTATGGCGGCTTTACAGAGCTTCGTATGTCGCCGGCAACAGAGTGTCGCTGGCCAATAGAATTCGATCTAGTTTCTGTCGTCGTGTCGTTCAAATTATTCAACTGCAGATGGTGTCGCCAGATGTTAACGGGGGAGTGGGGGGCTGTCGCCGGCGACATACGAACTTCTGTAAAGCCGCCATTAGTTGTATGCCACTGACTACCAAAAGATTGAGAACCCCTACACCTGTTAAAACTTGTCATTTTTCTATACATAGGTACAATAATTTTCTATTTTTTGTATTTTTCCGACATGCAAATTTTGGAATGCCTCAGGTGCACTCCTACTGACTGATTTTCAGTTCCGGTAATAAATAGTAAAGGGTTATGAAGGGAGGAAGGTGAATACAATTTTTTTTTGTTTCTAGAAGCGTAAAGTAGATTTTATCTTAACTTGATTTTGGAGTGATTAAAATGACTCCAAGTGCTCGCGCTGTGTCACTTGACTTTTAGTTCCGGTTCGTGGAGTGGGAACGAGGGTGGGTGAATTTTCTGTCGCTATATTGCTTGTCGGTAGTAACGTTAGGTAATCCACAGTTTGCTAATGCTAATGTCACCCATCACCACATCATTCTACTGATTGGTCAGTCACTGTCACTTGGTCAGTAAATTAAGCACACCCGGAAAATACAGTTTTGGTGCCTAGTTACACAAATAACTACTATTGATGTAAGACTATTCTTTCTTTTGTACTGGTAATTTAGCTTTGGCTGTTATTTGATATTTTTTGACCTTTGATTACTTTACCTGCCTGCTATCTAAAGGTCAAAATATCCAAAATTGAACCGCACCAAGTAAGTACCTAACAAAAAATCCTACCATTTTTTTTCTTATCCTGAGATGATCACCAATAAACGTTATTGTCGTCTCCCCATTCAGAAAAACTTGCATGCTAAATCCTAATATACCGACCTTGACTACGTGATCTAAATGTACATTTAAATGATAAGTTTGCAGCGATAAAATATTTTTGCGCTCTGTGAAAACTAAATGCATCCAAATTGACAAAACAATAGTTATTCCCAAAATTTAAACATGAATCGGTTCTTGGAAGTGCCAAATCATCACAATCACGGAAACAACAATAACGATGTCAGCTCGGAAATTAGCTATGATAGTTCTTTTGAGGATTGTGATTTCGATTTTAAGGTTTATTTCAAAATTATACCTTCATCACACATTAGATAATAATAATAATACTCGGTATTGTTCTAGGTCTCGCAGTTAGGGGACGATGACGATGATGAGGAATTCGACTTACCTCCAAGGTAAATCCATTTTTTCTTTAACCACGCACGTAGGTATACTTTCTTATTCCTTGTTAATTGTGTGTTTTAAAATACGGTAGTTTAGTAATGGTCATAGTTGTTTACCAGTATCATAATTTTTATCATATTAATAACAACTAAACTCAAGCTGGCAACACAAAATACAACGCACTAATTTGCATTTTACTTTTTTCCACTCCAGCATTAGCGTTTTCTTCTTTTACTTGGCTAGTCCTTGATTTGAATACACAAGTATTGATAATTATTATAAATGTAGGATTTCAGATTCAGTTAAATATATTCATGGAAACGGACATTAGGTGCCTACTGTTCTACCCTTTATTCATAAAAGCAGAAAAATAAATTATTTGGACGGCTTCGATTTCATTATTGCTGTATGTGACTTCCCCAAAATTGGCATTATTTTGCTAATATCCTTACTTTCAATTATATTCTACCCATCATGCATGTTCTTCGATTACATTATTTCTTGATAAATATAAACAAGCATTACTCATCTTGATAGCTTCAACCCCTGGTTTCATAATAAATAAGCAAGCTAGTCTTCGATTTCGGAAATTCTTTTTCTTTGAATTCTAGCTGATTGATTGAGATAAGCCCATGAAATCTGTTGATAATCGATTGTTCATCTCAATTCTGAAGTATATTTCAAGAAATCGTGAAATTTCTATGAGTAATCAACTGTTGTTGACTAAAACAGAAATCCTGCAACCGCATTCACTAGCTTAATATCTTTTCTGAAATCCAGCATAAGTCAGTTTTCACTTGTTTTATTAAACTTGAGTATTATAGCTGTTTCATACCGATTTTAGAATTTTGACATCGAGTACCTATACAATTCTTGACATGCTCAATAATTATTATTGAAGCACTTTAATTCATTAGGTCTGAAGATGTCTGAATTCTAGAATCGGTACGAAATGCGTAACACTCAAATTTAATAAAACAAGTAAAGAAGACTGGAATAGTTTACATATTGCATATATTATTTTATATATTCCAGCTTCACAAAAAAGATTAAACCAATCTTTAATCGAATTATGTATTTGATTGAGATTTTCTGACGTCTCCCACACTTGCGGTTTATGTAGAAATAAATATGTTTGTGACATTAACCGCAATCCATACACTTAAGAAATAGATAAATATTAGATAAGGAATTAATGCTGGTTATAGACTTCATATTGTGTTTTTTGAAATCATCACTTGACAAATGCTGTGATTTATTTATTCAAATCAGAAATTAGTACCTTTTGCTTACCTTATATTGCCGTATACGACATTTGACAAAATGGGCTCTTCAGATAAGGAAGGTGCCATTGATTTCATAGATGACGCCGATGATCCTGAATTCAAGTAAGTTTTTAACCACATTCAAAATTTCGTATTTTTCTCAAGATTTGCCTTCAATTGAACTGTGAAAGATAGGTACTAATAATTGAAGTAGAGGCATAGCTATCCCATTATCTTAAACATGTCAAATCCAAAGCTACATTAGTTCCCATACCGGAGCTTTATTAAGTGGAAAACTGGAAAAGACTGCCTAAAATTGACTAGTGAAACAAAATAATTGAAAGTTCTTATATATTAATTATTGTTTATTTATTCTAATTTCACGGGTGTAATCGGAACGTTAAGGCTCTCTAGTACAGCTTCAGTATTAAAGCGGCAACCACCAAGCAGTTATACATACTTTGCTTACATTGCTTTTTGAGATTTCCTAGAAAATTGAAGAAAAATCAATATTTGGATCTGTGACGCCATTATTAACATTACTCTGCATGCCTTATAAAAAATGACGTTAATCTGTTTGAATCTACTTTCTGCTTATGTTAATAATGCGCTATAGATTCGAATATTGATTTTTCTTTAATATTTCTGATAAGTCTAAAGAAGCAATGTACTATGGTAACTGGTTGCTGCTTTAGTACTGGAGACGGTTGAAGGATTACACCCTGCGTTTTGTGATGAAAGCAAGCAAGTTGGTACATGTTGCCGAGACCATGTCCTACTGATATACAGGTGATTCAAAAGTGCCGAACCACCTTGAGGTCTGTTATACAGGTGTCTCAGCTAAAACAATCCAGCGCGATTTGCTCAGAAAATATCAAGGCAAAAAAAAACAATTTCGATTGGGGGGCAGCCTGACCTTAAAGCTTTACTTTTGAGGGGGCGCCGATGCTTGTAGGTGCTCTAGTTTTCATGAAAATGCAATTTCAATCGGACGATTCAAAAAATTCAAAAATTTATGACCGACAAAACAAAGTTCTTCAGGTGAAAAAAAATCCTCTTTCTTTGGGCTTTCCATTGATGTGTCGCTGATGTCTGTACCTGGTCCAGTAAGCCAGATATTCTGTTTTACAGTCCAGCTACCACAATAATCGGAGTTCATGACGTCACCGATCACACACTTGTTGATTTTAACACTGGCCGTTACTAGGACTTTTTCACTAACCTGGACTCACCATAGCAATGAATGCTGGCTGATGTTAAAATCAACAAGTGTGTGATCGGTGACGTCATGAACTCCGATTATTGTGGTGGACTGTACAGCGACACATTCATCTGAAGTATTTTGTTTTGTCGGTCATGAACTTTTGAATTCTTGTGACTCGCCGATTAAAATTAAGTTTTATTGGAAACTAGAAAGCTGAAAGGTCAGACTTCCCTCGAATAGGCTACTGGACATCAATCGCATTTCAGTATAAAAGTATCATAAACCTGATAAATATCTGAATGACGAATTTGTAGTTGGAAAAGTTTTTCGAAATATGATTTCATTTCGGTAAAAAATCAATTTGAAAGTGGACTTATTCAAATCAGGAATAATATGCTACGTCACAGCTTGAAAGTGGGCTAGAACGTGGGAGGGAGGAAGAAGGGGAACGCATTTGACATTCGACCGAAGCATTCGTTCTGGATCTATTACGTAGTGGTGTATTTTCACGTGCGAGCACAACTTTATCACAAGGAACTTATTTTTGATGCCATTGCATGGAGTTATTATGTATTATGAAGCGAAATTGTATTAAAAAAAACTAGATTATTTGACGTGGGTATGACATATGGCATGCGACACTCGCAGTACTGCCACTCATATATGGCACTAATAACACTGTTGTGACATTAGTCCGAAGCCTGCACGAGCAAAAATAAGTGAATTTTAAGGAAGAAATAGACCAAAATGTGAGGTTGAACCATAACACTCCAGCATTTCATTATATTTTTTTGGTATAAATCAGTTCAAAACGAGTTCTTCAGTCATTGAATGACCAACTAGAGTTTCTATTGGCTCTTCAAAATGTGACGTCACGCACTTGCCGCGCCATTCAAACAGACAAATCTTCTTCATGTTTTTTTTTATATGTACAAAAACTTTTTTAAACAAAATCACCTTGCCAATGCAACAATTTTGGGAGGATCTTTCATAAAAAGAAATAAAAAAACCCATGTCCACTAGCCTATTGAAATTTTCTGGGACACCTGTATGGAAATGTAGTAGAGTGCTGGAAAGTTGTTGAAAAAACTGTCTTTCAATTTTGACGTTATGGATGAGCAAAGGTTGGTCCTTTGATAGATTGTATTTTCGTTGTTTCTGAAGATTTGAATAGACCTAGGATGCATGCCAAGGTATCTTGCTTCTGCAGCTTGAGGTAGTCTTTGATTGTTCATCGACACAGGTGGACAAGTCTCTCTACGCATTGTGAATGTAACGTGGACCGATTTTTCCCATTGGCTCGCAGCCGCCATTTTGTTGACCATTTTTAGATTCTGTGGAGATTGTTTTGGAGAAGTTTTGAGGCAATAGATGAATCAACGTGGGAAGCAAGAACCGCAGTGTCGTCTGCATATGTGACTGTCATCGCTGTTCGGGTGAGTGGCAAGTCCGCAGTGAATAGGAGATAGAGTACTGGTCCCAGGGCGCTCCCCTGTGGTACCCCCGACTTAAGATCATAAAGCTTGCTGTATTCCTCATGTTGTTGCACGAAGAACTGCCTCTCTGCTTAGATAGGACTTCAAACCTTCGTAGAATGTGTGAGGTAGATGCATTTTTAGTTTGTAAAGCAGGCCTTTGTGTCATACTTTATCGAATGCTTGACTGATGTCAAGAAAGGCGGCGGAACAAAATCGTTTTCTTTCGAAATCTTCATTTATATCCTTGACAACTCTACAGGGTGATTCATGAGTGACCTTACATAGGCTAATGGGAGATAGAGGACTTCGAGGCGAGTCAGGATCCACTGAGGAAATTTTGTTTTCTCCATTGGTTACGAAGATACAGGGTGTTTTGCGTGTTTCGTGTGAAACTTTGATCAGCGATATTTCTGAAACGGCTGAAGATATTGTGTTGAAATTTACCAGTAATATTTTTCTGCTGGAACTTATCCAGAAGTCATACCGGGTGAGTCAAAATCCAGGGCCGGAATTGAAAAAATGGGCCCTTTTTTTATTTGATCAAAAAGTACATTTTCTGACCGCTTTTCTGGAAAACTGTTATCGGATTCGAAAAGCTAAGGAAAAATGCTTCAAGAATCACTCTTCAATTTAGATGGCACACCTAGACCGTTTCGACAAAAAAATTAAAAGTAATATTTGTGGGTAAGTTTCCATTTTTGACCGGACATAATCGACTCATTGTTTGATTGAATTCATTAAAATTCATTTTTTAGCTTGTCTCTGTGGAACAGAAGGGCTTGGTAGTAAGAAAAACTCCATAGCCGGAAATTTTTTTTTGACGATCAAATCGAGTCTAATTTTGGTTTCGCTCTCGATTTTGTCTAAAAAAAAATTGTCAGCTCTGAAATTTTTTTTTCAACCAAGCCCTTCTATTTAACAGAGACAAGCCAAAAAATGAATTTTAATGAATTCGATCAAACAATGAGTCGATTATGTCTGGTCGAAAATGGGAACTCACCCACAAATTTTACTTTTAATTTTATTGTCGAAACGGTTTAGGTGTGCCATCTAAATTGAAGAGTGATTCTCAAAGCATTTTTCCTTAGCTTTTTGAATCCGATAGCAGTTTTTTAGAAAAGCGGTCAGAAAATGTACTTTTTGATGAAACAAAAAAGGGGCACCTTTTTTCTAGTCGGGCCCTGGATTTTGACTTACCCGGTATGGCTTCGGGATGAGTTCCAACAGAGAAATATTACTGGTGAATTTCAACAAAATACCTTTGGCCGTTTCAGAAATATCGCTTATCAAAGTTTCATACGAAACACACAAAACACCCTGTATCTTCGTAACCATCGGAGAAAATAAAATTTCTTCAGTGGATCCTGACTCGCCTCGAAGTCCTCTATCTCCCATTAGCCTATGTAAGGTCACTCATGAATCACCCTGTATGTACTTGTTCAATCGTCCCGTATCTGTTTCCAAATCCAAACTGGTGTTATGGTATGAGTCTATTTTTGTCTAGGAATGGCTTCAATCGCTTAAGAAATAGCTTCTCGAACACTTTCGACAGGGATGAGAGAAGACTTATCGGTCTGTGTGATGCTGATGTGTGATCGGTCTTGTGGGTCTTTTCCTGGTTTCGAAGCATGATTATTTGTGAGACTTCCCGCTGCTTAAGGAAGTAGTTATAAGTCTCAACACATCATTGCATATTTGTTGTATGGCTTTTATTCCTGGTGTTGGAAGTTCTTGTAATATTTTTCCTGTAATAAGGTCAAATCCTGGGGCCTTTGTCTGGTTGATCCCTTCATTATTACAGTTCTCACTTCCTGATAAGTGAAATTTTCGATTGGCAGTTCTAGTTGGTGTGATAAGTGGCAAAATGATGAGTACAAAAAATCAACCACTGCATTTGTATTGAATTTCTGTTTTCTATATATGGTTGAGTTGTGAATCCTGAAAATATTTTCCCTAAAAGTGCCTAAAACCGGTCACAGTGGTCCCATAACCTATGTAGGGCACAATCAAACACGATTCATTTTTTAGAATTATTTAGCTTCTAGGAAAACTGAATTTTTGTAGTTTAAAAATCATTATTGTCATGCATGCAGGTTGTTTGGTGATTACTTAGGGTGCAAGTTCCGGATATTTCAGACTTATAATTTGGCTCATTTCTATCGAAAAAACTTTGGTGATATGTTTTAGAGTTTCTCTTTGGTGATGAAATTATTTGCGCTGCTATAAATCTCACCGTAATATACAGGGTGTTGAAAAAACCCTACGATTTTGATGACTTGATAATAATAATAATAATAATAATAATTTATTTTTTATTTTTTGAACTTCATTGTCAAACGATTGTCAACTTCTTCAAAAAAACAACGTTTGCTTTGGTTATAGCTGTATCTGGTAGGGCTTTTTTCACTTTCCCGGCCTCCACCAACATGGAAAGGAAAGTAATGCGATCATGCAGAAAAAAATCGGATAACGACGGATAAATCAGTTTTGAGGTCCCCCCCCCAAGACGATTGAGGCCATTTCCAGAATGTTGTCTGTTAGTGTGGATTTCTGCAATCTACTATGATAATTTTTGAACCGTTGATCCGATTGAGTTGAAATTTGGTATACAGGGTGTAACCGATCGACTGTAAATAGTAGGTATATTGCGTTATTGTTCTCTAACCTACGGTGAATGTACCTGCGGAATACGTTGCAACACCCCATCTTGTACTTTTTCGCTTCCAGGGCACTCAACAGGATATTGGATGAACCAGTGCCGATTATTGCAATAATCCCTTTAATAGTATTTGCGATACACGACATAGAATGGCAAATGCCGCAAATTATACAGGATGTTTCAGTGACCTTGCATAATACTTCGGGAGGTGATTCCTCTCAAAAAAATAAGTCGAAAAGTAAGAGTAAAATTTTTTCCTCAAGTGCTCCCTGGGGGAGTTACAGCTCCTCAAAGGTACCAAATGCAACAAAGTTTTCCATTATTTGGTCAAGAACTGTCAAAGGTAAGAGCTTTAAATTAAATCAGATTTTTTCGATAGATTCGTTCAATCCAAAACTTTTATTCCTCCTGCATTTTTTCCGTAGGATGCATCATTCTGAAGTAAAAGTGAAAAAACACGGACGTGTCATGAATAATTTTCAACATAATCCCAATCCCCTCTAATTTCGCCGCCACTGGTTAGATTTGTTTAAAACTTGGCATGTACATTTGCACTGTTGAGAAACTTCTCTATACCAAATTTTAAGTTCCTACCTCTGATGGTTTTTCAGCAAATAATCAAAAACTTGGTTCAACTTCGTACCTTTGAGGTGCTGTAACTCCCTTAGGAAGCATTTCAGGGGAAAATGTTACTCCTACTTTTTGACTTATTTTCTTGAGAGGAATCACCTCTCAAGGAATCCCGAAGTATCATGCAAGGTCACTGAAACCTGTATAGACGGGATGCTCTTTGGCATGATAACTCCTCACACCAAGGTGATTGATTTTCGCCAAGGACTCGTCGATATTTCTCCCTCAGATGACAACGATCTTTGACAGGAGCTAATTTTTCATTAAATTAAAAAAACAAATCACTGTGTATCAAGCCAACTGTCTTCTATCTTTGATGACGGTTTTTTCTACTTGCTTTTGTACCTATTCAAAGTTTCAATTGATTAATTTGAATCCCCGAAACACCCACAAACGAAATGTTTTAGTAGTCACTTCATTCTCTCTAACGAGCTCTCTAATTATAAAAGTGCAAATGCAACAGTTGGTGCTACGGATATTGTAATTGTAATAATCAAAAGACAAGGGTCTAGATTGGTTCTACGTCTAGATGGAACAATAAGATGTGTCACTCATAATATAAACATAAAGACCGCGATGTTTGTCTGCAGAAAGTTCGTTTGTGTAGATACCTGCCTACCTGAATGAAGAAGTGAACTTGAATTTACTCACTTATTCATATACATAATTTGTAAGTAAATAGGTAGGTGCCTAATTACCCCTGATTTCCCAAAAGGAGACTGATTAAAGATTAACCGATTAAATTGCGATGATTTAGAGCGTATTCTGTATCGTTTCCATGGAAACTAAAGGGCCGCTAACTCAGTATTTCCATAGAAACGGTCAAGATACGTTTTTATGATTGGCTGAATTCTTTATAACGGCCATTCAGTTCTACAGATTTGTTACAGAATACGCGTTGTCAACTGAAATAAAGTATCCGTATAATTTCCCCCCTTCCTGTTCTTCAGGCTTGTTAAGCGGCACGGCAATGCCTTAATGTTAATATTATTATAGTATCATTCATCACAGTGGCACAAACTGTTGGCACGTTTCATAATGAAATCGTTGTAAGAATTTTGTAAGTCTTGCGTTGAAATTTTGTGGTGTGTGTGTACTGTTCCTGATGCTATTTTTTTCCTGCAGGACTCCTTTGCGTAATGCAAGAAGAAAATCAGTTACCAGCCCGAGAATGCTCAAACCACCAGGTGACGATGAATCCGAAAGCAATTCCAATGGCAATTCCGTTACGTCAATCAATTCCCTGGCGAGTCTTCTCCGGGAAAAGATGCAGGTATTTAGCTTAGTCTTGTCATTAGCCTCAATGTCAGATTTATCATCGCAAAAAGCAGTAATAAGGGTGTTAGGTACAGTTGCCGGTTCAGAACGGCTATTTATATTTTTATAAACTACGTTGAAAGTCAGATTAGCTTGTTTTTGCCTTAATGCTAAACATATCTAGGATTGATATGATTGTAATAGCTATAAAGACCGCTCTATAAAAATGCGCAACGCAGCCTCAGCCGCAACGCAGTAAGCGCAACGTTTCTGATTGGCTCGCAAGCTTTTCGCATCGTTCCGATGGTTTTGCAAATACCTTGCGAGCCAATCAGAAACGTTGCGGCTGCGTTGCGATTGTTGCGAATTTTCATAGAGCGGGCATAACATCAACCAAAGATTTAAAATCAGAAAATAGCTTTGAAATGGTAATCGTTTTGAGAGGAAACTTTGGTATGAAAAGTATTAAATTCTTAGTTTATGAAAGACGTAAGACGTAAAGAGGAAAAAACTGAAATACAAATCTGAAGCGAAAAATGAGAAGTCGCCGTTTTCTGATTCCTATTTAGTATGTCAAACACCTTGGATAGAATGCTTGAAAGTAAAGGATTTTATTTATGGAAACTTCATGTTCAACTATGCATAAAGTTGTGAGCGAATTACTCGAGCAATAAATTTCATGTTATCAGTGCGACACATATAACTGTCTAGATTTGGCCTTAAGGATCCTTCGCGTTGTATCAAACTGCAACAAAATCTAAAATGTACAAGTAGCTAGTATATTTATTTATGTACGATGCTACTGAGGTCTAAAATAGCTGTGAGTCTGTTTTTGATGAATCTGAATTTTTGAACTGTTGATAAAAATCGCTGCCACTGTCATGACTGCTTCATGCTTAAGGCCGTCGAAAACGTTTCTCGTCTGTGGTGATTTTCGGGTAATTTGTTTCAGATGTTACCAGTCACTCTGCGAAAAAAGAAACCAGTCGACTACAAGACTAGAATATTCGTCGGTTTAATGTTCATCACCATTGTCGTGCTGATATTCTGCGCGTATTTCTTGTACCACCAGAAAATCCTCCAGAGAGCCTACTTCGAAAAAATCAAATTCAACAAAATTAAACGCGTAATGAAGATTTACAACGCGGACGGCATCGAAATAATCCAAGCCCGTTTGGGAACCACCATCAATTACGACAAAGTACTGCCCTGCCTTCCGCACGACGAAAAAGGAGACGGCAGCATATGTCTGGAATGGATGTCCAGAGCTCGCCTGTACCTCCGATTTTACGAGTTACATTCTGAAGTGAAATGCTACAATCTCCAGTGGATTTCCCTGTCGGAATCCGTATCGCCGACGGATTGTTTCGATCTGTCGCAAGGCCACTGGTATGGTGGAGGTCAAAACGCAGAGTCCGCTTGGCCTTTAGAAAAAGCCAGTCATGGATTCGCGCCGTTTGTCACCGGAAGAGTTGATAGAAATCAATGGGGCAACGTGCTGAAGAGATATTTTATCAGTTCGAAAAGCGCTGCCATTATAGTGGACGAGGCTACGCCGCTGTACATCTCTGTTGCTGGAGAAGACAGCAAGGAATTGTGTCTGAAGGCCAGATATGATAATTTTGCGTTCGTTAACCGGTTAACGAACACTTCCCAGTTGAATTATACCATTTGTACCGGTTCGAATATGACGAAGCTTCACTCAGAGCTGACTGAAAACACTCTTTGGGACGGGTTGAAGGAGGACGATATGGAAATTATCAAGTCCCTGCTGACTGAGCCGTTATGGGAGATTTCGGCGGCGTCCAAAACCGAACTGACCGAAGGTTTGTCTTTTTATTACTTATGTGAGAATAGGTAGGTAACTACCTATATCTTGTACCAAGAACTGTGATTTCTCTAATGCTTTAGAGTTTAGATGGTGTGAACAACCCAGCATTTATTTCTAGACACTTGAATTTTGCATCAGCGGGTTTTGAGAAATCAACTGCTTGATTTTCTTAACTCTTCTAATAAGAAATATTGGAGGTACGTACTTACGACCTTTCTAGTATAGGTATTTAATAATTATAGGTAGGTACTAATAGGTCGCGTGCGTAAATGGAGGGAGGACCCGAGGGAGGACCAACCAAAGCTCGACACCAGAAGGGCGATTTCAAACCGGACGTCTTTCGCAAGGATGTCTATATTATGTACTGAATAAAAAACTTGGCCGATTTTGAACAGGAAAATTTCAGAATTGAAATATTTATAAAATTCCGAAAAACTTCCTAATTTAACCGACTTTGTATCTCCTATAATACGAAGTTACCCATAGTGGAGGCTCGAATCTGGGACACAGGACACAGTATAGTTGGGGCCTATATTTATGCAAACCGAGAGGGGGTTGCTTATTGAATGGGGAAAAGTGAAAATCATTCATTTAAACTGCTCAACAATGAAAGTGTTACAAAGCAAAAATTCACCCAATTTTGAACCGCTATAACTTTTGATTGGCACATATGATTCTGATTTTGTTTCAAGTACTAAACTGCTGGACAACGAAGTTGTCGGTCTCGGAAAAATGGTTCGACTTTAAAGACCAATAACTTCCGATTGCCGGATGCGATTTCCGTTTTGTTTACTGTGTTGATTAGCCTGATGCTTCCGGAACCTATCCTGTGAAAGTGAATGTTGAGAAACTTTATGTACATTTTCTACAGGGTGATACGTAAAATGGTGCAAAATTGCAACAACTTCATCGTACCCCCATTTGTCAAAAAAAATTTTTTTATGTATTCCAATACAAAAATCATGAAGTGTGGTGTCTTACCTCGAAACGGAAGATTGGAAGTGTAACATCCAAGATATAAATTTTTATTTTGAATGTTACAGATTTTCCTTGTTGGCACGCGAGATAAAGTCACTTTTGATGAATGGATGTTGACATTAAGCAAGATTGTTCGTACAACAGTCCAGGACAATTTCACTCTCAACACAACCCGAATATTTGGTGTGGGGCCAAGCAGTAGGCACTTTTTCAAGTGCTGTCCATGCCTGTTTTTCGTACGTTGGATTTCGTCAGAATTTCATCAAAATTTCAGATATAGAACATGTTCTATTTGCAAATTTAAGACCCTGAACATGGTTACGATGTGAAACTTCAGTGTCCGAGTGAAGTAAAGCCCCCCTGGACGCTATATTTTTTGTGCTTGTGCTAGGCCTGAATTTCGTAAATCTGCAACATTCAACATAAAAATTTACATCTTCAATGTTAGACTTCCAATCCAAGAAATTCCAAAACCGTTTCGAGATAAGACACCACACTTCATTATTTTTGCATTAGAAAATTAAAAAAATATATTTTTGAAAAATGGGGGTACGATGAAGTCGTTGTAATTTTGCACCATTTTACGTATCACCCTGTAGAAAATGTACATGAAGTTTCTCAACATTCACTATTATAGGATGGGTTACGGAAAGATCAAGCTAGTTATTGCAATAAACAAAATGAAAATCGCAATCGTCAATCAAGAGATATTGACCTCCTAAGTCGGACCATTTTTCCGATACCGACAACTTCGTTGTCCAGCAGTTTAAATAGGTCAATCTTTTAGCCATCTTCCTTGTCAATATAAAATGCATAGAGCTTTTCATAAATTTTCTACAGGGTGATGAACAGAGCAGTGCGAAATTGATAAAAGTTCAACATACCCCCGTTTTCGGCGAACATTTTTTTTGGGAGTATTAACACCAAATTTATGAAGAATGATGTGTTCCCTCGAAACGGTTTTTGAATTTTCGGAATTCCAGTCGAAACAGCCAAAATGTAATTTTTTATTGTGAATACTGCACTGGGTGATCATTTAAAAACTATCCACCTGCAATAACTCCCGATTTCTAGTGAATATTTCTTCGAGCAAAAACAGGTAAATTTTTATATCAAAGGGGACATCTAAAACATAAATTGGCAAATTTCTATCTTAAGCCCCCTCGCACCCACTCACCCCAACTTTGAAATTTCAAATGACATGACCTACCTTGCGATACATAAAATTGAAGAGAATTAAATTTTCTTTCTGAAAAAAATATTTACGAAAAATTTTAACTCCACCTTCCTTCGCCCTAAAAATTCTTTGACTGTCTTCTTTTTAATTCTGGACCTCTCAATTGTTTTTAATTCAGTCAGTGTCATCATAGAAAACATGGTAGAAAAGAATTTTCGGTGTAAAAAGTGCTACCCAAATTGACCCTTTTGCTCTCCCCACCTCAGCTTCAAAATTTAACGAAACACCACCCACTTTGTGATACATCAAATTTAAGGGAATTAAATTCTCTTTCCGAAAACAATTTTTTTGAAATTTTCAACCCCTCTCCAAATAAATTAGACATTTGGGGTGTTTTGTGAGGAAAATGGGGATTTCATAAAGTTTGAAAAAATTTGTTCATAGAGAAAATTTAATTACCTTCAATTTGATGTATCACAAAGTAGGTATTGCCATTTTAGATTTTTGAGATGAGGTGGGGGGGAGCGAAAGGATGAAATTTGGGTGGCATTTTTTCCACAGAAAATTATCTCTTCCGATGCTATGCAGGATGACGTTGACTGCATTGAAAAGAATTGAGAGGTCAAGAATATTAAATTGGACACTCAGAGAATTTCAGGAAGAAGGGGAGTGGGGTTAAAAATTCTATAAATATTTTTTCGGAAAGAGATAGACAGATAAACAAACAGATAGACAGATCTTATTGACAGAATCCCATTTAGGGGACCAACATTTCAAGAAATGATGCCAAACATGGCTATGTTTTGAAATTTGAGGTGAAGGCAAAAAGTTCCAAAATGGCGGAACTGTGGTTAATCCAATTCTAATGACGTAGTCCCAGGTTGACTAAAGAGAGTAAGAATTAACCTTTTTTCAACGCTGAAAACCCAAATTTTAGGAGTAGTACCAAAAGGCACGCTGCCAATTGGACTTTTCTTCACCCCTACACTAGACAATAGGAACGTGTTGCAAATTAAATTGCTCAGAATTGTTCAGTGAACAAGCCTCCCAAGTGGCGTCATCTTGATATGAAAAGTTCTAATGTTTTTGCGTTGCTACAGGAATAATATACAGTATTCACAATAAAAAATCATATTTTGACTGTTTCGACTGGAATCTCGAAAATTCAAAAACCGTTTCGAGGGAACACATCATTCTTCATGAATTTGGTGTTGATACCCCCGAAAAATTTTTTAACGAAAACGGGGGTATGTTGAACTTTCATCAATTTTGCACTGCTTTGTTTATCACCCTGTAGAAGTTTCATGAGGGGATCTATGGATTTCATATTGACAAGAAAGATGGCCAAAAGATTGGGCTCTATAGTACTTGGAACAGAATTAGAATCGTTTGTGCCAATCAAAAGTTACAGCGGTTCAAAATTGAGTGAATTTTTGCTTTGTAACACTTCCATTGTTGAGCAGTTTATATAAAAAGGGCGATCCAAGCCAGGTGGAGAGTTACAGACCAATCGCACTTTTAAACATCATTTTTGTAAACTTTCCACATTTTGTTCTAAACAACCGCATTATGACTTTTGCTGAGTGAGCTGGACTTTTACCAAATAGCCAGAATGGATTCAGGAAGAAACGATTATGTCATGATAATACAGAGCGTTTCAGCGATGATAGCAAAAAAATTAACTGTGGATAGATCTCGTCAAAATATGACTGAAACCTATATACCATTTTGCAAAGTTCGGCCTAATAACAAAGATACTGGCCCCTCAAAGTTGACCTTTTTCGGATTTAAAAAAATTGTAGCTCAGTGACGTTTTGTTTAAAATAACTCAAATCCAGCATACACTGATTTATAGGGGATTCTAGTATATGGAGTAGTCGAAAGTGCGCAGCAGCAAGTTTGCTGAAAAGGCGGCAATTCAAACGATTCGTGCAAGTTTCTATTTTTCATGGGATATTGGCCAAATCGGTAGTTTTTTCATACAAGAAATTGTTTCACGTGTACTAAATTTATAGAGCATGAAATTTAATACAATTTTTAAATACTAACGCTATATACAAAACGAATATCTCTTGTAAGGGCCCACTGACTGGAGTGAATAAAGTGCAGGGAACATAAATATGCGATATGTGTCTTTTGTAATGCCCGCGACTGCGATACTTTGGAGTCGACGAGTGTCACGTCACAACCAAAAGGTTTACATAACCTAATCCATTTTTCTGACTTGTTGCATCGCGCACAGTTCTTTAATTGACCTCGAAATTGACGTTTGGGGATATCACCTCTGTTGGGGTTGCAGGGTGCAGGGTGTTGTAGATGCTCGGAAGAAGTGGGTTTTGGCAGATAGCTTCGTTTATTCTAACGAATTAGTGTATAACATAAAAGAGTAAAAGTGGACGTAACAATAAATATGGTTGCTCTTCAGTCTTCTAATCTGCTCTGGTCGAGTGTGCGTGTTAATCATACGCAGATGGAAGACGCTTCTGAGCGCATGTGTAGGTACACTGTCGTGTATCCAACATCTCCCCCGAACGAATTAAAGAACAAAATCCCTCAGACGCTTCGGAATAGCTCGGGTCCGTGATGGTCGGATGTTGACTGGCTCTGCCGTTGCTACGGGTTCTGGTTGTGGAGTCAGTGGTAAATCCGCTGTACCCGGTGCTGGTGATGGAGGTTGCTGTTGAGTACGCTGCAATGGTTGTACAACGGGCTGTTGTACAGGCTGCTGCGTTTGTTGTACAAGCTGCGGCTGTTGTACAGGCTGTGGTTGTTGTACGAGCTGCGGCTGTTGTACGGACTGCGGTTGTTGTACAGGCTGTGGTTGTTGTACGGACTGTGATGCCACCTGCTGGTGCTGCTGTTGTAGTATGGATGTTTTGATGTCAAAGCTATCCAATAATACTTGCAGTGGTAAGCTCTGTTTTGATGTCTTACTGCAGTCTTTGTCACTTGTGTACCTCTGCCTGATCTGGTTACCGTGAAACCTGAGTACTTTGTTGCCCTCGTTGATGACGTTGTACATGACGTTGCCGACTCTCTCGATTATGGTTGCTGGTTCCCAGAATGACTTGTTGCCTCTATGTACTTTTACATAGACGGTTTGGTTTGGAGTGTAGAACCGTGGTCTGGCGCCGTGCTTGCGATTGAACTGGTGTTCTTGGCGCAGGATGTACTCCGTTTTTCCTTTGTTGGCGATGTCAGTGGGAAGTAGCAAATCGAGATTAGTTCTAAGTCTTCTGTTGAAGAGTGCTTCGGCTGGTGATTTTCCGTCAGGTGTGTTTGTACTTGGCGTCACCCTGTACATGTGCAAGAATTGGTCGATTTCTTGCTTTACAGGTATGCATTTTTCTTTCTTGACATGGAATCCAAAATCCTGCATGCGCTGCAAAACCTTGATCAGTTTTTGTTTGTGCTCTTCTACGTCCTTTCCCGATATTAAAATGTCGTCGATGTATGCTGCAGTACCTTCGATTCCCGCAAGCAGTTGGTCCATGATTTGTTGGAAAGCGCCTGGTGCAACTTTGATACCAAATGGGAGTCGGTTGTACTGGAAAAGTCCCCTGTGGGTGTTGATCGTCAACAATTTTCTCGACGTTTCATTAACTTCGACTTGAAGGAATGCGTCCGAAAGATCAATGACACTGAACAATTTGGAGTTTGCGAGCCTGCTGAAAATGTCCTCTGGTAGTGGCAATGGATACTGGTGCGGTTCAAGAGCATCGTTCAGTCCCGTCGAGTAGTCTGCACATATTCGAACGTTTCCATTCGACTTCTTGACAACCACGATTGGTGCTGCCCATTCAGAGTAATCAACAGGTGTGATTATTCCAAATTGCTGCAATCTCTTCAGTTCCTGATCAATTTCGCTGACGGCGGCGTATGCTACGGGCCGTTTTGGACGAAAAACTGGATTTGCGTCGGACTTGAGGTGCAATGATACGCTGGTCTTCGTGCAAAGTCCCAAAGTATCATCAAAAACATTTGGAAACTGTTTGATGATCCACTCCGCTTCTTGTTGTGCTTGCATGCGTTGTTGGTTGCATACATTGCTTGACATTGACACCTGTGTGCAAATAGAGCTTAGCGGAACGTCCCATAATCCAAATTTTGTGATCCAGTCGATGCCCAGGATATTCAAATTTTCCAGCGGAGTTATGAAGCATGTGCCGCTGTAGGATTGACCCCTGAATTCCATGTCGCATCTCAGCTCGCCCTTCAGTTGAAGTGTTTTGCCGGAAGCATTTTTCGCTTTGTGCTTGGTTGGCTGGAAAATTGGTTTTCCCAAACGCTGCCACGTTTGATGCGAAATGATGGTAATGTCCGATGCAGTGTCCACTTGTAGTCTTGCAATCTGACCGTTGATCCTCACCTGTGCAAATTTTCTCGCCGGTTTTGAGGTTATGTTGTGGACGCTGGCTATGAGATTAGTTTTACTCGAAGTGCTTGACTTTGTCCTGGAATGCTGAGACTTGAGCTTGTTGGCTTTACAGTAGCCTTCCCTGTGACCTGTCCTGCTGCATTGACTACATTTGTGTTTCTTGTAGCCACACTTGTTGGAGTAATGCATTCCACCGCAGAACCAACACGGAGTCTTGGGAATCGAAGTCTTCGGTGACGTTTGCTTCGCATGAGAATACTGCTGGCTCTTGTTCTTGTTGAACCTACTGTGGCCCACCACGTTGACTGAAAAATCGTTGTCGCTGTTAGCTACCAAGGCTGTGTCCGATTTGAGATTTTGAAATCGTTGGCACTCGGCAATGATCTCTTGCAATGTTATGCCTGGCTCGCTGTCGAGTTTTGACAATAACCTCGTGCGGATCTCTGCATCTTCTGTAGACTGTAAGCCACAAACGAAAATTAGCGCTTTGAATTCATCAGGCTTGATCGTGGAGATTTTGAACTCTTCGCAGTATCGATTCACATCTGCTACATACGATATGACATCACAGCTTTTCTTTGCGAGTTTCAGGCACTGATACCTGTGGTGAAATAGCGAGTATTTCTTGCCAAACATCTCAGTCAGTTTCTGCACCGTTTCTGCAAAGGTGAACTCTTTCGATTCTTTTGGTAAGATGATGTTAAGGTACTGCTGGTGACATGTTGTGTTCAACTTCCTGAGTAGCAGTCTAACCTTTGCCTCATCTGGAAGATTTTTGGCATCTTCGACGAATATACTTGCGTATCTCTTGTACCACGCATCGAAAGTGATGGCGTCATCCGGACTGTAGATGAATTCCGCAATGCCGTTTGATAACGTGTCCATCCGAAACTCCTGATCTTTCTGACTCGACTCACCCATCTTCGAACAAATCTGCAACATAAAATTTTGTTGTGCTGTCATCAACTGCTCCTGCTGCATCCTTGCGAGTTCCTGCTGTTCCCTCATGAATTGCATCATGGAATCTTGTAGAGCCTTGAAATTTTCCATGTCGATTTTTTTCGGATTATCCCGTCCTCGTCGCCACTGTTGGGGTTGCAGGGTGCAGGGTGTTGTAGATGCTCGGAAGAAGTGGGTTTTGGCAGATAGCTTCGTTTATTCTAACGAATTAGTGTATAACATAAAAGAGTAAAAGTGGACGTAACAATAAATATGGTTGCTCTTCAGTCTTCTAATCTGCTCTGGTCGAGTGTGCGTGTTAATCATACGCAGATGGAAGACGCTTCTGAGCGCATGTGTAGGTACACTGTCGTGTATCCAACAACCTCCACGGTATTTTAAGCACGTTTTTGGGAATCTTTCAAAATAAAACAAGTTTTGCTCATTGTTAGCGGCAAGGTTAGCGACTATCACTTCTGCAGTTCCAATAACAGCAATGTTTATTGGATCCGCTACTATTTTTGCCGATTTCCATTAGCAGTAACCACTTAAAACACCCCCTATTATCCAATTATACTTTTTAGTGGGCTAAAACTTACGATTCAATCGCAAAAATTAGTATTCACTCAATTTTACTGTGTTAATTTTCGGAATGGGGTACTTGCCTAATTTTTTTTTATTGGCTTAATCGATAGTATGGTTTAAAATAATGTACCCGTATTTTTTCTTTTTCCTAAATTCCCAAAATTGCGGCCGCTATGCGTGTTTTAAAGATATATTTGTGACGTCACAAATATATTAGATATAGAACATAGAAGGACTCTTTTTCCTCGTCGGGTTGGCAATGATATAACGTCGCCAAGGTGCCGTTTTCAAACAACAAGATCTGAGTCTGACTGACAACGTCAAACCGCCGACCGTAATTTCTTCCTGTGCCCTTTTTTTTGCCTTTGACTGCTTTGATCGAGGCTTTGATCTACGCGGTAAGTACGTACTCGTTTTGTTCATTTCTTGTTCAACCTAACTAGTCTCTTTCTTTAGTCTTCAGTGCTGTCCACCTAAAAGCCTTTCGCATGTTCGTCACCCGTGCTCTGACCTGGCTGACCCTCGGCTTCATTTCGGACATCAGTGTTCCTGCTCCCCACATTTTATTTGGAGATCTATCGCGTCCTCCCCACATGGATCTCTTGTAGCTCTAAAGTATTACCTATCCGGAATTGTATGCTAATGATGAACGTATAAAAGCTCACTGTTTATTTTCATCCTCTTATTTCTGTGCTATTGGTGATCCTCCAGATTTTCCCCTGGAAATAAATTATCTCGACTGAGACAGTGTTATAAGAGGTTTCTGGAGTCAGTTTCTTCGAAACCTTGTTCGACTTTATTGTCTAAATGCTCATGGTAAGAGAATTCGATAGGAAACCGGTTTTGCGATAGCATGTTCAAAATGACAGTGTCACAGTGACATCCCTGACATTCTTGATTATTCCATTGTCACACAGTCAGACCAACCGCACTCAAAATCCCTGTCCTGGCGCGAGGCTTTTAGGAGGATTTTTCAAATTGGTTTTTTTCTGTAGAAAACGACGGGATTTTTGTGAAATTCTCAGTAGAGTCCCATTATCACTTATACTAGCAATCAAAAGTATTTCCAGCTGAATCTATTCCATTGGCAAGTACCCCATTTGCACGAATTTTATCACGTGACCGGAGTGTACTAATGGCAAGCCCTCCACACTTCGCACATGCGTCAGGAGAAAAGGTAAACTAGATTCGTCTATTGAAACTATCTACTGACCTGCCAAATTTTGACATAATTCAACCAGTGGTGTAAGAGTTATGAGGGCCAATAATTTAGAAGCATCCGAAGAAAAGTTGACTTGAGGTGACCCCTCATAACTTCTACGCCACTGATTGGATTCTTTCAAAATTTGCCAGGTTGATAGACAACTATGACAAACCAGCTTGTGCTAAATTGAAGCTAAATTTGTAAAAGCGTTTTTGAGATACAAATTTTTGAAATCCGAAAAAAGCGAACCGAACATTAGGCCGAACTTCGCAAAATGGTATATAGGTTTTCGTCATATTTTGACGAGATCTACTTATAGTTAAATTGTTTGCTATCATCGCTGAAACACCCTGTATATTCGTACTAGATACAATTATAACAAGTGAGTATGCCTTCACGTGCGTGAGTCTCAGTAGCGCATTTTCTTAAAGAGGCATATTGTGAATGTAAAGAAATTTGGTTGAAGGAGAAACACCATTCTTTGCCCACTCTTTTCAATCGAAACTCATTGTGATATTTTGTTATCGGAATGGGGTACTTGCCAATAAAATAGATTTGAATGAAAATTCTTTCAGTCATCCTTGGCAAAGGAGCTCTTGCACAGCTTGAGTTGGGAGTTTCTAAATGTTTGAGGTAACATTAACATCTAAACCAGTGAAAATTGTTAAAAGGTGTTTTTTTTTGGGGTGGGCGGAAGCTGGAGGCGGGGCCATATCAAAAGTAGCCTATCCTTTATTCCATTTTTTAGTCAGCTATCCATATACCGAACGATTTAGATCGCTATGTCTTCTGGTTTATGTTTTTTATTTATCTCTTACTTTGGAGGCGGCGTGTGGGAGTGGCAGCGTTCGGCTAAGCAAATGTTGCACAGTTTGAGTTTGGCAGTTTCTAAATGTTTGAGGAAACATCTTAATCAGAAACAATTGTGAAAGTTGCACTTTTTGTCGTTTGGAGGCGGAATCTGAAGGCGGCGACTAACCAAAAGTAGCCCATCCTTTCCCATTTTTAGTCAGCTATTCATATTATATAGCGAAAGAATTAGATCGCTATGTCTTCGGGTTTATGTTTTTCATTTTAAATTGATTGGGAGCGGTTTTTGGCAATTTTTTCATGTCGACGGCGCATATTGAATATGGAATGTCTCTGGGCTTACGTTTATAAGTGGCAAGTATGTATTATTCATAAAATAAGAACACCAGAGCATTAGGTCTAGGAGAAATTGCAATATCATGTTATTTCAAGTTGATCGGGGGCGGTTTTCTCTGTTGGCGGCGCAATATAGACATTTAATATAGCCAAGCCCAGCTTTGGGAGTGGCAGCTATGTGACAGCGAAAACATCAGAAAGCTAGGGCGTCTAGTTTGCGAGGAGTTCGAGGAACGGACGGACGGACGGACAGACGGAAGGACAAAGCGACTGCAATAGCGATTTTCATCAAGATGGAAAATGTGCTAAAAAAACCATCTAAGACTACCAAGCCGCAAGGTATAGGTATGCGGTGTTTATTGATTTTAAGAAGCCTTTGACTCAGTGAACCACCAAATTTCATGGGAATGATTATCGGTAATTGAAAGCCTATATCCAAATGCGGCTGTATAGTCTGTTCACCGATAGAACGGACTTTTTTGAATTTCAGTGATGTAACCTATAGCAAACAAAAGCACCAAAGACTGTTACAACATAGGCGCGTTTGGAACTAATATTAGTTTTGTTTGGTTGGTAGTCTTACCCGGGCAGATTATTCCTACGCCAAGCCAATGGCATTACATTGAGCGAGTTTGACACTTACGTACGATTTCTAACCTCCATTTCTCTATGATGTTTGTTATTTTTAGTCGGATCGGCTGTTGTGAGTGTTGTGTAATAAAATCAGCTTCATTCAAAAAATTATTTTCTCATTCATTAAAATTGGTATTAAACTGGTGTCATTTGAAATTACCATAGCACTTAGCTGTGATTAGCGGAAATAAGCACCTCTTTCTAACTGGAATTTTAAATTTCGCGGGTAACGCTCGGGGATTACTTTTCAAGCGGAGGAATCTGGTGGTCCTTTCTATCAGTGTATAGAGTATAGGTAATGCTAGATGAGGAGTCGGGTGGGACAGGTAGTGTGATTAAAATAACGAGAGGCGTTCTGCAGGGAGACTGTTTGAGCCCATCTCTTTATATTCTTTTCACTAGTGGGCTCCTTTTTGAATGAAGGAGCAAGGGGAGTATCTGTGGACGGGGGAAGTGACATATATTGATGCTGCAGGATGCTAATGACATAGTCATGCTAGCGGATTCACCCACGCCACGCCCCTACAAAAGAGCTTGAACATTATTAGTATTTACTACAACAGGATGAAACTTGACTTGAATCCCGACAAATCGAAAATACTGATATTCAGAAGGGGAGTAAAGACAAAAAAACATAAGTTCTTATTCAATCATCAGGAAATCAAGATTGTAAATAAATCTACTATAAATCTTAGAGTAACATTTCACTGCAATGGTTCGTTCTTTGAACACAAAAAATCGATCATTCCCAAACGCAATGTTACTGCGGGTATTGTTAGAGGTGTAATCACAAAAAAACAAAATAACAGTGAAACTGTATTAGAGAGTTCATTATAGGACAGTAGTTCCTACATTCACATACTGCATTCCTACCTGGGGGTTTGGCACACATAGAAGAACTTGAAAGGATGCAACTTGGTTTCTTTAAATAACCTTTCAAATAATTTTTTTTAAGCAGAACACGCCAAATTATACATTTTCAGAAAAAGTCGACATCAGCAGTCTGTCAGTATAATTGAAGAAATGTTGTTTTATGTGAAAAGAGTCGCTGGGATGTCAGAAACAGTTCAGATCAAATGGACGCTAGTTCATTTGGCAAACCACGAATCACGCTAGCTCTGAGTCTCGCGACATACGCTAGTTCTAACCGTGTCTCACGAGTAACGCTAGTCTTATTAGAGACCATCGATGTATCAAAAAATCTTTAACAGCGCAGCTGGAGTCAGTATATTTCGCTCATACTTACCAAGCTCGAATTCTTACAGAAACCATCTCCAATTACACTGAAAACGTCATAGGCCTTGGTTTCCTTCGCCAAGGCCACGTCCTGATCAACGAATTCTGGCAGAAATTCGTCGGCGATTTTGAAGTCGACACCGACCGTTTCCCGACCCTTGAGGAGGCGATCAACATCATGCACCGCCGTGGCTTCAGGATCGTCGTTTCCATCCAGCCTTTCATCTCCACAGAAAGCTTCAATTTTGCAGAAGCAGTCAAAAACAAGCTCCTCGTATCCGAACGATTCAGCGATCGCCGCATCCCGGCCCTCACCAGATACAAGTCCTTGCAGAGCGCTGGCGTGCTGGATCCCACCAGCAACAAGACCATCCCGTGGCTGTTGTCGAAACTTAGAGCGGTCGCGACCAAATACAAATTCGACGCTTACTATCTGGACCTGGGAATCGCCTACAACATGCCGCACTATTACCAGTGCGAAAAACCGCTGGTGAACCCCGACCAGTACAAAACCCTCTTCATCAACGCACTGCAGAACAGTGTCAGTCTGTTCGCTGTGAACAGCGCCATCGAAAGGCCGAGGGCACCGTCTTTCGTGTCTCTGCCGCAGTTTGAATCGTCCTGGGACGGGTTGAGGAGAGTCATACCGACCATTCTCACGTACGGGCTCTTGGGCTATCCGTTTTTGATACCCGGAGCCGTCGGAGGGGACTTTGAAGCCCTCGAAACGCCGTTCTCTTTGTCGAATTCCACAGAACTGTTGCCGGATAAAGAGTTGTACGTCAGATGGCTGCAGCTGGCTACATTTTTGCCTGTGATAAAATACAACCATTTGCCTAGCACGTATGGGGACGATAAAGTTATGAATATGGCGAAGTTGCTGACTTCGCTACGGCAAGCTAAGGTAAGAAATATTTTGATAACCAACGTAGATCAGTGATTATTCAGATTGATTTTTAAATTCCCTGTCCCTGTCGTGGGAGAAGTATACTGATCGACTTGAAATTTCGAACGAGTCGTGAAGACTTATTTATGATGGGACTTAATAGACGTTTTCAACTGAGCAGTCGTTTCTGCCTGAGGACAGATTTATGACCGCGCAGCTATTCTATCTCACTTAATTGAGAAACTCTGTTTTAAGCAGTGACCTCTCCCGGAGACCTAATAACCGCGCAGGTTTTTCTACCTCCTTTTATTGAAGACGTCTAGTTACTATTTACTGACATTGTGCATTGTTACTGACTTTGTCCCCAACAATCAAAACAGAAATTCCAAAACAAACAATACTGACCAGACCCTACCCACCGACATGCATTTTTCATTTACGCAACTTTTGGAGTAAAATTGCAATCTGCCTAAAACAACGGAGAAAACATCCTGAGCAGGACTTCCCTTGCCATTTACTCTAAAATACTGTACCTATTCATGTACACGCTTAATGCAAAGCGAGGCTCTTGCGACGATTTCACCTTCCCCAGGCCGGTGAATAAAGCTATAGTAATAATCTCCATAGAGGAGCCTGATATACTAAAAACACGTTTGCAGGTAACTCCGCTTCTGAAGAAGTACGCCAAAGTCGCCCTGAATTCTGGCCTGCCTCTCATCAGGCCCTTGTGGATGCTAGATTCCAATGATCCAGCTTGCCACGTGGTGGTTGATGAATTCTCCATAGGAGACGACCTGATAGTGGCTCCCGTTTTGTACTCGGGAGCCAGAGAAAGAGAAATCTACCTTCCAGCGGGTGTATGGAAGGACGGCATCGGTAGCAGTCTGAGGAAGGGCAGCCGATGGATCCACGACTACCGAGTGGAGGCCGACCAGGTTGCGTATTTTGAGAAAATGCCTGACGACACTCGATTCTGAATACGTTCATCAGTGTTCTGTATTCCACATTCCATATTACCAAACGCTTATTAGGTTTAGATTTCCAATGATAATGATTTGCTCATATTCTATTTATTTTGATAGGTTTACATTATAAAAAAACAAAGTTTACTTTTTGAATTTATTAATTTTTCAATTCATACATATCCCATACATTAATGCGTTTGAATATATTATGTAACTTTTTAACATTATAAGCTAAAGGATCAGATTTTTGACTAGAAGCTATATTTTTAGATATATAGGTAATACAAAGTGAAACTTGCACATAAAATGACATTTTCTTGAAAACATTTTCAACGTAAATATAAGATGACTTTTCCATTTTTTAAAAATATATATTTTGGTACAAGACAAATCATGTTAATTACATTTTACCATTAAGGGAAAAAAGAGTGTGCGTCTAGTGAAAAATCATTTTCATCAAAGTATTCTGCAATTATAAATGTTCATCATGTTATTTATGTTGAATAGATTCGGATGTGGTGACAAATGTATGTATTTTGTCTTCAGTGAATTTTGAAGCTCTGAGACGTCTAGATTTGAAAAATCTATGAATGCAAATGTAATGAACTGATTTGGTTTGTACTGAAAATATATGAACTTAACTATCGCGTATCTTTCACGCTGTTCCGATTTATCACACCGGATGTCTTCCATTCGCAATATATTTTAGTCCTCCAAGGCATCCTTCTATTTTTTTTAGCACCATCTTACATATATAGTTAACAATAATGTTATTGTATACTAATTTACAAGCTCAAATTTGCTGTGTTCTAGAGAAAGGTTTTTTTGAGTTCAGCCCAGGTTTTTTTTTCAATTTGGTATTCTCGAGTTCCTGTAGATGGCCCCATCTATTGCAGTAGATTACGTATGTCTCTAAAACTAAAGTTTTATAAATAAAATCTTACTTCAAGCAGCATTCTATCGAAGCACTAAACTGAACCCAAAAAACAAATAAATAAATAAATAGCTCTAAACCATATGGTAAAGGGTATTTTTTTATTACTTACTAATTAGATAATATAATGACGCCCAGTGGCGGCTCGTCATGATTCATTTACCCTGACTACTACCCTAAAACACTTGAAAGTGAATGCGAATAATTTTTATATCTCTTGGATTACGAAAAACATTAATCAAAAACTAGCCGACACCGATTTTCGTCCCATCAGTCACACCTTTTTAAAAATAGGCCTCAAAAAAGTTGGATCGTTTACAAATAGCGTACAAAAAAAATCGAGAATACTATTTACTTCTACAGAAGTCGAAACCAATATCTCAGAAAAAAGCACAAAAAGCATAATAATCAAGTGAACCAACACTATTGGGCACCCCAGTCTTAACGTGATTTTTTTTTATCTAACAAAAAATCTATGGGTATCACATCAGATATATTCTTAAATACATAAAAAGCTCCAGAAATAATTATATAGCTCAAGCATTAACGTGTTCTGAAGAAAATATTGTTATAGCTCTTACGTAAATTAAAATGTGTGAGCATTTTTTTTTGTTTGACTCGATTGTCTACCGGTGGTGTTAATGCATAAGTTAATTTAATTATTTCTTGCATTCTATAGAGCTATTGATGTTGTTAGCTTTATAAATTCACATTCTAATTCTAAATATGTAGTTTCTTACAGACAATGCTTTAGAATGCTAAATGATCAGTGCAACGTTTTTCTTCAGTTATTCTTTTAAAAAGACAAAATGCACTCGTGAACAACACTAATGAAGATCCTAGTTTTGTCCTCGAAAATTTTCAACGGAAATATTCTATACGTTTAAATTTCTTCTTACTTTTAGACGATGGTGTGGCGCGCAAATTCAAAGTGATTCTAAAATATTGAGAGGTAATAATGAGGAAGATGCAAGGTTTGTTGGCGAGATTTTTTTTGTGGTGCATGAGTTGCTGGACGTTTCCCATTTTTCAAGCAGAAGAAATTTGGCCTTCCATTCGTTGCTCTTATTGCCGCCGAAATCAGAATTGTGTGTAGAAATGGTTGAAATAAATTTAAAATTCCAGGCGATAAGCGGAACAGGATGTTTCATGATCTTGCAAGTTTATCGTGCAACGGCTGGCTGAAGGAGACAAATCAATTTTGTATTTGGTGAGTAGCTCTTCGTTTTCGGCCACCCAGTACCCCAGAATGTCCGTGTCGTATGTGGGAATGATTGTTACTTCTGCAAAGAAAAATTAGTTATATGAAATTCCGCATGGCCAGCCGACTGGTAGAAGTGGTAGGTACCGGAAGGCAACAGGACCACTGTCAACCGAAATTTTTGCGGGGTAAGAAATCACTTCAACACCTATAAAAGCCTATCGTTGTTGAGGTCGCCATAAAAGAAAATTACCAAGAAAACTACCACCCGCGAACGTCTGATTGTTCTGTTAGCTGCCACTATCGGCAGATTGGAAAAATTATAAAAAAAATCTGTTGTGGCATCACAATACTTTCCCAACGAGTACCTATATCCAGGGACGAAGAAAGATTTTTCACAGGAGGGGCTTTCTAGAGCTCCGAAAGTCAAGACGGGATAAAAAGGGGCTGGGTAGGGCAATGAATAATACATAAAGATATATCCCATACACTTTCTATTTTCAGTAGAATGACTTTTTGGAGCAAAAATTAAGTGACAAGCTGAGGAGCTACAGCTACGGCTGATGGCACCTGCAAAGTTTTGGAGCGAAACTATCAGCAGCCATCGGCCGTATTCTCCCAGCGCCAGCGCCCCGGCTTGTCACTTTATGCTCCAAAAAGTCATTCTACTGAAAATAGAAAGTGTATGGGATATACAGGTGTCCCGAAAATACACCGACAACGTTCTAGGGCAGCTTCCTCTTATCAAAACAAGAAAAAAAGTTCCCATAAACATGGGTCCGGAAACGCTTTCTAAGGGAGCTACAGACCCCTAAAGGTGAGACCCTGAAGATGGTGTTTATCGAGGTTTTTATTTAATATCTCCGAAACCGTTCAAATGAAATCAATCAAACTCTACACATTTAATAACCTTCTTGTGTCCAACAAAATTTGAATGCCTGACAAGAATGAAGTTGCTTTACAATAGTTTTTCTTTCGCCTTGAATATCGTAATTAAAAAATCAGCATTACTGACCACGTTTTCATACATTCAAACTCAAATATCTCGTAAACTATCTATCTAGGTTGAACAAAGACACCTTTTTTTGGTAGAAAACTCCAATATTCTATAATTTTTAGTTAAATTTGAAAACAATTCGCATTAAAAAAAGTGGGGGTAATTTTTACCCCCACATCTCAGCTTGGCCCAACCCTGGTGAATTATTTTGGAAATAATTTCGTCTCATTTTGTTGAACACAAGAAGGTTAGTAGATGTGTCAAGTTTGATTGATTTCTCTTGAACGGTTTCGGAAATATTGAATAAAAACCATCTTCAGGGTTCCACCTTTAGGGGCCTGTAGCTCCCTTAAGAAGCGTTTTTGGACCCATGCTCTTCCTAAAATTTCATAAGGACTTTAAACTATGTTCGCATGAAGAAAAGGGAGCTCCATCTGATCAAAAGAGGAAGACAATAAAACAAGGCTTATTGGAGTTCCGAAAGCCACGAAAATACAAGAAAGCTCAGTAGGGCTTTATCACTTTGCATGCCTGTTGCTAAGACCACCCTGGATCGATCTGGATGTGGGGACATCGATGGAAAAAATGTTGAAGATCTTAGTTTTGAATCTAGCAGGCTCTGTCGATGTCCCCACATCGCGTTTTGTAGAAAACATGATTGTTTGTCGAAATATCAAGCTGCAGCTCGATATCTCCAAAAACAACTGAGTTATTGAAAAAAGAAAAAAAAATAAGAAGTTCTCTTCTTCCAGCGTATTTCGGAAACGCCTCAAGATATTTTAAAACTGTTTGCAGCACCTTCATGATCATGAAACCCTCTATCAATGTCCTGATTCACATACGTCCATCGGTTGGGGTTCAAGATTTACGATTTTTCAACAGTTTTTTCCAGACATTGAAAACTTGAAACATTTCGACACGATTTATATTGTGGCAAAATGAATAGTAAGCTTAGTATGACCAGCAAAGACATCTCTGGCTTTGTCTCAAAAATTCTATAATAACGAGAAAGGGTTCCACAAAGGTCGTGATAAAAGAAAGTACTTGTAGTCGGATCAAGTTATCGTTTCGAGAACGAACGATTACACGTTTCGAGTGACGTGAGAGATGAAAATGCGTATTGCGCAGGTAATTCATGACAAATTCACTTGACTGCTCCAGAGCTGCTCGGCCGCTGACAACGAGAGCGGTCGAGCAGCTCTGGAGCAGTGAAGTAGTCTCTCTAATAGCGATTTCGAGTCGCTAGAGCCGACCCGGTTCGGCTCTAAAACCAGCGGATTTGATTGGTCTTCGAAAATCCCTGGCCAATCAATGATAGCGCTTTTCGAGCTGAACTGGCTCGGTTCTGGTGACTCGAAAACGCTATAAGTGAAGTGAATTCGCCATAAGTAAGAATAAGCCAATTAAAATGATTGCTGCCAAGTTTTCGTCAACTAGGAGGATAATGCGTCAATGACATTTTTGTTCTCTCATAGGTCATTCGAAGCATCATGTACTAACTTTAACAGGCCTCATCTGAGAACACTAGGGGCCCTGTTTCTAGAAATGTGGCCTCTGTATATATCGATCACTTACCAAGTTCATTATCTTCCCAAGTTTGCTTAGCTTCTAGCAGAGCGTTGTAGACTTCTCGACTGGGTTCGATTCCAGAGAACACATAGTACCTGGCCCTGACTCTCTTGAAGAAATCAATGTAAGAGTAGTAAGCATTTCCATGGTGCGGCACGTAGCTCAAATCAACATAAATAGGACTCAGTTTCTTATTCTTGTATTTCGATGGCGAGTCCGACCTCTTTTCGTTCAACTTGTTCTTTACCGAAACATTCGCGGGCAATTTCCGTTCTTTCTTCGGCGTCCCTTGCTTGTTGTTACTTGGCGGAGCCGGACTGGGCAGACCCAGCGGCTTACCCCAGGTTCCAATTGCATCTTTCTTCGTATCACTGGAAGAAGGCAGTTCAGTTCCTATAAAACTTGCAGTCATGACATTATCCACGGTGGAATGCCCGTTCTTGTTGATCTGATCCAAAGTCGAATGCTCAGTCAAGTTGGCGTTATCACTATCAGAGCTGCTTGTAAATTTGGCTTTTGTTATTTCATACAAATAGCTGGAAGAAGAAGGTTCTACTAAGTCTTCGCCTCGGCTCTTTCTGTGTTCCGCCATGGCTTTTTCGAAATCTAAATCAGCTTCGTCCAGAAATGATCCTTCAGGTTCGTCCGGTAAACTGCCGTAGAATGACGTTGCCATCGGGTCCATCTTGGGTAAGACTCTGTCGTCGTCAAAGTCATAATGTGAAGAAGACCTAGAATGTGCAACTTGAGATGTCACACTCATCGGCGACCCTGGGAAGTTGTCGTCGTCACTTTCGACCGGTTCGTTTTCCAAATAATGAGGAGCCCCGGAGAACTGCTCCGAGGACAAGTCACTGTGAGTTGACACCGGAACTTCACAGTCACTAGGAGTCGAACTTCGAATTTCGCCTTCTTTCAGTGACGTGAGAGTGGTGACGATCGGTTCTTCAACTTTCTGGTGCTTTACGATAGGGCTTACAGGCACTGTGGGTGGAGTAGAGCTACCAGGGATATGTTTCTCATGCTTTAAAGTTTCCTGAATTTCTTTCTGATGTTCAACTTCTGCAATATCCGGTGTTGATTTCCCGCTGAGGTGCTCAGAAGAAGTCTGAATCAAATGGGTAATGGCGCAGTCTAGGATTTCGTGTTTCAAAAATGAGTCTGTCGAGTCTCTCAAATCTGGAGTGCTCGTTCTAGAAGAGCCCTTCGAAACTGTGGATTTAGAAACTTCTGGAATTAGAGACACTTCTACGTCTGAAATTGACAGTTTCTTTTCCGAGACGTGTTCTACGTCCAGCGTCGCTTTGTCTTTAAAAGATTCAGAAACCTTTGGTTCATCATGTATGTTACTATCAACTGTCGATTTTGGAACTTCAGTCTTTGTGGTATCAGCTTTATTTGCATCTACGATTTCGATGTGTTCTGGAGAAGACTTTCCAGGCAGTACTCCATTCATGTCTTGAGCAAGAGTTGCTTTCCCAGATTGCTCTTCTTTTGCTTGGATTTCCTGCGCGGTGCTCTTTGCTGGAAGTGATGTTTTTTCAAAAGGTGAAGTCGGAGATTTTCTCCCAGAAAGATCTTTTGACGAAGCATCGACTGATTCCCACTTTTCCTTTGCCTCAACTTGTGGAACCGGAGATGATTTTCCAGCCAATTCTTGTGGTAATGCATCTATTGACTCTCTTTTCTCCTTGACGTCAGCTGGTGGAGCCGGAGATGCTTTTCCAGAAAGTTCTTTTGGAGAGGCATCTATTGATTCTTTCTTTTCCTTGACGTCAATTGATGGTATAGGAGATGATTTTCCAGAAAGTTCTTTTGGTGACGCATCTATGGATTTTCTCTTTTCCTCAGCTTGAACTAGTGGAGCCGGAGACACCTTTCCAGAAAGTTCTTTCGGAGATGCATCAATTGATTCCCTCTTTTCTTTGACCCCAACTGGTGGAGCTGGAGATGTGTTTCCAGAAAGTTCTTTTGGAGATACATCAATTGAGTCCCTCTTCTCTTTAACATCAACTGGTGGAGCTGGAGATATGTTTCCAGGAAGTTCTTTTGGAGATACATCAACTGAGTCCCTCATCTCTTTAACCTCAACTGGTGGAGCCGGAGATGATTTTCCAGATAGTTCTTTCGGAGAAGCATCTATTGATTCTTTCTTCTTCTTCTTCTTCAAATCAACCGGTGGAACCGGAGATGATTTTCCAGACAATTCTTTTGGAGATGCATCTACCGAGTCCTTCTTTTTCTCGGAATCAACTGCTGAAGCTGGAGAAGCTTTTCCAAACAATTCCGTTTGAGAAGCATCAATTGATTCTCTTTTTTCCTTGACGTCAACTAGCGGAGCAGGAGACGATTTTCCAGAAAGTTCTTTTGGAGAAGCATCTATGGATTCTCTTTTCCCATTGACGTCCACTGGTGGAGCCGAAGATGCTTCTCCATATAATTCTTTAGAAGGAGCATCTATGGATTCTCTTTTTTCCTTGACGTCCACTGACGAAGCCGGAGATGATTTTCCAGACAATCTTTTTGGAGAAGTATCAGTGGATTCTTTTCTCTCCTTTAGGTCCACTGGTGGAGATGGAGATGATTTTCCAGACAGTTCTTTTGGAGATACATCTATTGAGTCCCTCTTCTGCTTGGTATCGACGGGTGGAGCGGGAGATGCTTTTCCAGACGATTCTTTTGGAGAAGTATCAATGGATTCTTTTCTTTCCTTCAGGTCCACTGGTGGAGATGGAGATGATTTTCCAGATAGTTCTTTTGGAGATACATCTATTGAGTCCCTCTTCTGCTTGGTATCGACGGGTGGAGCGGGAGATGCTTTTCCAGACGATTCTTTTGGAGAAGTATCAATGGATTCTTTTCTTTCCTTCAGGTCCACTGGTGGAGATGGAGATGATTTTCCAGATAGTTCTTTTGGAGATACATCTATTGAGTCCCTCTTCTGCTTGGTATCGACGGGTGGAGCGGGAGATGCTTTTCCAGACGATTCTTTTGGAGAAGTATCAATGGATTCTTTTCTTTCCTTCAGGTCCACTGGTGGAGCTGGAGATGATTTTCCGGTTAGTTCTTTTGGAGATACATCTATTGAGTCCCTCTTCTGCTTGGTATCGACGGGTGGAGCGGGAGATGCTTTTCCAGACGATTCTTTTGGAGAAGTATCAATGGATTCTTTTCTTTCCTTCAGGTCCACTGGTGGAGATGGAGATGATTTTCCGGATAGTTCTTTTGGAGATACATCTATTGAGTCCCTCTTCTGCTTGGTATCGACGGGTGGAGCGGGAGATGCTTTTCCAGACGATTCTTTTGGAGAAGTATCAATGAATTCTTTTCTTTCCTTCAGGTCCACTGGTGGAGATGGAGATGATTTTCCGGGTAGTTCTTTTGGAGATACATCTATTGATTCTCTCTTATCCTTAACGTCAATTGGTGGAGCCGGAGATGATTTTCCGGACAATTCTTTTGGAGAAGCACCTACTGATTCTCTCTTTTCCTTATCAACTACTCGTGAAGACGGTGATAGTTCCCCAGAAAGTTCTTGTGGAGATGTATCTACTGAGTCTCTCTTATCTTTGGCATCCACGGGAGGAGCCGGAGATGCCTTTCCAGATAACTCTTTTGGAGGAACATCTATTGATTCCCTTTTTTCCTTGGCGTCAACTAGTGGAACAGGAGATGATTTTCGAGAAAGTTCTTTTGGAGAAGTATCTATGGATTCTCTTTCTCCTTTGACGTCCACTGGTGGAGTCGGAGATGCTTCTCCAGATATTTTTTCAGGAGAAGCATCTATGGATTCTCTTTTTTCCTTGACGTCAACTGATGGAGCCGGAGATGATTTACCGGACAATTCTTTAGGGGATGCATCTATTGAGTCTCGCTTTTCCTTGGCGTCCACGGGTGGAACCGGAGATGTTTTGCCAGAGAACTGTTTTTGACAAGCATCTTTAGATTCTTTTTCTTCTTTGATGTCCACTGGTGAAGCCAGAGATGATTTCCTAGACAGTTCTTTTGGTGATGCATCTATTGATTCTTTCTGATCCTTGACTTCAACTGATGAACCCGGAGATGATTTACCAGATAATTCTTTTGGAGAAGCATCCAGTGATTTTCTCTTTTCATTGACGTCAATTGGTAGAGCCGGAGATGATTTTCCAGACAGTTCTTTTGGAGAAACATCTACCGTTTCCATCTTTCCATTGTCAACTAATGAAGCTGGAGATGATTTTCCAGACAGCACTTTGGGAGATGCATCTATCGAGTCCCCCTTTTCTTTGACATCAACTGATGATAAATTTGATGTATCCAAAGTTTCCGAAACAAGCGAATCTTTCTTGAGCGGCAAAACTGTATCAACCGGAGACAGTTTTCCAGACGGTCGTCTTCCTTCTCCTAGCGGTGAAGATCTATCGGAAGCTATTTCTTTTGAAGGCTCCAATGCCCCGGACGCTTTGAAAGGTGTCCATTTTTCAGAGTTTTCTGCAGATTCAAATGGAGGAACAGGACTTGAGGACCCTTTGTTCTCATCTATGGGTGAACATGTTCCAGAATCTTTTTTGGACAATGAAGGAGATTTGCCAACAGGCGAGGTTGTTCCGGATTCTATTTCCTTGACTTCAGCAGGGGGAGGGACAGGAGATGTACCCGAGATTTTCTTATCATCTTTCACTTCAGGCTCAGTCGATGATTCTCCAGATTCTTTCTTTGGCGATACTCCTCCGGACACTGCAGATTCCTTGACTTCAACTGGAAGACCAGGAGGTGTACCCGAGGATTGCTTTTGGTCTTTGACCTCAAGTTCCGGTGATGATTTATCAGAATCTGTTTTCGATATCACAGGCGCTTTTTCACTAGGCGATGCCTTTTCAGATTCTGCTTTTACATCGTCTTCTACTTCAGGCACATAAGATGCACCCAAAGAGTCTTTTCTTTCTTTTACGTCTTCAACAGTGGGCATCTTATCAACAGATGACCCTTTTCCGGATTCGTCAACAAGCAATTCTTTCATAATTTCTTCTGCCTCAATAACTGAAGTAGATTTTACTGATGAATCTCTGTCTTTCACTCCAACGGGAGAAGATTTGCCGGAGTCTTCTTTGGACTGCACTTGTTCGAGCTCATGAGCAGACGTTGATACTTCAAGAGGGTGTCCAGCTTCTTCAAGCGGAGCAGCTTTTCCAGAAATGTCTTTTTTCACCAAAGCTGGTGAAGATTTCTCACTCGAAGTCTCTACTTTAGTATCATTGAAATTGTCGACTAAAGGTGATGATTTTCCAGAATCCACTTCAGATGCTTTAAAAGGAGAAGCTGGCAATGGAGATCCTTTAGTTGACGAAGAAATGGAACTTTGATCAATTCCATTAGAATCCGAAGATAAGATAACGACGTCATCTGTAACACGTGTTAAAGAATCTAGGCCTTTGTCCGTTGGTGTCACTTTGCCTGAGCTTTTGTCCTTTAGATCTTCAGAAGATACAGAGGTTGATTTATCTGGAACTTGACTATCAATAAATGAACCACTGTCTTTTCTCATTTCCACATCCCGTATATCTTTAGCTTCAGCCTGTGGTTTTGCAGAAGGCTCTTGCTGATCTGTGGCATTTTCAACCACACCATTTTCATCATGATCGTTGATAGAATTCCTCTTGAGTGACGAAGAAGGTTGAGCTTTTGCATCATCTTTTATCACAGAAGTCTCTTTTTCAGATTTGGCATCTTCGGGAACGGCAACTGAAGTTGTGAGTACTTTTTCAGCACTAATTTCTGCAAGTAATTCATGGATTTTGTTTGTTTCCTCCAAAGTTTCTTCCATCTTGTTCACATCTTTCATTTTTTCCGAATCTAAAGACGGTTTTCGACTATCTGACTTCTCCGGTTCTTCATCTTTTGAAGCCAAATCTGGTTTGTTTTTATTGTCACCTACTGTGATAGGAACTTCGTATTCTATAGGTACTTCACTCTTTTTATCAGAATCTTTTAGTGGAGCACCTTGATGATCTACGTCTGCAGTTTTCACCATGGTAACATCGGAAGAAAACGTATCAAAAGTAGATGATTTTTGAGATAGTTTCTGAGACAAAGGGTCAGGGGATGAACGTCCAGAACTTTCTGAACTTCTGGAAAATGTAATAGTTCCAGGAGGACAAATCTCGATTTCCTCACCACCATCCTCGCTTGAAGCAGTCACCAGCATTCTGTGCACAGTACTCGCATCTACATCGTGTTCATCTTTTTCATCAGTTTCAGACTGAGACTCTTTAATATTCGAAATTATCTTGGAAGAAGCTTCCATTATTTCATTCGAATCTTTCATCAGTTTGCTAATTTTGCTTCCTTCTTCCTTCCCTTTGTCTTCAGTCATCTTTTCTGCATCTTCCTGCTTAGATTTTTCTTTATTTTCTTCTAAATTTGTGCCTTTAGCTTCTTTTAAGCCTTTCTCTTCGGTTTCTTCCTCGATAACATCCCTAGTTTCTTCTACTTCTTTTTCTTTGATAGGTTCTTCGAGAATGGTACTGATCCCTTCAGAATGGATGATGCCTCTAGGTTCTTCGGTTAATGGAGATTCAACAGTGGTTATGTGAGTTTCTCTGAGCTCAGTTGTGATAGATTTATACGGTATACTAAATGGAATTTTTCCTTCAAATTCTTCTAGAGGAGCATCTGACTTCAAAACTTCCGCTACGCTAGCCACAATTTTTATGACATCTTCTTCTCGTTCTTTGGGAGACTTCCTGCCCAATTCGGCTTTTTCTTCTTCAAGCGAACGGCGCTTTTCTTGCGTTTCAGGGCTGCTTGGGCTTCCAGGGCTGATGATCACTGGTTCTGGGTGTTCAGGCTCTTTTACTTGCCTCTCCAATGTGATGATTTCGTGTATGGCCGCCTTTTCTTTCGCTTCAACTTCTTCTTTCAGTTTCTGCAATTTTTCATCTAATTGGAAAATTGAGTTTACATCTTCTTTGACAGATTCGACTGCATTCTCAGGTACGGCAGCATGGATTGGGTCTTCAATTATGGCCACCAATTCTTCTTTTAAAAGCAGTGGTACAGGAACTTTTGATTCTTCTTGTTTCTCAGGGGGAATTTCCGCGACAGTAATAGTTGCTTTGACATCAACGATTGGAGTTTCTGGTGTGTCTTTCAATCCATCTTTGGAACAAGTCAATTCTGCATCGCTGGTTGTAGTTTTTTCAATGTTCAAGTTACCATCTCTTTCTTGAGCATCTTCTTTATGGAGTTCATTGTCATCTTTATCTTTTTCATCATCAAAACGTTCTTTTTCTTTCTTCGTTTCTTTGTCTTTCAATTCTTTCTCTTCCTCAGCCACTTCTAGTTCAATGGATTTCTTGACTTTATCTTGAGTATCAACTGCTTCTACCTCAATTTCTTCTAGCTTCGGCTCTACTACGTTTTTGTCAATCTTAATTGGTTTAACATCGGATTCTCTAGGTTTCTCAATTTGTTCTTCATCTTTTTCAGGTGTTTCTACTTTTTTGTCTTTAGAGTCATCTGAAGGCTTGCTAGAGTCATCGGATTCTTTCTGGGCATCTTTGCTGTCGCTTGGTTTTGAATCTTGATAATCTTCATAATCAACTTCTTCATGAACTGGCAAGTCTGCTACTTCATCGGGTGTTTTGACTATATCCCTGATGTGTGACTGCTTATCCAAGCGAATTCCAACTACGGGTGGCAATTTTGAAATGGTATCAAACGGTTTCGGCGGTAGTTGTATCACTGGGATGTCTTTCTCTTTGGTGTCTTCTTTGACGTGCTTCTCTTCAACCGGTTGATCAACGTAATCTTCTTTGATTTCATCCAAAGGAATTCGTTCATCTTCTGGAAGAGTTGGAGCTGTAGTTGTGGCACCAGACTCGATGTTAGTTGAGCCTTTTTCATCAGGTTGAGACTCCGGCACTACTTCTTTATCTTCATTGTCTTTGTCTTTAGCTGATACATCGATTTTATCTTCGGGACTGGTCGCTGATACTTCTTTAGGCGCTTCTTCTGCCTCTTGGGATTTGACCGCTTCAGTAGCTGAAGTGAGCTTCTTGGCTTCACTGACAACTATATCCTTAACTTCTTCTTTTTGGACTTCACTGCTCAATTTTCTAAGCTTCTCCGATTCTTCACTGTCACGAGTATGTTTTTGAATCTCATCTTCTTTAGTGGAATCTGCTTCAACTTCAGTCTTTTCGATGATTAAATATTCTTCACTTTCTTTGTCATCAATGGAAATGTTCTTGATTTTACGGAAATCCGAGGTGTCTTGGTGCAGCTCTCCTTTGCGGAACACGGCTTCTATTTCTTTGACAGCTTCTTGCTCCTCTTTCAAATCGGCTAGTTCATCGGCCTTGAGGTTTTGAAGTTCTTCCGAGGTTAATTTTGATATGTCTTTTTTAAGGACGCTTTCCTGATCAGCGGACGGAGTGCTGACGGTGCTTGAATCGGTGGTTCCTTCTTTGTCGAATTTACCTTGTCTTCTCTGAATGCTGTCCGGTTTGCCGTTCACCATTTTTCTCGATGGACTCGATTTGATGTCTCTGGGTCGTCTGCTGATCGGTTTTCGCTCAAACTTTGCGTCTTTCGGTTCTTTGAATTCTTTAGCTTCCTTCTTTTCTGAAGGTTTGACTTCTTTTTTGGGTGGCGCTGCTTTAATTTTGGATTCTAATTTGCGGTTGGTGGCTTCTTTAGCGCTTTTAGCTGGGGTGGCACCAGGGGAAGCCTTGGGCTTCAATTTCTTGTCACCGTTAATTTTTTCGAAAGTTTTCTTAGGAGTTGTCGGTGACGCTTTCTTTTCGACTGTTTTTTTTCTCTGTTGAGAATCACTTCGTAGCTTTGGTTTTGTTTCGATTTTCGGCTTAGTAGCAGTAGTAGTAGTCGTAGTAGTCTTTGGTTTATCGTCTTCTTTCTTTGGTTTTGAGACGCTCTTTTCGCTGTCTGTAGAATCTGATTTTTTGACAATTTTTTCTGGTTGAATGTTGTTCTTCATTTGATCGTTCTTTAGATCGTTTTTCAAGTCGTTTTCATTCAACATGTTGTCTAAGGCTTTCTCTGGAACTTTCTTTTTCTCTAGCGACGCGATCAAGACTGATTGCTTCGTTTTGACCACTGACACTGGCGCCAAAGTCTTTTCTGAACACACTGGATGCTTGATGAATTCTAAACTTTTGATCTTCTCTATTCCCTCAAATATCTTGTTCTGCGGGCTACTGCCTGGGAACAGTATTCTGGTGATGGTATCATCTGGGTTAGCCGGTTGCCATACCAACAGAGCGCAAATTGAAACTAGGTTCTGAAGAGGAAAGACAAAATCTTTGGACTTTTGATTGGCAAATAATCTTTGGTCATTGTTGTTCCATCTCTGGAGGAACTCGCGGACTTCTTTGGAGTCTTTGGCAGGACTTAATACGTACATGTCTAAAGTACCGTGACCTACTTTATGATATAAATTGATGGGCTCGGAATCACGATAGCAAACCTGAGGAGTTAGGCCTAAATGCCGCAGGTTGGATATTACTTCTTGACCCTCTTCCAGCAAGTTGATCAACAAAGGGTCTTTGTCTTTATCACCATCTGGACTAAGAATGGTCTTCTTCTCTTGAAGGTTGCAGAAAAAGTGACCGATTTGCGGATAGACTGCATTCTGCATTTTTCTCCTTAGTACAGCGCTAATACCATTAACATTACTATTATTCAGTCTCGTGAGTAAAACAGCATCTAATCTATCTAAATGTCGTACAAAATCCCAAAAACAGGCCTTTCGGGAAAACCCGCCGTCCAAAAGCATGTTGAATCCGTTGATGCCGAAGAGGGCGGCATCGCCTTGACCTCCCGGAAACACGTACAGAGTCGGACGCGAAAACCGTATGTTGCCGACAACATCCGAGCTTTCCAGCACGTTTTCCAGCTTAGCGGGAATCAAAAACGGTTCGATATAATTCACAAAGTTGGTAATGGATGGAGAACCAGAAGTGAGGACGTCATTGGGGTTCACGCGGACCTTGCATCCCTTGCATTCTTTGGGCAAGCGGGTCCAGTCACCTTCCGGGGCGCAGTGAATGTCCAATGAGATGCCATTTTCGTAGGCCCGTATGACACGCAGCACCTCGATTTCTTGGAAGGCTTCGGTGAAATCAGCCAGTGAAAAGGTGCCATCCTATCGACACACAAGTGGAGTATAAAAAAAAGAAACAAAATTGTGCATAATAATCTGCCTACCTGCAATATCCAAGAGCCGTTATTGGCGAACGTGTATCCGGAATGTATGATGTGCCGGTGTCTCGTGAAGCTGCTTAGTAAATTCCGCACGCATTGCGCCAAAGTGCTCACCACGGGATGGATCAGAATTTCGGTGACTAGGTTTTCGGATGCAAACTGGATGAGACGCTCTCCTAGAAAGACGAAAACTTTGAAATTTCTACATACTTCAAGTAGCGACTACCTTTCTACTTCATACTGGGTGAAAAATGAATAGGGTATGAAATATTTCCATCTCCGGATAACTCTACCCTGAGGATAACTTATGTCGAATGCCATGAATACCCTTGCTTCACAATTGTCGTCATTGCTTCTTACTTTTTGGGGATGGCAATTGACCCTTATTGGAATAAAACTGGACAAAAATTGAAGAAGACCACGTCGAATTTTTGCCGAAGTTAAAATGAAGATGTCTCGAGAAAAATATGTCCAATTTTAAAAATTCTTGTAGATCACTTGATTGTCGATCTAAAGTACAGAATACAGGGTGACAATGAAGAGTTCAAAAGTGACCTGATTTTATAGAGGTCCCTTTTTGAGAAAACAAGTCGCAGGAATTTCTAGGTCTCATTTTTGTAAAGCGTACATCAGTACCTATCTTGTAACGGTTTTGGAGTTTCCAAATACGGTTTGGAACATCCGGAAACGGTGCTCTGCACCTCAGTAGGCATAACACGGAAGGACATGGTCTCAACAACATCTGTACCAAACGGCTTGCTTCAGTAAAACAATGCAGGGTGGAAACAAGTTTAATCTCTTGCCATCCGGACTACCTGATCTCGATTACTATACTGTATATAGTACGGTGGTTAAGCGCCAAAAAAAGCTCGAACTATGCATTTTGAACTTAAGCAATGCGCTTTTGGGGTTCGATTGGGGATACCCAAACCTTAATTTCAAGAGTTGGAGAAATCGGTGCACTCGATGCGGAGGGGGTCTGGGGGGCCCTTGAAAGTTGAAGGTGCGAGGCTTCCCACCAAATCACCATACCACCACGTAATTCCTACTTGGATGTCATTAAACGACTCTAACCTACACATTGACAACATTTGTTAACATGTCCCAACAGTTCTTCACACTGAAAAAAATAATTCTTATGACAGATCGGAAAAAACTGTTTTTCTCAATTCTTCATCCCCACAACGAATAAACTGCCAAGTTTGGTGTCATTTCAAAGTAAACGGCATCCTTTGATTTCATTCACTGAGTCAAAATGTTTGTGATACCACCGTGCAAAGAATGGCACGCCAAGAAGTGAGCATTTTTGAGCACCTCATTTAACAGTAGTATATTGGCTGATGCCAATCGATATGATTGATAATTTTGTCATGGATCAATAACTTGAACTCTTTTGTAACGGTAATGCATGTGAATGAAACTCGACACGAGCGTGGAGGCCTGGAAAAAATATTTTTCTCCACCGGTCGAATTTATTTCACGCCTACTGAGCGTTAGTTTGTTGGGCTCAGGCAGGCAGCGTTTGGATAGGTTTGGAGACAAAATTTTCATATCTGTCTATGAAGCTGAGTAGCATAATTCTGGAAACTGATCTGAGAATCATCAAAGATTATTTTGACGGTCACTAGGTACCCCCATGGGGATTAACTGCACAGAGATCATGGCTGACGACGGAGGGCATTCAACTTTTAAAGTGTTATTTTCTTTTTTCCTCTACCAACCTTCAAGGTTGTTATCATTTTGTACGTGTAAGTTTTCTTATGTTTGGAGAAGAAATAATTTTATAAAAACAACCGTGAAAATGACTGTCAGAGTGGCAGAGAATAAGATCTTGGGCGTTGAATTCCCTCCGCCGTTAGCCATCACTTCTGCAGTTAACCCCCATGTGGGTACTGACCGGCAAAACAATCATTGATGATTCATAAATCAATTTCCAGAATTAAACTGCTCAAATTTCCAGATAGATATGAAAATTTTGCTTCCAAAGCTATCCAAACGCTCCCTACCTGAGCCCTGCGAACTGACGCTCAGTAGGCATGAAAAAAATTCGACTGCTGGAGAAAAAAAATTTTCCCAGGCCTTCACGCTCGTGCCCAGTTTCATGCACATGCATTATCGTTACAAAAGAGTTCAAGTTATTGATTCATGACCAAATTATCAATCATATCGATTGGTAACAGCCAAGAAACTACTGTTAAATGAGGTGCTTGGAAATGCTCACTTCTTGGCGTGCCATTCTTTGCACGGTGGTCTCACAAACATTTTGACTCGGTGAATGGAATCAGAGGATGCCGTTTACTCCAAAATGACACCACACTTGGCAGTTTATTCATTGTGGGGATAAAGAATTGAGAAAAACTGTTTTTTCCGATCTGTCATAAGAATTAATTTGTTTCAGTGTGAAGAACTATTTGGACATGGTAACAAATGTTGTCAATGTACAGGTTAGAGTCGTTTGATGGCCTCCCAGTAGGAATTACGTGATGGTATGGTGATTTGGTGGGAAGCCTCGCACCTTCAACTTTCAAGGGCCCCCCAGACCCCCTCCGCATCGAGTGCACCGATGTCTACAACTCTTGAAATTAAAGTTGAGGGACCCCCAATCAAACCCCAAAAGCGCATTACTTAAGCTCAAAATGCATAGTTCGAACGCTTAACCACCGGACTAGTTGTTTGCTGATTGATTCATATCTATAGAAGTTTCACTTCTTCCAAGGGTGACTATGGTCACGCACCCACGTTTTTTTTATCCATACATAGTTATTACTATTATTATCAAAAAACAAAGATTTACAGCAGGGACCCGGACCGGACCGATTTCGGGCCGAAAACCGGACCGGAACCGTAATTTTTATCTGGACCCGAACCGAAACTGAACCCATATTTCATGTTTCATAAATTTTAGGGAACGAATCCGAACCCTTGACATATTTTTCGGTTTTTTCGAGGTTTTTTCGGTTCCGTCAAAAAAATTTTTTTCGCGTTTTACTTTAGGCACCTTTAGGTCTTGCTATGTAAATAATCAATTGAATAATTGTATTATCGTCGCACAATACCTACGCTTTTCCACCACCAACGAGGAGATGGGTACATTCGCGCCACTAACGACTGACCTCTCACCCCCCGCCCGCCACGCACGCCTCGTGACTCCCGGGACAGCGGGACAGGCAAGAGCTTGTGAATTTCCCAATCCGCGTAAAAATCATATCATCATGGGGCGAAAAAGCACAAGTTCAGTGCATAATCATTTCAATTGTGTGGCAGCGGAAAACAAATCTAAGTGCAAATATTATGCAGGGAAACTTTAAGGTGAGTGTTTAGTTTAAAATGACTAATTTGTTTCCTCAATTAGCCTATTTCGGTTTCGGTTACTCGGTTTCCTATTTCCCGAGTGTGATCTTCGAGGTGATCTTTTTGATCAGTTTTGTTGCCATGTTCATTTTTGCCATTATTATTCCACGGATAGTGCTACTGCTAAGTATGCCGCTATTGCCAAATTGGTTCAAAGCATTAGGGAGTTTGCGAATTTGCGATCTCACGGAACGTACGACGTAACGCAACGTAGAACGTGCAAATTCTCCTGTAACCAAGGAATTGCTAATAACAAACTCGCCAATTTTCACGTTGAAAGTTACGTTACGTCGTACGTACGTATGCACGCAAACTCATCATTATGAGATAAGTAATTCTACTTACGTGAACGTATCTCTCACTTATTGAAATATGACTTCAGGATTGATTGATCAGAAGATTTGAAGGATATAAAGGGTGTTTCAGTTTTATTTAAATCAAACAAACTTTGATATAAGATTCTCCTCATCCTCCTGTCCTCCTAATTCAGAAGAATATGACACACAACACACATGTCTTAAACTTGCTTCCTAAGAAAGATAGGTACCTACCTTACCCGAAATTTGGCAGGGAGGTAGATAATTTCGACAAATCCGTCTATGCTTCTGAATCAGGAGGATGAGAAGAATCTTACTATATCACAAAGTTTGATCGGTTAAAACTAAAACACCCTTGTAGAGGTGTCCCTTGTTCCAGTGCTCACTGTTGGGATCTCGAAAACGGTAAGAGATACAAAGTCGGTTAATTGCGCAATTTCATGGCCTTCTTGAATCTTCAAAGAGATCAAAGATATCTTTTGACAGTTTTTGAAATATCCTGAAAACTGAAAGACTTAAGGCCGATAATCTTGTCAGTGTATTACCTATTACTTGACCGTTATTTTTAACTGAGATTTCATATCCACTACCTAATGTATATTTACTTCCGAATTGAGGCCGAAAAGTGCTCAAGGTTACGCTAGGTTCAAGTTTACGTTACCAAGGTTATTTTTTCATGAAAAAGGCTACCTATCTAAAGTAATAACCTTATTTTTCCGAACCGAAAAAGACCCGTTTGGACCGAAAAAACCGGACCGGACCGAAATATTTTTAGAATGGTGTGGTCAGAGCCTGAACCAAAATTTTTGATCTCGTTCCGGAACCCTTATTTCATTTGGGTCCGGGTCCCTGATTTACAGTGCACTTCTAAGAAGTTGATCTCCTCCTCGGGGAATGAAGCTAGAGTCTTGGAGTTTCGTCCAATGGATAGCTGATGTCCCCAAGGATGGCCAATGGGCATTCTTTTTTTAACCATACATAATTATCCTATTATTATCAAAAAACAGATTTCCTGTGCACTGCTAAGAAGTTGAACTCCTCCTCGGGGAATAAAGCTTAAGCCTTGAAACTTTTTCCGACGGATAGCTCAAGCCCTCAAGGGTGGCCAGTGGCCAGTGGATTTCAACCCTCTTTATATTCGTTAATATTCTGTGTGATTTTTGTAAACTCATTAAAACGAACAGAAAGGCATTTTTTCAACTGTTGAATGTGTTTTGAAATTTTATTCAATATAAAGGGTGTCATAAGTTTTGGAAATCCCGAGGGAAATCCGTTTTCCTCAAAAACACCGGCAACAAGTTCCAAAGGTTCTTCATTAAACTGATGTAGGGCAACAAACAACACGATTCGTTTTCGTAGAGAGCTTGCTGCGTGCATGTTTCAAAGGAAACTGGATTATCCAAATTTATAATCCCCCTGAACAATTAATGAAATTTTGAAACGCAGTGAGTGAACAAGCCAAAAAAAATGTAATTATTGGTGCAATTCTTTAAAAAATAACATTTCATTAAGGCCCTCTTACGCTGTTATTGCCTAGGCAACAGCCAATGACCAACAGGTTTATGGAAGGTTATTTTTTACAGAATTGCACTATTAATTTCTTTTTGGTGTCCGCAAAATACGTCTTTAGCGTACTAGTCCTTTAAAGGGAACTAGGCAACACTTTAGAGGACTGAATTATTTGTTTATTGGAATATGCCATTCAACACCTTCATTCACAATATTCATACTATTTTCCTTTTTCCATTCGATGAATAGATCATATTCTCGCTCATATTGTCTGCAAGACTTTTCTGGAAGAGAATCGAGGACAATGTTCTTTGCTTTTTCCGAAATATCTATTGGAACGTCATCCATTTTTTGTGTTCGATTTGAAAACTGGTCATAATAAAATAGGTTGCCATAGCACAACAATTCAGCCAGCGTGATTATGAGTGAAATTTATGTAAATTCCTGCTTGAACTACAACAACTAATAGGTACTGCTTGAAGGAGTCGAGTTGAAGAGGGTTTGGAGAGCTTATACCAAAAAACGTTGTATGCAACACGTACGCAAAATGCTTTAGCGGACGCCTCGTCCCTAAGCAAGCGAATTCGTCCGCTAAAGATTCATTTTGCGTACTTGTTACATAAAATACTATTTAAAGACTCTGTACTGGCCCCTGAACCCGAAGGAACCACGCGGAGCTTTTTGCGATGCTTGATGAATCGCTTCCTCAGTGTGGTCCATCGTTTGGTCACTTCCTTATCTAAATAATACACAGAGAAAAATGTAAAACTAGGACTCCACCAGCTCTATCAGTCTTGAATCGTCGCAGGACATTTTCGTTTTGCACAACAACTCGAACTGACAAACGTCAGAGATAAAACACGTGCTGACATTCCACGTGGCAGTGATTAACGCTCAACGCCTAAGGTGTAAAGATAAAAGTTTACCAACTTTTGCTATCTTGTGCGTTACACCTTGTTCCTTATTCTGTGTATGAACGGATACACGTAGACCCATAAGACGAACTTAACGCCTAAGGCGCAATTTTTAGGCGTTGCTCCTTATTCTTTGTCTATGAACCCAGCATAACCGTATATTGGAAATAAAATATCTGCTGGAATTAATTCAAACAAAAACGATTTTTTTACCATGACTAGCTTTCAGTTCCCTCTTCAACATATCAAAAGTCCTCAACTCTGGGACTGCTACAAATTAGTATACAGGGTGAAAGTTTATTATTTTTCCTTACTCCCTTCCTTTCTTGAAAAACTGATGACTGAAAAAAACGATTTTAGGCTAGTTTGATAGGCCATAGTCTTCCAATAAACATATAAAAAATATACCACCCAGCCATTGCTGTGTATCAAGTTACAGGGTAAAAACAATTTTTCATCTTCAATTTTTTTTCTTGGTGGCACTGATCTAGATTGAAGCCGGCTCCAGTTCTTTTGCAAGCTTATAATGTCCTACTGAACATATGAAAAGGATACATCTCTGCAACTGCTGCTTTTAAATTTACAGGGTGAAAAGCCAGTGCTGAGTGGTATATTTTTCATATGTTTATTGAAAGACTATGGCCTATCAAACTAGCCTAAAACCGTTTTTTTCAGTCATCAGTTTTTTGAGAAAGAAAGGAAATAAGGAAAAATAATAAACTTTTACCCTGTATACTAATTTGTAGCAGTCCCAGAATTGAGGACTTTTGATATGTTGAAGAGGGGACTGTGAGCTTACATTGGTGAAAAAATCGTTTTTGTTTGAATTAATTCCAGCAAAGCACCTATTTTTTTCTATTTCCAATATACTAGTAGTAGTAGTAGTAGTAGTAGTAGTAGTAGTAGTAGTAGTAGTAGTAGTAGTAGTAGTAGTAGTAGTAGTAGTAGTAGTAGTAGTAGTAGTACGATACGATACCTTCGATACGAATTCAATTCTGCTCTACGATGTTGAGTCGTTCCTTTAAATACCTGCTCTGCATTCCAGAATAGTCAGGACTTCTTCTGGAGAGGCCTCGAAAGATTTTTGTTATTACCACTGAATATACCGTCATATTCCACCTGTACCTATTCGTGAGAGCTTTAGAAAAGATTACTGCGGCTCTGCAAATATTCTGGTAAGCCCTCGATGCACGGCTCTCCGCCAATTGTGCAGGTGCGTATTATATCCGCGTATCATGCTCTCCGGCGGGTTCATAACACTACACATCGACAAAAAAACGAAATCGCGTCCGCCTTGCCAAAATTCCAAAATTCCATTTGGAGAATTATTTGCTTGGGGGCGTCAGGCAGTCTGATCAATAAGACCTACAGCAGCGCAATCTACTCTAACTGGCTTTTTTTTTTTTTTTTTTTAGATAGATGTAGATGCGCTGGAGTTTGTTGAAAGATCAATTCAAATGTCGTTTCAGCAGCGCATCCGCCAATTATTAATTGGTGTGCAAGTCCGTGTCCTGATCTGCAGTTGGAGTCTCCACTTTGGAATACGTTGGGTATGAGAACAATAAGATTTTCTACAAAATTCTAACAATAACCCAAGATACAAAGCATCTAAAAATTACAGGCACGAACGTAAAATGCATCTCTGCATACTCGCACCATAGATATACAGGAAGGTGTCCGGTGTTCAATCGCGGAAAATTTGACGTTCGATAATAATAAGGGCATCAAAAAATAAGTGGACTTGTTTTTTGCATAATTTTTGAACTGTTGCATACATTTTAATCAAATTTGAACCAAAGCCAAAAGAACCGCGGAAGGGCCGAGAAAAAAAATAAAAACTGACATACTAAACTTCAGATGATCATTTCTTGATTAATAATTATTCATTCTCAAATGCTAGGGCACATTTTACATAATTAGTTCTTCATAATCTAGAGGACTATCGCAATTTCGACTTCATAATGGAATGGGCGATAATGTGGGAAACGACATCAAACGTGTAAATTTTTCAAGCTCTTGTTGGTGGAAAAAATGAAAGCAAATTTTTCGCACTATAGCCGAAGACTTCAGCTTTCTTACCAGTATAAAAAATGAAAGCTGTTAAGGTTCATTATGGTTATACCTACGTTTCTTCTTTATTAGGTATAGGTAACGATATCAAAAAGTGGTTTCGTAGAAGATCCAGCACTTGAAAATTTCAAGGTCCCCCTGAGCCCCCCACCGAGAAAAATCTGCAAGCTTCTCCTTCTAAATCGGAAAAGCGTTGTCTTTTGTGCCACCCGCCAAATTTTCGTGCTTTTGTCACCAAGTGCGGGTTCATGTCACTAACCTCCGAACTTTGAATCACAAATAGATTAATTTCTTTTCAAGAAAACAGAACACTGTTACGTATTTTGCGTCTAGGTCCGTCTATAATTGAGAAGATTGTTTTAAAACACACACTGCTTATTACTGCGTACTACTATAACATACAATTAATTTATTGCGCTTGGGTTATCGCCGATACCACTCGCTCTTATCGCTATCAACTGAATACTCGTCCGTAGGCCGAGAATCGGTGCTTTATATAGCCCCGACTATTGTTCTGGAATTTTCCACCGGTCCTCCAGCAAATTTCCGAATGACCCGGCATACGGTTTCGCGGCGACTCGACTCCGGAAAATTCCTACACCTTTCGCGTGCATTATCTATGCTCCGGAACGGCAGCACCTCCGCCAATTCGGTTGATCTTTCCTACTCGGCTGTTGAGTCTCCCGTGTTATTTCAATCGCCAAGCCATGGCGTTTATTCTGGAATGTCCATGCAGAACTTCGCGCTTGTACACTGCGATCTAATGCGAACAGTCTAGAAAAACCGCGTGTGCTCCAGAATGCACGCGAGAATCGCCGCTCGTAACTATACCATCTAAAAGTCCAAAACCATTTCGGGATATTATTGTACGCTTTCCAGAAATGTCACCTAGAAAATTCTGTGACTTGTTTTCTCAAAACGGGACCTTGCTAAGGTCAAGTCTTTTTTGCACTCTTTTCATTGTCGGCCAGTATATCGTACATAAAGGTCAACATCAATCAGGTGATCGATGATGATACCTTGTATGTAGTCAAGAGAGTGCTCTACCGAGCACCACAAATGTTTCCAAAATCGGACAATTTTTTCATGAGATATGCTCATTTTAACCGATGCAAAACTTCGGGGTGATCTATTTCTTATTCAGAAGCTAACTTTTAAGTAGGTCTTTGATGAAAAATGTAGGTATAGGTACTACGTCTATTCCTCGACGTATTATGGATGAATACGAGTAGGTTTTCCTATTTCCACAAATTATTCTATATACCTACATGACGTATAATAGGTGTATAAAATGACTGTGTAATTTGATGTAAATACTCTGAAGCACAGTTTGTTTGCACGTCGTAGTAATAATCTCCTTTTTGTTTTACAGACCAATAAAATCTCTCCCCCATCCTCCTTGAGTTGATGGGCGTTCGCAGGATATACTAATTCTATATGGATTCGTACCGAACGAACACAAATCAATAAACTGATTTCAGGATTCTATTTCCTTCGATATAGGAATGCTTCCAATATGCTTCGGACAACATCCCAATTCTCCCTTCCCCTACTCCCCCATATATTCCTACTTTATATGGAAGGAACTTCAAGATAAAGTTAACAAAGAGACACTCGCCTTGTTTGTCAAGAGTCTCAAATAACGGAACATTCGAGACGAGTGTATGGGGTGGACCTATTCACCAAAGGACACTGATATTATAAGTACAGTGGATTATAGAAAGCCAACAAACAACGGAGAATCCACTAAAATCGTCAAAATGTCAGCCCAAATAGCCCAAATCCCTCTTATTCATATACTAATCGATTTCGGCCCACTTATCCCTTCGCTTGTTCCGGTCCATGTAACGTTTCCTCTGACAACAGACAGAGCTTAATTTTCCGGTACAAAGTTTTTCAATTCCGCATGGGAATGCTCTTCGAAAGGGGTATATAGGAGGAGTGTTTTTTTTTTGGCATTCTCGGGCATTTTTATAGTGGTATGTGGTAGTGGTATAGTAGTGGTTTTTATAGGAGTATGTATCACAGTATACCTGATCAGACATTGCCAATAATGTGGATAACCTTGTGGATGTTGAGCAACGTCAATTCGTCTAAGTATTACCGAAAGATCCTCGTGTAGGAAACAATGAGAATAACAAAGTTTTCACGGGACGAGTTACTGAAGCGCATTTTTTGCGAGTAGGATCAGTATGATAAGGTACTAACTAAATAAAACTGGCAGAGCCAAAAACAACAAAAAAAAAACTGAAAAAAGTTCTAATTAACTAATCAGACATAAATAAGTTTCAAGTTTCATTATAATCGGTTGACTTGATACGTTGATACAATTGCTATACCTACTTGGGTCAATACAGGCGAAGATGGCGGAAAATCATAGAACCAATCTCAAAATCATGGATAAAATAATTATGAGTACGAGGCACGGAGTACCTATATGTTCCAAAGTTTAATCAAAATCTGTTCATCGGTTAGGATCAAAGTTCGGGAGGGCAGATGGTGAAGCACGGCTAATAGCAAATTTCCTATTGAAAATGCGCTAAAATGCAGATGTGTGAGTGATGTGACTTTGGAATTTTGTTGATATTTCGAAACCACAAAGGTATTGATTATGTCGAGTGCTATGTACCTACTGATGAATGTCGAAGGGTGATGAAGCGATTATTACACTATATAAGGACTTACCACATCTGGCTTCCTCCCCTTCCAGCGCTTGTTCAGTTATTACAGCTAGTTCCTTTTCTAAATCTACGAGGCAATCGTTGACGTCCCAAGACAGCAAGCCTGAAACAAAATGCATCAAATTAATATGCCATACCTTTACCACACGCCAAGAAGTGCATTTGTATTTCAATAGGGAATCAAACGGCACATAACTAAATTCGTAGTTGATGTTAGTAAACATTCCTCGGTGTCTAATCTAAACACATCGTCTTCCAGAGAGTCTTATAAATAAGAAGTTATTTCCAGCGACGGCCACGGGTGTCAACCTAGCCTAACATTTTCAGAGTTGGGTTCAAGTTAATTTTACACTCAAGGTTCTTATGTCCAAGAACAAGCAGTACATAACACAAAATAATTAAATTAGGACTACACAAAAGATATATCATCTAGTCTTCTTTAGACGATTCCGCCCATTTTATATTGGATCCGTTATTGTTGACCAAGAAGAATGTGGCGTGTTTATTGTCTGTATGCTCAGGTGGCTCTAGTAATTAGTAATCATACTGATGGAGTTTAAAATCGTTCATTCATAGGAAATGCAAATGCCTCTTCTCATATTTTTCAACTGGAGTACCAACCTAGGTACCTACCTATGAATAATGACAATGATAAGCAAAGGAACTTGTTCACTGCTTTGCTTTTTCAGCATCAATAAAAATTTTTGTTTTATAAAAATATTTGCACACATTTTTTCTCAGTACCAATACAAGTAGCGTCCCTTAACATGTGAGATTTTTTGTTCCGTTGCATGTTTGTGTGCTTAATGATATCACGCTAAATAACCGGCTGTAAAATAATAAAATGGAAAATCAAACTTACGCAAATATGTATAGTTGTAGGATAATAAAACAAACATAGTATTATTATTATTATTATTATTATTATTATTTTGATCAGATAAGTACTCCTTATGACTCCAGATCATATAGCTGGCTGTATCTCAATCTTGAAAAACCATTTTGGGAAACTGTCACAGTCGGAAGTTATGAAAGGTCGAAGGGTGGTCGGCACTGGCGGCTCCACGGGGGGTACGACGGTACGGCCGTACCCCCTGTTGCAAATCAGGGGCGCCAGAAGTCAATTTTGAAAAAAAAATCCACTATTTGTAAAAAATAATTAACGCGATAAAAGCTTGTCAATGAAATTGGTTTCTATGGAAATTCGCTTTGGGCATCGCGCGATAGAATCTTGGAACTATTTTCATAATATCTGTGTAGGTGGAAAGAACTTCTACTCATAACCACCATAATAATTGATCATTACTGGCTTTTAAAAAAGTTGGAAAATAAACCATCACGAACTATCGGCTCGCGGCGCGCTGTGCAGCTACCTTGGCTCTTGTCTGTAATGAACCTCTTTCCGTCTCGGTATGTACTATTACTCACAACCACTATGGTAATTGATTTATTACATACTATGTAAGAGGGCGGGAAGTAACTCATTACCTACTCCGCGGGAAAAAGAAGAAATGGTAGCTTCAGAAGATAAATTCCAGAATAATGCATCTAACCAAACAATGAGTGGGTAAATCCGTATTCCTGAGCCAAGTTCAAAAAAAATTGATTCGCCGATTTGGAAGTTATGGCAATTTTTTTTTTCTAATTTCAATTTTTGAACATCATGATCCTATAAGCTAGGCAGGTACATGGTTATAAGATGAGTAAAATAGTAAATATATATACTCCCAACAGTAAATAGGTAGATCATTACTGCTGAGGGCTAGAGGCTCCAGGCTCCGCCAAAACCAAAAGTTGGTCTACGATGACTGGAGAATGACTAAATTATACCCTGTTAGTAATGATCAGTAAAGGCAGATAGGTGTAAATCCATGAAAATTGAAGATTGCATCGTGAAGTTTAGTTTTGTAGAATAGATACGTAGAGAAGAGTTCAATTCATAGGTACCAATCTGTTGCATGTACCTATTAAAACCAATCTGTTGTCATGATCGTTTTTCTTTGAAAACTCCTTCTAAATCAACTACATATAGGAAGTTCGAGTGAAGTCATAGAGAGAAGCTGGCGCGTACTCACGGGGGAGGGATGAAGAAAATAATTCCCCCTCTAAGACTTTGACCAACAGGAAAAAATCTGATACATTCATCTCCCAAAGACTTCATGCGCAATACAAAAAAAAAGTATGATGTGTCCCCTAACGTCCACACCTATCCCCTGGCGAAATTTTCAAAAGAGCTGGCCAAGGCTCCAAGACGGCTCTATATTATCATTTGGTTGATTACTGGATACCTACTGGACAGAATTTAGGTTATGTTTTTCGAATAATTTAGCACCTTTGAGTTTTGACTGAACCTCGAAGGAAAGAAAACAAAATGAATTAGGGAGACTTTCCTCTTTTCTGCTTATTATTGTCAATTTTATTATTATTATACCCGAAAATTTTCGCCTGCAGCGCTAGTTTTTACTGGCTGCGGTCACCCAGTACAGACTCGATCTTTAAAATATACACAAAACCTCCTCGATTTCCCCACATTTGTCTAAAAATCTGGGTACCCCACTAGAGAGAAGCATGGGGCTTATTTTGATAGTAGCCCTCACCTTAAGGGCGCCTGGTCGGTGAACCGTACCCCCTGTTCGAAAATGCTGGAGCCGCCAGTGGTGGTCGGGGTGGTTTTTTAAACCCTTCTATAGTTTCGTTATTCCAAAAGGTTTAAGTAATCTGTTGGCAGCAGAATTATGAATGAAAAATATCACTTCTGAATGCGTACAAAATTTCCATTTATTATACAGGGTGAGTCATGATATTTTGGGTTGGGTGGAAGCACAGTCCTGAGGGATTGAACCCTGTCATTTGCTGCTATGATTATTTATTATTTATTTAGTTGTAAAATTCTGTATTTATGGTATTTTAAGCAGCATAAAAGCGTTCATCATTATTATTATTAACAGACCAATTTTTTTTTATTACCAATTTCTCTAAAAAAATCCCTGAAAAAAAATTCCTCAGAGCAAAATTGTATGATCTTCTGCTCGACATCGGTTGAGAGACCAACCGAATGGTTTAGGGAGAAAAAGAATTCTCAAGGTTTTTGACTCAACCATGTATAAAAAATAAATATCCAATTAACATAAGGGGTTGAGGAGCTTGTGGTGTGGTGGTCAGCGCGTTCGACTACCACGCCACGGTTCGAGTCCCACTGTAGGCGCATGCAAACACTTCGAAAACAAGCACTTCGATTTATAGTTGGAATGCTTGTTAAATACACGTCGCTCCGTATCCGTGAGTCGCATAGCACGTAAAATACGAACGATGGTGCCGACCCCATGTGATATTAGTAGTCGTTAAAAATCCCTACCCTGTGTTGGAACGGTATGGTGGACGAAAGCATTCGCCGGCGTCGGTGTTAGGCCTCGTTGCGGAAATAAGCCGACGTTGAATGAAGGCATACAAAAAAAGTTGTTAGTTTTCAACCGCATTATTCTGTCTCAAATACGTTGCTTCAATCTTTTTGAATAGCCAAACTAAAAGGGCTCAATATTTTCAAGAATAATAAACCCATACCTAGATATTCCGTTTCAATATTTTTCTGGTACTTTTTGAGCATTTCCGTTAACTGCCCTAGACTCCAAAAGCGCGATTTTTGACTTTTTCAGACACTTGTGTTAGTTTAATAATTGACAACAAGAAAAGGAAGCTAAAAAGAAACACTCTGTGTCCTTATAACTAACGGCTCGATACCGAGTTGGGGCTGAGACCAGTGCGGTTATCATAGCAACGGTGGATACCAACCAATCAGACCGCTGTATTTGGCAAGTTACGCTGTCCCAAACTTTGCGCCTGCAACTTGGTATCGAGCCCTAAGTTTTTTTTTATAGATTTTCCAATACTGGTTGTAAGTCACGAAAGAAATGCGGTCGCTTCTGATGGATTCTGAAGTCCAGAACTAAAGAAATCCTGCTTATTCAGATTCATAAATGTTGCACACGAACAACACAGACACACACTGGCAAAATGTCTAAGTGAAGGATTATCTTGTCTTATATTCTCTTAGTTTTTGCGATGTTAAGGGAAATAATAAGAGTCACCTGAAACAGCACTTTGGGGATTGGTAAAATGAGCGTTGCGCAATAAATCCCTGTGGGTTTATTCCTTGACAGAATCTCCAGAGACCATTTAGGTCTCTTTTTTTTTTTTTTTTGCTACGAGCAGAGCTCATTCAGCCACGACTTTGCTTGAATCTTTGAATGTTTTCTTTCCAAAAACATCTTGAAAAGAGAAAAAAAATCAAAAGTCAAATGAAGAAGTAAAAAGACGAAACCATTTAGGTCTCTTTCGAAAGCTACAAGGGTGTGCTTTGATTGAGCCCACTGACATTTCCAAAATCGAAAAAAAAAAATTCTTTTGATTTTTGGATTTGGTATGTCAGGGAATAAACCCACAGGGATTGATTCCGCAACGCTTATTTTACCAATTCAACTCCGTCCAATGTCAAAATCAACTGACCAGACCTCACTCCTCGCCTCACTATTGCACATCGTTATCTATCAGTGAAACACGCGGATGATTAACAGACCGATGGGTCCTAATAAGACTAGCTTTATTCGCAGAGCCCGATGTGAAGTAACGTTTCTCGCAGAAGGTCTTTGTAACTAGCGCAATTCAAAATAGGTCGTTGTAACTGGCGCATCTCGAAATGAACGCACGTGAATCATATGCGTTCATTTCGAGATGCGCCAGTTACAACGACCTATTTTGAATTGCGCTAGTTACAAAGACCTTCTGCGAGAAACGTTACTTCACATTGGGCTCTGCGAATAAAGCTAGTCTTATTAGGACCCATCGAGACATTCTCAAAACACCCGGAAAAGACCATTTTCCAAATTCCCATGGTGGCAACCCGTCCACCATAATTCGTTCGTTATTCGTTTTCGTTACGCACGTTACGTCAACTTGATGCTTAACTTTACTGCGCCCTTTATGTAATGGGGTGTTGGGCCAAACCACTTGATTATTTATTATTTGAGTTTAAAGGACCAATTCAAAAACATGATTACATGATTATATTATATTCATAATCAATTTCCTATTTCCTGCTCGATTTACGTTCTAGGAGCGAAATAATAAACGAAGCTTGCTGGAGATCACGACGCACGAATAAGACACGCACCTGCACAATTGGCGGAGGAGCCGAATAGAGCTCTCGCGAATAGACTGCCGGCCAGTGCTGGAACATCGTCCTTTGCCAGGCAAAGCAACGTAAGCGACATTTTTAGGAACTTTGCAGGAGAAACAAAAAATCGTGTTGTTTGCAAATTGCTCACGAAAGAATATTAATTTTGCATGTTTCATGTTATGCAATGATTATTCAAGTATATTTTAGTGCTTGTGATGGTTCACTTATTCAACGCGGCTCAGTGAGATCTTTCCAACAAGATCAAAAACTCATTTTTGTCCAAATGGCGGTTACGTTGCTTTGCCTGGCAAGGGACGACATACCGGAACGACAATGGGAGCGACGGGAACATTCGATGCCTTCCCGGAAGAAGCTGGAATATTCTCAAATACAAAACACAAGTATAAGAACGGAATGGGCATGAAGCAGGTCGAAGTGCGATATCCAAGTGCCACAATTTATTTGACATGTAATTTAGTACAGTGGGTAGTATATTCAGTAATAAAAAACAGTGTGTGTTCAAACATTTGTTTTGATTATTAAAGTAGGTACCTATCCAACGCAAATCTACTCATAACAATTGTTTCATAAGGTTAGAAGTTCATCGAGCTATCGTAAATCGAGTGAGGAATTCATGTGAGCTGTGTGGTGTCTTTGAATTTGGCTGCTGCAATAGTGCGACTGGTAGCCATCACTAATAAGTACAGCATTTAATGATACAGAATTTTTTTTGCATGAGTGTTGTACAAAGCTTATCGAACGATATTAAAAGGACAAGCACAAAGCTTCCCGCTTAGGGGGGCCGCAGGGGGCTCAGTCAAGTTGACGGTCCAAGAACTCCTACCAAACCATCTTTCAATTTCGTTGTATCACTCAAATGGGGATGATGTGACTCCATTGTAAATTTCGATGGCATTGGTCGCCATGTCTCTCTCATATTTCATGCTTGAAAAAAATAATTTCTTCAGGAGGTCAGAGAAATCACTTTTTATTTTTTTATACATACAAGAGGACGCGAAGTTGTCATGTTTTGCATTCAATAATACCGACCCCACTACAAGCCCGATTGTCAATGTGTTTGTAAGCTCTCACTGCTTTTAAAACTCAAATTTCAGCACCAGAACAATCTACACAGTATATTTCGACGTATAACCGAAAATTTTCAGTTTTGTCTTTGAGTTTACCTTTATCTAGATTGTAGGTATTTCAATATGTTGAAAAAAAGAAGAAGTGTCTTGCCAACCGTCACTTACAGCCAACGAACGAAACAATAACATACACAACGCATCTATGATACGAAATCACTCACTGCGTGGTGGTGATGGTACTGGTGGCTCAATGGGTATCGCTTTACGTCGGTAAATCGGTAGCAGTGAGATCTATCATCTCCCGTCGAAACTTCTTTTTCTTGGACTTTTCCTTCTTCCGCTTATTGATGGCCTTTATACATCTACAGCGAAAACAAGCAACTTAGTCACCAGCCACCACGAAGAAAAAGATTAGGATCAAAAACGTGAAACTCATCTCATTGGGTTGCGTTCGGGTCAGTTGGGTTAGTATGCTGGAATTTCGGTTTTGGACAAGATAAAAGCAAACAGCTAGAAAAACACGTCGGCACGGCTTAGTAGGTAAAATAGCAGTGAAACACACACCTTATGCCTATTGAATAGGTACAATGAGCTACGATACTTCTGATGTTTTTGTTAAAGGGAAACATTTTGGACTGAATTACCCTTCTTTAATTCCCCTCGCCAGGGTTCATGTGAAAGGATGTCCGACAGAAGAGTTTCCAAATAAAGTACGGGACCTTCATTACCGAGCAGACAAAGCTACGCGGCTTTTGCGCATTGAATTTTCATGAAACTCAAAGGAAGTTGCCAGAGAAATCTCCATCAACTGTCAATTACCTACCAATAAAAGGAAGAGATAAAGTAAGAGCCCAGAAAATTACTTTGAAATTAATATATATGTCTTAGGAGTGGCGCACTAGAACATATCAAATGAATTCCCATTCTTCTGGAACGTAAAGTTTTCAACAGTGGAATTGGGGTCGTTGCCACACGTGACTCAATTAGGTTCCAGTTGAGGTTTCCACAGATGGACATCTGTTGAAACTAAACGGTCGAGTTTGAGGCTAATGCGTTTCAACTCCGGCCGCAAAAGTTCGCGGATATCGAGCAGATTTCGAAAATCGAATGCCCGTCTGCAACGACAGACAGACGTCTATAAACGTGCAGATATCTGGAAGCAGTGTATTCCTTCTTATATTCCAACCCAGCAACCAGCCAGCACGTTCCAAGAAAATCGCGAATTCGGGCAAGGGTGAATTGCGTATTGATCGACAAGTCTGGTGCGCTGTCGATGTGACCCTCGCTGGTGTGCGCATCGGGTCACGGGAAAACAAAACGTGCTTTTCCCCGCTTTTTCAGAAAAAAGTGAATTTTGAAGGTGACATCCTTTCATTATTCCTCGGGCACCTCGAATCATTACTTCTCATACGAGTTCAGTCTCTTGTCCTTCTTGGTTTTGACATCTCGATTCTACTGCGCGCTGGGTTTATGGTTTGTTCTCTTGGTCGGTGGAAGTGTCTCTTACGAAGTGGAAATTATGGGAAATGTCAAAATTGAATTATAAAAGGTAATGATATGCGGAAGATTACCCCTTTTGTTTTAGAATGTAGTCGATTGCGTGGAGACGGCGATCGATAACGTATTTCACCTTTTCTCCCTTATTCTCACCGGCGGCGGTCGTGTGTGGGGAACACCTGCAGATCACCGAAAATGTTGAGGTGGTGAAATTTCATAAATATTAAAATTCCATCGATTATGTGACCCACATACCGGCGTGCGTAGAACACAGCTCTAAGATTAATGTTTGTCCTTATCTATGTATGCAAAGGTCTTTCAAGAACTTTTCGCACTTGAGTTTCAAAAATAACTATAAAGCAAAAAATAGTCTCCATACTACTCTATTTTACTTTCCCGACCCCCACAAAGCTTAAAACTTCGACACTGAAAGTGCAGAAATTATCCCGGATTCGAACCAAATTCGGCAAGAAGCATTGCAACGAAATACGAATTAATAAAATTCAGTCTGCATCAGTCGGATTTTTCCATTATTTCTCGGTCGGGAGCTAACAATTTTCAAACTGTTCACCCGGCCTTTGTCCCGAACGACGAGCGTCTGATGGCTGACTCGACATATTATCTTGCCAGGGGATCGACTTTTTTCGATAAATGTCGACTGAAATCAAAAATAGATTAATAAATTCGTCATCGCGTGGATCCATTCTCAAATTCCACACGCTCTCGTTTTCCCGGCTGTGATTTTTTCAAAACGAAAATTGCACATTTCATAAATTTAGAGAATGCAGTGAAAACCTCGACTAGTCTTGTGATAAGCGATAAGCTCCACGAAATTTTCACTTGAGGTGCCATTGCTGCGAATCATAATGGAGCAAAGATTGAATTAATTTTTTGAAGGAAAATTTCCATTGGACCAACCAACGGATTTCGAGCTCTCCGCTCTGGAAAACGGCAGATTTCTAACTTTTTATCCCGTGAGCCGATTTTCATTTTTTTTAAAGCAACAGATCATAAGTTCATGAACATTTTTCCTCAATTTCCCGAAAGTTTTTCACTCGGTTTTTCAGTTAAAAATACAAAACCGGCCGGCCATATCGAGAACGGACTGAGATGATAGATCTCAAAAATATAGTTGTAATCGGCAGTTACGATTTTCCACTATTTTCCGTTCGGCCGCTACAAATTTACAGTTTTTCCCACATGCACTTGGCTAGGAACCGCCGGACCAGACGAGCATTTGGCGAGAAAATTTTGACATGGTCGAAACGGCGGATTTGCGTCTAAGGCCCGGTATTTTTATCTCCGGATTGGTTCCGTATAACTCTAGGTATTCGGCAGATAAACGCTGCGCTGTACGTTCTGCTTAAGAGAGAAGTCGCATGCAATTGCGGTTTTCTTTGGAGGATAGAAGATAGAGATAGAATTCTGATGTATGTAACGCCATTTTCAATTTCTTAATTTTCTCAGTTCCTTTGAAATTTTGTCTTTATCCAATTCTGTTTATCGATTCCTCTTTCCTCTTGTTAAGGATTTTACCTTCAATACAAACTGCTACTTGTTAATAAAAAATAGTATACTATTATACGAGTTTAATAAGACGTAATATTGTCACACGACTGGTTTTGGGACACGACGAGCTTGCGAGGAGGCGGGTTTTAGGAAAAAGTAGATTAAATAGTATCTTATACTACTCGCAAGCTCGTCGTGCCTCAAAACCTGTCGTGTGACAATATTACGTCTTATTAAACAAGTGTCATATACTATTTTGACCTTATAATTGTTCCGAGATTCGAAATTCAAGCTGCTGGAAATGGAAATGTTTTGACAAGTGACGCTTCGCACACGCTTCGCAAGTGTTTATATTGGTTAAAAAGCGGTTTAATCATATGCTCCCTTTCGACACCGATTTCAGTATCTTAATAAGTGTCCATTATAAACCAAAGTAGACAATAGTATATTATTCAACAAGCGGGTAATGGTTGCTTCTTACTCATGAGGATGCAGTTTGCCGACACGAGCCTTGGCGAGTGTCGTGAAGCATCCGAATGAGTAATAGCCATTACCCGCGAGTAGAATACACTATGCTTTATCCAGTCTTATTGAAAAATGCAGGCATGTATGCGCGTGATGATGCGTGCATTATTCATATAGGATTGGATAAAAGTTATTATCACTGCAAAACCAAAAAGCAGCTTTTTTTTTGAGATCACCCTAGTAACTGAAAGAAATAAGCGGTAATTTCCAAAACCATTCTGAGCTATGTGTGAGCTTCTCAAAAAGCAATTATACTGTAAAAATCTTAATAATTTTTTTTGCAGGACTGAGATGTAATTTGAAATGGATTACTTCGACATCCTATTCGTTATCACCCTTTCAATTGCGTAACGTATTTCATTCTATGACTTATTGTTGCACCTTACACCCAGTTAAAAAAAACGCGCTATTCAAAAACGCTGCCCTTTTAAAAATCCGGTCCTTTTTTTTCTGAGATATACGGGGTGTTAATAAAAATCTGTGATCGCGGCAGGCATAGGTCAGGCCGAAAAACGCAGTAACAGCACAGAATAGCAATAAGTGTTTCGCACAGAAGCCGCACTCCGGTCGGCTCCTTTGATGTTTTTGGTTCATCGCCAGTGACCTCGAGCACTACTGATTTAAAAGGCCCATCGTCTATGCTCGGCACACTCGTGATGTTCCGTCGATGTGTGCGACGCCATTGGCGAGTTGGCGCCCGCCCGAGTTATGACAGTTGTCTGTTTGTGTTGTTTGTTGACAAGGATATAACCTCAACGGTATCTACCTGAGAGACCTGTGTCTGTGATTCTCTGCTTTCTTACTCTCCACACCGCATAGCAACAATAGTGCAATAGTGCAAATAAGACAAAGTGCAATAACGCATACATACACTGTTTTGTGTTATGGAAATCGGAAGAAACGGGCACCTTCACTGTCAGAATAAAATTTGTATCCACAACCCACATACGCGCAAGCGGTGCTCCATTTTCTCTTTTTTGCGGAAGGTAGAGGATTCTCCTCAGCCAAGGTCACACGAAGTTATCACCAATTTACCACCAGAAAACCGTCCAACAGGTGAAACACGAACACAGGTACAGTTGAGGTTAGCTTCTTGTCAACAAACAACACGGAGAGCGACGCGTAAAATGACATATAGCAACCGTCATAGCTCCGGCGGGCGCCAACCCGCCAGTGACGCGTCGCACACATCGACGAAGCCTCACGAGTGTGCCGAGTACACACGATGGACCTTTAAACCAGTAGTGCACTTCTATCTCGCTCATATTTTTGATATCCTTTTCAAGTGATGCTTCTGTGCCAGGCACTTATTACTATTCTGTGGTAACAGGCGCAATTGAGGTCTCCAATTTTCTGTTGTCTCTCTTTACTGTGACGTCATGCGTATAAGATATGGTTAATCGAGGTCATTGGGCACTTCCCAATAAGGCGTATAAGGACACAATTCGACACATTTGGACACAATTTGACACAGCTAGCGTTCCAATAGCAGTAATAGCACCACATGTCGACACAATCGAAACATTGGCGAGGCTGAGTTTAGAATTGAGCTGGCAAGTGCACTTTGACATTGTGTATCCGTCTTGTCGCAGTTATTGGAAAGCGCCCTATGTTTCTTGAGATATGACATTTCGTTTCTGACAATGGGAAATTTTTCGAATCTGACAAGCGCTCTGTCGTGTATTTATTTGATTTCAGCATGGATTTCATTATTTCACTTGTTCTTACCCTCGTTCTTGCCAATAAGTGTGTTATATGTAGTGGAAAACTGAGAAGATACTTATAGAAATGGTTCAAGGGTGTTGTGTCGCTCTATGCGAGTGCGAGAATAAGACGAATACACCCGGCATGCACCGGTTCACGAAAGACCCAAACTTGATGGAAGTGTGGCTGCACCAGCAACAGCAGGGATCACGCTGCACCAGACACGTGCATCTTACTACGAAAAAACTCTATTACTTCGTCCATTAAAAACTCCCTGATGGGCTCTAGTGACTTTCCCCACATGATAATGGGAACAGTATAGCTATCCGATTCAAAATTCCCGCAAAAGTCAGAAACGAAACGTCCAAACGTCATAAACGTCAAAACGTCAAAGGTGACCTCGAAAATCCACGTATTTTCTATCTCCTAAAATTGGAAAGGTCAATTGTAGTGATCGGAAGCGGATTCCAAAGGCGATGCGATCACAGACATTTATAAACACCCGGTATTTATATTCGGATTTGACATGGGGCGAAGTTTTCGAGTGGACCACTTCCATTATTGAGCAGTTTAGATATTATGTGTAGAACTGAGATTTTTTACAGCCGATTGTTCAAAAGCCGGCAGCCAACCTACGATTAGATATATGTACCATGATGACTGTTGCTGCTGCATAGGATAGGAGCATAGCAATCATTCAAGTACTAGGTACATTAAAATAGCCTTGGAATCTCCAAACTTCGCGGTGACTTATTGCTGCTTTGTAATTCCGGCATGACATTCTTGTGGTTACTGCTATCCAAAAATGTTGTTGAGGTACTGTCTGCATACTTTGCGTTTATGGTGCTGTTCTTTGGTTCTTCCCGATATCCCGTTGGGTGAGTCATAGAAAGTTTCTGCAGCTGGCCGAGAAAATAAGTTTGCTCAAGTCTAGCCTGATGAAAATAGCGAAACACTTTTTTTTTAGGGACCAACTTACTTCGCAGCCCGCCACTCGATGCTGAATTTTGATGGAATTTTGATAAGCATTTGATGACAAGTATACTCAGTGTGTACTCAAGACGAGAAACATAAATGAACGATGTGAAGAACAGACTAACAGGCAAGTTAATAAAAGTGTCCCTGTTTGTAGTGAGTTTGATACTGAAAACTACAGACCTGGACCCCTATTCTTGAAACGGGGAACAGAGTTCACATGATTGTGTAGTTGCTAGGCAAGGGCCAATCATAGCTCTCCTTGCATAGCAGGAGAGCAGAGGCCCAGAGGTCTATTCTTGAAACAGGGAACAAAGTTCTCATGCGGTGTTGCTATGCAAGGAGAGCTATGATTGGCCCTTGCCTAGCAACTACACAATCATGTGAACCTGTTCCCCGTTTCAAGAATAGGGCCCCTGCGGTGCTCAAGGAGTCATAGATACCTTTATTCAGAATAACACCCTATTTTTAGGGCACTTCTCCAAACGGGTAGGCGCTTTTGTCCTCGATTTGCTCGTTTGTGTGTCACAGTATATAGTTATAGATGAAAGGATTTCTGCGAAAAATGTCAACTTCAATAGAGACTTTAGCTTCCGTAGTCATTATAACTGCCTTCATTCATCATACACATTGCGGAGAGCCGCTAATAGATGGCGCCACACGGGTGTCTTACTTGTGAGTACCTACCCTCAGAGTGTACTGTCAGGAGGTCAGGAGCACTGGAGTTATTCCATGCATCAAATTTTTAGCAACTCAAAAATAAATGAATAAATAAATAAGTAAATAAATAAATAAGTTAATTTTCCAACAGGCTGTACACCCAAATACAGGAAAAGAATACGCAAAAACAAGGTAAAAAAACAAAAACAATTATAAAACATATCACAGTCGATACAACAGACATTGTACATATTGCAAATTCTAAAAATCGGGCTCTTGACTAGAGCACCACTCCTAGGAGGGATTGTGCAGCAACCTGAAAAGAAATCTTACGCATGATACCGCACGCCTCGCCTCCAAGGATGTGAAGTTATGCTTTGATAGCAGTTCCATGTGGTCAAATCCACGGGAAGGATATACACCGTCCAGAAGAAACAAAACGTACTTGAGCAACCTTCTCTGGACTGCCTCTAGGCGGGTTTGGTGTATTTTGAAAACTGGATACCAGATAAGGGGGGCATACTCTAATTTGGATCGTACGAAACTGCGGTATAATGTCGTGAGACATGCAGCATTTCCGAAGTCTTTACAATTGCGATAAATAATGCCAAGCGTTCGAAGGGATGAAGAGATGATATCATCAATATGTTCGACAAAAGAGAACCCGACATCGAAGATCACTCCAAGGTCCCTGACTGTGCTCACGCACTCAAGGACGGTCTGTTCAACTCTATAGTCGCAGAGAATCGGGTCAGACCTCTTGGTGTAGGTAGCGACAACACATTTTTGACGTTCAATGAAAGGCCATTAGCACGACACCATAAGGACACAGAGTCAACACAGCGTTGCAGGACACAGCAGTCGTCCATGGTATCAATTCTCGCGTACATCTTCAAGTCGTCCGCAAAAAGCAATTTTTGACAGCTGATCTCCTCGACTATGCCATTAATGTACACCAGGAACAGGAGGGGACCCCAGTTAGCTCCCTGGGAGACCCCCGATGTAGAAAAATAAGGGTCAGAGTTGACGCGGTGGCACGTGACACGTTGAACCCTGCCAAAGAGATATGATCTGAAAAGTCGCAACAGTGAGAGCGAAAAACCGAGTCTATCCAATTTGGACATTAGCAGGTTGAGATCGATCTGATCAAACGCCTTGGAGATGTCCGCATACACCACATCAACCACAATGTCACAAATAAAGTGACATAGCCATGATATGAAGGACCCCTTACGTAGTACATTCAGCAATTCAGCATGAAGCCAGGAACCAGGCCTTTCCCTCTATTAGGCCATAATTCCAATAAAGCATAAGATCTTGTCACTTATCTTTCTAATGAGTAATGATAAAAAATTGATGCATGCAACATTGTGCTCCTGCGACAGTACATACATAGGTATAGGTAATCTCGAAATGATCGCCGAGCTCCAGCCCCGAATGCCGAATGCTTCAGCTCTGGTGGGGTCCAGACAAGTCAAAACACGTCCCTGCTGGATTTCGATGCTCGACGATTCCTGTCCAGCCGGTCTGATGTTCTAAGATTACTTTTCCTATTTTTTTTTTTGGTATGTTTTTGTCAAAGTTTTGAGCATGAAACGTGAAAATACAATCGGAGGATCTTATAATTCACGTATTATAATTATGGTATTATCAATTCCAAGATTATTAAGCAAGAAACCATAGTCGCCTACGATATTTTTTCTTAAAATTGAACAATCTGCCAAGTTAATAATTGGATCGAAGAAGTCAAGATGATTTCAATCAAATTTGTCAAAATGATGCTTGCTATGCTAGACTGCCAGTTTCGATTCAACTGTTAAAGTCAGATTTTCTGACACTGACACATCATTTTCAACCTTTTAGAGCATTTCTCCGAACGGGAAGGCGCTGATGTCCTCGCTTTGTCCATCTGTCCATCACAGCATTAGTCCTAGACGAAAGAGTTTGTACCAAAAATTAGTTGAAAATGTTGAAGCTATGGCCTAAAACAATTTTCCCAAATCCAACTTTGAAGGGCTGTGTTTACGTCAATACGCATTTTCCGATTTTTTTTTTATCGAAGAATATTTATTCCATGATTCTCTATCGGGATGGGCTCCAAATTCTAAAGTCGCCGGAAGACAAATCTGAGAAGAAACGGCATTACACTATTTTTGCATCCTCAACGTTGGCTATAGAGCTTCGTCTACCAAACGCCGAAAACAGCTCTGCCAAAAACAGATCTTTCTATGCAAGGTCATCATTTATGGCGGATGGACTAAAGCAAGGGGCCTCGTTGGCACCCCTAGCACTAGGTAAATCACCTATGAAGTCGAAAATTCACGGTAATTCACTCTCTGTTCCATGATCATGATCTGTGAGCCTGGTCGAAAGAAAGCTGCTCAGGTCAGTGAGCAAACCGGCGACGCAGTCCCCAGATTGACAATTTGATGGCGTATCGTAGTTCAGGTGAAGATTTTCTGTCACAGGTCACAGAGATACAAATTCCGAGTCAAATTCTAACGCGACCTCCTTGTTGATGTTAAACATATAAAAATTGCACTTTCTACAATTTTTGCACAATCAAAATGGTACATTTTCGTCGTAGGGTTATGTTTAAAAGTAAATTCAAGAACAATCAGATCTTGAAAGCTATAAGAGCACTCAGGTACCTACCTACTTCTTTTTAGTTTTTTTACTATTGGCTCTCGTAACTTTCCACTCTTCAGCCACAATAATCGAAATTTGATAAATAAATGTGTTTTAAATTATATATAATATACAGGGTGATTTTTTTAAGTTTCCACCTCTGATTTCTCGCCGCCAAAATTTTTTACAGGAAAACGCCGAAACAGGTCGATTTTTGTTTCGAGGGGGACATTTAGGGCACATATTACCAAATTTTTATCTTCAACCCCTTCGCCCCCACCCCACCCTGCTTTGAAATTTCAAATAGCATGACCTCTTTTGTGATACATCAAATTGAAGGCAATGAAATTCTCTTTCCGATAAACATATTTAAAAAAAAATCAAACCACCCCCTACCCTTGTGAAAAGCCTCTTTCCGTTAATGAAAGGACAATGTTCCCCCTATAAACACTCGATTCTTGAGAAATGGACTTTCCAGCAAAAACAGGTCGATTTTTATTTTAGTGGGGTCATCTAAGACAAGTATGGCCAAACTTTTATCTTCAACCCCTTCGCCCCCACCCTACCCTACTTCAAAGGGGTGGTTTTAAAAAAATAGAAATATGTTTGACGGAAAGAGTTTTATTGCCTTCAATTTGATGTATCACAAGGTAGGTAATGCTATTCGAAAATTGAAAGTAGGGTGGGGTGGGGGCGAAGGGGTTGAAAATCAAAATTTGGCCACTCGTGTCTAAGATGACCCCACTGAAATAAGAATCGACCTGTTTTTGCTGGGAAGTCTATTTCTCAAGAATCGAGAGTTTATAGGGGGAACATTGTCCTTTCATTACCGAAAAGAGGATTTTCAGAAGGGTTGGGGGTGGTTTCAAAAAGTTTGAAATATGTTTAACGGAAAGAGAATTTTATTGCCTTCAATTTGATGTATCACAAAATAGGTCATGCTATTTGAAATTTTAAAGCAGGGTGGGGTGGGGGCGAAGGGGTTCAAGATAAAAATTCGGTGATATGTGCCCTAGATGATCCCCTGGAAACAAAAATTGACCTGTTTCGGCGTTTTTCTGTAAAAAATTTTGGCGGCGAGAAATAAGGGGTGGGAACTTTTCAAAAAATCACCCTGTATACTCTTTAGCACTATGCTATTGGAAGTTAGTTTGCTTATCAAGGAGAATAAGGTCAGGTCGACTTCTAGAGCAATTCATACGACGCGAAGTAAAACCGGCCGGCGGTCTCTAGTGCTAGCACAAAGGGCCGCAGGGGACGAATGATCCAGGAAAAAAAGAAAAGATCAAATCGATCCATTTTGAGCCTCCAGAGCGTCAGGGCTGCCACTTATGACCATCAATTGTATATGGTGGGGAACAAGCTGACGTTTTAATAGTGGCATAAGAAAATCCATACCGAGCCAATTTCTTGCGATTGCCTAGAGGGCCCATCTTGTCGAAAATCACGGATTTCAGCGGCACTGAGCGGTGCTCCAGTTATAAGGCGAGGTTCAACTTTGTACTTACATCAGCGGATACAGGATGCCGATGGTAGGATGAGAGTTTTCCGAGCCGCCTGATGCAAGCCTGAGGGTATTCGAACACAATTTTGTTGGATTTGATGCTTTTTGCTTACATCTATCGCCCATCGCTCTGAACTCGTCTCTGAATAATGTTTTTATTTTTTTAGGAAGTTTGGAGGAGTTGAACAATAGTATATTATTATACGAGTTTATAAGACATAGCAAGCAAGCTCGACGTGCTCCAAAACCCGTCATGTGACAATACGTCTTATTAAACGGGTTTTGTGTTATATTAGGGAGTTTGCGATTTCATTGAACGTGCGACGTAACGCAACCGCAACGTAGAACGTGAAAATTCCTCTGTAACTAATGAATTGCAGATAACAAACTCGCCAATTTTCACGTTGTAAGTTACGTTACGTCGTACGTACGTGGGCAAGCAAACTCTCCACTAATTTTCACCTATTTTATCCTTTTAATCGACCCTAAATTTTTAATTCTGATTACTAGAGATATCACAGCGACAGGCGCTAACGTTCGCCTACCTTGTACTGGCAATAAATTGTTCCAGTTGACTGCTAAAATTCATTGCTTTATACATTTCAGAACCACTTTGCTTTCTTATCAACAAGTCCATCCGAACAGGTGTATTCCCTGAAGCATTGAAGTATGCAATAGTAGCTCCTATCTCTAAATCTGGGGATAAGAAGGAATGCTCAAATTATAGACCAATATCCATAATAAGCAGTCTCGGCAAGATATTTGAAACGGTGAGGCGACAGTCGAGCGAAACCCCACAGGCGCTAACATGGTTCCGGGGCCACAGACGCGAAAGTGGTTTGAGGGACACACAAGCGAAAACTCTGATAGACGGATTCCGTAGTGCAATGTGGCAACGCCGCCCATCCTCCTGCGTCATCATCGGCTGCGCACAGACCCATCGGGGGACACAGGAGCGAAAGCACCTTGAGGGCCACAGGAGCGAACGTGGTTTCAGCGACGCACAAGCGAAAGCACATCGGGGGACGCAGACGCTAAAGCACTTCGAGGGCCACAGGAGCGAAAACATTTGGTTTGGAGCTCTGCAGAATTCGTAGCGGTTCGTCTACTTCCAGGCAGATGGCGCCATCGGTTCATGTTCATCGATTTATAATGATTCATTGTTACCGAGCGAATACACGACAGTCGAGCGAAACCCCACAGGCGCTAACATGGTTCCTGCAGAGCTCCAAACCAAATGTTTTCGCTCCTGTGGCCCTCGAAGTGCTTTCGCGTCTGCGTCCCCCGATGTGCTTTCGCTTGTGCGTCGCTGAAACCACGTTCGCTCCTGTGGCCCTCAAGGTGCTTTCGCTCCTGTGTCCCCCGATGGGTCTGTGCGCAGCCGATGATGACGCAGGAGGATGGGCGGCGTTGCCACATTGCACTACGGAATCCGTCTATCAGAGTTTTCGCTTGTGTGTCCCTCAAACCACTTTCGCGTCTGTGGCCCCGGAACCATGTTAGCGACTGTGGGGTTTCGCTCGACTGTCGTGTATTCTTTGAAACTATTCTGAGAACCAGATTTCTCTCTTATCTGGATAAGTTTCAGATCGTTGCCAGGGAACAATTTGGCTTCGGGGCGGCTAGGTCGACAGAGGATGCAATGGCGGATCTTATTTCAAAAATTTACAATTCACTAGATACTGGGGTTCCGTCCATCTGCGTCTTCGTCGACTTGGTCAAGGCTTTTGACACAGTGAGCCACCCTCTTCTTTTAAAGTCTCTCGAGGAAATTGGATTTAGGGGCTTGCCTTTGAGACTTATGGAAAGTTTTTTGAGTAATCGCAGACAGGTTGTAAGAGTTAACGGTGTATTAGGTGAGGAGAGAGTGGTAGAATGTGGTATACCTCAGGGGACCGTCCTTGGACCGCTTTTGTTTATTATTTATGTAAATGACCTTTTCAAAATCAAGTCGATGGGTAGTATCATCAGTTTTGCAGACGACACGGCTGTGCACTACAGGGCAGAAACATGGGCCAAGCTACAGAGTACCATTCAGACTGACTTTCCTAAAATCATTGCCTGGTGCAATAGTAAGCTTCTAACTGTAAATTTTGAGAAAACCGTATTTGTTCCTTTCACTTGTTATGCCGATACCCTACCAAATTATGACTCGATTACTATTGTTAGCCAACAGCAGAATATCGTACTAAGATCTTGTGACAGAGTTAGATACTTAGGAATAGTAATCGATTGTCATCTTAGGTGGAACCATCACATTGATTATGTTACTACATAGAAAAGTCAGATGTATGTTGGGAAGTTTCAAGTTTTATCGTGACATATTTAGTGAAAGCCAATTAAAAATTTTATACTACGCACTTGTTCAATCGCATCTCACATACGGACTGATTGCTTGGGGTGGAGCCACTGACAGTCACTTGGCTAAGTTGCAGAATATTCAAAAGTGGATTATGAAAATCATGTTCAACAAAAGTCGTTTCTACCCCACCGCATCCCTATTTGATGATACAGGACTTCTCGATCTTAGACAGCTTTTTTATGAAAAGATTGCACTCAGACTGTTTCATAAAAAAGAAGACATTAGAAAAATCACCCACGATCATAATACTAGACACAAGAAATTCAACATCGCGACTTCCAGGGTTTCCAAAAGCATAGCGCAGCGGTGTTATACTTATCTTGTACCCTTTGTCTTTGGTCGGGTTTCGGAAATTCTGGCTGCTGTGCATTCAAAAATGCGTTTCAAGAAAGAGATAAGGTCTCTCTTATTAAATAGTGCAAGTAGAGAAAATACCCACCGGCTTATATTGACAGAAAAAAACCCATAATTGGTGAATCTTGGCTTTTCCGCTCTCACTGTTCTTCCTTGCTGAGCAGATACGAATTATCAGAAAACTCAACGACTTTCCTCCCTGTCTTCTCCTCATTTTGAATGTTTTTTGTTGCAATACTTGATAGTTTTTATTGTAGTTGTGTATTAAATTTTTAGATAACGAAGTATACCTTACTGCCTATACCCACGCACAAGATTTTTCTCCTGTGGGTGGCTGCGTTTTTTGAAATTTTGTTATTTCTATTATTGTTTTTTTTTTGTATGAATATCAATGGAACGCTTATTTATTATTATTATTATTATTATTATTATTGAAAAACAGTTTCAGTTCGATACGTCCAATTTAGAGGGAAAAGTTATAAGGTAAAGGCGCCTATTATGGGATTATTATACAAATTGTCCCACGTTTTGAACAGAGATAAAACTTTTCTACACTACTGAAAGCCAGATCATCTCCCTACAGGATAACGTCAATTTTTCAAATAAAAAGATTAAATTCAACAATACGTGATTTTTTTAAAAACGGGTGTCTCATATACAGGAACCTAGGAACCAGGTTTCAGGAACCCAGGAACCAGGAAAAGGTCTCTCATAATAGGCATCTTTACCCTACTCTTGCCAAGTTCTAATGAAAGGCTTCATTTTCGAGATATTTGGATTAGAAAATAAATTAGGGGGGAAAAAATAGGGGGAAAGGGGGAGAGTACCATCTATCATCTATGTCTCTAAAAATATCTGATAAAATGATTATTTTAGTAAACTTCACTAACTTTAGTAAACTTAGTAAAATTTGTATGAAATCGGTTGAACAGTTCAACAATAATGAACAGTAGTTATGCAAAAAGACGATTTTTTTTATTCCAACTTTGAAGAGCTCTATATCTCCGTTTTTGAACTTTTTTGAACGGAGTATCTGGAGAAAAGTCTATACTACTTTTTGATGCTCTATCGACTGGCCAAACTTTCCGCAGTGAAACACCGGACACCCGGTATACACGTTGCGGTAATTAATTCGAGAGGGGTTTCTTGACGATTGAATGAATAAGCGTGGGCGCCATTTAATTTCGATTGCTCGGCAATTTTTTAATTAGCTTTGGATTCTCATTGTGAACCTTCTTATAAATAATGAAAAACTATTGACCTAGGCATAGAGAAGAACGCTTCTTGGGTCGAATTTCGTTGATAATGATGACTGTGTATGTTGTACGCGGTATGTTGGTTCTCATATGGGCTGGGACTGTGAGTCGAGTATTATCTTACCCTACCACTATAAGTATCATGTCACAACTACTACTTACTTCGATTAAGATTAAGAACCTCGCTGGAGACCACGACGCGCGAATAAGACACAAGCATGCACAATTGGCGGAGGAGCCGTGAAAACCACCAATTTTCCGCTGACGGTCTATACACTGCAGTTAAGGATATATGCAGTGCCCATGCATTTTGTTAGCATAGACCAATAGCAGGCTTCTTGGCGAGTTTCCCTGGCGACGAGAGCAAAAAGCGCACCCAGTGGAAATACTATTATCCCAAGTAGGAATATCCTTAGGGAATATCACGTTGATGACAGTTGAAAGAAAAATTGCTTTGCAGGCTTGCAAATCGTATTATTGCGTTCTCTCTCTCTCTCTCTCTCTCTCTCTCTCTCTCTCTCTCTCTCTAAGCAAGATAGAACGGGGTAACAAAAAATCTGTTCGGCCAAACCTGTGGATCAATCGGTGAAATCCAATTACCTCGCCAGTTTCAATTTTCCTCGTGTCCGATTCTTCGGGTCCAAATCAGTCTCGAAACCTACATATCGGGGACTCCCATCCATCTGCATGCATGAATTATTACACGAGCAAGGGTTGTCCAAACATTGGACTTAGTCGGTATCGTGCCAACACGAGTGGTTACCTACTCTGAATACTAATAAGATCAAGCCGAAAATGATAGTTGCTGAATAGTTGACCTTTAGAAATGGCGAGTACAGGGAAAATCTTGGAGCCAATAAAAACCATGTTTTAGTTTCTATGCATAGGAGGCACAACACAAGACCAAAGGAAATTGGGTCATTCGAAGCCTACCCGGCACGCAATGCTGCAAAATAAATAACCACGTTTTTATCTCGATTCTTTTTCAGCTCCCACAATTTGACGAAGGAACAGGAACAAAAAGTTGAGGGATTAGGAACTTATCCGAGTTTAGCAATCCTTGCACATATAGCTAGCTGGTTTTAATTACAAAAACAAAAGTTAATGGTTTTGGCGGAGAAGTAAATGTACCCGCACAAGAAAATAGCTGCTGGCAGTTCGATAAAACCAGGTAGAAATGTAGGTAGGTAGGTACTATTGTGTAGATTGTTTCCAATTTTCTCAAACCCAAAGTTCAGTTAGCGGATTAAAGGAAATCCTTCCGAAGACTGGATTGAGAAACACAAAGCTAGCGATTTCATGTACTCTATGGACTCGATCCTGTTTCACGAAACGAGTTAACATTACTAGAGTTGTTGCGCTTCAGAGTGTTTTCTAATACAGGGTGGCCCAACGAAAACAGAACAGAGGGGTTTTCGGGCATTTTACATCATTTTTTCGAAAAAAGCTCAGACAGGTCAATTTTTATATCGAGGGGGACATCTGAAACATACATTGACAAATTTCTATCTTCAGCCCCCTCACCCCTACCCACCTCAACTTTGGAATTTCAAATGACACCATCTACTTTGCGATACATCAAATCAAAGAGGATCAATTTTTTTTTTCAGAAAAAAATATATTCAAAGTTTTTAATCCCACCCCCCATCTTCCTAAATTTCTCTGACTATCCCATTTTTTATCCTCGACCCCTCAATTCTCCCCAATTTAATCAGCGTCATCCTAAATAGCATCTAAGAAGAAAATTTTCGGTGGAGAAAAGTGTTACCCAGATTCACCCCTTTCCTCTCCCCCACCCCAATTTCAAAACTTAACAGACACCACCTACTTTGTGATACATCTTATAAAAGGAAATTGATTTCTCTTTCTGAAAACAATTTTTTCGAAATTTTCAACTCTTCTCCCAATAAATTGAACATTCGGAGTACTTTAGGGGGAAGGGGGGTGTTTTGAAAATTCTGAAAATATTTTATTCAGGAAGAGAATTCAATTCCCTTCGATTTGATGTATCACAAAGTAGGTAGTGTCATTTTAGATTTTGAAGTTGAGGTGGGGGAGGGAAGGGGTGAATTTGGGTGGCACTTTTTACACAGAAAATTTTCTCCCTCGATGCTGTGCAGGATGACGTTGACTGTACTGAAGAGAATTAAGAGATCAAAAATATTACATTGGAAACTTTGACAATTTTAGGAAGAAGGGGGGTGGGGTTAAAAATTATAAAAATATTTTTTCAGAATGAGAATTTCATTCTCTTCACTTTGATGTATCGCAAAGTGGGTGGTGTCATTTGAAACTTCGAAGTTACGGTGGGTGGGGGTGAGGGGGCTGAAGATAGAAATACGCCAATGTATGATTGTATGTTTCAGATGTCCCCCTCAATATAAAAATCGATTTGTTCGAGCTCTTTTCAAAAAAATGAGGTGAAATGCCCTAAAACCCCTCTGTTCTGTTTTCGTTGGGCCACCCTGTATAATATGGTAGGATTGAGTCATTCAGTTATAATTCCAGAGACCCCAGAGATTTTGTTCAGATCAGGTCCAGATCAAGTTGGATTCTATTGGCAAGAAATTGCAAATCAGGCTAGGTCGAGTTTTGAAGTGTAACATCAAACATCAGGATTCGAGCTTTAAAATGCTCTAAATGGCTCCTGTTTCTGTGTGGTGGTCAAGATGAGTTTTTATGTGTTTGTCGTTTATGTTTGGTCGAAGTCTTATAACTCTCGACACATTTCTAATGGTCTAATGGCGGCTTGCAGCAATTGTTTATTGATTTATTTATAGACCAGGAACATCTTTATCATCGGCTATAAAATTGATCGATTATTGTCAGGGTATAAAGCTAATGCGGAGACAAAGAATTTTTTAAAAGACAACAAACATAGTATATTGGAAATAGAATATCTGCTGGAATTAATTCAAACAAAAACGATTTTTTTTACCATGGCTAGTTTTCAGTTCCCTCTTCAACATATCAAAAGTCCTCAGCTCTGAAACTGCTACAAATTAGTATACAGGGTGAAAGTTTATTATTTTTCCTTATTTCCTTTCTTTCTCAAAAAACTGATGACTGAAAAAAACGGTTTTAGGCTAGTTTGATAGGCCATAGTCTTTCAATAAACATATGAAAAATATACCACTCAGCAACTGCTGTGTATCAAGTTACAGCGTGAAAACTAGTTTTCATCTCAATTTTTTTTCCTTAGCGGAACTGATCTAGATTGGAGCCGGGTCCAGTTCTTTTGCAAGCTTATATTGTCATACTGAACATATAAAAAGGATACATTTCTGCAACTGCTGCTTTCTATTTTACAGGGTGAAAAGTCATTTTCACGTTTCAATTTTTTTCTTGGTGAAATTGGCTCACACATCAATTTCGACTGATTCTTGTGTAAACTTGAAGTTTCTAGTCAAACATATCAAAATAATACATTTCTGCTACAGCTACGTTTTTTTTACAAATTTAAATGTTTGGGTATATTCGGGTATATTGCATCAAAAATTCAAAAAATCTTGGAACGCAACCAAACATTTAAATTTGGTCATAAAAACGTGGCTGTAGCAGAAATGTATTATTTTGATATGTTTGACCTCCTCAAACCTCAAATTTACAGAAAAACCAGACGCAATTGTTGTGTGAGCCGATTTCATTAAGAAAAAAATTGAAACGTGAAAATGACTTTTCACCCTGTAAATTGAAAATCAGCTGATGCAGAGATGTGTCCTTTTCATATGTTCATTATGACATTATCAGCTTGCAAAAGAACTGGAACCGGCTTCCATCTAGATCAGTTCCACCAAGAAAAAAAATTGAAGTTGAAAAATAGTTTTCACCCTGTAATTTGATACGCAGCAGTTGCTGGGTGGTATATTTTTTATATCTTCATTGAAAGACTATGGCCTATCAAACTAGCCTGAAAACCTTTTTTTTCGGTCATCAGTTTTTCAAGAAAAAAAGAAAGTAAAGAAAAATAATGAACTTTCACCCTGTATACTGATTTGTAGCAGTCCCAGAGTTGAGGACTTTTGATATGTTGAAGAATGGACTGTAAGCTTGCCATGGTACAAAAATCGTTTTTGTTTGAATTAATTCCAGCAAAGCACCTATTTTTTTCTATTTCCAATATACTAACACGCAATAGTCTATCCGCTAGCTACTATTTTGTATTTTATTAGAGCTCGAAAATGTTTTTTTTTGGAATGTCAATCAATTAAGGTTCACAGAATCAGATTTTTTTGGTGGCAACGCTCAAAAGCGGTGCGGTCACCCCGTGCACCCCCATGGGGGCCAGCCCCCAGTTAATCGAATTTCAGTTCTGTACCTCGGAGGATCGACACAGAATTACAAAAAGTTCAGGATGTCATGAAAAAACTCCCTCAAAAATCATCCACAATAAAGATACAGCCCTTCAAATGTCAAAAAAGGCGATTTTCGTGGAGGTACAATTTCCACAATTTTCAACCGATTTTGCTGAAAATTTGGCTAGGCCCCTCTGTAACAAGCATCTAGAATGGGAAATTTCAATTTCTTGATGAGTTGTCCAGTGGCGGAGCAACTGAAAATTTTGACATAATCCTGTCCCTCCTCATTTCTCAAGTCCCTGGTCAACTTTGGACTCTGAAACTTTCACTATGTATCAAATATATTGTTCAGCTACGATGTTCCCAAAAAAATTAGAATTAGAGCCTGGTTTCTGGGTTTATTGTTGAATATAGAAGAGGGGGGATTTGCTTTAATTTTTTTTAGCTGAATATTCTAGTATTCTTTTTATATCAAAAATGTGTGTTTAATTTTTTGTTTTTTTGGGAACATCGTAGTTTAACAATGTATTCGATACATAGTGAAAGTTTCATAGTCCAAAGTTGACCAGGGACTTGAGAAATGAGGAGGGACGGCATTATGTCAAAATCTCCAGTTGCTCCGCTACTGGACACTTTATCCAGAACATGAAATTCTCCGTTCTAGATGCTTGTTACAGAGGGGCCTAGCCAAATTTCCAGCGAAATCGGTTGAAAATTGTGGAAATTGTACCTCCACGAAAATCGCCTTCTTTGAAACTTGAAGAGCTGTATCTTCATTGTGGATGACCTTTGAGGGAGTTTTTTCATGACATCCTGAACTTTTGTAATTCTGTGTCGATCCTCCAAGTAACAGAACTGAAATTCGATCATCTGGGGGCTGGCCCCCATGGGGGTGCACGGGGGTGCACGGGGTGACCGCACCACTTTTGAGTGTTGCCACCAAAAAAATCTGATTCTGTGGACCTTAACTGAATGGAATTCCAAAAAAAACCTTTTCGACCTCTAAAAAAATACAGAATAGTATCTAGCGGATGGACTACAAATATAAATAAATATTGCGCCTCTTAGGGCTATACATATAGCGGGCACCTCGCATTTTGATTAAACAAAGCTCTCCGACTACCTAAGAGGCGCAATATTTATTTATATTTGCGTGTTTGTTGTCTTTTAACAATGCTCTACTCGGCTTGAGTATACATGTGCACACCTACCATCGATGCTCTTGGCGACGGTGTTGCTTTACGTTACGAATGCTTACGAATTCTGTTAATTCCCTCGCATGTCTGATGCCTTGAAATATAGCATCTGTGGAATGCCCTTGGAGGAATGGCGCCGCTTGGAGGACTCAGATATTAGGAGTCCTCTTGGGTGTATATAACCATGAGTTCTCTAACTGCCACAGTATCGGATGGTTGAGCTGAATGCCTGCGCATTGATGAGCCCCCAAGGGGCGGAACACGTGTCTGTGCAGTTTCGATTCAACCGTCTGATGTTGTGGTAGTCGGAGAGCCCTGTTTCATCAAAGAATTTCTTGAAAGCAGCATTTTCTATTCATGACTTACAGTTCTTGCATTATGATTTTTCTCTAACTCGTCAACTTTACACAGCACGCAGTGCATGCGGCACGGGAACTTATCGCGGCAGGATGCTGTCGAGATCCAAATGAACGGAGGTGGAGATTTTCGACTTATGAAGTGAAAACCGCCTATAACGGTGACATGATGCTAATTTTTTCTGTTCATCTACCAAAAGAATCTTTGGACACAAAATATGTGGTATGGTATGAACATTTTCCTCACTAAATTCAACATCGAAAAGGTCCCATTGGCTATATTTATTATGGTCCCCAACTGATCGGCGCAGAAGTGTTTGAATAAAGCCCAGTTGCTCACGTCGAGTTTTACTTTAAACTTGGTTTGGTTGCCATAGATTTAATTGTTGCAACAATTATTTCCATAGTAACAAAACCGGGTTTAAAGTCTCGAAGTGAGCAACCCGGCGTAAGAGGTAGTTCCGAGCGAGCAGCGAAAAATCTGCAACGTGGTGCTATAAGGCACAACTGTTATAACAACACAAGAAACTGAACGACAAATATCATTCGGCATAAAAATCTTGAATGTCATTCATCTGTCGTTCAGTTTTTTTGTCGTTAATGGTATCTTGTAAGTGGCTGACTCCACAATGAAAACTATCGAAAATAATCATAGTCATCTTGATTGCAGAAATAAGTGGGCAATAATAATGATAAAACAATTATTTTACGTCCAAATAAACGTTTGGCACAAAAAAATAATAAAAATTAGCATCATGTTTGGGTGTGCTTCCTACCGCCACCGTGCTACTCGTGCTACAAGCGGTTTCCATTCGATAACACGATGACTAGCACCAACGGGACCCTTGTGGATTTTTTTGGCGATAAAAGACAAATGGCATGCTTCCGATCATTTCTGCAAAAGCTCAACTTTACATCAAAATATTCACCTCATTCCCACTTGGTTCTGGACAGGCTCATGCCGCGATAAATGCCCGTGTCGTGAGGTGCGTTTTGTGTTAAGTTACGTGTCAGAAAAAACCATAACTCAGAAACTATATAACCTAAACCATTATTTTTTTTAATTTGGCTTCATTTGCTTCGCAAGTGGTATATAAAAATTTCTTGACGTGCTATGCAGTTGTGGGTATCTTGCGATCGAAGAAATAAGTAGTACATCATCCCACTCAACCATGTCCACATGTCTGCGCTTCTTGTGAAAGCCCGCTTGATTTTCAGGGAAGTGTTTTTCATTAATTTGGTATATTGTCTTATTCAATTTGTCTTATCAACAAAAGGCATCGTACTTTACAGTCATAGTCTTTTACATCGTACAAAGACTCAAACAAAGAAAAAATGGCGAAAGCCGATTTTTTGATAGATACGATATTTGACATTGACACGGCAAAATAGAATATAATGGGCTAAATGGTGAATCAGAGGAATGACTTCTCCTAGAAAAAAAGTTTTCAGGCCATTACTATATGCGTAGCAATAGATTTTGCGCATGTCTCACAATAAAAAATCGAATATGTCACCGATACATAAGCAGTATTAATGACATTCCACCATCCACGACGAATACCAGTGAGTACTACGTGAGCAAGACTAATAAAAAATGTGTTGCATATCAATTATCTATAAATGTAAACAGAAGGGGTAGACTTTCACTGGAGTTTGGGCATCAAGACATCACGGATAACTCTGCTGATGATTCATTACTACGAAAGTTAGAACAATGGCCATTGTTTCCTCTATTCCTCAATTTTTATCAATTTCCAATTTTCTTGGCCTGGACTACGCATCGCATCAAGCCTCCTCCGAACTCTCCTGAGACCCATACGGTTCGTGCAGCATTCAGGTGGTGTGGTCGTGAGATTGTATCAGGTTGTTTAGTGTTGTTGGTGTTTTGGGAACGGCAATGTTTTGCCATTCCGGGATTAGACTGGTGACGATGCCCTTGTCAGTGACTTAAGCCTGATCAGTTGAAATTGATCAAAGGATGTAGGTACCCACCTAATTGTCTGATGATATGTAATGAAATGATGTCGACAACGCGATTTGAATCTGGTCAGGTGATGGGGTCTTTTAGAAATACTACGTTGATTGGTAGGGGTTATGTCGGTATCGATCATGGATACCGATGCACAAATCAACTGATGTAGGTTTGGTCGTCTAGTCATAAGAGTGTTCTGCCAAGGACTGATCCCAGTGATGCTCATATTTGAAGCAATCCCTTAATCTGGCCAAGATACTGTTACGTATTTCGCGTTTAGGTTTGTTTTCAATTGAGACGATCGTTTTAAAACATACCCTGTTTATTACTGCGTACTACAATAAATACACGCCAACAATTACTGCTTGGGAATATCGCTGAGACTACTCGTTTTTATCGCTCTCGATCCAATACTACTCTGGTGGGTGATCCACGGTGCTGATAAATATCTCCGACTAGTGTTCTCGAATCTTCGACCGGTCCTCCAGCGAATTCCGCAATAACCCGGCATACGGTTTCTAGGTGGCTCCCCAATAATCTTACACCTTTTGCGTGCAACTCCAACATGCTGTGAAGCCGGCACCTCCGCCAAATGAACAGACGTGTCTTACTCGGCCGTTGAAGTCACCAGTTTAGTTCAACAATCTTGTCCTCCAGAATGCACAAGAATTGCCGCTCGTAACAATATCTTATGATAAGTAATAAGTGGGTACTTAATTTTGGTGGAGGCGCGAAACGAAAAATTCAATAATGCCTAATTATAAGTTATTACCGCCTACCTACCTACAGTTGCGTATTTAGGAATCTTGTTTGGGAAAGGGGCGGATGGAGTGTTGAGTGTTTGTAATCGATATAATATTCCTCCACGGAAGAGGAGGGATCCGGGAAGCAACAAAATGTAGAGCTAATTAAGTGAAATTATTGATGTCTTTAATGAAAGTAAGTATCAGAAACAACGATCAGAATATTCATATATTATATTTGTACTTTCAATAAATCATCCATAGCCTCATCATGGCCAAAATTTACCTCATAAGGTACATGAATGAAACTAACGAGCTTTTGTGTGGGAACATCTCCTTAATCAAAAATCGGGTCACAAGACAAAATTTTTGTGGGCTCTTGGTCCATAAGACAAGTTTAATATTTTCAAAAAAAGCCAAAATTCACCTCCACCTGGAGACTTCTCCTTTGTAGGAATGAAAAACGATTCTTACATGATTTTTTACGTAGGTTTCGAATCTGTCCACAAAATTTTTGATGGTACATCGCTTACAGGGTGCAACATCAACATTTTTTTCTCAAATCGTACACCCTGTATTTTAACATGGAAATCGATTCCGTCTTTCAGACTGATTACAAATATATAACACACTTAGTGGGTTAGCCAACAAAACGCCTGTGAAAAAATTGATAAATTTTGGTTCTTTTTTGAAAATTTCAAACTTGTCTTATGGACCGAAAGTCCCCAAAAATTTTGTCTTGCGGCCAGATTTTAGATTAAGGGGCTGTTCCCACACAAAATCTCGTTGGTTTCATTCATCTAGCTTATGACGTGAATTTTTGGCCATTTTTTCGAAAATTGACAAGCTCATACCAGCTTAAAGCCCCTGGTCTGACATGTAAGACAAAGCAATTTTTAACAACCTTATCTACGCACATCAGACATACAGGGTTAAAATCATGTACCTTATGACGTAAGTTTTGAGGCATCAGCTCCCTGTCCAGAAAAACGTTTTCAAAAATGCACCTTTTTTTGATAAAAAATGGTTTCAATGAAAAAGACACTGTCCTCCGGTTCCACCAAAATTCCATGAGCAGATTAAATGTACCATTTTCATTTTCATTTTCATATCGTTTATTTGTTCGTTTCTTGAATACTACAAGTATGCCCAGTGGGCGTTGAACGTGTCAGCGGGATTAGGAAAATAATATATATAAATAAGCAGAATATAACGCTGATAGTTGCCATGCACCAGCCAATAGGATGGCCAGTTGCTTAGTTACTATGAGAGTGATAAAGTTATCGCGTTGGTAAAAGTTTGGTGGAACCGGAGGTGTTTCTCCTAGAATAATGGATATACAAGGGTGAGTTGAGAAATGATTATTGAAGGGAAGACTAGTCTAGTCTTTCTTCTGATCAGTCTAATCTATCTAATTTGATATTAGTTCAATGTGAAACCAAAATGGATCTTCTGTCATTATTTTACACTTCATAGAAATTTTCAATTTTTTTTCAAAGCTGTATCTACTTCCACATAAGATCATACAAGATTCTAGATTGACTTCATACAGGAATACTGAAAAACTCTATTTTCATTCTTCTTGTATTTCATTCTTGAAGCACCTGCATTCCAAGCTTCCAAAGAGACGAAGACCGAGGTCATAGAAAAGTCGGAGGATTCGTGAAAGAGGATGATGCACAGAACACACATTTATACTGGAGGAGATTTGGGCACACATTTTATTGTTACTATGTTTTTGCGAGAAAAACTGCGAGAACAAGCAAAACAAAAATGAATTTGAGCGGTGGTGGCCGAGTGGTATAGGTGATGGCAAGCCAAGCTATTCGTGCTGCCCTGTGTGGGCTATATCCATAGATATTTTGTGCTGTTCTCGAGGTTGCATGGTAGAGCAGGCTTACCTACATGTAGCCTTATGTCGCCTCGTAAAACAAAACAATTGAATGAATAAATAAATAAATAAATAAAGAAATCAAATCATTCCATACTTTGTTTATCGAAGTGTCAATTACGTCTTATTATATTATATTACACATTCGTTACATTCAATAGATTGTTTCGGGGTGGTGGGCTGGTGAGCGCAGGGACCGTCATTATGAACTTCGTCAACAGCGATTCAATTTTAATGAAACTTAGAACTACATGCGTGTTTTATGCAGGGGCTTGAGGATTTGGAGGGAAGTTTGAAAACCATCTCATACATTCCAAATTCAAGGGACTCAAGATTTGAATTTGTTAGGACGTTAAATGCTCATTTAGGTCCCAAAATGTAGAGTTCATTGATAATCCTTATAATAATTAAATTACCTTCAAATAAAATTTTCTGCTTCCAACGAACTCTTGCAGCTCTTCGTCTAATTAAAATACGAATTCAAGCAAGTTCGATCGGAGCGCAAGCCAAGCAAATAATTATTCAATTACTGCGTGGTCCAAGAACTTTTCAACTCATCCGAGCAGTCGTTAATTGGCTATTAATTAGACTTAAAGCCATATCGGCAAGCACTTTGTAATATTACAACAATCTAAAACCATCCTTTTTCACTCCTTAATCGCGCTAATTTCATGAATATGAGGTAGTTACGTCTATTTACAGTTATGATTTTTATTTATTGCATAATAAATTTAACGAGCAATACATTAGAAATTTTAAAACACTGTTATAAATAAAACTAGATCAACGCAAGAGACACACAACGTATACCTAGGCATAATAAAAATGCACCAGACACATATGAACAAAATTCCATAATGATATTAATAATTTGGATAATAAATCTTCAGGTAAATATGTAAGAAAGTGCAGACGGTATTTGAATGATTCGAAAAGAGCAGTGTTGTAGAAGAGTAAGCAAACGCCGGAAGGAGCTAACACCATTTTACTACCGGGTTTTATGCTTTATGCAGCATTATGCTTGTTATGCAATAATGTGTGCGAAAAGGGGTACATAATTAGTATTATTACCTCGATTATAACTATTATTACCTATTTAAATGGCGCTAACCACGTGCCAAAAAAAATAATAGTAAGGTTTTTTTTTCAATTAACAGAGCCTCCTTCATCAGTCCTTCTAATTTGTGTACCAATGTTTACGTTAACATACTGAAATCTCTATAAACAATAGGTACCTATACTCCGGTTAAGTTAAAATTGTTTGACACGTTTCAGAGATATATTTGCAGATGTTTGTTTCATAATAATTTGTGCATAGTATATTTACACATCATAGTAGGTACTCAATTTTTAAATTTTGTCGCATTGAAAGTTGTCGTAGGTCACGGCTGTACTACAGCTACACTTCACAGGTAAACATGAAATTGATGTTAGTTTCCACTATTTCCTCTAAATACCTATGATAGTGAGTACCTCCTTAGGTACCTCGTATTTAGTAGTGATTATTACATACAACGCCTAAGCGTTTCTCTCGGGCTGGTTGTCCCTAGATAAATGCTCTCCTCCTGCGGAGTCGGGCATTTATCGCTACAACCAGCACTCGCGATCGCCTGGCCAAAATTATCGTGAAAATCTAAACACTTGTGATATTACTGTTGATTATTACATACAACGCCCTTGATTATTAGACCTACAAGGATAATATTCACTTATCTAAATCCCACTGTCAATAGCAACGGAATAAAATTCATGTAAACAACAAAATCTGACAGCTGTCACTTCGGACTTCTTTTATGTAATAATCTTCAAAATATCACTCGTGCTCGAGTTTTTCCCAGATAATTTTGGCCAGGCGTTTCCCTCGGGCTGATTGTCCCTGGATAAATGCCCTCCTCCTACGGAGTCGGGCATTTATCGCTACAATCAGCACTCGCGATCGCCTGACCAAAATTATCGTGAAAATCTAAGCACTTGTGATATTACTGTTGATTATTACATACAACGCCCTTGATTATTAGACCTACAAGGATAATATTCACTTATCTAAATCCCACTGTCAATAGCAACGGAATAAAATTCATGTAAACAACAAAATCTGACAGCTGTCACTTCGGACTTCTTTTATGTAATAATCTTCAAAATATCACTCGTGCTCGAGATTTTCCCAGATAATTTTGGCCAGGCGTTTCCCTCGGGCTGATTGTCCCTGGATAAATGCCCTCCTCCTACGGAGTCGGGCATTTATCGCTACAATCAGCACTCGCGATCGCCTGACCAAAATTATCGTGAAAATCTAAGCACTTGTGATATTACTGTTGATTATTACATACAACGCCCTTGATTATTAGACCTACAAGGATAATATTCACTTATCTAAATCCCACTGTCAATGACAACGGAATAAAATTGATGTAAACAACAAAATCTGACAGCTGTCACTTCGTACTTCTTTTTTGCAATAATCATCAAAATATCACTTGTGTCCGAGATTTTTCCAGATAATTTTGGCCAGGCGATCGTGAGTGCTGGTTGTAGCGATAAATGCCCGACTCCGTAGAAGGAGGGTATTTATCCAGGGACAACCAGCCCGAGGGAAACGTCTGGCTAAAATTATCGTAAAAATCTAAGCACTTGTGATATAACTGTTGATTATTACATACAACGCTCTTGATTAATAGACCTACAGAGATAATATTCACTTATCTGAATCCCACTGTCAATAGCAACGGAATAAAATGGATGTAAACAACAAAAACTGACAGCTGTCACTTCGGACTTCTTTTTTGTAATAATCATCAAAATATCACTCGTGCTCAAGATTTTCCCAGATAATTTTGGCCAAACGTTTCCCTCGGGCTGGTTGTCTCTAAATAACTGCCCTCCTCCAACGGAGTTGGGCATTTATTGCTACAATCAGCAGTCAGCACTCGCGATCACCTGGCCAAAATTATTGTGAAAATCTAAGCACTTTGTGATATTAGATACTGTTGATTAATGTTTTTGCGCATTTTCGGAGAAAGTGCTCTATTGTGGTCGGTTTGTCTGTCTGTCGTCGGACTATTTGGGCGTATTTCCACCAGAGATTTTACCTGCATGATCACGATCAATTGTACCTATGTTTAAAGATCAAATCTGTATCTGTCTGTCCATCTGCATGCCTTTCCGTCTGTTTGTGTACAAATTTTGGCAGTTAGGAACTCCTTGAGGAACGAAGTTAGAGCGTTGCAACTTTTCAGGTGGATACCTAGCTTACCTGGTATTTTGAATTTGGATTGCTTTCAAAATAAGAAAATGGACCGCTGGACCGCGTGGATTTAATCCAGCAATTGAAGTAGTAGAAGTAGCACTGTGCTTTAAATGCTGCACATTTGGACACATCTCAAAAAAATGTACCGAAGACGAAACGTGCCACAGATGCGGAAAAAAACACGACAGCAGAAGATGTTCGAGTAAACTAAACTGTATTAACTGCCAGAGGATGCGTATAACACCAAGAGAGCATTCAGCCAGAGATAAGGACTGCCCTTGTTATATTAGTAAGCTTGAATTCCAACGTAAGAAGACAGATTATGGCGACCCAGAGCAAAACCCTATACAACCCATAGACAGCAACCTCGCCAACTCCATGCAAACATAGCAACAAATCAATGCAAGACCCAAGATCATCGTGAACAATGGAAACCTCATAAGAAATAACCTGCTGAACATCATGTTTTGGAACATGCAAGGCTACAAGAACCTCTCAGGATTTTTGGACGATGTGCAACCTGCTGGTTTCGAGATTCTATGTCTGGTCGAGACATGACTGACCCAAGATGCAAGAGTTCCACCTCACCTTCAGGACGACTTCAACGTTATCTCTTCCCCAGCCATAAGGGAGAAGTCTCGAGGACGCGCCAGTGGTGGTCTCATGGTGCTGTGTAAGCGATGCTATGAAGTCATAACGATAGATTCCACTCCATGGTGGATAATATGTGAGCTTCGGACCGGGTCTAATAAGTTTATTCTATGCACTATATACTTCAAACCTTCACTTGACATTATCGAAATACTTGAATTGTTTCAGTCTAGTTTAGATCCTATACTTGACAGCTATCTACAGCACATGGTCATCATTGTGGGCGACTTCAATTGTAGAGTCGGTGAACTGTCAACAATACCTGAAGATATCTTGGAAAACACGAACTTTTGTGAGAGTGCTAGAAGTTTTGATAAAACCACTAACTCGAAAGGCCGTACACTTCTTGATTTTATGTATGACAATAATTTCTCCCTCATCAATGGATTGATACAGAGTGACAGACCAGCAAACTTTACTTTCTGTAATAACTTTGGAAAAAGTGTGATTGATCTAGCTTTCTGCAATAATGATAGGCTCTCATGCGTCGAAAAATTAGAAGTTCTTCAAACTATCCCTTACTCTGATCACTTTCCGGTCAGTCTCACCCTAAGAATTAATACAGCTCAACAAGCAATATACAACACTCCTTGTTCTCCCATGTTAGAGTCGATGCGCTGGAATGATTTGCGGTACGATCTTTATGAAAATTTGCTGAAGTGCTACCCAGATGTAGGCAGAATCTCAGACCAGCCAGATCTACTGTACAAGAATTTATGTAGTGCGATTCACACAGCAGCGGTGCAATTAGATCTTGTAAAATCCAAAAGATCAGCAAATAAAGGTGAAAACAATATCAACAAACCTTGGTTTGACCTCGATTGTAGGGAAGCAAAGAAACATGTAACAAAATGCTTAGAGGACTGCAAAAAATATAATTTTTTTGAACCACATAAAACAAATTACATTTCCACCAAAAAAATATGTAAAAACCTAATCTATTTGAAAAAGAAAGATCATGAAAAACTCATAATAGACACACTCAGCTGCACAAAAAATCAAACAACCTTCTGGAAAACTCTGAAGTCCTTTACATACACCCCATCGGAGCAATCCCCAATAACAATAGATCAATGGGAATCTTTCTACCAGGAAATCACTACCATCAGAGTAAATTCTGATATAGTCTTTTCCGACGCATTTAATAACCATCTTGATAGACCGATAGATATGAATGAATTAGACAAAAGTCTAAATCGCTGCAAAAATAGGAAATCACCAGGAAAAGATTGAATATCATACGAATTCTTGAAAAACTTACCCCAGAACTGGATGCTGTACTTATGCTTGCTATTTAACCGAATCTTAGATACATGCCAAATTCCATCTGCATGGCATGAGGTAGTCATGTCCATGATACACAGAAAAGGACCCAAAGACGATCCTACGAATTATAGGGTAATAGCACTAATCAACTGTACTGCTAAGCTCTTTACCTCAATCTTACTGAACAGACTAACCGAGTTTACCGAGAACAACCATGTGCTACCTGAATGCCAATCTGGCTTTAGGCCTGGACGTGGATGTACCTGATAACATTTTCACTTTGACCTCAGTCATACAAATCCACCTACGGGTTGCAGGACGCAGAGTGTTTGTTGCATTTGTCGACTTCCAGCGCGCTTTTGACAGTGTTAACCACGACCTGCTGTGGCACAAACTTTATAGGGCTGGAATTAGCTCGAGGATCATTAGACTTGTAAAGAATCTTTATGACAGTGCCACGATGTGCGTCAGGTCAAGAAATGAGCACACTAGACAGTTCAACATCACTAAGGGAGTACTACAGGGTGAATCTCTGAGTGCTCTTTTGTTTAGCATTTTTATTGCTGACATCGAGGAATACTTCACAGCCAGTGGCCTGGAAGGTATCAGCATTGATAGCAGAAATAGCTTACAGATGCTCCTGTACGCTGATGATCTTGTCCTGATAAGTAACTCTCAGACTGACATGAACCGGAAATTGATGACCTTACATAGATACTCCCAAGAAAACAAGCTGTCTATCAATATAAACAAAACCAAAATAATGATCTTTGCCAGGGGTGGTTTCCATCATAATAATTCTAGTAACTATAGGTTCTTCATTGATAATGAGCAACTGGAAACAGTGAGCTCCTATACTTATCTTGGTGTGGAATTTGTTTCGTCCTCTCTTTTCCTTCAAATGTCTCGAAAAACTGTCTTGAAATGCAAACAAGCCATTGGTGCCTGCACCGCTCTGATGTATCGCTCAAAAATGAACTCATAGGAATCTAGAATTAAACTCTATGAATCTATAGTCCTATCCATGCTGTCCTATGGGATTAGCGTGTGGGATTTACAGTACGGTGAGACCCTCGAACGAGTTCAAGTTGACTTCTTCAAGCGACTGCTTTATCTTGCTAGGAACACACCAGACTACATAATAAGGCTTGAAACATCTTCAAAGAATCTGAGATACGTCATATTCAAAGCAGCCATATCCTGGTTGAACAAACTTCTGAAAATGGACGACACTCGCCTTCCTAGGAAATGCTACAAGCGTCTGATTGCATTGAATGACGAAGGTGATAAAAGGTATAACTGGGTCTTGCAGATGAAAGAATACTTTGACATGTGCTCACATGGTGGTGTATGGTACGATGTGGTAAACGGTTTACAGAACACTTGTCTCAACACACATCATTTACTTGAATCGTTTCAAAGGTCTCTCTTTAATCAAGACTTGAACCGTTTAGCGCATACGTCGTACTCAGACATAACACCAAAACTTGAGTACGGTGATGAGATCCCGATGTACCTTACACTAACACTACCATTGAGCACTACCAGAATAATTGCCCAGCTAAGAACTTGCCATAAAACCTATCTGAGACTGACCTATAGGGGAACCACGCATAAAATTAACACCGAGGAACTATGCACTTCAAGCAACCTGCAGAAGGCTGAATCTTTGCAACACATGCTTTTTGAGTGCCCCATTTATGAGGGTGTCAGGGTGGAGTTTCTTGGAATGTCACGGAGTGTCGACGATGTCATTGATATTTTGAAGGCTGGATATGGGCTGGATCCATTGGAGGAACTGAACAAAATTACTCGCACAATCATGAATATTCTTCTGTTGAGGTCCTTCATCCATAATGAGTAGATAGCTGTCATTGTTGTCAACGTCTCTGCCAAAATGTCCTTGATATGCATAGAGTAAACTTCTAGTTATGTTGTACTTGTACATGTAGTGAATCCTGCCAAATACCACTCTATCGTCTGTTTTTTTTTCTTAATTTACTTTGTTTGTCTGTGATTGTTCATTATCGTATATATCTATATATTTACTTTGTAATAAAAATAAGATCTTTTTGTACAATAAAATTGAATTGAATTGAATTGAATCTAATCCAGCCACCGGTAACTATACTCGAGCAGGGCAGAATTGTCGCTCATAAATGACACATACATGAACGAATGACATGAACATCTTACTAGATGGCGCTTGTGTCAGCAAAAAAGTAGAGAGACTGTACCTAGAGAGACGAAGCTATGAAAGGGATATATCGGTATTCTCTGTCAGTGTCTCGGCATTTCCTGGCCTCGTCAAAATTTAAAACATAGTCAGCTGGGTGGGCGTGGTTGCTATTGACATTTGTCATTTCCCCGATTTGTTTACAATCTTGAATTGTCATTATTTTGCATGCCGAAATTGCCGAAATCGCCGAAATCCGGGCTAAAAATGCCAAAACGAAAAAGGTGCACCGTGAAGCAGTACAAGAGTCGGGAAGATGTGATGTTTTCCTTGCCGAAGAAACCATCAGGTATAGAATCTTGCAAAATTGATGAACTTCTATTATTGTACTTTTTGGGTTTTTCAGCTGTTCGGGGCCCGTACCTACTGAAATACATAATATACCTACTGCGCTTACGGCAATCACAAATCTATCTTCACGATGGGGTCACCACGTCGACGGTTACTGCATTCAACGATCAACGGAATTTGTGTTCGAGGGAACGAGTTGGATGATGAAACCTACGTTCGATGAAATGCCAGCAGTACCTACTTGAAATACGGTGATCGAAAGCATCTGCTATGTTTGGAACACAATAATATACATGACTAGAACAGTTTTGAAGAGTTTCTGTTGAATTTAGTGAAAAAATCTGTGTTGAAAGATGAAACGGTCGACTTAATAACCTCAACAAAAATATTGACAACTCATGTCATGCATTTTGACTGTGACGCAGGGTGGTTTAGTAACAAGCAATTGCACCACACCCTGACGTGCAAATACCCTAGTGCTCTAGCTTTCTCTCTCTCTATACCCTCTCGCTCAATGACTTGGCTTACGTCTCTCTCTGGGTGACCAGATCCCAGGTCTCTCTACAAAAAAGTGACTTTTCGATGCCTACATTCTATCAACCGTCAACCAAACTGTCGACCATTTTGCAGTTGCCCATCATAGCAAACAAATGCACGAGAAATAAAGGTCAAAACAAGCTGTCTGCTGTGAAAGAAGTGCAAGATTTCTTATTTTCACCACCATGGGCTCTGTATGTCCTACGCGTTGACCACTCAAGGTCATGCACATAGCCCATAGGTCTGTGCCACTATATCGTGGTCTGTGCCCATAGCGACCAAAGCCTCCAGCTATCAGCCGGGAAAGGTCCGTGTTGGTGATCAGCAGGGGTAGAGGAATCTTAGAAAATACATCGTTCCCTTGTTGAAATTATGTAAGAAATCCGCCCTTAGCTCTTAAGACTACGTGAGGAAATGCGATATTGTCAAATTAATTACTGACACTTACGGCAACTTCTTCAGTTTTCAAGCATGTGTCGTTTGTCGTTTTTGTCGTTGAGCAAATTAGTTTCAAATTATATCAGGACGTGGTGAAACTGATTAAAAATATTCATTTAGCAAATGATATTTTTTATCAACTTGAATTCAGCAATATGCATTTCAAGCTCAAATTTAGGACCTTTAACCATGGGCAAAAAATCCAATTTGGTACTGCAAGTGCAAAATTGAGTTGAAATTGAGGGACGTGACAAAAAAAATTTTAAATTCTGCTGAAATTTTTCGTCACTTTACTGTGACTTTACTTCGAAGAAAACGAGAAAAAAATTTTTCTGACGAAATGGCTTTTGCAAAAAATATTTATTAATTAATATTTATCCCATAAAAATGGATAAGGATCCCATGGTCCCCATGGATTTTTATGGGGGGAGGTCCCATAAAAATTGTTCATTTTGTAACAAATTACATGCCCACCCTCAACTTCCAATCAGGTTTTTTTTTTAAATATTGGCACTGTACTGAAATGTGCAAACTGTATCACATTCAAGGGAACGAAACTGTTTGGTCCTATACCTCATTTCGTTTTCAAGATATCGCCTTGTGAATTTTTCGAATCATTCCCGTACAATAACAGCGGGAATGAGATTGTTGCCATGGCAACTATGGAGTATGTGATGCAACAGATGATGAGTGGTGCATTACTTAAGTAACCCTGCATTAGTAAATGTGATTTGTATCGCCGTCACTTACCCCATTTGTGGTCGACCTCAAAGAGGTCTAGGCAATAACTAGGAGGTAGCACCATTAGGGGTCGGCGAGGTGAAATTTTTTAATGTGACGGTTTGTTACTGCAAATTATGCATTTTCGCTAAACTCGAAAAAGCTGCATGGCCCAAGAGAGAAACGGCATGAAAAAACTCAAATTTCACGAAAAATGACGTAACTTTTTCAAAAATCAAAATATCGATAAAAATCCAAAACGTTTCGAGATATTGATGATAACCCTAATAATATGATAATAATAATGATAACTTAAAAATAACCCTAGAAAAAATCTGAAATTTTGTCTGCGAAAGTTGAACATGGTCGAAAAGTGACAACTTTGACACACCTTCCGTTGTCACCCTGTATGTAAAGTATCCAGTCATTAATCATCCGCCCTGATACAGCGCCTTGTAGCCAAATGAATTCCCTTACAGACATGATCTAATTTTTCAAAATCAGTTCTTTTTTCTCCGAGATAGACCCACTCAACGTGAGACGAAATTTTGGGGTGGACCACTTCATTTCTGTTGTGTGTTCATTTGAAAATATTATTCTACAAAAATCATTAGGATTATCAGAATTTTCTTGACAGTTCAATGGTGCTAAGCAATTTCTTTGCGATATTAATAGTATGTTATATATAATTATGTAGTTTCCGAATTTGAAAATGGATTCGAAAAAATATGCACACAGAATGTCTTGTTTTGAGAAAAGCTTCGAAGTTTTTTTCACGGCCGACACTGAAAATTTCAAACTGCTTGATAAACCGATGTATCAGCTATTAATAGAAAAATCAACCCAAAAAATTTCAATCGATTCCATTCGTTCTGAAGATACAGATTATCAAAAAATTCGACAAAATACATGAATCACCCTGTAACTTCGAAACGAACAGCGTTGAAAAAATTTCAAATTCAGATCCTGGTTTGCCTGGAAAAACTGGACCTACCCTCAGGCTATGTCCATTTGGTGGTGAATCACCCTTATGAATAGGCCAGTTTAGCTTTCACATCTTTTCAATTAACAATAATTATTTCAATTGTGAAGTTTAACCTGAATGATCAATGAATAACTACACCAAACATCGACCACTGCTCTATTAAGTATTTATGATCAAATCCAGGACCTTTTGCCACATATCAGTATATTCCTATTTATTGATTGACCTACAAATTTCTTTGAAATTACTTCATCCATATGGAACAATGCATTTATAGCCAATGTAGATCTTTTCTGAAAGATACAGGTTGCGGCATTCACTGCCAGATAATTTAACTAAAAGAATCATCACACTTTTGTACCGTATAGTTTTTAGGTATATCGAAGTAATTGTTCATCAGCTTTAAAAAATAGTCGGTAGTTTTATTATTATGCAGATAGTTATGAGAAAAAACAATATACAGCTATCAAATTATACGCAAAATCTAGTAATCACTATAGCTTTTTGTCAATAAACACATTCATTTCACTGTCATGGGTAATAACTCAAAGAGGCCAATCTAGGTAGGTCACGAACGATAATAATATTTCATTTCCATTTCGGAGGTTCTAAATTCCTCAGATTTCTGATGGAACAGTAGATACACAAACTTGTTGAAATTACATGATGAATAATCATTAAATAGGTGCTGAATCAAAACTCCTGTAAGTACTTAAGTAGGTATACTTACACTTACCTACCTACCTACCTACCTACCTACCAATAGAGTGTAATTGTGCGCTAGCGCGAAACAGGGTTAAAGTGGTGTGGAACAACCTTCGGGTCTACCCGCAAAAAGAATCCCATACGATTATTTATTTTATTTTTACGAAAATGCATGAAATACAAAAAACGTCAAAAATATATTGAAAAAAAAAGATTTTTCATTTTTAAAGAATGAAGATAGGGGGGTCGAAGAGAGGGTCCTTCGAGCTCTTCTAGTTTCTTTATTCAAAAAGCTGTTGCAAAATATTTGGTTTAGAATAATGCCTAGAAATATCAACCACATGTGTATTAAATATTTGTTTTCTATACCCTGGTCAATGGTCATACTAGAAAACTCAATGATCATTAACGATGGATCGTCATTCAACTTCCCTTGCTGTATTGGTGAAACCTCGGTAATTATACGTTTCGTGCTTATTAATGATCATCAACCAAAAAACGTCATTATTTTTTCTTCCATCTTGGCGACAGCCATTCGATCCAAACTATGTCGAGCAGTCGAGCAGTAGATAACGCGGTTTTGTACCAAGGATTTTTCTGGTGGGATTTATTTATTTCATGACTCACACTGTATATTAACTGGAAATCTAGTAACGCATCCAAAAGTTGATATTTATTATTCAAAATTCTGATACCAACAGGTTTCTTGAAGTTGAAGCTTTTGAAATAACAAAACTAGCAGGGTTCTATTTCCTGGCACTTTTCAAGCATTTCTGTAAATTGTGAATTTTGGAACACATACCTACTAAGTTCCAGAAAAGCGTCAAAAACCTAAATGTCATAGATCGATTTTTGATGAAATTTGCCGAAGAGGCAAATTATGGTCGAAAAAAGGAAGGTCTGGTCCTCCAGCAGTTTTTGCTTTTCGTGGAAATGTTCATCTTCAAGTGGCCGCTTATAAGATGTTAAAAAAGCAAAAATGGTTGGTACGATCGTAGATGACTGATGACTGGACTGTGAGTCCTAGAATGTCTGATCTTGGCAAATGCCATTTTCAGCTGAATGCGGAATTGGACCTAATAAGTCGTTCTCTTTTGACCCTACCACTTCATATAGTACCTACGCTACGCTAGTACATGGCGAAGACTTGAATGATGTGATAAGTATAGTCACTGAAGCTCAAAAGTAAAGGTGGGTTAATGGTGCGATTCTCTAAAAAATTACATTCCCTAAAGGCTTTGTTACGTTGTTATTACCTAAACAGCCAATGGCCGACAGGATATTTTACATAGCAGAGCGTTAATGGAATGTTATTTTTTACAGAATAGCACTACCTATTAGTTATCCTTATTTAGTTGTGGTTTAACTTTCAGCCGTAAGCGCAGCGTGGCTGATTGACTCTCGTGTGCATGAAAGCCAATGAGCAATGCCACGAACAGACTAAAACTAAAATTACGGCTTAGTAAAGTTGTGTTCAGTCAGCTTATTTAGCCGCAAGTTTTAATTTTAGTCACAAGCGCAGCGACGCCCATTGGCTCTTATGAACCAGCCTCCTCAGAGCAGCTAATAAAAGTAAAATTAAAACTTGCGGCTAAATAAGCTGAAGGAGCCAATGACAACAGTATGTAGACGAATGAAAGGCTTTTTCTTAGATAACGAATTCAGTCATCTACTGGAAGAGGCTGCAATCCTCTGAAAACTCTAGGATTGGTGAAATTACGAAAAAAATTGCTTCGAATTCAAAATGGCGGATCAAAGATGGCGGCCAAGTGACAAAAATCATTGGTCAACTTTATATTGTGGACACGTATGCATTCGATTGGCGTTTGCACCACATCGATATCTCTTTTCGTTGAGACATAATAATTCTCCTAGTTCTATCACTCTGAAATGCGTTCAAAATGGAGAATACAAGATGGCGGCGGGGCATCAAATGTCAAAAACTGGATGTATCCTAATGAAGTTCACATCGCCTGCAAATTTCACTCAAATCGGACCACTTTCAAAGAAATTCAAAATGGCGGATCAAAGATGGCGGCCAAGTGACAAAAATCATTGATCAACTTTATATGGTGGTCACGTGTCACGTACGCATTCGATTGGCGTTTACCACATCGATATCTCTTTTCGTTGAGACATACCTAATTCTCCTAGTTCTATCACTTTGAAACATGTTCAATATGGAAAATACAAGATGGCGACGGGGCATCAATTGTCGAAAATTTGATGTACCTAATTGAAGTTCACATCGCCTGCAAATTTCACTCAAATCAGACCACTTTCAGAGAAATTCAAAATGGCGGATCAAAGATGGCGGCGGAATAACAAAAACCAAAAGTCAACTTGACATTCTGGACATATTTACCGAGAGTTCATAAATTAAATGGGTCAAGGGTGCCTGTGAATTCAAAAACGTCAGTCGAAACTAGCGTAATCTTTTTCTGATCAATTTGTCAAACTTTGACAAGTTACGTTCCATATTATTGATCTCTGATCTGCCATAAGTGCACGAGAATACTTCAAGTTCGAAAATACTTCTCGATCATGTAGGTTTTGTGCCCTGCCGTGAAAACCACATTTGAAATGTTCCGAAAACGAAAACTGCGACTGGTTTGACAAATTACGATAACCAAAAAATTACAGACATCAAATGAACGATGCTAGTTCCGACAGATGTTTTCAAACTCACAGGCACCCTTGACCCATTTAATTTATTAACGCTCGGTACTATGGACCGTTTTAATAAGTGCATTATGGGTATATTGGTGCAGTCAGTCATCGGTCGGTACAGTAGAGACGTTGCCATGGTCACTTGATGCCACCAATATACCCAGAATGCATCTCATTTTGTTCGACTTATAGTCAGGGGGCATAGGGTCAAAAAAGGCTTGGCCGTGTGCAGCTTCGTGAAGATATATAGGGATATGACCTAATCGATTCCTGGGCGATCAAGGACCATGAAAAATTATGGTGGAATATTGACATCTGCTGCAGGCAAATATGGTGGAGGCGCCAAAATGGGCTTCATCTGATGATAAGACACTGGCTGTAGCTCGTTTGTTTTTCAACGGATTTCAACATCTGAAACATCAATTTGTAGACTCAAAAATTTTCTTCTTACTTCATGCATAAGTTTACAAACGTCATTCCGGGAAACTGTCAAAATTGTCTTCATAAGATATGCTAAATTCCGGCATTTTTTCAAGGTTATCTGATATTTTTGAAACTTGGCAGTATTATAGATCTTGAGGTGCCCTTTCCGAATTTCCACTTTTCCACTTCGTATATCTGCCGTTTTAGCCGCCATATTGGGAAGATGGCGCCCAAAAAACAGTTTTTTGTCAATATCTTCATTTCAGTCAATGTGAGGTGGAAGCGTTTGTATGCGAATGGAAACTTATTCAATTCTCTACAATTCGACACCTTCCTCGTGTACGTGCTATTTCCGGTTCTTGAGTTATGGCTTCTAGAGCTCCCTGAAGCATTAACTTTTGTCATCCAATCAGCATGTCAAGTTGAGCTTAGCTCCACGTGGCAGTCAAATTAACCATAAATAATGATAAATTGTCAACCACAGACCATTAATATCCAGAAAATCAATCATGGTAACGGTTGCTATGCAACTACAGGGTGAACTCTAAGGAAAAAATAACTTTGAGAAGGTATAGCTTGAGAACCGTAAGTCGCACATGAGTGATTCAGACGTCAAATTATAGAAAACTTAATAGACCTTCACTTTTGATATAAATTCTAAAGTTTGATGACGAATTTTCAAAAAAAAAATCGAAAATATGTTTTTTTGGGTGCCATTTTTTCAAAATTGTGGCCAGAACAGCAAAGATACGAAGTGGAAAAGTGGATATTCTGAATGATGACCCCAAATTTGATCATAATAATGAGTTTCGAATGTATCTGATATCCTTCAAATGCTATATTACCTTTATTTCTTTCTAAAGTCAGTTTGCTTTCACAGTTCACCCTGTAATTACACAAATAACATCACCATGATCGATTTCCTCAATTTTTATCATCTATGGTTAATGGCCAAGAGCTATTGATGGGTTATTTGTCTACTACATGACGGTGGTATCAATTTAAAATGCTGATTGAATGCCGAAAGTTGATGCTTCCGGAAGTTCTGAAAGCTCTAACTCAAGAACCGTGAATCGCACATTAATGACTGATATGTCAAATTGTAGAGATTGGAATGGGCTTTCCTCCGCATACACACATTTCAATCTTGAGTCAGTTGAATTCAAGATATTGACAAAAAACTGTTTTTTGGGCGCCATCTTTTCAAAATGGCGGCCAAAACGGCAAAGATACGAAGTGGAAAAGTAGAGATTCAGAAAGGGCACCTCAAGAACTATGATACTGCCAGGTTTCAAAAATATCGGATAACCTTCAAAAAAGGGCGGAATTTAGCATGTCTTATGAATACAGATTTGACAGTTTCACGAAATGACGTTTGTAAATTTAGGTATGAAATAAGAAGAAAATTCTTTTGTCTACAAAATGACGTTTCAGATGTTGAAACCCGTTGAAAAACAAACGAGCTACAGCCAGTTTCTTATTACCAGATGAAGCTCATTTTGGCGCCTCCACCATATTTGCCTGCAGTAGATACGAATATTCCACCATAATATTTCATGGTCCTTGATCTCCCAGGAATCGACTAAGACATAGCTCTATATATCTTCACGAAGCTGCACACGGCACGACCTATGCCCCCATACTATTATTAAAATGGCCCATTGATCAGCGTTTATATCACATCGATATATTTCTTTCCTGGGGTCTTATTCTTGAAACGGTGAACAAAGTTCTCATGCGGTGTTGCTATGCAAGGAGAGCTGTGATTGGCCCCTGCCTAGCAACTACACATGTGGACTCTGTTCCCCGTTTCAAGAATAGGGCCCCTGGAGGAGTTATCCCGGGTCGGACAAAGTGAAGCTAAAAGCGCCTTTTTCCCATTTTTTGGGAAAGTGCGCTAAAAATCTGCCACAATAAAGATGATTAAAACATTTTTTCACTCGACCCCTGCTGCCACCTGAAATTTTTGACAGGGTCCAGGGCCGTGCTATAAGGAGAAGAGAGGGAAGAAAGTGGCTCCGCGGTCCCGGGCGCAGTCATCAGGAGGCACCGGATCGCTTGGCCAAAATTATCGTGAAAATCTAAGCACTTGTGATGTTACTGTTTATTATATAGGGTGATTCATCAAACATGCTCGCCCCCATTTCTCTCGAGAACCGTTTGCGATATCGAGTCGCGGAAAAAACTGTTGAATCAACAATATTTTAACAACATCTTCTTACAACAGTAACAATATCTTTGAGGTCCGATTTCATACGCTACCAGATTTTTTTCACTAAAACTTTCTGTACAAAATCTGCCTAAAAAATTTGAAATTTTGTTCTTTACACTGTACAATGTTGAGTGATATGTCATGTGAAAGGGATTTAAAAGTTTAAAAGTGCAAAAAATTGAAAACAAATTCAGCGGTTTTCATTTTATAATAAAAACAAAAGCCTGAAAAAACACGTTTTCACGTGTAAAATTAGAATCTATGGGTATTTTTTCAAACTGCAAACGGCATTCAATAGAACTTGACCTAATGAAAACGGTAAGTACGGTGGGTAACTTAATATGGAATGATTATTTTAAAATTTCGAGAAGATTCAATTTTACCCATTAAAAATTTGATTTCGGAAGTTCTCAAAATTATAAAAAAGCCTTTGCATATTGAGTTACATATCATACTGACCATTAAAAATCCCCATACATTCTCAGTTTATACATGAAAACGTGTTTATCCAGATTTTTTGTTTTTTGTATAAAATGAAAACCGCTGAAATTTTCTCAGAACTTTTTGCACTTTCCCACTGAACTTTCAAAGCCCTCTCAGATGGCAATATCACTCAACATTGTACAGTGTGAAAAATAAAATCACAAATTTTTGAGACGCCCCCGTACAGAAAGTTTTGGTGGAAAAACTCTGATAGCATATGAAATCGGACCTCAAAGATATTGCTAATTCAACAGTTTTTTTGCGCGACTCGATATCGCAAACGGTTCTCGAGAAATTTATGAATCACCCTATATACCGTTGGATTGCCGATTCCTTTTGCTTCATCATCATTGTGATAGATTTTTCCACCTAATTTCGAAGATTTCTTGATTCAAATAGAGAGATTTTTACGCTACTCGGGTAACGCCGGCCGGCCTAGTATTGGCGGGAAATGACGGCCGGTAAATGACGTTTTTCGCCATTGCTCTTTCAATATTTCGTAATTTTTGTGTGTTAGTTCAAACGATTTCCAGTAATATATTTCCAATGCACACATTAGTGACCATCATTGATACCAGTCCTGACAAAAAAGTATGACAGACAACATTAAAATTTACAAAATTGCTTAAGGCACCGCCATTCTTCCTTTTCCCCACTCCTGAATGGTGAGCTATACAGGGTCATTCAAAAAAGATTGATTAGATTGAGAAGATTGAGAAGATTGGTTAACGATAGCAAGTTGCGTCAAAAACTGATTGTGGTCAGCTGCTTTTTCTGTTCAAGTTTAATATGTCAAAAAAAAAACTGCTCCACCAAAAGTCCGAGTACGAGACCTCAAAATTTGAGCCAAATTTTTTTCCACTGCACATTATTGAGTGATATGTCATTGAAAAGGTCTTAGAAAGTTTTAATGGACAAGTGCAAAATGTTTCCGAAAATTTCCAGCGGTTTTATTTTATGATAGAAAATTAAAACCTGAAAAAAAACACGTTTTCATGTATAAAATGGGAATCAATGAGAATTTTTTCAAACTGCAAACTGCATTTAATAGAACTCATCAAAACGGCCAGTATGATGTGTAACTCAATATGCAATGACTACTTTGAAATTCTGAGATTTTCCAAAATGAGGATTTTGATGTGTAAAATTGAATTGACTCAAAAATTTTAAATAGCTATTGCATATTGAGTTACACTTAATCATACTGACCGTTTTGATGCGTTCTATTAAATGCAGGTTACAGTTTGAAAAAATTCTCATAGATTCTCATTTCATAAGTACATAAAAACTTGTCCATTGAAACTTTTTAAGACCTTTTCAATGACCGTATCACTAAATATTGTGCAGTGGAAAAAAAAAGTGGCTCAAATTTTGAGGTGCCCTCGTATTTGGAGTTTTGGTGAATTATTTTTGCTGACATATTAAACTTGAACAGAAAAAGCATCTGAACACAATAGTTTTTTGCCGCAACTCGCTATCGTTAACCAATCTCTAGAAAAAAGGGGTGGACATCTTGAATGACCCTGTATAAGAAAGTTCAGCCTATAATCTCGCCTATAATAATATTTTCAGAATGACAAAAAATTTCTTTGGAATGACATGAATTTCATCCAAATTTAAAAAAAGTACTGCATTTTCAAAAGAAAAATGCATAAAATCTCTCCTCAATCCTACGCCACGGATTCAGTTTTATTGAAACTCCGCCTATCCACGCCATTTGAACAAGCTATAGTTCTTGAGATTTAAATTGAAACTGTTCTTGCCTAATCAACTTTGAAGGGCTGCCTGTTCGAAGCTTTATCCTTTATGCGCAAAGTAAAAAAAAATAGATGAGACAATACTGCATCTGAAGGTAACCAGTCCGTAAGTATCTAGAGAGGGCACGAGTCCAGAAGTCAGTGCGCTTAAAAACTGCCAGAAAATGTAAAGACAAGACAAGTGAGGCCCAGTAGTGCATTTTCTTTTGGATGGATCCTCATAGTCCGCATGGATCCATGCAATTTATGACATTAACCCATACATTTTAATGTAATGTCTGAGGGTAAAAAAAAAGCTTATATTAATTTATGCAGTGGATGGCACATGAACACAAGCACATGAAACAAGAATGTGTTCCAAATGTCATCAAAATCAATCTGTTATTACGAAAGCAGTGTTAAATGGCGGCGGCGCCGGCGGATGCGTCAAAATCGGTCTACTACGAATTCACCATGGAGGGCCAAAATGGCAACGGATTGCAAAACCAAGCATATACAAGACACGAGTAGGTTTCCAATTCCATCAAAACCGGTCAGTCCATAAAAAATGCAATATGGCGGGGCCAAGATAGCGCGTCAAGTAAAAAAATATCCAATGTCCACCCTTTTGGGCAAAAGCTATCTATAGAAAAAAATTGCAAGGCTCTAACTTCATTTCTCGAGAAGGGGTTCAACTGCAAATATTTGTACACAGATAGATATAGACAGAATGGAGGAACAGCAGACAGACATACATACTTAATTCTTAGAACATCATACAGGAGAAATATCTGGCCAAAATACGCTCAAATAGTCAGACGGCAAACAGCCAAACAAGCCGGCCACAATAGAGCACTTTCTTCAAAAAATGCGCAAAAAAATCGCCATCAAGCCTGTCGGTGGGACCTCTCCACACAGGCTTTGATTCCGAAAGTATAAATAAATTATAGAGTTATATCTCATGTTTTGTCCATCGCCAATGAGAACAACTTAGTTCAAAAAGGCAATAAAATTTAGTTGTCGTGAATGTCATGTCACACATCTGACAGCCGACAGCCCGATGACATTCCTGATTTGTCGTGCATTATCAAGTGACTTGAGGAAAGGGGAAATTCGGTGAATCTAGGGTCACTTGATGGATGCCCAGTAAGAAAATATTCATATGAAAAAAATTGATCAAAATATTAGTAGGGCAAATAAAAGCACCCTAATCAAAAAAAACTTCCTGATGAAGGAAGTGATTAGCCCCACCTTTCAGAAAAATTCATCATTCCCTAATGGATATGCATCATTTACTATACTCTATAGAAGGTGCATCAGTGCGCAGATACATTTGTTGGACATTTTGCGAGATGAAAGTTGGAAAAAAAATGATAGCTTACATTTTCAAGCTCATGGCTTTACCTGAATAATAAGAGAAATCGGAACAGCAATTCAATTTTAATTAAAAAATGTTTCCTTCTCTTCGTCCCTTCTGAACAGGTAACTCAAATTTTCTCTGATAATAAAACTAAGGAATATAATCGTTGTACCAACTAGTGTAATGGGACGGTCTGAGCCTTGAATGTTGAAAAAAGGAATTTAAGTACATATGACAAGACTGTCCTGTTCCTCAAACGAGCTATTTCATCACTATTTATCAAATTCACTGGGCTGCAATACCCCAAGCTTAACGAAGTTTGGAAATGGTTCAACTAATTCAGAAACCGGCAACTTGGCAATAATAGCCACAAAAGCTGTTGATGCTGTTTGTCCCTTCGGCAATGTAATGGCAATGTAACTACACTTTATGTTTCCGGATTAGGGGATGACCATTACATAATAGGCCGATAAACTTTCAGTCAAAATTGATAATCAGGTCAAGAAAATTCGCCATGTCGTGAAAAATTGCATGATTCTTCCAAGGGATGGAAGTGATGGAACAAACAATAATTATTTTCTCTATTCCTCTTTACATTGCAGGATCCTGCAACAGAAATGGGCTCCGTTGCGTCGCCCACTTGGGTCATTTTTAGTATAGTCAAAATCGATAACGAGTCCTAGAAATGTTTAATTCAAGTCGGTTTATATTCGGGTGGTGGTTTTAAATAAGTGATTCTCGACACCTGAAAAAATATTATCGACCGGGTCTAGACCTGTGGGTACATGAAGACTAGACCAGGCAAATGGCCATTGGCCATTCATAAAAGTCGATGGGGGTGGGTACGTACCTACTGGAGCACATATTATTATACTGCATATGGCTTACCTTTTGCCAATCTTTGGAGGATGACGTCCTTGTGCTCGCTGCAGTGCGGCTCTCCGACGACGATGAGGAGGTAGCACCCGGTGAGGGGGCTGGGCGGGGGCGGCGCCCCCTTGTCTCCCCCATCGAACTCCAAAGCCCCGTTCACGTCCTCCATCTCCCGAAAACCCTGTATCCGTCCTCACAGCCCCTAGTCTATGGATTTTTATTAAGTAGGTGATGCAAAAAATCGACGGACCACTTTTATTGGCGAATGGCAATCAGCACTTCTTCCAGCACTTCTCCGGAACACCAGCAGAGAACCGGAGGCCAGACGACTCGCGAATGCCGGCCGGCTGGCTCTGCAGTAGCAGGATTACCCCCACCGCGACGCGTTCCTCCTGCCGATGCCTACCCACCCCTGCTCAGCTGACTGGGGGTGCAATGTAGGGCAAATGGAACGGAGCTACACGTCGACGGCGGCGGGTGGCTGTCCTTTCCGCACCTTGCAGAGCCGGTTTTAGGTTTGCGTCAATGAAAAAGACTAATACCCACCTATGAAAATACAGACTTGAGTACAGGTGAATAATGTGTTCGACTTCGCAACTTCAACTCTTAAATACAGGATGTTTTGTGTGTTTCGTATGAAACTTTGATAAGCGATATTTCTGAAACAACTCGCGATATTTTCTCGAAATTTACCAATTATATTCCTCTATTGGAACTTACCCCGAAGCCATACTGGCTAGGTCAAAATCCAGGACCGGGATAGGAAAAATGTGCCCCTTTGTTATTTGATCAAAGAGTACACTTTCTGACCGGTTTTCTAAAAAACTGCTATCGGATTCGAAAAGCTAAAGAAAAATGCTTTAAGAATCATTCTTAAATTTAGATGACACACCCAAACCGTTTCGACAATAAAATTAAAAGTAAAACTTGTGCGTAATTTCCATTTTCGACCGGACATAATCGACTCATTGTTTGATCGAATTCATTAGAATTCATTTTTTTTTGGCTTGTCTTCGTTGAATAGAATGGCTTAGTTGAAAGAAAAATTCCAGAGCCGACCATTTTTTTTTTATGACAAAATCGTGAGTTGAACACAAAATTAGACTCGATTTTGTCGTAAAAAATCTTCGGCTATGGAATTTTTCTTTCAACCAAGCCGTTCTCTTCCACAGAGACAAGCCAAGGCATGAATTTGTATTAATTCAATCAAACAATGAGTCGATTATGTCCGGTCGAAAATGGAAATTACCCACAAGTTTTACTTTTAATTTTATTGTCGAAACGGTTTAGGTGTGCTATCTAAATTCAAGAGTGATTCTTGAAGCATTTTTTCTTAGCTTTTAGAATCCGATAGAAGTTTTTCAGAAAAGCGGTCAGAAAATGTACTTTTTGGTCAAACAAAAAACGGGCACATTTTTTCTAGCCCGGTCCTGAATTTTGACTCACCCGGTATGGCTTCGAGTTGAGTTCCAACAGAGAAATATTACTGGTGAATTTCAACAAAGTATCTCTGGCCATTTCAGAAATACCTATTGCTTATCAAAGTTTCATACGAAACACATAAAACACACTGTATCTTCGTAACTACGGAGAAAACAGAATTTCTTCTGTGGATGCTGACTCGCCTGGAAGTCCTCTATCTCCCATTAACCTATGTAAGGTAACTCATGAATCACCCTGTATATTTAGCCTTATTTTCTAAGGGAAATAGCGTCTTGTTAATTTATATTATACTCCTACTCAAGGAAACAACTTCTTGATACTTACCTACCATCAAAGTTAAAGCCTACCTACCTCATGTTCTAAACGGCAGCTCAGCTAGGTAATGAGCTGGTGAGCTGCTCATGCATAATAAATATGTATTTTTTTCACGATGAAAAAATGAACTGATTGCTTACTAAGAAGTCCGAAAGTGACAGGAAGCGTCAGCCTTCTTTGCTCGCTGCAGGCGTTGACGTTTGTTGATTGCTGCATACATTAGCAAATCAGTCACATCACAAATTTTCAGCGCATTTTTCACGAGATCGCTATTAGGCGCGCTTTGTTTTTACAATCACTCCATAGATTATGCACTGTGTCTGTTTTACATTGACAAAACTAGATCCACGGATCCATGCACCGGCTTGAGATTGTGTTGTGGCTGGTGCTGCTAACAAAATAGTACATGTATTATATTATTTTACAGAGTGGCCCAACGAAAACGTAACAGACAGATTTTCGGCCACTTGATCTCATTTGTTTGTAGATTTTAATATGTTCACTTAGAAGGACATAAAAAGCCCTCGTCATGGGTTCGGCAACTTGGGCTTGGAAAGGGCTGTAACCCTCCGCAAAAACATTGAAATTAGCATAGGGTATCTTGAAAGATTTGCATCGAATCAAAAATTAAATAGCATCGCTGTAAAGACAATTGGACCAGCTTCAAAATGATGTATCACTCAACCCCACTTGTCATCCATAATTTTCAAATGAACTGCCATCCTGACTACGGGGGTTAAATTATTAGCACTTGAACAATTGAACATCCCTCTTGAAAACAAAGTTGACCTGTCCGGGCTTATCTCGAGAAAATGACGTCAAATTCCCGAAAATCTGTTTGTTCCGTTTCCATCAGGCTACCCTGTATATCAGGATAGAGGAGTAGGCTATTATAGTCAGAGTGCCGCTTAGATCCCAAGCCGTCAAGCGAGGGCTATAAGGCGCGAGGGCTATAATTGTTGTGTTAATACATAAGAAGTAATGACTTTTATGTAAGTTGTATGTATATGGATATTACAATTTATGTATTAAGGTTGACACTTGTCAAAATAACCTCAAACATTACAGAAATTTCACAATTTGGAATAGAAAAAACAAGTAGAATAGTGCACAGTCTGCACAATTAGAGGCTGCACGTCATACTTCAATTTTGGAGGAGTTGCTAAGGAGATTTTGCTTAGAAACTCCTTCAAAATTGAAGTATGCGTGCGGCCTCGAATTGGGCCGATTGTACAACACTCGTGGCTGGTTACACAAGATGCTTTCCGGCACTCAACCTCTTAAAGAACTCGGGCTACGCCTTCGTATTGCAAAATTCGGCTTCGTGTATGGAAACTAATTATGTAACAGCCAACTCGTATCGTTATAGTATATTATTATACGAGTTTCATAAGACATATAGTATTGTCACACGACTGGTTTTGGGGTACGACGAGCTTGCGAGGAGTGCTCCAAAGGAAGGAGTTTGATAATACGTCTTATTAAACGAGCATAATATACTATTTTATCTACTTTTCCTGATAATCGCCCAGAAATTGGAAATTCTGGCTGCTAAAAATAGAAACGTTTAACAGGTGACACTTCAGAACTTCAGAACTGACGTTCGCCTACCTTCTAATAGCAATAAATTGTTCCTATTGGTTGAAAAACAGTTTAATTATATGCTCCATCAGAGCACTGCTTTCGATGTAATAATGAATCCATTAGCAGAGCGAAGTGGATAAACTACTATTACGTACCGTACACCTACTTATTGAAAATAAATTGGAATCTATACCTTTTCACAAAAGTCAATAAGTAGCTTGGATTTCAAATCCTCGCTTTTACTTTCCCAACCCCACCAACATGGAAGGGAAAGGATTGTAATCGTGCAAAAATTTAAAAAATCCATTGAAGATGGATTGGTCATGGTCTGGCCATAAAGAGCATTTTCAGAATGATGTCTGTCTGTGTGTCTGTGTGTGAGTGTTTCTGTGATTTTGTGCGATAGCTGTCAAACCGTTGACCCGATCGGCTTGAAAATGAGTATGCGGAAATTGTTGGTCCGTGGGATGAGCTCATTAGTTTTTGGCTGTCATTTGTCAAACAGAACTGTCACTATCAACAAATGTCAGAAGCTATAAGCCGCTTTCTTTCGACCAGGATCACGATCCGGAAATCCGCTCACGGGTTTGGTTGGCTGTGTCACGTGCAACCAAACCAACCAATCCAGTCAGCGGATTTCCGAATCCTGATCCGTGATTCTGACCGAAAGAAAGCAGCTATATTTTACGGAACTTGACTTGCAATATGTCATTTGAAAGCCATTTAAAAACTGTATACAGAACAGTTGAAAGTATTGCCTTATCTGTCATCTGTCAAATAATAAAAAATGTCAGAGTTCAAAACTTTACCATTTAATTATTCAAAATCTATACGATGGATTGAAACCAAATTTAGCAGGAAGCAACACAACAAAAGAGCAGTGGCGGACTAAGGAAATTGGGGGCCCTGGGCGGAATTGTGAGATATGGGGCCCCTAAGGGGTGAAAGTTGAGAATATGAAGGGAGGCTGGCAGACTTTTTTGCCCACCCTGCCCCGCCGTGATTGAGCAAAAGTCTAAGAAACAAAAAAATGAGTTTGGTAACTTGACTATAAAACACACAGTGGCGTAGTCAGAATTTGAGGGTGAAGAGGGCAAAGGCAACGACGAGGGTGCAAGTCGACGAGAGGCAGCGCCGCAATAGAAATTTTTTGGGCATAATAATAATAATAATACTGATGATAATCGGTATATTTCATGCGTTTCGCGATTCCGGTTTTGACGTTTTCACCAAAATTGCAATGCATTTCGGCAACGGAAATGGATGATGGCCATACTCAGAGATGTGTGTATTGTATAAGCCTTGTGTTCGAGTGTAGAAACCACCAAGAGGATCTAACGACGCAAAAAATTGAGAATCGGGGTTTGTTTGAACCTCTGCAGTGTGGAAAACAGCTCAAATCAAATGACGTTCTCAATCGGGACTGTCGTCTTTCGTAATTCTACAGGAACTGATCAAAAAGATTCCTGCGTACACCATGATGGAGCCACCCCCAAACGGAATCCTGAGTGAAATGCAATCTGCATATGAAACCGCTGTCCACGACGACATCATACACAACCCGCTAGTCGTTTCCTGTCAAGGAGATACGTGTTTTACCTGTGTCGTTTTTGACCAGTCCCTGTACAATTACGAAAAACGAACAATCCCGATTGAGAGCTTATTCGATTTTAGCTGTTTTTCACACTGCAGAGGTTCAAACAAACACCGATTGTCAAATGTTCGCGTCGTCAGATGCTCTTGGTGATTTCTACACTAAAACACAAGGCTTATGCATATTTCTGAGTATGGCCATAATCCATTTCTGTTTTTGGGTTCACTCAGTGCAGCGCAAAAAACTTAAAGTTAATTTTTTAACTTCTTCGCATTCGAGAGAGCCTGATGGCGTTAGAGGGATTTGAACTCTCGAATATCGATGACAAATGATCACTGAAGGTTGTTACTTATCGCTTGTGCGCTTGGTCTCTTGGCGACACTCCGCAAATGTCTTTTCCTGAAAATAACAGAAGAAATTGACCATTTCTTCATTGATCACTGCAAAGGTGTTTCATCGGCATGTGATGAAATTGATTACTTCTTTCTTGTCAATGCTCAAGGTTTTGACATCTTTGTAAGCTATTTCCTCTTGTTTTTGTTCTTTAGTAACAGTCTGCATAAAAAATTTCTTGTTTTTGAGGCTCAAGAGTGGCCACAATTACTAAATTTTGACGCAAAATTACAATTAATACACGAATGAACTGTTTTCAACCAAAATCCAGGCAAAGTATATAATGCCTCATACATTGTTCAGGTCATAAGAAGAGATTGATGATCAAGATTTGAAGATGGAAGTCTTAAATGAACAAACTAAGCATGGTATTTATTAAGCACATTGTAACAAGTGAACTAGACAAACATTGGATGAACCTCCATCTAGTCCAAAATTCAATGCTTTGATTTCAGTAAATCTTATGCATTTCTGCAAAGCAACAGTCGAAGACCTCCCTACCGCAAACCTATGCATTGATGAGTGCGCCTCTTTACGTTTGTCTTTACAATACATTATAGTCCGGTGGTTAAGCGTTCTAACTATGCATTTTGAGCTTAAGCAATGCGCTTTTGGGGTTTGATTGGGGGTCCCTCAACTTTAATTTCAAGAGTTGGAGACATCGGTGCACTCGATGCGGAGGGGGTCTGGGGGGCCCTTGAAAGTTGAAGGTGCGAGGCTTCCCACCAAATCACCATACCACCACGTAATTCTTACTGGGAGGCCATCAAACGACTCTAACCTGTACATTGACAACATTTGTTACCATGTCCAAATAGTTCTTCAGACTGAAAAAAATTAATTCTTATGACAGATCGGAAAAAACAGTTTTTCTCAATTCTTCATCCTCACAACGAATGAACTGCCAAGTGTGGTGTCATTTTGAAGTAAACGGAATCCTCTGATTCCATTCACCGAGTCAAAATGTTTGTGAGACCACCGTGCAAAGAATGGCACGCCAAGAAGTGAGCATTTTCAAGCATCTCATTCAACAGTAGTTTCTTGGCTGTTACCAATCGATATGATTGATAATTTGGTCATGGATCAATAACTTGAACTCTTTTGTAATGGTAATGCATGTTCATGAAACTCGACACGAGCGTGAAGGCCTGGGAAATTTTTTTTTCTCCAGCGGTCGAATTTTTTTTTCACGCCTACTGAGCGTCAGTTCGCAGGACTCAGGTAGGGAGCGTTTGGATAGCTTTGGAAGTGAAATTTTCATATCTATCTGAAAATTTGAGCAGTTTAATTCTGGAAATTGATTTATGAATCATCAATGATTGTTTTGCCGGTCAGTACCCACATGGGGGTTAACTGCAGAAGTGATGGCTAACGGCGGAGGGAATTCAACGTCCAAGATCTTGTTCTCTGCCACTCTGACGGTCATTTTCACGGTTGTTTTTATAAAATTATTTCTCCTCCAAACATAAGAAAACTTATACGTACAAAATGATAACAACCTTGGAGGTTGGTAGAGAAAAAAGAAAATAACACTTCAAAAGTTGAATGCCCTCCGTCGTCAGCCATGATCTCTGTGCAGTTAATCCCCATGGGGGTACCTAGTGACCGTCAAAATAATCTTTGATGATTCTCAGATCAGTTTCCAGAATTATGCTACTCAACTTCATAGACAGATATGAAAATTTTGTCTCCAAACCTATCCAAACGCTCCCTGCCTGAGCCCAACAAACTAACGCTCAGTAGGCGTGAAATAAATTCGACCGCTGGAGAAAAATATTTTTTCCAGGCCTCCACGCTCGTGTCAAGTTTTATTCACATGCATTACCGTTACAAAAGAGTTCAAGTTATTGATCCATGACAAAATTATCAATCACATCGATTGGGATCAGCCAAGAAACTACTGTTAAATGAGGTGCTCAAAAATGCTCACTTCTTGGCGTGCCATTCTTTGCACGGTGGTCTCACAAACATTTTGACTCGGTGAATGGAATCAGAGGATGCCGTTTACTTTAAAATGACACCAAACTTGGCAGTTTATTCGTTGTGGGGATGAAGAATTGAGAAAAACAGTTTTTTCCGATCTGTCATAAGAATTAATTTTTTTCAGTGTGAAGAACTGTTGGGACATGGTAACAAATGTTGTCAATGTGTAGGTTAGAGTCGTTTGATGACATCCAAATAAGAATTACGTGGTGGTATGGTGATTTGGTGGGAAGCCTCGCACCTTCAACTTTCAAGGGCCCCCCAGACCCCCTCCGCATTGAGTGCATCGATGTCTCCAACTCTTGAAATTAAGGTTTGAGTATCCCCAATCGAACCCCAAAAGCGCATTGCTTAAGCTCAAAATGCATAGTTCGAGCTTTTTTTGGCGCTTAACCACCGTACTATTAGACGACCTCTGTGCAAAAATTCGTCAAAACCGAAAAACGCGTTTGGAAGTTATGGACATTTGAAAAAGTGGTCCCTAACTTTTGCTCAGAAGTGTAGATCAGACATTAGGTTACCTACTCTGAAAATGGTCTCAATCGTCTTGTCGGACCTCAAAACATAAATCCGTCGTTATCTAATTTCGCTCCCCACAATAATTACAATACTTCTTCTTCCATTAGTGAGGGGTAGGGAAAGTAAAAGAGACGCGAGATCAATTTCAACCCCATTTGGCAATGCACGCACAAAAATTGGCTCCAACCCGATTCCCAACCTCCTTTCCTATCCACCCAGCCGACCGGCCCATCCGATGGGTGCGTGGCCCTCATTCGTGAAAATTTATGAATTGAAGACGAACGGTGCGGCAAGTTCACGTCAGATAAATCGAATCTTCCAGCCGGAAAGGAATGAAGGGCTAAGAAATGACCGAAATTATTTCGGGCAAGCGTTAAAATAAATCAGTGAAGAGGTGCTCGTCCATTCAAGCAACCTTCGAAGATAAAACGTGACTGAATTAACTCACTTAAGGGTGGCATCAGCTTTCGTCACTCGCGCGAGCCCCCACAGCTAGCAGTCGTCTCGTTTCCCCGTCCTCCCTCGTGTCTTGCAGAAACGCAGGACGCAGGAGCAGGTTCCGCTGTAATATGGCTTCCAGGACCGGCTTGATCGTTTCAACGACAACTACGAGGATCCTGCTGAAGCACATATACTGGAGATATAAATTACTGTGCGTAGGTTCAAGGGTTAATTTAATGTATGGTTTTATATTGTTGAACAGGTGAGAATGAGTTGACCATATAGCAAAACAAAAAAATCTGCTGTGGGCGACACAAAACTTTCCCGGTGGTATCTAGAGACATCAGTAATGATTTTAATCTAAGCGCGCCCTTCGAGAAGGGAAGACTTGATTGGAAATTTGAAGAAAAAATCGACCAAGTCGAACGACCATCCTGAAAGACTATCTGGCGTATACACATCAAAAAGCATTACGGTTCAAGAAGTTTGAGGGGTTACAGAATCTCATCCGTCAGAATAATCAGTTCCATAGGGAAAGGTTGTATAAATTTTTCAATTGGAAAATAGTCAAGAAATCGGGAAAAAGTTGGAAAATGTTCCAAAAGCAAATACTCTATTGTTAAAAGAATAATTGGTAAAAATCGGTTCACGGGTTAAATACCTGGGGCCGAGTTCAAATTATTTGCACTTCAGGACTTCAAACGACATGTGAAAAGAGCCTTCGAGCTTATCAGAAGGGTAGGTACTGAACCTCACCTGACGGCACAAGAGTTCCAAAAACTAAAAAGCCAGGGGTGGGCTCAAATGGGCTCCAAGAAACACAAGAAGACATCATGGGACCAATAGGGCTTCAATTTCAATCAACCCAAAAAGACACAAGGACGCTGGCTTTGACCTCAAACGCCAAAATGAAATCCAAGAGGCATGCACACAAGGTATAGGTATCCAAAAGCTAAAAAGCGACACAATGTAGGTGCCCATTAGGGCTTCGAACGACAGAAAGTTACCATGAGGCCCTGGTACTGAACCACACAATAAGGGAGCCGCACACAATAGAGTTCGCAAGAACACGCCAAAGGGATTAGCATACTGGAGTCCCGAAAGCTACAGAAATCACAAGAGGCTTTTCGGAGCCCCAAATGACACTTTAAGAACAAAGGATCGGGGCCCGCTCTGCCTTTCCCAAAGGCTGGTTGAACGGCCGGGCCCAGGTGCTCTTGGCCAGAAAGAAGTTTGAAAATTCATAGCGCCCGGCTGATTTGCAGCACTTGCAAACTGCAGACTTGATTTGATTCTTTTGATATGTTGCTTCCTGACGAACTTGGTTCCAATCCATCAGATAGATTTTGAATATTTCAATGGCAAAGTTTCAAACTTTGATATTTTTTATTATTTGACAGATGATAGATGAAGAAATACTTTCAGCTGTTCTGGATACAGATAAGAAGATCTGTTTGCGGTATAAAAAGTTAAAGAAATTTGCAGATCTTCCGGGGGGGGGGGGAAACTCCAAAACCTTGGTCCGATTCCAAAAATTCCCTCTCAGAAATTTATTCAATCTTTTCTCCAACTACGACTCAAGGCAAGTCGTTTGCACTGCAGTTTTTTTGAATTCGCGGAATTTGATATTTTCATTTCACCGCCGAAAAACCGAAAACGTGCGCATTTGAAAATGGCCCCACACGAAAATCGATCCCTCAGCAAGAAAGGACGTCAGAGTTGAGTCCTGCACCAAACGCGGGTCATTCTACTCAAAATGCGGGTCATCCTACTCAAAATGCGGGTCGTCCTGCTCAAAACCCAGGCGAACGGCCGTCTCGGGTCGTAACGGCCAGTAAAAAAATTAAATCTTCGTAGCGCTCGACTGGGAAATGGTGGAAAACTTCAACTGCAGATTCAATTTGATTATTTCGTTGTAGTGACCTTCCCAAATCCCAATTTTACGAGATAGAAAACACGCTGCACGGAACAATTTTCAACGGACAAAGCATTTTTCAGGTGTGGATGTTGATTTTATTATACGTAGACTTAGCCACCACCGATGTGGCGTGCCCTTTGGCCCCACTGTGACAGGACTGGCAGGTTGTCGTCTGGTTATCTGCGAAAAGAGGAAAACACACTTGAATTTGGTTTTACACCGCATAAAACACAGTGAAGTGGAACCAGAAACACGGTAACACCTACAAAATAGGTTTTTGATGGTCCTTTTTCTTTCTTATTGGGTAGTGTTGTTATCGGTCAGAAACAAAACGTCGGCGTCGTGTGGCAATACAATGACGTCACAGTAGAAAAAGACAACAAAAATTTGAAAACCCTAATTGTGAACTTCAGCACTCGCGGCGACGTCGTCTTACACTAAAATGTTATTATTGTGATTGTTTATCGTTATTCCGGCAAGATTTTTCTTTCGGTTACCAAGGTCATGAGCTCGGTCATGAGTTACCCACTGGAGTTGATATTTTTTCCAAAAGTCCATTTGTCTAGGACTAGATGCCATGACGGACGGACGGACAGACGGATGAACAAAGCGAGGCCATAAGCCCATAAGCGCCTTCCCGTTTGGAGAAGTGCGCTAAAGCTCAGGAGAACTCTGGAAGAACTCCGAAGAACTCTGGAGGAGCTTCAAGGAACCCAGGGAAACTCTGGATTTTGACCGTTTCAAACTGCCCCCTCCTACCCTACCTACTTTACTTACTTAACACATATTTGATTGATCCAAGCCCTAGAAGTAATTTTTAATTAATTTAGAAGATTTTCACGATCAATCATCGGCAGAGCCACGATGGGAACGAACATGGGAAAAAAAATCAGTGAAATAATAGGTAATAAAGTCCATTTATTATTGTTATTATCATTAAATAGAGATAGGGTGGTAGGTAAGTATACCTGAATTACCTAAGTTCCAACTTCCGGCTCACGTAAAGCCAATAATTTGTATCAAACCTGCGTAGGTACCTTTCAGCAGTCTTTTTCCTTTCTTTATCTATCCCAACTTCATTTCCAGAAGAGCGGCCTGAATGCGCCCGGACATAAAGTTTTCTTTGATCTTGGAAATCGACCGACAGGAGTTTACTTTTTTCACTTTTTCACATTCTCATTTTAATTAAAACTGGTTATCTCGCTGCGCCAGTGTCTATTTCCTTAATAAAACGCTTAAAGATTTCCTGGGTTTTGAGGAAATTATACTTTTTTATTGCTTTCCTCGAGGTATTTCTACTGATGAAAATATTCGCATGTTCCATTGCGGTTTATTGCGAACATAATCTGGGAAGGAGAAAAATTGAAATTGTCTGGTACACTCGAGTCCTCTTGATCGTAATCGTGAATTATGGCGGAGAAAAGTTTTCTTGTCCGTCCATCCTTCGAGACGACGAGTTACCCTTTTGTGAGAAAAATAAATCATCTCATAAATTACAGAAGTATATCTGTTCTGTGTTCACATATCGTTCCAAAGATATCTACGGGTAATCCTACAGGGGGTGAGTACTGAGTATAGCTATTTTTCAACTAAATATATACCTAACTCAAAAAGAGAATTCTTGTTTTCTCCAATCGCCTGATACATCAGTTTATTGGATACTTATTTCGCTCTACCTTGATACCTACTTTCAGCGTAAACGAGTTTTCGTGCTTGCTACAATAAACATGAAAATCGGAAAATTTGCTGCCGAGTAAATGGCGAATGCAGGAAGCAAATCCATCATCACATCCTCATCTCCCATTCCAGGAGCCATAAATTCAGGTGAACCCTGAACTTTGCCTGGATGAGAACTGAGAGCAAACTCGTATGATGCAATAATTTTCGTAATTCCGCAAGTTTTCAGCTCAAGAAACTCGATCAGCTGGCCTGGCATAGAACATAATAACGATAATAAAGTGTCGGGAAAGAACGGGACGCATAATGTTGGTCAGAGAGCCGCGGCGGCCTGAGCTAACCGGAAATCCGGAAAGAAAGACTGGCAACTAAATATACGCCTGCGTGATGTCTCGTACCAGTTCAATACTCAGAAAGGGTGAAATATTCTCAGTTTTTCTTGTTTTATAGCGGACGTATTCCGTATCTTTGGATGTTCTTTTTTTACTGCGAATGTTTTCCATACACTGATCGCATTACTCAATTTCAGTCCCATGGCTCAGATGTCGGCGAACCGTAAAACTGACCTTAGAATACCTATAACTAACTATGCAGAACACAAAGTAAGTAGGTAGGTATGATCCAATTTGATCAAAATCGGTTTAAATTTAAGTAAGTTCAATATGGCGGGCCAAAATCGCGTCGGATCATAAAACCGACCTTTAAATTATGAATAATTGGGCAAAACATAATAAGTGAGATCCAAATTTGATCGAAATCGGAAAAATTGGTCCAGATTTGAAAAAGTTCAATATAGCGCGGGCCAAGATGATGGCGACGAATCGTACATCAGAACATATTATTGGTTCGCATTCAAACGAAAAGTCGAAAAGTTCAAGATGGCGGCTTGAGGTCTGGGGCCCTGAGGCACTGCCTCGCTTTGCTCATTGATAGCTACGCCACTGAACAACTCTGAAAAAAAAACAACCACAATGCAAAATTTTTTTGCAAATCATGTTTTCACTAGTTTTCACTTAAAGGAGGCCACAACACAAAAATCGAGTCTATATTTTATTTGACTAACTCATGGGAAAGGTAGTCCAAGAGTATACGGAACAAATCTAAGTTTTCTAGACGAGTCCGATCAGCCGATAAAACGTTTTGAAAATATTATCGTGACGTCACTTGGGAAGATGTTTTCACCTAGATTTTCACCTCCGATTTTCACCTATCACGTTCCCATGGTCTTGATATTGTTATTGTCGTTTTGACAAACGTCATTGTCTTCAAACAATCAGTAAATAATTATGGCAGGCTTGAAACCGTCGTCGTCTCATCGGCAACGGAATTAGGTACAGGTAAGCCCGTGAGTAGCTATAGGTAGCCCGTGAAAATTTGCCCCTCTGACGTCATCAGTCTTTTTCGAGCGAATAACCTTTTGTAACCGGTTGGTTATTAGTAGAATAGACATTGTATGTCATGCAAAAAAAATTGAATGATTTAGATTGGAACTAATTTTTTCATAGCAAGTGGAAAATTAAGTGCGTACTCTTAGGCGCGCCTCCCCTATGTATTAATTATATATTCCAATAATGCTATACAGGAGAACTTGGTTCTTAATTCATAAGAAACTCGCAATATCCACTTCAAGAGACGCGCAGTGAGTTACAAAAATAAATATCAAATATACCCATGCAAAGCGCTATCCCGGCAGAATGAGGAATAAGAGAAATGAAAAAATCACCTCAGCAACAAACTAGCTGCATGGATGAAGCAATATGACTTCTTCTTCGAAAAAAGGCCTTTCTAACTCTTGATGGCTCGCTTGATGGTGATTATTCAAAATTTCCAAGCTCCTATTTCAAGGGACTTTCTAGAGGCTATTCATGACAATCAAAGGAATTTAGGTACAAAGTTTCAGCCCCCTCTACTAATTTTCCCGAACTTGATACGTGATACGTACGAATTTTTGAATACATTATAGTGACTGTGACTGGACTACCTGTTAGTAGTCCAGGAATTTTAGTTGTTAAAATCGCAAATAGCGAACAAAAATGAAAGCGAGCCGGATTTTTGTATATAAGCTCAGTTAGGCATGTAGTTCAACATAGTAAAAGTCCTCAAGAATCCGGTGTGAGGTGAGAATCCGGTTTTTCGCATATATCTCATGAACAATGGCACTTAGGAAGAAAGTGTTAGGGAAAAAATTGTTGGAAATTTTATTGTCTATAAGAAAGGTCCTCACACATTTCATCGTCAGTTCACTCCTTCTTCGTCAAAACACAAGAAAATTAAAATAATCCAGATGCTCGATGCTGAAGACTGTATGGACCTTGAGTTTTATGATGACGGAGTGCCACCTCGTAGATGTGTTGGTTGGTCCACTATTTTTTGATTGAAACTTGAAGCCATCAATACGAACTCTGCCGGTGGCATATACAGGTTGAAATAAAAATAAAAAGTTGAACATTTGTACCTCAAGAACCTAAATAGGTGAAGACATGTAAATAGCCATAAATAATTCTGATTTCATGGCCATAAAGTCATCGTAAACTTGAATAAGATATCTTGAACCGTTCTTGAAATATCTTCAAAACACTGAAGTTGTTACCGAAAAAAATAATTTTTTCGCCTACTCATCAGAAAAAAAGTTGACTGTGTTTTTTCTAAAAGTAGTTGGCCTAGAGAGTGTTTTTTACTATTATTCAATTTTAAATGTTATTTATCATTGTTTCGATTCAAAACAGCAAGTCTCGATTCAATATCTGAAGAATTACTGATATCCGGAAAACTAGTTTTTTCTCCTAACGACTTCAGTCTTCTGAAGACATGTCAGAAACGGCTCAACATATTTGATCCAAATTTACGACGACTTCATGACCATGTAATAAGGAATATTTTTGGCGATTTATATGTCTTCACCTATTTTGGTTCTTGAGGTACATTTGTTCAACTTTTTATTTTTATTTCACCCTGTATATGCCACCGGCATAGTTGGTATTGATGGCAAATAGTTTCAGTCAAAACAGAATAGATCGAGCAACACCTCTACCAAGTGGCACCTCGCCATCATAAAACTCAAGGTCCATACAGTCTTCAGCATTGAGCATCTGGATTATTTTAATTTTCTTGTGTTTTGACGAAGAAGGAGTGGACTAACGATGAAATGTGTGAGGACCTTTCTTATAGACAATAAAATTTCCAACAATTTTTTCTCGAACACTTTCTCCTTAAGTGCCATTGTTCACGAGATATACGCGAAAAACGGATCCTCAAGTTCTTCTCGAGGCCACAACGGCCGAAGCTCACACCGGATTCTTGAGGACTTTTACTATGTTAAACTACATGCTTAACTGAGCTTATATACAAAAATCCGGCTCGCTTTCATTTTTGTTAGCTATTTTTTCTAAAATTCCTGGACTACAGAGGATTAACAATAAACATCACCTACTGAACGAAAATAGGCAACACATAAAACACGCACTGGCTCATCAAAACCGTGTTTACCTTTTTGTATTCATGGTCTCCGTATTAAAAAGGCGAAGCTGGTGTGCAATTTACGATAGAATTGATGCAATTAAGGTCACTCACATGAATTGGCCAGTCCGTGCCATTAATAAAGGGCATGATGCCAACAAAGCAGCTCTTTATTTATTATCATAATCACATTTGATGTTACTGTTATTGGCAATGGAAAAAATATGTCGTTGCACCGTTGCACCACCATAATTTCCCCACTAGTATCCAGGAACCTATCGAAATTTCAGTTCGAGATGTTGGTTCGGCTGGAAAGTTGTAACTTGATTGCAAGATTGAAAAATTGTGGCAATCCTTATAGATACTTGAAAAAATAATCCGACTATAACTTTATATTTTTAGGCTCCATCGTTTGAGTCCAGTCTATCGATATGCCAAGTCAGATTTTTTGTTGGAAAAATCTCGGAAAATGTAATTGTTGCTTTTTTTTGACATAAAACAACTACCTTAATAAGCTTGAGTAATGAAATTTCCCCTGAATGAATCTTTGCTATAAATCTTTGCCGGCCGAGACTCTTCGATTTTTGAATCGAGAAGGACATCTTTGACGTGAAATTCAATATTGAAAAATCATTCCCTCGAGCCTGGTAGAGTGAAAGCTACTGGACCCTTAAACACAACTAAAAAAGGTCGCGGAACTCAAGTGGATTCCATCCTAATTTTGACCGTGTGATAGTGATGGGCGGGTAGTACTGATTCGTTACTTTTGTAATCGTTACTCGCCGGGACCCGAAGTACCGATTACTCATTTGATGAAGTAGTCGTTACTTTCATAAATGATTACCTACTTCAAAAGCTATCGCATTTCCGCATTCAGTACCTGCCTAAAAAAAATTCTCAATTTCAATTTTTTTTTTTGATCAGTGTTATTAGGGAGTTTGCGATTTCACGCAACGTACGACGCAACGCAACGAAGAACGTGAAAATTCCCATTTAACTAAGGAATTCCAAATAACAAACTCGTCTATTTTCACGTTGAAAGTTACGTTACGTTGTACGGACGTGTGCACTCAAACTTCCCATTATGTTCAGAGTCAGTATTATGGTTATCTGTTCTAGTTCTTTCTTTTAATGAAAAAATATAAATTTGCAGCGGCATTCTCCCCCTTGAGATACCAAATTTTGGTTATTATTATCAATATAATTATTATTATTGCAAAAAAATTACCTGCGGCGCTTTATACCGGGAGGCCCCCCCCTGTTTCTTTCGGCAGGAATCGCCCCCCTATTGCTTTTTCTTGAAGTAATCAGTAACGATTACTGAGTAACGATTACTTAATCGAAGAGTACCGATTACTAACGATTACCTAAAAGTAACGAGAATTTACATCACTACCGTGTGACGCATGCACAGTTTTTCGGCCAAAGTCACAAACTAACCCTCGAACTAACCATACCTACAACTGTGCTGACACTGTCAACTCAGCCAGCCAACCAGCCGTGGTCAGCCGTCAGTGCGATATTTTGTCAGTAGTTAGTGACAGTGTTCCTCAAAATACCTAGTTATTTTTTTTTTATTTCTTTATCTCTTGCTGACTGGTTTGCGAAAAAAATTTCAAAGAGACAAACAATCAGTCGAAGAACGTACTACACCACTGTGTAATAAAGAATAATATGTTGATATTGCCAAAGAAATCGAAGGGCGAAAATATAAAAAAATATTTTCTCATTGTCTGTACTATAGTTTACTATATTCTAAAATAAACGTGACGTCAATGAGAATGGTGGGAAATGGGGACTCTGCAATTGAGGCATATTTACATGTACAACATATATCTAATTTTGGTCCCCGGTACTCGATACATGAGTTTACAAAAAGGACTCGCATCATACCATTCAAGAATATCGCTGTGAATAAATCATACAGCTGTTGATGACATTAAAAAAACAATAAAATTGCTGCCTGGCTAGGTACTACCTACCTGTTCGGCATTGAAAGTATGAGTAAAGGGGAAATATGTATAACCAAATTAGTGCTAGCGGTTCACGAAATAATACTGCAAATTGTGATAAAAGCAACAGATTTGGCACAATTATTCCTTGAACCAAAATGAACAATTTGACCCGCTGCACTAATCGATTAACCGCCGGGAGGCCGAGATTCCAAGGGGGCCAACTAAAAGACAACCACTTTTTTTAAAGCATCGAATGCCGCTACAGAACTACGCCAGGGGACGTTTCCTAATCAAACAAATGTCTAGATCATGATTTTGTCACTGCAAGACGCTACTGTTGCTGGGAGCCCCAGTATCACCCCCATGTAGAATTTGGGATCTTTCTTGAACTGGATGGCAATGGTATCCGAAGTGGACGTGTGATAGGTCATTTCCAATGTTTTCAGGGTCTGCAAATGTGATTCTAGCATGTTATAGCATATTATAGCATGAATTTGATATGTAGATTATGATTCTGCCACTGTCAGAGCGGCCCGACAACCGGAAGTCAAGTAATAGCCAACATATCTGAATTCAAATACTATTCCGTTTCTTTGGCATTGATCGACAGAAGCGGTGTGAGGTATCATTTCTGAGGTTTCTGGGGTCTCGGAACTCATTTTTTAAAGTAAAAATGTGATCAGACCATGATTGAAGAAGCTGGTCAAAACATGGACTTTTTTATCAAGGCACCCAGCACCATCATAACATCATGCTTGGGGACTTTTCTTCATAAATCAACTATGCAGATAACGATGCAGCTATTGCGAAAGCGATGCGACAATCGTGAGTCGAGTTAAAATTGGCTTGAAAACACGTGTTTTGATGCTATCCTTCAATTTTGTTCCAACCCCTATTTTTACTGGGGTTGGTAAATGGTAAATGATACCCCACACCACCACTGTCGACCAATGCCAAAGAAATGAGATACTACTCGTATATTCAAATTCACATAATGGCGGCCATAACTTCACTTCCGGTTGTCACACACAGCTTTGACAGTGGCAAAATCGTGACACACATATCCAATTCATGCTACAACGTTGATTCAAAAGCATCTCAGAGCGCTTGAAAATAAAATTTCATTTTTTATTTCCTCCCCCTCCCTCCAAATTCATTTAAAAACAGAGACTATACGAAAAGATACTTTGCACGTTCAATTTGATTACCATTATTAATAGATAAAAATATTAAGTTTTTCTTGAATATGCCAAATTTATCTCGACTCACGGTTGTCGCATCGCTTTCGCAATAGCGGCATCGCGATCTGCATAGTTGGTTTATGAAGAAAAGTCCCCAAGCATGATGTTATGATGGTGTTGGGTGCCTTGATCAAAAAAGTTCATGCTTTGACTAGCTTCTCCAATCATGATCTGATCACATTTTTACTTTCAAAAATGAGTTCCGAGACCCCAGAAACCTCAGAAATAATACCTCACACCGCTTCTGTCGATCAATGCCAAAGAAACGAGATCGTATTTGAATTCAGATATGTTGGCTATTACTTGACTTCCGGTTGTCGCGCCGCTCCGACAGTGGCGGAATCATAATCTACATATCAAATTCATGCTATAATATTACCAGAGCCAATTCAGTGGCAATTCGGAGTGCATTAAAAAAAATTATTGATATTTCGTTCCCTCCCCCTCCCCTAAAATGTAATTAAAAACAAATTTCGTCTGCAGAATCACATTCGCAGACCCTGAAAACATTGGAAATGACATATCACACATCCACTTCGGATATCATTGCCATCCAGTTCAAGAAAGATCCCAAATTCTACATGGGGGTGATACAGAGGCTCCCAGCAACAGTACCGTCTTGCAGTGACAAAATCATGATCTAGACATTTGTTTGATTAGGAAACGTTCCCTGGCGTAGTTCTGTAGCGGCATTCGATGCTTTAAAAAAAGTGGTTGTCTTTTAGTTGGCCCCCTTGAAATCTCGGCCCCCGGCAGTTAATCGATTAGTGCAGCGGGTCAAATTGTTCATCTTGGTTCAAGGAATAATTGTGCCAAATCTGTTGCTTTTATCACAATTTGCAGTATAATCCTGAATTTTGTCGCGAACCGCTAGCACTAAATGAAAACTCAACACTTTTCTAGTACTGAATACCTACTGCCAAACAACAAGAAATTATAAATAAGTAAATGTTATAATCTAATACCGACCCAAGCAGGTTGCCCTTTCTCCCTGGAGGGTGTTCCTCGTACTCGTAAATATACGAATATTAAAAATTCAAGACTCAATCTTTGAAAAATTGATGCAGGCGGCTGTACGTACATACATAGGTATCCACATTAAATACTTGAGTAGATACACACAAAAGTGGAGAAAACTGGTTCTCATATTCTAAATAAGATAGCAATTAATTATAAAATACATATACTCACACAAGGATGTACTAAGTACGTGCTATGTAACTATTTTGTTATAACAGGAGCTTGTATTTCACAATTTCAATAATTCATACCCAAGCTGGGAACGAAGCTTTTTTTCGACGTAATGAAATTAGGCTGGTGACATTGCGATCCTTTTGGGATTGGGTATGATCACATTGCTAAGCCCACTCTGTGTATTGTTTCTAGAATTATTGTACATTAATATTCCAAATGTCAAAAGCATGCAGAGAGAACGTTAATAATTTCACACGCATATCTGTACAATACACTCGTATATCTGTTGAAGTTTTACGCTTTAAAAAAGGTTCTTTTGTTACGCAGGAAATTTTCATGATTAATGGAAGCGACGCGCAAATTTGAATAATTGTTTCACTTGATCCTGATTAATTTACCTCAGAAGAAATTCGATCCCTTGTTCAATTTCCAGATTCAAAAGAAACCAATCCATCTCCCCACCTTGCGGTGTGTTTGATAGGAAGCCTCGCCGAGAGTCTCTCCAAGAAAATTGGTTTACTTCGCAGAAATCATTTTGGTACATTATTACAAAAAGTACACATAAGACACATACACATACAATAAGTAGGTAGGTACGGGGTGTTTATCAGAATCAGTGATCGCGGCAGGCATGGGTGAGGCCGAAAAACGCAGTAACATCAGGCGCAATAATTGTAGTGATCGAAAGCGGATTCCAAAGGTGATGCGATCACAGACATCAATTTATAAACACCCGGTATTATTGTTAAGTACGTTGTTACCCTGGAAACTCCTAAAAACTTGGTGGCGAAAAAATGAATAGCAATGCTTTAGAACTTCAATGAAGGAATAGCGAAATAACCTCGGAAATAACATACAGGGTGGTCCAGGTTATAGTAGCAATAATTCACCATTCGATTGCCCATCGAAAACTAGGTCGACACGCATAACTTTATTTTTCTCCAAAACGCTTCCTAAGAGAGATACAGCCCTTTAAAATTCGGTTTTAAAAATCTTATTTTTGCAATAACTCTCAGGTCATCAAAGCGATTTCAACCAAATTTGGTACAAAAACTCATAAAATAGATACTCATCACTTGACGTAGATAATTTTTGTCAAAATTGTCCAGTGGCGTAGATACGGGGGGATTGTTCAACTTCTCCCACCCCATTTCCTACGCCACTGGATATTTTTGAAAAATTAATTTTTTTTTTGAATTCCTTGTTTAATTTAGAAGAAAAAGTTACTCTTGTAAAATTTTGATTAGAGGCTTCGTTCCCGAGATATTTGGGTTTGAAACTTTGGAAAACATCTCGAAATCGCCACTTTCCAGAGCCCAAATTGTTTTTCTTTGAAAAAGCCTCGTTTTTTCTTAGCGAAAAATAGCAGCAAATCAACTAAAACGACCTAGAAAACTTATTCCAGTTGAGGAATCATGAGTTTTCTTGGATTTTAATTTTTAGGCCTTTGAAAGCCGCGATTTCGAGGCGTTTTCCAAAGTTTCAAACCCAAATATCTCGAGAACGAAGCCTCTGATCAAAATTTTACAAGAGTAACTTTTTTTTCTAAATTAAACAAGGAATTCAAGAAAAGTATGAATTTTTTAAAAATATCCAGTGGCGTAGAAAATTGGGTGGGAGAAGATGAACCATCCCCCTGTATCTACGCCACTGGACAATTTTGACAAAAGTTATCTACGTCAAGTGATGAGTATCTATTTTATAAGTATTTGTACCAAATTTGGTCAAAATCGCTTCGATGACCTGAGAGTTATTGCAAAAATAAGATTTTTGACACCGAATTTTGAAGGGCTGTATCTCTCTTAGGAAGCGTTTTGGAGAAAAATAAAATTATGCGTGTCGACCTAGTTTTCGATGGACAATCGAATGGTGAATTATTGCTACTATCACCTGGACCACCCTGTATACTTGCAAAGTGTCACCTGAAATGAAATAGTTATTTATGCAACGGGAACCACAGTAGAAGAAAAATTTCACGCAACACGTAAGGGAAACGGGTGACTAATTTGTAAGTTTGAAAGACATGAGCAGCAAAGTAAGGGTCCGAAATAGGACCTTTTCCATATAGAAAATTAGCGGGGAACCGGCCGGTGGAACCGTTGAGGGCGGTCCCGCCCCATAACTCGGCTAGCCTCAACGGGAGCCCTGTTTTATTTGTTGTTGTTGTTGTTGTTGTTGTTGTTGTTGTTGTTGTTGTTGTTGTTGTTGTTGTTGTTGTTGTTGTTGTTGTTGTTGTTGTTGTTGTTGTTGTTGTTGTTTTGTTATTATTGAGGGCTGTGATCGCGGGATAGATATTACGAGAGGAGTCTTGCAGGGAGAGACTCTTAGTCCCCTCCTTTCCTCACTGTCTTTGAGGGATATTGATTCCTATTTTATGGACAACGGGGTGGAGGGAGTAGCTTTAGATGGCCGTACGAACGTTAGGATTTTGATGTATGCGGATGACCTGGTTATTCTTGCCGACTCGCCCGTCCGGGTCATACATAGTTTGAAAATTTTGAGTAACTATTGCACTGCGAAAGGAATAGAGGTCAATACCGGGAAAACCAAGATTGTGACCTTCAGTAAATCCGGAAAATTGAGAAGTGGTAATGAAAATTTCATATATAGAGGCGAAGCGATAGAGGTGGTGCGTGTGTTCAACTACTTAGGGGTGAAACTCAAATCAAACGGAACATTTGAAGAAAATCTGAAAGACCGACTGCAGAAAGCAAGGATTGCTACAGGGGCAGTGTCCCACATAATAAATAAATCAGAATTGAGGTCATGGGATACAGTTATGAGATTGTTCACATCAGTAGTGGTTCCGACGTTCACTCATGGGACAGGGCTGTGGGCTTTGAGATACTTGAAACAAACGGAAATGTTTCAAAATGATTTCTTCAAAAAAGTTCTCTACTTACAACGATCAACACCAGGATATGTAATCAGGTCAGAGACAAAAACACCTAAGGCCGGCTGTTACATGGTAAAACTTGCACTGCGTTATTTGATAAAAGTAAGGGACAGAGTGAGTCGCGTTACACATCAAAAGCTCTCAAACGATTAGTGGAATTAGACGCATGTAGCACTAATTATGACAAGACTAACTGGTACAGCGTTCTTAAAGATTTTCTCCTGAAGAATCTGCACATAGACCTCGTCGACTTTGATCTGAATCGCGACAGCGTGAGGGGCCTTCTTGACGCGTATAATTCTGATAACAACATGCAGGACTGGAATAGGGTCTTGTTGAGCACATACTGTCCGTATTATAAGAATTACCACTCTGCCGATCCCTTTGTTGATTCGAGTGAGTACTACCTGAACATTGACCTACCTTTGAAGATGAAAAGAGTTATCGCGCAGATCAGAACATCGAACAGACCGACTTTGACTATGTATTTGGATGCAGTTTCTTACTCGATAGAGGTGTCGGAATTGTGCTCACTGTGTAATCTGCAGCGCGCAGAGGATGTTAATCATATTTTGTTCGAGTGCCCGCTCTATTCGGCATATCGGGGTGGGTTTCAGTGCACAGGGGATGTTTCCGAGAATTTGAATAGTTTAACGTTGAGAGAAGCTAGGGAAATCTCTAGGTATATGGCAGGTGCCATGAAGATGAGATCCTTTGCCAGGAACGAGTAGGTCTTTTAATACGTTGCTCCTCATCCATCAGTGATATCTAGATACCTAATTTTTCGCATTAAGATGTTTTACTTGTAAGATTCATTCGTAAGATTTGTACCTGTGCTTGTTGGAGTTGTTATGATCATTATTTTTGCCTCTTGACGTTCCTCTTTTGTTGCAACTGGCACTGTTGTTATTTTTAAATTGTTTTATTTTGTACTTGTATGTGATGTACCTACTTATATTTATGCCATACTCCTGCCACAAATTTCATTATGTAAATTTTAAAGGCAATAAAGCGAATTTGAATTTGAATAATTTTTTGTTATGGAGAACAAATATCTGATTATTTTTGTGGAAGCTCAGTCTAATAATAATATTGTTACGTTATCTCGCGTACGGATTCGAATATAATTGAGATGATCGTTTTAAAACACACACTGTTTATTTCTGCGTACTACAATAAATACACGCCAACAATTATCTACTTGGAATATCGCTGTGATTATCGCTCGCTTATTCGCTTGCTGTCTCTTCCAATTCAATACTGACTGTCCACTGTTGGACGGTGCTTTTATATGCCTCCGATCCGCGTTCCCGAGCCCTCTACCGTCTTCCAGCAATTTCCATAGTGGCCCGGTATATGCGGTTTCTAGACCACTCCTGAATAATCACACACACCTTTCGCGTGCTTTCCGTGTGTTCTGGAACCTGCACCTCCGCCAAAGTGGACAGATGTGTCTCGATCGAACGTTGAAGTCTCTTAATCGCGTATACCTTCTGAAATGTACCAGATCGCTCCGCACTTCTACACTGTGATCTAATGGATGGGAGAATCCAGAAAGATCCCGTGTTTACCAGTATGCACGGAATAGCCGCTCGTAACAATATGTAAAATTTCCGCCTCGCACTTCCACGTAGTGAGTTCTGCACGCAGTAAACTTTGAGAGACGATTCGCCATTAAAAATGAAGTCTAAAAATTAAAAAAAGATACAAGCTGCTGGAGTTGGCTTTGAAATGATATATACCAAGGTTGTGAAGAATGCTTTATTACAGCTGCGAGCTGCGGCACCTGTTTAAATCTCAAAGCGCAGCTGAGGGATAGGTATAAGGCGCCTAAGCTATAATAGCGTTCACAACCGTGGTTCATATACTATTTTTCTTCCTACTAGCAAACATTAAATCCTGATTTGTAACGATTTTTGGGAATATGAAATGTGACACGACTCGTGACAGGTTTTAAAGTGACAGGCTGTTAAATTCGACAGTCAGCCTGCTGATTGTGAAAAATCATTTCACGATCTCTAAGCAAGTCAGTAACGGCCTCCTTCATAGCTACTAGTAAGAAAAATCGTTTTTTTATCATAACTTTTGAACCGTTTAACCGATTTCGATCAAATCTTGAGGAAAGTTTACCAAAATAGTTTTTGCCGAACAATAATAACGTGTTTCATCACTTTGATCAAACATTTTTAGGGGCGGAACCTCTAACATGTTCTAACGGAGCCCTCAAACATTGGAAGGGTATACCTTATTCTCCATTTTCCCCTAATTTTTTACCCTCCTAGCCTAGTTGATTTTGAGAATGACTCCACGCTCAATCAAGACAAATTGTTCCCGAGTTACAAGTTTTTAAAATCCGAAAAAGGTGAACTTAGAAAGACTGTGTCTTTGTCACTAGAAATATCAGGTAACTAAGTATCACTTCAAATATTAAGGTTGAATGTGTAGGTATAATCAGTGGAATTTATAATACTTTAGTACAAGCGAACTCAAAATTCTTGTAATGCCTCATCTAATTGATGTACCTACTCACCTGCCTAAATTTAATTTCCTTTGGATACAAATCGATATACCTAAAGCCTCACAGGTGAACAACCCGTCTCCGCATTGACTGTCGCCTGTATATTGCTTCAGAGTTACCATAAAACTTTTAATTCTTCATTTATGATACTTAAAAAACTTTCATTATTTGATTACTCCAGCAGGACTTGGGAATTATATAATTTAGCTCAAATCCTCCAGAGCCACATTATTTTCAAGTTGATTAAAACAATTTCAACGTGAAAGTGGCCATTTAGCGTAATTGCGGTTAGCTGAAAATAAAATATAACGTTTTCTTATACTTACGTACCTACCAAGAAAAAGATTGTCTGTCATCGAGTTCTTTTCACAAAGGCATAAGCATTTGGAAATTTAACATTCAAAGGACTAAACAAGTTTCACAGATCAACAAACTTGGAAAGTTCAAAGGAAAAAAGAATTTAATAAAAAGGCACAAATCAAAATCAACTGTGTATTAAATTTTATTCGATATTATTAGGTATGCTTTTCAGATTTCTCCGTTTCTCATCCAAATCTGACGAATCGTTTTAAATTTCAAATTCAGTCTAAGTACCATTTACAGGAACAGGAATACGTCACAGATGTAAATGAATCTGATGCATTGACATAAAGTCCAAAATAATATATATTATTGAAATACATACACATTTTATGATAGACATTATTGAAACGTGAAACTCAAAATTATGGGGCGTGCTTAAACTTAAGCTCTCATGTGGATGGGTTATCAGTTGGTTACACATATCAACAGCACATCATAATTTGAAATATTGCAGTAGTCTAGTCATCAGACCTGTCCTGATCCTATACAGGATGTCCCGCAGCTTCAACACTTTCAACTTCAAGAAGGGTATAGGTATAGATAGATATCATAGAAAATGAAACTACCTTGCTGAGAAAGCGTACCTCACACGCGTTGAATAATGTAGATAACCCCTAAAAATACTATAGGTACTTGAGTAACTACTCTGAAATAGGCCAGAAAATTCCGAATACTCTATTTCCTTTTCGTGAATAGTTATAGTTTTGACCTGTAGCTCGAGAAATGTCACATTATGTACTTAGACGTCAAAGTTTTGGTGAATTTGGGCAAATATCAAATTTTCTTCCACCACAGACGGTGCTGAGGTGGACTGAAGTATTTTCATTTGAACAGTTATTTATTATACGTTGTTTCAAATTATTTTGCACCATTGCGGCCGCGAAATTTGGCATTTGAGCTGAGAGTATTGCTTTTGGTAAGCCAAATCGAGTTCAATATCAAAGATTATTGTTACGTATTTCGCATTTAGGTTCCTTTATAATAATTGAGACGATCGTTTTCAAACACACACTGTTTATTACTGTGTAGGCGTACTACAATAAATACACGTCAACAATTATTTACGCTTGAGAATATCGCTGATACTACTCGCTTCTATTGCTCTGAATTGGATACTACTTCGTAGGCCGATCCGAGGTGTTTATGTACCTGCGACTGTTGTTCTGGAATATTCCACGACCGGTTCTACGGCAAATTCTATATTGATCGCGACCTCTCTTGAAGCGTTGATCACCTTCGCGTGTGATTCCGGCGTGCTCTAGAGCCGGGCACCTCCGCCAAATGGACAGATGTGTCTTAGGTAGGTTTAGTCAGCTTATTTAGCCACAAGCTTTAATTTTAGTTGCAAGCCCAGCGACGCCCATCGGCTTTTATGAACCAGCCTCCTCAGAACAGACAATAAGCGATTAAGCGCATACGGCTAAAATTAAAACTTGCGGCTAAATAAGCTGACTAAACGCACCTTTACTCGCATGTTGAAGTACGGGTCCACGGGCCAGAGCCTACAGGTATGTTCCCGAATATTTCTAGAGTTCTGTAATTAGCCAGTGGCGTAACTTCAAAATTGGGGCCTGCCTGCAAGAACTGACGGGGACCCTTGCGGAGGCGAAGAGATATATTCACGTGTGTCTCGCAGGGGGCCCGGGGGCAGTGGCCCCCTGGTAAAGCGCCGCAGATTTTTTTTGTAATATAGGGGGCTGGCCATCCAAATCGCCCCTCTTTGTGCGGCCAACCGTGGATTTTTTTGACAGTCCTAAGCATGAAAAAATAATTTAGGAACAAAAGAGCAATAATTCCAAATTCACTCGCATTTCGCATTTCCACCAAATCGACAAAGTTGAATGAGCTCAAGATTTCCACAATAAATAGAACGAGTGTAGAGTCTCGCCGAGTCGGAGCCTAAATATGTTAAGAAAGGTGGATTTATTTAGGACGTTTGAGGGATCAAAACAAAAATCTAAAGTTCGACTCATAATAAATAGGTATCACAAAAAACAAGAATGTCACAAAACCGCGAGCTCGTAGCTCGCAGCTGAACTTACAAACTTATAAAACTCTATAAAACAGAAAACAAAGTCTTATTGGGGCAGGGTTTGGGGCCCCCAAAATGAATTGTACAGACATACCTATCTTTCCGATTGATTCTTTTTTTAAACACAGACTACTCGGAGGCCCCATGAAATATCAAAAAATCTGCTATCTGCTACCGTGCATTTTTTTTCACAAAACTACGGACGATGAATGATTAGATTCGCAGAATATTCATATAGAGAGACAGCGACTCTCAAACCTTCACACCTATTGAAGATATTGATAAAACCGCTGTTAAACTGGACAATGAAAATGGCTCACTTCTTTGCCTGGCATCCTCCCAAAAATGGGACTACATATCGCAATTTGGACTTCATAAGTGAAATAAGGTGATGTGAAATGTGGGAAATGATACCAAACGCGCCAATTTTCCAAGGTCTTGTATAAAGGAGAAAAAAAATTCCAACTGAATTTTTTCACTTGTCGAAGACGTCTCTATTTTTCAAGTGTAAAGAATGACAGCGACATGGTGACTGATGCTATTATCTAGGTTTATAATAAAGTCATGTGCCTCCTCTTTATTAGGTATAACAATATTGGAAAGTGGTTTCGTAGGAGTTCCAGCGCTTCCAAATTTCAAGGCACCCCTGGCTCCCCGGAGGAAAAAATCTGCGAGACGCCCGTTCTCAATCGAAAGAGCACAAATTTTTGTGCCATCCTATCAATTTTCGTGATTTTGTCGCCAAATCGAGACCTATCACAACCATACGTTTTTTACGTATTGTGAACACATGGACAGGTACCTACATCATTGATATTTCAAACAATCAAACGTGCACTTCATACTAATTAGTTGATGATAGTTTGTTGTTGAGGCCGGAGTACGAGTACTCTCTTGACCACCTTGTTTGCAATTTAAAGAAATAGTGTAGGAAGGAGTACTAGGACAGGACACTAGTAGGTAACCTACTTTTCGTATACCTACATTCTACATTAGGTAGTTATATACCTATATCAAAAAATAAGTTGTTATTAAGGACGGAGTTAAATTGGTAAAATAAGCGTTGCGATTGTTGCGAAATCAATCCGACTGGGTTTATTCCTTGACGGATTTTTACCATTTTTGTATTAAGTGTAATGATCATTAACGTTAAATGACGATTGCGAATTTGGGGGTGACACACTGCAAATCGTAATAATCCTATGAGCTTGCGCCGTAGCGCATGAATAAACGTGGCGATCAATTTTCCTCCAAAATGTCAATGTCAAATGGTCGAATGGTCTGGCGTATTGGGGTATTATTGCCCTTATTATCTATAATTATAATATTAATTTCATATTTTCGGTGAGGTGTGAGGTGGTATTTAGCTAAGATTCCATTCAATCAAGAAAGCATGGTGTGAACATTGCAAGCAATAACAAAGTAATTATTGCTTGCAATGTTCACATCACATCATACTATCTTTATTTGTTGCCAAAATATATGCAGAATTTGTATTGAGTCGAAAGAAATGGAGGAAACGAAGAATAAGAGACTAATGATTTACTCAATAAACCTGATCAAAATCGCATAGCCCCATAGTCTAACCAACTTTTGAGCGCGGCCCTGATTAATGTGCGCGGCTGGCAAGTGACTTTTTTTTGCAATTTTTCAACTGCTTTTGCGATAAGTATCTACCTTCCATTTCGCTTGCTTTTGCAAAATTTCACATTTTTCACGACGTACGTTCTGGGAACCTCTATATCCTCATCAACAAATTCGGCTTTGCCAAAGATAGAGTACCACCAACCGATATCTACTGTACTACAAGTTCGCAATGTTCGTATCATCCAACTTTCGCGAACAGGTGCAGGCGGTCATTTCTTATGTAAAGCGAGGAGATTTTAAATTTTTCGTACGTGCTTATACGTGCACGCTATGGAAATTATATATCTACCTGTCTCGAGGATACTTACGGAAACCCATCTCCTCATCAATAAATTCGAATTCGCTCAAAAATAAAGTGCCGCCGAGAGTGCCGCCAATAATCTATATCCTGCTGCTTGTTTGCAATGTTCGTATCATCCCAATTCCGCGAATAGGTGGTCATTTCTTATGTTTTTGGAAATTTTATTTTTTCGTACGTGCTTATACGTGCACACTACGGGCATTATCTCATAATTTGGTACAAGTAAGATGTTGTTGCAGAAAGCAAGACACAAAATCCAGTTCCTCCATTCCAGAAATACGTATCTCAATGGCGTGCTGAAATGACGGACTTGATGACAAATGACAGATATCGCGATTCATTGCAGAAAAGCTGGTCAATGGTATTCCACGGCTGGACCACGGCATGCGAGTGTCGCGGAGTCGCGGTGGGAGAAAGTGTGTAAATTTCATTTTGAAAAAATAACCGTCGGAAAACCGGAACCGTGTCGATTTTAAAAATGGGCCTACACGACGACCAATCCAATATACGTTCGATATCAGTTTGACTCTCGGTTTGACTTTTTTGAAAAAAGTCGAATTGCCCCCGAGCAGAATTGAATTTTTGAGTCTAGTCCTGCATCAAAAGCGAGTCGTTCCAGTCAAAACCCGAATGAGAGGCCCTCTTGGGTGGCAACGACTAGGAGAAATTTTGAAAATTCATAACGCCCGACTGGAAAATAATGAGAAGCTGCAACTGCATACTTAATTTGCTCTTTTCTTGTGTTACTTCCTGCCAAAGGGCACTATCGAGTTTGGGCGTATTTTCGGCCCCGTGAGAACAGTTTTTTGCTGAATTTTGCCTTTGCTCTATCGTAATGGTCGGAATCGACAATGTGATGTGTATTAGTATGTAATTTCACGTGATCAAGCAAATATTTGTTATGATTGCTTGTTTTCTTAATGATTTATTTGAAGACAATAATAACCGAAAATTCGGCCCCACCTAATTTCCCTCATTCCACTGAATGTTGCAACTGCTTCTCCTGAACCAAAGGACATAGCATTCTAATTCTTTCACTGATGTATAGTTGACTTCAAACAGAAGAATACAGCCTGTTTTTCATTTGTCGCCGCCCGGCCCCCAGCCGCCGATCCCAGCCGCCGCCCCCAAACAAAAAAAAAGATGCCATATTTCCCAAAGTTCGCGGACTCTTGCTTCCTGGAGCAGTCTATTGGTCACCCAAATACAGACTATGTGACATTTATTTATTTTACGCCAAAAATCTGAACCTTTGGTTCAAAAATCAAGATGGCGGCCAATATTGCTACAATATTGTGGTTCTCGCTCGTTTGTGGGCTTATGAACTGGCTGTTTTCTATTATTCGACTGGACTCCGCTGAACCAGAGTCAGAAAGCCAATGTTGAGATCAAAATATTTGCATGGGAAGTCCAAAAATCAAGATGGCGGCCGATATTACTACAGCACTTCCGGTCTCGCTCATTTGTAAGCTTATAAACTGGGTGTTTTTCCATATTTCCATCTTCACCGACTGGACTTTGCTGAACCAGAATGAGATCGTCAATGTTGAAGTGAAAATATTCGCATAGGAAGTCCAGAATTGAAAATGGCGGCCGATATTGTAACAGCACTTCCAATGTCGCTCATATTTGTAGGCTTATGAACTGGCTGTTTTCTATCTTCCTACCTGCACCGACTGGACTCTGCTGAACCAGAATCAGAAAGTCAGTGATAAGATGAGGATATTTGCTAGGAAGTCCAGAATTGTAAATGGCGGCCGATATTGCAACAGCACTTCCGATCTCGGTCATTTGTGGCTTATGAACTGGCTGTTTTTCATCTTTCCGTTTTCACCGACTGAACTCTGCTGAACCGGAATCAGAAAGTCAATGTTGGAGTGAAAATATTTGCATGAGAAGTCCAGAAATCAAGATGGCGGCCGATATTGTAACAGCACTTCCGATCTCGCTCATTTGTAGGCTTATGAACTGGCTGTTTTTTATCTTTCCATTTTCACCGACTGGACTCTGCTGAACCAGAATCAGAAAGTCAGTAATTAGATGAAAATATGTGCATAGGAAGTCCAGAATTGGAAATGTTGGCCGATATTGTAACAGCACTTCCGATCTCGCTCATTTGTAGGCCTATGAACTGGCTGTTATTTATCTTTTTATCTTCACCGACTGGACTCTTTGGACCAAGAAAAAAGTCAATGTTGAGGCCAAATATTTGCATGGGAAGTCCAGAAATCAAAATGACGGCCGATATTGCTACAACATTTCCAATCTCGCTCATTTGTGAGCTTATAAACTGGGTGTTTTCCATCTTTCCATCTTCACCGACTGGACTTTGCTAAACCATAATGAGAACGTCAATGTTGAAGTGAAAATATTTGCATAGGAAGTCCAGAATTAAGAATGGCAGCCGATATTGTAACAGCACTTCCAAAGTCGTTTATATTTGTAGACTTATGAACTAACTGGCTGTTTTCTATCTTCCCATTTTCATCGACTGGACTCTGCTGAACCAGAATCAGAAAGTCAATGATTAAGATAAAAATATTTGCATAGGAAGTCCAGAATTGTGAATGACAGCCGATATTGCAACAGCACTTCAGATCTCGCTCATTTGTAGGCTTATGAACTGGCTGTTTTATATCTTTCCATCTTCACCGACTGGACTCCGCTGAACCAGAATCCGAAAGTCAAAGTCCAGGTCACAATTGTTGTTTCGGAAGTCCAGAATTGAAAATTACGGCCTATATTTCTACAGAATTCCCGATCTGGCTCATTTGTGGGCTTAATAACTGGCTGTTTTTGTATCTTTCTATCTTTACCGACTGGACGCTGCTGAACCAGAATCAGAAAGTCAATGTTAGGATCAAAATATTTGCAAAGGAAGTCCAGAATTGGAAATGTTGGCCGACATTGTAGCAGCACTTCCGATCTCGCTCATTTGTAGGCCTATGAACTGGCTGTTATTTATCTTTCTATCTTCACCGACTGGACTTTTTGGACCAAGATAAAAAAGTCAATGTTGAAGCCAAATATTTGCATGGGAAGTCCAGAAATCAAGATGGCGGCCAATATTGCTACAATATTGCCGATCTCGCTCATTTGTGGGCTTATGAACTGGCTGTTTTCCATCTTTCCATGTTCACCGACTGGACTCTGCTGAACCAGAATCAGAAAGTCAATGTTGAAGTGAAAATATTTGCACAGGAAGTCCAGAATTGAAAATGGCAGCCGATATTGTAACAGCACTTCCAATGTCGCTCATTTTTAGGCTCATGAACTTGGCTGTTTTTCATCTTTTTTTCTTCACCGGCTGGACTCTGCTGAAGCAGGTCAGAAAGTCAAGAGTGAGGTCAAACATGCTATGTTGGAAGTTCAGAATTGAAAATGGTGGCCTATGGTGCAACACTAAATATCCTATCTTGCATATTTAATTTCTCGAGCTTATGAATTGGCTGTTTTCAATCTGCAGGGGACTACACAGCGCGGGCTACACCACTCCAGTCGAGTGATATATCGACTGCAGCAATGCTGAGTCAAGTCAATTTGGATGTGTAACCGCCGTGGACAAGTTAACTCATTCACTTCTGAGCTGGCTAAATCTATCTCGAGTGGTCTTGAACAAGTTCCCCAAGTATCAAGGTTGAAGCGAGCGTACGCTTGATGATCACATTGCTGAGATGGACCATGAATTAGGCATCCAAGCATCACGGCATTGCGGCTCGGTGAATCCTACTGGAATGGGAAGTTGGTACAATGGGCCTAAAGTTGAGACTTACTTGCCGGATGTAACGTTGTTTTATGAAATCGCCCTATCAATTACAGAATTCAGAATCAGGAAGTTCAGAATTAAGATGGTGGTCAATATTGCAACAGAGCACTCAGCATCTCACTATTCTCACTCATTATGAAGTAGCTTTTTCCTTTCTTCATATTTTCGCTAAATGAGTTCTGATGAATCAGAATCATAAAATCACTGTTGAAGCCAACATTTTCAGACTGAAAATCCAAAATTCAAGATGGCGGCAGATACTGCAACACTGCTTCCAATCTTGCTTATTCATAGGCTTATGTATTGACTGATTCTTATCTATATATTTTCAGTGAAAGAAGTCCGCTGAAATCACTGTTGAAAAAACATTTGGATCGGAAGTCCAGAATTAAAGGTGGTAGCCCAACAACGGCACTATTTGTTTCCATATTGTAACTACACTGACTGCACAGATGACACCGTATGATCAAAAATGAGATCAAAAACTTTCTTACTCAAGGGAGGCTGTGGCCTGGCCAAAATCAGCCTTGTTTGCCTGACAATAACTAGGACCACAGCCTCCCTTGAGTAAGAAAGGTTTGATCATAATCATACGGTATTATACAACAATATGCAGTTATGCACAGCACAAACGTCGCACAATAGCTATTTACGATACGAGTGTTAAAAGTGACAGGTATTATTTTGTGAGCGGGGACGCTTGCGAAACGAGCATTAGCGAGTAGAGCAACCCCGCGAACAAAATAAGACACTTTTAACGCGTGTATCGTACAGGATTTTATCTACAATGGTCTTTGAAATGTTTGGTAAATGTCAGAATTTATTGAAAATATGACAGGAATGCGCAGAATCATCATTTTTTCACGTCGCCCTTGACGACGTGCTAAAAGTGACGGGTATTATTTAACGCTTGTAGATAAACCGTATTATAGACAATCACCTTTCGTGACTAGGCACTTATTTCTTCCCAATGGATTCCTTATATTGTATAAGGAAGATAGTTGTTAGCACCTACCTATATTTCGTAATATTCCGTGCGATATACCTACTTGCTTACTCAGCTAAAATAGGTAATTAGAGTCGTAGACTTCAACTATTATCGTAGCCGATTTTGATGCTGTCTCGAAGAAGGAGAAACTATATAATATTTTCCGAATGTCCAACCTACCTTGAGGTTAAGTTACGCACAAACGATCTTTGAGGTCGCAGTGCAGAAAGGATCCTTCAAGACTAAATGACCACCTCTGATCTACTGTGTGAAATGAAACATTATTCATTGGTTTGAGTATACTTTTCGCTGAACAGTTATTCACACTTCAATAATTGCCATCGACCCTGCGTTTTGACTTTGATACTATCCGTACGTTTCACTTATCCATGCCAGATTTCAAACTTATGCTCACCAGTCGCTGTCTGCTTACATATCCGTGCGGGACACTGTCGGGAACATCAAAAAAAGTGTTTCAAGTTACTTCATTGAGGAAGGAGCACAATAAACTGTTGTTTCAGTGCAAGGGGTACGAACCTAAACTCAAGAGAATAATAGGTACTTAATTGAGGTGGTAGCCCATTTTAGTTTAAGTTGACGGCTCTAGGATCATGAACGTCTAGTACCTAGGCTCTCGAAGGGGCTGCTTCCTGCTTCGCCAGTTGTGCGAGTTTCGCGTCCTGTATGACCTAAGGTCTCCCGCAAACTTTGTAACAATGTCTCGTATATCTCGTTTACGATGTTTATTCAATCCTGAAAGTCCACCAGATGATGTATCAAGAGGAACCTTCGACCCAATCAAATTCTTCAACTAACCTGACCTGGTCCGTAGCACGGCGGACTACGGAGACGGCTTTGAATCCAGCGATCGTGGGTTTAAATCCGACTCAGGTCGGTGAAAATTTTCGTGCGCTCTTCACCTTGGCGTGTACTAACCGTGCAGTCACGTCAAAGGGAAAACTGCAAAACGAGAAGAAAACCGAAAAAAGGGTGCTGATAACTGCTCTGTTGATGCGTTCATAAAAATGGTGGGTGGTGTGGAAATCACCCAGCGCCACGCTTAGAGTATTATAAGGCGGCGCTAAGGAGGTACTGCCAATGACTACACGAATACCCGCCCACCGCCAAAAAAAAAATCACATCATAAGATCACATGATTGTTCAAAAAGTGATGTAACTTAAAAAACATTCTTGAATCAGATATCATAGTAAATAATTCAGTCTGCATATCAAATATCATGTGAATGGGTGATAATACTTACCGCGGGTTAAAAAAAAATAATCGAGAAATAGTCATTCGAGATTCTTTCATGTAAATTCTGGCCAACTGACCAATGTAAATTACGATTTCCAATCAACTAATGAACAAAAGACTGATGGTGCTCTTCAGATTCTATGCATTTTCCGCGGTCAGTCAACTAGCATTAGTCAAAACAAGTCATTTAACATCGTGTTAGAATTAACAGTGTGTTTCTATTTGGTAAAACCCGCTGTACTGAGTTAAGATGAACCATCAATGCCGTCTGACCAGCTCAAGCTGCTCACGGCTTCAAGGATGGCTCCTAGGGGCGCGGTACGGTGTTACCCCAGACCAGCTGTAGGGGTTTGGGTTGATACGGAGTTTTGTGCATTTTATATAGGTTCAGAGAAAGGAAACACAGGAAACAGGGAACATTATGATGATACATGAGGTTACAAACTTGAAGAATACAAAACAAATTATAACCGTTTCTTACAGCTTAACACTTGTGAAGAATACCTACAAAAGATGAAATGATGGAATCCACGACTGAAGCTCAAGACATGTTTTTCCTCTGTGTTCATCGTTGAAGCCATTATTTCTATTAGAAGACTGTCACGGCTAAAGAACCCGGCTCAGGAAGTTAGGCAGCATTCAGGAAATAAAGATGTGTAATGTCGGGCGCTACCAGTTAGGAATCTGAAAGGATAGATACCGCCAGAGGCCTGACGGCTAGAGATGTGCAGAGGTTATCAATTCGTGACTAGAATATTAGTTGATAGCTCAGTATCTATGTAGAAGAAGATACTCAACTGAAAAAGTATTCGATCACTACTTGGTTGGCAAGGATGCATACCGAGTAAGTATCGATATCGAGAGTATCAATTAGATATCGATACTCGTCGTTATAAAGTATCGATATTAAGTATCTGTATCGTATCGGATATACTCGGTATGCATCCTTACCAACCAAGTAGCGGTGAGTATTCGGTATCGGATCAAACCAGTAATAGGTAAATAACAAGATATCACTACAGGTATAAGGGTTAAGGGACTGAGGAAATCACAAGAAAACAAAGACAAAACCAATTTTGATCTTGATTTCAATACTGGATAGCTGGAGTGGAGCATAAAGGATAGGTACGTTCGCGCGCAAAATAAACGAAGACACCGAAATTACTTTGAGGTTTTCGTTTCCGGGCTTCTAGTTGTGTGAGGTTGATGCATTTATCCTTGTTGATTGATTACACCAGTGTTCACGCAAAATGTACAAAAACATCACATTACACAACTAGAAGTCTAAAAACTACGGTCTCAAAGTATTTTTAGTGTCTGCGTTTTTTTTGCGTGCGATGGTACCTAATCTAGTCTGAGTCTACTTGACTTGATTTCACAATTTGACTTGATTCTGATTGTATGTGTTTGTTTTAGCTAATTTTACGAAAAATTGATAGCATCTAATTAACCCTACGCATCTCTAGAACATACAGTTACCTAGCATATTATGATGAAAAGTTCAGCTTTATTGGGTTTGGGCACTTGAGCAATGAGTAAGGGCAGATAGATTTTTATCGGTTTCTTATTTTGAGTAGGTACAACCTGCCTTTTGGTTTGATTCCGTTCTGCATTAGATACTTACGTGAATTTTGCACAAAAATAAATCATACTCATTGTAACTACATATCTCGAAAAGATAAAAGAATTCAATAATCATAATCACTGATCATTTGATTACTTAAAGGAGACCACAACATAAAATACAAGTTGGTCTCAGATGGAAGAGTTCAAAAAACTAGAACGATTGCATAGGGTCTTGTGAATTTACCTATCCCGTGACGGGCGCTGCGATCATAATTAAGAACGACAATGACGTCATAGGGGCCAGTTTTCACGGGCTACCTATAGCTACACTCACGTGCATACCTGTACCTGATTCCGTTGCCGATGAGACGACGAAGGTTTCAAGCCTGCCATAATTATTACTGATTGTTCGAAGACAATGACGTTTGTCAAAACGACAACAGCAATACCTGATAAGATCATGGGAACGTAATAGGTAAAAATCTAGGTGAACATCTTCCCAAGTGACGTCACGATAATATTTTCAAAACGTTCTATCGGCTGATCGGACTTATAGTTACAGGGTGATCCACCACCAAATGGACATAGCCTAAGGGTAAGTCCAGTTTTGCCAGGCGACCCAGGATCTGGCTTTGAAATTTTTCTAACACTGTTTGTTTTGAAGTTACAGGGTGATTCATGTATTCTGTCGAATTTTTTGACAAGCCGTATCTTCAGAACGACCAAATGGATTGAGCTGAAATTTTGTGGGTCGATTCTTCTATTGATATCTGACACATCGCCTTATCGAACAATTTGAGTTTTCCAGGGCCGGCTTTGTAAAAAAAAGTTCAAAGCTTTAAAAAAAGAGACATCCTGTATGCATATTTTTCGAATTTCATTTTCAAATTCAAAAACTATATCAACCATGCTATTATTATGGCCAAAAAAATTGCTTGGCACCATTGAGCTTTTAGGAAAATTTTGACAATCATAATGATTTTTGAGGTTAGGATTTTTTGTAAATTGATATTTTCAAATACATATTTGCAAATGATCTATCATGGCCCGGAATTTCAGCCGTTTCGTCATAAAAATAAAAATGACATTTTTCTCGTTTTCTCAGAAGTAACAAAACATTTCATCAGAATTTTCAAAAATTTTTTGATACGTTCATAAGTTTTAGTTAAATTCGGGGTAGAATTAAAGCTGAGGGACGTTACAATAATTTTTTGAAAATTCGGCTGAAACTCTTGTTACTACTGAGAAAACGAGAAAAATGTCATTTTATTTTTATGACGGAACGGCTGAAATTCAAGGCCATAATGAATCATTTGTAAATATTTGGAAATATTAATCTACAAAAAATCCTAACCTCAAAAATCATCAGGATTATCAATTTTCTTTTGACAGCTTAATGGTGTCAAGCAATTTTTTTGCGATATCAATAGCATGTTTCATGTAGTCTCTGAATTTGAAAATGAATTTTGGATAATATGCATACAGAGTGTCTTTTTGAAAAAAGCTTTGAAATTTTCTTTTCAAAGCCGGCCCTGAAAATTTTGAACTCTCTGATAGAGCGATGTGTCAGATATTAATAGGGGAATCAACCTACAAAATTTCAAACCAATCTGTTGGGTTGTTCTAAAGTTATGGCTTGTCAAAAAATTCTACGAAATACATGAATCACCCTGTAGCTTCGAAACGAACAGGGTTAGAAAAATTTCAAAATCAGACCCAGGTTCGCCTGAAAAAACTGGACCTACCCTTAAGCTATGTCTATATTTGGTGGTGAATCACCCTGTATAGGAAACTCAGATTTGTTCCGTATACTCTCAAACTACCTTCCCCATAAGTTAGTCAAATAAAATATAGACTCAATTTTTATGTTGTGGTCTCCTTTAAACGATTATAAGCGGTGATGGCGATATTGACGAAAGTTTAAGTTACAGTAACCAATACTCAGTAACTCGTTCAAAAAGTATCAATATCAATTCGGTACATAGAAGTATTGATATTGCATCTCTGACGGCACACTGGAGCTAGCCGGACAATCCTCTAGCAAGACAGCTTCATCTGGAACACCTCACAGGGATCAGGGACCAAAATTTCACCAACGCTCCAATTTAGGTGACATTCCCAAAAAGGTAAAAACAAAATAGACTTCAGAAGATGAACGTCGAACAACTTTGCTACGAATAATTGCAAAGTACAACACTGGCAGCTCAACTACTGAGCTCATGTCACCATACAAGCATGTTTGAGAACAAAATATTACTTAAGTCAATTATGCCGTGGAGGACAATAGCTTAAGAAAACAGTAGGTATGCAGTGTATCAATGCACACAGAGCACAAAGGACCGGGAACGCGGCATGATGATATTTGTTCTGTTGATACATTACATACATACATACATATCTTCTTCTCATATGTTCATCTTCTTATTCTTCTTATTCTTCTTCTTCTTCTTCTTCTTCTTCTTCTTCTTCTTCTTCTTCTTCTTCTTCTTCTTCTTCTTCTTCTTCGTTTTCTTGTTGTTCTTATATCGCAGTCGTTTATAGCACTGGCAATAAACGACTGAATTTGAAAAAACATCAGTAAATCTTAGATCTGGTATAACCATTAACCATTCAACGGACAGATGGCAGGAAGAAATAGATGACGATCTTCTGCTTAGTAGGTATGTGTCGATAGATCACTTATAGCCATAAGACTCATCGGTCAACGATCGGTAGATTTGACCGCCACACACACTTTGCAACTGGTTACATAATGTTTGACATTAATGTTGTATTTTGAACATCAGTATACAACTCAAATAGTCGCACTTTTGTCGCAGCTATACCCACATGTGACCAGAAGTAGAAATGTTGTAACAACTGAAACAAAATCTGAGGACAGTCGAGGTCTATCAACATCCAGTTACTTTTACAACTATCTCAATCAGGCTCAAGCAACTTCTTGAACTACTCTCCACCATGAACATGGAACAACGGGTACAGCACAGGCGAATTCGAAACATGCTCGATCTTACGATCTTTCTCAGGTACCACGATCAGGACCGTTAAAGGTGACCACGTCTTCCTCCAAAGCACAGACAAGCTCATTGACAGGCCTCATTCGAGACATCAGACTAGACATCGAAATCGTATGGCAGCAGTCTCACTGCCCAACAAGCTAACCAACCTCGTGGATCCTTCACTCGATGTAGCTACAAGAAAGGCTGGTAATCCGTAATGACGTTAAATTCACGTACTTATAGATATAATATAGATTGTATATACTGTATATAGATCTATTTACAGTATATATGTAGATAATATCTAAGTTTATCTATGGCACAGATAACAGAGAGGCATTCACGTTCGATGGCCGAATATTTGGTTCTGTGTCTATTTAGTGCGCCCCAAAAAACCGCGTCCCAAATAGCGCGGAACAAAAAAGCGCTGTGTCTTTTCAGCGCGTCCCAACAAAAACACGTCCAAAATGACGCTAGTTCATTTGAGCGCGGAACTTTAATGGCGTCTTTACAGAACTTCGTATGTCGCCGGCGACAGTGTCGCTGGCCAATAGGATTCGATTTGCCTGACTCCCCCACGCTCCATAATTCCCGCGACACGAGTTTCTGTCGTCGTGTTGTTCAAATTATTCAACTACAGTGGAGTGGGAGACTGTCGCCGGCGACAAACGAAGTTCTGTGAAGCCGCCATAAGGCGTCGGCACAACCGGCATTTTAGCATGTCTCATATGAGCGCCGCGTGCCAAACAATCGTGTACGAAACAAAATGATTGGTCTAACAATATAGGGTAGGTACCTAAATTGTTCCCGTATGACTTCTGTTGTTTCTACTCCCGTCAAACTGTTGTCGAATAATAATCACAGAGAATAAACCAAACATTTTAATACGTAAAGGGTACCGTTATAGGAGAGCTGGGATCGCGTACATGACAACTTGACGCGGGACAACTTGACGCCAGGAATTTTATAGCGGCCGACTTGACGCCGGGACAACTTGACGCCAGGACAACTTGACGCCGAGACAACTTGACGCCGGACAACTTGACGCCAGGAATTTTAAAGTAGCCGCTACCCAACTTAACGTAGGGACAACTCAACACCATCAGTTTTGCAGCTATAGGACCCCTAGCATTACATGAAGGCGCAAAGGTGCTTAGTTGGCGCTATAGGACCCCTAGCATTACATAAAGGCGTAAAGGTGCTTACTAAAGTTAAAAAAGCAAGGGGAAAACGCAAGGGGGCCCGATAGACCTTCGAATACCAAACAAAGGCACAAGAGTGCTTGCTAAATGTGAATGGAAAAAACGCAAGGGAGCTCAAGGGGGGTTCAAACACCATTAATTATTGAAGACACAATGGGGTCCAGTGGGGCTATGAGCACATGAAAGCAAAAGAGAGCTTTTTCGGCATATGAGGACACAAGCGGACCAAGTAGGGCTTTGAATACCAGACGAAAACACAAGTGTGCTTTCGATTGCTTGAAAGCTCCCTAAGAGACGGAAAATTGCAAGGGGACTCAACAGGACTTCAAAAGACATTGAAGGCGCAAGGGGACTCAATAGTGCTTTGGATTACACAAGAAGGCAAAAGGGGCTTACGGAAATTCCAAACACGTAAAAAACATGGGGAGACTCACCAGGGCTCCAAACGGTACTTGATGTTGAGGACACACGGGGGCGGCAAATGTTACACGAAGGCACGAAGGTGTTGACCAAAGCTTCGAAAGCGACGGAAAAATGTAAGGGGACTCAGCAGGGCTTCAATCAACATTGAAGAAACAAGGGGGCCAGTAGGGCTTTGATCATCAAAGAAGGCACAAGGAGACTTAATTAAATTCTGGAGGGGCGCAAAATCATGAGGGACTTGAAACAAGAGTGTCGAATTGGACTCTGGATAAGGGTGCTTATAACGCTATATGGAGACATAAAGGGAAGATACTTCGATTCCGAAAGCAACATGAACACTCAAGGGGGCTCATCAGGGCTCAAAACGACATATAAATACACAAACGGATCCACTGGAATTTCGAGTTAATACTGCGAGACAAAATTGGAACTTCTTGAGCTCCAAAACATAGTAAGACAAGAGGGGGCTCCTCAAAACTCCGAACAACTCAAGTAAACACAAGAGCGTTCATTGGGGCTCGAAACGACACTAAAAGACACGGGGGCTCATCAGGGCTCCGATTGACAAAAAAGAACTCAAGAACTACAAAATCTGAGAAGATAGATTGTGGCTCGATAGAGTTCCAATAGCAACATGAAGACACAATAAGGGGGCTAGTCAAGGCTTGAGGCGACACATCGAATTGCCATGCGTTAGGTTGTCCTGGCGTCAAGTTGTCCCGCGTCAGGATGTCCGGCGTCAAGTTGTCCTGCTTCGACCAACTTGACGCCGGGACAACTTGACGCCAAACGAATTGCACCAGGAACTTTGTGAGAACAGAGTAATGAAACATTCGGAAAAATGACAAAACAGGACTCATCGGTAGTCGAAACGACACATAAAGACACAAGGGGCTTCACTGGGGCTCCGAATTACACAGCAGAACACAATGAGGACCTCTAGATCTCCAAAACACAAGAAGACATGAGCGGGCTCGCTTAGACTTCCGAAAACCTTAAGAAAACATCAAAGAGTTCATTGGGGGCTCGAAACGACACAAAAAGACACAATGGGGGCCAGTAAAAGGCTCCAAAGTAAAAAAAAAATACAAAGGGGCTCGATAGTGTTCCGAACCTGCCAAGAAAATACAAAGAGGCCATCGGGGCACAATACGGTACCTAAAGACAGAAGGGGGAATCTGTCTAATTTTGCACTTGTGATGATTGGGCCCCAGGGAGTGCATGTTTAAAAAACTGTGAATAGGCCATGCTTGCTTCTTTGGGGCCTTGATGCGAAAACATTCGATATAGAGGTACCCGGACTTTCGAGCAAAGTTTTAGTGAGATCTCGGCATTTCACATCTGTCTAATTTTGCACATGTGATGGTTGGGCCTCAGGGAGTGTATGTTTAAAAAATTGTGAATAGGCCATGCTTACTTCTTTGGGGCCTTGATGCAAAAACATTCGATATAGAGGTACCCGGACTTTCGAGCAAATTTTTAGTGAGATCTCGGCATTTCACATTTGTCTAATCTCGCACATGTGATGGTTGGGCCTCAGAGAGTGTATGTTCAAAAAATTGTGTATAGGCCATGCTTACTTCTTTGGGGCCTTGATGCAAAAACATTCGATATATAAGTACCCGGACTTTCGAGCAAAGTTTTAGTGAGATCTCGGCATTTCACATTTGTCTAATCTCGCACATGTGATGGTTGGGCCTCAGAGAGTGTATGTTCAAAAAATTGTGTATAGGCCATGCTTACTTCTTTGGGGCCTTGATGCAAAAACATTCGATATATAAGTACCCGGACTTTCGAGCAAAGTTTTAGTGAGATCTCGGCATTTCACATTTGTCTAATCTCGCACATGTGATGGTTGGGCCTCAGAGAGTGTATGTTCAAAAAATTGTGTATAGGCCATGCTTACTTCTTTGGGGCCTTGATGCAAAAACATTCGATATATAAGTACCCGGACTTTCGAGCAAAGTTTTAGTGAGATCTCGGCGATTTGCATCTGTCTAATTTTGCACTTGTGATGGTTGGGCCTCAGGGAGTGCATGTTTGAAAAATTGTGAATAGGCCATGCTTGCTTCTTTGGGGCCTTGATGCGAAAACATTCGATATAGAGGTACCCGGACTTTCGAGCAAAGTTTTAGTGAGATCTCGGCATTTCACATCTGTCTAATTTTGCACATGTGATGGTTGGGCCTCGGGGAGTGTATGTTCAAAAAATTGTGAATAGGCCATGCTTACTTCTTTGGGGCCTTGATGCAAAAACATTCGATATAGAGGTACCCGGACTTTCGAGCAAATTTTTAGTGAGATCTCGGCATTTCACATCTGTCTAATCTCGCACATGTGATGGTTGGGCCTCAGAGAGTGTATGTTCAAAAAATTGTGTATAGGCCATGCTTGCTTCTTTGGGGCCTTGATGCGAAAACATTCGATATAGAGGTACCCGGACTTTCGAGCAAAGTTTTAGTGAGATCTCGGCATTTCACATCTGTCTTTTTCCGCACATGTGAATGTTGGGCCTCAGAGAGTGCATGTTTAAAAAATTGTGAATAGGCCATGCTTACTTCTTTGTGGCCTTGATGCAAAAACATTCGATATAGAGGTACCCGGACTTTCGAGCAAAGTTTTGGTGAGATCTCGGCAATTCACATCTGTTCTCTTTTCGCACATGTGATGGTTGGGCCTCAGAGAGTGCATGTTTGAAAAATTGTGAATAGGCCATGCTTACTTCTTGGGGGCCTTGATGCAAAAACATTCGATATAGAGGTACCCGGACTTTCGAGCAAAGTTTTAGTGAGATCTCGGCATTTCTCATTTGTCTTATTTCGCACATGTGATGGTTGGGCCTCAGAGAGTATTTGTACAAAGAATTGTGAATAGGCAATGCTTACTTCTTTGGGGCCTTGATGCAAAAACATTCGATATATAAGTACCCGGACTTTCGAGCAAAATTTTAGTGAGATCTCGGCATTTCACATCTGTCTTATTTTGCGCATGTGTAGGTTGGGCCTCAGAGAGTGTATGTTCAAAAAATTGTTGATAGGCCATGCTTACTTCTTTGGGGCCTTGATGCGAAAACATTCGATATAGAGGTACCCGGACTTTCGAGCAAAGTTTTAGTGAGATCTCGGCATTTCACATCTGTCTAATTTTGCACATGTGATGGTTGGGCCTCAGGGAGTGTATGTTCAAAAAAGTGTGAATAGGCCATGCTTACTTCTTTGGGGCCTTGATGCAAAAACATTCGATATAGAGGTACCCGGACTTTCGAGCAAATTTTTAGTGAGATCTCGGCTTTTCACATTTGTCTAATCTCGCACATGTGATGGTTGGGCCTCAGAGAGTGTATGTTCAAAAAATTGTGTATAGGCCATGCTTACTTCTTTGGGGCCTTGATGCAAAAACATTCGATATATAAGTACCCGGAGTTTCGAGCAAAGTTTTAGTGAGATCTCGGCGATTCACATCTGTCTAATTTTGCACTTGTGATGGTTGGGCCCCAGAGAGTGCATGTTTAAAAAATTGTGAATGGGTCATGCTTACTTCTTTGGGGCCTTGATGCAAAAACATTCGATATAGAGGTACCCGGACTTTCGAGCAAAGTTTTAGTGAGATCTCGGCATTTCACATCTGTCTAATCTCGCACATGTGATGGTTGGGCCTCAGAAAGTGTATGTTAAAAAAATTGTGTATAGGCCATGCTTGCTTCTTTGGGGCCTTGATGCGAAAACATTCGATATAGAGGTACCCGGACTTTCGAGCAAAGTTTCAGTGAGATCTCGGCATTTCACATCTGTCTTTTTTTGGACATGTGATGGTTGGGCCTCAGAGAGTGCATGTTCAAAGAATTGTGAATGGGTCATGCTTACTTCTTTGGGGCCTTGATGCAAAAACATTTGATATAGAGGTACCCGGACTTTCGAGCAAAGTTTTAGTGAGATCTCGGCAATTCACATCTGTTCTCTTTTCGCACATGTGATGGTTGGGCCTCAGAGAGTGCATGTTTAAAAAATTGTGAATAGGCCATGCTTACTTCTTGGGGGCCTTGATGCAAAAACATTCGATATAGAGGTACCCGGACTTTCGAGCAAAGTTTTAGTGAGATCTCGGCATTTCTCATTTGTCTTATTTCGCACATGTGATGGTTGGGCCTCAGAGAGTATTTGTACAAAGAATTGTGAATAGGCAATGCTTACTTCTTTGGGGCCTTGATGCAAAAACATTCGATATATAAGTACCCGGACTTTCGAGCAAAATTTTAGTGAGATCTCGGCATTTCACATCTGTCTTATTTTGCGCATGTGTAGGTTGGGCCTCAGAGAGTGTATGTTCAAAAAATTGTGGATAGGCCATGCTTACATCTTTGGGGCCTTGATGCGAAAACATTCGATATAGAGGTACCCGGACTTTCGAGCAAAGTTTTAGTGAGATCTCGGCATTTCACATCTGTCTAATTTTGCACATGTGATGGTTGGGCCTCAGGGAGTGTATGTTCAAAAAAGTGTGAATAGGCCATGCTTACTTCTTTGGGGCCTTGATGCAAAAACATTTGATATAGAGGTACCCGGACTTTCGAGCAAAATTTTAGTGAGATCTCGGCATTTCACATCTGTCTTATTTTGCGCATGTGTAGGTTGGGCCTCAGAGAGTGTATGTTCAAAAAATTGTGGATAGGCCATGCTTACTTCTTTGGGGCCTTGATGCGAAAACATTCGATATAGAGGTACCCGGAATTTCGAGCAAAGTTTTAGTGAGATCTCGGCATTTCACATCTGTCTAATTTTGCACATGTGATGGTTGGGCCTCAGGGAGTGTATGTTCAAAAAAGTGTGAATAGGCCATGCTTACTTCTTTGGGGCCTTGATGCAAAAACATTCGATATAGAGGTACCCGGACTTTCGAGCAAATTTTTAGTGAGATCTCGGCTTTTCACATTTGTCTAATCTCGCACATGTGATGGTTGGGCCTCAGAGAGTGTATGTTCAAAAAATTGTGTATAGGCCATGCTTACTTCTTTGGGGCCTTGATGCAAAAACATTCGATATATAAGTACCCGGACTTTCGAGCAAAGTTTTAGTGAGATCTCGGCGATTCACATCTGTCTAATTTTGCACTTGTGATGGTTGGGCCCCAGAGAGTGCATGTTCAAAAAATTGTGAATGGGTCATGCTTACTTCTTTGGGGCCTTGATGCAAAAACATTCGATATAGAGGTACCCGGACTTTCGAGCAAAGTTTTAGTGAGATCTCGGCATTTCACATCTGTCTAATCTCGCACATGTGATGGTTGGGCCTCAGAAAGTGTATGTTAAAAAAATTGTGTATAGGTCATGCTTGCTTCTTTGGGGCCTTGATGCGAAAACATTCGATATAGAGGTACCCGGACTTTCGAGCAAAGTTTCAGTGAGATCTCGGCATTTCACATCTGTCTTTTTTCGCACATGTGATGGTTGGGCCTCAGAGAGTGCATGTTCAAAAAATTGTGAATGGGTCATGCTTACTTCTTTGGGGCCTTGATGCAAAAACATTTGATATAGAGGTACCCGGACTTTCGAGCAAAGTTTTAGTGAGATCTCGGCAATTCACATCTGTTCTCTTTTCGCACATGTGATGGTTGGGCCTCAGAGAGTGCATGTTTAAAAAATTGTGAATAGGCCATGCTTACTTCTTGGGGGCCTTGATGCAAAAACATTCGATATAGAGGTACCCGGACTTTCGAGCAAAGTTTTAGTGAGATCTCGGCATTTCTCATTTGTCTTATTTCGCACATGTGATGGTTGGGCCTCAGAGAGTATTTGTACAAAGAATTGTGAATAGGCAATGCTTACTTCTTTGGGGCCTTGATGCAAAAACATTCGATATATAAGTACCCGGACTTTCGAGCAAAATTTTAGTGAGATCTCGGCATTTCACATCTGTCTTATTTTGCGCATGTGTAGGTTGGGCCTCAGAGAGTGTATGTTCAAAAAATTGTGGATAGGCCATGCTTACTTCTTTGGGGCCTTGATGCGAAAACATTCGATATAGAGGTACCCGGAATTTCGAGCAAAGTTTTAGTGAGATCTCGGCATTTCACATCTGTCTAATTTTGCACATGTGATGGTTGGGCCTCAGGGAGTGTATGTTCAAAAAAGTGTGAATAGGCCATGCTTACTTCTTTGGGGCCTTGATGCAAAAACATTCGATATAGAGGTACCCGGACTTTCGAGCAAATTTTTAGTGAGATCTCGGCTTTTCACATTTGTCTAATCTCGCACATGTGATGGTTGGGCCTCAGAGAGTGTATGTTCAAAAAATTGTGTATAGGCCATGCTTACTTCTTTGGGGCCTTGATGCAAAAACATTCGATATATAAGTACCCGGACTTTCGAGCAAAGTTTTAGTGAGATCTCGGCGATTCACATCTGTCTAATTTTGCACTTGTGATGGTTGGGCCTCAGAGAGTGTATGTTCAAAAAATTGTGTATAGGCCATTCTTGCTTTTTTGGGGCCTTGATGCGAAAACATTCGATATAGAGGTACCCGGACTTTCGAGCAAAGTTTCAGTGAGATCTCGGCATTTCACATCTGTCTTTTTTCGCACATGTGATGGTTGGGCCTCAGAGAGTGCATGTTCGAAAAATTGTGAATAGGCCATGCTTACTTCTTTGGGGCCTTGATGCAAAAACATTTGATATAGAGGTACCCGGACTTTCGAGCAAAGTTTCAGTGAGATCTCGGCATTTCACATCTGTTTAATTTCGCACATGTGATGGTTGGGCTTCAAAGAGTGTTTTTACAAAAAATTGTGAATAGGCCATGCTTACTCCTTTGGGGCCTTGATGCAAAATCATTCGATATAGAGGTACCCGGACTTTCGAGCAAAGTTTTAGTGAGATTTCGGCATTTCACATCTGTCTTTTTCCGCACATGTGATGGTTGGGCCTCAGAGAGTGTATGTTCAAAAAATTGTGAATAGGCCATGCTTACTTCTTTGGGGCCTTGATGCGAAAACATTCGTTATATAAGTACCCGGACTTTCGAGCAAAATTTTAGTGAGATCTCGGCATTTCACATCTGTCTAATTTTGCGCATGTGATGGTTGGACCTCAGAGAGTGTATGTTCAAAAAATTGTGGATAGGCCATGCTTACTTCTTTGGGGCCTTGATGCAAAAACATTTGATATAGAGGTACCCGGACTTTTGAGCAAAGTTTTAGTGAGATCTCGGCATTTCACATCTGTTTAATTTCGCACATGTGATGGTTGGGCCTCAAAGAGTGGTTTTTCAAAAAATTGTGATTAGGCCATGCTTACTCCTTTGGGGCCTTGATGCAAAATCATTCGATATAGAGGTACCCGGACTTTCGAGCGAAGTTTTAGTGAGATCTCGGCATTTCACATCTGTCTTTTTCCGCACATGTGATGGTTGGGCCTCAGAGAGTGTATGTTCAAAAAATTGTGAATAGGCCATGCTTACTTCTTTAGGGCCTTGATGCGAAAACATTCGATATATAAGTACCCGGACTTTCGAGCAAAGTTTTAGTGAGATCTCGGCATTTCACATCTGTCTAATTTCGCACATGTAATGGTTGAGCCCCAGAGAGTGTATGTTCAAAAAATTGTGAATAGGCCATGCTTACTTCTTTGGGGCCTTGATGCGAAAACATTCGATATATAAGTACCCGGACTTTCGAGCAAAATTTTAGTGAGATCTCGGCTCTTCACATCTGTCTAATTTCGCGCATGTGATGGTTGGGCCTCAGAGAGTGTATGCTCAAAAAATTGTGGATAGGTCATGCTTACTTCTTTGGGGCCTTGATGCGAAAACATTCGATATAGAGGTACCCGGACTTTCGAGCAAAGTTTTAGTGAGATCTCGGCATTTCACATCTGTCTTTTTTTGCACATGTGATTGTTGGGCCTCAGAGAGTGTATGTTCAAAAAATTGTGGATAGGCCATGCTTGCTTCTTTGGGGCCTTGATGCGAAAACATTCGATATAGAGGTACCCGGACTTTCGAGCAAAGTTTTAGTGAGATCTCGGCATTTCACATCTGTCTAATTTCGCACATGTAATGGTTGAGCCCCAGAGAGTGTATGTTCAAAAAATTGTGAATAGGCCATGCTTACTTCTTTGGGGCCTTGATGCGAAAACATTCGATATATAAGTACCCGGACTTTCGAGCAAAATTTTAGTGAGATCTTGGCATTTCACATCTGTCTAATTTTGCGCATGTGATGGTTGGGCCTTAGAGAGTGTATGTTCAAAAAATTGTGGATAGGCCATGCTTACTTCTTTTGGGCCTTGATGCAAAAACATTTGATATAGAGGTACCCGGACTTTCGAGCAAAGTTTTAGTGAGATCTCGGCATTTCACATCTGTTTAATTTCGCACATGTGATGGTTGGGCCTCAAAGAGTGGTTTTTCAAAAAATTGTGAATAGGCCATGCTTACTCCTTTGGGGCCTTGATGCAAAAACATTCGATATATAAGTACCCGGACTTTCGAGCAAAGTTTTACTGAGATCTCGGCATTTCACATCTGTCTTTCTCCGCACATGTGATGGTTGGGCCCCAGAGAGTGCATGTTTGAAAAATTGTGAATAGACCATGCTTGCTTCTTTGGGGCCTTGATGCGAAAACATTCGATATAGAGGTACCCGGACTTCCGAGCAAAGTTTTAGTGAGATCTCGGCTTTTCACATTTGTCTAATCTCGCACATGTGATGGTTGGGCCTCAGAGAGTGTATGTTCAAAAAATTGTGTATAGGCCATGCTTACTTCTTTGGGGCCTTGATGCAAAAACATTCGATATATAAGTACCCGGACTTTCGAGCAAAGTTTTAGTGAGATCTCGGCGATTCACATCTGTCTAATTTTGCACTTGTGATGGTTGGGCCCCAGAGAGTGCATGTTCAAAAAATTGTGAATGGGCCATGCTTACTTCTTTGGGGCCTTGATGCAAAAACATTCGATATAGAGGTACCCGGACTTTCGAGCAAAGTTTTAGTGAGATCTCGGCATTTCACATCTGTCTAATCTCGCACATGTGATGGTTGGGCCTCAGAAAGTGTATGTTCAAAAAATTGTGTATAGGCCATGCTTGCTTCTTTGGGGCCTTGATGCGAAAACATTCGATATAGAGGTACCCGGACTTTCGAGCAAAGTTTCAGTGAGATCTCGGCATTTCACATCTGTCTTTTTTCGCACATGTGATGGTTGGGCCTCAGAGAGTGCATGTTCAAAAAATTGTGAATAGGTCATGCTTACTTCTTTGGGGCCTTGATGCAAAAACATTTGATATAGAGGTACCCGGACTTTCGAGCAAAGTTTTAGTGAGATCTCGGCATTTCACATCTGTTCTCTTTTCGCACATGTGATGGTTGGGCCTCAGAGAGTGCATGTTCAAAAAATTGTGAATAGGCCATGCTTACTTCTTGGGGGCCTTGATGCAAAAACATTCGATATAGAGGTACCCGGACTTTCGAGCAAAGTTTTAGTGAGATCTCGGCATTTCTCATTTGTCTTATTTCGCACATGTGATGGTTGGGCCTTAGAGAGTGTTTGTACAAAGAATCGTGAATAGGCAATGCTTACTTCTTTGGGGCCTTGATGCAAAAACATTCGATATATAAGTACCCGGACTTTCGAGCAAAATTTTAGTGAGATCTCGGCATTTCACATCTGTCTTATTTTGCGCATGTGTAGGTTGGGCCTCAGAGAGTGTATGTTCAAAAAATTGTGGATAGGCCATGCTTACTTCTTTGGGGCCTTGATGCGAAAACATTCGATATAGAGGTACCCGGACTTTCGAGCAAAGTTTTAGTGAGATCTCGGCATTTCACATCTGTCTAATTTCGCACATGTAATGGTTGAGCCCCAGAGAGTGTATGTTCAAAAAATTGTGAATAGGCCATGCTTACTTCTTTGGGGCCTTGATGCGAAAACATTCGATATAGAGGTTTCCGGACTTTCGAGCAAAGTTTTAGTGAGATCTCGGCATTTCACATCTGTTTTCTTTTCGCACATGTGATGGTTGGGCCTCAGAGAGTGCATGTTCAAAAAATTGTGAATAGGCCATGCTTACTTCTTGGGGGCCTTGATGCAAAAACATTCGATATAGAGGTACCCGGACTTTCGAGCAAAGTTTTAGTGAGATCTCGGCATTTCTCATTTGTCTTATTCCGCACATGTGATGGTTGGGCCTCAGAGAGTGTTTGTACAAAGAATTGTGAATAGGTAATGCTTACTTCTTTGGGGCCTTGATGCAAAAACATTCGATATAGAGGTACCCGGACTTTTGAGCAAAGTTTCAGTGAGATCTCGGCATTTCACATCTGTGTGATTTTGCACATGTGATGGTTGGGCCTCAAAGAGTGTCTGTTCAAAAAATTGTGAATAGGTCATGCTTACTTCTTTGGGGCCTTAATACGAAAACAATCGATATATAGGTACCCCTCGAGGTACCCGGACTTTCGAGCAAAGTTTTAGTGAGATCTCGGCATTGCACATCTGCACATCACATCTCAATCATATCATGATCAACGCGACTCAATATTTCCAAGTTGTGATTGCTGTTATTAATCAAACAGGGTAATTAATCAATAGATGACTTCTGTAAACATTTTTGTTGCAATATTGGGCGCCATCTTGTACTCTGGACTTTTAGTCAGGATTTACGACCGGCAACCTTCACTCCATGATCCACTCCAGCCAGGATAGGTTCAGTTCATGAGAAATAAGAAATAATTTGCTGATTGTTGAACGGACAATAACCTATATCGCCTTAGTTGAGATTATATCCCCTTATGTGCCGCCACTTCGGATTTCGGACTTCCAATCACAGTCAGTTGATCTGTTGACATCGCTTCTTTCATTCGAAAGAAGAATTCTTCGAGTTGATTGAAACTGGATCGATGGTTGCTGCCAAATGCTTCGGTTTAATTATTAAGAATTTTCCGATAACTTATGTTTCACCCTGTAAATGAGTCTGCACGTTTGACTGGTTAGCTCATGTTCAATTTGTTGAAAAATGGTAGCTTAGACACATAAAGGCAAAATGTAGAAGCTCCAGTCGATGTGTGAGGTCTGATTTCTAAATAAATGCTATTTATCACTCCCATTTTTTTTTTATAATTTTGTTGTCGTGATTCGGAAAAAAAAAAAATTTAATGACGTTCTCTGCATGGCTCATCTTTCTTACTTCGTCCATGTGATGGTAAGGCCTTCACGAGTATATGTTCAAAAAATCGTGGATAGGCCATGCAGAGGTCTATGGGGCCGAAAATATGCCCAAACTCGATAGTGCTCTTTGGTTCCAATCAGACACACATACACACAACACACACACAGACAGACAACATTCTGGAAATGGTCTCAATCGTCTTGGAGGACCTCAAAATGGATATATTTCGGTGAAATCTTGAATCTTTTTTCCTGCACGATTACAATACTGTCCCTTCAATGTTGGTGGCGGGTCGGGAAAGTAAAATTAATGCCTTTATTTTGAAGAGGCTACCGACCAAAAAAATTCTTACGGGAACTGTTTTACTTAGGTACCTACTTAAGCTCCCGGACCATCTTCTTTTACATGTTTTTAAACATCACATATTCTACGACAAGTTGTCGGTTTCTGATAATTCAAATGGCAGGATCACATGCCAATATAAAATTTCTCGTGCTACCTACGATAGAAATGAAAAGCGCATCATCAAGAAGAATTAATGTAGCATCAAACTGGACCGTTATTGGTAAAAAAGAAGATTTACTTATAATAATACATACAACACACACACACACCTCATGAAGAATAAAGGTGTTTTGTGAATTAGTGCGTTAGAAGTAGAGAAACAGGGAGAAATCATGGAATGTTTGGTTCAACGAGCAAGCAGTAGGTAGGTAGGTAGGTACGACATGCTGTGGTGGTAGAGAGCGAATGCATGACGTTACCAAGTAACGTTGTTCATAACAAACACGCCAGCTATGATAAAACGAATCTGACTCATTGTTAATCAGTCCTGCTGTAGCGTTTACAAAGCGTGGTCAGAAACTTTCGTGCAAGCTGTCATCATCGTTCCTCCGCGGTGTCACATTCCACACACGGTTTTTAACAGTGACGTTTCTTAGGAGTGTTCGTATATTTTATTCGCTTCTCTTCAAAGATTTGAAAATACAAAAGAAGCATGACTGGCAACATGTGATTTTCGTAGTGTGTGAATCCATTGTTCAGGTGTTTGTAAGTGTGCTGAAACTTGTTGATTATACCTGAACCTGATCGATAGATACCTAACCTGCGGCTACAATCTTTGGAATTAAAACTGTTACGGTAAGTGCAAAATTCTATCTAGGTTATAGGTTTCTGCTCGGGTTTCTGTAAGCCAAATTCTTCTTGAATTCTATCTATTGAGAGTAAAGGACACCGTATTTATAATGTAGTATATTGAAGAAAATACCGCTCGTTGAAATCTCCGAAATTGAATTAATAATTAATAATAAAGAAGTATGTTATTTAAGTACCAACAACACATAATACTAATGCTCTGGGAAAATGAAGAGTTATAAGTTATTATTATATAATTTTCTTAACATCATAATTAGGTATGTGAACAAAATGAAGCTGATACCTTGTTGTGTTTCTATAAACAGTGGTGCTGGGTGGTGCGTACAGAAGACGCAGAAGTGCATCTTCAAGTAAAGTAGATATAGTGTTTTGACATGGTGCTGATGGTTCTTTTAGAGGAAAGAATGTCAACATGAAGCGTATTTTCCACTGGTAACTATGTTATAATTTGGAGTGAGAATTGCTTGTTTAAAGTTTTAGCACCAACCATAAAGTCCTTAAATAGTTTTTAAGATGATAACAAGTTGAACTATCAGAAAATGATGTACAGTTGTGAATGTTGTTATATAAGTTATTGGCACGGCTGCAATTATCAAATCGGCGATGTCAAGTCAATTTCATTATCAGGCCATTTTCATGTTCCGAAATGTCCAGAATTCGCCTATTTGATAGTTGCAACAGTGCCAATATAGTATATTATATACCAAGGTTGAGAAAGTATTATTATAGCTGAAGCGCCAGTTTAGATCCCGAAGCGCAGCTGAGGGATATAAGGCGCTGAAGCTATAATAATTTTCTCGACCGTGGTTTATATAGAATTTTTTTTACTACTCCAAAATCGCCATCCTAGTTGAGGAACAGGTTAATAATGATGTACTTTACGGCTAGTAGTGAAAAAAATCATATCACAACTGGTACAAGTTATTAGGGTGAGTACCTACCGATAGTTTTATTATGCACTTTTCGAGTTGGTTTCAAGTTCTGAAGCGATAGGCAAATATATCCCGTTTACTACTTATTTTCAGTAGAATGACTTTTTGGAGCGAAAATAAAATAAAGTGACAAGCTGGAGCGCTCGGAGAGGATACGACTGATGGCCGCTGATAGTTTCGCTCCAAAACTTGGCAGGTGTCATCAGCCGTAGCTTCAATAATTCAATGCAGTGACAGCCTGGTGTAGTTGATTTTAGAAAATTCAACTTTGTTAAGAAACTACAAACCTTGAAAGTTCAACGTTTTTTCATGTTTTTTGCTGACTAGGATTACTCAGAAACAGCTTGACGCAATAAACTGGTTTTTGGCAGAACAGTGCCTCCTCTGAATCATGTTTAAGCTACGCCCTCGACTACGCCCAAATGGATAGGAATATTCCTATATTCGTTCTTTTTTTGAATAGGGATATTCAAAAAAAAATCTGTTGTGGGGCGACACAAAACTTTCCCGGCGATATCCAGAGACTTTAGTAATGATTTTGATCGAAGTGTCCCTTCGGGAAGGTGGGACTTGGTTGTGAAATTAAAGAAAAAATCGATCAAGTCGAACGACTATCCAGAAAGACTAACTTGCATACACACATCACAATAAAGCACTGCAGTTCAAGGAGTTCCAAGGCGCTGTAGAACCTCATCCGTCAGAACGTAGTTTCATAGGCAAAAGTTCATTTTTCAACTGAAAAAAACTCGGGAAATTGGACAAAAATCGTTGGAAAATGTTCAAGAACCAAATATTCATTGTTTAAAAAATAACTGGTGGAAATCAGTTCACGGATTGAAAACCTGGGGCAGATTTCTAATTATTTACAATTCAGGACCCCTAAGTGACCTGTGAAATAAGGCTTCGAGCCCATCAGGAAGTTAAGTCCGAACCACATCTGACCGCACGATAGTTCTGAAAACTAAAAAAATGAGAGGGGGGCTCAGTGGGGCTCCAAGAGACACCTGTAGACACCAGGGAGCCAATAGGGCTTCATCCAACCCAAGAAGACACAAGGGCAACGTTTTGTGTTTTTAGCGCATTTTCCATCTTGATGAAAATCGCTATTGCAACCGCTTTGTCCGTCCGTCCGTCCGTCCGTCCGTTCCTCGAACTCCTCCAAAACTAGACGCCCTAGCTTTCTAATTTTCTCGCTGTTACATAGCTGCCACTCCCAAAGGAGGGCTAGGCTATATTTAATGTCTATATTGCGCCGCCAACATAGAGATAACCGCCCCCGATAAACTTGAAATAACATGATATTGCAATTTCTCCTAGACCTACTGCTCTGGTGTTCTCATTTTATGAATAACACATAGTTGCCACTTATAAACAAAAGTCCAGAAACATTCCGCCTTTAATATGCGCCGCCGATATGAAAAAATTGCTAAAAACCGCCCCCAATCACTTTAAAATGAAAAACATAAACCCGAAGACATAGCGATCTAATTCTTTCGGTATATGAACAACTGACTGAAAATAGAAAAGGATAGGCTACTTTTGGTTAGTCGCCGCCCCCAGATTCCGCCCCAAACGACAAATAGTGCAACTTTCACTGTTTTACTTTTTGAGATGTTCTCTCAAACATTTAGAAACTGCCAACTCAAATTGTGCAACATTTGCCTAGCCGAACGCTGCCGCTCCCACACGCCGCCCCCAAAGTAAGAGATAAATGAAAAACATGAACCCGAAGACATAACAATCTAAGTCTTTCGCTATATAGATAGCTGACTAAAAATTGGAAAGGATAGGCTACTTGTGATATAGCGCCGCCTCCAACATCCGCCCCCCCCCCCCCCCAAAAGTGCAGCTTTCAACAATTTAAACTGATTCAGATGTTGATGTTACCCCAAACATTCAGAAACTGTCAACTCTGTGCAAGAATTCCTTTGCCAAACTCTGCCGCTCCCACACGCCGCCCCCAAAGCAAGAGATAAATGTAAAACATGAACCTGAAGACATAACGATCTAATTCTTTCACTATATAGATAGCTTACTGAAAATGGGAAAAGATAGGCCACTTTTGATTAACCGCCGCCTCCAGCTCCCGCCCCCAAACAAAAAAAAACAACTTTCACAATTTTCACTGATTGTCATATTTCCTTAAACATTTAGAAACTCCCAACTCAAACTGTGCAAGTTACTTTGCCGAATGCTGCCGCCCCCAATCGCTGCCCTTGAAGTAAGAGATAAATGAAAAACACAAACCCAAAGACATAACGATCTAATTCTTCCACTATATGGATGGATACCTGACTGAAAATGGTAAAGTATACGCTACTTTTGATATGGCGCCACCTCCAGCTTCCGCCCCCAAAAGAAAAGAGTTCGACTTCCAACAATTTTCGCTGATTTGGATGTTGATGTTACCTCAAACATAGATAAACTCCCAGCTCAAACTGTGCAAGAATTTCTTTGCCAAACTCTGCCGCTCCCACACGCCGCCCCCAAAGTAAGAGATAAATGTAAAACATAAACCTGAAGATTAACGATCTAATTCTTTTGCTATATGTATAGATAACTGAAAATGGGAAGAAATAGGTCACTTTTGATTAGTCGCCGCCTCCAGCTCCCGCCCCCAAACAAAAACAAAATGCAACTTCCATAATTTTCACTAATTTGTCATATTTCCTTACACATTTGGAAACCCCCAACTCAAACTGTGCAACAGTTACTTTCCCGAATGCTGCCGCCCCCACACGCTGCCCTCAAAGTAAGAGATGAATGAAAAACATAAACCCGAAGACATAACGATCTAATTCTTTCGCTATATGGATAGCCGACTGAAAATGGGAAAGAATAGGCTACTGTTAACTAGTGGCTGGTCCCAACTTCCGCCTCCAAACAAAAAAATATTGATGATTGGAAGAATTTTCATTCAAATCTGTTTCATTGACACGTACCCCATCCTGATTACAAAAAATCACAATGAGTTTCGACTGAAGAGAGTAGGCAAAGAATGATGTTCCTCCTTCAACCAAATTTCTTTACATTCATAATATGCCTCTTTAAGAAAATGCGCTACTGAGACTCACGCACGTGAAGGCATACTCACTTGTTTTTCTTTGGAACATGTGGTCACGTTTGTTTGACCCCAGAAAACGTTTTACTGATTAGCAGATCACCGCTGCTATTTTGTCCAAGCGACAATGACAGTTATACAAAGAACTATTCACAAGATTTTCGTTTCCAATAAAATTGTCATCAAGATTTGTGTTTTTCAAGTCATCTTCATCCATCAACGATCAAAACCTGTACACTTTTTCACTTCGTATTTATCCATCCATTTATTACAATTATTCTCAACATTTTACGCGACATATCCCCCCCCCCCCCCCCAACATGAAAGGGAAAGTATTGTAATCGTGCAGGAAAAAGTTTTGAGATTTCGACGGATATATCCATTTTGAGGTTCCCTATGACGATTAAGACAATTACCAGAATGAGAATATAATCCATTCCGAGGAGTCCCAAGACCATTTCCAGAATGACGTCAGTTTGTGTGTCTGTCTGTCTTTCTGCCTGTTTGTAATTTTCCCCGATAATTGCCGAACCGTTGATCCAATCGACCTTGAAGTTTGATATGCATGGTATTTGCTGTCGAATGAGCCCATTAGTTTTTGGTTGTCTGTTGAACAGACTTGACTTGCGATATGTCATTTGGAAGCCCTTGAAAAACTGTATCCAGAAAAGTTGAAAGTATCCTCTGTCCTCTGTCCAATGGGGCCTTGCAATCGAAAAACTCAACGTGAGGTCGCCACTACTGTAGGGGGCGCCTACTTCGATAAAGCGACCGTAACGACGCGAAAAACAGGGGAGTTTGAGTAGTTTGACCAGTAACTGACAGTGACTGGAGACGTCAAGCAAGAAACATAGGTTATCAAAATTTCAAATCAAGACATAAAATGACGGACGTCGGTCGCTGAAGCGTCAACGCCGTCAAAATCGTCGAATTTGCCCCCAACGGTCGTGGCGCCCTCGGTGTGTAAAAGTGGCAGTGCAAGGCCCCATTGAAAAAAAAAATCGGTTGTGTCACCCCAAAACTTCCCCGACGAGTGGCAAGGAACGGATGGAAATTTTATTATGAGACGTTCCTTCGGGTGGGAAGTTAGCATTTGAGAGAAAGGTTGAAGAATAATTGAGATATTTTCTCTGATGAGGGCTTCATTTTGAGCTTCATCATTTGAGTCCGGTCTCGATAAGCCAAGCCGGTTACTCATTTTAAAGTGGAAAACCCTCGGAAAACTTGAAAAAAAGGCCTGAAAATGTTCAAGAATCACTACTTACCCTTTGTTTAAAAAAAGTTGGTATGAATCTGTTCACAAGCTAAAAAGTTAGAAATTTGCAGTTCTCACAAGGAACCAAATTAGGTAGAAAGAATAGCGAGTGAGGCAGTCAGACGCATTGGTACATGGTTGAAGGTGAAGGATCTGAAACTGGCACCACAGAAAGATTGAAAACAATTTGCAGGAAATTGAAAATTTTGGAAATTTGATTTTCCGGGAAAACCTCAGTTTGTTTCCAAATCTCTTATTGTAAAGATCGTCAATTACGGCTTCACTTCAAGCCGCTTTTTTCGTACTTCACCCTGTATAAGGTGTCTGCACGCTTTGCACCGATGTTCCCACATCCAGATTGATCCAGAGTGATCTCAGCAACAGGCATGCAAAGTGACAATGCTTGGTACAAAAGTGCAAGGTACCCCTGATCTTTTGCCATTAACGTCCGGACTAGTAGCTAGTTTTTTTTCCATTTTCAACAATAGAAGAAGTTCCTTCAATGGATAATAATAGCCCAAGAATGTCTTTATGCTGAAATAAACTGCAAACATAAAAAAAATCTTATGAGCTACGAGTGTTGAAATTTTGTGAACTTCGGAGGGTTTTATCTGGGCTTTATGTAATTTTAAAATGGCCCAAAAAAATACGTATGAAAATTTTTACAGCGTAATCTTCAATGTTTTGGGATCATTTCTATTTCAATAGAATTTGATTCAAACATCATCATCATGATTCAAACACCGGAAGAAGGACTATCGCAAGGAACTGCAGAGCAGTTTGGGCGTTTTTCGAACTCAATTTTAGGCGATCCTAACCCTTGTGACTTAAACTTGTACCGTATGTTCGTTAAAATCATGAATAGGGCAGGCCATGGAAGTAGAAACGTATGTCGTGAATTTATCAATAATCACTCAAATTTGATGTCACCATGATGAGCCGTCGCCATGGAATACATTTTGGACATACGTTTCGAAGTTCACAGCCTGCCCTAATTCATCATTTTAACGAACATATACAGTATAATGGTGATGAAGAATGAAGACCTATGAGAAATGAAGAAAGTTTTTCTTCCGAAAGCATAAGGTCTTCTGAGCTGTTGAATTATCTTTTCATAACGGGCTTTTTCACCCGTAATTACTCACACAACCCATTACTTAGAAACAATGTCTGAATGATGACAAAGAGAGGCGGCCAATCGTAAAATACCAGACACCGCAGGAAGTGCAATAGGCTATAAGATATTATGCACAAAAGGTATGATCTTCTTCCTGGAATCTATAACCAATTATAATGTGCGCGATGGTGTAATAAGCCTTACTCGTGTATATTTTTATATAATAATCCAGAAATATTTTCATGCCGATGGATAATAAAAAATCTTTCACGCCTTGGCGATTTACACCTCCTCCTAACTAGAGCGTAAATTACCTATTACGACAATTTCACTTTAAACCGGCGTTCCATTCCAAGAATCTTGAGGAAGACCTAAACATACAACCGCAGAGTTTTTGTTCTTATTATTATTTACCACCTGAGAAGCTGACCGCACGACAGACGATGCAGGAGCTCATACGAACTAATAAATCAGAACGTAACATAAACTGTAACTTCCTTCATTGGTCAATCATAGGTATATAAATAAGAATTTAGTCCATCGGAACCACCGTTAACATTATTTTTATGCAACATGCTCCATCCACTGAGTTGCTATTATTAGTTCAATTTCATAATCAAACTTATGAAATCGAATATCTTTTTAATTACATTAAAGAGAAGACTTCTCACCTTTGTTTTAGATGAAATGTAGGAAAATTACAACAGAGTGTATCACAAAAAAAAACATTTTTGGAGAACACGCATCGCTCAGCTTTCGTAGAAGTGTGTTATGAATATTTATAAATGATTTAAATGTTTTTGACCAATAAACTATTTTAAAAAAATGTGGAGTGTTGTACCATTGAATAACATTAGAATACACGAATGGTTTCTGTCTAAGGGGTTAAGTGAAAAGTATTCAGATGAGCAAATCATATAGAAAACTCCTGTGTGAAATGAAATGGAGATAGAAAGAAAGTTGAACTATACAGGGTGGTGAAAATTTCGATGCTCACCATTGGTATCTTGGAAACGGTAAGAGATACGAGGTCGGTTAAATCAGAAAAAAGTTGCGCATTTTTGTGGCGATTGACAATCTGAAAAGAAACTTGCAATATTTTGATTGGTTTACGATTTACCACGAAAAAACTGAAAATTTTGATTTCAGAAATTATTTTTTATCTTTCCAACCATTCAAGCTATTTCAATCAAACTTGGTAGTTTCATGTTTTTGATCACTCCGAGTCGATCATCGTTGACAGAAATTTTCCAGGCCTTCTAGATGTCAAATTATGATAGTCAACTTTTGTTTTTCTTATGGCCGCCATATTGGATTTTTGCACAAATAGATAGAGAAAAAAATCAGCTTTCCGAATTACTAACCAACATGTTCTTTTTATGACATTTCAAGCGTCAAATCGGGAATGCTTTGAAAAACAATTGAAATATTATGAATAGCAACAACAAAAAAGTGACAGATGGTGTGCAATTGACGTATCTAACTTCTTAATCGTATTTTGTGCTTGTTTGTACCGGGAGTTCATAAATTGAATGGGTCAAGGGTGTCTGTGAGTTCAAAAACGTCTGTCAGAACTAGCATCGTTCTTGTTAAAGTTTGACAAATTTATTAGAAAAGGAGTAAGGATTAGGTACCCTAGTTTCGACTGACGTTTTTGAATTCACAGGCACCCTTGACTCATTTAATTTATGAGCTCTCGGTACAAACAAGCACAAAACACGATTAAGAAGTTACGGCTCGATACCAAGTTGGGGCTGAGACCGCCGTAAGTGCCGTTACCATAGCAACGGCGGATACCAACCAATCAGACCGCGCTGTATTTGGAGTTACGCCGCCGTCCCAAACTTCGCGCCTGCAACTTGGTATCGAGCCCTTAGATACGTCAATTGAACACAATCTGTCTTTTTTCTGTTGTTGCTATTGATAATATTTCAATTGTTTTTCAAAGCATTCCCGATTTTGTCAATAATTTACGAAAATTTCAAAATTTGACGCTGAAAATGTCATGAAAAGAACTTGTTGGTTACTAATTCGGAAAGCTAATTTTTTTCTCTATCTATTAGTGCAAAAATCCAATATGGCGGCCATAAGAAAAACAAAAGTTGACTATCTTAATTTGACATCTAGAAGGCCTGGGAAATTTCTGCCAACGTTGATCAACTTGGAGTGATCAAAAACATGAAACTACTAAGTTTGATTGAAATAGCTTGAATGGTTGGAAAGATAAAAAATAATTTCTGAAATCAAAATCTTCAGTTTTTTCGTGATAAATCGTGAACGAATCAAAATATTCAAAGTTTCTTTTCAGATTCTCAATCGCCACAAAAATGCGCAACTTTTTTCTAATTCAACCGACTTCGTATCTCTTACCGTTTCCAAGATACCAATGGTGAGCATCAAAATTTTCACCACCCTGTATTAGTATAGGTAGGTACCTGCAATGTACTCGCAGGGCCGTCAAAATTTGTTCAGTTTTGAGCAAAAAAACAAAAAGAATAATGAAACGAAGGTACGAAGGTATATAAAAAAGTTGCATAACCTACCCTACCTAGTTATGATAACGTGTTCATCACTCGAGCATATCGGCAGGAGCAATAAATGGAGATTTTCACTCCTCTGCTTAGTGCTTACAGTCGCACAACATTCGACTTTTTGATAATCTATAACTAATAAATGCAGAAACACTAATTCACATAACTCCATTGTTCTATATTGCCCCGCGATATACAGGATGGCCCAACGAAAACAGAACAAAGGTGTTTTCGGACATTTCACCTAATTTTTTTGAAAAAAGCTCAGACAGGTCGATTTTCATATCGAGGGGGACATCTCAAACATACATTGGCAAATTTCTGTCTTCAGCCCCCTCACCCCTACCCACCTCAACTTCAGAATTTCGAATGACACCATCTACTTTGTGATACATCAAATCAAAGAAAATCAAATTACCTTTCTGAAAAAAATATTTTCAAAATTTTCAACCCCACCCCTCATTTTCCTGAATTTCTCTGACTGCCTAATTTTTTAATCTAGATCCTTCAGTTCTCTTCAATTTAATCAGCGTCATCCTAAATAGCATATAAGGAGAAAATTTTCGGTGAAGAAAAGTGCTACCCAAATTCACCCCTTTCGTCTCCCCCGCCCCAACTTCAAAATTTAACAGATACCACCTACTTTGTGATACATCGAGTTAAAAGGAATTGATTTCTCTTTCTGGAAACAATTTTTCTCAAACTTTCAACCCCTTCCCTAAAAAATTGAACATTCTGAGTATTTTAGGGGGAAATGGCTTTTTGAAAATTTTGTAAATATTTTATTCAGGTAGAGAATTCAATTCCCTTCAATTTGATGTATTACAAAGTAGGAAGTTTGTCATTTTAGATTTTTAAGTTGGGTTGGGGGAGTGAAGAGGTGAATTTGGGTGGCACTTTTTACACAGAAAATTTTCTCCCTCGATGCTGTGTAGGAGGACGTTGACTGTACTGAAGAAAATTAAGAGGTCAAAAATATTACATTGGAAACTCAGACAATTTTAGGAAGAAGGGGGGTGGGGTTAGAAGTTATAGAAAAATTTTATTCAGAAAGAGAATTTAATTCTCTTTAATTTGATGTATCGTAAGGTGGGTGATGTCATTTGAAACTTCGAAGTTGGGATGGATGGGGTTGAGGACGCTAAAGATAGAAATTCGCCAATGTATGCTTCAGATGTCCCCATTGATTGGTATAAAAATTGACCTGTCCGAACTTTTTTCAAAAGAGTAAGGTGAAATGCCCGAAAGCCCCTCTGTTCTGTTTTCGTTGGGCCACTCTGTATGACAAGTTCAAGTGACCAGATCTCACTCAGTGCCATTTATACCTAAGTGATTCACGCCATAGCCATTCAGAAAGTTGCAATTAACAGTCCGCTAAACCACCTGAAACACAAACTTGATAACCCAGTAAACCTCACCTAAAATACCCCGTTGAGGCGGTCACTCGTAGCTTCCCGCCAGAATTACATTCTTCTGGCTATAATTTGAAGGTTACTGAAACCTTATATTATATACTATATACCTTATATATTCCGGGGGCATAGGGTTAAAAAAAGCTTTGCCGTGTGCAGCTTCGTGAATCGTGAAGATATATGGAGTTATGTCTTAATCTAGGAGGATATAAGAATAGGGAGGGAGTATAACCCAGCTTGTGGGCGGGGGGAAATGAAGCCGGGTGACGTAAGGGGTGAGGTAGCAACTACGCCCAAAAATTGCATCTAGTCTCAAGGGTCTTTTGACTTTTGTAATTTGAATTGAAATAATTTGAAACTATTTGAGGTTATTGAGATTTTTGTGGTTGTCATAAAATGAGTTCTGCCTGATATGTTTCTGCTGATATATTTTATCTTTGTGCCTGGATCTTGTTTGGGTGGTGCTTCATCTATAAGAGCTGAATAGATTCCCAGGAATAGATCAGCTTTCCCAGGTGTAGGAGAGACAGAGGCTACGTGCGCTGGATACAATATGATGTATGAAGAATATCCCATCAAAGCGAGCCGAAGCTGCCGAAGAGAAAGTGCCTACCTGTAGCATAAGGTCGCCCAATGTTTCAGTAGAATGTTGGACAAGGATGAGAATGACCAGAAAATGAGCAGTTCGATTCTACCCTCCTAGATTTTACCACGTATTTGTGAGGTCAGCACTGTTAATACACCCAATGATGATCTACACTCTGTGATCTACACTGAACAGCACAGATGCTGAACAGTGAAAGAGGTATTCTGGGAACCTTATCATCAGCCAATCTTAAAGCCTGTGTAGACTTCAAGGTCCATGGCAAAATTACAATGAAAAGTACCTAGGTACCTATCTTGGTGGAACTCCTACTGCTACGGACTATCACCTACCACGAAGTTAGTGACGAAAATGCCAATAAGTAGAAGTAAGTGAAATCCAACGATCATCTTTAGGATGTGTCTGGATCTGGTGCAGCACAAGCGTCATAGACCGACACTGACAAGAGCGACAACTCGCAGAAATTGACGTGGCAATATTCAGTTTCAATGGTAAAGTGATGAAAATTTTGGGCGTACAAAGATGGCGGATATGACATTTCCATGGCTTCACTTTTTATGACGGACCTTCCCTCCCTATTCTTATATCCTCCTAGGTCTTAATCGATTCCTGAGCAATCAAGACCATGAAAAATCGTGGTGGAATATTGTTACGATATTTCGCGTACGGGTTCGAATATAATTGAGACGTTTGTTTTAGAACACACACTGTTTATTTCGGCGTACTACTACAATAAATGCCAACAATTATCGCTTGGAATTATGTCGCAGGTACTTCGCTCGTTATCGCTCGCTATCTAATTTATTACTGCCGCGAGCTCCCGGCTGACGCCTTATATAAGGCCTCCGAATAATGTTCCCGAAGTTTCTGTCTGCTTCCAGCAAATTCCATGAGGGTCTGGCATATGCGGTTTCTAGATCATTCCCGAATAATCGCACACGTTACCCGTATGCTTTCCATGTGTTCTGGAATCTGCGCCTCCGCCAAAGTGGACTGATGTGCCTTGATCGAACGTTCAAGTCTCCATTGGGTTCACATACAAGAACGCTCTGGAATGCACGAGATCGCTCCAGACTTCTACACTGCGATCTAATGGTGGAAAGATCGAGAAACATCGAGTGTTTACCTATATGTACAAGATCGCCGCTCGTAACAATATTGTCACCTGTTGCAGGCAAGTATGGTGGAGGCGCCAAAATGGGCTTCATCTGGTAATCCGAAAGTGGCTGTAGCTACTTTGTTTTTCAACGGATTTCAACATCTGGAACGTCATTTTGCAGACAGAAGAATTCTTATCTCGTCACTAAATACAAACGTCATTTCGGGAAAGTGTCAAAATTGTGTTTATAAGATATTATGCAAAATTCCTGCGGTTTTTGAAGGCTATCCGATATTTTTGAAACTTGACAGTATTATAGATCTTGAGATGCCCTTTCCGAATTCCCACTTTTCCACTTCGTATCTTTGCCGCTTTGGCCGCCATATTGAAAATATGGTGCCCAAAGAAGAGTTTTTTGACAGTATCTTCATTTAAGTAAATGTGAGATGGAAGCGTTTAGATGCGAATGGAAGCTCATTCAATTCTCTACAATTTGACACTTGACTCGCCTACGTGCTATACTTTCGGTTCTTGGGTTATGGCTTCTAGAACTTCTTAAAGCAACAACTTCTGGCATGCAATCAGCATGTTAAGTTGATCTCAGCTCAACGTGACAGTCAAATTAACCATAAATAATGATCAGTTGTCAACCACAGACCATTATTATCAAATAAATCAATCATGGTAATGGTTGTTCTGCAGCTACAGGGTGAACTCTAAGGGCAAATTGACTTTGAAAAGGTATAGCTCAAGAACCGTAAGTTGCACATAGGTGATTCAGATGTCAAATTTTAGAGATTTTAATGCACCTTCATTTAGATGAATTTTAAAATTAAATGACAAATTTTCCGAAAATTTGGTGGGGAAATGAGGTTTGTAAATTCAAGTATGAAATAAAAAGAGAATTCTTTTGTCCACAAAATGACGTTCCAAATGTTACAATCCGTTGAAAAACAAACAAGTCACAACCAGTTTCTTATCACCAGATGAAGCTCATTTTGGCGCCTCCACCATATTTGGCTGCAGCAGATGCCACTATTCCACCATAATTTTTCATGGTCCTTGATCGCCCAGGAATCGATCAATACATAACTCTATATATCTTCACGAATCTGCACACGGCACGACCTATACCCCCATACTAACAGTAACAAGACAGTGGATCCAATATGGCGACCAAAAAAAAAAAGAACAGTTGACTGCTTTATTTGTCAAAAAGCAGGCCTGGAGAAAGTCTAATAGTTCGGAGGTTGGTGACCAAAAATCAAGTGAACCTTCTTGCACTTGGTGGCACAAACGAGCGTGCTCTTTCCATTGAGAAGGAGCGCCAAGCAGATTTTTTCTCAGGCAGGGCCCAGGGGGCCCTTGAAATTTGAAGTGCTGGAGCTCCTATACGCAACCACTTTTTAATACGCTTTGTCCAATGAAAAGGAAACGTATGACTCTAACATGAACTCTAACATGACTTTGTCAGATGGCGACATCAGTCACCATGTCGCTATCGTTCTTTACTGTTGAAAAAATCAAGTCTTCGGCTAGGGCGAAAAATTTGTTCTCATATTTTTTTCACCCACAAGAACATGAAAAAGTGGCGCATTTGATGTTTTCTCCCACGTTTCCGCACCAGCTTATTCCATTTATGAAGTCGAAATTGCAAGAGCCCTATTTTTAAAAAAAATGCCAAGCAAAAAAGTGAGCAATTTTCACTGCCCAGTTCAACAGCGTTTTTTTTTTAATATCCTCAATCAATATTACTGATACCACTACTAGTGAAAAATAGGCTGGACTGTCCTCTAACAACATTTCAAGATTTTAAATGCGGAACCGCTCGCAAAAATCCCGTAGACTTATTTTTATTGAGGAAGGTAAAATGCTTGTAGCATTGTGCGAGTACGCATAAGGGACTGCAAAAAGTACTTTGATCAGGACGTGCTGTTTAAACACTCACTGTCAGGGACTACCTATGACCTCATAAAAATTGAGTTTTTTCTTCATTTTTGAAGGAGAAATCCTTGAAATAATTTTGGCTTGCTGGGAATACAGCCTTAATATCAACCTTTCATTGATGTTTGGTGCATCGCTTAGAGGCACCAGTCACCAGTTCTTATTTTCGTATTGCAGTCTATTTGTGTTCTTTTATTTGATTTCCTACTTGCAAGTTTTCAGCCTAGAGCTCGAATGTTTCAAAACGTCAAAAGCTCAGAAAATATAAAAAAAACAATTATCGAGATGAATAACCCAGTTTACATAACGCTTGCAACAATGCCGAAGCAGATCTATCTGCTAAAAAATGACCACTCCTATTACTGTTACAAGCAAAATCTTATAGCAATATCCATAGTGTATTGCAAAATTGGTTGCGTATATACCATCTACTTTATATATTTGGTGTTTTTTGAACTGTGAATTTGAGCTAGCTATGGAAGTGGGAACGTATATGTCATTCACGTTTTAAATTCAGTGGAATGACTTTTTGGAGCAAAAATAAAGTGACAATAGCTGGGGGGCTACGGCTACGGTTGATGATTCTCCCAGCGCTACAGCTTGTCACTTTATTTTTGCTCCAAAAAGTCATTCTACTGAAAATAAAAAATGAACAGGCGACTTCATCCACCTGTGCTGTCTACCTAGCCAACTGCCTCAAGAGCACAATTTGAATCAAGTGGCGGACACATGTTTTCACTTTCATAGGCTAACTGCATTTCATAATGTTAAAAAACACCCTGTAGTTGAAAAAAAAATCCCGTAATATTTGAATTTTATAAACTTTGAAGTAATTAGGTATCAGATTTCTTCGAGGATTTCTTGAAAAATCCGTTCTGGAACAATGATTCGCGCGTGGTTTAGAAAAAACACGGGCTTAAAAGTGACCTACGAGTAATATCAATTTCAAATCATTTCTAAGCCAACAGAGCGTTTGTTATTGTTAGATAGAGGTACATAGAATATTGCCTGGCCACGATGAGGTGCGCACAAGTCGAATGCCCAAGGGAAAGTAAGGTTTCCACTAAGTTTAAAAGGCCACCAACTATTAATGGAGGTCAAACTTCAATAATTATATGGCGAATATAAATGTGCTGGTGTATTCGCAATCGCAACAGCTCGCGGATCAAAATCTGATGATTACAAGCCAGGGTACTCTTTTATTACCTGTGTATGTGTGTGATGTGAATAGCCTAGCATGTACATTTCGGATAAGACAAAGTAATAACTAAGTATCATTATTCTTTATCTTCTGGGAAAACACGTGCCCACGAGTTGAGCATTATTGTAATACGTCAGCCTCTATGCATATTGCAGCCTCGTGAATTATTCAGTCGCGCGATGCTTATAAAACGAAGGAAGTGAAATCTTCAACATAATCTTCACAACACTGACCGAGAGGAACCTGGTGGTCCTTCCTATTGTATGCCTATAGTTCAAGTTAATGCGCTTAGACGACAAATAGAGATTTATGCTTCATTGTAGTATATAGCTTTTAAAACGAAACAGGAAATAAAAACACTTGCTAATTGTTACAAAACGTTTTCTAGATTTTACAATCACAGGAAGTGCTCCTGGGCTACGCACCCGCAGGAGGAGTTTTGTTCATTAATTATTATTGAAGGTTAAATTTGTCGTTTGCAATGCAATTTTTAATATAAAATTTTTCGTTTCAGATAATCGGCCTGAAGTGATCGGAACAATGCTATCATTATGGTCTTTATGGTTCACTTTCTATTAGGTATGTATGATAGGAAAAACATCAGGAAAAAGAAAATAACGGAAGAAGAGTGAAAGTTTCAATTCAAACACGCCATATTTGATCATTTGCGAAAACGTGATTTCGTGTCCTTGACCAAAACTAACACTGATTTTATGATATTATTTGAAATACATATTGTTCAACAATACCTGACTGACACCGAGTTTTTTAGGCTTTAGGAATTCCCATTTGTTATTTTAATTAAACGCAATTAGGTAACAACAGAATATTCAAAAGATGATTGAAATAGCAGTCATAAGACTTTGAAGGGCATGATAAAACTCGTATTTTATATCATCTTATCATTGTCTATACAATAATTATTATTATCCTAAGTATTAAATTTTCGTGGTTTTACATAGGTTCCAAGGTATACGTGAAAATAAATTCCTGCAGTAAACAAAGCAATGTGACTAAGTAGTTTATCAGACAAATAAGCACTGCAGTGACTTAAGCATAAGCATTTCAAGTAGGTGTAGCTGCTTCTAGAGAGAACAAGTGAATATGCCCTCACGTGCGTGAGTCTCAATAGCGCATTTTCTTAGTGCCAGGTCTGTCATTGATAGGAATGAAGTCCAGCTTGAAAATTAAATGTTCATATGAGACAAGAGTAAGTTTTACGTTTCATGACAATCGTTCCACTAATGGGAAATTTCAATATGGCGGCCAAGATGGCGGCGGAATCATGAAATTCAGCTTGAAAATAAGAATGATCATACGTGACGAGGGTAAGTTTCAAGTTCCATGAAAATCGTTCCAATAGCAAAAAATTCCAATATGGCGGCCAAGATAACGGCGAATCATGAAAATTAGCTTGAAAATAAGAATGATTATACGTGACAATGGTAAGTTTCAAGTTCCATGAAAACCGTTCCACTAGTAAGAAATTTCAATATGGCGGCCAAGATGGCGGCAGAATCATGGAATTCAGCTTGAAAATAAGAATGATCATACAAGACAAGGGTAACTTCCAAGTTTCACAGAAATCCTTCCACTAATAAGATATTTCAATATGGCGGCCAAGATGGCGGTGGAATCATGAAATTTAGCATGAAAATAAGAATGTTCGTACGTGACAAGGGAAAGTTTCAAGTTCCATGAAAATCGTTCCACTAGCAAGAAATTTCAATATGGCGGCCAAGATGGCGGCAAAATCTTGAAATTTAGCTCAAAAATAAGAATGATCATACAAGACAAAGATAACTTTCAGGTTTCATGGAAATCGTTCCACTAATAAGAAATTTCAATATGGCGGCCAAGATGGCAGCGCAACCATGAGATCCAATCTGCCCACTGGTCACCCACGAGAACCTGAGCTATCCATTGGAGAAAGTTTCAGGGCTCTAGATTCATTCCCCGAGGGGGAGTCCAACTTCTTAGAAGTGCACAGGAAATCTTTGTTTTGTGATAATAATAATGATAACTATATAAATGTATAAAAAAAATAATGCCCATTGGCCACCCTTGGGGAAATCAGCTATCCATCTGAAGAAGTTCCAAGGCTTTAGCTTGATTCCCCGAGGAGGAGTTCAACTTCTTAGAAGTGCACAGTAAATATCTGTTTTTTGATAATAGTAATGATAACTATGCAAGGTTAAAAAAAATAAGGCCCATTGGCCACCCTTGGGGACATCAGCTATCTATCAAAAAAAGTTTTAAGGCTCTAGCTTTATTCCTCGAGGAGGAGTACAACTTCTTAATTTCTACACGGACAGACAAACAGACAGACGGACGGACAGACGGACGGACAGACGGACAGACGGACGGACAGACGGACGGACAGACGGACGGACAGACGGACGGACAGACGGACGGACAGACGGACGGACGGACGGACGGACAGACGGACGGACAGACGGACGGACAGACGGACGGACAGACGGACGGACAGACGGACGGACGGACGGACGGACGGACGGACGGACGGACGGACAGACGGACGGACAGACGGACGGACAGACGGACGGACAGACGGACGGACAGACGGACGGACAGACGGACGGACAGACGGACGGACAGACGGACGGACAGACGGACGGACAGACGGACGGACGGACGGACAGACAAACCGGCCATATAAGCGTCATTTTCTTACGAAAATGCGCTAAAAACTATTGAGTATTTTTTCTTGCTGTAGGTTCTGGTTGTTGGTTTCTTAGTCATATTGGTAAGAAGGTACCTATTTAGAGAGAAATATTGCTCAAGTAGCTGCTAGCTTTACGCTAATTGGTTTATATGAGAAGTGCGTGAACACTTCAACTCCAATAAGCTGGAAAAATCAATTATTTAACGCATATAACATCAAATGACAAGTAGCCCAGGAGCCAGGGAAACAATAAGGAAATACACTGATCGTTTTTTGAAGTGGTTCGCCTAAAAAATTGTCCCACTTTGATAGTTTGGAACTTTTGAATGGATGAACGTATTTGGTTAAGTTCCTTTTTGTTATAAAGGGCGTTCCTTTGACAACAAGTTTGCTTAACTGCATTCCTTTGTAATCATTGATAGTGATTTTACAGGGTGATTTGTAAAGATATGATTTTTATATCAAATAAACTGATGTACATGAGGTAAATGGGTCACCTTGTATATTTCATTTCGAGGTCATCATAGAGCCTTATGTCTTAGCGCTGCATATTTTTTTGGATTCTGGTCTAACTCACTAGGCTTTGAAGATATCAATTTTTAATTCACGACATGTCTATTTACGTGAAAAAAATCGAGATATCTTTGGGAGTAATAATGTTCTGACATTTATGTAAATTGAATTGTTCGTAAAAATCCCGCGTCTGCAAGGTGCAATTCTTGAAAGAATAATCGAAATGGTTTCGGCTGGTGTCTCTCGTAAGGAAGTAGCACGACGCTCCAATATTGCATACAGTATATAGTCAATCGCGCTTCGAGGCTACGTAGTGAATGAATTTTTCCAACGTGAGAATATCACCAGAATGGAATGGCCGGCGCTTTCACCGGACCTCAGTCCAATAGGAAACGCGTGGGATGCGCTCCAAAGAAGAATATTAGATCGCGAAATTAAACCTCATGGAAATGAAGAGCTGGGAAATGTCCTTCAACAAGCAAGAATGGGAAGCCATTCCGGGTGACCTTTTTCAATAATGTTATCAGAAGTATGCCACGAAGATGTCAGGACGTGATAAGGAGTAGAGGTGGCCCTACCCGTTATTGATTATTTTCATTCTTCATTCACAAATATTATATAGTTATTTATTGTTATGCCTTGAAAAATTAGAACAAAACTTTTTGACGTTCTCGTATTTTTCTGTACTTGTTATGGTAAAAAAAATATATCATTTGACACAAATGGGGTAAGACCAAAATCCAAAAAAGTATGCAGTGCTAAGACATGAGGCACTATGGTGACCTTGACATAAAATTTACAGGATGACCCATTCACCTCATGCACATCAATAAATTTGATATAAAAATTATAGCTTTTTGAATCACCCTGTAAAATCACAATCAATAATGGCAAACAGTTGCAATTATGCAGACTTGCTTCCGAGGAAACGCCCTTTCTGACAAAAAGAAATCAACACGATACATTCATCCACTCAAATGTTACAACCTATCAAAGTGGGACAATTTTTTAGGCGAACTACTTCAAAAAACGATCAGTGTAATTGTTTATAGGCTGGAAACTAGCTCAAAATGATGTGTAGTTCAGGTTTTAACATACTAATTTCTCCCCTTTTGGAAATGTCGGCGTCATGTCGCCATCATTTACAAGAAGTGCACCAGCGTGGTTTTTGCCGAATATCTTAATTTTGAGTCATCTTACAGCAAAAGATGTAGGAAGTCATTTTGAAGCCAATAAAATTCCCTACGGTTTGGTTTTCAACTTAACTTTTTGCGACCTATGGTCTTTGAGATAGAGCTTCTGGAAGCGAGAGTCATTGTCGTGAAAGCTCCATGGCCACTTGACTCGAAAAACTAAAATTTCGATGTGACAAAAAAATTTCAAAATGAGATTTCTCGAGAATCCTTTAAGCTATAGTTGCGGTGATGGTCTTACACTCTTCTAGTGGGAGCGGTACGCAAAAGCATACCGCATTTTGGAGTGCAGTAACGAGATTTTGCATGGGCGTAATTTATACCAAGACAAGCGATTTGACCCGCAGCACTCGATATTTCGTCCCTTAGGGGGCCAATGGGGGCCCTCCAAATTTTCAAGATGCAAGAACTTTCACAAAATGATCATTGAGCATCGTCATGTATGTCATAAGTGAAGCTTACGGGTCTATTGAAAATGTTTTCATCAAATGTCGTCGTGTCCGATTCATTCTTCACATTTGAAAAAAAAAATCTTTCGCAGAAGTCAAAAAAACAGTTTTTATTTTTTCTGCTGTGCAAGGAAACGATAAATTCATATGTTTTGTTGCGTTCCCAACTAAATCGCGTTCCGTAAGCCCAAATATGAAGACAATTTTTTCGCAATATCATTTTCCCAAGAAGAGGTGACCTCTTCAGTACACTTTTTTCAACAGCATTTTTTTCAATGTTCCTAATGGATAAGACTGTCAATTTTCGCTGATATGAGAAGCTTGAACTCTTTTCTTAGTAATTTCCATGCAACATGGCTTCAAAACATACAAGAGAGCCCTAAAACTTTTTTTTTCTGCTGAGCCGTCAAATTTTTGGCATGTTGATTTTGTAGTAGGGGAGACGCGCAAATAAATAAGATAATAAGGCGAATAAGTTCTACCGGAAAATATACCTACTTACACCTAACGACTCTGCGTTTTGTTGTACTGCAATAAAACATGTCATGGAAGAATATTTTCTGTTGAAACCAAATCGCCTGTGCCTGCAGCCTGGATTGAATACTGGTCCGCGTCTCTCCTACTATAAAATCAAAATATCGTAAGTTGGACGGCCCAGCAGATTTTTTTTTTTGGGGGCTCCCTTGGGCGTTTTAGAGTCATGTTGCTTCGCAACCACCAGGAAAAGAGTTCGAGGTCTCCATTCCTGCAAAAATTACGAGTGATATCCAGTGGGGACATAGAAAGAAATGCTCTTGGAAAATAGGTACTGAAGAGGTCACCACTTCTTTGAAAAATACCATTACAAGAAAAATTTCTTTATAATTAGGTTCAGGGAATGCGATTTAGTTGGGAACGCAACAGAACATATGAATTTATCGTCTCCTTGCATAGAAGAAAAAATAAAAACAGTTTTTTTGACCTCTGCCAAAGAATTTTTTTTTCAAGTGTGAAGAATGAATCGGACACAACGAGAATTGATGAAAATATTTTCAATAGACCCGTAAGCTTCACTTATGACCTACATGACGATACTCAATGATCGTCATGTGAAAGTTATTGCATCTTGAAAATTTGGAGGGCCCCCATTGGCCCCCTAAGGGACAAAATATCGAGTGCTGCGGGTCGAATCGCTTGTCTTGGTATAAAGTATGCCCATACCAAATCTCGTTACTGCACTCCAAAATGCAGTATCGATGTGTTTTTAGGTGTGTACCGCTTGCACTATTCCTCTTGAACCGTGATTACGAATACTGATAAGTCAAAAAGGTCACATTGTACATATACAGGTGTACTAAAGGAATCAAATCAGATCAGAGAAATTTTACATATTTCTTCGATTTAGCTTATGCGAGACTCTAAGCACCTATCATGAGTCCAATATCAATATGCATTTGCTCTGTAAGCTAGGTACACTTAATACACCCTCAAGAAGGGTGACGGAAAAAAGATCGAAATACGAATATCGAATAAAGATAAATTAACTTAAGACTCATAAATCTGTGCACGCATGGACCTTGTCAGGTTGAGTGATTTTTTTGCACACCTGATTGGGTTTTTTGACGCAAAATCCACTCTGAAACGTGAAGCTGTGCACATGGACCTCGTCAGGTCTAGTAGTTTTTTTTTTTTGAAGACCTGATTTGGTTTTTCGACGCAAAATTAACTTGGACTCATAAACCTGTGTACATGGACCTCGTCAGGTTCAGTAATTTTTTTGCAGACCTGATTCGGTTTCTTTTGACGCAAAATCCACTCTGAAACGTCAAGTTGTGCACATGGACCTCGTCAGGCTTAGTATATATATTTTTTGAAGACCTGATTTGGTTTTTCGATGCAAAAGCAAGTTGGACACATAAAGCAGTGTACATAGACCTCGTCAGGTCTAGTAGTTTTTTTTTCTTGAAGACCTGATTTGGTTTTTTGACGCAAAATTTACTCTGAAACGTAAAGCTGTGCACATGGACCTCGTCAGGTCTAGTAGTTTTTTTTTTTTTGAAGACCTGATTTGGTTTTTTGACGCAAAATTAACTTTGACTTATAAACCTGTGTACATGGACCTCGTCAGGTTCAGTAATTTTTTTGCAGACCTGGTTCGGTTTTGTGACGCAAAATCAACTCTGAAACGTCAAGTTGTGCACATGGACCTTGTCTGGTTTTTTTTTTTTTTGAAGACCTGATTTAGTTTTTCGACGCAAAATTAACTTGGACTTATAAACTTGTGTGCATGAACCCGTCAGGTTCAGTAATTTTTTTACAGACCTGATTCGGTGTTTTGACGCAAAATCAACTCTGAAACGTTAAGTTGTGCACATGGACCTCGTCAGGTTCAGTGAATTTTTTGCAGACCTGATTCGGTTTTTTGACGCAAAATTGACCTATACTCATAAATCGGTGTACACACTACATAGACCTTGTCAGGTTCTGTTTTTTTTTTTTCAAGGCCTGATTAGGTTATTCCACAGAAATAAATTTGGGCTAGTTGATTTTTGACTCAGTGCTTCTCTTCTCCCGTCCCAAACTCTCAAATCATTTGTCTTTACAACAATTGTACATACACCTATTGCTCAATTTCGATTTTCACGGTTTTTCTTTCTAGACCTTTTCTTTTCGATTTTTTGTTTCTCGATCTATTGCTTTTCGACGTTTTGTTTTTCGACCTTTTGTTTTTCGACCTTTGTTTTTCGACCTTTTGTTTTTCGACCTTTTGTTTTTCGACCTTTTGTTTTTCGAACCTTTGTTTTTCGACATTCTGTTATTCGATATTCTGTTATTCGATATTATGTATTTTCGACCATATGTATTTCGATCATCATCACTTTCGATATATTGTAAATTCGACCTTTTCTTTTTCGACCTTATGCATTCGATGTTTTGTTTTCGACCTTTTGTTTTTCGTTCTTTTTTCCGTCACTCACTCAAGAATTGGTCAGCTCACAGCTTTCCTGTAAAATGTTTAAAAAGCCGTCTGAAATCATCAAAACTTACAGTAGCAAGAAATGTGGAAAATAGTAACGGGTGTTTTTTTTTAGAGGTATAGAACTTCAATCAGCGATAGCGTTGGTGCTTGGGAAGATTTTGCCGTCATTTTTTATCTATATACAATACAATACAATACAATCTTTATTCAGCGCAAGAAGACCTTACAAGGTATATCGCTAAGTCATTTTTAACAAAATACATAAGTACGATAAGACACACTTTGTAACACTCATGTATGTATAAGTAGAACACTACAACAAACAACGGATAATAAATTCACATGTACTTCAAAAAAAGTGAAGTCATTGCACAAGATGGAGTCAAAATACAAAATTCAAAAATTCATTGACAGAATAAAAACATTTTTCAATCAACATGGTCTTTACGGCTCTTCTGAAGGTTTGATACGCGACCATGCTTTTATATTCCTGAGGGAGATGATTATAAAGCCTGAGAGAGCTGACAATGGGCCCCCTCGCGACCTGCGTCAAGGCAAACCTGGGAATTACCAGCTTGTCAGCATTTCTCGTCCGATAGCGGCTCACCTCACCCTGTCGCTGGAAGCGTCCAACATTTCTCCTTACAAAACAGACACATTCGAGAATGTAACAACAATATACATTGAGGATGCCATACTCCACAAAATATGGCCTACATGAAGTTCTACAAGGAAGTGACAGCATGCACCTGATTATTCTTTTCTGGGCAACAAAAACTCTCCGGACACCAGAAGAACCTCCCCAGCACAATATGCCATATGTCAGCAGAGAATGAACGGAGGAACAGTAAAACATCCTCAAATGACCGAGAGAAATTACACCCCTCAACTGAATTACCATGAAACACATAACCCCGAGACTCCTGGCCACCCTCCCCGTGTGCTCCACCCAGGAAAGACCGGAGTCCAATTCTACTCCAAGGAACCTTACCTTTTGACTTTGCTTGACGCTCTTTGCTCCCAGTCTCACTAATAAGCTACAGTCTGAGCGGCCGCCCAACGGCGTGAAGGCTATCATCTCAGTTTTGCCGGAATTGGCAATTACACCGTTGTCCGCAAACCAGGATAAAATCCTGTTTGCACTTGTAGTTGCATTAAACGCCACAGCGTCGTTATTTTCACCGCGTACAACCATGGATGAGTCATCGGCAAAGAGCGTAATTGACTCATCAGTGATCAGATCGTTCACAAAAATTACAAAAAGAAGAGGACCCAGAATACTTCCCTGGAGGACACCAGTCGCTACACTTCTCGCCCCCGACAAATACTTGCCATCCTCCCGCATAATTCGCACCACCTGACTTCGTTCCGACAAGTAGGATCTCAGCCACCGCCAAGGTGACCCCCTTACCCCATACGAATAAAGCTTATCGAGCAACAAAGCATGGTTGACAGAGTCGAAGGCCCGCGACAAGTCGGAAAACACTCCCACTGACTAATATCTCTTATTGAAACTATCCAGTACCTTCTCGCAAATAGCCAAGATCGCGTCCTGAGTACACCTCCCCTTCAAGAACCCGTACTGCTGTGACGACAGCAATTTATTGTCATGAAGAAACGATAGCAAGCGGGCGCTGAAGGCTTTCTCGAATACTTTTGATATCGCCGGCAACAACGCTACAGGCCGATAGTTACTGACGTCACTCGGGTCTCCCTTTTTCAAAATCGGCACAATTATCGCTTTTTTTAACTGAGCTGGAAACCTTCCAACTTCAAAAGTTCTGTTGATTAGGTGAGACAGAGGTGAAGATAACTCTCGAGCCACACGCTTCATGATAAAGCATGGGACATCATCCACACCTGCTGACTTTTTATTCGCTAGCTTACTGATTATATCAAAAATTTCCTCACTGGAGCTTTCAAACAAGAACATGGAACATGGATTCTGTTTGATGTCACAAGACTTATTGACGGTCAGTCCCCCGATTAGGTCCTTCACACTGTCAACAAAATAATCATTAAACATGTCCGCTACACGGTGGCCATCCCTCTCCTCCCTCCCCTCACCCAACCTGAACGAAGATGGAAGGTCGGCCGTAGATTTTTTTCCTGCATTAGTTTTTATTACTTTCCAAGCTGTTTTAGTTTTGTCGTCAGAACCCGCTATTTGATTTCCATAATAAATTTGCCTTGATTTCTGTATATTAAGTTCGTGAGCTTTTTCAATTTGTTATACAAGAGACCGAAATCCGGATCGTCACAATTAGCTCGACCCTTGTGCATCTCCCTGACCAGTCTGCCCTCCTCTTTTAACTTATCAGTGATCCAGGGGCATCTGTCTATCTCTATATAATCATTAAGGCTAGCCATTTGATCATGCACATGCACAATCGCACAACTCCAGGCAATTTTTTAAAAATGATCATAAAACTTGGTTTTTTATACGGAATTTTCGTGCTTTTTGTGGATTTTTTTCCAATTTCCAATTACCGGCCGATAAGATTTTGTATTTCAACTTTCTTGGACTTCTTCCGTTTGGGGCTTGTGAAGTCTCTGGGTTTCCTGAATGAGTCCAGAACTGTCCAGGATCTTAGGGACAATATCGTTGGCCGTATTATTTAGATAGAGCCTGATCCTTGCCAAGAAGCTACCCGAAATTGAACCTATCTAAATTGGAATTTAAAATAATAATTTCGAGCTGCCGTGCGATTGTGCGTGAGTATGAGCAATTGGCAAGCCTTTATGAGTATTTATATGAAAAAATGATGGCAAAATCTTCCCCCAAGCACCAACGCTATCGCTGATTGAAGTTCTATACCTCCAAAAAAAAAACACCCTTTATATACCAATGGACCGAAGTGAATTTTTAATCCCGTAGGTGAAGGGACTTGGGCCCGAAGGGTCCTCGAGCAACAAACTTCACCCGCGGAATTAAAAGTTCACTTTGGTCTCTTGGTATATATTTACTTACCAGTGGGGGGAGCGAAGAGGTGAATTTGGATGGCACTTTTTCCGAAGATTCTGTTTAATTTCATGTATCGCAAAGTAGATTTTCAAATTTCAAATTTAGGGTGGGTGAGGGCAGGGAGGCCAAAGATATAAATTTGCCAATGTACGTTTTAGATGTCCTTCTCGGTATAAAAATGGACCCGTTTTTGCTCGAAGACATCTTCAATAGGAAGTCCGATAATTGAAAACTCAAGCCTAATTTGATGGTTATGACAAAAAGGATGATACTTGAGTAGAATTTGGACTCGCTATCTGGTGGATCTAAAAAGAAAGAAGATGCTTGAGTCAAAAATGAACTTCTCATTTTGTGGGTCTAAAAAGAAGGAAGATGCGAATGAGTCAAAAAACAACTCCTTATCTGGTGGCTATAAAAAGAAAGTGGATACTTGAGTCAAAAATCAACTCCTTCCATCTCATTAAAAATGGCATGAAATAAGCTTTCTTTTGCTTTTTGTTCCATCTCTCTATCTCAATGCATCAGACAGTATTGGCCTCGCTAAAAGTGGGCATACTGACTGGTCAACCCTGTAGAAGTTCAAAATCAATTCCCTATATTTAGTCTGAAAAGAAAAAGGAAACTTGGGTCAAACATCAATTCTCATCTTGTGGGTCTGAAAAGAAGGATGAGCCTTGAGTCAAAAATGAACTCCTCATTTGGTGGGTCTAAAAAGAAGGTGGGTGTATGAGCCAAATATCAACTCCTTATCAGCTTTGAGTTAAAAATAAGCCGGTAAAATGTCCTGTCGGTGAATCGGCCTGTAGGTGAATTGTCCTGTCGGTAAATCGACGAGCCAGTGAATTGTCCTGTCGGTGAATCGGCGAGCCAGTGAATTGTCCTGTCGGTAAATCGGCGAGTAAGTAGAATATCCTGTCGGTCAATCGTTAAGTCGGTGAAATGTCTTGTCGGTGAATCGACAAGTCAGTGAAATATCCTGTCGGTAAATCTGCGAGTCGGTGAGTTGTGTGTCGGTGATATCTCCGGTCAGTGAGTTGGTTGTCGTTGTCGGAATACGGAAATGTTTGTATCTGATATCTGGTCAGATTCTTGTGCGATTCATTGTTTACTGTTAGTTCAATACGAAGAGACCCCCATTAGGGGGATATTTTAAACTGTACCTTTCAGGTTAGTTCAATACGAAGAGACCCCCATTAGGCGGATATTTTGAACTACGAGGTCTAGGTTCCCATAAAATATTGTTATGTATTTCGCGTACGGGTTCGATTATAATTGGAACGATCGTTTCAAAACACCCACTGATCATTACTGCGTACTACAATAAATACACGCCAACAATTATTTACGCTTGGGAATATCGCTGAGACTATCGCTTCTTATCGCTCTCAATCACTACCAATTCAATACTGGTGTTGAACGAGGATCGGTGCCTTATATAGATCCGACTAATTAATCTCGAATGTTCCATAGGTCATCCAGCAAATTCCACAGTGACCCGGCCTTTGGCTTCTAGGCGACTCCTGAATAATCTTACACCTTTCGCGTGCAATCCCAACGTGCGGTGAATCCGGCACCTCCGCCAAAATGGACAAATGTGTCTTGATCCAATGTTGAAGGCTCAATTCAATTCCACGGACAAAAGCCTACACGCGTGTTGTGGAATGTACTAGAACTCCACATTTGTACACTGCGACCTAATGGGAAGAGTCTAGAAAGGTCGCGTGTTCTCCGGAATCGCCGATCGTAACCATATGATCCGGTCCGACGTGAAATGTCAAACAGAATCACCTTGTCATCAAATTTTCATGTCAGCGGTAGTCAGTCAGTAATTTTCTACTAGCGAATTTTCAACGTAACGTAATATCTGATCATTTTTTAAAGTCAACCATGGGCCATCCGAGATTAGACATTCACCGTACATTAGAATCGAGTTGAGAAAATGAAAGTAAAATCTTCACCTATACTCATAGCTCATAGCCATCAGCAGTCAGCACGCAGAAACGCAATTTATATGGATCAGGTGAACTGTTGTTCTTCCTTTTATGCCCACTCACCTTGGGTGTACCTAATAGCGCATCCTTAAGTAGTACTTATAACTAAAAGTTATCATGTGTTACACTTCAAGTGTAACTGGTTCTGTTTGAGCATATTCGTACACTTGATTAGCATAATATGTGAGTCTTGTGCCACATACTGAACATTCCGGATGTTATGATCACGTAGAAATTCATGGAACACATCAATAAAAAGTTACATAAGTTCAGGTACCCAATCCATGGAACTTTTTCTTCTGTTTTTTTTTTCTAATACTTGCCATCAACGATTTTTATTGACCGCAAATTATATTCAATTATTGCATTAAAAATATCAATATTTGTTTCAGGTTTAGTGTTGTTTTCGTCGGCATGCTGTCTTCTAGAAGGTGCAGAATCGCAACAAGTTCAGCAAAATGACGATAAACTGGTCTCGCAGCAAAATACACATATTAATGAGAACGAGAAAAAAACTGAAGATGAAGGAAAATTTCTCGTCAGGAACGTGAACAGTGTTAAAGACGAAGATAGAATAGAAACAAATAAAAAGACTGTCGTCAGTACTGAGAAAAACAATAATGTAGATAAACAAACTAATTCTAGTAGTATGATTTCAAGTATTATAAAACTGCAACAAGCCGAACCGTATTTTAAAGAAGACTCAAGAGAAGATGTTGGCAGATCCATAGATATCGACAAATATGTTTCTGAAGACTTCCACAATAAAAACAACGTTTACACTGTACCTGTCTCGCCAGATACAGAGAAATTCATCAATCCCGACTACGACTACATTTCTAGCAGTAGCCACCATTACCACGATCAAGCCACTAGTTTTTCGTTTTCGTCAGAACTGACGACACCAATCAGCTCAATTTTTGACAACAGATATAAGGAAACTGTGAAAAATGTCGATCAAACTTTGGAGCATATACCCGATATCTTGGATGAATCTACAGATACTTTGGATCAATCGAAAGAAATAACCGTAGACAAGCTTTATGAAGCCACACAAAATGGAACTCAATCAAATCTGGATTATACTAATTTTAAAAACATTGTAAAAAACGATACTGATCGGAAAACTTCAATCCACAAAGATTTGACAGTGGAAAGTGGCTCAAATTTAAATTTTGTTTCGTCTTTCAACAATACCGACGTCGTAAACGAGAGTTCCAACTCTAGTTTCCCTATGAACAGCACACAAAAACCAGATATGAAAACGCAGAAGCCCCCGGTTTCGACAACGAGAAAAAATACTATTTTGACGAAACCACCATCGAACAGAAACGTCAGCCATATCCTAAGCAATAAAATTGAGACTGAATCCGTCAAATCTCCAACGACTGCAACGCCATCTTCGAGGCTGTATACTAGAACTACTCCGTTAGATAAAAGAGGCTCAGTCAAATTCTCTGATTATATCAAGTCGTCTACGCCAACTCCCAAAAAGTCAAACAAAAGTGAACAGCTGGTCCAAGAGAATCAGATAATTCCTGTGCATGTTGAACCGCCGCTTCCGGAAACAACTACAACATCTACAACTACAACTGAAGCAGCTACAACTACAACTGAAGTAGCTACAACTACAAGTGAAGCAACTGCAACTACAGCCGAAGCAGCTACAACTACAACTGAATCAGCTACAACCGAACTCACTACAGTAGAAGATACAACTATAGACATCACGACAACTACACCGACTACTACAACCGATGCTGCGATCACTAGTACCACTACAACGGATCCTATTACCAGAGAAGTCACTACCGTTGATGAGAAACAGACGACTGAATCACTGTTACAAACTACAACAGAAGGCAGTACAACTACAGAAGCTACCACTTTAGCAGCTACGGAGCAAACCACAGCTACAGAAACAACAACTGTAGGCGTAGAAACTACAACTCTGCTTTCCACTACGACTGAGTCGACGACGACCACCGAGAACTCAGCTACTGAAACCACTACTACGTTTGAACCGACAACTCTCATTTCAGATGTCACTTCTGATTCCATTAGGACTTCCAAAGGTGTCGATTTTAATAGAACTACAACAGAGGTCATGGAAACGACCACGGAGATTGTAAAAGAAACCACGACTACTGCAACAGCTACAGCTGGCTTTGCTTCTACACCAAAATTCCCGGTTAACATAACACTAGAGATAAGGAAAGGACCTGACGTGTCCACAACCACAACAACGGAAATTGTGTTTGTGCACATTGAGAACAATCAGACGACACTTTTGCCTGAGACGCTGAATCCCGAGTACAACTATCCTACGCCAGATAAGACCGACATGGGAGGCAATTCGACGCCTACTTCGTCGGAAAACGGAGGGTTGAAGGATGGTGATGGTTCCGAAGATAACAGCGGGACCATTGCGGCCATAGCCATTTCATCAGTAGGGGCGGTGTGCTTGATACTGCTGGCTGGATTATTAGTAAGTTTTTATGAAATAATAATAATATGTACTTGATTTAAAACCGAATTGAAAAAAAAACTTAAAAATCAATGTTTAAGTCTAAGCAGTTCATTTTTATCATGCACAACTAGAATAGTAGCATCCAGTTCCACCAGCGAATTTTATTATTGTTCGCTAATTGAGACATTTTCTCTGATGGATTCAAGGTCAGTGGTGGTTGAATGACCACGGAAAATGCATACAAGCTGTTGTGGTCTGAACATTTTTCCATAATCTTTCGTGAAACTTGTGTAAAAAGCTACTGGGAGGTAGTTACTGTAAATTGATCGTAAAAACATTTTCGGAATCCAAATGAATTTAAATTTGAAAAAGTTTTTACGATTAATTCATAGTACCTCCTACTAGCTTTTGAGAGAGTCCTAAATGGTAAACTTCGGTCAAGGAATGAGCTTGCTGAATTGATTCCGCAACACCCAGGGCCGTCTCGAGACATTTGGCCGCCCTCGTGCAAAAACTGTTACGCCGCCCATTCTCCCATTTTAGGCCGCCCCCTTTTTCCATTTTTTCAAATGTCAAATTTTGCGTATAGCTTTTTTGATTATTTTGGTAATTATTAACGACCACTACTTCTCGACTAGCATTTTCTAAGAGTTAGGCAACCACTTAAACAGCTATGTAGGACGCTTCCTTCTTGCCTGTACTTACGTCGTAGGACATTGGTGGATAAGTAATGGAAAGAAGGAGCATTTTACAGTGGAAATAGTGGTTTCCCCAGGAAACTACGGTCGACGAACGTGATGTTGTGGTGGTGTCTACCTACCGTGAAAAGTTGGTGGCTGAAGTCGAGAAGTAGTGGTCGTCAATAATTCCCAAAAATTCAAAAATGTTCAAAGGCGGCCGCGGAGGTAAAATATAAAAAGCAAAAAAAAAAGAAAAACGCCCCTTGAATCTGGCCGCCCTTGTGCCATGCACGAGTTGCACGCCCGTTTTAGACGGCCCTGGCAACACCTTGTTTTCTTCATCCTTATTAAAAAAGAAATCGATAACTGATTCAGACAATACCTCAGTCTTTGTTTAAATAATGTCTACAATTTGGACTTTGAAGTATCCTTCCACTAATTAACAGCGAATTAAGCTAAGACTAATTAATCATATTTTTACACCAACTACGTTTGCAGTTTATAATGAAAAAGCGCCAAAAGCGCTTCAACTACGGACAAAGATGCACCCCGGTCAGCTTGGATGACTACAGTATGGACAACGTTTCCGTCTACAATAGCGTGCGGAGAAAAGCCGCCCTCAGAAGTTCCAAAAGGTCTTACGGAAATCCAGCTTTTGATGATCCCGTAAGTAATTTCACTCTTTCTTGCGACATCGGCACCACAATAGCTGATTTTGCATAATAATTATTGTTCGCTGCAGGTTTGTGTGAGTCATCCGCTGAATTTCCCTGCTCTCGGAAAGTTCGCCAACAACGTCGAGGAGCTCAAGGCGGAATTCGAAGAGATTCCTCAAATACATGCAAGGACCAATGAACTTCCAGAAGGTTGCGACTCCAAGAATAGATACGCTAATGTGATACCTCTTCCAGAAACGCGCGTATTTCTGACACCCATCGATGGATATCCCAACAGTGATTACATTAACGCCAACTACGTTACGGTGGGTTTTCTATTTCTATCAAAAAAAAATCCAATGTGTCATTCATGGTCTATTTTCATATATTCAGTAACTTTGGCGATTTTCTCCGTCTAATATTATAGTCCGGCGGAAAAACACGGAATTGTGCACATAAGAAAAATGACTTCACATTTTTTCCTTGATCTATACCATCAGGAAGTGAGTCGATTCGTTAGCGGAGGTATCCTTGCAGAGTAATAAGTAACTGTAACTGAGTGCGGTTCTGTCAAGATTTGGGAGATTTTTTTCAGAATTTTCCAAAGTTTCTCCTCGAATTTGTCCGAAGGCTTTCGGTTATGTTGTCAATTCCTATGTACTGGTTTCAATTTCCTAAACCAAATTATTCGCGTGAAGAAAGACACGCACTTCTTACTGGAACGTCTATTTTTGTAATAGACTTGGACAATTATTTTCACAAGATTTTCAGTCGTATATCGCTCCATAGACAATTTTGTATACCTTTCTACTTCACAAATATCGGTTCAAGATTGGAAACTACTTTGGAATGTCAAGAATACGGCGCCTTCTCATGTGAAAACTCAATATTATTCAAGGCCCTCCTGATCAGATTATAAGAAACTTGATTTGCAACATGTCATTAGAAATTTTCCCTTGAAAAACTGTATTTTGTCGTTAAAACTGTCGACTATTAAACTTGTTCAAGTTCAAAACTTTGACATTTAATTATTCAAAAAGCTACCCGATGCACTGAAACCTAATTCGGCAGAAAGCAACACAACAGAATAATCAAATCGAGTCTGCAGTTGAAGCTTTCTGCCATTTCCCAGTCGGGCGCTACGAATGTCTTAATTGCCTCCTGATCGTTACCACCTGAGACGGCCGCTCACCAGTGTTTTGACCAGGACCTCGACCAGGACGACCCAAGTTTGGTGCAGGACTCAATTGTCAGATGAGTCTGACTGCGTCTGATTGTCTGCCTTAAGTTGAGGCCTTTGTCACACGGTCATTGAAATCATACTTGTCATTGAAAATCTGGGACGAGATCCATGATGAAAATGAGGATGAAAACAGGTATACTTGCGAGTCCGAGTATACTTGTTTTCATCATTGCTCTCGTCCTAGATTTTCTATGACTAGTATGATTTCAATGATCGTGTGACAGGCTTTAGGCGGGGAATGAATAATGCAGGTGTGGTGTATTTCTGAGGTGATACGGTACAAAATACATTTAAAACAATGGAAATGTAAAGATGGCGGTAGAGGTCCGCAAGTACCGATAGCTTAAACACGGACTCACGAAAACCTCACTACGCCACTGACTTTCACCAAGGAAATTATAATAGGGGAGGTATGAGGAACTGAAAATTTTTAGCGCCCGGCTGGAAGATAGTGGCAAAGCTCCAACCCACCTCCAACCGTAGACTTAATTTTATTATTTTGTTGTGTTTCTTCATGCCGAATTTAGTCTAATGCCGGGTATAATATTGGATTTCTCATCCTCAAATACATGGAAATTGACACATAACCAAGAGCCATCGGACAATCTTTCGAAAATTCTTGCGAAATTCTTACAAATTTTGACAGGACCGTACTCAGTTACTAATGAGCCTTCAATAATGCCTCCACTTACGAATGGACTTACTTTCAGGTGTAGATTAAGGGAACAAATATAAAAAAGTTTTTTCCTACGTGCACAATTCGTGACTTTCCGGCCGGACTATTAGCTTCCTGCACTTCCGAGTAATTCCCCGCTTTGTCGCTTTTTATCCTTACTGCCCTGCTTCGTCTAGTTAATTTTTCTATTCTTCTTTTCTCTATTAGAATGTCAATAAAATAACAAAAGTTGGAAAATAGATCAAAATGATAGAAAACGATTTATGAATTATTGATCATGCTTTCTAAAATTTGATTCTTGATAACAGGGACCGAAAAATACGAAAGGATATTACATAGCAGCTCAAGCACCGCTGCAGAATACCGTGGACGATTTCTGGAGGATGATTTGGGAACAAAATTCCAGAGTAATTCTGATGCTTACGCACTTGTTCGAAAATGGGGTGGTATGTCAATGTTTATAAAATTTGCGAGCAATATAAAATAAAATTTTATCGACTACGTTAACTATACGATGCTTACTATTCGAGTACTATAAATTTTCCAGGAAAAATGCGTGGATTACCTGCCTCCGTCAGAAGTTCTAGACTGCCATAGATTGTTTGGAGATTTCCAGATTACTCTCAAGAAGCGCGAAGTAAAAGACAAATACGTCATTTCAACAGTTCAACTTAAAGTTAGTCTTTTTCAATTGTATTCATTATTTTGTTTCCGTCTTTATTTATGCCCGACTGCACAATGGTGGCATCAAATTTTAGTTCAAGACCAAACAATGGATCAAATTTTTAAGATGAAGTAAAATGTAAAACCAATTAGGTACTTCAAGGAAAAAATGTTATCGAAATGCAAAATACAGCTCCAAGCGATTATTTGGATGCCAAAACCCAGGTGAGACAGCCTTTATTCTGGCTTGTAGAACACATTTTACCGGAGCTGTCAGATCTTTTTTTTGTAATAAAAATAAGCGACAAGGTCATGTTACCCCAAGTTCGTTTCGGTAAACAAAAACGCATGGAGCTATATTTTGTACTACTTTTACCAATATGTTCTTTTCTTGGAGTAATCGGATTTGACTTTTATTTCACTTTTAAACATTTGATCCCCTGTTTGGTACAGAGCAAAAATCTAATACCAGGTTTGTGCAATGGGGCATTTGTGTCTCATACTAACTATTCAAATTTATTTTGATAGAATATGGTTTCGAACAGTTGGAGAGAAGTGACGCACTTTTGGTATTTGGGATGGCCAGAAAAAGGAGTTCCAACTGAGGCCAATTCGCTGATTGCTTTCCTGATCGAAGCCAGAAGTTTTATGAAATCATCCGTTGACAAGGTATAGTTCTAGTTTCTACACAGTCATGCTTATGCAGGACATCACCTTAGTACCTACGTCGTCACTCACTCTCTATCTCCTTCAAGTGGTCCACTGGATTTCACTAGTTCAAATCGATCTTTTGACGATGTAAGTAATTGGTTTGGTTCAAACGACATTTGCATTTTGAGGCAAGCTTACAAATATTATACTGATACGGAATGACATTTTGGCAGAGTTACGGTTTCAATCGATCATTTTTATTCCATTCCATATTTGTAAACGGCAAGTTTCAACTTTGCAGAATTTATAGGTTCAGATATATTTCAGAAAGTTTCCCTCCACGTCATTCCGAAAGTTTTTACCATTGGTTACGATTGATAAGTAAACTGGTCAGGAACTTCAATAAACGGTTCCAATAAAAATTGTCCATCTCTAATCGTGAAGTCACTTAACAGACTGAATAGATGGTCGTTAGTTTTGTTGATTGCATAAGCATGGGGGATATATTATTTCTTCTGCCAATTGAAATTGTTGTCAAGTTGATGTATAGTATCGAAGTCCTTGTTCAAAACCGTCAACACTTATGTAGTCGATTGTAAAGCTACAAACAGGACTCCAAAAGTGTTCGAAAGCTCAAGAAAAGGATAAACCGGGAAGTGAAATAAATCTGTACTTATTGATTGTAACGGAAACCGGGTCAGGCGTATTATGCTGATGTTGAATACCCTTATATTGTGCTTGTTGGTTGATCCGGAAGAGCGTAAAATGCTTGGAGACGAGTTGAGACGACATAAAGGCACTGCTCCCCAAAGAAGAAAGCTTGATCCCGGGAATTACATACTGACGCCGAAAATCCATGAAACGTCGCGATGCACTTGTACTCGTGGAAGTGGTTCTGTGAAGTTGAATGAAGTCGCCATCCTTTTACAACGTTACCTACCCACAATCCACATACCTAATAGGGTGATTGCATGTAGACTGGAGTTTATGGAAAAATGCCAATAGTGTCATTGTCATTTGTCAAGTTTCATCCATGTCGGAGTCAACGTCAACCGGAGTAACCTCACTAAGTACTGTCATTTTTACGTGTTTTGTTCACATACTGGTTTGTTCGGCGTTTACGAGATCGAGATTGTGATTTCTAATAATTCTAACAATGCTTTACACCTGTTATGTGTCCCAATCTTTGTCTATGGCCCCAATGCAATTCCCTAACAAACGTCAAAACATAACTAGATCCTTGCGCTGCCTGCCGGTGATCAGGTGAACGAATTTCATGCAATCACTCTATTAGATGAGAAAAAAGATCCACTGACATCCTTTGAAACCTTTTAGAGGTGCATACTGTAAAATACCTCATGGGTTTCATATAATGAGGACAAAAATAAGAATAACCTGGTCTTGTATACAGATAACAGTTCAGGTTTAGGAAAAACCAAGGCACAAAATTAAGTTGGACGTGACTGAATTAATCCATTGTTATGATTGAATAATGGAGTACAAACACGTCTTGTAAATACAATAAATAGATATCACTCTACCAACTTGTCCGATTTAAGAGCGAGCTTGCCTATTAGTCACTGATAATTGAAAACACAAGTGGATAAAGGTGCTATGTCGCATTTTTACATAAGGTGCTCCAATCGACTTTTTATGCACTTTGATTAAATAAATGCAATTTTAGGCAAAGCCCAAAGCTCCAAACTAGTTTTCCCCTAAGTACGAAGCTTTCTGCCGCACAGTCCACTATTTCCTCTGAAACCTCAAAACCGAGATTTACTGCAAGAAACAATCGCGACATAACGCACCTTCATCCAATTCACTCGTGTCTTCAAATTATTGTATTAACGACCTTGAAAAACCTATATTGCACCATTATTATACCAGCAAACTACGCTCAATCTCTTCATAGGTATAATCAATTTCAAGACTTTCTGCATTAGAGCAAGCTATATGGAAAAATTGTGTTGTGTTGGTACGAATGATACGATGACAAGGGGACGCCAGCCAGTTGTCTACACGTGCAATTTTCAATGTGACACCTTGTCACTGTATCGAGGTATCATCTACGCGAAGTGCAAATTTTTGTGCATACGCCAGGAATCGTGAGTTCCTTTGGAGTGCTTTGCAGTGCGGAGGACGAGGGATATTGTCTTTACTGGTTGGTGGGTCTCCGCCAAGGTTTTGACGTTTTTGGTGGCTACTAATGAATGATGTCGAAGATCGGCAGAATACTACTCGGATGAAAAGGCCCACCGAGTACTGCAGTAGTGAGTACTAGGTACCTACTCTAGCCCTAGCTCTATCTATTATACTTATTGCAAAAGCAAGCAAGGTATGAAGACATATGCTGGCAGACAACACAGTGTACCTACCTACTCACGCCCAAATTGTCTCGTCTCCGTACAGTTCAACTCCATAAATTATTGTCCATATTGTCCATCTAAAAAGTAAGTTCCCTCTTGGGTAGTGGGTTTTCCTTTTTACATCTCATTTCTTCACGCCATTACGGACTTTCGGCATAATTTTCTCAGATGCCGGCAAAAACCTAATAGCCTTGGCGAAGACCCACCAACCAGTGAAGATAATGTCCCTTTTATCGTTCACACTGCGAATCACTCAGAGGAAACTAACAATTCCTCGCATATTCTCGAAAATTTTCACTTTCGCGTACATGACTCTCCAACCACATTGTCACATTGAAAATTCCACATGAAAACAGCTAGATGCCAACAAGTCGTCAACGTGTCATTCGTACCAAACGCAACCCATTTTTTCCATAGCTTGCTCTAATGCAGAAAGCCGTGAAATTGATTATTTATGTAGAAGTGTCGACCTCAAAATTATACCTACTACATTTTATACTAGTTTATACACCAAGGGACTACAGTGAGTTTTTATTCCCGCAGGTGAAGTTTAATACCCGAGGGCAGCAATTCACCCAAGGAAATAAAAATGAACGTCAGTCTCGTGGTGTATATAAGACTTTTCGCAATATCGAAGTACAATTTCCATATACCTACTATACAATTCCATTCATTCTGCAAGTTTGGCGTTTGAAGGGAGCGTGCGCTTCAACATAATGGCTGATGGCGCCTTCATTTTTGAAACGAACCAATGTTATGCGAGACTTTATTTTCACCAGAAATCAAGGAGCATTTCTGTATAAAAAAATTCCAAATCGATATCGTGAAATCGAAAGTTATCGTGAATTGAACACAAACAATGAAAGATTTCGTAGTCATTTTGCAGAATTTTCAAGATTTTCCAGCCGATTTGATAACAATGTGACTGAGTTGTGATACCTTATGTGATTACCCAAGAAGAGACCTTTTCAACAGTGCAAAAATGTAATGCCTCGTCTACAGACTTCCGAAGAAATCAAGTTTTTGATTGCAGGAAAACCAAGGGAATAAAAATCTATACTTTTTTCCCTCTAAAGGGGGGAAAAAAGTGCACTTTTGTCACGGTATTGCGAAAAAAACATTGTACAACCTACTTGATGGTTAAGTAGAATTTATTGCGATTCTTGATGAATGAATGGAAAGCAGCACGCTTTGCCAGTATTTTCGGATGTGAAATTCTGATTGGCATGACTATTGACAGGAATCTATGTCTACGCCGTTCTTTTCTTAAAAATAAGGTTTTGCCGAATGTCTCTTTCTCGAGGTATCTCTTTAAAAAAACTAGTTATTGTTGAGGACAAACTTTGCCGAACAGATTCACAATTTGTATGTTATAATTTTTTCTCCATTTGATTTTTTTTTAAACGACGTGACATTGTCGTGCCTAATTTCCATATTTATTAACTACACAATATATATATATGCCTACCTAATCAATGGCTTGTTTTTGTTTTACAGAGTAAGGAGCAGAATGGAAGCTTGAGCAATGGAAAAGCAAAGAACGAGCTGAACCCTGTCGTGGTACATTGTAGTCCTGGAACAGGACGGACAGGAGTAGTGATAGCATGTGATATTTGTATAAGGGAGTTTGAACAGGATCGAATAATCGACATTCCGAGAATAGTTTACAGAATAAGAAGAGATCGGGCGAGCGCGGTGCAAACCAAGGAGCAATATGCATTTATTTATAAGGTATGCTTGAGATACTCTGAATAATGGGTCTTCATTCACGCCGTTTATATTCCAGGTGGTTAATTTGTATGCTACCAAATTAGCTGGAGGTGCACTGGATTCGATATAAGAAAGTATTAATGGAAGTGAGTACAAATTCTTCCGAACCATTTCCTATTAGTCTAGCCTAACAAATTTGACTACCAAATTATGTGCAAAAAAAAATAGTTCATGCAGAAACCGATCTTTACCTACTTATATGTGTATATCAAGAGTTTAAGATCAAAAGAATGAAATTCCTCATTCATAAGTATTATTAACTGCGTGTAAAAATGGGAAGATGTAGGCAAACGTACGAGTATCCCAGAGCGTTTTTGGTTCAATTAAAATCCAGCTTTTGGCACAATGACAAAGCTGAGCATTGTGTTTTCAATATGCAAATTTCACATGTATTGTTCAGGACGTAAACGGCTTTAGAGGAAACAATATAGCATCTAGCTGGTACTAGGTAAGGTAAAATTATTTACGACCCTTTGAACTAATCTCTTCGTTACATTAATTTAGCCTGCATCTCCCTCTTTAATATATGTAGCGGGTTAGTCATCCTACCACATGAGAGTGCTCTCTATATTATTTTGCATGATTAATGGAAGGGTATGTAGATTTCAATATTTTGTACGTACTAGTTTTAGGTGTCACTACACACCCTCCCGTTGACCTACAAACGTTGTGTTTGTGTAATGAAATTTTATCCACATTATAAATCCCTATCCTATTACCCATACTTAACATCCAACAGTAATAAAGTATTGTATTTACCTATTGAAAATCATTTGTTATGTGTTAAGAATGTATATTGTGATTTGTTTGTTTTGAAAGTGTTGATGATTTTGTTCAAATTATTGTTAATTTTTCAAAGATTTATTGTAAAATCGTTATTATATCATTTATATCTGTATGTACATAATGTGTGTTCAAAAATAAAATGTAGATAGATATATATATTTCACAGATGTCTTCGTATTGTTAAATCATGATAAGCTCGTATTTAACTTGACCTGACCTATCCGAACCATCTGGACAGCCTTTTCGATCCAGGTATAAACAACGACATTGGGCACACAAAATTATCGACGAAGTCCAACTCAAAACCAAATTATGTGTTGATAAAGTGAATAGTTTTGAGTCTGGGGAAACACTAAACTATAATGGGCGTTTTCCATTTACCGACACAAGTCGACTTGTGTCGACACAAATCGACACAAATGCGTTCCATTTGATCTGTGTTCCTTTGTGTCATCGACACAAGCTAACACAAGCTGACACAAACCGACACAAATGTTTTAAATGGAAAGCGCCCATTGTATCTAAAACAGTGATCGAGGAGATGATACAAGATGTAATGTTTAGCAGTCGATCTGATCAGCGGAAAAATTGTGTGCTCAAGATCTTCGATCTCATCTAGTTTTTTAAGAAAGTGTCATGCTAAGTGATCTTAGATCATCATGATGCCAAAATGCCATATATTTTCTAAACAATTGAGTAGTGTAGAAAGTGCGGTGGAAGGGTAGAAATGGTTCGAATTTCTATGATCTACCTACGCCACTGAAAAAATTACAATTTACAATAAGCTACTAAGGAATTTTTGGTCTGATCATTCCGAAGTATATTTTCAAGAAAAAAGAGCTCTGTGGTGTGTGTGATGTAATAGGAGCTAATACGAAGAAACAGTCGCAAGAAAGAAAATTTTTCCAAATATCTCGAACCCGGCTTGGAATATTGAGTAACACTTCGAGAACTGCTGATAGGGCTTCCTTTGAGGGATGATTGCTTTTTTTATTTTTTACATATCCACAATATTTTTCGAAAACAATGAAAAAGTTTGATGATTCATTTTCACGTCATCATTCCAGTTCAATTAATTTTTTTCACAAATTTTCTCTTCCGTTTCTTGGATTAAGCAATTACTTACCGTAATACAAAAACGAAAGTAAGAAATCTCGAATAGTTTCAAAAATAGAAAAATAAATAGCTATATAAAATGACGTCACAAAAAATTTAAAAAATTAAAATCAAAATGTTTCTTGGCTCCCCTTCTAAAAACTTTTTAAATGCTTTTAGGAGTCCACACGCCAAATTTCACACTTTTGTCACAATTAGAGCCATTCTTATAGAATTTCGCTTATAAACTGCTCGTCAAAAGTTAAGCATAGAGCAAAATTTGCTCCCATTTCAAGCATGGATATATTGGGGAAAAAATATCCGATTTGAAAAAAGTCTATGGTGGCTGGTAGAACTTTTCTTCAGCTGCAAGACGCTATGTCGACTTACGGCACCATTGACTTTGTCCATGCAGGACAGGATGCCAAAGAAGGAGTGTCAAAAGTGTTAATTTTTGAAGTCATGGAACTTTTTTCGAAAAAATTTCGGATTTTTTTTCTCTTCAGTCTTAGAATGCGAATATCAATATCTCGAAACGGTTTTTTACTTTTGATCGTATTTTGTTTTTTCAAAGGGTTCTTGATTTTTTTGTGAAATTTAGATTTTTTGATGCAGAATTTGCTAGAGCAGTTGCTTTTTCGTGAAAATTCACAGAAACGTACACAATTGCTAGATGAATTATACCATGAGAAAATTGACCTCATGGACCTTCAGAAGAGGTCATCCTCTGGACCTCTTCAAGGGAGATGCCCAATGAAGCATGCTGCGACATCACTTTGACACTTATTGAACCCAGCATGGATGAAAATGCAAGACTTGTAACCATACGTTGCATCAAAATCACCATGGTTACCAATTAGTCCCATCATGGGTGATTTCGTTACTGCTCAAGTTACTGGAAATTTTCAAAAGTGATATCTCCTAGACGAGTAGAGATAGAGCCATATTTCTTTTTTTGATTTCAATCGGACACATTATTGGTCATTCGAGCTTCATGTGCAAGTTTTTCACGTCCATACTTTTTCAGTGGTGAGGGGTAATTTTGACGTTTGTCATGTCAGAACTTTTTTCTTGTACTTGTCATCATTGAAATGTCAACATGGATGTATACTGTCAGTTTCAGCTGATGAATTTTAAGTTTGCGTTCGGTGTTTTTCTTCCTCAAAGTCCAGGTTTCCTGAGAAAACCTTTGTAGGTCTTTTGTTTTCACTACTGATGTGGAAGTGGTAGATTACATTCATGTTGACATTTCAATGATGACAAGCACAAAAAAAAAATCTGACATGACAAACGTCAAAATTTTCCCCCACCACTGAAAAAGTATAAACGTGAAAAATTTGCACATCATACTTGAATGACCAATAATGTGTCCAATTAAAATCAAAAAAAGAATTATGGCTCTATCTCTACTCGTCTAGGAAATATCACTTCTAAAAATTTCCACTGACTTGGGCAGTAACAAAATCACCCATGATGGGACTAATTGGTAACCATGGTAATTTTGATGCAACGTATGGTTACAAGTCTTGCATTTTATCCATGCTGGGTTCAATAAGTGTCAAAATGATGTCGCAGCATGCTTCATTGGGCATCTCCCCTGAAGAGATTCAGGGGATGACCTCTTCTGGAGGTCCATGAGGTCAATTTTCTCATGGTACAATTCATCCAGCAACTGTGTACGTTTCTGTGAATTTTCAAGTAAAAGCAACTGCTCTAGCAAATTCTGCATCAAAAAATCTAAATTTCACAAAAAAATCAAGAACTCTTTGAAAAAACAAAATACGATCAAAAGTCAAAAACCATTTCAAGATATTGATATACGCTTTCTAAAGCTCAAGAGAAAAAAAATCCGGAATTTTTTCTGAAAAAGTTCCACGACTTCAAAAATTAACACTTTTGACACTCCTTCTTTGGCATCCTGTATATCATGGACAAAGTCAATGGTGACGTAAATCGACATAGCGTCTTGTAACTGAAAAAAAGCTCTACCAAGCATCATACATTTTTTTCAAATCAGATATCTTCTCCCGAAGAAATCCTTACTTGAAATTGGAGCAAATTTTGGTCTATGCTTAACTTTTGACGAGCAGTTTACATACTGCTAGGACTATTTCGTGGCGGGTTCGCAAGCAAAATGACCATATTATTTAATACCACTATTAGACAGGAAGAGGGGGCCCGATTTGAAATTTGGAACACAGCTAAAAATCACGTTGTTACGTCAATGTTGCGAAGACATGAAATGGACCAGCAAGTCATTAGCTAGTGGTTCAACTTTTCAAGAATACCAATGGCACAGAAAACTATGTTCCCAATAATTTCAAATGATTGAAAGACCATCTGAAGAAGACCATCAGAAAAGGTATTTTGTAGCCTCCTAGACCACCTGAGGAATACTTTTAGAAACGATATTTTGTGACCTCCTAATAGGCCAGTAATAAGTCATTGGCAATCATTTTATTTCGACAATAACCCAAAGACGCCAACAGGTCTGTAAAAAAATAAGCTCTTTGATCACCTCCTCCCAAACTGCCATGAAACGATATTATGGAAATGGAAAATGTCATTTAAAAGTAGGTAGTTGAAGACCATCCGAAGACAAGCGGACATGACAACAATGTTAAGATTGTTAGGAATCTTGCTGGAGATCACGACGCGCGAATAAGACACGCACCTCCACAATGGGGTATAATCCAATTTGAAAAAATGGACTATGTAGTTATTTATTTCATATATTAACATCCCCTAATAAGCCTGTGATAGCCTATTTCATCATAAATATCACAATAAGGCTGTAATTCTTTTTTGAAAAAAGCAAGAGGGGATCGGTTCGTTTGAAGAAACGACCTAGTGACGTCATTGAACTGGCAACCCCGCGAGCAGGGATCACGCCCGCGATTTGAGTTCCGATAGCAACGAAGATCTGTTTCAAACATTCAAACCAGTTGTCAGACTGTCAGCTCTGACTGCAAATCCGTACTTACTGTTATTAGTTTGTTCCTTCTTGTGCACGGTCTGCCTCTGCTTGTCTTCATAACAATAATGCCAAGTAAGGCCCTGGGTAAGACAAGACATGTTTTTTTGCTAGTTGCTCCAATACCAAAGAATATGCACCCAATCAGCGGTGAGCGTCGACTGTATGGAAAGCTGTGTACATTCAGTGAATACCTACCCCAGCTGAATGGTCGATATCCAGAACTCTTCTACAGACGAAGACAGTGAAAGTTATACTAGTTCTGATGCCTACGATTTTAAAATAACTGAACTAACTGTATCTTCCGGTGTCAGCTTCGCTGTTATCTTGCAAATTGCATGGATACTTTCTTTTCAGTTGAACATATTATCCGACAGCATCGTCCAGATTGCTTTTTTACCTGCTTTGTAATGCACACAGTAAGTACCTACCTATCCCTAATAGTTCTGTCAAGTCCAGAGTCTGGCCGATAAAATTTGGGTGACTGCGAGGCTGACTGTCGTCTTACACGCCAGCATCAACCGCACTTTTTACAGTAACGAAAACGATACTCACCAGTCACCACACACCATCAACGTTCCGTTTTTTAGCATTTTTGGTGAGGACGAATGTTCTTTTTCGATAGATTAAAAGTTATTTACTTATTCTGGACAAACTATGGGGGCTGCACCTCTTCGCTTTCACGTTTGAAAAATTTGTATTTGTGCAGTAGAACGTATACCTATCTGCCATGGTCGTCAACTTGAGTTCCCTCCCTCAAAACCTCTGTCCTCTGTCCATAACAGATAATAACGGCTGGATTACTTATTTCATCCACCTCAATCAGATCAAACTCCAGTTTGACGTCTAACTTGACGTCTGTTACGAAATTGTTTCAAACACAAATAAATAAGTATTGGTTACCATCGCACCCAAAATCGCGATGTTGCCAATCAGGGTAAAATCTGGCTCGACCTAGTGACGTCACTGGCTCAGAAAGGAATTATTTGCGAACTTTTTCCCGCCTTATTATGAAGATGAAAGTGAAACAAACTACCACATGCTTATTAGGAAGTGTTCAGCTCCTTATTACCAGTCAAAGAAAAAAATTGGATTATACCCCATTATATCAATTCTGGCATCTGAAACTTGCCAGAATATTCGAGAAGCCGATCGACTTTTCCAGGGCTATTGCGAATGGATTGCCGCTAAAGGCTGTATTATTCACAGCAGGCCAAAAGTATTTTGAGGACTCAAAAATGAAGATAAAAACTCAATTTTTTCATACGGTGTACTGTATTTAAAGTGGAAAACTGTCGGAAAACTTGAAGAATTTCAATAAGAGAAATCGCACAAAAATTTTCAAAAATCAATGACCCTTTGTTTTAAAAAATATTAGTATGAATCTGTTCACAAGGTAAAGAGGTGGAAATTTGCAGTTTTTCATTAGGAATAAATTGTGTAGAAAGAAAAGCGACTGAGGCAGTCAGACGCATCGGCTCGATTTTCGATAAAGTATAACTAAGAAAACGTAGATTCCATAAAACTGCCCCTGGGTGATATTAACCCGCAATACCAAAGATTTGCCGGGGGTGGTAGGTGGGCTCCATTTCTTAAAATGAACCATAGGTGTATGCCACTCGGTATGCCACTTTTGTGCCAAGTCCAAGTGGCATTCCGGCATCACGCCATCACGATTTGCGAAGTTGGAGCCATTAACCTCCCGACTATTCGGTAAGGATTGAATCTTCAGTGAACTTGCTTACTATCCATATTCCATACCCCATTCTTTCGGGAGAAAGCTAGAAGAAACCCTAAATGCTCATCCAGAAAATCAAAATCGGGTTGGAAAACCCAATAAAGCATATATTTCATATAGCATACCTGATACAGCATCTTCATTAGGTAGGTAAGTAGATTAGAGGTGGTCGTTTGGTCTCGGAGGATTCTTTCTGCACTGCGACCTATAAGATCTTTTTTCTATTTTGCGTTCATAAGAAAGTCATTACGATACGCAAATGACGTCATTCGCGTATCGTAAGAAGCTCCATTTCGATACGCATTTTTTTACCCCCAAATGTTGGCAATATCAGCGGGCATGACATCTACATGACAGCAGGACAGCACTCACTGACAGAAGAGCCTGCTTAGGTGACATCACTTCACAGAAGGGGTTTATTTCAGAGAATACGGCTTATTTCTGATGACAAACTGTGCTTTCACCATCAAGAGCAATTCCCGACAATTTTGCTAGGAGAGGCACATATTTCACTTTTTCTATCGAAAAAAAAGCATGGAATAGCTGCAAAATAGAAAAAATTGTATATAACACACGTTTTATAAGACCTATTGTCACACTCGCCAATTGAATCACTCGTCGCTTCGCTCCTCGTGCTCCAAAATGACGCGTGTGACAATACGATATCTTATAAAACTTGTATTATAATATACTATTTTGCGTTAGGTAGGTGAGTAGATACTTACTGTGAATTATAAAATACGCCAAGGTCTACCTGATGAGGTACCTGAGGAAGTACCTATAACTTAAGGGTTGTCACAGTCATCATGTCGTGTGCAGTGTCCTACATGCTACATGGACTGATACCTACATAAATTACATCTTGTTAGTTAACATATTGTTACGGTATTCGGGTTCACCTATTTCGAAATTAAAACGCGCTGATTAACTTGTAAACAAAGTGCACTTTATTCACTACTACCGATACAACTAAATAACGCACACAATTATTAATCGCTTAGAAATTCACAATGTCGCTTGAGATGTTATCGCCACGGTCGCTCGATTCCAACTCTCTCTCGATGCCAGGTCGAGTTCCTCTCTTATAGTGGCATCGAAGGTTCTGGATGCTTCCTGTTTGATCGTTGGAGTTTCCAGCACACAAGGATTTTTCTGGTATCTGTGTCGAGATGGATTCCAGAGCCGAATGGAATGTACGCGTACCTTCTACGGCACCTTCACCAGAAGTCTCGACGTGTCGTGACCTACCGCTACGGTCTCTCGATGCTTCCCGAATGCAACGCGGAAATCTAGATTTCTCCGGAAAGAGCCGGGATGGTCGCGAGCTTCGTAACGATATTGCGCTTCACCATCATTTCTCAGATGGCCATATTATATACCTTCTTGCTTCCGTTAGTTGATTTATTTCTCGGGATTTAAATGATTACCGACTAATAATTTCTGATTACATGATTATAACGAGATTTATGAGAAAAAGTAGTAAGTAAGTTAAGTAGGTGCTCACCTCCTCTTAACAATTAGAATTGACACTATCATTATCTACGTACACTTGGGTAGGTTAGATGGGTAGCTTTAATCTAACGTGTAATTAAACGAATTTTTAATTTAGGCAGGCTGTGGTCTGGTCAAACGTAAGAGGTCAAAGTCTACATTTGGCTAGAACGCAGCCTGCCTAAATTAAAAATTAATTTGATCATTTTGATCACACGATATTTTTGCAAAGTTTAAGCAATGCACAGGTAAACAAGTGAGTATGCCTTCACGTGCGTGAGTCTCAGTAGCGCATTTTCTTAAAGAGGCATATTGTGAACGTAAAGAAATTTGGTTGAAGGAGAAACACCATTCTTTGCTTACTCTCTTCAGTCGAAACTCATTGTGATATTTTGTTATCACAATGGGGTACTTGCCAATAAAATAGATTTGAATGAAAATTTTTTTCACTCATCAATATTTTTTTGTTTGGGGGCGACTAATCAACAGTAGCCTATTCTTTCCCATTTTTAGTTGGCTATCCATTTAGCGAAAGAATTAGATCGTTATGTCTTCGGGTTTATGTTTTCCATTTATCTCTTACTTTGAGGACAGCGTGTGGTGGTGGCAGCATTCGGCAAAGTAACTGTTGCACAGTTTGAGTTAGGAGTTTCTAAATGTTTAGGGAAATATGACAATCAGTGAAAATTGTGAAAGTTGCATTTTTTTGTTTGGGGCGGGAGCTGGAGGCGGCGACTAGTCAAAAGTGGCCTATCTCTTCCCATTTTTAGTCAGCTATCTATATAGCGGACTAATTAGATCGCCATGTCTTCAGGGTTATGTTTTACGTTTATCTCTTACTTTGGGGGCGGCGTGTGGGAGCGGTAGAATTTGGCAAAGAAATTCTTCCACAGTTTGAGTTGGGAGTTTCTGAATGTTTGAGGTGACATTAACATCTGAATCATTGAAAATTGTTGAAAGTTGCACTTTGGGGGGGGGGGCGGAAGCTGGAGGCGGCGCCATATCAAAAGTAGCCTATCCTTTTCCATTTGTAGTCAGTCATCCATATCGCGAAAGACTTAGATCGCTATGTCTTCGAGTTCATGTTTTTCATTTATCTCTTACTTTAGGGGCGGCGTGTGGAAGCGGCAGCGTTCGGCTGAGCAAATGTTGCACAATTTGAGTTGGCAGTTCCTAAATGTTCAAGGGAACATCTCAATCAGTAACAATTGTGAAAGTTGCACTTTTTGTCGTTTGGGGGCGGAATCTGGGGGCAGTGACAGTATTTGGCGGCGACTAACCAAAAGTAGCCTATCCTTTCCCATTTTTAGTCAGCTATTCATATACCGAAAGAATTAGATCGCTATGTCTTCGGGTTTATGTTTTTCATTTTAAAGTGATTGGGGGCGGTTTTCAGCAGTTTTTCATGTCGGCGGCGCATATTGAAGAGGGAATGTTTCTGGGCTCACGTTTATAAGTGGCAACTATGTATTATTCATGGTGGCCGGACAATTCTTCGCGCGGACAATTCTTCGCGGACAATTCTTCGCGGACAATTCTTCGCACGGACAATTCTTCGCCGGACAATTCTTCGCCGGACAATTCTTCGCGCGGACAATTCTTCGCCGGACAATTCTTCGCGGGGAACTTTGGAGCTCTTATAAGGCCTAGTGTGTTTGTGATATTCAGAGCCTATCCCCCACTAAGTTTTTACGTAGAGTTTCAAGCCTTGCTGGGCCCCCTTGTCTCTACAAGTGTCGTTTGGGGTCTTGATGAACCCCCTTGGGTATCTCCAAATTTTCTGGATATTTGCTTCGCCCTTATGCCTTGGACGGCTTTTCAAAGCCCTATTAGCCCCCCCTGTCTTCATGTTGCATTTGTAGCCCCGCTGAGCCCCTTTTTCATTGTTTTAGTTTTCGAAGCTCTAGTAAGCTCCTGTGAGTCTTTATGTGTTGGTTGAAGTCCTATAGGGCCCCCTTTGTGTCTCTTAGTGTCATTTGGAGGCCTAGTGAGCCCCGCCAGGCCTTCTTGCGATTTTCAGAGCCCTATTCTTACTTGTGTTCTACATCAAAGCATTTCAAGCCCTGCTGAGCCCCCTTGTGTCTTAAATACCGTTTGGAGCCGTATTGCGCCCCCTTGCGTCTTCAATCATCGTTTGCAGCCCAGGTGACCCCCTTCTGATTTCTCGAAGATTCTGGAAGCTTAAAGAACTCCCTTGTGCTCCTTTTAAAGTTTCTTGGAGCCCTATATGTGCCCCCTAGTGTCTCCGTGTTTCATTTGTAGCCTTGCTAAGCCCCTTTTCCATTGCTTCAGTCTCCGAAGCTCTGGTTAGCTCCTGTGAGTCTTTATGTGCTGGTTGAAGCCCTACAGGGCCCCCTTTGTGTCACTAAGTGACATTTGGAGCCCTAGTGAGCCCCGCCAGGTCTTCTTGCAATTTTCAGAGCTCTATTCTCCCTTGTGCTCTACATCAAAGCATTTCAAGCCCTCCTGAGCCCCTTTGTGTCTTTAAGATCATTTGGAGCCCTATTGCGCCCCCTTATGTCTTCAATTATCGTTTGCAGCCCAGGTGACTCCCTTCAGATTTCTTGAATATTCTGGAACCTTAGAAAGCTCTCTTTCACTTCTTTTAGGTTTCTCGGAGCCCTATGTGGCCCCCTTGTGTTTTCATGTTTCATTTGTATCCCTGCTGAGCCACTTCTTCATTACTCCAGTTTCCGAAGCTCTAGTTAGCTCTTGTGAGTCATAATGTGTTGGTTGAAGTCCTACAGGGCCCTCTTTGTGTCTTCAAGTGTCATTTGGAGCCCTAGTGAGCCCCGCCAGGCCTTCTTGCGATTTACAGAGCCCCCTCCTCCCTTTCGCTCTACATCAGAGCATTTCAAGCCCTGCTGAGCCCCCTTGTGTCTTCAAGTATCGTTTGGAGCCCTATTGAGCCCCCTTGTGTCTTCAATTATCGTTTACAGCCCAGGTGACTCCATCTGTTTTCTCGAGTTTCTAGATCTTTCTGGAAGCTCCCTTGTGCCCCTTCTCAGGTTTCTTGGAGCCCTATGTGAGCCCCCTCTTTTTCCATGTTTCATATAGCCCTGCAGAGCCCCTTTTGTATATTGTGTCATTTTTCAAAGCTCTTGTTAGCTCCTGTGAGTCTTCATTTGTTGGTTGAAGTTCTACAGGGCCCCCTTTGTGTCTCTTAGTGCCATTTGGAGCCCTAGTGAGCCCCGCCAAGCCTTCTTGCGATTTACAGATCCCTATTCTTTCTTGTGTTCCACATCAGAACATTTCAAGCCCTACTGAGCCCCCTTGTGCCTTCAAGTATCGTTTGGAGCCCTATTGAGCCCCCTTGTGTCTTTAATGATCGTTTGCAGCCCAGGTGACTCCCTCTGTTTTCTCGAGTTTCTGGAATTTTTGGAAGCTCTCTTGAGCCCCTTCTCAAGGTTCTTGGAGCCCTATGTGGCCCCCTGTGTTTCCATATTTCATTTATAGCCCTGCAGAGCCCCTTTGTATATTGTGTAGTTTTTCAAAGCTCTTGTTAGCTCCTGTGAGTCTTTATGTATTGGTTGAAGTTCTACAGGGCCCCCTTTGTGTCTCCAAGTGTCATTTGGAGCCCTAGTGAGCCTCGCCAAGCTTTCTTGCATTTTTCAGAGCCCTATTCTCCTTTGTGATCTACATCAGAACATTTCAAGCACTGCTGAGCCCCCTTGTGTCTTCAAGTATCGTTTGGAGCCCTATCAAGCCCCCTTGTGTCTTCAATTATCGTTTGCAGCCCCAGTGGGCCCCCCCAGGCCTCCGTCCGATTTTTAGAGGCTTCTGCTCTCTTGTGTCTACATTGAAGCGTTTCAAGCCCTACTGAGCCCCCTTGTATCTTAAAGTATTGTTTGGAGCCCTATTGAGCCCCCTTGTGTCCTCAATTGTTGTTTGGAGCCTCGGTGATCCCCTTCTGACTTAGCGATATTTCTGGCATCTAAGAATGCTCCCTTGTGCCTTCTCAGATTTCTCAGAGCCCTATTAGGCCCCCTTATGTCTTTGTGCGTCATATGTGGCCCTGTTGAGCCCCCTTTCAACCTGTCTTTGTTTCTGTGTTCTAGTGAGCTCCTGTTGTCTTCATGTGTTGATCGGAGCCCTATAGACCCCCTTGTGCCTGAAAGTGTCGTTTGGAGCCCCATTGAGCCCCCATTGCCTTTTTGTGTTACTCGAAGTCCTATCTATTTTTTTTAATAGCCTTTTTTTTACATTGTGGCGATTGAGCTCCGCAAGCCCCCTTGTGTCTAAAGTATTGTTGGGGGCCCTAGTGAGCCCTGACAGGTCATCTTGTGATATTGAGAGCCCTATTCTATTTTGTGTCTACGTTGTAGGATTTCAAGTCCTGCTGGGCCCCCTTGTGTCTCAAAGTGTCTTTCAGAGCCCCAATAAGCCCCATCATGCGCGGGCGCAATGCTTGCGAAGAATTGTCCTGCGAAGAATTGTCCGTGCGAAGAATTGTCCGGCAAAGAATTGTCCTGCGAAGAATTGTCCGCGCGAAGAATTGTCCGCGAAGAATTGTCCGCGAAGAATTGTCCGCGCGAAGAATTGTCCTAGCACCATTATTCATAAAATGAGAGCACCAGAGCATTAGGTCTGGTAGAAATTGCAATATTATGTTATTTCAAGTTTATCGGGGGCGGTTTTCCCTATGTTGGCGGCGCAATATAGACATCCAATATAGCCTAGCTCAGCTTTGGGAGTGGCAGCTATGTAACAGCGAAAAAATTAGAAAGCTAGGGCGTCTAGTTTGCGAGGAGTTCGAGGAACGGACGGACGGTCGGACAAAGCGGTTGCAATAGCGATTTTCATCAAGATGGAAAATGCGGTAAAAACTTGAAACTGTTATTCAATAAGTCCCATGTTTCTATTCTCAAATACAATCCACATAGGTAGTGGATTAAAATGGTATGTAGTTATTATCTACCTTTCGAACCAAATCCATTCCACTTTTCTGACTCCCAAACCAATAGAAAGAAAAGTATTGTGATCGTACTGAAAAAAAATCATGACAGATATAATTATGACGGAAGGTCCCTCAAGACGATGAAGATCATTTCCAGAGTGAAGTTTGATTGTGATAGTATGTGATAGGTTTCTTTTGTCCCTCGGTTTATTTCTAAATCATTAAACTGACTTCAACAGAATTTGGAATGTAAGGAGCTGAGTGTCGGAAAGCATCTTGCCCAACCAGACATGGTTTCACCTTCGAATGAGCCCATTGGTTTTTGGCTGTCATCTGTCAAACGGAAATGTCACTATCAAAAAATGGTAGAAGCTATATCTCGCGAAACTTGACTTGCGATATGCCGTTTGAAAGCCCATAAAAACTGTATTCAGAACAGTTACATTCAGAGTATTGCCCTATCTGTCATCTGTCAAATAATAAGAAATGTCAAAGTTCAAAACTTGACCATTTTATTATTCATAATCCATCTGATGGATTGGAACCAAATTCGGCAGAAAGCAACAAAACAAAAGAGTCAAATCAATTCTGCAGTTGCAGTTTTCCACCATTTTCCGGTCGAGCGTTATGAATTTTCAAAATTTCTCCTAGCCGCTGCCATCCGAGAGGGCCTCTCGCCCACCAGGACGACTCGCTTTTGATGCAGGACTCCACTCAAAAATTCATTTCTGCTCGGGGATCGACTTTTTTCGAAAAATTCGAACTCAAATCAAAAGTAGATTGGATTGGGCGTCGTTTAGACCCATTTTCAAAATTGGCACGGTTCCGGTTTTCAGACGGTAATAATTTTTTTCAAATTGAAAGTAACACATTCCGTGAATTTGACAAAAACTGCAATGCAAACTTTTGACATCCGGTGAGCCCTACGAAATATTCATCTTAGGTGCAGACATGCTGAGAATGAAAGTTGGAAAAAAAAGATTGAATTAATTTTTGGAGGGGAAATTTTCGAAATCAGACTCACGGTTTCCGAGTTTTCATTTCGAAAAACTGCAAATTTTCCAACTTTTTATCCCGTGAAAAGATTTTCGCCAATTTTTTTCAAACAAGAGGTAACTGGCGCTTGAACATTTTCCAATAATTTTCATTTCAATTTCCCGGGGATGGAGTTTAAAGTAAAGCCGTAATTGACGATCTTTACATTAAGATGATTTGGAAAACGATTTGAGGTTTTCCCGGAAAATTCAAATTTTTAAAATTTTCAATTTTCAACACACGTACAAAGTGTTCACGATAAAATTCACCCCCCTCCAGTAGATTCCCCTTCAAGATATTTCGAAGAACTAAAAATTTTTTCTGCACGATTTTTCCCAGGGACCTTAAATCGATCCTCTAAAAGTTTCTAATTGGTACCGTATACAGGGTGTGATATGTAACTTTTTTATTTTAAATACAACACCTTATATTTTATTCCGTTATTTGGTGGAGCCTTCTCTTCTGATTACAAATATATATGACACTTATGATTTATTTTGACAAGTAAGTTGTCGGAAAAATAATAAAATAGGCAGTCAAATAATTTTGTTTTGCGGCAAGATGGCTTTCGTTTCTACAGTTCACTTGAAAAAAAGTTATTCTCGCAGCATTTTGTCTGCAGAATTCAACTCTGCATGTATAAATAATGGTCTTATTCGTTCCTGATACAGGGTGTCGCCTATTTTTAATCTTTAATTTATTTGACTACCTATTTTATTATTTTTTTGACAGCTTCCTTGTCAAAATAAATTATAAATGTTATATATCTTTGTAATCAGGAAGAGAAGCTTGATCAAATGACGTGATAAAATATAGGGTGTTGCATTTGAAATAAAAAAGTTACATGTCACAGCCTGTATACGGTACCAATTGAAAACATTTAGATGATCGATTCAAGATCCCTGGAAAAAATCGTTGAGAAAAATGAAACGGTCCGTAAGGATACCCCTGGATGCTGGGCAACCAGTAATACTCAATCGGAGGAAAAATCTTCAAGAGCCGTCAGAGCACCAAGGAGCGCACATTTTTCTCTTCGTGCGGAGCTGTGTGATCCGGAGGAGAGAGTCAACTTAGAACCCGACACACTTAACCTTTTCTGTTTCAGTCTTTTACCACAGACCTAAGAGAGAAGAGAAAGAATTCATCCCCCACCCCAAAGCACACCGCTGCACCATCCACTTTGCGAGAGCCGATGAGGAGCTGACCACACCACGCATCCCCTTCCACACCAGGCTACGCACCCATTTACAAGAGAGCGCGACAAAGAAAGAACCAAGAACCCGAGGATTGAAGAAAGACAGGGAAGTTTACGTTTTTACCATTTAGGCGCCCACCCCTGTCAAGGTTCCAATTTATGGCCTATTTAGTTCCGTCGGTTCCTGTGCAACCACAAGAAATCAAAACCTAATAAACACATCTAATCCTTCCATCAAGGAATGAGTCAGAGAAAGAGAGAAATTGTTTGTGTGTTCTTTGAAAGCTGTAGGATGAAAGAAACCCCCGCGACACGTCTCCGTAGAGTAGAACCCACAAGTCCCGTAATTACACAAGAGAGATGGCAAGAACGATATTCACATAAATATTTCCGTGTTTCAGTCCTCGCGAGCAGGGGGTGGCAAGTGGGATTGCCGCGAAAGTTCCAAGTTGAGCTTATGTGAAAGTCCAACAGATGGCGCTGATGCACGAAATTTGAATGCCAATCGACCTTCGGCGGCGGCTCTCGGCTGTCATCGTCAAGACGCATCGTTGTTTATGTGATAGCAACGTGAAATAGTGCGGTTAGCTGGAAAATAACGGATTCATCATCCGCTTCTTGTGTGAACTTCAAATAGTGAACAAGTGAAAATTCTGGTGAAAATGGACGTGAAGAGATTTCGTTGCGACCCTGTTGTGTACCAAGTTGTAAGGATAGAACTTCGCCTAGGTAAGCACTGGGTAAATAGCGAAAATTGCCCATTTTTCTATTATGAGTGCATTAGTCACAAGAAAACTAATCGATTTATTCATAATTCAGGTTTGCAATACCGTCGGATCCAAATGTTTGGCAAATTTAGATCCAGCGAATGAGCAATGAAAGGATACAGCAGGGTTCCGAAGACTTGACGTTTCTGTGAAACCACCCGGTTTGCAAAACTCATTTTGCTGGCATCTGCATAGAGGACTCATCAGGGCGTTCAAGGAAGTCTTTGCTTCCGACTTTAAAGTTACCAGGTATGTTTGATAATTATGCTAACTAAGTCAATATCATTGAGATAAGAAATATACAAAGTGAACAATTTTAAAAACTAGAACCCTAAAAAATCCTGATTGTGTGATGCTGACCGTCAGTTCCACAAAAAAGATGATCAGCGATCAAGGCTGATTGCAGATTAACTGAACTTTTTTCTGCTGAATGCTAGGTGATTACTCACAAAAAATGCCTGAAATCTGTACTAGACCCATCATCTTTCCATTATTGAGGGATAAACCAGCATTTCCATTGATCAGTCAGCTACAAATTGACAAACAAAAATCGCAAATCAACTAATCTCGTATTATCTGTTTTGTGGAACCCACGGTGAGAGTGCCATTCTAGCCCATTTTATAGCCTTCCCCAATCTGAGCTTGGTTTCGTACCTATCAGGTGTATTTCATAGCTATCTGTGTTTTGTCGATGAAGAAGTTACTAAAAATTGTGAAATTTCTTTCTAGACTATGATGAACCATCAGCGCCAATGGAAGAAAACTGCTTTAATCGTCCAGAAGCCACCGAATATCCTTATGTGAGACCGGAAAAATTAAGAGGTATTTTGTAACGAATTGCTGGACCTAGTTAATGACAAGCTACTGTATAATTATGTTTTCTTTTTCATAGAAATTCTGCAAAAGCTGCCTGCAGCAGATGCCACAGCTGGTCCCTCGACCTCTGAAGACTCCAGCCCACAAGTACAAGTAGAGCAAGAGCCACGGAAGTTAACATAATTTTGTTAATTTACATCAAAACAAATCATAAAATATCAGGCAAGGATGTTTTAGCGGCAGGGCAAGTTTATTGCTAAGAACTGTTTGTTGACTAACTAGTACTAACTACAGCAAACAACAGAGATGATTGCTTGCCAAAACAAACCCAGTGTTTGAAAAGGTAGGACTTGTCATTGTCAAATAGCAAACAAAGCAAAAGATCTCCTCGAGTCTGAAGGAGTCTTCATAAAAGAGGGTAAAAGAGTGAATGGGTTGAGCAAATGGACTGAGAGAATATGACGTGAATGATTTAAGTGACTTTAACCTTACTTGTAAATAATTAGGTTTGTTGAAAACATCAATAACCGAATTCAAAATTATCTGCTATTCTTCTTACAAAAGGATGAGAGAATTTTTTTTTTACTGGTATCTGAGCATATTTTAATCTAAGCGCCCCTGTTTTAATGATGTGTTCATGATAGAAAAATCAAAATGCTGTTGTGCTATTTACTTCAGTCATTCAAATAGTAAATCAAGTCTTGAGTATTGATTCGGACTTACCTTCTCAGATACTCTATTTCTCTGGTACCTACATCAACAGAAGACATCATGCGATACTGTATTTGCAATCATTGTTGAACTATTTATTGTGTACGACACTGTATTCACAATTATTGTTTTATTTATTGTATACCGACCCTCAGTTGATGGAACAAAATTAGTTGTGGATGTTCGTTCATTAGCTCTTACTGGATCTATAAAAAGCTATTATTTGTTTTTGTTCCAATATAAATTATAATTAGATATTACAATAACTTGTTATGAATTACTGCTGAATAAGCTATTTTGTCATCTAATAAACCTGCATCTTAATACTGTTAAATTATGTTTGATTTGATTATTATTACAAATTGTAACTAGCGTCCATTGGACTGATGCATTAATTTTGATACACTGAATGAACGTTTTCTAGCTATGAAAATTTCTAAAGTCATAAAACTTCAAATTGTATTGAAGTTAATGCATCAATCGAGGCATCAATTAAACTTCATTATTATTAAGTGTCCATTCACGCTGAGATATTTTCATGACATTTTTAACTTACGTGATACTTCGAGCCAAAATCTCACATTTTCTGAATAGCTTTTTTACCTTAGGCCATTCAGAAATGCGAAATTTTGACCAGAAAGTATCAAGTAAGATAAAAATGTCATGAAAAATTCTCATCGTGAACGGACACCTGGATAATGAGAAAATTGAATTTACCGGGTAAATGTCGGTAATGAAAAACTACAGGACTCTGCTGTTAAAACAAGAGTCACTATGTGAAAGTCCGATAGATGGCGCTGAAACTCGATTCCGTTTGAGAGCGAGAGAGTCGGCGTTCTCTACCTTGTTGCCCTCTGCTCGCGAGGAGAATCCCTGTGGAATCTCTAGCAAGAAGTTGGCTTTTGTTACGAAGTCTTTAAGTCGGAGCTGAGGGCTGTCTCGCTGTTTGCTCGCGGAGTCCTGGTGGGAGGACGGAGCTGAGAACAGGCGGGAAGTCGGCTCGCGGAGATTCAAAGACGGAGCTGAGAGCTTCTTGCAGCTCTGTGACGAAGTCTCTAAGTCGGAGCTGAGGGCTGTCTCGCTGTTGGCTCGCGGAGTCCTGATGGGACGGAGCTGAGAACAGGCGGGAAGTCGGCTCGCGGAGATTTAGAGACGGAGCTGGGGCTGGGAGCCCGTCGTTAGTGGCGTATAGGTAGTGGCGATTACTGAGCCTTTTAGGTAAAGTTTGTCCGCCGCACCTCTACTTTCTCTCTACAACGTCATCACCGGCAGCACCAGAGGTTCCCGAGAACCACGAGCCCGCTACTGCCCACACCACAGTCCGAGGCCTCCCGTGCCACCCGCGGGTCCCGAATCCCGTCTGCCACGCCGCCCTGAAAGTCATCTCCATGGCTAGTTCTGACGGCCAGATGGACTCCACGTCCTACGGCCCACCTTCCGGAAGAACCAGCGACCGTACACCTCCAGGTATAAGCCGAGGATTGCGCATAATCAACCTAACGAGTAATTAATTCAACAATCTAATAATCTGTTTGTTTGTTTCTTACTGCACTTGCAACAGTCAGTATTTTATAATAATGTGGTTTGAAAAGATACTTGAAAATGAAGTAATTACCAATGCAATACTTTTACCAATTACTAAATACTTGAATTGGAATTGTCGTGCAGAGTCTAACAGATCTGTTTATCCTCGAAGCTAGTGAGCTAAAATCAATTACATTGTTGTTGAATTTCACCTCGGGTTTTCAACCACAATTGTTCAGCCAACAACTAACTTATTACAGAGTTTGGTTTGATTACTATGTAATGATGAACTAAGTCTATTGTCATCCTATTTGGAATCTCCGTGATAGGCCCTATTTACAGAAGAACCTGGATAGTGGTAACATTACTTACAGAGCAAAAATTCCTGGGTAATATCCAAATAAAGGTGTCAATAGGTGACGACGAATTCCAAAGCGAGATTGGTGTGTTACAGCATAATACTGGCACATCCTATTCACAAACCTGTTCTCATTGCAAAACAAATTAACCCATCTCTAATTCGAACAAATCTATAACTGAACATGAAGGGTTGAAGCCCCAAGGCTCTCCATTCAAAGTTTTACAATCTTTACCAATGTCGCTAGCCAAAAGGGCATACAGATTTACCTGAACTGAAAGGCAATTCTCGTACAAACGAAGCTTGAATAAATTGCATTCAAAGGTATTTTGTGTTTAATTCCTAATTTTATTGTGAGACATTAAGCTACGTCGTATCGAACTAAACAGCGTTGGTTTCTTTCCCACTTTGACGATTTCACGTGCCAATCCGGAGTAAGAAGTTCAAATAAGCGGGAAGTAAGTATTTGAATTTGAATAATTAGGCGGGAGAGAGTTAGCGAACTGTCACAAAAAGTTTTTAGCTTTTCAAAATATCTCAAAGGGGAATCTTCTAAGGGGGGGGGGGGGGTGAATTTTATCGTGAACACCTGTACATGGAAGTTGTTTGAGCGCTGGTTACGCAGCACAGTCAGCAGGACAACTGAAGCACAAGAAGTACGCCAAAATCAAGAAGGACCACGAGTTCGCTGGTATTGCTGTTGAAACTTTTGGACCTTGGAGCAGCCCTGACACAAAAGGAATTTTCAACGACATTAAAAAGTTGCTGTCAGAAGAGTCACCATCCTATAAATCAAGCTCCTTTGTAATGCAGCGAATCAGCCTTACGATCCAGCGAGGAAACGCTATCAGCGTCCTAGGCACATCACCGCTGACAGATAATTTGGACGAGATTTTTTATTTTCTTTAGCATGTTTTTCTTTTCCTTTCTTTGTATTTATCATATTTATACACTTTAATAAAGTATAGTTGACTGATTTCCTCAAATTATTTCCAATCTTCTGTGGTGCCAGTTTCAGATCGTTCCCCTTCCATGTACCAATGCGTCTGACTGCCTCACTCGCTTTTCTTTCTACATAATTTGGTTTTTTGTCAAAAACTGCAAATTTCTAACTTTTAAGCTTGTGAACAGATTTATACCAAGTTTTTGTAAATAAAGGGTAAGTGATTCTTGAACTTTTTCAGGCAATTTCTCTTCACTCGGTTGCCCACAACAGATTATTTCACTTATACAAGAACAATACAATAAGGCGACGCAAGGGGAAATGACAGGTGGGTATAAGTGTATTTTAATAGCTACCTATCTAAACAGCATTATCCGAAACTCATCCCGTGAATTTAATAGTTGCATGTTAGTTACAGTGACAATATAAAAATAATTACGCATAATCACGTGGCGATTCCGTTTTAATAACTATAATGATCGGTGCTTGAAATAACACCTTCCGATCGCCCAAAATGTGTAATTTTTTACAAGGTCTCTGCACAATTCATCTCCTGACCTGATAGAAAGAAAAAAGTGTGGAATTTTTGTTTATTTTTTTATAGGTGGAAATAAACGCGTGTCAAATTGAACGGTAAAAATAACCCTCGCATAACATGACCTGAACTTGACAAATGGCAAAAATATTATGTGGGTACAAACTACTGCAAGTATCCTGCTTTGAACACAAAATCTTTAAATCTTTTCAACAAAACCATAATAGCCTACCCATCTAAGTTTTTTTTTTCAAAATACAAATGATCAGTCAATCAATCAATCAAGTTCTCCAGTTTGTTCAGAGCACACGTTTTCGATGCCTGTTCTGACATCCACAACTCTAGTTTTACTATCGCGACCAAGACATAAAAAATTCACTACTTTCTTTGGAAAGCAGAGTTTGTGGGTTCAATCCCACAAAATTGTTAAATATTATTTACCTAACTCAGGATCTTTATCATTATCTACTTCATTTCTGGTCGGTGATTCAGTATGGGGACTTGGGCAAAAAATGCTTTTATCCAAAGCTTCCGGTAGCCAAAAGTGGTCTACAAGAACTGGGTGCCGTTTTTTTTTTAATATTGCGTGGGTAACTTATTTGTAAGTTTTCTACTTTTGTAGTTGAATGCTATTACTTAGTATGCGACCTTAAAGTGTGCAACAATTTTGATAACGAATGATTTTTATCAGAATAGTAAGCATAATTATTTTTCCGGGTAGGTAATAAGTCATCATATGTAAAGTAGGTAGGTACCTACATATTTATACGTAGGTATCACACATATTATCAAAAATATTGGTATACTATTGCAAAACACAGGTATTTACAAAAAAAACACGTGTCAAATGATTTCTCTTTAAACTCAAAATACTGTGTTACCTACATCTCTTGATTGATTGGTAAATAAATACTGAATTTGTTCAATTCTCAGACTATCGTTCAATTCTATATAAATTGATAAAATATTTGGTTTATCAATACAGTTTACTCGACCTTAACATGATTTCTATGCCCAGTTGAAGCATCGGGTAAATACGCATTATTAGGAAGAAATACCCTTCATTCACAACAACGTATAACAATTAATATAACTGTTTATATTCCATATTTTAAATACATGTATTGGAAAAACTGAATAAGGTCTCCTATTTCGATTTTTACATTAACAAAACGCGTAATGTGTAGATAATAATTTGCACATAATAATTGTCAATTATTAGCACATATTTAGTTTCCGTTACAGAAAAGCTTTCCACTTGGTTTTGAGTAGGTATTTTCTAGAGTTGCTAAACAACTTCGCAAAACTCATTCTCTGGACACCAAGAATCACATTCTAATATCTGTATTACACTACACAATTTCTTGAACAATCTGCCAAAATAGTATCAAAAAATAATTAACTTGATTGTGGACAGATTGTTCAAAAAATTGTGTAGTGTAATACAGCTATTAGACCGACTTACAATTCAAAATACAAGTGTATTTCAAAATTCGGTACCGTTGCAACTACTTATCTTTTAAAAATCTAAATTGTTGTGAGGGCATTGTTAATGACAAGCTTGAAGTAGGTAGGTACAAGTGAGTACTTTATATACGTTTACACTTTTTTTTATTCATACGAGTAGATTGATCCAGTTCATTCTAGGACAAATTGACCTTCACCTGATGCTCAAAACATCAGGGAAAAAATAACTACTCATTGTCTTTCCATTGGTCTTCATTATTATTTTTCCTTTCATCACCTTTATCTTTACTGTGACCTATTTTTTTAGTTCTTTGAAAGTCATTTGCATTTTGGCTCGCCTTAAATTTTGTAGAATTTCAAAAGCTGTTTGCATTTAATAAATGAGAACTGAGGAGTCATTATCACCATAAAAGTTGCTAAAAAGTGATTTGTCGGAATTCCAACGCACGTTTTTAGAGAGATGGTGTATGTAGGTATGTACAGTGTGAACACAGCAACCTGACGATTTTCGCATTCCAGTTGGCTGGAAAGGATGACACTTATAGGCCAGGCGGTATGTCGGTAAAATCACTACAATCTGGAAAAAACTCCGACCAAAGCTTTTATGGTGTCAAACCCTTCGTAAAGTCAGTAGTTACCTACCACTGAGTTTCCGCCCAAAAACGAGTTGTGCTGATTTCTCCACATCTGCGCGAAGGTAAAGGATGCCTCTAAAGTGCAAAAGAACCTGTTAAACCTTCGTACTTTTTTGTTATATTTGCCTAAATGCAAACGTACAACTCTTACGCAAACATTGGAAGCATCTGTCATCATCTCTGTGCCAGTCTTACTGTTGAAAAAAAAAGACTTCTTTGTGCGGATCAGATAAATCACATTTAATTGCTTTTCACACAGGAAAACGATGGAGCAACATGTATTTTAGATGTTTTCTAATAACTTGTACTTACTGAGCCCATCTATGGCATTAAAATTTCAATAACAGCATTTTTGAAGATGTTGCCAGCAAAAAAGTGAATAATTTTCACCCGCCTGTTCAGCAGCAATTTTTTCAATTTTACCAGACACCGTTTGCGAACATTTTATAAGGAATGAAAAGCTCAAACTCTTCTCTAACGATATCGTGCCTGGCTTAATCGCGGCACGCACTTGAAAGTCTAAAAAACTGTTTTCTTTTCGAGAGGTCCTCTTTCACCCGTGTGCGGTCGTGCCTACTTGACATGGACCGGACTGATTACACGAGCTTGGGAATGTACTCTTTTCCAGCTTTAAAACGCGACCATTATTATTGATACTTTGTACATTGATTTATGAAGAAATTATACATTATTTTATCATTAATGGTCGTGTTTCAAAGCTGGAAGAGAGTACATTTCCAAGCTTGTGTAATTAGTCCGGTCTATGTCAAGTAGGCATGGCCGCACGCGGGTAAAATAGGACCGCTCGAAAAAATCAGTTTCCTACACTTCCAAAAAGCGTGCCGCGGTTAAGCCAGATATAATATCATTAGGAAACAGTTCCAGCTTGTCATTTCCTATAAAATTTTTGAGAACGGTGTTTGGTAAAATTGGAAAAACTCCTGCTGAACAGGCGGGTAAAAATTATTCACTTCTTGGTGAACAACATCTTCAAAAATGCTGTTATTGGAATTTTAACGCCATAAATGGGCTCAGTGAGTACAAGTTATTAGGAAACATCCAAAATACATGTTGCTCCATCGTTTTCTTGTGTAGAAAAACAATTATATGTGATTTATCTGACCCGCACAAAGAAATCTTTTTTTTCAACAGTAAGACTGGCACAGAGATGATGACAAATGCTTCCAATATTTGCGTTAGAGTTGTACGTTTGCATTGAGGCAAATAAAATGAAAAAGTACGGGGGTTTAACAGGTCTTTTTACACTTTCAAGACATCTTTTACCTTTGGGCATATGTGGAGGAATTAGCACAACTCGTTTTTGGGCGGAAACTCAGTGGTAGATACCTACTGACCTTACGAAGAATTTGACACCATAAAAGCTTTGGTCAGAATTTTTTCTATCGAGAATGACCTACCGCCTGGCCTATTATGAGCACTGCTGTTTTTAAATTGCATTTTTTTATTATTAATGTTTGAGGGATGCGAGTCAGAGATGTTTCCACGTTTAACAGAGGAGTGCCACAGGGCTATGTTTTGGACCCAGTGTTATACATAATATATGTAAATGATTTCGGAGATGAGCATAGATACGACGGTAATGTTTGCTGATGGCAGAATCTCCTGATATCTTCCAGCACTCTGCAGTTGGCTGCGGAGAGGGCGAATTGCAGGGTTGCTGACTTCGTTGCATGGTTCGCTAATAATGGACCGCGTAATGGACTAAATTATAGTACCTAAGTGTGAAATTGCGAAATCCAAATGTTCCCAGAGAGCAGCCCCTAGCAATGCATCGGCTAGAGTGGGAGGTAAAATCATGGGTAAAATCATGGGACAGGGACAGGTTAGTGAAACCAAAATTTATGGATGTTACCTCGGATGTTACCGTAAGCAATGGATGTGGGTGGAACAGTCACATTGGTAACTTACGTGAATGAGTCGCTCCTGTCTGTTATGCGCTGAGGAAACTCAGATCCGTGATGAAAAACGGAATCGATTTCCATGTTAAAATACAGGGTGTACGATTTGAGAAAAAATTTTCGATGTTGCACCCTGTAAGCGATGTACCATTAAAAATTTTTGTGGACAGATTCGAAATCTGCGTAAAAAATCATGTGAGAATCGTTTTTTATTCCTAAAATTATGCCAAAGGTGAAGTCTCCAGGAGGAGGTGAATTTTGACTTTTTTTGAAAATTTCAAATTTGTCTTATGGACCGAGAGCCCCCAAAAATTTTGTCTTATGACCCGATTTTTGATTGAGGGGATGTTCCCACACAAAATCCCGTTGGTTTCATTCATGTACCTTATGACATAAATTTTTGCATTTTACGAAAATTGACAAGCCTATACCACCCTAAAGCCCCCGGTCTGACATGTAAGGCAAAGAAATTTTTAACAACCTTATCAACGCACATCAGACCTACATGGTTAAAATCATGTACCTCATGACGTAAATTCTGAGGCACCAGCTGCTCCCTGTCCAGTAGAAAGTCTTGAAGATTTGAGAGTCACTGTTTGCCAATTCCAATAGGCTCCAATAGGATGCATTTCTCAGGTTTATCACCAGAAATAACATTTTGAAGGTGTCTGAGAGATCTTCTTTGAATTGCGATTGATTCTGCGAGGTTACATAATTTTTTTACGCGTGTTCTACACTTTGCCACTCTAGATCTTTATCCTCGTCTTTATCTTATTAATATAAACTGCTCCACAATGAAGTTGTCGCCACCAAAAAAATGGCTTGACTTCGACGGTCAATAACGTTCGACTGCCAAAAGTGATTTCCATTCTGTTTGTTGCGTTTACTAGCCAATCTATCCTTAACAGATCCTGTTATTGTGAATATCGGGAAACTGCATGTAACATTTAGGTATACAGGGTGATATGTAAAAAAGTGAAAAATTGCGACAACTTCATCGGACCCTCATTTGCAAATGCAAATTGTGATGCGACAAGGCATCACACTTCATAATTTTCACTTTGGAATTTGAAAAAAAAAAAATTTTGCAAATGGGGGTTCGATGAAGTTGTCGCAATTTTTCACCTTTTTACATATCACCCTGTATAAATGTAACATGCACTTTCTTGATATTCACAATTACAGGATCTGTTGAGGATAGATTGGGCTAGTAAACGCAACAAACAAAATGAAAATCACTTTCGGCAATCGGAAGTTATTGGTCGTCAAAATCAAGCCATTTTTTTGGTGGCGACAACTTCATTGTGGAGCAGTTTAGTACAGATTGCCAAGTAAAGCGTATATTGTTTTTTTCGGATGGCAGCACGGCAAGAAGCTTTTTGTTAAACCGCTCTACAACCAATAGAAACAATTTATTTCACCTCAGTTTTCCTCAACAATGTCACCTCATTTTTTCATACCATCTTACCTCCTGTTATCAAGTTAGTGAGTCACTTCAAGTTGGCTCAAGAACTAAATGAGATCTCTGTGAGACTTGCTCATTTGCTCAACCTTGATGACTGATGAAAGATGAAACGGTCCTGCAAATCACTGCTGATTGCTCCATTGCTGCCAGTGTAACAGTCACCACATTTAGTTTATTGGGTTTTAAAGACCGTCATGTTTCCGTGGCCACTCTGTATTATGTATATCTGTGTCGTTAATGAGGGATCTATTACACTCCTCGCACTTGTTAAACATTAAAAAGCACGCATGCAATATTCTTGATATTCAACAAAATTACTAAGATAAATATTAACACAATAGACAGATTTATCTGGTTATTACAGAATAAAGCTGTGCCATACTGCCTTTCAGTGCTGGCAAATTAGGTATGACGTATGTCTAAATCATGACTTTGAGGTGTCTGATTTGGCTATAATTGGTAGACTCATTGACTGTAGTTCTGTTTCCAAGTAGAAACAGCCTGTGCAGGAAAAGTTCAATGATGAAGCAAAGAAATGAATTTCAGACACAAATTGCCAAACTCACAACAATGCGGGCACTAAATGCTTAAAAGTTAAGACGAGTCACTGGATTTTTCTATGGTAGGAGGTATGTGTCGCTCACGTGTGAGGCAACCGAGTGTGCCACCTCCACCTGGATTTAGATTGGAAGTGATGGAATCCTGTCCTAATATTTAGTATATCTCACGGGCTACTACCCAAAACCCCTAAAACCACGAAGGTTCTAGCTTCGGGTTTAGCACAGAATAGGGTAGTGACCGATTTTTTTTTTATTTTTTTTTTTCAAAGTTCACTTCTTGATAAGTGACGCTATATAGTTAACAGATTTTTTTTCGTAAGTTTTCTTGGTAAAAAAAATTCATGAAAGTTTTCGATCATTTCAAATTTGGCGCGATGACGTCGCAATCTTTCATAGGCGGAGAAGCAGGCTTGACAACATTATACAGAACTTACTACAAAAAGCACTAGCGTCAACCCGTCAACGCTCATAACAGCTGATTGTTATATTGTTAACGCTTTGTGTATCTGTGCGGTGATTCGTGTTGTTTAGTTGTTTTGCTTGAAAATATGGAAAGTTGGTAAAATCTTTCATGATTTATGAATATTTCAAGACTACATCAGACTTCAATGGTTATGTTATGCTGGCAAACGTCAACGTCAACACTGACACACAGGCAACGGAGGTGTGGTCATCCCCACTACTGTCAAAAGATTGAAGCGTCACAGCCCGCCTTACAGCTCGGTAGATTTGAAATCGTTCGCAAAAGTAGCCACTTTCAAGGCAGATTTTGAGACACTTGGAACTTTTTTTTTCGAATTTTCACGAAACGTAGTCTTGTTATTAAGGCTCTACATTCGATTAGTATGATTTTTTTCTATATTTTTGGATGGTGGTCACTACCCTATTACTTTGGATCAATGGATCAACGTCCGTTTTTCTTCTCATATCATAGCGAGCTTTAGAAACGCGATGTATTGCATTATTGTATTGAACTATTGAACTGAACGAGGTATTGAACTAAATACTTTTCCTATGGTTTTATGACTTCTGGGTAAGTACTTGCTCGTGAGATATAGTCCAGTAATAAGCTTGATTTGAAGAGAAGAAGGAGACTTGAAACCTTTTATATTTTTGACCTTTTGTGCTATAGATCTTTCGAATGTTAGCTCTTTTGCAATGTCGATTTTGATACGACCCTCCACAGACCAAGAATGACAAATCACGCAATATACATCATAATACATCATAAGACCTGCTTGATTACATAGAACAGAAAAAATATATTTAGGTCGGATATTTCAATTCTACATGCAACAAAGTTTTTCCACCTATTCAATAGGTCAATCTAATGTCCAAAAACTGTTCCGAAACACTTTCGCTGCGGATATCTTTTAAACTTGAAACCATGCATCAAAAGACCACCAATAGTGTAAGGAGCTTTCTTATTCGTTGTTTAATGATGAACAACATGCGCTTAGCTAGTGATAGGTAGCAGCTCCCTGAAAAAATGACGAAAAATTATACTAGGTACATAGAAAGGAATAAGTGTCGCCAAATCTCGTAGCGCTCGACTGAGAGATGCTGGAAAACTTCATTTGCAGACTTAATTTGATTCTTTTATTGTGTTGCTGCCTGCTGAATTTGGCTACAATCCATTGAAGAGATTTGGAAAAATTGAATGGCGAAATTTCGGACTTTGCATTTTTTAAATTTTTGACTGATGACCGATAGAGAAACACCTTCAACTGTTCTGAATACAATATTTCAAAGGCTTGCAAATGACATATTGCTTGTCAAGTACAGTGAGATATAGCTTCTGCCATTTTTTGATAGTGACACTTCTGTTTGATAGATGACAGCCAAAACTTATTGAGCTCAATAGTATCTATCAGTAGCGTAACTAGAGGGGGAGTTTCGGGGTCAAAACCCCTCCCATTGGCCATCGAAACTTTTTTTAAATATGAAAAATTTGCGAATGCGACGCTCTTTTTTCTTCATTTCGCTCGCATTCTCGCATGTTTTTCAGTTGTGACCCCTCCCCCCATTGAACACTCCTAGTTACGCCACTGGTATCTATATTGTAAAACTCTTGTATAGTGTTACAATGACAACTTTTCCTCTAACTCCGCCGCCACTTAATAAGGCTTATTTGGAATCTTGGGCGTGCGTTGTGAGAAAACCTTCCTGCAATAAATTTGAAGTTCCTACCTTTGGTGGTAGGTACTTGGGCAAATAATTAAGAAACTCTGTTCTATTTTGTACCTGAACTCGCTCACGAAGCACTTCAGGAAGAAACGTCATTCCTACTTTTTGACTTTTTTTAGGGGGAATAACCTCCCGAAGTTTTATGCAAGGTCACCGAAACACCTGTCCTGTATAATAGTATATAGCGTCACCTTTTATTGCATTTACGAGTACCTATCTATAGCACTCAAGTTCATGAAAATTCAAAGTTTAATACAGTGAACGTCACTCGAAAGCCTATTTTTCCTGTTCTGGGAGTTCCCTAAAGCACTTAGGTCCATTTCAAGATTTATTTCTCCCAGGGTATGAAATCTTTGATTTCATTGCGCTGTCGCAAACTTGACGAAAGTACCTACCAGTCCTAATAATAACATGAATTTTTCAATTTTTAATTGAAGTTCCTTCGGAATAGAAACTTTTGCTTAAGTACATTACATGAGGAAAGAATTGAGACATATGCCTGCGATGAGAGGTCCTGCGACAGAAATTATAGGTATCTTTCTCAGTACAACTACAACTAACATATAATTAATAATCATACCGAGCGTTCATAAATTAAATGGGTCAAGGGTGCCTATGAGTTTGAAAACATCTGTCGGAACTAGCATCGTTCATTTGATGTCTGTAATTTTTTGGTTATCGTAATTTGTCAAACCAGTCGCAGTTTTCGTTTTCGGAACATTTTAAATGTGGTTTTCACGGCAGGACACAAAACCTACATGATCGAGGAGTATTTTCGAACTTGAAGTATTCTCGTGCACTTATGGCAGATCAGAGATCAATAATATGGGACGTAACTTGTCAAAGTTTGACAAATTTATTACAGAAGGATTACGCTAGTTTCGACAGACGTTTTTGAATCCACAGGCACCCTTGACCCATTTAATTTATGAACTCTCGGTACTTAGGCAGGTATATAGAGGAAGGTGGCCTATGATGGCATACTTAACTTTGACGCTCACAATCTTATGTTCCACTTCAAGACTCATTATATACGCTAAACCAATGAACAATTATTATGAAAATAGAATTTTGTAAGTACTTTCTCGACAAAAAAAAATGAAAAACTCAAGGTATGCCATCAGAGGCACTATTTTTAATTGACTTATAACGAGGCGACATTCAGCTAATAGCTGCTCTACCATGCAACCTCGGGGACAGAACAAAATATCCATGGATGTAGCGGGATTCGAACCCGCACAGCGCAGCGCGAGTGGGTCAGCTTGCCATCACATATACCACTCGGCCACGACCGCTCCTCATTATACATTATAGCTGTATACTATACATTAATGATGTATACTATCCGGTCAACTATTCAAATTGCATTTATTCGGGGTAATTTCTATTACACACATTCAACTACGTCCCAAAAATAAGAAAACTGCTGTCGGCCGCCAGTTTCATGAAATATTTGGCCCCCTTGTGTCTTCAACACAGTTTGAGGTTCTGTTGAGCCCTCTTGCAGTTTCTCGAGGTTTTGGGAGCACTTACTAGTAAACCCTTTGTGCCTTTATGTGATATTCGGCCCCAAATCGGGGGGCCCCTTTTGTGTATTCAGGTAATATTTGGAGCCTTAACAAGCCCCCTTATGTGCTTCACGGCTTCCAGAATTCTAATAAGCCCTCATTTGCCATCTTGTGCTTTCTAGGCTCAATTGGACCCCCCCCCCTCTTATTGTTTTCTCAATGTGATAAAAGCCCTGCTGAGCCCCCTTGCATTTTCCATTACTTTCAGAGCAAAATATTCACCTTTGTGCCGTCATGTCATTCGGGGACCGTTCAGGTCCCCTAGTGGCCCTCATGTCTTAATTTGGAGGCCTATAATCAGCCCACTTATGTTTTCATCTCAGTTTTTATCGACTTTAAGAATACCAGTGGACCCCCTGGACCCCCTTGTGTCACCGGGATTGTTTTGAGCCCTTCGCTTGGACCCCTAATAAGCCCTCTTGTCTCTTGTGTTTTCTCGTGGCTTTCAGAATTCCAGTACCTAAACCATCTTGTGCCTTATTTCATTGCTGGAAGCACCTCATGACTTCGTATGATATTCGGAGACCTATCGGGCCTCCTTGTGTCCTCAAATGTAGTATGGAGCCCCCACTTAGCCCATCACTTAGTTTTTACTGGCTTCAAGAATAAGTACAATAAGCCTCCTTTTACCTTCATTGGTAATATAAAGCCCGTCCATTGGGCCCCTTGTGTTTTTCTGTGTCATTCAGAGTTCCAGTAAGCCCCCTAGTGTCTTCTTGCGTTGTTAGAAGCCCTAGTGTAAATTCCTTGTGCCTTGATGCGATAAACGGAGCCCTACCGGGCACCCTTCATGTCCGCAAGTGTAGTTTGGAGCCCTAATTAATCCTCTTCTGTTGTTTAATCTTTTCCTGGCTTTCGGAGCATTTGTAAACATCAAGCCTTCCTGTGATATTCGGAGCTCTATCGGACCTCTTGTGTCCTCCAAAGATTATCAAGCCCTAATTAGCCCCCTTCTGTTTTTTTTTTCTGGCTCTCAGGTTAGCCACCTTTTGCCTTCTTGTATTAACCAGAGCCCCATTTGGCCCCCTTGTCTCTTCAATGTCTTTTGGAGCCCTGCTATAGGGTCAACCTAATACATGACGGTTTGACGCCTATATTGTTTAAAGCGACCGGTTTGACGCGGGACAGTTTAGAGTCATGTTCATTTCGTCGCCGAACCGGGCCAAAAACCACGCAAAAATGCAGGGGTGCTCAGCAGGGCTTCAAATGATATTGAAGAGACAAGGGGGTCCAGTGAAGCTTAATAATAAATAATAATAATAAATATTTATTGTCCTGTATACAAAAAATGTACGTTGACAAATAAAAAACTGTATATAAGCACTTAAGTGAGTACACAAAATGAAGAAGTGGCGAAATAAATAAACAAATAAATAGTCCTAATACAACAAATTATCAGGTTATACATACATTTTCAGGAGTTTTATTGATACATAGGTATTTCACAGAACAGGTCAATAGAGAAGGAAATAGAAAAGAAAAAGAATAGAAAATTACTCGTTCATGAGAAATGAACGCATCCTAAATATACCCTCAAAGACAGTATACAATTTTTTGGCGGTAGGATATGTGATTTGCTCTAGAAGGGAGGCGAGGCCATCGATGTCATTTGTCCAGTGAAGTCCAGTGAAGCTTCATATAACATACGAAGGCAAAAGGGGTCTTACTGGGGGACTCCATACTACACTTGAGAACACAAGGTGTCGGTGTCTAAAGTCACATGAAGGCACAAGGTGCTTACAAACTGGATGCTCCGAAAGCCTTGAAAAAATGTAAGAGGCTTCAAAAGACGTTGAAGAAACAAGGGGGCCAAAGGGAGCTCTGGATAATACAAGACGGCAAAAGGGAGCTTACTGGATTTCTGAGAGCCAGGAAAAAACATAAAGGGGCTGATTGGGGCTTCATATTCTTTTGAGGACACAAGGGGTCCGATAAGGCTCCGAATCACATGAAGGCTTGAGGTGTTCACTAATGCTCTCAAAGCCACGAAAAGATGTGAGGGGAGATCGACAAGGATTCAAGCGATATTCAAGACACAAACAAGGGGGTCCAAGGGAGCTTTATGTAATAAATGAAGGCGAAAGGAGGTTCACTGAAATTCTGATAGCTATGAAAAAACATAAGGGGACTAATTAGGGCTCCAAACTACACTTGCGGGCATAAAGGGAGCCCGATAGGGCTTCAAACGATATTGAAGACACAAAGGGGCCCAATGGATCGAGCTTTATATAAAAATGAAGGTAAAAGGGGGCTTATTGGTACTCTAAAAGTCAATAAAAATCGAGATAAAAATATTGTTACGGTATTCGGGTTCGCCTATATCGAAATTAAACGCGCTGATTCACTTGTAAACAGACTGCACTTCATTAGCTACTACCAAACAACTAAATAACGCACAGAATTATTAATCGCTTCGAAATTCACAATGTCGCCGAGATGTTAACGCCACGATCGCTCGATTCAAACTCTCTCAATGCCAGATCGAGTTCCTCTCTTATATTGGCATCGAAGGTTCTGGATGCTTCCTGATGGTGTTGCCAGCACACGAGGATTTTTCTGGTATCTGCATCGAGAATATACGCGTACCTTCTACGGCACCTCCGCCAGAAGTCTCGACGTGTCGTGACCTACCGCTGAAGTCTCTCGATGCTTCCCGAATGCAACGCGGAAATCTAGATTTCTCTAGAAAGGGCCGGGATGATCGCGAGCTTCGTAACAATGGGCTGATTTATACGCCTCCCAACTACACATGAGGACACAAGGGGACCCGAAATGTCTCCGAATAACATGACGGCACAATGGTGATTATTATGCTTACGGAGAAACAATAAGGGGAAGTCCAATTGAACCTACATAGCACAAGATGGCAGAAGAGGGCTTTTTGGAATTCTGGAAGCCATGAAGCACATAAGGGGGCTCATTAGGGCTCCAAATTATACTTGAAGACACAAGGGGGCCCCCGCTTTGGGGCCTAATATGACATAAAGGCACAAAGGGTTTACTAGTGCTCCGAAAACCTCGGGAAATTGCAAGAGCGGTCAACAGAACTTCAAACGGTATTGAAGACACAAGGGGGGCAAATATTTTATGAAACTGGCAGCCGACAGCAGTTTTTTCATGTGTGTAAAGAAATCATCCCGAATAAATGCAATTGGGATAGTTGACCGGATAGTAAATTAAGACCGGGGCGGTATCAGTTTAGGTACTATGGGGTCAACGAATTAAACGTCTGCATTTCTCCATTATTTTTATAAAAGTGGCGGCCGACAGTAGTTTTTGATTTTTCAGGACGTAATTGAGTGTTTGCAGAAGGAATTTGTCAAATAATGATGTGATTCCGGTGGTTGACCGGATAGTAAACTGAGACCGGGGCGGTAACAGTTTACTATCTGGTCAACTCATCAAGAGTCTATTTTCTCAATAAGTTCGGATTTTTTTCATAAATCTGACGGCCGACAACAGTTTTCCTTTATTCAATACCTAGCTGATCGCATCCGATGAGAATTTCATGACTTTGAGGTGTCTGATTTGGCTATAATTGGTAGACTCATTGACTGTAGTTCTGTTTCCAAGTAGAAACAGCCTGTGCAGGAAAAGTTCAATGATGAGGCAAAGAAATGAATTTCAGACACAAATTGCCAAACTCACAACAATGCGGGCACTAAATGCTTGAAAGTTAAGACGAGTCACTGGATTTTTCTATGGTAGGAGGTATGTGTCGCTCACGTGTGAGACAACCGAGTCTATTTTCTCAATAAGTTCGGATTTTTTTCATAAATCTGACGGCCGACAACAGTTTTCCTTTATTCAATACCTAGCTGATCGCATCCGATGAGAATTTCTCTAAAAAAATGCGAATTGGATAGTTGACCGGATAGTAAACAATTACCGAATCGTGCATCAAAAGCGAGTCGTCCTGGTCAAAACCCGGGTGAGAGGCCCTCTTGGGTGGCAACGGCTAGGAGAAATTTTGAAAATTCATAACACCCGACTCGACTGGATGGTGGAAAGCTGCAACTGGAGCCTCATTTTGACTCTTTAGTTGTGTTGCTTCCTGTCGAATTCGGTTCCAATCCATCGGATAGATTGAGATTAATTAAATGGTAAAGTTTAACTTGAAGATGTCTAATATTTGACAGATGACAGATTGACAAAAAATATTTAACAGCTTGGAATACATTTTTTCAAGGGCTTTCAGCTTGTCCCAGTGAAGTGACAGTGAAGTGGAATCACCTCCATATTTTCTTCCCTGGCACTTTTTTAGAAAATTCCTCCAAGGGGTATAACGATTTTGACCAAGGCGGATGTATTGGTGACATTGGTTTTTTTATTGTCAATTTTATTTTTTGACTGATGACAATTTTTTTGACTTTTATTTGACAACTTTTTTCAATTCGCAGGAATAAAAACTACATATTTTTCTCCGCATGGTAACATATTTTTTTGTTTCTGTCATTATCCTGTCACTAAAAAATGACAGTTGATTTGTCCGGAAGAAAACGAGATAGGATGCTACTGTTGGTTGAATTTGACGACCGCAGACAATCCCAAAGAGAAAGTGATATAGTAGGTTCACTTGTACCGTGATTCTAGTTGGCTGTGAGATTTTGTTTCTAAGTTTCCAAATCTGATATTTGAAAACTCCCTAGAACTTGGCAGTTGGTTGCATTGATATTTGAAAGTTCAAGCTTGACAACATCAACAACATTACCGTTTATGTCAAATAGATTGAAAATCACGAGTTTCACGGAAATTGTGGTGGAATTATGCCCATTACTGTGAAAACTGTGTTTGCGCCTCAGCTTGTGTCTTGAACAATAACGTCCAGTGCCCATTTTGAAGCCCTCGAGGGTGCCATCAAGAACTCGCTTCTGGGAGAAAATTGGCGGAGTATAGGTGCTGGGCATGGACCCCATAACGTTCAGCTTTGCGGAGAAGACGAGAATTTATTTTCAAAAACCACATAATATGGAAGCATTGTGAACTAAATATTCCTGGTTTTTAAAAAAAGTACCTACACTTTGGAAGACTGGGAACTCTGGGAAGCTACCTACACTCTTCTAGTTTTTGTGTGGATGGGATTCATCGGCGTGATTACTTGATTTTACTGCTCAGGACATCGTACTGGAACAAGAAAGTTGCGGAACTTGTGAAAGGTGAACTACATCCACTCCATACTTGCAATTTGCAAAGTTAATTTCGGTAATTTTTCCATTTTTGACAGGAACAGCCGACACATCAACATATCCTATCTTGACAAAAACGCACGAACATAACCTATCTTTCGAAGCCAGACGCTCAGGCGCACACTAGGCAGTTAGACGTGAAGTCTACAATGCCAAACTGTGAAATTTGCCCAGCCTACTAGAATCACAGTACAAGTGAACCTACTATATCTCAACAATAGTATGTCAAAACTCAAAGCCTTGTAAGCAAAATCCGCGTGTCTCAGGGAAGTGGAATCCCATCCATATTTTTTCTTGGCACTTTTTCAATAAATTCCTTCGACTTTGACCATTGCGGATTTGTTGGTAATCCTAGTTTTTCATTATAATCATTTTTTGACGGATGTCAAATTTTTTGGCACTTTTCTGACAACTTTTTTTTTAATTTAGATCAATAAAAACTATGCATTTTTCTCCGTATGGTGACATAATTTTTTTCCCTCTCATTCTGAAAAAATGCCAGAAAAAAATATGGAGGTGATCTCATTTTCCTGGGACACGTTGACACGACAAGGCTTTTGAGTTCTGACATACCAAGCTCTTGTTCGGATGCATGTTGTTGAGATATTACAAATTTCCCTTTGGGATCGTCTGCGGTCGTCAAATTCAACCAACAGTAGTATCCTATTTCGTTTTCTTCCGGACACATCGACTGTCATTGTTTAATGACAGGATAATGACAGAAAGAAAAAAAAGTTACCAAGCGGAAAAAATCTAGTTTTTATTGGTGCAAATTTAAAAAAAAAATTGTCAAAAAAAATCAAAAAAACTGTCATCTGTCAAAAAATTCAATTGACAATAGAAAACTAATGTCATCAACACATCCGAAATGGATTCAGCTTTTTAAGAATATGATTGGAAGTTTTCGTCGCCTAAAAATTGCATCAAGATTTACCAAAATCCTCTTTTTTTTCGTTGATGATTTAATATAATAAGTAGATCTGTCCATAATAGTACAGAGCAGATAGGTTTTAACCTAAAAACTGATCATTACTGGACAATGAAGGCCCCGTGGCGCAGGAGGTCAAGCAGCCGCCTGTGGTGCGAAAGGCTCCAGGTTCGATTCCTGGTCTTGTCTGGGTGTTGTGTACGTCCATGATTTGAGTTTGTTGTGGATTTTTCAGCCGTTTGTATATTGATAATAAAGCGCAAAAACTCTTATGGCGTGAGAAGCCGATAAAGAGAAAAACATTTATTTTTTATTATTATTTATTAATTACTGGACAATAATTTTTGGCATATACTCGATGTGTCCTCAACCACCTACCAAAAGTCACAAACCGTCACACGTGGGATTCACCTGGGAGACTGGAAAAGCTCCAGGTACCTGGAATTAGGCTGGAACGCACATAGATAGAGAACGGAAAGTCGTAGACTTGATTGTTTTGTGGATTGTTCGTTATAAAGTCATCTGTCATATGGAATGTGGTACGATTTTATGAATCATGCATTTGCTGTGGAGAACTGCGATTAACGTTAGTTTTTCAACGCTCGGTGGAACCAAGCAAAACGTCCTGGGAGTATCTGTAATTTTAAGCGATAACTGACGAACCATTGATCTGACCCGACTTGAAATTTGATATACAGACATGGTTTCCCTGTAGAATGATCCCGTTGGTTTTTGGCTGTCATCTGTCAAACAAAAGTGTCACTATCAACAAATGACAGAAGCCATTTCTCACGGAACTTGACTTGCAGTATGTCATTTGAAAGCCCTTGAAAAACTGTTTTCAGAACAGTTAAAAAGCGTTTCCCAATCTGTCATATGTCAAATATTAAAAAATGTCAAAGTCCAAAACTTTACCATTCAATTATTCAAAATCTATCTGATAGATTGAAACCAAATTTAGCAGAAAGCAACACAACAAAAGAATCAAATTAAGTCTGTAGTTGCAGTTTTTCACAATTTTCCAGTCGGCCGTTATGAATTTTCAAAATTTCTCTTAGCTGCTGCCACCCGAGAGAGCATCTCACCCGGATTTTGACCAGGACGACTCTCGAAAGTAGATTGAGTTGGATCGTCGTCATATTTTTTCAAGTGAAGGCCAAACATTTTTTTTTTTAATTTTATTATTCATTAACGGAGATTAACTGAACAGCACTTCATTGTAGTTTTGCGTGATTCTTCAAAAATACCGTGAGAAATGGAATATCTTCCCCACGACTCACACCTGACGCTCGCAGGCCAATTTCTCTGCATGAAGTTATGACAGATACGTGAAAGTGATAGACCACTTTTTTGCACTGGGCTAAGGTTCCTGGATACCCACTAGTCGGGAAAGTTTCGGAGTGAAAACCGATTTTTTTTTCAATATAGTTGCTATTAAAAAGATACACCAAGGTCTAAATACATTTCTAGGTCGTTTTGTTAGGATTCTGTAAGCTTTACAGAAAATCAGGTTATTGATGATTTTCCATTGCAAAAACATTATTTATAGACTTATACCACATTCTCTATGACAGATGCCGTTATAACGAACAATTCACCAAAAAAAAAATCACGTCTCTACGACTTTCCGTTCTCTGTTTATGTGCGTTCCAGCGAACATTCCAGGTATACTGGAGTTTTTCCATACAGTTTTTCCAGTCTCCCAGGTGAGTCCCACCTGTGACGGCTTGTGACGTTTGGTATGTTGTTTAGGGCAGGCATATCTTTGAATATGTATGCCAAAAATCGTTCAGTAATTATCAATTTCCAGGTTTCAGTGAAAAATTGCCTATCTGCCCCGTACTATAACAAAAGTCTGTATGTCAACATCTGATGATGATGGGTACCTATCAAACAAGTCGTTTGGCCGTCAAATTTAAATGCACAGAAAATATTGGCAGTATACCATACCACCATCGGCACCGTGCTGGCATCGGGTACCTTCCTCTAACTACCTATTTAGTATTTACTATGATTCCTAAATCTTAACCGCAAAATTATCTACACGAGGTCATTTGTAAACAAGCGAATATGCCTCATGGGCATGAGGCTCAGTAGCGCACTTCCTTTTTGAAGGGTTATGAATCATGAAATTTGGCTTAAAAATCAAAATGATCGTACTATAGAGAAGGATAAGTTCCAAGTTTCATGAAAATCGTTCCACTAATAAGAGATTTCAATATGGCGGCCAAGATGGTGGCAGAATGTTGGAATTTGGCTGGAGAATAAGAATGATCATACGAAACAGAGGTAAATCCCAAGCTCCATGAAAATCGTTAAATTATAAGAAATTTCAATATGGCGGCCAAGAGCATCATTTGTCCTAAATCGGATGTATTTTGATGAAGTTCACATCGCCTGTGAATTTCACGCAAATCGGACCACTTTCAGAGAAATTCAAAATGGCGGACCAAAGATGGCGACCAAGTGACCAAAATCATTGGTCAAATTTATATGGTGAACACGTACGCATTTGATTGGCATCCGCACCACATCGATATCTTTTTTCGTTGAGGCGTAATTCTCCTAGTTCTATCATTTTGAAACATGTTTATTATGGAGAATACAAGATGGCGGCGGGGCATCAATTGTCGAAAATTGGATGTATCTTAATGAAGTTCACATCGCCTGCAAATTTTACTCAAATTGGACCACTTTCAGAGAAATTCAAAATGACGGATCAAAGATGGCGGCCAAGTGACAAAAATCATTGGTCAACTTTACAACTTTATATGATGGTCACATACGTATTCGATTGGCGTTTGCACCACATCGATATCTTTTTTCGTTGAGGCATAATTCTCCTAGTTCTATCACTTCAAGACATGTTCAATAGTGAGAATACAAGATGGCGGTGGAGCATCAATTGTCAAAAATTGGATGTATTCTGATGAAGTTCACATCGCCTGCAAATTTCACTCAAATCCGACCACTTTCAGAGAAATTCAAAATGGCGGATCAAAGATGGCGGCCAAGTAACAAAAATTATTGGTGAACTTTATATGGTGGTCACGTACGCATTCGATCTTGATGTGGTTTACATTGCTTGAAAATTTCATTTCAATCGGATCACTTTTAAAGAAATTTAAAATGGCGGAACAAAGATGACGGCAGAATAACAAACAAGTGAGTATGCCTTCACGTGCGTGAGTCTCAGTAGCGCATTTTCTCAAAGAGGCATATTGTGAACGTAAAGAAATTTGGTTGAAGGAGGAACACCATTCCTTGCCCATTTTCTTCATTCGAAACTCATTGTGATGTTTTGTTATCAGAATTGCCAATGAAATAGATTTTGAATGAAAATTCTTTCACTCATCAATATTTTTTTGTTTGAGGGCGGGAGCTGGGAGCGGCGACTAATGAACAGTAGTCTATTCTTTCCCATTTTTAGTCGGCTATCCATATAGCGAAAGAAGTAGATCGCTATGTCTTCGGGTTTATGTTTTCCATTTATCTCTTACTTTGAGGGCAGCGTGGGGGGGTGGCAGCATTCGGCAAAGTAACTGTTGCACAGTTTGAGTTAGGAGCTTCTGAATGTTTAAGGAAATACCATTTAAGGATACCATAATCAGTCAAAATTGTGAAAGTTGCATTTTTATGTTTGGGGGCGGGAGCTGGAGGCGGCGACTAATGAAAAAAGGCCCATCTCTTCCCATTTTTAGTCAGCTATCTATATAGCGGAACAATTAGATCACTATGTCTTCAGGGTTATGTTTTGCATTTATCTCTTACTTTGGGGGCGGCGTGTGGGAGCGGCAGAGTTTGGCAAAGAAATTCTCCCACAGTTTGAGTTTGGAGTTTCTGAATGTTTGAGGTAGCATTAAAATGTGAATCAGTGGAAATTATTGAAAGTTGCACTTTTTTTCTTTTGGGGGTGGAAGTTGGAAGCGGCGCCATATCAAAAGAAGCCTATTCTTTCCCATTTTTAGTTAGCTATCCATATAGCGGAAGAATTAGATCGTTATGTTTTCGGGTTTATGTTTTTCATTCATCTCTCACTTTGAGGGCAGCGTGTGGGGGCGGCAGCACTCGGCAAAGTAACTGTTGCACAGTTTGAGTTGGGAGTTTCTAATTTCTAAATGTAAGGGAAATATGACAATCATTGAAAATTGTGAAAGTTGCATTTTTTCGTTTGGAGGCGGCAGCTGGAGGCGGCAGCTAATTGAAAGTGGCCTATCTTTTTCCAATTTCAGTCAGCTATCAATATAGTGAAAGAATTAGATCGCTATGTCTTCAGGTTCATGTTTTACATTTATTTCTCACTTTGGGGGCGGCGTGTGGGAGCGGCGGAGTTTGGCAAAAAAAATTCTTGCACATGTTGAGTCAAGAGTTTCTAAATGTTCGAGGTAACATTTATCAGCTGAATCAGTGAAAATTATTGAAAGTTGCACTTTTTTTTTTGGGGGGGGCGGAAGCTGGAGGCGGCGCCATATCAAAAGTAGCCTATCCTTTCCCATTTTTAGTCAGCTATTTATATACCGAAAGAATCAGATCGCTACGTCTTCGGGTTTATGTTTTTCATTTTAGAGTGATTGGGGGCGGTTTTCAGCAGTTTTTCCATGTCGGCGGCGCATATTGAAGACGGAATGCTTCTTGGCTTACGTTTATAAGTGGCAACTATGTATTATTCAAAAAATGAGAACACCAGAGCATCAGGTCTGGTAGAAAATGCAATATTATGTTATTTCAAGTTTATCGGGGGCGGTTTTCTCTATGTTGGCGGCGCAATATAGACATCCAATATAGCCTAGCCCTCCTTTGGGAGTGGCAGCTATGTAACAGCGAAAAAATAAGAAAGCTAGGTCGTCTAGTTTGGGGGGAGTTCGAGGAACGGACGGACGGACGGACGGACGGACGGACGGAAGGACGGACGGACGGACAAAGCGGTTGCAATAGCGATTTTCATCATAGTCCGGATGTTAAGAGCAAAAAACAGGGGGTACCCTGCATTTCGAGGTAGAGCGAAGCCCCTTTGCATGTGTGATGCTTGGACCCTCCCGGATCCATAATCATCGGTAGCCACCGGCAAAAATCGTGCAGGCACTGTATACAGGGTGAAGCAGAAAAAAAATTAAGAAAATTTGTATTTCGTGAACCAAAACGGATGGAGTCGCGTGAAACACCATATCTGTTCCAAATTTTGCGCTTATCAAGATAAAGAAATCCGTTTTTGATTATCTTGTGCCATTTTTGAAATATCGGGGAAAGAAAAAAAAAAGAAAGCTGAAAATTGCCTTTCCATAAATGGCTGAAAATTCTAGATAAAGAGATGCGATTTGGTTTGTATGCTCTGAGTGATGTTTCAAGTGAAATTCGAGGAGTAGCCACCTGGGAAATCACTGCGGGCGCTGTTACAGGGTGAGGCAGAGAAAATTGAAGATAAATCGTATTTCGTGAACCAAAACAAATGGACTCACGCGAACCACCAAGTTATGTTCTAAATTTTGCTTTTGACAAGGTGTGAGTAATAGTTTTTGAAAAATCTCATTCATTTTTTGAAAAATCATCATAAGAACTTTTTCTTTTTTGAACTTTATTTTTTTTTGTATGGCTGAAAACCCAAGATATAGACGTGCAATTAGGTGAGTATGTCAATAGTGATGTTTTTCGTGAAACGCGATTGAAAGCCACCGGCGCCAGTACTGCAGGCGCTGTATACAGGGTGAAGCAGAGAAAAATCTAAAAAAATCATATTCCATGAACTGAAATGAATAAAGTCGCGTGAACCGCCATATGTGTTCTGAATTCTGCTCTTGAAAAGATGTGTGCAGTAGTTTTTGAAAATCTGGTCGACATTTGTGAAAAAAGTGACATGAAAACTTTTTCGTTCTTGAATTTCTTTTTTTTTATGAACGGCTGAAAATCAAGGATAAAGGGATGCAATTTTGTAAGTATGTCGATAGCGATGTTCTACGTGAAACGCGACTGATAGCCACCGGCGCCAGTACTGCAGGCGCTGTATACAGGGTGAAGCAGAGGAAATTCTTAAAAAATCATATTTCGTGAACCGAAATGAATAAAGTCGCGTGAACCGCCATATGTGTTCTGAATTCCGCTCTTGAAACGATGTATGCAGTAGTTATTGAAAATCTCGTCGACATTTGTGAAAAAATTGACATAAAAACTTTTTGGTTCTTGAATTTCTTTTTTTTATGAACGGCTGAAAATTAGGGATAAAGAGATGCAATTTTGTGAGTATGTCGACAGTGATGTTTTACGTGAATCGTGATTGGTGATCACCGGCGCAAACACTGCAGGCGCTGTATACAGGGTTAAGTAGAAAAAAAAAATCGTACCTAGTAGTTCGACAGGGATGATGTCGTGTGAACCACCATATATATTCCTGATTCTGCAATTATGATGATGCAACAAACCACTTAGATAGCTTGATTCGTTTTGAAAGAATCGCGATTAAAATTTTATTATTGATATAAATTTTTGATAATAAAAACTGTAATATTATAATGTGTATAATGAGTAAAGTCAAATTGAAAATATTTTATCCATGGGAAGGGAATGGTCGACGGCAACATGCTCATGATGCTCACAGCATTTCCCCGTTGAATGGCAAGACTGATTCTTTGAATTAGGTAAATTTTTGAACGTGTTTTTCCAGTCACAGCTTTCAATCTTTTTCCTAATTGGTCCACAAATTGTACGCTCTCTTTGGACCAAGGGCCGAGCGTTTTCACAGAAAATTTCTATCCTTGAATTAGTTGGATTCGACGTCATTTCTTAAGTTATTATCCTGGTGTTAATGGTATCCCAGGATATGTGACAACTCAGGAACCTCATGACTGACTAGAAGCCACTCTGCTAAAGATTCATTGCACCCACTGATCCAAGTCAAGTCTTCTTCTTCGGGAAGGAACATAAAAGAAAATACCAAACGAGAAACAGAAACTACAGATGAGAGGAAAGCGGCTCTATATGGATGTCATCAATTTTTTTTATCCTAAGTCCTCCATATTGGATATTGGACTGGTAAGGAAGCCATTCGTAATTGGTTTCGCTCTAATTTTATATTCATCACTTTCTCCAATGTTGCAAATATGTGGCTATCGAGCTTGTTGATTGAGTCATGGAATCTACAGCTACTATGGAATCCATTCAAGGGCGTAGTCCGAAGAAGGTAGTTCAATTTCGGGATGGCCAAGCAGTGGCGAAGCAGATACTATGCTGTGTGCGTATTTAGAAGCTTTAATCGATCGAGTAATAATTTGAGTTCTGTTATTTTTTCAATCATAATAATTTCTGTAGATTCAGCGCTCTACGGTCTACCTAGTAGTCTAAGATTTTTTGAATCTACTTTGATCACAGGTAGGTGGTTTTCGAAGGATTTGAAGGTTTCACAGTTGAAAGATGAGCAGAAGAAAATTTCACATTTTTGATCATTGATGTTAGGTCTAAGATTTTCACAATTTTCAGATGCAATTTTGAAATTTGCAAGAATTAAATCTGGAGCTCCTCCTAAGGTACCATCATCTAAGTACCATGCATTGAATTTACAATTAAGTTGGTTTAGAATTGGCTGAATGGCAAGGTAGAAAAGCACTGGTCCAGTGGGATCCCCAGGGATCCCCTTGTTGAGCTCCAACTTCTGATAAAATCTTCTCATCCCCAAATGATAAATATGATACATTTCTGTAATACTGGGATAAATGGAAACAAAACAGGAGTATGTTTTCAACATGCTGTCACGCTCTATTGAGTTCAAGGCATTTTGAAAGTCTATTTTGAGTATCACCTTATTTTATGTTGTTATATTATTATCTTCAATGAAACTTCGGCACACATGTATGATCTGATTCAGATCCTCCTTTGGTTGCAAAACCGACCTGAGCGGGACGAAGGTAGTTTCCCACTGATTCACGTACCATTTGGCAAGCAAGCTTGGCTGCTAAACGTCGAAGAGTTGTGCCCACAGCTATGGGACGTATCCCTCCATCTCTTTTATTCAAAGCACATAGTGAGGCTCCATAAAGTACACATGTTTGGATGAACTTGGCCCGATAACATGATCTTTATTTTATTTCATTTATTGACTTATCAACGAATTTCAATTGAATATCAACAAGAACCAGAAAAATCACACGTATAGGGTACCGTCAAAAGCACAATATCACATACATTAAAATTTTTGTCATTCAAAAAAACTCGAAAAAAAAGGACTTCATGAACTCCGTAAGGGCTCTTTCATAGCCTTGTCACTTTTTTTGGATTTACAAAAAAATTGTTGTGTGTGATACAGTGCTCCTGACAGTACATATCAAATTGGAATTATATTCCTATATAGATATAATAACCACATATCTTGAAATTTTTCACCATTTGCATTCATTAAAGAAAGAATTTTCATAGAAAAAATCTATGCGCAATAACTGTAGTACATATTTGAAAACGGGACCAGACATCCTGAAACAGTGTTTTGCATCTTAATAATTTAAAAAAAGGAATATATACCTATAGTGCTTCACGCGACTTTATTGGTCTCGGGTCGCGACTCACCATGAGGTATAACTTTATCTCTTTTTTTTTCTGCTGTATCCTGTATATAGCCCCCACATTTCTGACACCGGTGGCCACCTGTTGCAGTTTACTTGGAATATACTTTTTGACATAGGTGCGTGACGAATGGCATCTCTACAGCTTCAACTTTCTACCAATACAATCACTGGAAAAAAATCAATAATAAAATTTTGATCGGGATTCTTCCAGAACGGAACAGGGTATCTCAAGTGGTTTTTTGCATAATAACAATTGTAGAATCAGTAAAATATTATGGTGGTTCACACGACCTCATCCCTGTCGAACTACTATATAGGTACGATTTTTCAATTTTTTTTTCTGCTTAACCCTGTATACAGCGCCTGCAGTGTTGACGTCGGTGATCACCAATCGCGTTTCACGTAGAACATCACTATCGACATACTCACAAAATTACATCTCATTATACTTACTTTTCAGACGATCATAAAAAAAAGAAATTCAAGAACGAAAAGTTTTTATGGCGATTTTTTCAAAATTGTCGACAAGATTTTTAAAAACTACTGCCCACATCTTTTCAAGAGCAAAATTTAGAGCACATAAGGCGGTTCACGCGACTTTATTCATTTTGGTTCACGAAATATGATTTTTTTAAAATTTTCTCTGCTTCACCCTGTATACAGCGCCTGCAGTACTGGCGCCGGTGGCTATCAATCGTGTTTCACTTAGAACATCAGTATCGACATACCCTACAAATTGCACGTCTATATCTTGGGTTTTCAGTCATTCATAAAAAAAAATAAAGTTCAAAAAGTCAAAAAAAGAAAAAGTTCTTGTGATGATTTTTCAAAAAATGAATGGGATTTTCAAAAACTATTGCTCACATCTTGTCAAAAGCAAAATTGGGAACATAATTTGGTGGTTCGCGGGACTCCATTCGTTTTGGTTCATGAAATACGATTTATCTTCAATTTTCTCTGCTTCACCCTGTAACAGCGCCCGCAGTGATTTCCCAGGTGGCTACTCCTCGAATTTCACTTGAAACATCACTCAGAGCATACAAACCAAATCGCATCTCTTTATCTTGAATTTTCAACCATTTATGGAAAGGCAATTTAAGGCTTTCTTTTTTTTTTCTTCCCCCGATATTTCAAAAATGGCACAAGATAATCAAAAACGGATTTCTTTATCTTAATAAGCGCAAAATTTGGAACAGATATGGTGCTTCACGCGACTCCATCCGTTTTGGTTCACGAAATACCAATTTTCTTAATTTTTTTTCTGCTTCACCCTGTATACAGTGCCTGCACGATTTTTGTCGATGGCTACCGATCATTATGGATCTGGGGGGGTCCAAGCATCACACATGCAAAGGGGCTTCGCTCTACCTCAAAATGCAGGGTCATTCCTCTTAACATCCGGACTATCAAGATGGAAAATGCGCTAAAAACCAAAAGTCAACTTGACATCCTGGACATATGTATTATTGATCAGCGTTTACACCACATCGATATCTTTCTTCCTCGAGGAGTTATCCCAGGTACGGACGGACGGACGGACGGACGGACGGACGGACAAAGTGAAGCTAAAAGCGCCTTTTTCCCATTTTTTGGGAAAGTGCGCTAAAAAGCACGTGCCAAAAGAGCACATAGGCTAAACAGGCAAGAAGTATATTAACTTCAAGAGCGAAAACTTCATTGTTAAATGAACATAAAAGAAAAGTAATGAGACAGGATCGTACAGAACTTTACACGACAACTTCCTTTTACTCCCAACATCCGAAAACTAATTCCAAAACTCCTCCAAGGTGAAAAGTACTTCTTCGATCTTTTGCGCCACCAAAATTCGATCTTTCTAATCTAATCTCATTTCAACTATTTAAGAATTCCACAATTTGCTTAGATGGAATCTCGTAACAACTGAGAACACATAGACGCCAAGTCTGCCAATTCATTTGAAAAACACACGTAATTGGGATACACATTTCAAATGGGAATATGCGCGTTGTTCATATCTCTGTTCGAGTACCTACTTAAAGGTATTGTCGCGGGAAACTATTGCAGTTTGCATTTTAATACTGCGGGAACAGCAAAAGAAATAAAATATATAACATACATACTTTTCGAAAATTACTTTACGATTTTAAAAGTGGAACAATTTTGTGGATCAGTTGTGTGAAAAAGAGCCAGAAAATCGCACACATAATGGAAGGGAGGTTTTCCATAAACCCAGTGGACGGAGGTGTGGACAATACCGGTTTTCAACTTCAAGAAAGTGAAACTGCCCAAGATACTATCAGTGAACTACCAGCGCCCAGAGCGCATCCTGAAAATAACATTCAGAAAAGGAAAAGATCCTTGGTGCAGCTCACAAGGGATATACTGCCTCGGTTGGAAAATTACAGGAATTCTAAGAGGGCAATAAAAAGACCGTCTTTGGGCGAACTGCATGGTGGCGAGGAAACCATAAAGGTACCTACATAGTGTTAATTTATTCCGACACACGCATTGTAGATAAGAAGCATTTGTAAAAGCTCAATCTGAGAATGAAAATTGATAAGTAAACATCTTGCATCTTGCCCAAGCAAACTTTTCATGCTTGTTTCCCAATATTTGATGTCAGGTACTTAGGTACCTATACCTAAAAGTCAGTTACAGCTGGAAAAAACTAAATTAAACTAGGCACTGCTACAAAAATCGAAATATTTGGAATCTTTAGCAATAATTCCACATTTTGCTTTGCACAAATCAACTCTAGATAAAATTTGTGTTGATTGTTTGTGCATTCATTGTTCATCTGAGATGTTTTTCAAAATTACCAGGTAATTTAAAACTACTTATAACGTGCGAACATCAAACTAATGACTTTTTTTTTTAATATTACCAGAATTATTATAATAATAATTGTTCTATTACAACAAACATACAGGATGTCCCAGAATGCATGGTGGACAAAGTAACCATAGAGTTCTTAGATAACGTTGATATCGGCTTAAGTTTTTTCTCAATTCAACTTTTGTTTTTTGTCATTTCTGTCAACTTTAAAACAGCTGGTGAGGTTTTTTCTGGAAATTAACTTGAATGTAGACAGTGGGTTGAACCATTTCTTTGTCAAATTACAGCTTGGTTATAACGCCGTTCATGGGTTATTTGCAAAAAGATGAAAAAGTTGAACTTTGAGGTGTCATATATCTCCGGCATGGAGCCGAATTTCGAAAAACAAATTGTATAGGAAAGCTTCACGTCAAATGGAGAGTCCATGTGTTCTTTTTCCGTTATCAATTTTTGGTCTCTGGGATACCCTGTATATGATAATCAGATAAGAACTTTTTATGTAATTTTGATGCTGTTGAATCGAAATTATTTTCAAACGTACGAGTAGGCAGAAAATAGAAACATGCATGAATAAAAAAAAACAGATCAATCCGGTATTAATATTTCGCCTGACATAGGTACATCAAAATTATCTTTCTACATATTCTTATGTTTCCCAGCCAAAGTAGATCCTCACCTACTTAGGACCGCTAGGACCTAGCCAAAATGTAATCTTGAAAAAGAACTGAACATAGCTTTGTAAGAGAAAATAAAAATAATATGACACGAAAAATGTCAGCATCTTAGGTACCAACTAACAGAGGTATCGATTTTCAAATGGAAATAACAATAGCAACACTGGGCTGTTAAATCGCTTGATGCGCGAAAACTCGTGGAAAGCAAATAAACAATATCCTTTGAAACATTCCACGTTCGTACTTAATTTTATTTGAAATTGATAGTTATTTGTTTCGGTTTTCGTCCAGGAGATTGAGGAATTCGAAACTTCAATTTTCGAAAAGTGTGTTGAACTTTATTCCAAAGGCCTGCGACACTATACACGTAAACATTTCTATGGCCCAGTATTTCCATCCTGGATTAACTAGACCCTGGAGTTGACTTGAGATTGAATGCCAAATATATAGGCACTTACCAGTTACCATTGTTTGTTCTAACAATTGTATCAATTTTCTGAAATCGACCATGAAGGCATGAATCTTTAAATAACAAAATGAAGCACGAGTACAGGTATAATAGCCTAGCATCATGAGCAAAATAAACGAGTCCAGTGTTTCGCGCAGAGTGTACCTACACTGATTTGATGAATTATTTTGGCTTGATGTCACAGTGACAAGAAGGCCAAAATTCACCAAATCAGTATACTCCGCGCGAAACACTGGGTTCATTTATTTTGCTCATGATGGTACCTGTTTCTTATTTCACGTTTCTACAGAATCTGATCACTTTTGAAGAAGTTCAATATGGCGGATACAAAATGCAGGCGGGCGGCGGGATGTAGAAATGTGATATAAGGACTGTTTTGAGTGGCCCATTGCGATAAGTCACCTTGGGATGCAAAAATTAAATGCTTTTGGCATTTAGTACAGGAATTTTAGCTGAAATATCACTTCAACCTCAAAAAAAATACTGTAGTCGTGAAAATCACAGGTTCTGTTCAGAAATTTGTGCTCTTTCCAAATTTTTGAGTTTTAGAAAAATCCCAGCGGAGGCTTTTTTTTTTAGAGCTGTCAAAAGTCTGAAGACTGATAATTCTGAACAATTTCAAATTAAGCTCAATTTTTCATGAGATTTCAAGTATACACAGTTATGTGGAGACTGCAAATGTTAAGAATGAACATATGAACAATTCTGAACCAAATACGATGAAAAATTTCATAGTTCTGTTGGAATATTTTGATTTTTTCTGTCAAATGTATATGATACAGGAAAAAAAGTGAAAAAATTGCTAAAACCTTGGAAAAAATATGGACGTCTTGAAAATTTGATATTCTGTTCAGACTTGAATGCCCTACCACATACCTAAAATTGACAGAAATCCCACCCCGGGGTTTTGAGTTATTGGAGGGGGGGTGATCAGTTGCAACTCAAAATGGGAGGGGATGAAACCCGTTAATTCATTGGATGCAAATACATCGCAATCTAACGCTTCATATCTCGTTGATACCATTTTGGCACAAAAAATGTCGATCATTGTTGAGGGGGGGGTCGTGGGAGGGGCGGAGCTCAGCTAGGTGATTCTTTTTGTTTTCCTGGTCATATATAACCGATCACGACAAGTTTGGTATCTTTTCTGACTAAATTGAAACTCCTGACCTCGAATCCGTTGTGTAAATTTGAATAGAAACAAGTTTGAACAAGTTAACTTGAAAAAACTTGTTTTTTTCTTTGACAATTTTGACAGTTTTTTTTTCACTGTTAGAGGTCTGAATCCCTCGAAAATAGTTCATAGTCCATTAGATTGAAGTGTCTTTTTTATGGAAATCATCCACTCGATGTACTATTTTGTTTCTGGATATTAAAAATTCAATTTGAACCTGTGAGTCGGTCCGGCGCGGTTTCTACTAATAACCAGAACACTACAACATGCACCTGCAAATAAAACTAGCTCAAACTATTGAACAAATGATGACTTATCTTTGAAAGCTCAAGGATCTCTGTAGAATTGAATTTGCTATAACATAAAACAAAATCGCTATGGATCGCTCTGCAGGGCTTTGAGTTTGAGCTATTTATATTTGCAGGTGCATGTTGTAGTGTTCTGGTCAGTAGTAGACACCGCGCCAGATCGACTCACCGGTTCAAATTGATTTTTTAATATCAAAAAACAAAATAATACGTTGACTGAATGATTTTCGTGAAAAAGACACTCGAATCGAATGGCTCTTGAAATATTTTCGAGGATTTCAGGCCTCTAACAGTGAAAAAGAACTGTCAAAATTGCCAAAGAAAAAAACAAGTTTTTTTAAGTTAACTTGTTCAAACTTGTTTTTATTAAAATTTACACATCGGATTCGAGGTCAGGAGTTTGAATTTAGTCGGAAAAGATACCAAACTTGTCGTGATCGGTTCTATACGACCAGGAAAACAAAAGGAATCACCCAGCTGAGCTCCGCCCCTCCCACGACCCCCCCTCAACTATGATCGACACTTTTTGTGCCAAAGTGGTATCAACGATATACGATGCGTCACATTGCGATGTATTTGCATCCAATGGATTAACGGGTTCCATCCCCTCCATTCTGAGTTGCAATTGATTACCCCCCCCTCTGATAACTCAAGACCCCGGGGTGGGATTTCTGTCAATTTTGGGTATGTAGTAGGGCATTTAAGTCTGAACAGAATGTCAAATTTTCAGGACGTCTATATATTTTCCAAGGTTCTAGCGATTTTTTTAATATTCCTCCTATATCATATACATTTGACAGAACAAATCGAAATATTCTAATAGAACTATGAAATTTTTCATCGTGTTTGGTTCAGAATTGTTCACATGTTTATTCTCAACATTTTCAGTCTCCACATAACTGTCTGTACTTGAAATCTCATGAAAAATTGAACCTAATTTGAAATTGTTCGGAATTATAAGTTTTCAGATTTTTGACAGCTCTAAAAAAAAAGCCTCCGCTGGGATTTTTCTAAACCGAAAAATTTGGAAAGAGCACAAAATTCTGAACAAAACCTGTGATTTTCACGACTACAGTATTTTTTTTGAGGTCAAAATCTATTTTTCTTGGGCTAATTCATGTTGAAGGGTCGAAGTTAGATCTCAAGGACATTTCTTACTTTACCATACATTTTGCAAGGAGTCCCATGGCGGTTTTTTTCAAGGTTATCTGATATTCTTGAAACTTGGCATTATTCTAGACTTCAAGCTGCCCTTTCCGGATTTCTACTTTTCCACTGCGTATCTCTTCGTATCTCTACCGCTCTGGCCGCCATATTGAAAAAATGGCGCCTAAAAAAAGGGTTTTGTCAATATTCTCATTTCAATCAATGTGAGGTCGGTGGTCGGTGGAACGTTTACATGGAAGCCCCATTCACTTCACTACAATTTGACACTTCAATCGTCTACGTGCTACTCCCGGTTCTTGAGTTATGGCTCCTAGAGTTCTAAGCTTCTAGAACTAGAACTCCCTAAAGCATCAACTTTTGACATCCAATCAACATGTTAAGTTGACCCCCAACTCCACGTGGCAGCTAAATTAACCATATCTAAACAACGATGAGTTGTCAACCGCAGATCATTAATATTCAGAAAACTAATAAGGTAATGGTTGTTATGCAACTATTTATTTTAAATTCCAAAACAGTATGATGAGTAAAATGAAAATTTTCCAAAAATTTGTTTTTTGGGCGCAATCTTTTCAAACTAACTGCCAGAACGGCAGAGATACATAGTGGAAAAGTGGATAATCTGAATTAATGACTACTCCAAATTTCAGAATGATGATGGATTACAAAAAAGTCATTTTGTCTTTACAGCAGGTACCTCTGTAGTTCAACAAACTAACATGACCATGATCGATTTTCTTCCAACTTTTCATGATCTATGGTCAATACCTAAGAGCTTATCATGGTTATTTCAATCACCACATGGTGGTGGTATTAACTTGACATGTTGACTGAACACCGAAAGTTATTGATGCTTCCGGAAGTTCTGAATAGCATAACTCAAGAACTGTGAGTCGTACATAAATTATTATTGAGGCGCCATCTTTTCAATATGGTGGCCAAAACGGCTGAGATACGAAGTACAGCGTGTTCAACAATGATTGTCTTTGCCGCCTTTTCAAAATTTGGCCCGCATTAGACATGCTCCGCTTCAATGAAATCATTTTGGAATACCGTAGTAACGAAATTGATAGACGTCACGTCACACTGACTGATAAATAATCTGAGGTTAACAGTGACGGCATTGACGGCTGATCCATTCCCGTTCCGTCAGGTTGCTTGTTCACTATTTACCAGCAGTCAGAGCCGTCACTGTTAACCTAAAATTTGATATCAGTCAGTGTGACGTGACGTCTATTAACTTCGTTACTACGGTATTGCAAAATGATTTCATTGAAGCGGCGCATGTCTAATGCGGGCCAAATTTCGAAAAGGCGGCAGGGACAATCATTGTTGAACACGCTGTAGAAAAGTGAAAAATTGGTGGAAAAGCGAAAATTCGGAAAAGGCACATCAAGATCTATAATAACAATGCCAAGTTTCAAAGATATCGGATAAATCTTTAAAAAAACGCCGGAATTCAGTCTATCTTATAGAGACAATAATTTTGATAATTTCCGAAATGACTTTTGGAAATTTAGATATGAACACAAACGATATGAAACAATAAGAGAAATTATTTGTCTACAAAATTAGGTTCCAGGTGTTGAAATCTGTTGAAGGACAAATGACAGACGGAATCCATTTTGGCGCCTCCACCATATTTGCTGCAGCAGATGCCAATGTTCCACCATAATTTTTCATGTTCCTTAATGGCCGGCAATTTTTTGAGAAGAGAAGCAATAAGTTCTTTACGTAGTTTTGCTTCCGAGTGCTCCATTCGCCATTCAACTACCGCTCCTCTAATTCCACCTTCAAAGGGTAAAAAACTGCTACGTCTGAGGGCTGCAGAATGTGGGTGGAAATGGGAAACAAGCTGATCAAAATGATTCTGAACAAAAATCGCTGAGCTACAAGGTAAGGTGTGGCCGTTCACAAAGAGATTAACAGGAAGTTACACATCATTTTGCTTCATAACCATGGAAATAAAATAATGGTACCATTATTCAAAAAATGACTTCAGTCATTCACCCATTTTCAGACATTCCAACCGCCCTCTCTTCCGGAACGCAAGCTGTAACCAGCTGTAACTCCTGTTCCGCACTGCACATGACTAGAGTTGTGATGCTTTTTTTTCGTCGTTATTTGAGATCGTATACGCCGTCTTTGTCTCTTTTCGATGAATACTTTTTTACCTCCAACATGAATACTGCTGTTTCGTCGCAAATATAAACTTCGGAAATTTCCAACTTTTTGCTCGTTTTCACTTTACAAATAATGTTGAATTTCTGCTAGCCAACAACGAATTTATTTTTCCGTTCTATGATTTGCTCTTTGATGTTCGAGATTTTGGAGAACTCGTTGAACAATTTCGGGGTGAAGTTTCATAAAGCTTTCATGCCACTGACGTTGAGGTCTACCATTTGGGAAAGGGTTGTCTTTTTAAGCTCAAGCATGAGCAGTTGACCGCTGTCCATCAATTGGGATTTCGTGATTGGAAAACCTGCCCTCTCCCTATTGAAGATAGGTAGATAGCAGTTCTTTTGTTTCCGTAGGAACTTAATGGAACAGCCGAGCATGTACCGACATCCGATGCTCCAGGCCACGCTGGCATCAAACTGGGATGGATCCAGGGAGTGCTCATCCCTTGCCTGCTCAACATTTTCGGTGTTATGCTATTTTTGCGCCTCTCATGGGTCGTAGCCGAAGCCGGAGTTGGTAAGCTGGAAAAATTTGAAAAAACACTTACAACTGCTAGGTATCTAATGACGATTTATGTTAGGCCAATCTTTAGTCATCATTGCAATTTCTGCCGCCGTCTGCATCATCACAACACTCTCCTTGTCGGCAATTTGCACCAATGGAGAAGTCAAAGGAGGTAAATTTCGATTCCGATCCATAAGCACTACATTCCTGCTTGACTCCCGCACACGAATCCTAAAAACATTTTTCTTCAAGGAGGAATATACTACATCATCTCCAGATCTCTGGGCCCTGAATTTGGAGCATCTGTCGGAATCGTTTTCGCCTTTGCCAATGCAGTGTCAGCGTCCATGAACACGATCGGTTTCTGCAACTCTCTGAGTAGTCTTCTGACATCGCATGGTTTGAAAATCATCGATGGTGGAATCAATGACGCAAGAGTTGTAGGAATTGTTGCCACCCTGGTCATGGTGATGATTTGTGCGGTCGGCATGGAATGGGAATCGAAAGCGCAAAATTTTTTAATTGCTGCCATCGTCGTGGCCATGTTTGATTTCATGGTTGGCGCCATCGTCGGGCCTTTGTCGGACGAACAAAGGGCCCAAGGTTTTGTTGGGTTCAATCGTAAGTATCTGTGATCGCCATTCATATTGTTCTTTACCATTTCACATTAACATTTCACAAAATAACACAATTACATACATCAATAATAATGCATAAGCTGTACTGGGAAAAGAGTAAGCCTCCCTTGAAGTTCCTGAAAGGACTTGACGTGACTTGACTGATGACGTTAATTTTTAAAGATATGGGAGTCAAATGTTGCGACTTCGCCCCTTGCACTATTTCCATTATTTAAAGTGATTTTTAGGAACTCTTTGTGAGATAGCTACTAATTAGTGAAAATTGTCAACTAGTGGGTGTGCACTAAATTTCTGTTAACGATATAGGACGAGCTATAAATTTACGAGAATCCAGTTTTCTTCACTGATGCCTGTAAAATATTCCATTGGTTCCTAAAATGATTTAGAACAAAATATGACTTTTTTCGTTTCCATAGAAGAATGTTCGGAGGCATTTTGAAGGAAATGAATTTTTGAGATCTATGAATTACCCTGTATATTTAATAAAACTTCAGTGCACACCCAGTGATTGTCAATTTTTACTGATTACTTTTTCACCAAACTGTTCTACAAAATCACTTCGATTAACGAAAATAGAGGACAGCGAAGTCCCACCCTTTGACCCCCCATATCTTAGAAAATGAACGTCGTATTTTTTTTAAATATTTTTTTCGTGTTCTTAAGTGGATTTTATATATTGCTTTGGACTCGGAACGCGATACATTTGAGTCACCCTGATGTCCCTGTAGATACAGGGTGTTTCAGAAGAAAGTACCTAGCTATACATTTATATCCTCGCATTCAGCATTCGAAAATATAAAGTTTGCGATAAGAATGAATTGCAAAAGGTGCCCCTTAAGAAAGTTACGGCCCCCCAACTTCAATTTTTAAAATCTTTTTTCAACCTTCTTACAGTTCAATCGATCAGCCTCGAATTTGGTATACAATGCATAGCAATAAAGTGCTGCTGATGACAGCGCGATTTTCACAAGATCGATCAGTGCCGTAGATGAAATTTAACTTTTAGCTGCCCCGCGAAGAAAGTTCCTGTATAATATATGTATATCGATGAAATGGGATGCTCCCACCCGCCAACAGATGCAATCTTCTAAGCAAACTCTTGATACCTAGTTGTAGGATAAGTCAATTGATGGTTTTAAATTTGAATCAAAACATCAAGGAAAGTAGGTTCCTATCAGTGAAACCTTATGGTATATATATATATATATATATATATATATATACCTTCTCTACCTAGCATATTCCAAAGTTCCAGAATGCTAGGTGGGTACAAGACTTTTTACAGGTGTTTATAGGTAAATATAATGTTTACTCTGGGTTCTCGGCATCGATTTGACGTCAAATTAGGTATTATTTTACCACTCCAGAGAATTTCAATTACATTAAGCAAGCCGCACCTCCATGGAATAAGCAGGTATATGTATATTACAATAAAAAAATCAATTTTCAGTTACAACTTTTGAATCAAACTGGGGTCCAAGCTATCGCAGATCCGAGGGGATGGACTACGACTTCTTCCAAGTTTTCGCAATATTTTTTCCATCAGTCACTGGAATACAGGCCGGAGCTAATATTTCTGGAGATCTCAAGGTGCGTTTCTTCGAAACGCTTACATTCGAAGCCGGATAATTGTTTGATTTATCCTAAACGTGAAATTTCAGGATCCAGCGTCTGCTATTCCCAAAGGAACATTTCTGGCGCTCTTGATTTCAATGATTTCGTATGCAATATTTGTGGTATTCGCTGGATTTGCGGCTCTGCGGGATGCAAGTGGCAATGTTGGAGATCTGATCAATGGCACGCTGACGGACTGCGTGCCCAACTGCAAGTACGGGCTTTTCAACAATTATCAAGTGAGCAACTGGATCTTAAACCATCCATCTTTAATTATCTAAGAATCATCAATTTTTACCGTTCACACTAGCTTCTTTAGTATAAGAAAAGAAAACGTTACCAATAATTCGAGTAAACCGAATAAGTTAGGAGCCAACATGAAATATTGAATACATATAAGGTACCTACCTAATTATCAGTCCAAATTTCATTTTTTCAACTTCGCTCAAAACTCAGTAAAACTTTACTTGGTAAAACAAAACCTTATACCACGCATTGCATGCACCTCCGAGCGCTTTCAGTTTCATTACACAAAAAAGATTTAGGCAAACTGTTTGGGGCAGAATATTGCGTGAAAAATATCAAACACTGCATGTGTATTTAATATTAGTTTTCTATAGTTAGAGGGTGAATCAAAAACCTCGAAAATTGTTTTTCTTCAAAAATGCCTCCAAATCGACCCCTTACGTTTCACCTTGGTTGCGCGCGCATCTTGTGGTCACTGATTCTGATTGGTAGTTGTAGCAACGCGAAGAGGTGGAAATTCGAAAAGCACACTATGTCAAGCGTCAACATATGAAGTCACCTGAATTCAGCATTCAGCACCAAGTTCAAAATGGTTTAGTCTTGACCTTGCAGTGTTTCGTATTGTTGCAATAGCTCCAGGTCAGCTAGAAAAGTTGAGGAGGTGCATCTTCGGCATAATGATAAGTGAGTGATGATAAAGTTTCACTTTCATGACTCATCCTGTGTAGTGAATAGAAGTCTAGTACGCATCAAGCAGTTGATATTTTTTATCCATGCATAACTCTGCCACCAACAGATTACCTTAATCTTTTGGAGTAACGAAATTAAAAGGGCTTGAAGGACCTCCCTTCGGCCCCCATATCTTCAAAAGTGAAAGACCCAAATTGTTTCCCAACATTTTTCTGACATTTTAAAGCATTTCCGTAGACTTCCCTGAACTCCGTGGGCGCGAATTTTGTGACACCCTGTATAAGTTCTGTGATCACCACTGCAATCGGTAACATTAAATTAGTCCGAAATGACCTCTTCCTCAAATGTTATGCTTTGAAAAATACTTCTCTTCGAAAAACTTCCACCATTTTGAAAAATGACGCCATTTTGAATCTGTAAGGCAAAATCAAGTGCCGCTTCAGGCCAAATCAATCAAAAAATTCCCAGAACAAGCGTGCAAAACGGCGTGCTTATTTTACAATTTGCGTTTTTTACTTTCCCGGCCCCCCACTAACATGGAAGGAAAAGTAGTGTAATCGTGCAGAAAAAAAATGAGATTTCGACGGATATGTCCAGTTTGAGGTCCCCCAAGGGTCCCAAGACGATTAAGACAATTCTCGAAATGATGTCTGTCTGTCGGTCTGTGTGTCTGTAATCTTCCACGATAACTGCCGAACCGTTGATTCGATCGACTTGAAATGTTGTATTATAGCTTCACTGTGAAACGCGTCCATTAGTTTTTGGCTGTCATCTATCAAACAGAACTGTCACTATCAACAAGTGACAGAAGCTAATTCTCACGGAAATTGACTTGCGATGTCATTTGAAAGCCTTTAAAAACCTGTATTCAGAACAGTTCAAAGTACCGAGAATTCATAAATTAAATGGGTCAGGGGTGCCTGTGGATTCAAAAACGTCTGTCGAAACTAGCGTAATCTTTTTGTAATAAATTTGTCAAACTTTGACAAGTTACGTCCCATATTATTAATCTCTGATCTGCCATAAGTGCACGAGAATACTTCAAGTTCGAAGATACTTCTTGATCATGTAGATTTTGTGCCCTGCCGTGAAAACCACATTTTCAATGTTCCGAAAACGAAAACTGTCAAACTTTTCGGTTTGACAAATTACGATAACCAAAAAATTACAGACATCAAATGAACGATGCTAGTTCCGACAGATGTTTCCTAAGTCACAGGCACCCTTGACCCATTTAATTAATGAACGCTCGGTATTTCTCTATCTGTTATCTGTCAAATAATAAAATATGTCGAAGTTTGAAACTTTGCCATTTAATTATTCAAAATCTATCCGATGGATTAGAACCAAATTTGGCAAAAAGCAGCACAACCAAAGAATCAAATCAAGTCTGCAGTTGGAGTTTTCCACCATTGCCCAGACAGGCGTTATGATGTGTGCCATTTGCACCACAATGGACTTGAAAAAAAGGACTATGTCGAACTGATAAAATGGTTATGGATGCAGATCTCGGTGTGTTTTCTTGTATCGTTTAAGGCAACAGTGCGCCCCGATCCTTTGTGTCTCCAAGTGTCGTTTGGGGCTCCGATAAACCTCTGCTTCAAGTGTTTTCTGTAGCTTTTGCAACTTCAGTATGCACAACAACAGATAATGCACGGGTCACGTAACTCGTCTGAGATAACGATGCATAAATCTACTAACCTCTGCGTCATCATATCTTTGGATCTAATTAGGCTGTTTATTTTTTTTACTGAAGTACACATAGAGACGTTTGTATAAGTTAACAGAATCTAAGAAACAATTGCTTAATAATTTACTCATACTGTTTGTACAGCAGAAAATGAGGCCAAAGCATTGAGGAATTGGGAATCTTTTGAGAAAAAAAAATTGATTTCCGATTTACAGTTTTTCAGATGTGATTTTTTCTGATTCTGATGCATCAACTTCAAAGACCGCGTACGGCGCAGCATCGGCAGTGTGTAGCATGGTACATACCTATCTACACCAAGTTTTTATTAGAAGAATGTTTCTATTCAATAAAGCAATGAAAAGAACCTACCAAGAATTAAGACATAAAGTTGGATTTCAGATGATGACCATCATGTCAAGCTTTGGGCCTCTTATCTACATGGGCTGTTTCGCAGCAACTCTGAGCACGGCCTTGACCAACTTACTGTCAGTGCCCAGACTGATTCAAGCTTTAGGCATTGACAGAATCTACCCGGGACTCATTTTCTTCTCAAAAGGATACGGCAAAGCTGGCGAGCCCTATCGCGGCTACGTGCTTACTTTCTTAGTCTCTTCTGCGTTTCTTCTGATCGGTGAACAAAAAAAAAAGAAAAATTCAATTCAAAAACTAAAACAAAATCATATTTTACAGGTGAACTGAACGCTGTAGCTCCACTTATTTCCAACTTTTACTTGGCATCGTATGCACTCATAAACTTTTGCACATTTCATGCTGCTCTAATCAAGCCCTTAGGATGGCGTCCAACATTCAAGGTAGGTGTCTGCTTTGAAAATACTGGAATATTGAAAAAGTTAACATTGAACGTTTCAGTATTACAACACTTGGTTAAGTCTGGCGGGTTTCATTATGTGCGTCGTCATCATGTTTTTGGTGAACTGGTGGTCGTCCCTCATAACTTTTATCGTCATCTTAGGGTTGTACTTGCTGGTGGTTTATAGAAAACCTGGTAAGAAAGTCAACTATGATCTAGTAGAATTTAAAAATGCAGTAGAATAAGTAGATGTGAAGGATTGTATATAGTCTGACCACAGTGTATTAATTTATTCCTTGCTTCCAGTTTCGTTCTGACAAACATCTACGTATTTCCCATTCACGTTGTAAGTTCAGTAATGTCACTTTTCGAACTGATCGTGCGCTCTTGTGTGAAGAGATGCGATGACCGCAACCTATTTTTCTGGAAGTCCAGCAAAAGATGTGTTGGAGGGAACCTGACCCAATCAAATAGGTACTTCATAATCTAGAGTTCATCTCAGTAGAACCAGTAGGTACGCAGAAGGATACTGCATTTTGGGTTAGGGTTAAAGCAACGAAATTTGGCATAGGCGAACTTTTTACCAATACAAGTGATTTGGCCCGCAGCATTTAAAACTTTATCCCTCAACTAAAAGTGCTATTGAAAAAGTGTAATGGAGAGGTGGGTAACCACATTTTTATCGAAAATGCCATTGCAAAAATTTTGTCTTCATAACTGGGTTCATAGAATGTAATGTGGTTGGGAACGCAACAGAACATATACACACATGGCATTTATCTAGAGATATTGATTTTTTCTCCGAATTCAACGAAATTGGGAGCCAAAAAGACTTCTCCAAGTAGTTTTTCCACGATTAGTCAAATAGTAGGGATGATATATGTGATGTAAGTGAATGACGGTTGAAGTAAAGTCGAAAACAGCTCAAGACAAAAAATTAACATTCAACATTTTTCACTTTATTAAACTCAAATGGACGGTTCCTCGGACGGTTCAATACAAAGTGTGGCTCCCTCAACTAGTCACCAACGCTTTGCATCGATTTGGCATACTTAATGTCAAATGGTCGAGATCTTCTTGTGGGATTTCTTCCCAAGCTTGTCGTAAGGCCTCAAACAGTTGTTGATGGTCATGATATTCGACATCACCCCGCAGAACCCTTCACTGGTGCATGTCTCATGCATGCGTAATGGGGTTTATGCCAGGACTTTGCGCGGGCCATAGCAGAACGGTTTTTTCATGTTCATCGAGAAAATCCCTAACGACTCTCCCTGCATGAGACCGTGCCTTGTCTTCTTGGAGGACAAAATTTCCGCCACCTTCTGCTGCAACCGAGGGGGCAAAACCTTGTGAAATCTGGTCACGATACTGAATTCCCGTCATAATGTCCTCCACCAAAACCCGTGGAGTGTTTATGTCTAGCACTATCCCGGCCCATATCATGACGGTGCCACCCTGGAAACTGTGCACCTCCTGGACATTCCTCAACTGATTGGTGTTGCCAGGTCGCCTCCACACATGAACTCGTCTCGAATCGGGACGAATCCCAAACCGAGATTCATCTGTGAAGAGGACCTGACCCCATTCTTCATTCTGCCAATTTTGATCTGCCCGCGCCCAGTCCAATCTGTTTGCGTGATTGCCTCGTGTTAGGGGCTAACATCTTAGCGGCCGTCGGGACCTCAATTGGACCTCGTGTAACCTGTTCACAACGGTTTGCCTTGAAACCATCACTCCATGCACCTGTGCCAGCCGACTTTACAGTTGTGATGCCGTTGAAGTAGTCGCTCTCCGGCCCGTCAATTGTATGTAGTGGTCTTGTACTGCAGTAATTGAGCTTAGTCGTCATCAATGTCTCTCCCTTACATTTCCAGTGAGTCGAAAACGCGACCAGAGCCGCGAGATCACGCTCTGGGTCGTTCTCAGAATTCTCGCTACCTCCGTCTGTCTTTGGCCAACCTACAGCATGCCAACAGCTAGTAGCATGCGTCTACTTGATTCGGTTATCGCCTTGGCATAGTTCTCAAACACCAACTGACCCAATTTAAGGCGACGCTTGAAAAAAAATTAGTTTTTACCTGAATTCGAAACTTTGAAAATTGTTGAAAAAGTTTAAAAACTTGATCTGTTTGTTTTTTGAATTTATGTTCGTTGTCAAGGTCATTTCCATCTATTTTTATGAAAGCGGGTCATTCCAGGAATGTTAGTATTCAATTTGGAAAAAATCGCCGTGAAAAATCTCTGAAATTTTCAAAATTTAAAAAACATCCCTAGATAAATGCCATGTGTGTATTGTTACAAATTTACGTTGGGTACCCTCATAATTGAAAGACGAACGTTTAATCACACACTGTGTATTACTGCGTACCACTGTACGAACGTCAAATTAATCATCGCATCACTTGGACATCGCTAGCTTCGCAGATGTACCCGCTGTCACTCTGAATTGAAATCTGTTTTGGTTGGACTCATTCTGCGCTTATTATACTCGAGTTTTATCTTCGAGAACATTCCAACCGTCTTCCAGTATATTCCAGCAAAAACCGCCAGTACATTCGGCGAAGTACTCTGGAAAAGTCCATCGGGGTCGCGTATGTTCCGGCAAGCTCTCGAACACGGCACCTCCGACAACTAAGCAGATGTGTCTTATTCGCGCGTCTTGATCTCCAGCTTCTTGAACCTTCCAGAACCGCACCACACTCGAATATACCAGCATACTCCGTACCTCCGTGTTTATTCTCGAATGTACTGAAATCGCTCGAGAGCCTCGCAACTCCAACACTGCTCCCTCTTGAAGCTGTTCGTGCCAAATAGGCTTCTCGTTACTGCCCGAGTAACGTGCGATGCGATGAAGGGGAACAACTGTCATCTTGGTCCTTGGAGCTCACTGGATTATGTGAACAACGTCATTCTCGACGTCATTAACGTGATCCCTGGTCATTAATCCCCTTGACCATCGTGTAGGATCCTTTCCGCGAAGGATACTACTTCGGGATCTTTTTTTGCGCTGATCGAGGGTTGTACAGCCAGACCAGTAGGTCACCCACTTGACATCCAGTCGAGTTACCCTTCAAGTTATAACGAGTCTTCATTCAGTCGGTGGCGATTCGAATCCAATTCCTAACCAACTCGTGGATGTCGCACATTCGTGCCTTAGGTGGTTGATATAATCGAGAATAGTCTTATTCGGTGTATCGGTTAGTTAGGGCGTACGCTTCCAGCTACTTGCTGAAATACTCCATGGCAGCTAGAATGTATTTGTTGCCATCTTTTGTTATGGGAAAAGGCCCCGCCACATCAATCGCAATGCGTTCAAAATCAAAAAGCGCTCCAACATTGCAAGTCTTCAGCTCCCCTCGGATACGAGCTCTTGGTTCCTTGTTGGCCGCAAAAACCTTGCATTGGCGACGGCTCATGCTTCCACGTCGTTCCGGCAGTTTACCCAGTAGAACCTCTCGCGCACCTTGGCCAACGTATCGTTCATCCCAAGGTGCCCCTCAGTGACGCCGTTATGCATCTCCCTCAGGATCTCTTTCATTCGCTTCTTGGGAAGCACTAATTGAACCATCTCCTTCTTTTCATCGGGACTCTTTCACACTCTCTTAGCAGTTCCCCGTTCTCTCATGAAACGGTCTGCTGCAGAGTACCGTCGCCGGCAATCGCGCTACAGATGCCCAACCTCTCCACAACTGAAGCAAGGCGGTCTTCTTCCTGTGATACTGATTTCTCCTGGTTAGTGACGCTTTCGATCACCACCGGGAAATTCTCAAGGCCTTGTCTCAGAATAAATCCCGGTTCGACGAGGCAGGAACAGGAGGAACACTGTGTTGCTTCAATTGTGGAGAGGTTGGTCATCTGCACGCGATTACCGGCGACGGTATCGTGCAGCAGACCGTTTCATGCTGGAACGGTTTCTTGAACAGTATCTTTGCCTGCTCTCTCTTTACTGGTGACGCTTTCGATAAACGATTTCCTGTTCCAGCATGGAATAGTTTGTCGAACAGTATCTTTGCTATTTTATTTATTATCTCCAAAACTGTTCAATTAAAAATGGCGAAATTTACCACATCCACTAACGTTTTTATGCCTAATAAGATAGACTGTAAATCATTTTGAAACATTCACCAGGGGTGAGTTAAATCTGGGATGGGTTAAAAAATGGCGTTCTGTAATACATCAATTTCAGAGCAATGCATTGAAATGTTGCAATGGTTTTTTCTCAAAAAAGGTGCATACAACACGAAACGCATCATGTTTTACAAGAGAAAACTCATATCAATCGCGGAGCCGAATAAATTTTTTTGCCTATTCCCATCCAGTAGCGGATTTCCTACGAAATAGAGTTACATTTAAAAAAATTAAAACAAATTATTATTAATATGGAAAGAATTTTCCAATATTCAGCAATTTTTTTCAATTTCATCAAAACTGGCCCAGATAAATATTAATATACCTATCTACGAGTAAATCTACCTATATATCACAACAATAAATTTCAAGTTGAATTGAAATTAGTTCACCAATGATAAAAGTCTAATTCTACACTTGGTAACTTCCTCAGCACTCCAGATTAATAGAGACAAAGATTATTATTGATATGATAAGACTTCTTGAATATTTAGCTGGAAAAATGGTGTTTGTACCTACGGCGAAGCGTCATTGATCGTCGGCCGGGGCTCCCTGTCCGTATAGATTCACCGCACAAAAATGATATCTTCCTTGAGAATAAAGCAATCAAAATAATTGATTCGTTAAAATTTCCCACGTTTCTTCCTGCACATTTCATTCGCTAGATGTATGCTTGTATCTGTAATGATTCGTAACGTACCTCGATCGTGAATTTACACCTCAGTTTTAAATACGCACTTGTTGAATATTTACCGACAAAAAATGCAGTATTGACGTGTACATTACGTACATATTTTGTATGTTGGTATGAAATCTATCTATTATCTATCGGTGTGTGGCAATACTGAATTTACAACATGAACGGGATATATGAACTATTTTGACGTGACATTCCACTGTTTTTTTAAAACATTTCACTTGTACACACACCTATGCTTCTTACATACTTGCCATGAAGAAACCTGTCTGCAAAAAATGTGGTAAGACTTCGAGCAATCCTTTACATCTACATATTTATATGTACGTAGGTACTAGTGGCCCCATAAAACGGAACGGTTCATTTTCCCTTTGTAGCTATGATTTTACTTATGGCTCACACAATCTATTTATTTTAATTTGCCATAAGGCTGTCATAAGTAGGTATCAGAATTGTTGAAATGCTACACAGATTCAAAGAAAGTTAGCCATTGCAAAACTAGCGGAAGCCTGGTCATTGCAACGCGTGGTGCATGGAACAAGCTGCAGCCTGGCTGCTCTTGAACAACAATTTTCAATTCAAAACGTAAGTGTAAGAACGAAACACACGGCTTACATGGACGACCAGCCACTGACGCTGCAACACAGCACGCAAGCGGCCGATAAACAGTTAGTGTAATTCGCTGTAGACCATTCGATTGTCACAGCAAAAACTGCTGTACAAGAAACTAACTTCCCTGCGACCAAACTTTGAGAATTGCAGGGAAGCCAATGACTTTACATCAAAGCTGTATCACTGTCAAAAATGGCACTAAAAGCCATGTCGATGAACTGTGAGTTCTTAGATATCCTGGTTATGCGATAAAAAATCGTTTCGATTTAAGGGGCCACGATAATAATACCTACTTACAAAAGCCACTATCAAAAACTGAGGTTTTTGACCTCAAAACCAAGTACTGACAAATTAAAGAGTGTCCCATTTTGATTTGTTAATTACAAAAATGTTACAAATCGGATTCGCATCTTTTTTTTTAATATAATGTCTGTATTGCACTTCACAATTTCTTGTACAATTTTTTGAACAATCGGTCAGTTGAACAATCAGGTTCATTGACTTTTGACACTATTTTGACAGATTGTTCAAGAAATTGTACAAAAAATTGTGTAGTGTAATACAGCTATAAGAGTAGTTTCAGCTTTATTACTTGGAAATTGCATCAATCAAATGATCTCCATTGCGTAGAAACATGTTTATTTGCGTTCGGTGTAGAACACGTGTAAAATGAATTTATCGCATGTCGACACACTTCGACCGGAATCCCGGCAATGACTCGACTGGAATCTCGAAAATCACTTCTATCATCGAGATTTTAAAGTTGGTTTGGATGAACGGTATATTTATTGTAGCTTCATAAAAAAATTCAACGATGAAAAATCCGGGATACGCTTATTATAGTGCGGCGGTTAACGACCATTTTTCAGGGAAACCTTGCATTTTGTGATAGAAGCATGAAATTTGACACATACGCTCTACAGACTGTCCTTTACTATTTACGAGGCGGACCCACGATGGAACCGCCGTGCAGCTGTCAGAATTGTCATTTGCCTACCTTCCAGGGGCAAAAACTGAAGTCGGTTATCGAGCCGATTCAAAAGTGACGTCTATCAATGGAGTAGACCTTCACAGTATAACTTCACCAAAACAGATGTCCATATTACAAAAGGAGGGGGAATGGGAGGGGATAGTTCAAGCCGCGGCACAGATTTTTTTATTTGTTAATTTCGGATCAAATTGATAAGTTTGGTGTCGTTTCCGACTAAATTACATCTTCTGAATTCAAATTGAATGGTGTAATTGCAGTTTGAAAAAAAAAGATTTTGTTTTGTTAACAAAAAAATATATTTCAGAAAAAAATTTTGGGCTTTTTTCATTTTGACTTTCATCCTAATTCAAGACATTCTAAGTGGGAATCGTTATTTAGTTCACTTCTTCAACGCTTTCTGCACATGAAGACCATGTACGAGACTTGATTTTTACTTTGACAAGTTCGTGAGCCTCATTTGTTCCTAAAGTCGTGAAAGTAATATGCAATCATTTTCATGTACGAATGAATGTGTGCGCGCAATGGTATCGCGGTGATTCTGACAGCTGCACGGCGGTTCCGTCATGGGTGCACCTCTTATATCGTGAAGGACAGTCCATATACGATGTATGCCAAGTTTCAGGCTTTGATCACAAACTGCAAGGCTCTGCACGCACACCTCCATTCGTACATGAAAATCAATAAAATTATTGGATATTACTTCTACGACTTTAGGAACAAATGAGGCTCACGATCTTGTCAGAGTGAAAATCAGGTCTCGTACATGGTTTTTATGTACAGGAAGCTTTGAAGAAGTGAATTAAATGAGAATTTCCACTTCGAATGCCCAGAATTAAGATAAAAGTCGAAATGAAAAAAGGCTAAGATTTTTTTCTGAATTTTTTTTTTTCAACAAAACAAAATCTTTTTTTCTTCAAATTGCAATCACAACATTCAATTTGAATTCAGAAGATGTAATTTAGTCGGAAACGACACCAAACTTGTCAATTTGGTCCGAAATTAACAAATAAAAAATCTGTGCCGCGGCTAGAACTATCCCCTCCCATTCTCCCTCCTTTTGTAATATTGACATCTGTTTTGGTTAAGTTATACTTGAAGGTCTACTGCATTGATAGACGTCACTTTTGAATCGGCTCGATAACCGACTTCAGTTTTTGCCCCTGGAAGGTAGGCAAATGACAATTCTGACAGCTGCACGACGGTTCCATCGTGGGTCCGCCTCGTAAATAGTGAAGGACAGTCTGTAGAGCGTATGTGCCAAATTTCATGCTTTTATCAAAAAATGCAAGGTGGTTCTTACTAACCGCCGCACTATTAGCCCATAAATGCCAGAAATGATTTCTTCGATTTGTTGGGATTTGTATCAATCGCAAGAAATCTGATAAAATCAAAGTGAAACAATCAGGTACGGAATTTGAATGAGAAAACTGAGATTCCACTCTTTTATTCAGAATCAAGAAAACGAAAATGCGACGTATTACATTTTCATAATGAAAGAATCAAAACGGGACACTCTTCAATTGTCACCATTTAGAATGCGATTTTCACGGATTTTAATCCAATCTTTAGACGTAAATTGGGGTTCGTCCACTCAAGCGCAAACGTACAAAACAGCTTTAGCCTCTGCTCAAAGACTAAATAATATTGGAGAGCACGTAAAGAACTACAAACCACAAATACTAGTGTTGAGTGGATCGCCAACGGCTAGACCTGCACTGATAGACTTTGCCAATCTCATTACCAAGAACCATTCGCTACTGATACTTGGAGATGTGGTAGAGGTGAGAATATTTGGTATTAATTTTTGCAAGTAGGTACGATTGTTCTGAATACAAATTGTAGGATAAACTTCAACATCGAGCTCGCCTCAACCGTACGACCAATGGTTACCAGTGGTTGAGGAACAACAAGATCAAGTCATTTTATACAATTTTAGACAACGCGCAATTTGAAAGCGGGGCTAAAGCATTGTTGCAAACTACTGGTATCGGGAAACTCAGTCCCAACGTATTGATGATGGGATACAAAAATAACTGGAGGAGGTGTCCAAAAGAAGAACTTTTGGCGTACTTCAACGTATTGCAGTGAGTATTCATCTAATAAAGTTATGAACATTGTAATGAGTATGAGTTTACAGCGCTGCTTTTGACCATCGCCTAGCGGTAGCGATTCTCAGGGTCCGCGATGGCTTCGATTACAGCAAGTTAACTGAAGAAGTAGACGAACAAAGCAGCAGTTACGACACTACGATTCTATCCAACCCGCCACACAGGCCACGCATCGACAACTTAGCTGCAAGTAACATGATGCACGCCGATTCTAATCTAAGCTTAGATGCTCTAGGAAACTCTGATCAAACCATCAACTCATCAAGTGGGTACAGAAAAACCAAGGTTTTTTACCACTACTCAATCACTGCGTTGTTTCCAGAAAGCGAAAGTCTCACCAAAAACAAACCCTCCAACACCACCGACAAAAAAGACAAAGTTCAAATCATCGTCAGCCCCCACATCCCAGAGTATGCCATCGAAAACATGAGCTTGTTCAAAGTAAATCAAAAAAAGGGATACATTGACGTTTGGTGGTTGTATGATGATGGCGGTCTGACTATGCTTTTACCGTACATAATATCCACGCGACAAAACTGGTCGAATTGTAAACTGAGGGTGTTTGCCATGGGCACCAGCAAAAACGAACACGAGGAAGACAAGAAAAAGTACTTTGCATTACAATTTTTACATAAAACCGTTGGTTATAGAAGTCAACTAATCGGAAATTTTCAGCATGGCTCATTTGTTATCGAAATTCCGTTTGAACTATTCAAGTTTAAAGATCGTAACGATATCGGATAAACCGCAGGATTCTACCATTGAGTTCTTCAACAACATACTGAACGATTTCAAAAAAGAAGAGAACGGCGATGACAATGGTAAATTGGTATCTATTCACTGAGTGATTCGTGTATAAAAAATACAATTTTGTAGATCACCGGGTATCGGAGGAAGAACTGACAGCCCTCCAAGACAAAACCTACAGGCAACTAAGGCTGCGTGAACTGCTATTGGAAAATTCACGTGAGGCCAACTTAATTGTGATGTAAGTAGTAGCTAGTAAAATTTACATCTAAAATGATCAATTCGGATTAGAAATTCGACGGTTTGTTGCAAAACGCTAAAAGCAAAATATACGACGTGTGCAGAATAAAACTGATTGAAAATGTGTACAGTGATTTCTGTCTAGTGGTTGACCTCTCGAATGTCGCCATATTCCACAATTCATCAAGTCACATATTTCTGCGGAAGCTTGCTTGCGAGGGTCTTTCATCAGCTCAAAGATAGACAGAGCGACGAGATTTTCAGCCGATAAGGTCACGCTTTACTTCAACAATATTTCTGTGTGAACGCTGTTCACTACCACCACTGGCCAGTACCACTGTAGACAGACACCATTTCGCAACGTGGTAGCTCTGATTCTCTGACTGCTACAAGTCTTATGTAGGCGTCATAGGGTCCAGTGGTGTCTGGTGGCAGTGTTGTACAATGTTCAGATGGACATGTTATGAAGTCTGACCTTATCCACTCAGAATCTCGTTGCTGTGTTGACCTCTGATTGAGTAACGCAAGGTCGTCGCAAGCACGTTGTCGTAGAAAGTTGGCACTTGCGAAGTTGGGTCTCTTGCGACATCGTATTGCGCATACCTTTTGCCTTTTGCAACAATTATTGTAGGCGAGTTTGAATACAAAACATTTCTATCCGAATATGTTCCACCTAAAAACCCATCTTACCTGGGCTTGAACCTATAATAGAAGATGAACGATTCGTTTTCAGGTCGCTTCCTTTGCCTAGGAAAGGGAAGCTTTCGGCTGCTTTGTACATGGCTTGGCTGGAAGTCTTGACCAAAGATTTACCTCCTTATTTACTAGTACGGGGGAATCAGCAATCTGTTCTTACATTTTATTCGTAAGATTGGTATCCTTACTATTACTTATTGTTGCCAATAGCGGTTCCCGTTGCAACCTACCCTATCTACCCACCCGGGTATTCTCCCCTAACCGTCAAGAGGTAAACTTGTCAGAAAGCTCTCCAAAACTGGTTTGTTCCAACCGAAATCCGTAATCAGTGAGGAGCCGACTGCAAGCCAGTAGAACAGTTTCAAAAACTGGTTTTGATGCTTCCGATAGACTTTCTCATACAGAGACGGTTCCCTTTGCTCGCAGCTCGTGCGCAGGTCTTCATATAGACCAGTTCGAAAAATATTCGCGCGTTTGTAGCCAAGTGGGGATGCGACCACTCGACCAGGCATCACGCTGGCCCATTCAAGTTACCCTGCGCCTCGAGTACCTTAGGTGTATGAGAAACTCTATTGGCTCTGACTGGTTTGTCGGATTTCTGATGTAACAAGCCTAATCAGCGACAGGTAACCCCACCCCAGTTCGCAGTGAAAGCGAAGTTTTTTTGACCAGTAGAAAACTTATAAAATACGACGTTGCCTTAACTTGAAATGGCATTACGTCTGCATGATTTTGTTCTCAACGAATATTTATTAAGAAAACAATGTTTATCCTTTTATATAGGTTTCGTTAAGTATTATTATGAAAATAGTCTAGATTATAAAAATAAACAGTAATTAAATTATAAAATATAAATAAATAATACTCATCAGATTAATTTCTACACCATCATTCGATTCCTTGTTCAGTTCCATACATTTTTTGCTGAAAAACTATAGACACCAAGTGCAGACCACGTTTAAGATTGCACCGACTCCGACTCAGGCTCGATGTCGGGGATGTTATCTAATACCTACCTACTCATAACATAGTTAGGTTTCAAAGTGTTTAAAAATTCATAAAACAGTGATGATGTCAAGGTTGCACCACGCATCTCGCTCTCCGAGATGACACAATGTTGTGGAAGTCACACTCCACAAGCCATTTTGGTGCCTATATTATTTCCTCTGTCAAGGGTGGCTATAGAAGTGTCCCACTTCAAAAATGAATGAATAGGTGAAGTACCAAAGGACAAAATGACCTGTTTGGATATAGGGTATTATAGGTTTGTTCCATCAGAAATCTCAAACTAGTCGCAGCCAATGAGAAGCGCCCAAATCAGTTTCCTATTGACTCAGACTAGTTTGAAACCTCTTGGTGGAACAAACCTATTTATTGTATAGCTTGTGTATAAATTCTAGCCATGGATAGTTATAGCTAAGAATTCTATAGCACCTGGAAAGTGGAAATGGATTTCTGCTGTCATCTGAATTAGTTTTACAGTTGCCCCAATTAATTATCCGTCTGTATTATAATCACACTCTATTTGTATTGTATTTTCAAATTTATATTATGACAAAAATATACATTCTTTCAAATCAATTGGTTTTATTTGTGGCAGTATCAGAAAACATGAGGTTTTGTGCAATGATAAATATTTTATTGTATTACTTCAGGTTATAAAACATACATAAAATATAACGTTTCAATTTATAATAATCACATGGTGTTAAATAATTAGGTAAAAGTGAAATCTTACAGTTACCATAGACAATAGTCTCACACATTATTTCAATAAATTATTTTGAATGTGGTTTTATACTAGGTTAGATATAAGTATCTTCAGAAATTCAAGATGAGATGTTTACAAAATGATCTCATCACAGTTATAGCACAAGAAGGAAACATTCCTCCAGATTTTATAGCAAATGTCATTGCTCAAAAGCATATTATTGTTATTGTACAATTTTACCAAAAAACCAATTGATTGCAGGACAAACGACCAGTTTCTCAGCTCGAGTTCAACTTTAAACTTGGTTTCATTGCCGTGGAAATTTCTGTTGCAACAATCCACGTTTCCCACAAGAAAAATCACTTGCGCGCATACAAGTGAGTGTAGACTTCCGCAAGTCAACACGGCTACCTCAGACCGCTAGTCACCCGCTAGTCCTACGCTCACAGGTCACAGGTATGCGTGAAGCTCTCATGGGAAAGGTTGATTGAATCTTTGACGGCCAAACCAAGTTTCAAGTTGATTTGGAACAGAACAACCGGACAAGTCACTCAACAACAACAACAACAACAACCGGAAAAATCCGGAATTTTTCAAATAAATACAAGTTTAAATATATAAAATTAATTTTCAACTCTAAATATTGATAACAGATTTTTATACTAATAATAATCACAGTACACTGACATAACATATAATTTTATATACCTGATACGCTGTTTTTTTTTATACAGAAATATAGGAATAGACAATGGTATGACCACATGACAAAGAACAGCAATACCACTGAAATCATGCCATTTTCATCCGCATATATAAGAAAAATAGTATAGTGAGCTATCACGTGAAAAAATGAATTTTAGCTGTGGCCTGGTTAACTTCAGGTGTGCGAAGCTGCGTTTGGCTAGGGCACAGCCTGCCTAAATTAATTCATTTGATCACACGATACTTTTGCTTTTATCATAACTTTTGTTCATTAGTATAGAAACAATTTGTTTTCAATATCATACAAGGTAATGATGAGGATTCTAGTGATAATGGAATAAGGTACCTATGCCTAATTACTACGTGCAATGTCAAACAATTTACAGCGCAGTTCAAAAAATGCAGTGAAAATATCAAGGTTTTTTTACGAAAATAACAGCTATACCTAAGTAGATTCATGCTGCGCTAGAGATAACGTTTCAATGAATTTATTCTTGTTTAGAGAAAAGAAGAGACCCTACACAACATTATAGAATCTGCCACGTGTCCCTTACTTCAGACATTTTAGTTTAATGAATCGAAGTTTATTGGTTATTATTTGGCAACAAGAACTTGCATGAACTTGAAAGTTGGTTCCATGAATTATGATCAAGTTCAATAGGCCTTACACCAATCTTTTTTTGCGTCTTTATAAACTTCAAGTAAAATAAAAGCAGGACGTGTAGGTGCCCGTATTTTTTGTTATAACAGCACAGCCGAGCCCATTCCAGCTTTTAAAAAAATGACAAACCTTTGGAAAATAAAGCTGAGATTTAAACATGGGACATTATGGATAAAACGGAGTATACAGGGTGTTTCACTTTTTTGTTAATATTTTAGATGATGATGATGAATCGAAAAATTTGTTACTTCCGTCAAAAAAAAAAAAATAAGAAATACCTATTAAAAGATTTAAAAAATTGAAAATTACAAATTTTTCGAATGTGACAAAAATCAATATGACCAGCTTGTGAGCATACATAAACTTACGATGTGTACCAAATTTGGTCAAAGTTAGGTCAGTAATTGGATTTGGAGTTATGTATAACAACAACACAATTTTCAAAACTCAACTTTGAAAGCCTTTATCTCCGTTATAATGCGTTTCCGAAATAAATTTGTTCGAGAAAGTCTACTTATTTTTTGATGCTCTACCATCTCCTAAAATATTGACAAAAAAGGGCAACACCTTGTACAAATGTCGCGCCCACCAGTCATCAATTCTATAGAAGAAAATATATTCAATGAAATTGGAAAAATTATACGCAAGAAGACAGAAAACTCAAAATTTCTCAACAAGTCCTATCTTATAAGTAACGTTGGGTACGTTATAGTCACGGGAGGAATTTACGTAGCATGTAGCTACCATCAGAAGAAGCGCCTCAATAAAATAATAGCGGATGCGTTGCAGAAATCTGAATATTATTCTCAATCACCACAAGCCTTTAACTATCAACACTTTAAAACCTTCTCCCAAGTCCCGCTTTCTTCGCTCTATATGTCATTCTTGTTACAGATTGCTGCACATCGAGTGCCATGGCCCAAAATGTTTATAATATTACTGTTTTACTTTGATAGACTGTAAAAAAAGTTTTATATCTACAGGGTGTTTGCAAACTTGGGGAAGAAAAAAAATTTAATCACTGAATTTTGACCAAATTTGGGCCACAAAGTAAGTTTATGCATACCTACAAGCTGGTCATATTGACTTTCGTCACATTTGTAAAATTTGAAATATTTTATCAATGTTTTTAAATTTTCAATCTTTCGCGGTTTTTTTGCGCAAGTACTAATTTTTTGATGCTCTACCATTTCCCGAAATATTGACAAAAAAAGTGGAACACCCTGTATATTAATTAATAATTAAATGAAGTCGCTGGAATCCACGTTCTTTGTTCAACACCACAACACAAACACAACCAAAATGCTCGAAATGTTTTTGTAGGTTTTTTTAGGTCTGCTTCTTTGTCCTGCTCTAATTTACTCCGGACAGCTCTATTTTCTGCTCTAAGCGCTCCAGAGTAAGTGAGAGCAAGACAAAGAAGCAGACCTATTACCTTACGCAGTATGCACCCACGCGCTTGAAAATTCAAATCAATTCAAATATTTGCTGCTTCCATATACTCTGCTCTAGCTACTCTTGGTCGAAAGCCGAAGTATATGGAGCATGCTCCAACTGATCTAGATCTTGCTGCTCACGCTGCTCTATAGGTCGCGGAAACAAAAATGGCGTGCCATAGATGGGTTATGGTATTATGTTATTCTCACTGGTACTTGCGAATACCATTTTCTTTAGCTGTAATAAACTGTATAGATGATTTATTGAACAATTGCCACTTTATCAAAAAAATAATTGTGCTTAACTCAAGATTTGTCTGAGTAATCTTAAAAACAAACGAATCTCTACAGCGGTACCTTGGCACCCTGTCTGCGCTTGCGCGAGCGTTTTATATCAATTCAACGTCGAAAAGGATGCGCATTGCGCAGTTGCTACGTCAGGCATGCTTGCAACGTTGCCATAGCGGGTGCCAAGGTGACGGTTATGTTCCCGCGACCTATACAAAGGAACGAATGCAGATCATGCGCTCTGGGGCAAAGATTAACGCCAAAACTCACTCCGAGCTGCTTAAAACGGACGCAAAGAAACAAAAGTATCAAGCTAAATCGCTAAATACTCCGAAATCATGCATGGCTATTGCGCATTTGCCTGTGTATTTTTTTTGTTGAAAAAATTGAACCGTGTCACAAAGTATTCGAATAATCAATTATCTTTACAAAAATAATCATAATAATTAGTTGTTTTTTCCATGAATTTTTTTTACAAAATTTCGCAGTGTCATACAGGAGGCTTCACTGCAATTTTTTGCCATATCCAGAGTCTTTCACACGTTTCCAAATTAAATAGCTACCTATTACTATTGAGTATTGTAAATACTAATTGAGACTTTTTCAATTAATTATTGGCATCCTTACAAATTCAATATTATCCGGTTACTTCTTATTAATACCGTTTGATGGTTGGTGATGTTACTGATGTTATAAGCATTTTGTTACGAAAGCTGGTTTCTTTTTGTTACATCATCATTACATGAAGAGGTTACAGTCGACGTAGAACTTACATCTCTCAATGAAAATTTATACATTATACAAAACTAAAATGTTGAGAAGAATTTTCCCACGCGATGCGAGCACGCATGTTGTGCTACACGGCAGTGGGAATTCTTGATTGTCAATGCCATTTAGCCTTCTGGGCGAAAATATCAGCTCTCAAATTTTGTGCGAAGCAAATACCCAAAATCTGTAAACATTACAATGAAATCAATATACGAGTAATGTTGATGAAACGTTACGTGCAATAATAAATGTAAGTAAGTGAAATGAAATTAAATGAAAAACTACTTACTTGAAAAAATAAAATTATAAAACTACAAGTGGCTAAAGAAATCATATTTCGCTCTATCCATTCCTCTGTGGCTTCCAGACAACCTTTTTCGTTTATTATCTTAGACATGTCAAAATTCTGTAAAACATAACACAAAAAAACTGCAAAGACGAAACAAAAGCACAAAGGAAAAAACAATAAAGGAAGGTGATGGCGTTTTGTAAGTGACAACATGCCTAATACCTGGAGTATCATGATTCCCACTTTTACAGCAGCTACAGGAATTAAATTTGTTTCTATCCATTCCTCGCCTGCTCGCAGGCAACCCCTTTCAAATATGTGTCTTTCCCCTGGCTGCATTAACAGTAAATAGAGAAATCAATAATTATTATTCCAACTGTTCAACCATTTTCTCTTTTAAAATACGCCAGTAGTTGAGTAGTTATTTGCCAGTTGAAAAAAAGAGAGTAGCTTTAATCACTAAATGCAACCTAACTAAAATAGGTAGGTAGTAGGTGGAATTGGAGTGTAAAATAGCGTTTTCCACTGGTAAAAAAAGTGCGCACTTTTTGCTCTCGTTGTCATAGAAACTCACCAGGAAGCCCTGCTATTGGTCCATGCGCAAGGTCAGAGCAGTTAGTGCGCACTTTTTTTCCCAGTGAAAAACGCCATAGTAGACCCAATAGACCCTTCCGTTTTTACTTTGGTTGTGCGCGCATTCTGTGGTCGTTGGTCCTGATTGGTAGTTTTAGCAACGCGCCAACAGGTGTAAATTCGAAAAGTACACGCTCTCAAGCATCAACCTGACGGCGGCTGAGCTAATAAGCATTCAGCACCAAGTTCAAAATGGTTCAATCTTGACCTTGGAGCATGGATGCCTTGGAGTATTGAATATTGTTGCAGTAATTGCTCAGCTAGAAAAGATGCGTAGGTAATTTTCGGCGTGCATTCCTAAATGATGAAATTCTATGGAAAAAATGGATCGAAATACTGGTGCCTAATAGATGATGTAATATAATCATCTATAATCATCTAAATAATTAAATCCAATAAGAAGGTATCTGGATTCCGTTTGGAGAGTTGGTGGTCTAACATAGTTTCACCTCACCTGGCACGTAGGCCGCATTATTGGGCCCATTGTACTCATCTAATAATAAGGCATCAGTACCCACGCACGTTTGCTCATGAAAAACTGGCAACTTAACTCGAAAATGAACCGTTGAAAATGTGGAAGGTTTTTGTCTCACGGCATAACACGCCAAAAGAGGAGGTTGTGCTTCCGTTTATACCTCAAGCGGTGAAAACGAAACGAATGAATAATGGTGGCCTTATGGTGGCCTTACATTGAGCATCAAAAGCTGCAGCTTCTTTAGCTGCCGAGCTCTCATTGGTCCACAACCTATATTGTATTATGTTTAAATTTTAACAACATTAACATAGTTTTAACTCTCTGGCTAACGATACTAACCATAATTCCAGACGAATTAATCGCAGAGAAGAGCCGGTGCAAGGCAATGGCTGATGAAGTGAACAACGTCGCCGACTTGGCTCTTCGATAAGAAACCCAAAGAAGCCGTCATTCTCAAAAGAGCTCATTTTTGGAGTGATGTACGCTAATAATAAGCTTGTACTGTTTGTTGTGAGAGGACCTCAACTAATTGCTGCTTGAATCCTTATTGGTCGTTTTATGCACTGACGTCACGTGGCTCCGCTTTGAACAGCTGCTCGGGGGCAACGTGGGTCAGATGTGCGTATCTGTCACGGGGGCTACGTCAGTCAGATGTGTAGTGTGTCAATCTGTCAGTCGGTGTGTGAAAGTCACTGGTGAGCAATGGGATGTTTTCCTGACAGGTTCTCAATAGATGTCCCTGGTAGTTCGTAAGGGGCTGAGAAACATTCAATCATCATAAATTGGCGACACTGACGCAGTTCGGCTGCCATGATATTTCAGCGGGATTTTTGAATGTGACGGTTCTGCAACAGGTTGCGGTCGTTGCCATAGAGTCGTTGCCAAATATGCCGAATGCTAAATTGTCTATGTGGCAGCTGTTGTCAGTTCCAGACTTCCCATTCCCGTATCATCACGCACGGCCTTTGTACGAAAGCTCCTTGGTGCTGAACAGCTTGGTATAAATGAAGATACAATAATAGAAATCGATTGAACATCGAACATAATTTTCTTATTGCTGGGTGATGTGACGAAATTGCGGTATAAATTTCTGTTCACACAAAGAAGAGAGAAGCACGCACCCTGTGGAAGGCGCGGCCACAAATGGTTCTGTGGATAACTTCGTAGCTTGAGAGCCTGAAGAGACTAGAAGGTGTAGTGCAGACTGCAGACTACAACCAGAGAGTAGCCACAACCACTGAATTGAACGTAAACTTCAGCGCGCTATGCGAGGAGGTCGAGTGAAAGCCATGCAAATTATTTTAGGAACGTTTTTAATAAACAAGATTATGTAAAAACTACCAGGTTTTATCAATGATTCTAACTCGTATTCTCATGTCGCCTTTTCTTCCACGCAAAGCAGGAAGCAGGAGGAGACCAGAACCACAACACCCAAACTAAACTCTGTTGAGCATCTTCAGACGAGCACTTCGGCGAAGTGTTGGATTCAAAATTAGGTAGCATCAGTTGCACTTTCTTATTCCTTGACCTTAAAGGCATGGTTTTGCTGCAGTTCACGTTCGTTGTTATTGTTTAACGAACAAAGAATGGCCAGCGAAACTCAACACTTCAGACTTTGACACTTTTGCTAAACGTCGCTCAATTTTTTGGATTACATTTCAATTTTGAACGACAACAAGCAGTCGGTTGAGCTGTCAACATACAGAACACAAATGTTCCCAAGCCCCTTACGAACCACTAGGGACATCTAGCAGAGTTTCTTCAACTACGCTGAAAACATCCCATTAATGGGGTGTTTCGCCGCTGAAGAAGACGATAGATGGCAGCAGGGGCCAACCCGGGTTTATCACTAGGTTACTGTTGGTTGGTAAGCCTACCTGCTCCATGTTGGTATTTTGTATCTCTTTAGCCCGTTTGTGTGTCTGTCAGGGATGTGTCTCGTTGTGTATGCGTAACGCTATATTGCCTAGCAGCATCATGCTATACCCAGCACTTTGCCACCTGCCACCGATCACTCGAACAATGAAAATGACGGCAACGACCATATGACTGACATTTGCTGAAAAAAATATTGAACGTGGGGTTGTACTGGTCGGTTTTGGTGATTTTTGGGGGCTGAAAAGGCCCAATGACCGTGCAAATCTTTGCCAGAAGGATCGTCCGGGAGACAGCACTCCAGGAGCAGTTCGCGGACACGCCGGCCGATTTGCAACCTATTGCAACCTACCTGCCACCGTGCCGTGTGCCCCACTGTCCATGTTCAAGAACACAATTATGCTCTTCTTCAAAAACATCTATACTAAAAACCTCTGCTCTGAAAGCCAAGTGTACGTAATTTTTTCAATCTAATTCCTTCTTCACCTCCGACGACACACATTCATACTTGACTTGACATGACAGCCGACCCGGCAGGCAGACACCAAAGTCAAAATGAAAACCCCCCTCCATGTGAGAACCGTTTAAAAAGTAGCGGGAAAATAACCCGGGTTGGCCCCTGCTGCCATCTACTTGACACCTAGACAACTGCAGAGAAAACACCCCATTGTATGAAGTATTTATATTGCCCTTATATGACCTAATTGCCCTTTTAGCATTATACTATGGCATTGCACGCATTAAGCGATTGTGCTAGAAGCCTCGGCGTGATCAGTCCGTAATTTGGTATACGGATAGCCTTTGATTGGTTCGATGGTTTACATGAAGAAGCCAAAAAACATACAACATGCACGAAATGCGAGATTTACCCACGTACTTTACCCAGTAGTACCAACGAGGCGCGCGTGCGGGTTTCACCTACCTGCTACCTGATATGAAATGATCAGAATAAATACAGGTATCCTCAAAAGAGAGATGGAGAATCCGCGATTCCGCGCAGCTGTTTTCGGCACGTTCTGCGCACAGTGTGCCATGAGTTGTCGCGCCATTTGTATTTACATTGCTCCGCCGTGTTGAAAAGTGCGCTTTATTTTTTGAATTTTGAAGCCAACCATGCTGGGAAAGTCGCTAAAAAATATAACGAACTTCTCAATGAATATTGCAAATGAATATTCCGCAGAGAAGAATTTGCCAGAGGCATTTGATGCGCGTGTATAACTATTTTTGTAATGCATATATCAACGATATATGGACGTGCGCAGAAAGCACAGGGCCGCTATTCTTGAATCGTGTAAGAAAAGTCCCTGGGAGTTTTATATAATCCGTACTACACTTCTGTAGCGAAAGTTGCCTAAAAACCACGATTTTAGACAACATTTGCTACATCAGTGTACTGCGGAATGTATTTTACTCCCAGGGACTTTTCTCACACGATTCAAGAAAAGCGGCCCAGGTGAATGCGTGTCCTATATGTCCCACTTTTAATATTTTTTATGGTGTATTATGGCCATCACTATAAATTTGAAGTTTGATGCAAAAATGTGACCAAGTGTACCCTTGAATTAATGATACTTGACGAACTAAGCAGGAAGCTCCCTGCTGTTATAACGCTGAAGGGCTTGTGGTTCTTTTTGCTTCTTCGAGTGTCACGTCATATTTTATGGATCCATGCTTAGGGACACATTCGCTGTATAACTTGTGGACTTGCATAGTGGCCCACAACATTAATTTTCCATAACTACTTGTGAAAACTGTATAAATACCAATAATAACACCACCATCAAAACACACGTTCGGCTTATGGAATCGGGGCAATGTTGGCACACTAGGACTGCGACGATTTATGCGCAATCGAACGTGACGTCACGGGTCAGAAAGAGACGCTCAATTTAGGAAACCTGTATTCAGTTACTTTTGTTTTGTTTCTTTGGCTGAAATCTGCCCGTCGCAAAGCCTTCACCTATAATTTTATTTGTCTGATCCCGTCCAATAAATCACGACCACGCCACGTTTGACTGACTAGAAATTAAAAAATCGCTTGTTCTTCTGCCTGGAGCTTCTGTTGGCACAACCGAAGACTACACAACACCTTGTGATCTTTTTCAGTTTTGACAACTGGCACCTTCAATTGACAGAGTCACGTACTTTTATGCGAATTAACTTCATAACTAAGCAAGGCCATGCATGGTATTGGCTGGTGCACAGCACCTATCAGCGGCCATTTTGTAGAAGCTAATCACAAACAGCTAATCAAATTGCTGTCATATACCATGTTCTCTGACATACATCATACATCATACTGACATGGCGAAGTTCTTATATTAGGCAATAGGGTTTTACTTCAAAAGCTGTCCCCTATAATTTTCAATGTTCACCTCCAAAAAGTTATGCTCGAAACACAACTTGGCTCCATTTCTATGCACTCAACCTGCGGCATGCCTATGCCTATGCAAAACCTGCGTAGGTACCTGTTTGAAAAATCGGGGAATAAATCGAAAGCTATTTGTAGGTAGACGTCGACGTCGTCCTCCATATATTTAATGTTGGTATCCATAAAGAATCTTGACTAAATGAGGAATGGCAAAAGCCTTCAGCAATTTTGCACCATGTCATTTGCCACCCTGTAGAAACTTCATTTGACGTTACCTATATTTCAGAAAACCTGAGTCCGATAGCTTGAGAATTGGGCTATCAACCAGTTCAGAGTGTTCAGACAGATCCAAAATCGCCCAGAAGAATTCAAAGTTATCCATTTTCAAAAACTGATAAAAACTCCATCAACTTCATTCAAACAAAAAACATTGACACTAATTTGCCTACTTTGTGGACCACTTACTATTGTAGACAAAAAAAGCTGAACGACAGATGAATGACTTTTCTAATTTTTGACCTGTGAATCAGCTTTACTGTCATCAAGAATATGCCACCCATAACCAATAATGCTTTATCATTTTCTGTGTCAAACGGGACAGAATGTCCAATAAATCTGTTAGGGTGCAAATTATTCCTCTTGTGGAGAATGGTATCGCGTGGAAGACGGTAGCAGACCTTTTCAGTAACAGGAAAGGGACGGTTTACAACGTTATGTGCAGGTGGCGGAAAAATTCAACGCTGACACGGCAACCAGGTTCTGGCAGACTACCGAAGCCGAAGATCAAGCATTGATCCAAATGGTCTATGTCCAGATCACGGTATGTCCAGATGCTAGAGGACGATTCGTTCGCCAATGTTCGACATGCTGCGAGCCGCTTAAATTTTTCTACAAGCAAAAGGCAACGGACCGCCATTGCCATGTACTCGTAGCATATTACATGGAATCAACCAGTACGAAGTCACCGTGTTGCGGGCTCGTGTTGATACAGTGGGTAGAAATCTCAGTGGAAATGATCCATTTTTATCTTCACCTTCTTCTACTCCTGGTTCATAGCTACAAAGAAATCAAAGACACAACTGACGTTGTCTTGTGACTCAAAAAAATCACTGGCATTTTGTCATGGGCTTGTCAAAAATGATAATCCTAAAGGGCCTTCTACACAATTTAAAAAGTCATTCATCTGTCGTTCAGCTTTTTTTGTCTACAATAGTAATTCCAGACAATGGTACAACACTTTTGAAAAGTGTAAATTCAAAGATGAGAAATGAGATCCGAGGAAGTTACTTGCCTCTACAGTTCTGCTGAAAATGTTTCCTTCATCATAGTTTGGGAGCAAATCTAATCATCATCTTACAGCTGGGATTTGAATCATTACAAAACTGACAAGCTGACTAGAGGTGTTCCCATTCTTTTATGGGCCAGTCTGACACTGTACTTCATACCATAATCAAGCCATTGATCAAAATTGCACTTATTTCGAATTAGTATGGCGGTCCTTAATGACACCAGAATTATAAAATTTAGAATTCATGACTCCAGAAAAATAGTATACAGAGAAACTGAAAGCACTCACAAATCCAGGTTTTCTGACATCATATCCACATTGTTTGTTCTTGATTATCTCCTAAAACAAAACAAAAATTAATGGAAGAAGATTGCATAAGTATAAAATAATTACATTTGGTTTACGCTTGCAACATGAAAATGGAACTCCACAAGCTTCCCGGCTGCCAACTTCTCTAGAAGAGCAATTAAAATAATTATTGCGATCCCAATCTTTTGGTCCTTCAATCCCACAACATTGAAGCTGCAATCATAATTAGTTTAATAAAATTATGTTGAAGAATGTGTTAATCCTTGTAAATACCCAATCTTCTTGAATCCAATCGATTAAATTCTGTTGATCTGGATCTTCACGGTAATGAATAATGAAAGTTTGGAAACCTATGGTTGCTTGAGATTTTATCTACAAGAGGGATATTATTTGCTAGTTTTCTAGTTTTCTTTTTCAGTTTGCTAACTTTAATAATCTACACATTATTAAATAACAATCAAAAACTCACCCAGTCTTTGAAAATAAACCCAAGAATTCCAGCTGTCATTTCAAAAAGGAGCAACACGGATAAAAATATAGCGTACTGCAATAGAAACATGAGACTTTTATCACTAGATTAAGTATGGCACTTACAGCTGCTAGAAGACAAGTATTTTCCCTCAAAGCACCCACACAGCCTGTAAAGCCAATGATGAATGTGATGGAGCCAATGCAAATTAGAATAAAGGCAGGATCTAGGGCAACATTGGCAACTTTTCCTAAATTGTTGAAGATATCTTTTTCACTCCATGCCCAAACACCGATGGTCAGAATTCCAAGTCCCATCAGCTGAAATGATACCTTACATATACACTTACAAAGCCACAACTGAATACTTACCCAGAAAAGAACATTGAAGCCAAAAATCATATACTTCAAACAACTGCTGACTTCGCTGCTTTCCCTTCGGTACTTCCTCACAGGCATTGATGGTAAATTTACAGCCATAGTTGCCAAAGAAAGGTGAACTCCAACACTTCCTCTACCTACTCAACATTCTTATTCCATTTTTAGGCGACTGGTGGCCTTCAACACCTACCAGGTGAAAAATTATTTAGTAGACGTAAATAAAAATTGGTACATTTCACGTACCTGGGTGAGGTGATATTGGGCAATTCGATAACGTATTTTCCTATGAATCAGTGGGCCAGTTCACAGGAATTCTTAAGGACAGACTGGTCGACAGAATAATACTTTTGCTTCCTTCCTGATTGTTGACATCGGTAATGTAGGAATCGCGAATCGGTAATAAATCAACGTCATTCTGACAGTTGACTTATGGGTTTCTGTCAAAATTCCAGTTACAGATGTCGCTGTATTCTAGGTGGCGCTCTAGGTGGCGCGAGAATTCAAAATAATGTGTTTGCACTTTGTTCATGCGAGACCCATTTCTAATTTGAATAATGCTAAATGAATTGTTCCATTAATTCATATTACAGCAATTTGTTTGATGTAGTGAAAAACTGGTTAGGTATTATTTTATGTGGTCAAAACAAACAAATTAGGATACTCAATTAGATTATGCAACTTAAAAAAAAAATCATAAAATTGAAAATTATAGGAACACTACGAAGCGGCTGAAGGGACATATTATTATTTATCATAAATAAATTTGGATTAACTTCGTGATAGTATCACAAAGTTAAGTGGGGAGGGGGACTTTATACGAGTTAATGAGCTTGTTTACGCGAGGCTTAGCAGAGATTTCAACAGTGGTTAGTTAGGAGTGTTTACGCGCGCCGAACAAAATGACAGCCGACAGCCCCTTAACCTAGGCCGCTATTCTTGAATCGTGTGAGAAAAGTCCCTGGCAGTAAAAGACATTCCGCAGTACACTTCTGTAGTGAAAGTTGCCTAAAATCGTGGTTTTTAGGCAACATTCGCTACATCAGTGTACTGCGGATGGGCATGGGCGTTTACGTGCGATTGCCAACACTTGTTTGCTTACTAAATGCAATTTAAAATCACATTTAGCTAAGCTTAACAGCTGTTGCGAAACTTGCGTTTAGAGGTGTTTATGCGGACGATAACATTGATGTTACGGACCTTAACACCAGTTTTAAACCTCGCGTAAACAAGGCCACTATCACGAAGTTAACTTTAGTACGGCTTACTATCACGAAGTGAAGTGGAGGGGAAATTTACTACGAGATAGTAACACGAAATTAAATCGGGAAAGGGAATCTGGTACGAGTACTCAACTATCACGTAGTAAACTTTAGTATCAGTTACTATCACAAAGTAAATTTCAGTACGACTTACTATCACGAAGTAAAGTGGGGAGGGAGTTTATTACTACGAGATAGTAACACGAAATTGAATAGGGAGGGGACTTCAGTACGAGTTACCATCACGTAGTAAACTTTAGTACGAGTCACTAGGTATACGAAATTAACTTTAGTACGACTTACTATCACGAAGTAAAGTGGAAAGGGAGTTTACTACGAGATAGTAACACGAAATTGAATAGGAAGGGGTTTTCAGTACGAGTTATTACTATCACATAGTAAACTTTAGTACGAGTTACTATCACGAAATAAACTTTAGTGCGACTTACTATCACGAAGTAAAGTTGAAAGGGTGTTTACAACGAGATCGAGATAGTATAACATATGCAATGGGTGCTTTCCACCTAGACGGTACAAATACCACCAGACGGCACATGTTCCATGGTGTGGCGCAAAATTTTAGGTGATCCAATGAACGGCGCAGAACCGAGTAGAAACACGTAGATGGAAAGCACCGTTTGGAACCCGCACATGCGTAAATGGCAGGTGTACCGATCGAACTTGAGGCTAGGTGGAAAGCACGCTATTAAATCCAGAGGAAACTTTAGTAGGGGTGGGTGGGGCAAGATGGGGACGCTAACGTTTGAAACACCGCACTAACGGCGGAAATTAAAATATAACGTTAAAACTAAGCCTATTGCACTCTGCACATATTCTTTTCATGATAAAGATATTGCACCGGTCGGTCGGACAAGATGGTATATCTGTACTATTCTTTCCATATATTTCTTTTCAACTTGCTGAAAAATTCAAATACTATCATGAAAAGAATATGTGCAGAGTGCAATAAGGCTTAATTATACTTAACGTTATATTTCAATTTCCGCCGTAAATACGGTGTTTCAAACGTTAGCGTCTCCATCTTGTCCCACTCTCTCGCCTATTAAAAATCCCTCTGGATTCAATTTCATGATACCATTTCGTAGTAAACTCCCTCTCAACTTTACTTTTGATCTTAAGTGGTACCAAAGTTTACATCGTGATAGTAACTCGTACTAAAGTCCCCCTCCCGACTCAACTTTGTGATACTATCACCTAGTTGATCCAAAAAAAATTATAATAAATAAATGTCCCTTCAGCCGCTTCGTAAACAACTAACGTTATTGAAATGCTGTTGTTGTCATCAGTGGTATGATTCTTTGTTCAATTTACTCCAACTCACCTTTATTTTTTACTAGCTTTCGCCGGGGCCGCGATCGCGGCCCCTAAGCGAAACCTAGTCCTCGTTTGCTCACGCTTTTCGTAGGGTGATATTTTCATGAGTGACTTGCATTCACAGTGCTTTTGTTATGAGATTGTGTAGCAATTCGTTCATTTCGTTGTTCTTCAGTTTCTCTGCATCTAACGGTGCTCATTCTGCTGATTCGTTGGGAACGTATACGTACTTCGCGCTCTTCGACTTTTTCATTACAACCACAGATGATTACAGCTTTTTCATATTAACAACTGGTAAGAAACAGGTGTTCAAAACCACGACGGATCTTGCTTTATATACCCCTACCGATGGGTAGTCCCACCCAAACCAAAAAAAAAGTTTCGAATGGTACACAATTTTCCAGAATATTCCACAACATTGGAGAGTGTTCTGGAATGTTTCTGGCCGAACGTTCCAGACTATTACTGAATATTCCAGGATATACCGAAACATTCTGGAATGTTGTGGAATGATCTCGAATACTCTCGAATATTCTCTACTGTACCTCTACCGACAGGTGGCCCCACACCAAAAAGGCTTCGAATAGTCCACAATGTTCCAGAAACTTTCAAGAGTGTCCTGGAATGTTCCATAATGATCTGGAATGTTTCGGGATGTTTTCGAACGTTCCAGACTATTTCCAAACATTACAGAACATACCGGCATATTCTGGAATGTGGTGGAATGATATCGAATACTCTCGAATTACCCGAACATTTCAAAACATACCAAACATTCTGGGATGTTGTGGGATGATCTCGAATAATCTCGAATATTTTGTACTTATTCTGTACTGTACCTCTACCAATAGGTGGCCCCATACCAGAAAGGCTTCGAATGTTCCATGTTCCACAATGTTCCAGAAACTTTCTAGGGTGTTCTGGAACGTTCCACAATGATCTGGAATGTTCCGGGATGTGTTTGAACGTTCCAGACTATTCCCGACAATTCCAGAACATACCGGAACATTCTGGAATGTTGTAGAATGATCTCGAATGTTCCACAATGATCTGGAATGTTCCGGGATGTTTCCGAACGTTTCAGATTATTTGCGATCATTCTAGAACATACTGGAACATTCTGGAATGTTTCCGAACGTTCCAGACTATTCCCGAACATTCCCAAACATTCTGGAATGTTGTGAAATGATCACGAATGCTCCACAATGATCTGCAATGTTCCGGGATGTTTCTGGACGTTCCAGATTATCCCGACCATTTTAAAACACACCGGAACATTCTGGAATGTTGTGGAACGATCTCAAATGTACCACAATGAATTGGAATGTTCCAGAATGTTTCAGAACGTCCCAGACTATTCTCGAATATACCCGAACATTCTGGAATATTGTGGAATGATCACGAATGCTCCACAATGATCTGGAATATTCCGGGAAGTTTCCGAACATCCCAAACTATTTCTGACCATTCCCGAACATCTCGAAACATTTTGGAATGTTGTAGAATGATCTCGAATGTTCCACAATGATCTGGAATGTTCCGGGATGTTTCCGAACGTTTTCCGAACGTTCCAGACTATTCCTGAACATTTTAAAACACACCGGAACATTCTGGAATGTTGTGAAACGATCTCGAATGTACCACAATGGATTGGATTGTTCCGGGATGTTTTCGAACGTTCCAGACTATTCTCGAATATACCCGAACATTCTGGAATGTTGTGGAATGATCACGAATGCTCCACAATGATCTAGAATATTCCGGGATGTTTCCGAACATCTCAAATTATTCCCGACCATTCCCGAACATCTCGGAACATTTTGGAATGTTGTACAATGATCTCGAATGTTCCACAATGATCTGGAATGTTCCGGGATGTTAACGAACGTTTTCCGAACGTTCAAGACTATTCCCGAACATTTTAAAACACACCGGAACATACTGGAATGTTGTGGAACGATCTCGAATGTACCACAATGGATTGGAATATTCCGGGATGTTTCCGAACATTCCAGACTATTCTCGAATATACCCGAACATTTTGGAATGTTGTAGAATGATCTCGAATGTTCCACAATGATCTGAAATGTTCCGGGATGTTTCCGAACGTTCCAGACTATTCCCGAACATTTTAGAACACACCGGTGTAGCGTTCAAAATTTTCATTGAAATGAAAATTCAAAATAAAATCAAAGTGAGCGAAAAAAAAAAAAGAAGGTCAGACGAAAAGCAAAAAAAAAAGGGCCGTCAAAAAGAAAGTCTCTGAAATATCGAAAAAACTACCGTTTATCGTTACCTACAATAACCCTTCCGCCGATAGTGCGAAGGTAAGTTCAAATCTTTGAAGAGAAATCAAAACTAAGACCAATTTTCTCCACCCAGGGTTTTTTCCCGAGGCTTTATCTTGGTGCAGTCGTCGTTGTCACACGTCTCGTCTTTTTGCCGAATCAACCCAACAAGAGTTATTCTCCGTATCGAGTGCCGAACGCATAATAAGTAAGAAGACCATTTCTCCCAGCATCGACGTGTTTTCTTTCCGGTGTCTGGGGAGTCAAGAGTGGAAGTTTAACTTCGTTGTGGTTGCTCTTCTTTGGACACAGAGGACGCAGACGTTCGTGGTGCAGACGCAGTAGGCCTTCCGATTCATCCAACGAGGATTTGTGAATCTCGTGGACATTCCCGACACTGCGATTTGGAAGATTTGACGGAACACGTCATAAGGCCAGATTTTACCTTTTTACATTTTTACCTATTTCCTTTATTTTTGTCTATTTACCTACTGTCAATTACCAATTGTTACGGTGTTCTATATCTATTATCGAACGGGTTCAAAGCTTTTACAAAGATACCTAAAGCTATATCTTACGGAGTGCACTCGGCGAAAGAAACACAAAGGTATATCGTCATTTTCTATTACGTTCGGTACTGGCATTATTTCACTTTTTCTAAAAGAACATTTGTTAAAATTTGTAGGCTGATCTGAATTCATTACGATAATTTCTCTCTTGGTTTGATTGAACAATAAACACTGTTATCCCCATTTATTTCTTTCATCTTTATTTTATTTTTGTTGTTGTCTTTAGTGATTCAGACAACTCTCTTTTCTAAATTTTGAATATCGAATTACTTGGCGCCCCAGAACCTATTTCGGATCCCATAACCCCGCTCTACACGTAACATCGAGCTGACCGGGTGCTCTTTGTTATTCGGTCACAATTCACCGGAATTGTCGAGTAACAAGGTAGTAAAGTGGCACAGCAACGTGAGGCCCGAAATAGAGTTGTTTAAATTCAATCAAACCAGAAGAATAAAAAAGGTAAACTGTCTCGTAAACTGTTCTATCAAAATTCTACCTATATCTACTGTTATTGAGAGGTGTCTACCTGTTGGTAAACAACCAAATTGGATTTGAAGTCTGAAAGTCTGGTTAAAAGTCAATTTGACATTTTGGTCAAAATTCGTTTTACTTTTGATTTCTCTTACAAAGATGGAACAAATCTATCCAAACTATCTTCTAGTAGATGAACTAGACTATGAGTTGAAGATAAGAGGTTGTATAACTACGAGAGATGTAACGGAAAAACGTAAGATTTTTAGACGGTTACAGGACAGGTCACGAGGACGAACTTTGGCGTTGGTCGACCCAGAGTACAATGTTGAACAAGAGCAAGACGTCATCGGCAACAAATTAATTTCCTTACGATCGGTAATTGAGGAATTCGAAGGTTCAGAAGATGATTCGACGTTCAAACGAGCCAAAGCTAGGTTACTGCATGTTTTAGGACGTGTAGAGCGCATTGTAATTCCTGCAGAGGATACAGACGACGTAGAAGTCAGAACGAATATTTCAAATTTTAAAAATGAATCAAAGGCTACGATTTTCATGCTTGAGGCTGACTTGTACGATAAAGCGAAAGAGTTAAATCCGATACCAGAACTAAATCTGTCTTCTCATTCAAATAGTTCTGTCGCGCACATCCAGACAATTCCTACACAAAGCTTGATGACCGTTACTCCAAAAGGTGTTCCAGTGTACAAGTTGGGAATCAAATTTGACGGCGAAACTAGAGAATGCAGCGTCAATTCATTTATAGTACGTGTTGAGGAACTGGCTGAGGCACGACATGTTCCTAAAGAGGCTCTCTATGCATCCGCTATCGATTTATTTTCCGGCAAAGCATTAATTTGGTATCGTTCAGTTAAATCTCAAGTTCAAGATTGGTGTTCTTTGGTTGCACTTTTAAAACGTGAATTTCTGCCTCCCAATTATGATGACCAGCTATGGGAAGAAATCAAAAACAGAAAACAAGGAAATAATGAAACTATAACGATGTATACAGCCATGATGCAAACTCTCTTCAGTCGTTTAAGTCGACCCCCTTGTGAAGTCACGAAAGTCAAAAACATCCGAAAAAATTTATTGCCACAATATTTTACTCAACTAGCTTTGTCTGACGTCGGCTCGGTAACAGAATTAACGATTCTCTGCAAAAAATTAGAAGAAGTCAACGAAATAACAAAGTCGTTCAATTCCAATCAAAAATTGACATTACTTGAACCCGAACTGGCCTATCTAACCAAAAGCGATGACGTGTTGTTGAAGAGTTCGAATTTTCAGAAAAACAATGTCAAAGGTGGAAAATTTTTCAAGGCTAATAATTTTGACAACAAGAAACAAAAGAAATTTCAAGGTGCAAATAAGGGAATATCTGCTGTGGTGTGTTGGAACTGTAACCAACCCAATCATACATATTCAAGTTGTGCTTTAAAACGATCTAAGTTTTGTTTTAAGTGTGGTCGCAAAGAGGTAACCGTTGCGTCTTGTCCGAAGTGTCAGGGAAACGGAAGACGGGAATGTACGGAATAGGCCCGCGCACGTTTCCGAAAAATAATGCGGTCAAAAACTTTGTTCAAACAAAAACTATAGTCAAAGATTGGAAAGTTTGGTTGTCGCACGTTAGAAATTTTTATAAAAATTACAAAAAATTGTCTTGTTCGGAACAACAATTAACCCCTTTGTTTTTGGATAGAAAAGGTGATAACCGTCCTTATATTGCCGTCAACATTTTTGACACAACGATAACTGGATTGCTAGATTCAGGCGCAAATTGTTCGGTAGTTAGTTCAAAAGGTTTGGAACAACTAAAAAGATTTGAACTCAGAGTAGTACGAGAAAAAATTAAAAATATAATAACAGCTGATGGCTCGAAACAAGAAGTAATTGGATTTATAGATTTTCCTTTATGTGTCGATGGAGTTTGTAAAGTTATCAAAACATTAGTCGTTCCTCAAATCACACAACCCTTCATTTTCGGCAGTGATTTCTGCATAGCGTTCAATTTGACAGTAGATTTTGAAAATAACTCTTGGAGAGCAAGTGATAGGAATGCAAAGTTACTGAGTTCTTACGATGATTTTCCACATAATTTAAACGCCGTAGACTGTTGTTTAGAAAGTACAGATAGTTTTACCATAAATCAGCGTTTAGAAGTTGAAAAAGTGACACAATTATTTCGAATATTGAACAACGAAGGAAGGCTTCCTCAAACGAATAAGCTGGTGTACTACATCGATACCGGGGATGCCAAGCCAATCAGGCAAAGGCAGTATTTAATGTCACCCTACGTCCTTAATCATCTCAACAAAGAACTTGACAAAATGATAAGTTTAGGAGTGGTAGAAGCTAGTAATAGTCCATGGTCGAGTCCTGTGCTTGGAGTAAAGAAGAAAACCGGCGAATTCAGGTTTTGTTTCGATGGTCGCAAACTGAACTCTGTAACAAAACGAGATTGTTATCCACTTCCTAGCGTCGACAGAATTCTAAGTATGTTGAACGATGCAAAATTTTTGTCATCCGTTGATCTTAGAAGTGCTTTTTGGCAAATCCCTTTAGATCCAGTTTCAAAAGAAAAAACTGCTTTTGCTTTAACGGGACGAGGTCTTTTTCACTTCAAAGTCCTTCCGTTCGGTCTAGTTAATGCGGCGCAAGCTCAACAAAGATTAATGGATGCAGTTTTTGGTCCAGAATTGGAACCAAAAATTTTTGTTTACTTAGATGATATTATTATCACATCGTCTAGTTTTGAAGAACATGTGGAATTACTAAAAGAAGTCGCTAGTAGATTAAAAGAAGCCAACTTAACTGTCAACATAGAAAAATGTCAATTCTTCAGACAATCATTAAATTATTTAGGTTTCGTAGTAGATAACCAAGGATTACGAACAAACCCAGAAAAAATCCAGGCTATGATCAATTATCCAAGACCAAAGAACGTGACCGAGGTGAAAAGATTTCAAGGAATGTGTTCCTGGTATAGACGTTTCATACCTCATTTTTCATCATTGATCTCCCCTATTAATGATTTAACGAAAGGGTCAAAAAAGGGTCAAAAAATTATTTGGTCCCAAGATGCTGAAAGTGCTTTTGTTCGGATAAAAGAAGCATTAATATCTACTCCAATATTATCAGGTCCAAATTTTTCTAAGTCTTTTGTTATTCAATGTGATGCGTCAGGTACTGGATTAGGCGGTGTATTAACACAAACGATAGATGGTGAAGAGAAGGTAATAGCATATGCGAGTCGAGCATTGACAAAAACGGAGAGAAACTACAGCACTACTGAGCGCGAATGTCTTTCGGTGTTGTTCTCGATTTTTAAATTTCGTCCGTACGTTGAAGGTACACGGTTTAAAGTAATAACAGATCATTATTCATTATTGTGGCTGAAAAACATGAAAGATCCGACGGGAAGATTAGCTCGTTGGAGTGTTAAGTTGCAAGCTTTCGATTTTGATCTCGAGCACCGAAAAGGTAAACTACACGTAGTCCCAGACGCGTTGTCTCGTAGTTGTGCGGAAAATCCGGAAGTCAATTTAGTTGAAGTTCCTTCAGTTTTAAATTTCGAAAACTTAGATCCCTTTTACATCCAAATGCGAACAAAAATTCTAGAAAATCCTGAAGATTACCCACAGTGGAAAGTACAAAACAATCGTGTTTTAAAGTTTGTTTCATCTAAATTACCTTTTTCTACTAACGCCACCGAGTGGAAATGCTTAGTCCCGAAAAGTCAACGACACGTTGTTTTACAAGAATGCCATGACACACCGACTGCCGCTCATTTCGGTTTTTTGAAAACATTTTCTCGAGTGTCAATGCAGTACTATTGGCCCAAGATGCGTAATGATATTTTGAACTCTGTACGTACGTGTAAAAGTTGTAATGAACAAAAGTCGACTAATCAAGCTCAGATAGGATTGATGGGAAAGGAACGGAAAGTGAAATTTCCATGGCAAGTCATTTCGATCGATATTATGGGACCTCTGCCTAGATCTAAAAAAGGATTCAGCTATCTTTTGGTAATTTCTGATCTATTCTCGAAATATGTTCTGATGTCACCTATGCGTAAGGCTAACGCCGCTACCATAAACAAATTTCTCGAAAATGAAGTCTTTATGGTATACGGAGTACCACAGTGTGTTTTGTGCGATAACGGAAGTCAGTTCATTAGTAGGGAATTTAAGAAATTGTGTCAGAATTACAAAGTTCAAAATATATGGTTCACTGCCAAATACCACCCTCAGGCCAATCCAGTTGAAAGATATAACAGAACGATTTGCACAGCGATTCGTCACTACATTAAAAACGATCATAAAGACTGGGACGCGGAGATTTCTAAAATCGGATATGCAATTAGAACAGCAGTCAATGAAGTTACTGGTTATAGTCCTGCGTTTTTGAATTTTGGGAGAGTCATTCCATGTACTGGTGATTATTACTCGAAGCAGTATCAACCAACCAGTAACTTTGATTGTGAAAATCGAGAAGCATATGCCGCTGAAATCCAGAAACTATCACGTTTGAAAGATGTTATAGTTGAAAAGTTGAAAGCAGCGCATATAAAAGGTGAAAGAGCTTATAATCTCAGAAAACGCGATGTTGAATTTTTTGAAGGTGATTGCGTGTGGAAACGGCATATTGTTTTATCAGACGCAAGCAAAGACTTCAGCAAAAAATTAGCTCCTCGCTATGTGCTTTGTACTGTTCGAAAAAAGATTTCAAAATTGATTTATGACTTAGTTTATGAAGACGGATCAGAGGCCGGAAAATGGCATATCAAAGACTTGAAACCGCATTTCACAAAGTCATAAAAACAATTTTTTTGATTTGACATTTCAGAAATTTGGATAGTATTTAACTATCAAGAAACTGTCAAATAGTTTGTAAATAGATTAGTTAGTATTAGTTAGTTTTAAAGGGTAGGATACAAAAAAAAAGACGCATAACGAGACGCAGACTTTAAAAAAAAAATCCATGCCAATACATTCCCGATTTTGACTTTACATCCTCATGCAACGCTCAAGCGTTTTTGTCTCCTCTATTTCAGGACGTTTAGTACGCGTAGTTACTCATCATGTCTCGTTCTGTTTGAAACTGTTTAAAAAAAAATACAAAAAAAGTACCTACGTTTTTGTAAATAGTGATTTTTTGTTAGATAGTGTCAGGAATTGACTTAATCAAAGAAAAATTCTTTTTCTTTTGCTTACGAAAGGGGGTAATGTGTAGCGTTCAAAATTTTCATTGAAATGAAAATTCAAAATAAAATCAAAGTGAGCGAAAAAAAAAAAGAAGGTCAGACGAAAAGCAAAAAAAAAAGGGCCGTCAAAAAGAAAGTCTCTGAAATATCGAAAAAACTACCGTTTATCGTTACCTACAATAACCCTTCCGCCGATAGTGCGAAGGTAAGTTCAAATCTTTGAAGAGAAATCAAAACTAAGACCAATTTTCTCCACCCAGGGTTTTTTCCCGAGGCTTTATCTTGGTGCAGTCGTCGTTGTCACACGTCTCGTCTTTTTGCCGAATCAACCCAACAAGAGTTATTCTCCGTATCGAGTGCCGAACGCATAATAAGTAAGAAGACCATTTCTCCCAGCATCGACGTGTTTTCTTTCCGGTGTCTGGGGAGTCAAGAGTGGAAGTTTAACTTCGTTGTGGTTGCTCTTCTTTGGACACAGAGGACGCAGACGTTCGTGGTGCAGACGCAGTAGGCCTTCCGATTCATCCAACGAGGATTTGTGAATCTCGTGGACATTCCCGACACTGCGATTTGGAAGATTTGACGGAACACGTCATAAGGCCAGATTTTACCTTTTTACATTTTTACCTATTTCCTTTATTTTTGTCTATTTACCTACTGTCAATTACCAATTGTTACGGTGTTCTATATCTATTATCGAACGGGTTCAAAGCTTTTACAAAGATACCTAAAGCTATATCTTACGGAGTGCACTCGGCGAAAGAAACACAAAGGTATATCGTCATTTTCTATTACGTTCGGTACTGGCATTATTTCACTTTTTCTAAAAGAACATTTGTTAAAATTTGTAGGCTGATCTGAATTCATTACGATAATTTCTCTCTTGGTTTGATTGAACAATAAACACTGTTATCCCCATTTATTTCTTTCATCTTTATTTTATTTTTGTTGTTGTCTTTAGTGATTCAGACAACTCTCTTTTCTAAATTTTGAATATCGAATTACTTGGCGCCCCAGAACCTATTTCGGATCCCATAACCCCGCTCTACACGTAACATCGAGCTGACCGGGTGCTCTTTGTTATTCGGTCACAATTCACCGGAATTGTCGAGTAACAAGGTAGTACCGGAACATTTTGGAATGTTATGGAATGATCTCGAATGTTCCGGGATGTTTCCGAACGGTCCAGACTATCCCCGAACATTTTAGAACACACCGGAACATTTTGGAATGTTATGGAATGATCTCGAATGTTCCGGGATGTTTCCGAACGGTCCAGGCTATTCCCGAATATTGTCGAACATACCGGAACATTCCGAAATGTCGTTGATTGATCTCGAATACTTTCGGATGTTCTGGACTGTTCTAGACATTCTAGAGGGCGAGAGTCCCAACCCTTTCATCTTAAAAAAAAACCCGCTCTTCAAATAAAACCGGGAATAGAGGGCTACCACACCATATAACTCATTTGATCCTACTGGGACTCGTTTCCGAGTTTCGGCACGCACCTCTGTACACTTTTATTATTCGAACGGTGAAGACTATTCCCGAACATTCCAGAACACACCAGAACGTTCGGGAATGTTGTGGAATGATCTCGAATACTCTCGAATGTTCTAGACTGCTCTAGACATTTCTAGAGAGCGAAAAACTTCTAGCCCTTATATCTTTAAAAGCACGCCCTTAAGGTAAAAACGGAAACCTTCTTCATCGATGGGGGATAAAGGGTTACCACACCATAAAACTCCTTTGTTCGTAGCGGGACTCGTTTCTGAGTTTTAGCGGCACAAAGATTTGGCACTCACTTTTATTATATATATTGATTAAAGTTTCCTTTTCTTTTCGGTGCGAAATAAGGGCGCTCCAAACGAGTTTATTTCCTACTACTTAATACGGTACCTAGCTGAGTGGGTATTGTTATTTATTTATTAAGGTAAGTACCTAGTTTCTTATCTAATAATGCATTGTCTTCGTTTCTATTTGTAACTATTCCACTTAATTCCGAAAATTTTGAAATTTCACCGATATTTTAAACAGAAGACTCTTTCCATGATCTGATCAGGCAGGCTTTATTTCCAACGAGTTTCTCATATGCAGAGGTACTTACATCTAGTAATTGAATTTTGAATTATAAAATTATTTGGCGAATAATTACTAATTAGTAGGTACGACTAAAAGTACTCAAGAAAATGTCACCCTGCAAAATTACCTGACCTGATTTTGAAACTAGACAACTTTGGAACGCTACAAGCGATTTAACTATAACTAGGTCATGAAAGCACGCAGGCGCGCCTTGAACCAAAAGTCAGGTGGTCCTGAACATTGAATACCTAAACTTGAAGATTGAAATAATAATCTCGAAAACTGAATAATCTCGAAAATTGAATAATCTCAAAGAATATTAGCCTTAAGCCTTAAAAGCCCTTAAAATTATTCGAATTATAATTTCGCCTCAACGTTACTTTTTTATCCGTTATTGTAGAATGCACAATGGAAAAGAAATCAATTTTTCAGATCATTAACATTTCATAGCTTGAAATTTCTTTCCAAAATCTGATATAAGATTCGGAGGCCACCACAAAACATGCTATAAAATGCGATTCCTTGATTGTTTGGCACCCTTTGGCTGATTGAAATGTTTCAGGAATATTTTCAAAAATTTCAATTAAGATCAGTCAAACGCTATTCCAGATATTCACAAAGTCACTATTGCAATTTTGGTGCTCTAATTGACCGTTCTAACACTCGATAACAACGTAATCTAATGAGATGCACCTAGGTACTCATTTCACTTTCGAATTTCGATTAAGCTTGGAGCATAATAATAGGCAACACAACATACAACAGTAACCTCCGCTGAGCTGAAGAGTGAGACGAATGATCGTACTCAATGCGCAAGAAAGAAAGAACGGACCGAACCTATTGCGCTTTTTCCTAGTCAAATCTTGGTGGACATCTTTTTTCTAGAGTAAGGATTTTTACACCGTTCGCTAGTACAAACAATTCTCCAGCTATTATTTCGTACCTTTGCAAAAGTTACTTCACATATTATTTCTACAGGGTGCTCAATCGACTGGTGCAAAATTTCTGAAAAGTTTGACATACTCCGCTTACGAACAAGACATTTTTTTATGGCTTTCAGCACCGTGTACATGGAGGTACTAGACCTCAGCCCTCGGAACACTTTTTTTTTCGACTATCTCTCTTATTTAGAAGAGGACTGGTTGACAAAAATTCTACCTTCGCGTGCTTGCCAGACTCTCGTAGCTCTGTAATCATTCTCCCCACTGTATATAAAAAAAAATACCTTTGGTGCTAGCCGATCTGAACCGTCAAATCTTGCGCATGCTCACTGAAACACAAAATCCTCATGAAAACACCTATTAACGGTGTGGCGAAGGTGGTTCAATACAACGCCATGCAGATATACTACTCTTCCATCTTTCCATTGCCGTAACAGGTACAGTCCTTTTGTTTTTAATCCATTGTGGTGCAAATGACCGACATCTTCGCATTGACGGTGAATCAAAGATCGTTGAATGCAAAGGCGAGTTATTAAATTAAAAAAGAACACTTTCAGGGTAGTCTTGTTTTATTATTTATCCTTAAATTGTTCAAATAAACAACAGTTTAAAACACGTTTCAAAGAGCGCACTAATAACAGTAACAAAATGAGGGTTATTTTCTGCAGTGTCAAGCTTTGTGGTGTTAATAGCATTTATACAGGATGGGTGCCTGCGTATCTCAGATCTCAAAAATTCACAAAAAGCTGAGCCGCTTATATTTTTGTTGTTTCTATTGTTATTTTTCTCAGAGTAAATTTTGTCTACAGAGAGGACAGGAACGATATGGGTACGATGTTCAGATTAGCTTTGAATGCTATTTGAATGAAGTATCTGAATGAATGAATAGCAAATTCTCTCAACCATTATGGATCTAAGAAAGCTTCGAGCATACTAAAGTTGCATCTGCATCAACTTCCAAAACTACACAATCATTTTGATAAAGCAAGATTTCTTTACACGACTAGATTTTTGATACAGATACAACTGCCCAACACAGCAGTGGTACAAATATAAATAAACTCAACAAACTGGTTTACAAAAAATCACATCCTCTGCAACACATTTCAGTTTTATATGAATATAATATGGGATCCATTTAACACACCTTTTTTTTTGTTGAAACACATGAAACATGGCAGGCCCACATAAATAATCTTGAAACGTAACAACTAGGAATTCATATTATACATTAAACGAACCCCATATCGAAAGCTTATTATCTACGATAAAATGTACAACACATGTTTCCAATTCCTATAAAGGCTATTGACTAAAACCGATCATCACGCACAAAGGGATTTCATGATAATAAGCACAATTATCAATAATTAATATTTTTCAATAACCATGAAAAGCCGTGAAATGATGGGATGAAAGTGTTGAATGGATACGTTTACAAAGGTATCTAGAAGAAGCACTGCTGGATTTTTACAATATATATTATGATGGAAAAATGACTCCCTCACACATACATTCAGCATTTTGTTGTTCTCATTCATACCTACATAAGAGAAGCCGAAGTTTTATAAATTTTATTTAGAGTAAATATTTACAATTATTGATAGTCATATCGATCGGCTCGTCCATCCAAACAAATATCCAAATGACACAACAATAGCAAGTGCGCAATACCACCTGTTTAAAAAAAAAACAGAAATAGAGACATCTAACTTCCAAGGGGATATAACACTGCAAAATTACTACATAAATGATTACTTGAGGGTGTAACAATTACTTAAATACATTAAATGCAAATATTGTTACTCGGGAAGGATTTTTCCTCCTCTACGAACAAAGAGCATTAAGGCTTGTATTATTCAAAAGCTACTGCAGATTTTTTAACACCTTGCAAATATTGCAAGCTGGTGATAATCTCATGGTCTGTGAATGCTTGGTGTTCATATTCATTTTAGAAAATTAGTGGCACGATTTTCTTAAAAAGTAACGAATTTTTGAGCACCTAAGTTTTTTTTCCAAGATAATAATTTCAGCGATTCTGTTTTGAAGCCCCGTGTAATCTACTTAATCATGATGTTTTCCAAAATTTTATTAATAAGTAAGGTTGTCCATCCTTCTATAAATAAACGAATTTTAGACTTGATACTATTATTATTGCCAAATGTCGTTTACATATAAAGACGTCGCTCTAAATTTATCTCGTACCAGTGGGCCGTACTGTAGTTTGTGCTGATTCTAAGAATAATAAAAAGTAGCACTTGCCAACCGTAACAATATGTCAAGATCATAATAAAAAAAATTTCAACAATCTAGCGAAAGTTCATTTTCGAATGAATTTGCAACCGTCAAACTTCTGTGTATTCTCTCCGATCTGCTCATTTTTTGTTTGTAGAATAAGCTTCAACTGTAACGAAGCATCATAAAGAAAATTACATAATTTCGAGCTGATAAAAGGAAGTCTCGAATAGTTACTGGATGGAAGCCAGTTTCCAAGTTCTGAACTTTGGCTTAATCAATATTTTATAACATTCGAACAATAAGCCGTATGCTCTCCGAGCAACTTCGAGATTGTCTAGATTTTTTTGAGGTAGAACAACCGAACCACCGAATTTTAATACACAGCGCTCGCGAGTTACAGCCCCACTCGCAGTGTTGGACTGGTCAGCTCGAGGCTAATGAAATACAAAAACGGACCATTTTACAAAATAACTTTGTGCCGATCTAAATCCAGGCCAATAGCGACTTTTTTCTCATCCCTTTACCCTCTATAGGTGGCCAAGTCCATCTGTTTGCTTCTGTAAATTACCCTGTTACGATCCTGATTGCACAGATTCTGGCTTGGCTCTTAGTTGTCAAAGGCCAATAAATTGCATTCGTTTGGTCTTCATCAGCCCAGTCCGACACTGCACAGACCCAACCCAAGGCAATGAATTTTCAAGTAAAAGAATAAATGTGAGATGAAAACGAATCAAAGTGGAATCCAAGCAAGGAACTTGTAGTGTTTTATTTTACATAGTTGCGTCATCATTAAAATGTCTAAGCTGCTTATTTTTTATTCAATTGAAACAGAAATTTTGTTTATTGTTCTGCATCTTCAAGGTTTTCACTTTTTTTGTATAAGTTTGATGTATAAGTAATTATTGCTCGTGTGATACATCTACTTTTTTCTTGAAGGCACTCTGCATGTCATTACTGATACATACTTAGGTACTGATAAGACATCTAGACCACAAAACTTTTGCTCAGTACTAGCAAATTATACAAGAAATTAGTGGAAATGTTCGTTTTTCGAGTTTCAACGAGTCTAAAGCACAAAATTTCTATTTCAAGAGACATATTTATGGCAGCAATAAATGAAGCCAAGTGATAAGTGTTTATATTTTCGTTTTGTGTTTACCGTCTTCAGGATTATAACTACAATTTAGATTGTACTATCTGTGGCTTGATCTTAGAATTTTAGTCCTGTAATCCTATTTCCGGAATTTATAGGTGTATTGCAAGTGGTCCAGTCCCTTTAGAATTTAGTTTCATGGCTGCTGAGACCCTACGCGCTATTTTGAATACCAAATTAATTAGCTGAATAAATGAATGAAAAAAAATTCATGGTCAACTTGATAAAGTTTCATTTTATTGTACATCTGAGAAATACATACTGGCGTGTAAACTACAAGAAAATTAAAACTCTCTTGGACTTAGAATAGAACTACAACGGCGCGGCTCAAGACACCACCATGGTTTGAGGACATGATGCCTCAAAATGTATTCTACCCAAAATTCTTAGTTAACTAATTTTGAGATTAACTCAAATAACATTGTTTTGCCTTAACTGTTAGAATTGCACGATCGTCCTTTTTTTTTATACAACAAAATTTTAATATTCTCTCAATAATTTAATTCATACATAATTATACAACAATTTTAAATCATGCTCAGATCATTTCTTCGAAAATGAGACCTGTTCTATTTACTATCGCATGTACAGTGAAACCTGCATAAAATTCGGAATGATCCGAAATATAGTCATTCTTGGGTGGTCAATGTAAACATGTGAAATTCAAGAATAAATTCTAGTCCAATCCAAGACAGATTATATAACTTCAGCTCTATTCCATCATATTGTAAATGTTTACACACGTTTCAATGTAAATACGGTAATAATCATAAACACAAACATTATTAATTTGTGTGTTTTTTTTACGTATAACTTGAGTAAAACTACTAGGCTATTGTTCAGTATGGGTACGTAAAGATGGTCGAAATTGTTAAAACACGGCTTACGTGAATTGGCTAGAGCGCTGTGACGTGATTAGATCTTGTACTTACATTCTTTTCTGGAGAGAGAAAACTGTTGGTAGGTATTAAAAAATCACATTTTTACTTCATGTGATCTATATTACACTTACCCGGTATTATAAAACAAGCAATTATAGACTTACCCGATTAAACAAACTTCATTTTTCAATCAATGGATTATTTCATCAACAGTCATAAACAGGAGTGAATTCTACATTTTAACTGGCGTTAGATTATTCAATCAGGATTAAAGATCGTAAAGTTTTCGTCGCCCCTTGTGTTTAAAAATAAACAGAATGTGAACAACAGGAGAGCGAACGAGACAATCATGCATCCCTATTTTGATAAATCTGAGCAGCAACAATTGTTTGTGTCCCTCTCTTTCTAAATGTGCGAAGGAGCCGCTAAAGACATGTAGAGGTTGAATTTTGCAGTCAATGCTATTTTGAGAGAAGGGAGCACGTTGGCACAATATACCACCATACACATAACTTTCACAAAGTGATAAATATACATATTTGAAGTACCTAAGTATTTGTATTGGTGTTTGAGTATGGACTAGCGTATGAAGGAAGGCGCCTTCTTGTGAAACTTCTTGTCTTTAATGCCGACTTTAGAATTCTGGGCGTGCAACCGAATTTCTCAAAAAAGATATTTTCAATTCGAAAAGCACCGAATTCTTGTTAAGTCACTCAGTCAGGGTAAAATTTGACAGTCGTCGAAAATTTTCTGGAACCATAGGATTCGAATCAATTTCCTCTTGTTCCTTTGGTCGCCCGCGTGAAGTTAACTTGATGTTTTACTAATCATTGCTTATGACCAAAAACATCACAGCGCTCAAGACAACCAATAAAACCATGACCGAAATCATTTCGTCTTCAACTTGAGTTCTCACACTTCAATTTTCCTTCAACAAAAATCATTATAAATCATTAACCGACTACACAGTAGTGACTAGAACTAGAATTGTTAAAAGTTTATGTCACAAAAAAAATGCTCTTTCAATTTTTTGCTTTTCTAGGTTTTCAAATTTGAAATTTGGAAGTTGAAGTGTGAACAGTTTTGAAGCAATGTTCATTGCCTGATTCAGGAGAAATGGGGAGTTTGTACCTGATTTTTATAAGCGATATAATCAATGCAGATCCAAAAATTTATAAGATTTAACACTCTGCACTAGCCTCCGAATAGAGAATTGTTTTTTCCTTCACTATTTAATGTAAATAGTGCAACTTGCTGCAGGTATCATACAATATATACAATGAAGGAGGAGAAATTATACAAATATACAACTTTGGGTTTTGATGGGGTGCAGGTAACATAAATAAGCTATAAGACTGTTCGATAACATTTGTCAGAGAACTTGTGTAATTGGGTTTTCTTCACGCGTTGTCCAGTGGCGAAAAACTGCAAGAACTTTGCGCTACAATTGAGTTGGCCGCCTTTCAGTTTACACTCTACTGCGGTGGCACACAGTTTACTACTTGCCTGGGCAACTCATAGGGGGGGATTCAAACAAAACGCCATTAGGGTGTGTACGAGCGGGGTACTCACTGGAACTGAAAGTATTGATGGGAGAGTGCAGAGGTGCCAATCATACAAGCACAGGGTAGACACTGGAAGAGCCGGTGGCGGCAGTCCGTCAATAAAATAGCCTAAGGAAATGGCAAGGCTACTTACATACACACATACATCACTTTCTCGAGAATCATTCAGAATTCTGCAAACTCTTTAGCACATTTCTCTGTGGACGAGATGCGGAGCGCCTCCTCTTCATAGTCGTCGAAGTTGCTGGTGTCGCCGGGGCCCTTGCAGCGCGGTATGAACGGGGCCTCGATCTTCTTCTGGAAAATTGCGATCCAATCCGTCGAGGCGAACCACTTGTGTCCCTTGATGTCGTTCACGCCGGCCTTCAGGTTGCCGTAGCGCTTGGTCAGGTCGACCTGGAGCAGGTTCCGCAGCAGGTCCTTGAGGTCGGAGCCAAAGTGCGACGGAAAGCGCACTTTGCCGCTGACGATCTTCTCGTATATCTGGATGGGCTGGTCGGCGAAGAACGGCGGATAGCCGGCTGCCATTTCATAGACCAGCACTCCCAGGGCCCACCAGTCCACCGCTTTGTTGTAGCCCTTGCTGAGGATGATTTCTGGCGCCAGATACTCAGGTGTGCCGCAAAGCGTCCAGGTGCGCCCCTTGACCCGCTTGGCGAACCCGAAGTCCGTCACCTTCAGATAACCCTGCAAAAAAGCGACGTTGAAATCAGGCCTTCTGGTCATCTAGTATTTTCTAGTACGTATAAAAAGCAATACAATCGTGTTTTAGCTGATAGGTTCTTAATCGATTGTTGAATACTCGCATAATCGATTTTTAAACAATACAAAATCAAGAAAAGCTACTCGGTCCTCCTAGCTCATCCAGTCCATCTCCCCACCTTGCGGTGTGCTTAATAGAAAGCCTCGCCCAGAAAACTGATTTACTCCAAAATTCTCCCAATCCGGGTCTGTTTGAATGTAAAACTCTGTACATACAGATTGATCAGAGTAGATCGAGGAGACGATTTATGTATCGACTTCCACTTTTGTACGTATCATTTACCTAACAGATTCTTTTCTCTTCTCACATAGCTCCAATAAAATAACACACGGTGAAGAGCCTGTCACCTCTCCTATTTCACTTTAATAGTGAATGGTAGATAATTCATGGCGCCACAGTGTCTGTTCTATTTTGAGAATTGGAAAATTCTCAACATTTCCAGGGAGATGTCCTGAAAAAAATTGATAGGGCCGGCCGTTTTTATTGGGTTTCAGATCGTTTTAATCTAATTATTGTGAAAATACAGCAAAAGTCGATGAAAATTTGTTTACACACTCGATGCCACAAGATTCTAGAGTGGTACAGATTGAATTGATTGCTAACACTCAAGTGTAATACTTACGGGTACTTACCACTAAAGTGATACCTACATTTCTTTCCCAGTTTTGTTCATGTCTAATTTTACACAAAACATTCCTGAATTATGTGGTTTAGTTCGCTAAGAGCGGAAGAACCATTTGCACCATTTGCAAGTTTTTATTTTTGTTCCATAAAGACAGACTGATCTTTATGTTTTTTTTATCCACTGCGCAAACATCCGTCCCGCTACTATAGTCAAAGTGTTCGCGCCTCAATGAAAAAAAAATCGGTTGTCACCCCAAAACTTTCCCGACTAGTATCCAGGTACCTATGGAAAATTTTTAACTTTCCCGACTAGTATCCAGGAACCTATGGAAAATTTTGTTCGAAACGTTCCTTCGGGTGGGAAGTTGGAATTACAGAGAAAAATTGAAAATAATTTGCAGGGAAATTTAAATTTTCCAGGAACCTCATATCTTATTCCAAATAATTGTAAAAATCGTCAATTAAGGCTTCACTTTAAGCTCCATCATTTAAGAATCCGGTCTCGAAAACCCAGGCCGGTTTTACATTCTCAAATCTCAACCTGAAAATTCCCGGGAAATTGGGGGAAAAATTATTGGAAAATATTCAAGAACCAGTTACTTTTTGTTAAAAAAAAAATGGTGAGAAACTGTTCTCAGGATAAAAAGTTGGAAAATTTGCAGTTTTCCCAGATGAAATCTCGAGAATCGTGGGTACAATTTCAAAAGATTTTCGTCCAAAAATTAATTCAATCTTTTCTACAACTTTCATTATTGCCAGCATGTCTGCACCTAAAATGGAAAACCTAAAATGGAACCAGTGGCACTTATCTGTTGCATTACGATTGTCATTTATTTAATCAATTTGTCCCATCATATTAATAAATGTTTTTTACGACTTTATTCTCGGTTCATGAATCACTAAAAAATCAACAACTCTTTGAAAAAACAGAATAGGATCAAAAGTCCAAGAGGGATATTGCTGTAAGCTTTTCAAAAACGTTCCTGATAAATTTGGGTGTCTATACAGGATGATTCATAAAACCTTTTTTTTGTTGAATGTTTTACGACGCATCGACTACGAGGTTATTATTAGCGTCGACGGGACATTCAGTGGGTTTTTGGTACGAGTTTTAATCATACTTGAATTGTCTACTGTTAACTATGTGAGGCCTTAGTACTCATGTAGCACTCAACTCCTCCAGTAACCACTGTAATCAGACAGGTGCAGATATGGCACAGTAAGGTCGGAACAATTTTCGGAACAATCCGACAATTGACCATATTGATTATTCAAAGCGCAGTCGCAGATCGGGGAGAGAGACAACCACATGTGCTGGGTTGAAACTCATATAAGAATATGATGTTGTTGACTTGAATATGCATGTTGAATGACTTTGTAAAATGATCAATTCAAGGTGCAAATTGACAATTTCAACGAATGTATAACATAGTAAGTGTGTAAAAAGAAATACCTGATCTACTTTTCATCATAATGAAATGGAAAATCTTGCTGTGAAGTTTATGCGAAGCATTAAACAAGCGAATACGCCTCATGGGCATGAGGCTCAGTAGCGCACTTCCTTTTTGGAGGATTAGTGAACGCAAGATGTTAAGTAATTAGGGTTCTACCGTCTTGGGCAAAAAATTCCAATATGGCGGCCAAAATATCGACAGAATCATGAAATTCGGCTTGAAAATCAGAATGATTGTACTAGACAAGGGTAAGTTCTAAGTTTCATGCAAATCGTTCCACTAATAAGAGATTTCAATATGGCGGCCAAGATGGCGGCAGAATTATGAAACTCAGCTTGAAAATAGGAATGATCGTACGAGACAAGCGTAACTCTCAAGTTTCATGAAAATCTTTCCATTTATAAGAGATTTCAATATGGCGGCCAAGATGGTGGGGCAATCATGAAATTTGGCTGGAAAATAAGAATGATCGTACTAGACAAGGGTAAGTTTCAAGATTCATGACAATCGTTCCACTAATAAGAAATTTCAATATGGCGGCCGAATTATGAAAGCCAATCTGCCTATTACCTAAGCTATCCACCGGATAAAGTTCAATCTTCAAGGGCTGTAGCTTTAGTTCCCGAGAAGAAGTTCAACTTCATCGAAGTGCACAGGAGATCTCTGTTTTTTGAGAATAATGATAACGATGTATGGATAACAAAAATAGTGCCCATTGGCCACCCTTGGGGACATCAGTTATTAATCGGAAAAAAGTTCCAAGACTCTTGTTTCAATTCTCGAGAAGGAGTACAGCGTCTTAATTTCTGCACGGACTCGGACAGACAGACAGACAATCCGGCCATATAAGCGTCATTCTGTTATGTACTTATATAAAAAAATGTTCTCCAACTGATTTCGACCTCCTGAACACGAATATCGGGTTCAGTTTTGAATTGGAACATTTCTTTTTTATCGAAAAACCGAAAAAATGGTAGCCTGTCGCATGATTTTTAGTGATACCTACCTACTTTTTTTTTGTTATTGAGCGAACATGTTTCGTAATTTGAGTGCCATTATTCTTTAGGTACCTAGTATTGGCTATTTCAAAATGGTCAATTACTATTTCGGCACGTCTGATTTTAAATTTGTAGGGTCGTTAATATGCGTCGAGCCGTGGCTTTGCGGTCGTTTTCAAAAATTGATAACAATTGACCCGACGGTCGGATCGAAGTGGGGTTTTTGTCAAAAGAAAGTTCAAATTGTTCTCTAAACATAATGCCGTACATGCAGTGATGTATTTCATTAAGAAATTGTAGTTGCCTGCATATCGCAACTTTCTACATCTCACCGCGAATGCCAGCACTTGATCGGCGAAGCCGCCCTACACCAAAATGTTATTTTTGTAATTGTTCATGATTATTTCGGCAAAATTTTTCTTGATTCGCGTACCAAGGCCATGAGCTACCCTTTCGAGATGAAATATTTTCTGTATTGAATTTCGTTTTGTTCGGAGGAAAGGATATCAAGCACCAGCAAGCAACGAATAAATCATTTGCGGCCGAGCCGTAGTTTCGGAGTCATTTTCAACAAGCGAATACGCCTCATGGGCATGAGGCTCAGTAGCGCACTTCCTCTTTGGAGGATTAGTGAACGCAAGATGTTAAGTAATTAGGGTTCTACCTCGGGTTCTACCGTCTTGGGCAAAAAATTCCAATATGGTGGCCAAAATATCGACAGAATCATGAAATTCGGCTTGAAAATCAGAATGATTGTACTAGACAAGGGTAAGTTCCAAGTTTCATGAAAATCGTTCCACTAATAAGAGATTTCAATATGGCGGCCAAGATGGCGGCAGAATTATGAAACTCAGCTTGAAAATAGGAATGATCGTACGAGACAAGCGTAACTCTCAAGTTTCATGAAAATCCTCCCACTTATAAGAGATTTTAATATGGCGGCCAAGATGGTGGGGCAATAATGAAATTTGGCTTGAAAATAAGAATGATCGTACTAGACAAGGGTAAGTTTCAAGTTTCATGACAATCGTTCCACTAATAAGAAATTTCAATATGGCAGCCAAGATGGCGGCCGAATTATGGAAGCCATTCTGCCTATTTGGTCCTTGAGAACCTAAGCTATCCACCGGATAAAGTTCAATCTTCAAGGGCTGTAGCTTTAGTTCCCGAGAATAAGTTCAACTTCATCGAAGTGCACAGGAGATCTCTGTTTTTTGAGAATAATGATAACGATGTATGGATAACAAAAATAGTGCCCATTGGCCACCCTTGGGGACATCAGCTATTAATCGGAAAAAAGTTCCAAGACTCTTGTTTCAATTCTCGAGAAGGAGTACAGCGTCTTAATTTCTGCACGGACTCGGACAGACAGACAGACAGACAGACAGACAGACAGACAAACCGGCCACATAAGCGTCATTCTGTTACTTATATAAAAAAATGTTCTCCAACTGATTTCGACCTCCTGAACACGAATATCGGGTTCACTTTTGAATTGGAACATTTTTTTTTTATCGAAAAACCCTCGGAAAAACCGAAAAAATGGTAGCCTTGTCACATGATTTTTAGTGATACCTACCTACTTTTTTTTTGTTATTGAGCGAACATGTTTCGTAATTTGAGTGCCATTATCCTTCAGGTACCTAGTATTGGCTATTTCAAAATGTTCAATTACTATTTCGGCACGTCTGATTTTAAATTTGTAGGGTCGTGTAATATGCGCCGGGCCGTGGCTTTGCGGCCGTTTTCAAAAATCGATAACAATTGACCTAACGGTCGGATCGAAGTGGGGTTTTTGTCAAAAGAAAGTTCAAATTGTTCTCTAAATATAATGCCGTACATGCAGTGATGTATTTCATTAAGAAATTGTAGTTGCCTGCATATCGCAACTTTCTACATCTTACCGCGAATGCCAGCACTTGATCGGCGAAGCCGCCCTACACCAAAATGTTATTTTTGTAATTGTTCATGATTATTTCGGCAAAATTTTTCTTGATTCGCGTACCAAGGCCATGAGCTACCCATTCGAGTTGAAATATTTTCTGTATTGAATTTCGTTTTGTTCGGAGGAAAAGATATCAAGCACCAGCAAGCAACGAATAAATCATTTGCGGCCGAGCCGTAGTTTCGGAGTCATTTTCAAAAATTAATAACTACAAATTGGCACCTCGCACCGATGTGAAATTTTCTTTAAAATAAAGTTCAAATCATCCTCTAAATATAACTCCGCATATGTGTTATGGTAAAATGATAAGATCGGGTACTTCCTCGCATGTGATAACTTTCGAGATCAGGCCGGCTTCTGAAATGCAGCATTCAACGGCGATGCCGCGTCACACTAAATTGTTATTATTGTCATTGTTTATTATTATTTCGTCAAGATTTTTCTTGGTTCGGGATACAAGGTCATGAGCTACCCAATGGAGTCAAAATTTTTCGCAAAAACCTTTTCGTCTAGGACTAGATGCTGTGACGGACGGACGGACGGACGGACGGACGGACAAAGCGAGGACAAAAGCGCCTTCCCGTTTGGAGAAGTGCGCTAAAAATTAATAACTATTGGCCTGCACCTCGCACCGATGTGAAATTTTCATTAAAATAAAGTTCAAATCATCCTTTAAATGTAACTCCGCATATGTATTATGGTAAAATGATAAGATCGGGTACTTCCTCGCATGTGATAACTTTCGAGATCAGGCCGGCTTTTGAAAGGCAGCATTCAGTTTATCATTATTTCGTCGAGATTTTTCTTGGTTCGGGATACAAGGTCATGAGCTACCCAATGGAGTAAATTTTTTTCGCAAAAACCTTTTCGTCTAGGACTAGATGCTGTGACGGACGGACGGACGGACGGACGGACGGACGGACGGACGGACGGACGGACGGACGGTCGGACGGACGGACAAAGCGAGGACAAAAGCGCCTTCCCGTTTGGAGAAGTGCGCTAAAAATAGGGTTTTTTGAATCCAAAACAATTTCAAATTACCCGCCATATTTAATTGCACAACTTCCGCTAACGAGAATTTTGACAGCGCTGAAATCGGAAATTCTGACAGCGACAGCAAAGTTCCGTTTTCTATGCATGCTGTGGCGCGCGAGATCTTCTACTACAGTGCGCATGGTCACAGGCACATACCTAACTCACAAATGACTAGTGGAAGGGGAAAGTGAGAATAATTAATATGGTCTATACAAAATATCCATGGACGAGGCGGGATTCGAACCCGCGCGGTATAGCACGACTGGCTTGGCGCGCCAACACCTAAACCACTCGGCCACCGCCGCTCCATTCATAAAACATGCTCACCCCCATTTTTCTCAAGAACCGTTTGCAATATCGAGTCGCAGTCGCGGGAAAAACTGCTGAATTGACCGTATCTTCAAGGTCAGATTTCATATGCTACCAGACTTTTTTCAACAAAACTTTCTGTGGGGGGGGGCGACCCAAAACTTTGGTGATTTTTTTACACTGTACAATTAAATGATATGTTATCCGAAAGGGCTTTAAAAGTTCAATAGACAAGTGCAAATAGTTCTTAAAAATTTTCAGCGGTATAAAAACCTGAGAAAACATGTTTTCACGTATAAAATGAGAATCTGCGTATTTTTTCAAACTGCAAACGGCACAGTTAGTATTTTAAAATTTCGAGGAAATTCAATTGTACCCATTGAAAGGTTTTGTTTCGAATCATAAAATGAAAACCGCTGAAAATTTTTGGAAACTTTTTGATCTTTCAAAGCCATTCTGGATGACATATCACTTAACATTGTACAGTGTACGACGTACAAAAAGTTTTGGCGAAAAAAAAAAAGATAGCATATGAAATCGGACCTCAAAGATTTGAATAATTCAACAATTTTTCCCGCGACTCGAGACTCGATATCGCAAAAGGTTTTAGAGAAAAATGAGGGTGAGCATGTTTTATGAATCACCCTGTATACATATAGGTTTCAGGGAAAAAAGTATTTCACGCGTCACGACGTCCAGCGTCAGTGAGATAAAATGGTTGGTATGGTGTCAATTCCGCCAACACAATAGGTGCTTTCCTTTTACCACAAAACTCACTGATCTGATCCAAGTTAGAGAGAGAAAGAGCGAGAAATCACATGCGCGAAACCACTACCACTAACAACTTAGGTCAGAATACTTAGTTCAGTTCAGGTTGTAAAAGGAAAGCACCTAATATATGTGTCGTGTCTATATAAGGTGCAAAAAAATGTCCCCTGTCTTGCCATTGCCGAGAAAAAAGCTTGGGCGTCGAGTTTGGATCACCTGTACATTAGAGAAGTGCAATTTCCGACAGCAAAACACCGAAGCATTTCACCAAGAATCGAATCCGGGACAACTGCCTGTGTCAAAGGGCCGTAATTTAAAAAAAATATATACAATGAGATACCGTTACCAAACCAGAGGTATTTGAAAAAACTGGCCGTGAGTGTAGAGCTATGTTATGTAAGCATGAAGTATTCAATTTCTTATATTCCTTAGCCTAAGCCGAGGCCTAAGCATTGAAATAAGTACTCTAGGCCTCGACAGTTTTAGGGTAGGAACTCTCTCTCTCTTTTACGTAATAACAGATATGCATATTCAGTAGCTCTGACGATTAAGACTCGAATAACCGACTTTGGTATTTTACGAGTTTACGACATGAATTTAGAGAGAATGGGGTCGACATGATGGCACGGATTTACTTACTGGAAAACAGGATTATTCAGTTTACGAACAAAGGACGAGCCACTACCGGGTGCATTGCCTATATCAGTATCTCCTGGACGTCCCTCATTGATTTAATGAGAAATTCACTTTATCAACCCTTTAAAACACTGCTAAACTCCCGGTTTTGAAAATCGACCTAAAAATACAAGTCGGCAATTCAAATGGTCAGACACATTTTTTCTTGCAGCTTTTACTTTCCCAACCCCTTACCAATGAAAGAAAAAGTATTGTAATCATGCGGAAAAAATATTTAGATAACGACGGATATGTCAGTGTAAGGTAAGGGATAATTAGTAATTAATTAGTAATATAAAACGATAAGGGGCATTATCTCTACTGGTCTGTGGCTCTTCGCCAAGGCCGTTAGGTTCCTGAGGGCCACTAAGAAAATGATGCCGAAAATCAGCAGTAAGTACTAAAGAAAGAAAATGGAATGAAAATCCAGCCAATGGCCGCAGTTTATCGCGGATTGCAAGTCGGACTTGAAATTTAGCCCTCAAACTGCACGAGGCGAGACACGCTCGTGAGTACAATGCGTTGTCCACTTCCTGTACCTAGATATGCGTCTTTTCCATGCCTATATTGCTGTTTCAGTATAATAAAAAGAGTAGGTAGTGCACCCTTCACTCAGTGATCAGCATCAGAAGATGGAGCCTCTGGGCAATGGGCATTTTCGTTCCATTTTCCCTTGTACTGCCGATCTTCGGCATTATATTTCTAGTGGTCACCAAGATCCTGACAGCCTTGGGCCAAGAGTCACTGACCAGTAAAGACAATGTCCTTTATCGACCACAGTTCAAGCATTCCAAGGAAACTTACGATTCTTCGCGTATTCTTGAAAATGTTCACTTACGCGTACATGATGCTATGATACGGTGACAAGTGTCACATTATTAATAGCACATGTAGCATGTAGACAACTAGCTGCCAAGACGTTCCCATCAAGTCAGCATCGTACCATTTGTACTAACAACGCATTTCTTCATAGCTCTCTCTAATGAAAACCCACGAAAATAATTACACAGGGTGTTTCAGAAGTAAGTATCTAACTATTATATCCTCGGATCCAGTTTTCAAAAATATGAAGTTTGCGATAAGAACGAACTGAATGAAGTGCTCGATGAAGTGCCTCCTGAGGAAGTAACGCCCCCTCAAAGTTCTATTTCTAAAAATCTTTTTTCAACTCAATTTTTTTTTACCAAAATTGAAATTATTTGGGATTTTGAGGAACCCTAGAAGAAACCGCAAATTTCCAACTTTTCATCCCGTTAAGAGATCCTGTTCACTAGTTTTTTTTTAAACAGGAGTTAACTGGTTTTTGAACATTTCCCACCAATTTTTTTCCAAAGAGTTTTCCAGTTGAAAATGCAAAACCCGGTCTGGCTTATCGAGACAAAACGAAGCCCTAACACGCAATGAGATGATTTAGAAAACTCTTTGAGGTTTTTCGGGAAAAGCCAAATTTTCCTGCAACATTTTCAATTTTCTTTTTGCCCTGCATCAACTACTAGGTTATTAGCAGGTTTTTCTGTGTGGGTTTTTCAGTAACGATAACAGTATTGACGATAACAACGAAGACATTTTTGGAACAGTGAGGATTAATCAGTGTGGTTTTGTTTCGATGGCTTTCTCGTTTCATCCCTTTTCCCGGGGCATCACCGCACCATAGTAGATGCCCCAGTACTAGGAAACGCGTGAAAAAGTCCATCTGGCCCAGTGCGGATTTGAACCCGGAGCCTGTTTTTATCTTTCTCTCAAATTCCAACTTCCGACTCGTAAGGACGTCTCGAACAAAAATTTCCGTAGGTTCCTGGATACTAGTCGGGAAAGTATTGTGGTGCCACAACAGATTTCTTTCTTTTCTTTCTATTACTCTGTGGGCGATTCTAAATTTATTAAACACAATTGAATAGCGTGACGATTGTGGTTGCAAGTGACTTCCTTCGCAAATTCTATAATAATTAATAATCTGCCTCCTCAGCATCATCACGTAGCGTTTCCTGCATCTTTATGCATATGGGCGTCATTACGAATTCATGTGGATGCTGAACTTCCTTTGCTTATTAGGCAGTCGAGTCGAGAGATATCTGGGGAATCTGGTTAGGTACCCTGCTAGGATTCATGCTCTAGCCTCTAACTACTAGTTGGAATGAGAAATGGTATCATCGACGCAGGCATCAGGCGAGGCGATGTGCTTGGGAGTGGCATATATTATTAACAACAATGTAAATTGAAGGAACTTTAAATTACCCTAACTTTAGGCAATTTTTGGATCTCTGGGGAGGTTTCAAGCCTGGTACACGTTTCGGCTGCGCTAGTGGTTTTAGTATGTGGCGAGGTATGATGTGTACTTTGGTGTTTTCCTCGATGTTTTCCAAAGCGAAGATGAAACTCCCCGCTTCTATATTGTTTCATATATTTTTTTAATTATGTTGGCATTAGAAAATGCCAAAACCGCATTGGGGGCAGTTTTTAGCAATTTTTTCATGCCGGCGGTGCATATTGAAGATGGAATTATAAGTGGCAACTATATGTATTATTCATAAAATGAGAACACCAGAGCATTAGGTCTGGGAGAAATTGCAACATCATGTTATTTCAAGTTGATCGGGGGCAGTTTTCTCTATGTTGTCGGCGCGATATAGACATTCAATATAGCCTAGCCACGCTTTGGGGGTGGCAGCTATGTAACAGCGAAAAAACCAGAAAGCTAGGGCGTCTAGTTTGCGAGGGGTTCGAGGAACGGACGGACGGACGGACGGACAAAGCGGCTTGCTAGGTATCAATTCTTGACATTTCGACCATGACAAGTCGATTAAAGTCTATTCCGACTCCATCCAACCTAAATTCTGGCCTCAATACTCAATTATAGTGCTGGTATTGAATTTTGTTTCAATTTTGAGAAGGGTTATTGTGGAAAACCATTTCTTGGACTTTCTGTGTGTCCAACATGTGAGTAATCCGGAGAGCAGAATCACTACATTTTTTCGAAGAAATGAAAGGCTTCCCCCCCCCCCCCTCATTGGCAAAACCTATTTCACGCATGTTTAAAACTGTCAAAACCATAAAAACCGTCGAAATTACATAGGTACATACCAACTGCAAATTGTTTCAGAAAATTTTCATCAGTGCAGAAGAAATTTGGCATGTTGATTAGGAATAAATTCTTGCAAGGTTTTCCGCATGAGAGAGAGTCCTACTGATGTAGAGCATCTGAGTCGACTGTGCGCTGATATGGGATGCAATTTATTTGGAAATTTGCACGTTTGCACGAAGTATCAATTCGTAACATTTTGACTATGACGAGTTGATTCAAGCCACCTCTGACTCGATACAGCTTCTATTTGGGCCACTGAGGCCTTCTTTCCAAAATGGTAGCCAAACCTCGAAAATTGGCAGTTGGTTGTATTGTATACTGTATAGTGGCACACAAGGTATCCATTCGTGGACATTTCGACCATCGACCAGAGTGGCTTCAATCAAGCGCATTTCTATCGTCGCACGTTCGATCCGCTTCTCTCAATCCTGTTTCACTCTTTTAGAATTAAGTTAGAATTGACGATAGACAACAACATGGTTTAAAACGCGTCAAACTGCGCCAAACCGAAAAAGATATTAATTTTGAATTTTCTTGAAGTATTTTATTTACAATTACTGGAAGGCATCCCAAGATATTTGGGATTGCAACATTGGAAAACATCTCGATATCGCCACTTTCCAAGGCCCAATTTTTTTTTCTCTGAATAACTTTATATTTCTCAGCAAAAATGGTGGTTTATCAACCTAAAACACCTCGAATTCTTATTTCACTTGAGGAATATTGAGTTTTCTTGAATTTTAATTTTTTAAGGTCTTTATAAAGTGGCATTTTAGATACGTTTTCCGGAGTTTCAAACCCAAATATCTTGAAAATGAAGCCTTCAATCAAAATTTTGCAGGAGTAACTTTTTTCTTCAAATTGAACGTAGAATTCAAAAATTGAAACCATTTCCAAAAATTTGATGAACGGATCCATTTTTCTTGTAAAGGAGATGTATACAGGGTGTTCGGGTTTGGTTATAACAAACTTTGAGGGATGATTCCCCATCAAAAATAAAGCCGAAAGAACAAAAAACTCATGGTCCTAAAATGCTCTCTTAAAAAGACCTATTAGATTCATATATTGAAGTATAAGGTATAGGTACATATATGGTAAAAAGTGGTTAATATGTAATAATTACTAAAAATTGTAAATTTCTTCCATTTCCATATTATTTGGGAGAGTTCCTCTAATGCTTGCAGCATTTCCTCTTTGCACAGCAATTGAGATTATCTGCGAGAGATATTCCCTAGCTCGCGATTCTCCAGATTTTTTTCTTAGGGAACCCCCTATTAAATTTATAAATTTTTTTGTATCTTCACACCAAGGCCCCAGTGTCTCAAAGGCTAGTCCTATGAAAAGGAAATTGTTGTTTTTCAAATCTGAGTATTTTTCATGCTTCTGCTTGCAAGCAAGTTCCGCAGCAGAAGCAGCTTTGACAGATGTTCGTGTCAGGTGTGATGGTGCTAGGGTATCCACACAAGTAACATCCCACAATAATCGTTGTCCTTTAGACCAGGGAGCCAAAGTCACGCCGTCTGGTCTTTTTCCGTCGTTGCGAGACAAACCGTTGGGTTCCAAAGTTGACTGGATCTGGATCGACGTTAGTGCTCGTTGAATGATGAGGTTCAGTTCGTTGTGTCTGGATAACCTTCCTTTGCATTTAATGCAGGAAAGACCGTGGAATCCAGATTCGTCAACTAGTGCTCCACAGTGACAGACATGTTGCTGATATAGTTGACATCCTAGGCGTAATCCAATACAACATTGAAACACTTGGTCGTCCATCAAAGTACCGATATGTTTTGATGGGACCGCTTGTAACCATCCGCCAGACTCCGGACATGATAAGGCCAAATAGCGAGCTTTATCTTCGGTTGTTTCTGGTATTAGTTCAGTTTCCACAATTTTTTTCATATTTATATCGTCCCAACTTTTTTGAATGTCCATGATTGCAGGGATGGTGGTATTCCTTGACGACCATTTTTCCAAACTCTCTTGCTGTAGGTGAACACAAACTTCATTGTCCTTAATAGGGAGAAGAGTAGACACAAGATCGTGTGCACCAAATACAGAACTTAGAAATGCTGGCAAGGCAATGTCAGCCATTTTTCGTATCCCTAAACCACTTAAAGCAACCGGTAATGTGGATTGTTTCCATTGCATATCGGTCAAATTGACATTCATAATTGAATTAAGTGTATATTTCAGATGAATATCCATAATATTTAGTAAATTTCCACATTTCCATAATGCACAGGTACGAAGAGAATATATCATTTTTGGAACGTATATGCAGTTTTTCAAAAGGTAGTAGGCGATATGTGAGTTAATTTTTTCCAACCGAGATGTAAAAAGTTCAAGTTGGTCCATTCTTTTTTTTAAATGGGATTCATAACATTCTTCGAAAATCGGCGAACCTAGTATTTCTAATTTATCTTTCGGAACTATTTTTATGCCAGGGCAAATATTTTCAAATTTGGTCACGATGTTTTGATCAATTACAGTAGAGCAGAAATAAACTTCACATTTGTTTGTATTGACTTTCAAAAGATACAGGGTGTTGAAGTTGACTTTTTTAAATGGTTTTTTCACCGTAACTTTTGAACCGTTGGACCGATTTTGATCAAATTTGAATCAAAGTCTGGTCAAATGATTCTCCATCGAATAATAATACCACAATTCATCAAAAATTTCTGGGGACGTAGATAATAGGGGACTGTCCCCTATTTCCGGCCCTATTTTCATCTCCCTTGATTATTTTTCAAAATTGTTGATAGTTTCGGATTCTACGTTCAATTTAGAAGAAAACATTACTCTTGCAAAATTTTGATTAGAGGCTTCATTTCCGAGATATTTGGGTTTGAAATTTTGGAAAATACCTCGAAATCGCCACTTTCCAGAGCCCAAATTGTTTTTCTCTGAAAACGCCTCGTTTCTAAGCAAAAAATGACAGTAAATCAACTTAAGCGACCTAGAAAATTTATTCCAGTTGAGGTATCATGAGTTTTCTTCACGAACAGGCGATTGACCTTATTGGGGAAAATGGCCGTTTCGTCGAGGAAGTTTTAGGGCATTAATTTTTAGAACTGGTGTAAGTTGCCGTCCGGCAACGGCGGTGGTTACGTCAATTGGTGGCATGTCAAAACTGTCACTTTGCTGTCTTGTGCAATACGCTACAAGCAAACTTTCGTTCCTGTGAACCCTTGGGACCCCATAGGCTCGTTATTGGGCCCCATGTTGATGACCAGCGTCGTCGCAGACCTTTCTCTAAATCATCCATAGCTTCCGCCCAAGGAAGAGCAACAGACTCTGTCACACCCGCACGGAGGGAAACACACAAGCCCGTCGACCAGCCTGCCAGCCAAGAAAAAATCACCTCGGGCTGGCCGTGCAGAGTCAACCACCACCTACCTTTTTTCCTCGCTTTTTTCTAAAGATTTCCTGCTTCGACTTCAGCTGGAGATCCGCATTTTTCATTCTAACAAGCTCGCCGTAGCTACCTCTGTGTTCGCGACGTAAACGTTGTCTTTTTTTATCGCAATAATGTAGTGCATTGCTGGGGGCGTAGTCTTTCAGCTGCGCACCTCTGGAGCTAGATCTACTAAAAACCTGCTAACTACGCTAACCATAACATGAAATAAGAGACACAAATGCAAACCCCTTTTTTAGATTATTTCTACTTGTCAAATTTCCATGTCAATATGTGGGTATTACAGGTATCCACTAGTGCCCACCTAGGCTACTAGACGTCGGAGTATGTTTTCCTCGTAAAAACGTCCTCGACGATCAAGTACCGAGCTCTACACCAGGTGGCGTTTTTTAAATGTAAATCGCCTATAGCTGGACTGATGATAACAGAGGGGGAAATGACGCCAGGCGGGCGCTGCCATGAGATTATGTGGACGTTGGGTTTTTGTTTTCAAGGGTTGGCATCACCTGCCACGGCAACGGTCTGATTCTACGAGTTTACCTAGGTATATCCTGTTCACTTTTTATTTTCAGTAGAATGACTTTTTGGAGCAAAAATGAAGTGACAAGCTGGAGCGCTGGGAGGATACGGCTAACGGCCGCTGATAGTTTCGATCCAAAACTTTGCAGGTGCCATCAGCCGTAGCCGTAGCCCCCCATCTTGTCACTTTATTTTTGATACAAAAAGTCATTCTACTGAAAATAAAAAGTGAACGGGATATAGGTACAAGCCGCAGAAATCAAAACCAGAAATCAGGATATTATCTTAGATCAAGATAGCGCGGCACCGACAGCCAAGCACCGACTGTCACCGAGCGAAAATTATTCCAGTGAACTTCAAACGTTCTATGTAATAACGGTAAACTCTTGCAAATATTCATAGATCGGTAACAAATTTAGCTAACAATTACATTAATATACACTAAAATCCGAGGGGTTGATCACTGAGAAATATGGTGTACAGGTGGATTGAGAGTACTTGAGAGTACTTGAGAGTACTTGAGAATACTTGAGAGTACTTGAGAATACTTGAGAGTACATGAGAGTACTTGCGAGTACTTGCGAGTACATGCGAGTACTTGCGAGTACTTGAGAGTACTTAGAGTTCTTGAGAGTACATGGGAATACTCGAGAGTACATGAATAATTTGTGAAGTAACCGACCTATTTGCGTGATACATCTGTAGTTTTGATCAAAAGCTCAAAATCCCTGTTGAAATATCTTAAATGTCTATGAAAGAAACACTGAAATATCTATGAAACACTTGATTATGTAGGTACGTAATGTAATAAATCCTCGAAAGAATCATTTTTATGTCTGCCGAAGCCGTAAGACCCCACCTCTCATCGTTAGGTACACATTTTTAGCGCATTTTCAAAGAAAAAAGCGCTTATATGGCCGGTTTGTCTGTCCGTCTGTCCGTCCGTCTGTCCGTCCGTCTGTCCGTCTGTCCGTCCGTCTGTCCGTCTGTCCGTCCGTCTGTCCGTCCGTCTGTCCGTCCGTCTGTCTGTCTGTCCGTGTATAAACTATAAAGTTAAACTCCTCCTCGGGAAATAAAGCTAGAGCCCTAGAACTTTTTCTAATGGATAGCTCATGTCCTCAAGGGTGGCCAATGGGCATTTTTTTTCAAAATCATACATAGTTATCATTATTATTATTAAAAAACAACGATTTTCTATACACTTCTAGGGCCGCGTTCCACTAAACGACCGCATCGCCCACGACCACGATAGTACTTCAATTTTAGAGGAGTTGTTAGGCAAATTTTCCCTAGCAACTCCTACAAACGTTGAAGTTTCATCGTGGTCGTGAGCGTTGCGGTCGTTTAGTGGAACGCGGCCTAAGAAGTTGAACTCCTCCTCGGGGAATAAAGCTAGATCCCTGGAACTTTTTCTGATGGATAGCTTATACCCTCAAGGGTGGCCAATGGACTTTTTTTTTTCAAAATCATACATAGTTATCATTATTATTATTGAAATACAAAGATTTTCTGAACACTTATAAGAAGTTGTACTACTCCTCGGGGAATAAAGCTAGAGCCCTGGAACTTTTCCCAAAGGATAGCTTATACCCCCGAGGGTGGCCAATGGGCATTTTTTTCTTCAAAACCATACATAGTTATTATTATTATTATTAAAAAACAAAGCTTTCCTATACACTTATAAGAAGTTGAACTTTTCCTCGAGGAATAAAGCTAGAACCCTGGAATTTTTTTCGATGGATGCCCCATACCTTCAATGCATGATGAACAATGGCTGGATTTCATGGTTGCGCCGCCATCTTGGCCGCCATATTGAATTTTTTTATTACTGGAGCAATTTTCATGAAGCTTGGTATTTACCTTTGTTTCGTGGGTTCATACTTATTTTCAAGCCTAATTTCTTGATTGCGCCGCCATCTTGGCCGCCATATTGAATTTTTTTATTAGTGGAGCGATTTTCATGAAAGTTGGAACTTACCCTTGTCTCGTGGTGTCATACTTATTTTCAAGTCTAACTTAATGATTGCGCCGCCATCTTGGCCGCCATATTGAAATGTTCCATATTGAAATGGAACAATTTTCATGAAACTTGTTAATGTTTCTACTTATTGTAGTACCTCCTTTTCAATTGATTTTTATTAAGATACAGATCTGCACTAAGAAAATGCGCTCTTCCGACTCACGCAAGTGAAGGGATATTCACTTGTTTATTTTTTGTGTTAGATATAAAACACGTTGCTATTGTGGGGGAGATACTTGAACAAAATCGGTTGAACGGTTCAAAAGTTCAACTTGAATTGTAACATTGTTGAAAAAAACCCTGTCACTTTTCAACGGAGCATTTTAGGACATCATAGTTGGGGCACTAGGTGAATGAACCTTGCAAATGGTGATGAAAGCATGAAATTCGGTACACATATTCAGAATAAGCACCTGTCTTAGATAAGAGGTGGAGCCACGCCGAATTTTCACCGGAAGGGGGCTCGGGGGGCTCCTGAAAGTTGAAGGTGCTAGGGCTCCCTCCAAACCGCTTATCAGTTCGTTTTATTAATTGAAAAGAAAACTCATGAATATATCGTAAAAATTGACGTCGTTTATTGCCTTGTCCCGGGAATTTTTCATGATGAAAAAAAATAAGTTCTTCGGCAGAACACACAAATTGGTTTTATTTTATTCTCACCTACAAAGAATTAATAAGGAGATGTGCAACACGTTGATTCCCACAAATTTGTTTCCTCTGAATTCGTTTGTGGAGTCAAAATTTTGATGGTGTATCTTCTTAAAGAGGGGCATTCCAAAGAGTAAGCTATTTTTAACACTAAGTTCAAACAGAATTTTTGCAATGTTCTGAATCGAAATTACTGAATTCCTTCCAGCAATGCATACTCTGAACCCTTCTTTGGAAGTACCGCGTGCGATTAAACGTGGAGTAAGTCCTGAAACACTATCAGAATTTTTCTTCTGTGATGCTACTATCCACTCTCGACCGGGGCAATTACGTTCCTACACAGAATGCGCGGAGTGTATACACGATGCAGGGTATTTTCTCGGTTTAGTCAATTTTTTTATGATTGAAATTGTGTCAGAATATTGAAATAACGTGTATACACTCCGCGCATGCTGTGTAGGAACCTAATTGTCCCGGTCGAGAGTAGATAGTAGCATCACAGGAGAAAAATTCTGATAGTGTTTCAGGACTTACTCCACGTTCAATCGCACGCGGTACTTCCAAAGAAGGGTTCAGGGTATGCATTGCTGGAAGGAATTCAGTAATTTCGATTCAGAACATTGAAAAAATTCTGTTTGAACTTAGTGTTGAAAATAGCTTACTCTTTGGCATGCCCCTCTTCAAGAAGATACACCATCAAAATTTTGACTCCACAATCGAATTCAGAGGATACGAATTTGTGGGAATCAACGTGTTGCACATCTCCTTATCAATTCTTTGTAGGTGAAAATAAAATAAAACCAGTTTGTGTGTTCTGCCGAAGAACTTATTTTTTTTCATAATGAAAAATTCCCGGGATAATACTATAAACGCCGTCAATGTTTACAATATATTCATAAGTTCCCTTTTTGATTGTCAAAACAAACTGACAAGCCGTTCAGTGGGAGTCCTAGCACCTTCAACTTTCAGGAGCCCCCCGGGCCCCCTTGCGGTGAAAATTCGGCGTGGCTCCACCTCTTATCTGAAAGAGGGGCTTATTCTGAGTACGTGTACCGAATTTCATGCTTTCATCACCATTTGCAAGGTTCATCCCGATTTTGGCTCTTAGCGCCCGCACTATCAAAGTCGAGATCAAAGTTATATTTTTCTGATTCATTTTTAATGAGGAATTCCCCCCCAGAAGTTTCTGATACCAATTTGGAAACACCCTGTATAGGACAAAGTTTTTATTCGATATTGAATGAAATAATTGAATAAAATTCATGATATGAATTAAATGAGTAAAGCATTCAATTGGCGTCGGTGATTGGCCTCGTTCCGGAAATAGGCCTCGGTAACTCCTAATTTCATCGATTATATGGACTCTCTCGTGGACTCTACTGATCGTTCGTCGCGTGAATTCCAATATTTTGAAATATTTGAATGAAAAACATAGAATTTGAACAAATGAACTTTTTGGATTTTTATATGTATTAGAAGAAAACCCGGTAATTAGTGTTAGAATATTATTTTGTGCATATCATGACCCCGGCTCAACATTTGCACATATTTTTCACAACAGATTTCTCTCGAGATTTCTTGATGGAAATGATCGGTTGTTCAGATGTTCAGAATACAATTATTTATTGTTTAGAAAAGATTGTGAAAATCGGTGCACGCGTTGAAAAGTTGAAACATTTCAGTTTTCCAGGCCGGAAAACTCGGAAACGAATGGCCAGACTTTTGAAAATTTTGCACAAAAATTTCTTTAGTCTTTGCTTCAAATTTGATTCGCATTATGCATGTCCGAAAAATAATAGCAATATCTGTAATAATTTTTGACTCTTGTGTGAGCAAAGAAGAAAGAAAAAAAAATCGTCACCCGTATTTGCAAGTTTGTCATGTATAATCATGGCTCATTTTTTTCTGGTAAGTAGTAGGTATGGTCAAAAAGTTTCAAAATTATGACGTGAAATCGATTTCTAAAGTTCAATTATTTTCGAAGCAAATCTAACTACGTTATTATTCGTTTCTGATTTTTTTTTGGGAAAGTTACTTATTTAGCAATTTTCTATCATCTCCAATCAATTTAAAATTGAAACAGCCCGTATATCGTAGGACTTGCCTGACATTCCTATTAACTTATACATTTATGTACTTATATGTATAATACTTATGTATTTTAAGGCCCGCGTCTGACTGTTTTCGTGCTTACATGAATTTCTCAAAAACTAATATGCCAATTACTTTGAAATTTTGCAGGAATGTGTATGTCAATATTGTATTACATCGAACGTGATAACAACGATATTTTTTTTATGACTTTAACCCTAAATTTTCCAAAAAAAACCGTAAAAACCAGAAAAACGGTTTTTTGGGAAAATTTAGGGTTAAAGTCATAAAAAAATTTATCGTTATCGCGTTCGATGTACAATATAGATAAACACCTTCTTGCAAAATTTCAAAGTAATCGGCTTATTAGTTTTTGAGAAATTCATGTAAGCACGAAAACAGTCAGACGCGGCCCTTAAAAATCATTTTTCTTGGAACATGCCTGAATATCTTGAAACCTGGAATTTCCTAAAATATCTCGTAAACCATCCAAAATAGGTATTGAGACTACTTAGGATTACTCGAGAGTAAATGAAAGTATATGAGAGTACTTGCGAGTACATGAGAGTACTTGCGAGTACATGAGAGTACTTGCGAGTACATGAGAGTACTGGCGAGTACATGAGAGTACTTGCGAGTACATGAGAGTACTTGCGAGTACATGGGAGTACTTGAGAGTACTTGCGAGTACTTGAGAGTACTTGAAGTACTTGAAATATGAAATATGGTGTACACGATTTTTCCCAGTGATCAACCCCTCGCTAAAATCATATATTTATAAAATAGAGTGTATAGTCATAGTCATCAATACATAAAACTGCTCCGTTGAATATTGAAAGCCACTCTCGAGGCCGCTACCAAACATTTTGGGTACCGGTCATGTACCGGTGCATAATAAGATGGCGACTTCCAGAGGAGGGGTCATAATTTGTTGGGGGAATCTGGGGAATTAGCAGTCCAGCTATACTACAGGTTCGTGGTTTTCTTGGATTTCAATTTTTAGGCCTTTGAAAGTCGCGATTTCGAGGCGTTTTCCAAAGTTTCAAACCCAAATAAAGTGCTCGCCAATTGAAATGGTCCACCCAAAAAATACAGTCACATTGAAAGTGTCATAACTTTTGAATAAATTTACTATTTATAATCGTTTTATGTTTTCTAATTAGCTCACGTATTGGACTATAACATGTCATGGACTATTTTTGGTACAAGTGTTTCGTATTAATTATACAGGGCCCTCAATCAGGTACCGCAAAAATGGAAAAGTTTGCACTGGTCCCATTTCACAAAAAATAGTTTTTGGTTTTCTCCAAGTGTTTCAGGGGAGTTGTTATAACCATAACTTGAATCATTTTTGAAATTTTTTGCCTATCTGCTTCAGTTACAGGGTGATCTCAAAAATGTAACCTTTTAGTTTTGCAGTAATAACTTTATTCGTTGTTGGCCGATTTTGAAAAATGAGGGCTCTTGTTGAAGCTAAAGGCTCAGGTCAGAAGGATCGAGGATCAGAATTGACTTTGGATAAAAATTCTGGAAAAGGGATTGAATCAAAAGTGACTCAAATGACAAACTTGCTAGAGATCCGGTTTAGGAAAGGTATTAATCAAAAAACAACTTGTCTTCAAACAAACTATTCTTTCTGAACATTTTAATGTGTTTCTCATTTGTATGGAGTAAAAATTGTGGCAATGAATCCAAATCAGAAATGGATGCTTCCAACGAAGAATACTGGACATTTTTCACCTAAAAATAGGCGTAACCTGCGTTACGAAGATCATAACTGGTGCCTGTCTCTTTAAATGTGAAAGAAACATTCGACAATAAGAAGGTAACCTGGGTTACGTGCATTTTCAGTCGAGGAAGGTCCGGTATTATCTTCTGAAAAGTGAATTTGTAAAATGGGTCCCGCATCGACAATTTTTATCACTCAAAATCGGAAAATACCTCAAAATGTTCGGAAATAGAAGTCTGTTTGGAGGGAAGTTGATTTTTATTCAGTTCTTTTCCTGAACCTGATTTCTAGGGTGCTTCATATTTAGGTCACTTTTGATTCCTTCGCTTTTTCAAAATTTTTGTCTCCAGTCAGTTCCGATCCTCGAGCCTTCTCATCTGAGTCTTGAGCTTCAACAACAAGAGTCCTTGATTTCCAAAATCGACCAACAATTGAAATAGATATAAATGCCAGACCAGAAAGTTGCATTTTTAAGATCACTGTGTAATTGGAGGAGATAGACTCAAAATTTTGAAAACTGCCTCAAGGTATAGGAAAAACATCTTTCCTAAAACACTTGGAAAAAACCAAAAACCATTTTTTGTGAAATGGAACCAGTCCAAACTTTTCCATTTTTGCAGTACCTGATTGAGCGCCCTGTATAATTGATATGAAACACCTGTACCAAAAACGGCCCATGACATGTTGTAATCCAATCCATGAGCTAATCAGAAAACATAAAACGATTCAAAATAGTTTATTCATTCAAGAGTTATGTCACTTTGAATGTGACTAAATGTTTTGGGTGGACCATTTCAATGGGGTACTTGCCTAATTTTTTTTTATTGGCTTAATCGATAGTATGGTTAAAAATAATGTACCCGTATTTTTTCTTTTTCCTAAATTCCCAAAATTGCGGCCGCAATGCGTGTTTTAAAAATATATTTGTGACGTCACAAATATATTAGATATAGAACATAGAAGGGCTCTTTTTCCTCGTTGGGTTGGCAATGATATAACGTCGTCAAGGTGCCGTTTTCAAACAACAACAAGATTTGAGTCTGACTGACAACGTCAAACCGCCCACCGTAATTTCTTCCTGTGCCCTTTTTTTGCCTTTGACTGCTTTGATCGAGGCTTTGATCTACGTGGTAAGTACCTACTCGTTTTGTTCATTTCTTGTTCAACCTAACTAGTCTCTTTCTTTAGTCTTCAGTGCTGTCCACCTAAAAGCCTTTCGCATGTTTGTCACCCGTGCTCTGACCTGGCTGACCCTCGGCTTCATTTCGGACATCAGTGTTCCTGCTCCCCACATTTTATTTGGAGATCCATCGCGTCCTCCGCACATGGATCTCTTGTAGCTCTAAAGTATCACCTATCCGGAATTGTATGCATATTGTATGTATAATGATGAACCTATAAAAGCTCACTGTTCATTTTCGGCCTCTTATTTCTGTGATATTTGGTGATCTTCCAGATTTTCCCCTGGAAATAAATTATCTCGACTGAGACAGTGTTATAAGAGGTTTCTGGAGTCAGTTTCTACGAAACATTGTTCGATTTTATTGTCTAAATGCTCACGGTAAGAGAATTCCATAGGAAACCGGTTTTGCGATAGCATGTTCAAAATGACAGTGTCACAGTGACATCCCTGACATTCTTGATTATTCCATTGTCACACAGTCAGACCAACCCCACTCAAAATCCCTGTCCTGGCGCGAAGCTTTTAGGAGAATTTTTCAAATTCGTTTTTTTCTGTAGAAAACGACGGGATTTTTGTGAAATTCTCAGTAGAGTCCCTTTATCACTTATACTAGCAATCAAAAATATTTCCAGCTGAATCTATTCCATTGGCAAGTACCCCATTGGCGAGCACTTTATCTCGGAAATGAAGCCTCTCATCAAAATTTTACAGGAGTAACTTTTTCTTTTAAATTGAACGTAGAATCCGAAACTATCAACAATTTTGAAAAATAATTAGGGAAGATAAAAATAGGGGACAGTCCCCTATTATCTACGCCCCCAGAAATTTTTGATGAATTGTGGTATTATTATTCGATGGAGACTCATTTGACCAGACTTTGATTCAAATTTGATCAAAATCGGTCCAACGTTTCAAAAGTTACGGTGAAAAAAGTCAACTTCAACACCCTGTATCTTTTTAAGAGAGCATTTTAGGACCATGAGTTTTTTGTTCTTTCGGCTTTATTTTTGATGGGGAATCATCCCTCAAAGTTTGTAATAATCAAACCCGAACACCCTGTATTATAACGTTCAAATAGGGTTGTCTTCTCCACTTATATTTTTGAAAATGGCTTTTATACTACATTTATAAAGCTGAAACTGCAGTAAAGAAGTTGAAATAATAAGTGGAGAAGACTACCCTATTTACACGTTATTTCCAAAAATATTCAGGGGGGTGAAAAATAGAGGGGGAAGGGTGAGGGTACCCCCTATTATCTTTGCCCTTGAAAATATTTGATGAAACGCGTTATAATTGTTCAATAGAGACCTATTTTAGAAAACTTTGGTCCAAATTTGAATGAATTCGGTTCAACGGTTCAAGAGTTATGCAGAAAAAACTGTTTAAAAAAAAACAACTTTGAATGCCTGTATCTCCGTTATTACGTTTGCGAGGGTATTTTTATTGAAGAAGTCCCTTTATTTTTCAATTTTCTACCTCCCTGTAAATTTTGATGCATTAATTTCGGGACACCTGCATAATAAAGTATACGATCACCTCCTAATTTTGGTGTGGTTTGTGTGTGGTTATGAAAGAATATAAAATAATTAAAATAAGCTGCGCAACAAATATGTTGTCGCAAGCGAAAAATTGGCCCGACTTTAGATCACAAGAACTTTTGAATGACACAAACCATTTCGATTTGGTTTTGACGGTTAGTGAGATCAGTCTTTCTGTTATTCACCTTCAGGAGGTGAAGATCAGGAAGCTTCATGTAACATATCTACAGGGTGAAATGTAAAACAGTGCAAAATTTTAAAAAATTCAACGGACCCCTGTTTTCAGAATAATTTTTTTTCTTAAATGTTAATGGAAGGATCATGAAGCGTGATGTTTTGGCATGCGCCCAGATTTGAAATTTTTGGAATCGGAACCCTGGTTCTGACTTTATGATTTTTTTTTTCTTGGAGGATGCTGATTTATCATATCGCTACAAGGAAGACTATGTTAGCCTAGGGAGCCTGTCATCATCAAAAACTGAAATTGACCATCAGCATCAAGTTCAGAAGGTCAAAATCACAAAGAAAGCTAGTTTCAATTGTAAAAATCTGATCAAATTCAATGTTTAAGGAAAAAACCTGTCTCGCCCATTTTGAATGGACCCCCCTTTTTGAATCCTTGATCAAGGTATTCCAAATGGTCTGCGAGTTAAGTTGCCGAAAACCGTTTAAGCAACAATATTCGTGAATTGCAACCTCCCATCATCAGAGTAACCTAGTCTTCTTTGTAGCGATAGGATAAATCAGCATACTCCAAGAGAAAAAAATCATTAAGTCAGAACCAGACTTCCGATTTCAAAAATTCCAAAACTGGGGGCAAGCTAAAGCATAACGCTTTATAATCCTTTCATTTGCATTTGTGAAAAAAAATTATTCTGAAAATGGGGGTCCGTTGAATTGGCTAAAATTTTGTACTGTTTTACATTTCACCCTGTAGATATTTTACATGGAGCTTCTCGACGTTTACCTCCTGAAGTTTAATAACGGAAAGATTTAGCTCGCTAATCGTCAAAACAGAATGGAAATGGTTTGTGTCATTCAAAGGTTATTGTGGTTCAAACTCGGATCAATTTTTCCCTCGCGACAACATATTTGTTGCGCAGTTTAGGTGATGGAGTCAGGTATTATAGCACATGGATTTGATATTTGTGATTTGGAGATATTTTTCCAATTTGGTTGGCATCCGTGATGAAATCGCATGCGCACTTTCAAGACTTATTACTCGACTTATCACCTCGCTTATAACGTTAACATCATTGTGAACATTGTCTATGGTGAACATGCTCCTGCTAACATTACCATCGCCATTACGATACGTTAACATCAACATCATTGTGCACGAGCTATAACTTCATGACAACAAACTTGAGATTCGAACTTTGCAAATTTCAAAACGCCATGAGTCTTTTTTTTTTCAAATGGAATGCCCCCTATTCTATCTTACCGTTCGATAGATTTTTTTTCTCCTCTTTCATTTTAACCAAGGGGTACCCTACCCCCAAATTTGATAATTTCCACGATAATCGATAATTTTGATAAAAAGTGCTATTTATTGGAATTTTTCACGCCGGGCAGGTCATGGTGATCTGCCCTGGTGGGGCAGGTCTTCGAGTTAGTCTTCTATGGTGATCATCAACAAATGTCTAATTGACACATATTGCCAGATTTGATACTAAGAACAAGTCGAGGAACAAGTCTTTTTATTGAATAACTGCACTGAATTTCAATCTGAAGTGACTGCTTCAAAAAAATTTCGTTGTACGATGGAAAAAGGAAAATTTAAATTCAGCTTCGGGTTGAGCTTAGTAAAGCAGTTTTCGCGAGAGTTTTTGTGACTTCAAAAACCTTCAAACTGTCAAACTGAGAAGTGCGTTCATTTTGACATATGATTTTCTGTGTCAGGACCTACTAAGAACATGACAAATCCAAATAAACTCGGTTATCTCGATTATCTCGGATCCTAAATTATGGAATTTAGGGGTAGGGTATCCCTGGTAAAAATGAAAGAGGAAGAGAAAAGCTATCGAATGGTGAGATAAAATAGGGGGCATTCCATTTGAAAAAAATGAAACATATCACTTTGAAATTTACGAAGTCCGAAAAAAAATTCTGCACACTCTGTATAAGTGAACCTCGAGATTTTTTGTCATGAAGTTACTGGGGAAGTTACTCAACTTTTATTCGACTACCGTTATGCCTAATTCCATTCCTTGATTCCAAGAAACGAGGCTTCTACGATTTCTTGAAATGTGCCTTGAAATTACAAAATTTCACTTTTCAATTTTCAGTTGGTAGCACTGCCACAAATTGAAAAAAACAAAAATACACTTACAATACAATAGAGCTTGGAAAGCTGAACAACAAAATGAAATCAAAAGTGGGGCATTTCATTTAAAAAATCTTTGTTTTTGTTATAGCGCAAAAATTGAACACCCTGTAGTATAAGTTGAAAATAATGTCACAAGGTAGAACTTTTTAAATCAATAATTTCATGTATTACACCTTTTTCTTTATTTCTCAAGGCAAGGGCGCTAGGAAAGCCCGACGCACTGTTGCAGGACCCTGTATTATGTGTGGTTCCAAAATTTCAGTTTTTTTTTTCTTAAATCTAGTGAATAATCCGCAAATTTTCTTTCGCATAACCTTCTTGGACACTGTTTTCAGTTAATTCCTACATAATGTTTTCCTTAAAAACTAGTGGATAACCCGCAAATTTTCTTTCACTGAACCTTATTGAACACTGTCTTTAGTTTATTCCTTCTTTATTCCTTATTCCTTCTTATTCCTTATTGAACACTGTATTCAGTTTATTCCTTCTTTTGGAAGTATTAAAATCGTGTTGCCCTTTATGACTCAAGACCCCAAACTGAGCGTCAAATCATCTACCACCCCTTTACCCCTCCTCAAGATCTTCCTCAACAAATACGCTACTGACAAGGTATCAAGTGACCATAGCAATCTAGTGACTGGATGACAACCTGTCCTGTAGACAACTCTAACATAAAATGAATTGTCAATTTCAGCTACCCAAGTATTTGGTTCAGGTGCTTCAAGTGCTTCATGTATAATGTGAATGCTTCTAGTTCGAGAAGTAACAACAAATTCAATTTCATGAGAGACTACAGCTTTTAGTATTTATAGTAAGTTCAGCACTGGTGTGATTCGAGTGAGCTGTGATTTCCTGAATGTCTCCTTTCCAAGGGCGTCGCATGGCGAGACTCCCAACCAACTCGAATCACACCAGAGGATTGAATTTAGTTTAGCTTTAGTTGAGCACCATCACGAGTATCATAATAGTTTATGTTTGTTTTCCAGGTCATATTTTCCATTGATTCTTACCTGAGAGTCGATCAGAAGGTTCTCGGGTTTCAAATCCCTGTAAATCAGATCCAGGTAGTGCAGGTATTCGAAGGCCAGCACTATTTGGGCCGCATAGAAGCGCGAGTGTGGCTCAGAGAAGCGGCCCACCTTTCGCAGGTGCGAGAACATCTCCCCCCCAGGGACATACTCCAGCACCATGTACAGATTGGAATTGTCTTTAAAGTGAAATCTCAAACTGACAAGGAACGGAAAGCTGATGGCTTGCAGGATGCGCTTCTCGTTAAGGGTGTGTTCGACTTGCTTCAGCTTGACCACCTTTTGCTTGTCGAGGATCTTCATGGCATAGTACTCTTTGGCCGGCTTGTGCTGGACGATCATAACGCGACCAAAGGAGCCCGTGCCTAACGTCTTGATGCGCTCGAAATCGTCAAGGGCGGCCGTGTTGGTCGGGTTCTTCTTCCATTTCTCCTCGAAGTCCTCCTTGGCCTGGTCGAGAAACTCCTTGACGCTCTCAGCTGAGTCGACCTTCTTGTTCGCCGTAGCGGCATTGTTGCCCATGGTTTGGACTTTTAGACCTTCCAGGGCTTCGAGTTGTTATCCACACTCCGCCTGAAGCACCAAGGAAGTACTCGGATGCAGGAGCGGAGGACACGGATGTCACGGTGGCGGTGATGGTGCGGTCGTCCTCCTGTGTCAACACGATCCCCTCGCGCCGCACACCATTGCTAGGCTAGAAGCTTTCTCCGCCGACCCCCAAAGAACTGGACGAAACACCCAAGCGCCACACGCACACCTCAGAAGCCCCCAGCGAATAGCTATCGGACGCTGGCTCGCGCTCGCCCCGAAAAACCGCAAAGATCCAACGATAAAATGGCTACCGTTCCCAGATTCTCACTCCGTGTGATATTACCAGAAATACCACTAATACCAGAATAGAGCGACTGGAGCGCTCGTCCGTCGGGTCGAAAGCTAATATCCAAGGCTTCAAGGGACACCCGACAGAGGACGACACGTGCGGGGCGTGTATTATTGGCGCGGGGCGGTGGGGCGGACAAGGGTCGCTCGCGGCTCGCGGCTCGCGGCGCCCCCTCCGCTACCGCTTCACATCACAATGCGCTCATTGACCCGGAAAGTCGACGGACGAGGTCGCGTCTTTTTTTATGTTGTGCTGTGTAGCCGAGTCTTACTCGTAAAGAAACTTACACGCTTGCTGTAAGATGTCGCGTGATGCATGAATCAAGAAACTGAAGCGATTCTCTCTGTCTGCTAGAAACACAGATGACGGCTAGAAATTATTGAATGGAAGAGGTTGAAAGTCGAAGGATGGAGAGTGAGATATTGCGGAGACTCAGAGTACCCGGACCCTGCCCGAAGGCAAAAAAAAAAACGATTCCTCGATCCTCGTCCCATTTACCCATTTCCCATTAATCCCCATTGTATAAGGAAGAAGACCGGACTCAAGGGAACAAAAAAGAACGTATTTTGTTGTTGCACCTCAAACAAAATCAAATCTTTTGAATGAAATCTCTATAATCTCCAATGTAAGGTTATTTTTGTTATTAAGGATGTAGTTAAATTGGTGAAATAAGGCGTTGCGGAATCAAAGGCTGTTGATGGCTTATTATTCCTTGGCAAAAAAAAATTTGCGCATTTTCGTAGGAAATCCACTATTAGCCGCGCTTTGAAGTCCGTCCGTCTGATGTCCGTCTTGTAATTGAACTCCTATTTCCCGGCGGTATCCAGAGACGTCAGTAATGATTTTGATCGAAGTGTCCCTTCGGGAAGGTGGGACTTAATTCGACAATTGATGAAAACATTTTACCCAGTTGTGCGTTACGCGATCATTCTGCATCCATTGTTGGGCCTACAGAACAAGTGACAGGTTCTTAGGTTTCCATGGTGATGAAATATTTCGAAAGGTAGAACTAGGAAGAAGACAATTGTTGCGAAATTTGAAGAATGCAATGCTATATCCAGACAAGCCCAGACCCAATGTGTCACCTGAAGGCTTCCGATCAAAATCATCTACCTAAAATCTAATCAGGTCATTCCAGGCTGAACTTATGCTTTCGTACCTGATTTCGGTTTGATCGAATTAATAATTCGGTAATTATCGTGGCAGAACCGTTTAATTTGCACGATCGCATGAGCGGCTTTATATTTTCAGTACGAAATTGGAGAGAAATTATTGGAAAATGTTCAAGAACCAGTTATCTATTCTTCACAAACAAATGGTAGAAATCTGTTCACGGAATAAAAAGTTGGAAAATTTCCAGTTTTTCCAGAGAGGAAAACTTAAAAACCGTTGGTCCGATTTTTAAATTTTTTTCTCCAAGAATTAATTCAGTCTTTGCTCCAACTTTCATTCGCAGCATGTCTGCACCTATAATGATTATTTCGTGTGGCTCACCGCATGTTGAAGTTTACGCTGCAGTTTTTTCAAGTTCACGGAATATGTAAATTTGTTATTGAAAAAATTACCGTCGGAAAACCGAAGCTGTGTCGATTTTAAAAATATATCCAAAAGACGCCCAGTTCAATCTACTTCCGACATCAGTCGAAATTTTTCGAAAAAAGTCGATCCCCGTGCAGAAATGAATTTTTGAGTGGAGTGCTGCTTCAAAAGCGAGTCATCCTGGTGGAAATCCGGGTGAGTCGTTCTCTCGAGTGGCAACGGCTAGGAGAAATTTTGAAAATTCATAACGCCCGACGGGAAAATAGTGGAAAATTGCAACTGCAGACCTTATTTGACTCTTATGTTTTGTTGCTTCCTGCCAAATTTGGTCCCAATTCATTGGATAGATTTTGAATAATTGAATGATAAAGTTTTGAACTTTGACATTTTTTATTTTTTGACAGATGACAGACAGGGCACAATTTTCAACTGTTCTAAATACAGTTTTTTATGGGCTTTCAAACGGCATTTTGCAAGTCAAGTTTTGTGAGATATAGCTTTTGTCATTTTTTGATAGTGACACTTTTGTTTGACAGATGACAGCCAAAAACTAATCAGCTCATCTAACAGCAAGACCCTGTCTGTATACCAAATTTCAAGTCGATCAGACTATCGGTTCGGCAACTATCGTGTCAGAACGTTTTTCCTGCATCCTGCATCATTACATAACTTTCCCTTGGACGGGCCGGGAAAGTAAAATCTGTTGTGGGGCGACACAAAACTTTCCCGGCGGTATCCAGAGACGTCAGTAATGATTTTGATCGAAGTGTCCCTGCGGGAGGGGGCGATTCGATTTGGAAATTGATGAAAAAATTCTATTGAGTTGGGCGTTTAGCGAGCATCTTGCATCCATTTACTACGTTTCCATGGAGAATTGAAATCGATTTGAAAACGGTACCGGGGTTGAAAACTGCATGTAAACACTTGCAGAACTGTATCCAAATCGATTTGAGTTTCAAGGTCGATTCGGCAAATTCTGGGATCGTATCGGGATCGGATCGAAATAATACTCATGGAAACCCAATCGGATTGGATCGAAACATCACAAACAGAAGCTGAGACATTGCAATGAGTAAAACCGCTGTTCTGGTCGCATCGAGGGTCGCATTCATACTTGCACCTGTTGTCTGCACTTCTGCCTGCTGCACACTTGCAGTTTGCAGAGTACTTGCACTTTCTTTGATACGTTAGGTTGGGATAGTTTTAGGTTAGGGTTAGACTTACATGACAGATATGTAAACAGAATTCAAATCGATTTGAATACCGAGTTTAAACCACTCATGTGAACACTTCCGTATTCAATACCGATACCGTTTTCAAATCGATTTCAATTCTCCATGGAAACGTAGTAATCGTTGAGCGGACAGAAAAAATGACAGATTAGGTTAGTTTTTCAAGGTGATGAAATAATCCAAAAGGTAGAACTAGGAAGCTCAGGGCCGATTCTGGCTCGTCGGCCGCCCTTGTGCGAAAAATATTTGGCCGCCCGCCAGCTGTAGCCCCGCAGCAATTTTCTAGCGGGGGCGTCCGGGCTCTCTAGAAATTGCGCCGCAGGCGTTTCTTTTTCACTTTTGCGGGCCTAAAACCGCCAAAGCCCCCCTCATTTTAAACAAAATTATGAACAATTATAATCTATTTTGCTCTGAGGATCAAGGTGCGGCCATGGCCACCTCACTTCAGCATATCCCTCGGCATACCCTATAGATGAGTTTTTAGGCACTTATACCAATTCATAGAAAAGTATATTGATTTTGTAATTGAATGCAATCAGAAAAAGCTGTTCAAATAGTTGATTGTTCATTGATAAGGAGGCAAAACCCAGAAGAAGGTCATAATTATTGGTAAAATACTTATAATCTTGAAAACACAACAACTTGCAAAATTCTGAAAACAAAAAGAAACTTTTGACAAACCTAATACATAATTTGGTATAGTATAAAAAGTGAGTACCAGGTCTATGAGTAGTAGGTACTAGAGGTACACCTATACCAAGGGTCGGCATTTCCGAGGGTATTTCCATTCCCTCAAAAAGTTTTGAATGGGCTATTTGTCAAATAAACCCTGCGCAGAGCGTAGAGCGCCAAGTTCATCAGCCAGACTATCCGAAATGTTACCAAGAGATGAAAATTCTGGCCCTTCTCAGATACTTATTTGAGAAAGAAGTCTGATATCTATAATAGTTAATAGTTGACGCAGGGCGGCCGCCTCGCCTCCATTCTTGACAACCTGTTGTATTTTTTCGGGGTATATGTTTTTCGGCATTAAAAAGTCACAATTCACGCAGGGCGGCCGCCTTTGGTCTCGAAAATCATAACATCAGTTCCTTTTTCGACACTCAATTTTTCGTTAGAAAAAATTGGGCGACTTTTCGCCGCCCTTGAATTTTGGCCGCCCTTGTGCAGGGGCACTCCCAGCACACCACTCAGAATCGGCCCTAGGAAGCTAACTGTTATTGTGATATCTCAAAAATGCAATTCTGGTTCCTTATTGAAATTTTTGTTCCTAAATACTTTAGACATGATGATGAAATCACAAAAAATTGATTGAGAACTTTTACTGCATCTGGTGTGTCAAATTTCAACTCTATATTTTCAATTTAGAGCTTGGGCAGACAAACCCAGACCCAATGTGCCACCTGAGGGCTTCCGATCAAAATCATCCACCCAAAGTCTAATCAGATCATTCCAGGCTGAACTTATGCTTCCGTACCTGAGTTCGATTTGATCGGATCAATAATTCGGTAATTATCGTGGCAGAACCGCTTAATTTGCACGGTCGCATAAGCGGTTTTATATTTTCAGTAGGAAAATTTCCGGGAAATTGGAGAAAAATGATTGGAAAATGTTCAAGAACCAGTTATCTATTCTTCAATAACAAATGCTAGAAATCTGTTCACGGAATAAAAAGTTGGAAAATTTCCAGTTTTTCCAGAGAGAAAAACTCGAAAACCGTGAGTTTCGATTTTAAAAGTTTTTCCTTCAAAAATTAATTCAATTTTTTCTCCAAGTTTCATTCGCAGCATGTCTGTACCTAAAATGAATATTTCGTGGGGCTCACCGCATGTTGAAGTTTACCCTGCCGTTTTTTCAAATTCACGGAATCTGCAAATTTCATATTGAAGAAATTACCGTCGGAAAACCGAAGCTGTGTCAATTTTAAAAATAGATCCACAAGACGCCCAGTTCAATCTACTTTCCGATATCATTCGAAATTTTTCGAAAAAAGTCGATCCTCGAGCAGGAATGAATTTTTGAGTGGAGTGCTGCATCAAAAGCAAGTCATCCTGGTGGAAATCCGGGTGAGACGTTCTCTCGAGGGGCAACGGCTAGGAGAAATTTTGAAACTTCATAACGCCCGACGGGAAAATGGTGGAACATTGCAACTGCAGACTTAATTTGACTCTTATGTTTTGTCCCGCAGGGGTGGGTCCCAATGCATCGGATAGATTTTGAATAATTAAATGGTAAAGTTTTGAACTTTGACATTTTTTATATATTGACAGATAGGGCAATATTTTCAACTGTTCTGAATACAGTTTTTTTATGAGCTTTTAAACGGCATTTTGCAAGTCAAGTTCTGTGAGATATAGCTTCTGTCATTTTTTGATAGTGACACTTTCGTTTGACAGATGACAGCCAAAAACTAATCAGCTTATTTAACAGCAGGACCCTGTCTGTATACCAAATTTCAAGTCGATCAGACTATCGGTTGGGCAGCTATCGTGTCAGAACGTTTTTCCTGCATCCTGCATCATCACATAACTTTCCCTTGGACGGGCCGGGAAAGTAAAATTTTAGATGTTTCAAAAGTCGGTTTTCAACGTTACAGTGTGAACTTCTACATCGAGGAATTTTGCGAACCGTTCTAGATACATGCATACATGCAGCGAACGAAATATGCAGAACGTGATGGAGAAATTTTTAGTGGAAGAATCATTTTGATTCCTTTATTGCTATAGAAGATATAACTTTTTTAAGAAGCGGGTTGCGCCTCGTGATTTCACAAATTAGGCCAGGCCTCGGGCCAGGCGGTAGGTCATTCTGGATAGAAAAAATTCCGACCAAAGCTTTTATGGTGTCAAACTCTTCGTAAGGTCAGTAGGTATCTACCACTAAGTTTCCGCCCAAAAACGAGTTGTGCTGATTCCTCCACATCTGCCCAAAGGTAAAGGATGTCTTAAAGGTGCAAAAAGACCTGTGAAACCCATGTACTTTTCCATTTTATTTGCCTCAGTGCAAACGTACAACTCTAACGCAAACATTGGAAGCATTTGTCATCATCTCTGTGCCAGTCTTACTGTTGAAAAAAAGATTTCTTTGTGCGGGTCAGATAAATCACATTTAATTGTTTTTCCACACAAGAAAACGATGGAGCAACATGTATTTTATATGTTTTCTAATAACTCGTATTCATTGAACCCATTTATGGCATTAAAATTTTAATAACAGCATTTTTGAAGATGTTGCCAGCAAGAAAGTGAATAATTTTCACCCGCCTGTTCAGCAGCAATTTTTTCAATTTTACCAAACACCGTTTGCGAAAATTTCATGAGAAATGAAAAGCTCAAACTAGTCCAGTAAAATAAGGATTTAACTTGGAACAAATTAGGGGCAGAATGAAAAAAATATGGCGATGTAGAGAATGAAAAACTGAATAAGAAAAACTAAAGTTTCATTTCCAGTCATCCCGGGAACCATGGAAAAAAAATGGAGAAGATGGAAAAACATGCGCCGCGATCTTTCTTTTGAAACGGTGAGAGAACGGTGAGAGATGTGTGAAAACTGTCAGGGACAAAGTTGTAGGGAATTCAATAATCTACAAAAAAGTCCCTGAGGGCATATGTCTAACTTCTTCCGTTTAGCCGTTTATCGCAGTCAAAGTTGCGCGCCGGTCTAGTGAAGTGGAAAAACTGTCCGCGTGACTTTCCTTCTTGGATGCTGTGAGAACGACAAGAGATATCAAAAAATTGTGGGCGACAAAGTTGTAGAGGATTGAATGCACCACTAGAAAATCTTTAAGGCCAATTATTATCTCTTCTAGTTTAGCAGTGAACCACGTTTGAAGTTGCGCGACAATCCTGTTGATAAAGTGGTTCTTCTGAAAAACTTACAAAAACCCTAGACTCGATGAAAAAACTATGGCAATGTAGAGGATGAAAATCTGGATCTAAAAAACCAAAGTTTCATTTCACACCGTTTCGGGAAACCCGAGAAAAAAAAAGAAAAACTTGAAAAATAGTGATTTGCACTCGCAGCTTCCTCATTGAACACTGAATGGCATGTATGCATCTTTGTCGACTTAGCTGCGGAGCGCTATCAAAGTTGGGGTACATTACTCGTGACGCGTCGCATATGTGGTGAAACTGGCATGACGTTGCGGTCATTGTTTGATTGATTATAAAACATGATTTAATGATTTGAAAAAATTGCGTGCTTTGTTCAACGTCTGGGTAGCTACTTATTGTTAGGACACTTGTTAGGTACCTACGAAATATGGTCACTAAACCCACGGACTATACTGGAAACCAGTGGCGTATTAGGCCAATTAGGCGCCCAAAGCCTTAAAAAAACTGCGCTCTTCCCCCCCTCCCCAATGTTTTTTTTTTTGTTTTAGCGAAACTTTTTAGGCGTTTGATATACTTCGCAGTTTTTTCAATGTTTTTCTTTTATTAATTTTGATAATGAGGCAAAATGGGTACCTACCTACATTGATTGTAAAACTGTCTCTTAAATGTGTATTGTTATGTTCAACAATAGGGATTATTATATGTAGTAACTAAGTAGTATTTTTTATCCCGACAGATACATGATTTTAATATCTCCTTGAAGAAAATACTAATACCTACTTCCTATCCCAGAATTTTGCGCCCCTTGAAATTTTTGCGCCGCAACCCCGGGCCTCTTAGGCTTTTGCTATACGCCTCTGTGAAAACAAAAGAATGCCCAAACCAAAGTACATCCTTGTATAATGTATAATATAGCTTTCGAAAGAGACCTAAATGGTGAAATCGTGTCAATAGCCCAGGCATTTTAGGTTTTGACCTGGAAAAAAATAACGGAAGTCTGAAAATTGGTGGAACGCTTCCACTTTAACCCCCCAACCACATACTGAAAGTCCTAAAAAATCCTATGTCCGCTTCATCGGTTTTTGGCGGCAAAAAGGTGTAAAGTGACATTATTTTAGAAACTATCTATTAAAATACGCGTTGAAGTTTCAATACAGCTGAAAACTTCCGAAAATGATCATCTCGGTCAGTTGAACAACATATTGAAAGTCCTAAAAAATCCTCTTTCCACTTCATTGGTTTTTGGCGGCAAAAAGGTTCAAATGACTTTATTTTGGAAACTATTTATTAAAATACAAGTTGGAGTTTCAGTACAGCTGAAAATTGCTAAAACTGGTGCCCTTTGTCAGTTGAACAACATACTAGAAGTCCTAAAAAATCCTGTGTCCGTTTCATTGTTTTTTGGCGGCAGAAAGGTATAAGTGACTTTTTTTTTATTACTATTTAATAACATACGGGTTGAAGTTTTGATACAGGTGAAAATATTAAGTCTCCTCGGTCAGTTGAGCAGCATACTGAAAGTCCTAAGAAATAAAGAAATCCTATGTCCGCTTCATTGTTTTTTGGCGGCAAAAAGGTGTAAGTGGCATTGTTTTGGAAACTGTTCAATCAAACAGGCGGTCAAGTTTCGATACAGCTGAAAATTGCTGAAAATGGTCTCCTTTATTAGCTGTGAAACATATTGAAAGTCCTAAAAAATCCTCTCTTCGCTTCCTTAGTTTCTGGCGGCAGAAAGGTGTGAGTGAAATTTTCTTTTGTTACTATTTATTTATTAAAATACGGGCTGAAGTTTCGATACAGCTAAAAATTTCTGAAAATAGTCTTCTTGGTCAGTTGAACAACAAACTAAAAATACTAGGAGAATCCCTGTTGGCTTTATTTTTTTTTTTTTGGCGGAAAAAAGGTATAAGTGACATTGTTTTGGAAACTATTATTTATTGAAATAGGCGTTGAAGTTCCAATTCATCTGAAAATTGCTGAAACTGGTTTCCTCGATCATGTGAACAACATACAGAAAGTCCCAAGAAATCCTATGTCTGCTTCATCGTCTTTTGACGGCAAAAAGGTAAAGATCATTTCTTGGAACCTCTTGGAACTAATGTTGTTCAAAATATGTGTTGAAGCTGCAATACTGTTAAAAATTGCTGAAAATAGTCTACTCGGACTAGTACAGTCAACTAACAAAGGAGACCATTTTTAGCAATTTTCAGCTGTACTAAAACTTCAACCCGCGTATTTCAAAAAAATAGTTTACAATATAATGTCACTTATACATTTTTCCCGCCGAAAAACATGAAGCGGGCATGGGATTTCTCAGGACATTTAGTATCTTATTCAACTAACAAAGGATGCTATTTTTCAGCAACTTTCAGCTCTGCTGAAACTTCAACTCATGTTTTAATAAATAGTTTCCAAAATAATGTCACTTGCTGCTTTTTTGCTGCCAAAAACCGATGAAGTGGACATAGTATTTTTTAGGACTTTCAATATGTTGTTAAGCTGACCGAGAAGACCATTTTCGGCAATTTTCAGCTGTATTAAAACTTGACCGCGTGTTTAATTGAATAGTTTTTGAAACAATGTCACTTATACTTTTTTGCCGCTGAAAAAAAGTAGGAAGCGGACATAGGATTTCTTAGGACTTTCATTATGTTGTTCAACTGGCCGAGGAGACCATTTTCAGCAATTTTCAGCTGTATTGAAACTTCAACGCGTGATTTAATCATTAGTTAACAAAGCAATGTCACTTATACCATTTTGCCGCTAAAAAACGATGACGCGGATATAGGATATTGTTACGATATTTCGCGTACGGGTTCGAATATAATTGAGACGATTGTTTTTAAACAACACACTGTTTATTTCGGCGTACTACTACAATAAATGCCAACAATTATCCACTTGGAATTATTTCGCAGGTACTTCGCTTGTTATCGCACTTGTTCGCTATCCAATTCACTACTGCCGCGAGCTGCCGGCTGACGCCTTATATAAGGCCTCCGAATATTGTTCCCGAAGTTTCTGTCTGCTTCCAGCAAATTCCACGGTGGTCTGGCATATGCGGTTTCTAGATCATTCCTGAATAATCGCACACGTTACCCGTATGCTTTCCATGTGTTCTGGAATCTGCGCCTCCGCCAAAGTGGACTGATGTGCCTTGATCGAACGTTCGAGTCTCCATTGGGCCTCACATATACGAACGCTCTGGAATGCACGAGATCGCTCCAGACTTCTACACTGCGATTTAATGGTGGAAAGATCTAGAAACATCGAGTGTTTCCCTATATGTACAAGATCGCCGCTCGTAACACTGCCCCCCTCTTAAGCCTGTTCGTCCCGAATAGGCTCATCGTTACTCCCGGAGTAACGTGCAAGGCGATCAAGGTGGACAACTTTCATCTTGGCTCTCGGGGCTCGCTGGATTCTGTACACGACGTCATTGATCCTCTTGACTACCGTGTACGGCCCTTCCCACGACGGATGCAACTTCGGAGACCTTCCCTTCTTGCGTTGAGGATTGTACAACCAGACCAGGTCACCAGCCTGAAATCCCGTGGAGTTCGCCTTCAAGTCGTAACGGGTCTTCATTCGGTCGGTCGCGATTCGAATCCGGTTTCGAACCAACTCGTGGATGTCACACATTCTTTGCCTCAGGTCGTCGACGTATTCGGGGATGTCTTTAGGATCATTCTCCGGCGTGCCAAATTGCAAATCACAGGGGAGGCGAAGCTCTCGGCCAAAAAGAACACGTGCTGGTGTTTCCCCTGTGGTGTCGTGAATGGCAGCGCGATACGCCATCAGGAAAATCGGCAGATGACGATCCCAGTCTCGCTGATGCTCGTCGACGACCTTTGACAGGTGCTGCTCCATCGTCCGGTTGAACCGTTCAACCATTCCGTCGGACCGTGGGTGAAGGGGCGTCGTCCTGGTCTTCTGTATTCCGAGTAGAGTACAGATACCTTGGAACACGTTGGACTCGAAGTTTCGTCCTTGGTCTGAGTGTAGCTCCAGAGGTACTCCGAAGCGGCTTATCAGATTGTCCACCAGCACCCTTGCCACTGTAGAAGCCTCTTGGTTGGGCAGGGCGTACGCTTCCGGCCACTTGCTGAAGTAGTCCATGGCAACCAGGATGTATTTGTTGCCATCTTCCGTTGTCGGGAACGGGCCAGCCACATCGATCGCGATGCGTTCAAAAGGCGCTCCAACATTGTACGTCTTCAGCTCCCCTCGGCTGCGAGTTCTTGGTCCTTTGCTGGCCGCACAAACCTCGCACTGGCGACACCATGTTTCCACGTCGTTCCGGCAGTTCACCCAGTAGAACCGCTCGCGCACCTTGGCCAACGTCTTGTTCACACCAAGGTGCCCTCCAGTGACGCCATCGTGCATCTCCTTCAGGACCTCTCTCACTCTCCTCTTGGGAAGCACCAGTTGAACCATCTCCTTTTTTCCATCACGACTCTCCCAGACTCTTTTCAGCAGCCCATTCTCTATCGTCAGAGAATTCCACTGAGCCCAAAGAGCCTTGAATTCGGGCCCTTCACCAGATATCTCGGCCCATTCCGGTCTGTCTTGGCCAAGTTCTTTCCTTTCAGCAAGCGTACCGATGGCTGGGTCCTCACGCTGCTCCTTCTTGAGCTCAGCCGTAGTCCAATTTCTCGGGGTGTCGAAAACGATTGCCTTGATTTCGACGTTCCCATTCTGCTGGTCTACCCTCTTGCAGTGTTTACAATCTTCGTTGCATGGTCTTCGAGAAAGAGCATTCGCGTTGCCATGACTTCTTCTAGGGCGGTGTTGGACCTTGAAGTCATATTGTTGCAGTTTCTCGATCCACCGTGCCAACTGTCCCTCGGGATTCTTCAACTGCAGTAGCCATTTCAGGGCAGCGTGGTCAGTCCTCACCAAAAATTTCCGGCCATAGAGCTACTGGTGAAAGTGACCGACAGCTTTCACTATGGCCAGTAGCTCCCTACGCGTCACGCAGTAGTTCCTTTCAGGCTTGGACAACACCTTGCTGTAGTACTCCACTACTCGCTCTTGGCCCTGCTGGTGTTGTGACAGCACTGCTCCAATTCCGGTGTTGCTGGCATCAGTGTCCAAGATGTATTGTCCATGCAGTTGAGGATATGCCAGGATGGGACTCGAACACAATGCAATCTTCAGAGTCTTGAATGAGTTTTCGCACTCCTTGGTCCACAGGAATGGCGCACGGTCTTCAGTCAGTTTGTGTAAAGGCTTAGCAATGTCAGCGAACTTTTCTACAAATCGTCTGTAGTAGGTGCATAAGCCCAAGAAACTTCTGACTTCATGCTGATTTCTCGGTCGTGGCCATTCTCGTACAGCATCCAATTTCGCTGGATCGGTTTCGATTCCTTCCGACGACACTACGTGCCCCAAAAATTTGACTTGCTTCTGGAAGAGCACGCATTTCTTTGGGTTGAGCTTGAGATGTGCACCTCGAAGACGTCGAATTACCTCCCGGAGGTTCTTCAGGTGCTCCTCGAAGGTTCGACCGATGACCATCACGTCGTCGAGGTAGACTAGGCAAGTTTCCCACGTAAGACCTCGCAAGACGCACTCCATTAGACGTTCAAACGTGGCAGGTGCGTTGCAAAGTCCAAACGGCATCACAGTAAACTGATAAAGGCCGCTCCCAGCGGAAAACGCCGTCTTCTCTTTGTCGTCGTTGTGGAGTCCCACTTGCCAGTAACCACTCTTCAGGTCAAGCGTCGAAAACCATCTCGATCCAGACAGCGTGCTCAAAGTGTCGTCAATCCGAGGAAGTGGATAGCTGTCTTTCTTCGTCACATCATTGAGTTTGCGGTAGTCTACGCAAAATCGTGTACTACCGTCTTTCTTCGTGACCAAAACAACCGGTGAAGACCATGGGCTCGTCGATTCTTCGATCACGCCTTCATCCAACATGTTTTTCAAGAGCTTCGACACCTCTTCTTGCTTCGCCAATGGTAGGCGCCGGGGAGCCTGTCGGATCGGTGCGGCGTTCTCAGTGTTAATCCGATGTTGGATCACGTTGGTCCTTCCGGTAGGGTTACCTTCCATGGCAAAGGCTGCAGCTTCTTCCTGGATAAATTGCGTCGCAAGCTCCTTCTCCTTGCCACTCAGATGTTTCCAGTCAGGCGAGAACATCTCCACTAGCTTTTTCTCTAAGAGCTTGGGAGTCGCAGCCTTTGTCGATATGTCTTCACAACGTGAGATCCACTCTACGGGTTCACACTTGCCCAGGGTCTCTCCTTCCTTGATTGTTTTGCTCGTCTTGTTCGGGTTAATGACTCTGATCGGGATTTTTGTCTTGTCCATGTTGATTAATGTCTTAGCCATGATGCAGCTGGCAGCTGTGTCGGGTTCAGCAATGCCGGCGACATGTCCTCCAGGTTGTCCGCTTAATGTTGCCCACACGATTTTCTCGGAGTTAGCGGCTACACGAACGGTTTCAGCCGAAAGTAGGCGGATTTCTTCAGCGGCCTTCATGGATGTTCTAAGCGCCAATTCCTCGTTCCCGATTTTCAACGTCCGCTGTCCAACATCCAGGATGAATCCGTACTTATCCATCAAGTCCAGGCCAAGTATGAAGTCGTCAACAATGTCAGCGACCAGGAACTTTTCTCGCAGAAGAAATCGTCCGAAGCGAATGCTTACTTCAGCTTCTCCGTGCAATGTAGCAGACTCTCCGGTAGCTGTAGTCAAACGAGCGCCGTCCCTCAGTGGCACAATGTGTTGCTGTCGAAGAATTCCTCGTCGAACGATTGACTTCGTGGCTCCCGTATCGATTACGAACACGCAATCGTCCTCGTCAAGCTTTCCACTGAGAAGAAGGCTATTGGGTGACTTCTGCAGCAGTGAGACGGAGTAACTCCTGGGGCATTGAGGACTGCCAGCCAGCGTGCGCCCCTTAGCGCTAGCTGGAATTAGTTTTCCTGATAGCGTCTATCAGGGCTGGGAGTTCTCCGTGCCGGTGTGGACCGGTCACTTGAACTCGACCTTTGCCTGCAGTCTCGAAGCAGATGTCCCGGTTTTCTACAGCCGAAGCAACGCGGTCTTCCTCCAGCTCGTGGCTCGCCTTGGGGTCTGTTCCGAGACATAGCGCTGAGAAGTTCCTGTTTGAGTTCCTCAAACATCTCCTTCACAGATTTCTCGGAAGTATGTGATGCTCCGGATTCGTCAAAGTTCACCTCCCTAAGACGATGAGGGCGCGAAGCATCCTTAGCAGCCTCGATGCGAATAGCTTGGATGAGTGCGTCGCTGATGTTGGCTGGATTGCTGATCATGACCATCTGACGCAATTCTGGATCTTTTATTCCGCCCATGAAAGTTTCCTTGGCGATGTCGGCCAAAACATCCGCTGGATGAGCTGGATAGGCCAGGTGAACCAGCCTCAGGACTTCGGATTCGAATTCCTGAAGGCTTTCTCCGCTCTTTTGTGTTCTGGCCTTCAGCTGGGTTTGATGGATCTGCCGCACATGATTGTCCCCATACCGAAGCTCAAGGACCCTCGTCAGCTTGGCAAAGTCCTTCTGTTCACTTTCAGGAATCGTCTGGAGCAGCTCCAACGCTGGACCTCTGAGAGCCAGGACTAAAGCTGTAGCTCTCTCATCGTCGCTCCATCCGTTTGCTTCAGCAGCGGCATCGAACTGCCTCTTATAGGTAGTCCATGGGCTTTTCCTATCGAAGTTCGGCAGCTCCACACGATGAACACCCGCTGAACTGACCATCGCAGCACTGGCGGCGGTTTTCTGAACCTTTTGCTCCAGCTTCGTCATGTTGGCTTCCATCGCAGCCATTTTCTCTTCTAACTTGTTCACACTGCCGTCGAAATACCGCGTCTGTTGTTCTACAACGGCTAGAATTTCTTCCTTTTCCTCTAGGTGTTTCCTTTCCTGTTCCTCTAGCAGGTTTTTCAATTCCTGTTCTTGCCCTTCTAGAAGATTCTTCAGTTCCGCCTTGTCCTCTAAACGCTCTACGATGCGTTTCTTTTCCTGTTCTTCTAGAAGCTTTTTTAATTCGTCTTGTCGCTTCTTGTCCTCTTCTTTCTCTTCAAGACGCTTCTTCTCCTGTTCTTCTTGACGCTTCCTTTCCTCTTCTTTCTCTTCAAGACGCTTCTTCTCCTGTTCTTCTTGAAGACTTTTCTGCTGCTGCATCATCGCCATGATGTTTGCCAAAGCGTCTTCGACTCCTGTCTTCGACATGCTTCTCGTCTCCGGCATTTACCAAATCACGAATGTTCCGAACGTCCTGTAGTCGCAGGCCCAATTACTCTCAATTATACCGCTTACTGACACCAAATGTTATGATATTTCGCGTACGGGTTCGAATATAATTGAGACGATTGCTTTTAAACAACACACTGTTTATTTCGGCGTACTACTACAATAAATGCCAACAATTATCCACTTGGAATTATTTCGCAGGTATTTCGCTTGTTATCGCACTTGTTCGCTATCCAATTCACTACTGCCGCGAACTGCCGGCTGACGCCTTATATAAGGCCTCCGAATATTGTTCCCGAAGTTTCTGTCTGCTTCCAGCAAATTCCACGGTGGTCTGGCATATGCGGTTTCTAGATCATTCCTGAATAATCGCACACGTTACCCGTATGCTTTCCATGTGTTCTGGAATCTGCGCCTCCGCCAAAGTGGACTGATGTGCCTTGATCGAACGTTCGAGTCTCCATTGGGCCTCACATATACGAACGCTCTGGAATGCACGAGATCGCTCCAGACTTCTACACTGCGATCTAATGGTGGAAAGATCTAGAAACATCGAGTGTTTCCCTATATGTACAAGATCGCCGCTCGTAACAATATTATAGGACTTTCAATATGTTGTTCAACTGGCCGAGGAGGCCATTTTCAGCGATTTTCAGCTGTATCGAAGCTTCATCGCGTATTCTAATAAACTGCTGGACAACGAAGTTGTCGGTATCGGAAAAATGGTCCGACTTCGGAGGCCAATATCTCCCGATTGCCGATTGCGATTTCCATTTTGTTTGTTGCGTTAACTAGCTCAATCTTTCCGTAACCCATCCTGTAATAGTGAATGTTGAGAAATTTCATGTGAATTTTCTACAGGGTGATACGTAAAATGGTGCAGAATTGCAACAACTTCATCGTACCCCCATTTGTCAAAACAAAAAAAAATGTATGTATTCCAATACAAAAATCATGAAGTGTGATGTCTTATCTCGAAACTGTTTTGGAATTACCCAGATTGGAAGTCTAACATTGGAGATACAAATTTTTATGTTGAATGTTACAGATTTGCCTTGTTGGCACGCGAGATTAAGTCACTTTTGATGAATTGATGTTGGTATTGAGCAACATTGTTCGTACAACAGTCCAGGATAATTTGCTGTCAACACAACTTGAATATTTGGTGTGGGGCCAAGCAGGGGGCACTTTTTTGAGTGGTTGTCACTGCCTGTTTTTCGTACGTTGAATTTAGTCAGAATTTCATCCGAATTTCAGATGTAGAACATCTTCTATTGCAAGTTCAAGCCCCTGAACATGGTACCGATGTAAACCTATAGTTTCCGAGTGAAGTAAAGCTCCCCTGGATGTTATACTTTTTGTGCTTGTGCTATGCGTGAGTCAAACAAATCTGCAACATTCAACATAAAAATTTATATCTTTGATGTTAGACTTCCAATCTGGGTAATTCCAAAACCGTTTCGAGATAAGACATCACACTTCATGATTTTTGTGTTAACATAACAAAAATTTTTTTTAAAAATGGGGGTACGATGAAGTCGTTGCAATTTTGCACCATTTTACGTATCACCCTGTAGAAAATTCACATGAAGTTTCTCAACATTCATTATTACAGGATGGGTTACGGAAGAATTGAGCTAGTTAACGCAACAAACAAAATGGAAATCGCAATAGGCAATCGAGAGATATTGGCCTCCAAAGTCGGACCATTTTTCCGATACCGACAACTTCGTTGTCCAGCAGTTTAGATGGTTTGTTTCTTAATTATTGTCACTTACACCTTTTTGCCGCCAAAAACCGATGAAGCGGACATAGGATTCTTTAGGACTTTCAGTATGTGGTTGAGGGGTTAAAGTGGAAGCGTTCTGCTAATTTTCAGACTTACGATATTTTTTTCCAGGTTTTGGTCAATTTTGATCTAAAATGCCTGGGCTACAAGGAATAAACCCACAGCGATTATTGATTTCGCAGCGCTTTATTTTACCAATTCAACTCCGTCCTTTAAGTTTAAAGTGGACTTTGGTTGACTGTGGAAGACCAGTTTTGATGAATTTTTCCGATGCGTCTGTCATTGATTAGTAATTTCAGCATTTTCTAGTAAGAACCGTGTGCGCAATCTCATTTCGCACGGGACGGGTAACAACGCACGGGTTTCCTTAGCAACTCGTGCGATAGAGTTCATATCAGTGTTTGAGTGTAGACTGTAAAGAGTGCAAAGAGGTGCAGTGAAAGCCGTCGCGAGAAACAGGTCCGCGTTTGCTTCCTCACGGATTCACGGAGGCTATGGATTTAGAATTGTTGTTGCCGTGCAACAATAAAACTTGAATAATAACAGAGTTACTTAGCTTCTTTTTATTACAAGAAAGTGTCGAGGCATTTCTCGCAAGATTTCGTAATTCATGAGTATGGAGAGTGACAGTGAAAACGAATCGTCTGAATTATCGGCCCTGAATATTGTGGAGGCTCCAGTTAAGGTTACTTCTTTGAGTTCACTCCCAGAAATGACTAGGAAGAAGTACGAGACAGCGTACGCATTGTTCATGGCTTGGCGAGAGAAAAAACAGAAGACGTCGTTCTCTGAAAATGTGGTTTTGTCTTATTTCGTTGAAATATCGCAAAGGTACAAAGCTACAACTTTATGGACGATGTATTCCATGCTGAGAACGCTCATTATTATTAATAACAACGTGGATATTGCACAGTACCAAAAATTAAAAGCATTTCTCAAACGAGAATCGGACAGACATCAACCGAAAAAATCCAAAACTTTCACGTCACATGAAATCAACAAATTCATTAGAGAAGCACCAGACGAAAAGTACCTGCTGGCAAAGGTTTGTCATCCAAATTTTGCCCTCGACGCTATTCCCTGCCCTCGACTACAGGGACCTCGGAAATGGTAAGAGCTACCTACGGCCATTGTCTGCGGCACAGTAATAAATTTGGACTGGCACCTAATGAATTATTAGGTGACTAATTTCATCAAAAGTATTTTATAAAAAGAAATCATCGGGTACATGATTGTAACAAGAAGCATTATGTTACTTGGACAATCTACAGTGACACCTAGCATAGGTGACAGTGTGGTCGCAGATGGCAGAACATCAGAACAAAGATTAGCACTTGCATGGCATGGCTTTCAGTACCATGTGCAACATTTGTATTTACTATTTAGGTACTATAGAGGGTGACTCAAAAACTCTGAAAATTAAAATTAAAAACCGCCCGCGAAAGAATTTTATGGAAACGAATCACTTTACTTGCTGTCTGAGGGGAGTAGCAAGTCCATGTTGCAACCCTTGCAAAATCAAACGTCAAAAAATGTCAAACTTTTATGTCAATTTGCAGCCTCGCTGCTGGGTCCTGGGTCTAAACCTGAAACAGAGTTTTCAAGTTTATGACTCAACCTGTATAGTATATGAAAATTCAAGCCACTCTGAAAAGTTCATTTTTGGTGCTTGAGTCTGTCCTAAAAAGTTTACTGAAATCTCATCAGCTAATAAAAATAAGAGGGGTCAAAGCCCCACCCCCCACCCTTCGACCCCCCCATATCTCCAAGATGAAAAACTCAATAATTTGATCTTGAACATTTTTCTGATACATGTGAAGCATTTCTCTAAACTGCTTTTGACTCTGGACCGCAAGTTCTGGGATGGAGCGGCGGTGGCCGAGTGGTTTAGGTGTTGGTGCGCCAAGCCAGTCGTGCTATACCGCGCGGGTTCGAATCCCGCCTCGTCCATGGATATTTTGTGTTGTCCAATCGTTCCGAAAATTGTTTCGATCTTACTATGCCATATCTGCACCTGTCTGACTACAGCGGTTACAGGGAAAAAAATGGATTTTTGACTACAGAGTTGAGTGCTATCCGAGTACTGAGGCCCCACATAGTTAACAGTAGGCTTCAAGTATGACAGAAACGTGTACCAAAAACCCACTGAATGTCCCGTCAACGCTAATAAACCTCGTAGTTGATGCGTCGTAATTGATGCGGGATATTGTATTGTATATTATTTTACCGGCGGTACAGAAAATTTTGTTGAGTTGTACTGGCGATACTGGGGTATGGTGTATTGTCGGTTGCATTGATACCAGGGGCAGATCGTCTATCTATTTTAATAAAATTGGAAAGATGTATTTCACGAGTGCGTAAAAAATTGCCGTAGGTATCTTCTATCATTGGAAAAATCCTAATTGCCTTGCATATAAATAACATCACAAACTTTTCAGGTCGCATTAATAATGGGTATTATGGGTGCTTGCCGGAGGAATGAATTACGCCAAATGAAAACCACACATTTAAACGATTTAGGTTCAGCTGTTCTAGTTACAATACCTGATACTGATACTAAAACGAAAGTTGTGCGGAAGTTCACAATAACAGGCCATTTCTATGAAATTTATAGAAAATATGCCGATCTTCGACCGCCAAACGTTTACGACCCCTATTTTTTTTTAAACTATCAAAAAGGAAAATGCACAGTCCAGAAAGTGGGCATAAACAAATTCGGAGCCATGGGAAAACAAATTGCTAAATACTTGAAACTTCCCGATCCAGAATCGTATACCGGCCATTGCTTCCGCAGGTCTTCTGCAATGGTTGATGTTAATGGAGATATAGTGACCTCTCTAAACAGACACGGTGGTTGGAAATCTGCAACAGTCGCTAAAGGATACATAGGTGAGTGTAGTAAAAGTAGCAATAAAATTTACGAAACATGCTTGGAAAGACATACTTTACACACAAGGAGTAGGCAGATTTGAGCATGAGCTGCCAGCGAATTGATTAAAAATAGACTTACGACCCCAGTGCCCAACAGCCTTTTCTTTACAACCACCAACTACCATCACTAATGGTGCTATTCTGTAAAAAAGATACACCGATGCAAGCGCTACATCGCTGTAAAATGACAAAAGTAATAATATTTTGCATTGTCACATGTGTCATCTTACAGCGATACAGCGCTTACATCGATGTATCTTTTTTTACAGAATAGCACCATAAAAAAGAATACGACATTTTGAAGTCTTCCTGGTTCAACTCTTCTTCGATGGTTAGGTACAACTTAACAGCGCAACAAAGTTAACGTAATAATGAATTTTCAGCAAGAGGTAACCACTCATAACCATTAACAGTTGGCAGTTGGCTCGAAACCCGTGCTAGGTTACCAGCAGTTTATCATCATCATTACAAGCCACGGGCCAATACATAGAGCTGGACTACTAAAGTAGGTTCACTTGTACCGTGATTCTAGTCGGCTGTGAGATTTTGTTTCTAAGTTTCCAAATGTGAAATATAGAAAATCCCCAAAACTTTGCAGTTGGCTGCTCTGGCCGGAGCAATTTTGAAACACATTTTTTGCGTACTTCCTTTGCAGATAGCCGGAACTTTTTTGCGGGACGTGATGTCTGACGCTTGTTTCCATTTTATTGGAGAATGTAACAATTTTTCGACCTGTTTTTAATTTTCGCCAATGAACCAATAAATCAAGAGAGCCTTGACATTTGACAGTTGTGAAAAATATTCCCAACCTCTTGAAGCCGGTTCAACTTTCGATGCTTGAAATTGAAGAGTATATGATGCCCTTCGTCCAAAAAAGGGGTCCCATGCAATCATTAACCCTTTCGCCTCTTCCAGTCAAAAATACAAGCCAAACCCTGAAGAATTATGGGCGATACAAGGATCGCCGTGCAGTCTGTCATTGGCAAAAAAAATTTACGTGTAAAAAGTAAATTAAACCAAATTTCAAAAAACCCAGCCGCTCAAAGTTGCGTATAGGACCAAAATTGATGTTAGTACCTTCAATTTGCAATTTGCTTTCATTTTGAGGCTTTCCGGGACGAGTTTTTGTCGACCATGAATGGGCCGCCGTCAAGATGACTTAGATTTGCGGCCGCCCCGTGCTCTTTTGCTCACCTACATGACGGTAACACAGCTCTGCGTCACCCTAGTCGCACTTCCACATATGACCAGGTCAGTTTTCCAAGATTTTAATATCAATTTGATAAGAAATATAACTTCACTTCCAGATAAGTCAGTTTCACACCAGGTGAAAAGGCGGCAAGCCTACAATGCTAAAGTAGAAAATTTGCCCAGCCAACTAGAGTCACAGTACAAGTGAACCTACAGTTGATTTCATGACAATCGTTCCAACATGCTATCTTGGAACGGCCATGATAAAATCTGTAAATAAAATCTGATGTAATGTGTCAAAACTCAAAGTGACTGGTTGTGAGCAAGATGTTGTGAGTCGTGACATGACCTCACTTTTGTTGTTGTCTTCGTACTGTAACTGCTGTATTAGGCGCTTCCGAGGCAGAGGAGTTAGAGGCTACGAAAAAGATTAATCTGAAGCGGTAACTGAGGCATCATGGGATCGCTCTGGTGACAATTTGTTTTGGACCCCGGAGCTGGAGCTACTCCGAGCGGTTCAGGGCGGTTGCTTTGAAAGCACCTATTGTCTGCTGACTTGTGACTGAAGACCAGCAGTGATTTGGATTTTGCGAATTAAGAACCGTGTTTGACAAGCAGGCTACTTAAGAGCGATTATTATTCGCTTACCTGTAGAACGTCACTCTTTTTCGCTTGTTTTTAAAATTTGGGCACCCCGCTTCGGAACCAGACAATGAGAACCACCGCCGCTTTGCCGTTCAGGTATTTTCCCCATCTAGATAATAGCTGTATTCCTTGTACACGAAATCTCAGATAATCTCACCTCAGTTAGAGAGAGAAAAAGCGAGAATCGCATGAGAGGGAGAGAGACAACTAGCAATTGAAGTGAGAATTCTCAGTTCAGATGATAAAAGGAACGCAGCTAATATCGTGATCAGTGCCAAAAGCGGCCAAAACTGAACACTGAAAAATCAGGCAGGAGAATATTCTAGCGAATTTGAATGCTGAACGAGATATCACGCACTCGGGTGGGTCAAGTATGTGTGTGGGTCAGTCAAAGGATTGATGCTCTGGGAAGAACAAATATTGTTGTATTTGTATACGATTTTGCAAAAAGCTGAGAAAAACACTGACAGCAAGAAAACAGACAGGCACAATAAGTGACATACAACGCAATCAACGAGTGGAAGTTGAGTAATACAATGGTAATACCAACATTGCAAGCAAACATTTCCCATCCCAGTGCACCAAAGTCGAAGAATGGGGTATAATCAATTTTTTTGAAATGCGTAATCTGGAGCTGAACACTGATAAATATATGGTATAGGCTGTCTGATTTCTACATGATTCTAGTGGGCTGCGATTCTGGTCGCCATCGGCCCATCACGGCCTGAATCGCAGCCCACTAGAATCATGTAGAAATCAGACTGACTATAGTATAGTCCGGATGCTAGTTGAAAGTACCTTGCATTTCTTGATGAGAAGATGCCACTCGGTGAAAATGTTCCTTGCATCGTACTCTTCCGATCCAGAAAGGTAGCCATCAGCGCCATCCATGCCGGTGGCGTATACAGGGTGATACAGAAAAAAAAAGTTGAAAAAATTATATTTGATTAACTGAAACATGTGCAGACGTGTAACTCACCACATACATTAACTATTTTATGCACATGAAGTCACAGCAAACTGTTCTTGATTACCTTGAATCGTCTTTGAAATGTAGGGGAAAACAAGATAAAAAAACAAGAACACTCTTTTCCCCATAAATAAGTAATTCTTCGAGATATTGACACAATACTTGGCATTTCTACAAAAAGTAATGTTAGAAATGATATGAGCTGGGTAGCCAATTTCTAAGCCAACTATTTCCAGAAATACGATTGTCAACTTTTTTTCCTCTTGAGCACCATCTTGAATCTGCCTTGTGAGGCATCGTTGAAAAAGTGATTGGTTATTATAATAATGGTAACATGAAATCATTGCATCGCAAAAACAACCTCCTCATCATAATTTAGTGACCTCTTCAGCGGGAAAGAATTGTCATTCACGTATTTTTTGGCTCTTCAAAGCTTTAGTGCCCATGATGGCATTTGCAACATCTGGAATGGTAAAATATGTTACGCATTATGAACCTTGATGTACTTTGAGGTAGCCTACCAAGTTTCACCATTATCAATTGAGAGGTTTGTTCTTAAAAGCTGTTTGAACAAAATTTGTGTCGTTTTTTCATGAAAAATACAAAATATTGGGTCTTTCACCCTTACTTGATCCCTCACTGAGGATAGCCTGGAACCGAAAATTTCGGAATTTTTTATGATAATGGTTCAGTGGGAAGTGCTCTTCAATGTTTAGTTGTCAAAAATTGCATAGTTGCGTTCAAATTCCAGATAGAGAGCGAAAAAGAAATTCATGCAGTAAAAAAAGACATAAATTACAGTAGAGAAAAAACTAGCCCAGAGCTAGACTGAAAGCTGTCTGGAGACCTTGCTTTTTATAACATAAATGTGCAATTTGGTTCACTGCTAGAGCCTTAAGTTAGTAATGTTTCAAGCTTTTCACTCACGCTTGAGAGTCTCACAGAAGCTGTGCATTGCGGGAAGCCAATCTAGAAGGGACTTTTCCGGGATTTCTCCGTTGCATTAAAAGTTGTGTCTTTTTTCACTGCATGAACTTCTTTGTCGCTCTCTGTCTGGAATCTGAACGCAACTATGCAGATTTTGACAACTACACATTGAAGAGCAGTTCTCAGTGAACCATTAGCATAAAATTTTTGCAGACTTTCGGTTTCAGGCTTTCCTCAACGAGGGATCAAATAAGGGTGAAAGATCCATTATTTTGCATTTTCCACAAAAAAATTAAACAAATTTTGTTCAAACAGCCTTTGAGAACAAACCTTTCAATTGATGATTGCAAAACTTGGTAGGCTACCTCAAAGTACATCAAGGTTCATAATGCGTAACATATTTTACCATTCCAGATGTTCCCAATGCTATCATGGGCACTAAAGCTCTGAAGAGCCAGAAAATGCGTGAATGGCAATTCTTTCCCGCCGAAGAGGTCACTAAATTATGACGAGGAGGTTGTTTTTACGATGCAATGATTGAATATTACCATTATTATGATAACCAATCACTTTTTCAACGATGCCTCACAAGGCAAATTCAAGATGGTGCTCAAGAAAAAAAAAAGTTGACAATCGTATTTCTGGAAATAGTTGGCTTAGGAATTGGCTACCCAGCTCATATCATTTCTAACAATACTTTTTGTGGAAATACCAAGTATTGTGTCAATATCTCTAAGAATCACTTATTTATGGAAAAAAGAGTGGTTTTGTTTTTTTTTCTGTTTTTCCCCTACATTTTAAAGACGGTTCAAGGTAATCAAGAGTGGTTTACTGTGACTTCATAAGCATAAAACAATTGATGTATGTGGTAAATTACAGGTCTCCACATGCTACGGTTACTTAAATATAATTTTCCAAAAAAAAATTTCTGTTTCACCCTGTATACGCTGCCTGCATGGATGGCGCTGATGGCTACCTTTCTGGATCGGAAGAGTATGATGCAAAGAGCATTTCCACCAAGTAGCATCTTCTCATCAAAAAATGCAAGGTTCATTCCATTTTATGCAACTAGCATCCGGACTAGTACATTTCACTTTGATCTTCATGATAAAGCGGGAAAAATCGCAAAAAGCCGCGAGAAAGGCCCTCATGATCAAGTGACGTCATCAGGTGGTACCCAGCTATTTGGCAACATCGGCTTGGGATGCGATGGCAACGAATAATTAATTTAAGAGAGGTGCATTCGTTTTAATTTTTTTGGCATAGTAGGTAAGTGGCCGGTTATAAGTGGTTATACCTCCCTAAAAATTCATTACAGTCACTCACCATGTTTCCTAAATTTTGAACAGCATCACTTTCGATGTGGTCGTTGTACCTAATAAAACAAAAATTGAATTTTTTCAATGAACTCTACCTTATTCAACTACTGGGTTATCATTCGATTTATCCTGACTTTTGTTTGTTTGTTATTCAGGAGCTTCCTCTGATATTTTTGACGAAAGCTATTCAGATTTGGCACCTAATCTTCACTTTTCAAACTTCTCTTTATCAAACATGCAGAGTATGCAGCAGACAACGGAATCAGTGCCCACGTTAGTGCCCTTGACCAGGACAGAGACTCAAGCCAATATGGGGCAAATTCACGATTTATTTGTAACCACCATGCCTGTTAAAGTGGAAGAGCAGAGCAATTTCGCCGGTAGTCAGCTAACTTGGAAAGTAAGAAATCGAACCCATTGTCTGTAATCCTGAAACGTTTTGACTGAAATTCTCACTTTTTTATCCTTTTTTTTTTGCAGTACCGTAACAGTTCTGATATACCAACAACGAGCACTGCGCCATCCAATGGTTCAGCCGAAAACACGAAGGTTTTTCTGCCAGTAGATTTGGAAAGCGAAGATGCTGTTAGTATTCGCGACTCATCATCTCCGGTGACATTAGATGAAATGACCTCCGGCAATAAAGATCAGAAAAATGATTTACCGCCAAAGAAAAAACCAAAATATAATTCCATTCATAACTTGGAACGTGCCTTGCACGCACTAAAGGAAATTTCGAAAATGGAGAAGTTTGAAAAACCAAAGCGTTGTGAGTACAGCTTGTTTGGAAAGTTAATTGGCAGTCAGCTGAAAAAACTGCCAGAAGCTCTGGCTCTGGAAACTATGCAAAGTATCCAAGCATATTTGGTGAAACAACGACTAAAAGGCGTTGAATTAGACCATGAATAGGAAATGGACAATTCGAGTTAGCATTGTAAGTATCTGCATAAAATTTAGTAAACTGTTTAACGAGTTGCCAACGTTAGAAATGAACGATTTCGAAAACCCAATGTTAAGCACGAGCCGAAGGACTGAATAAATAGGCATTCCAAAAGAGTTGTACCGAATGTTCATTAGAAAACTGTATAAGAGGCGGTTGTTGAAATTCAAACTTATGCCGGCTTCACAGAGCTTCGCATGTCGCCGGCGACAGTCCCCCACTCCTTCGTTAAAATCTGGCGACACCAACTGTAGTTGATTAATTTGAACGACACGACGAAAGCAACTCGTGTCGCGAGAATGATATGGAGGGAGGTAGGGAAATACAGCCAGATCGAATCCTATTGGCCAGCGACACTGTCGCCGGCGACATACGAAGTTCTGTGAAGCCGCCATTATACCTATGTCTCTATGACTTGATTATTAGAGGAGGTTTAAAGCCGAGTTGTTTTCAATTCAAGCAAGTTAACCAAGGCCTCATCAAAATATGTCTGGACATTCTCATACCTGTACGCAATTTCAAACAAATTTCAATACTGTTCATTACTATTTTGACATGTGCGTCATTAATAATGAAAGTGTCTGTCTACGGCGGCAAACCCAACTTGTTCCACTTCATCTCCAAGCCGCACAACAACACATCAGCCAAAAATTGAGTAGTCCAGTCAATGAAGGGGGTCTAGAGGGAAATGCCGAGATCCCAATTTTTTGACTTCAGGGCTGTGTTTGGACTTCTTAGGAGGTAAGCATACCAAAAGTCCCCAAACCTAGGGGGTGAGGGGGGTACAGGGGGCACGAAGAAGGTACCGGTTTTCGGTTTTTCGGTTATATCTCGAAAACGGTTGGCCCTAGTCAAAAAGTGATCGTATAAAAATTGAAGCTGACAAAATTTCCTACAAGAGTGATTTATTCATTTTTCCATATTACTTTTCCGACCTGTCCAAGGGAAAGTTATGTGATGATGCAGGATGCAGGAAAAACGTTCTGACACGATAGCTACCGAATCGGTAGTCTGACCGACTTGAAATTTGGTACACAGACAGGACCTTGCTGTTGAATGAGCTGATTAGTTTTTGGCTGTCATCTGTCAAACGAAAGTGTCACTATCAAAAAATGACAGAAGCTATATTCCACAGAACTTGACTTTCAAAATGCCGTTTGGAAGCCCATAAAAAACTGTATTTAGAACAGTTGGAAATATCATCCTATCTGTCATCTGTCAAATAATAAAAAATGTCAAAGTTCAAAACTTTACCATTCAATCATTCAAAATCTATCCGATGGATTGGGACCAAATTTGGCAAGAAGCAACAAAACATAAGAGTCAAATTAAGTCTGCAGTTGCAGTTTTCCACCATTTTCCCGTCGGGCGTTATGAATTTTCAAAGTTTCTCCTAGCCGTTGCCACTCGAGAGGGCCTCTCACCCGGATTTCGACCAGGAAGACTCGCTTTTGATGCAACACTCCACTCAAAAATTCATTCCTGCTAGAGGATCGACTTTTTTCGAAAAATTTCGACTGATATCGGAAGTAGATTGAACTGGGGGCGTCGTGAAGCTCCTCTCTCCCACCGACTGAGGGGGCAGCTAAGCAGCATTCCTTCAGAACCTATCACCAGGTCCAGCAGTGGTTAGGAAACGAGCTGTCCCCTGAGCTGTGGGGTTGGGAACGCAAGCCAGGCAACCATCTGGCTCCTGTACGAACCATAGACCCTGTCGCACCAGATGAAATTCTGAAAATGATTTTATATATGCCGATGCACCAAAGACTGCAGCAGTGGCAAATGAGGGTGCAGGAAAGCATCAGTGCTCCCCTATTTGTCAAAACTGCCAAGGGAATTGTCTCAATGGCATCCCCGTCTTAGAAAACGAGGATGACGATGCCAAAGAAGTGGGGCCCTTTCTCGCGTCACATGAAGAAATGGAAGACAAGGTGAACGCGAACGTAGACGACGAAGACGAGGAGTACGAGCCATCACCTCAGCTGAACCCAGGACCCTCCCGCCCCAAAAGATCCAGAATGATGTGATTTATATACCTACCTACTATTTTTAGTTAGTCATTTCCTCATTTCCTTTGATTTTTTAAATACAATAACTTATTAACTATAGGTATATTTTTGTCTCCACGTATTGCGGTGTAAATACACCACATTATAACATTTCCACAACGGTATTATTATACTCATTAAAATATAACGCGAGAAAGTGCAATACACCATTTTGTGTCATATGTCTCGAAGTTTTCAAATTGCTCTAACTTTTGATCACATCAAGATAATATATTAAATAATATACCCATTTTAAAAGAAATTTAATGCTCTACCACTTCCTTTGGAACCACTTTCTTCTCAAATGAGCGGTAAAGAAGTTACGGGGCAAAATTTATAAAAAAACGTGTTCCAAAACACAGTTTTTCGAAAATTTGCGATTTTCAAGAGCGTATTGCGCGAAAACTATAACATATATGAAAAAAATTAATGGATCATCCTTGTAGGAAATTTTGTCAGCTTCAATTTTTACACGACCACTTTTTGACCAAGGCCAACCGTTTTCGAGATATAGGCGAAAAACAAAAAACCGGTACCTTCTTCGTGCCCCCCGGTACCCCCCTCACCCCCTAGGTCCAGGGACTTTTGGTATGTTTACCTCCTAACAAGTCCAAACACAGCCCTGAAGCCAAAAATTGGGATCTCAGCATTTCCTTCTAGACCCCCTTTTTGAGCGTTCATTGCCAGGACTAGAGGTAATTGTTAGATTCATCATGGACCAAACTTTGGATCTACCTCTGGAGTCCGTCATTCCAAATTCCTGGTCAAATCAAAATAGCTTTGTGACGTCATGGACGTTTTTATTGGCTTTAAGAGTACCCATCAGTGAGTCCCCTTTTGCCTTCTTTTGTTGAATAAATAATAGAGTCTTCTTTGTTTTCTTACCTTTTCACGACGTGATGTGATGAATCTATGTCTATGATCTATAGGGTTAAGCATTGCTTTATTCTGGGATACCTGTACTTATATCAATTCATTAGGCCTCTCTTTTACCCCTTTGTTTTCCCATTCCTAGTTATAAGTTCCCCCAGCCAGTTTGTAAGCTAGCGTGCTACCGAGCCTGCTCACTAGCATAACCGTGCGTGCGTGCGTGCCAATCATGGCATCTGGCATCGCGTGCTTATTGTCTGCGTTGTATGTCGCGCCATGCTACACTTTCGGTCAGACGTTTTAGAGCCAGTATATCTGTGCCCACTGCTCAGTAAGTATATCATAATAAGTCCATCATCACATATATTGTTAGATGTTAAATACATTTATTCGATACCTACCTGTTGAATTACCAGGTATACCATATCTACGGCCTACGCCTCCGATTTTTCGTGCGGAAATGACTCCAATGAATTTTTGGAAGTGGGATGAAGCCACCACTATGAAATTCGTCGAGCTGTACAAAAGTGAACCGACCCTGTGGAATATGTTCAGCAATCAATATAGAAATAAAAAATCTCGAAACGCAGCTTTGGAACGGATAGTTGCTGCCATGGACCGGCAGGGTTTCGGCGTAGCTGACTGCAAAGTGAAGATAAAAAATCTAAGAACTCATTACTGGCAAGAGATGACGAAGGTCCAAAACAGCATTGCAGCAGGTGCAGATCCAGACTCTGTCTATACGCCGACAGTCGTTTGGTTTGAAGTTCTCGACGGATTTTTACGGAGGTTCGGGCCACATCTCAATAAATCTAGATTTGTAAGTGTATTTTAATTATTATTGGCAAATTCGGCCAATGGCCAGGAACTACAAGAAATATTATTGCCACACATGCTCTTACCGTGTTTATAGGTGAATTTGATCGCAACCATTGCTTTGGTCAGAGAGCCGCTCAAAGGAAAATTTACTGGTAAAAATAACGGAGTTATGAAGAGAATTAATTGTAGCCTAGACCAGATCTGTGGTGGCCGCGATGTATTAAGCTGAAGAGTTAGAACGCTAGAGAGGGAGAGACGGACGCCGGACAGACAGACAGACAGACGAGCGGTAAATCTATTTCATTTGTCAGTGCAGGAAAATTACCTCAAATAAATTCCTTGGTAAAGAACCCCGTGACTTTCCGCTCTACATCGGTTGAGGGGCCAACTGAATGGTTTGGAGGCATTTTTGAGGCAAAATAATTTTCGAGGTTTCTGACTCACCCTGTATAGAAAACCGAAATTAGATATCTCGTTCACTTTTTATTTTCAGTAAAACGACTTTTTGGAGCAAAAGTAAAGTGAAAAGTTGGGGGGTACGGCTGCGGCTGATGGCACCTGCGAAGTTTTGGAGCGAAATTATCAGCGGCCATCAGCCGTATCCTCCCAGCAGCGCTCCAGATTGTCACTTTATTTTTGCTCCAAAAAGTCATTCTACTGAAAATAAAAAGTAAACTGGACATACATCCATGGTTGATATTTCTTCCTCATTCCTTCCTTGATTTCATCACCTGAAACGACATTTTGTAGAAACATATTGTTTTGTATTAATTGTGGAACTCACGAACAAGAAGCCGGAATTGAAGTTTAGAAAGAAGTCTGGGGTTAACGAGAACATAGGCATTGTGCTAACTAAGCAGATTTTTAAGATGCTCGATTGAATTATTATTTAGGTCGCTAAGCATTTACAAGTTAATACAATATATCTCTCCATAATCCAATGGTTGTGGATCAATTATTTTTTTGTCAGTAAAAAGAAAATAAATGACAGTGCTAAATTTAAACTTTGAGTACCTGAATACCCAACCCCATACCCATACGTATTTTACCACGGAAATTTTTTTGTTATCGCTAAAAAAAAAACTCAAAAAAATTGAAAAAATGTCTTGATATTTGCTTAATGATTTTTGCCCTAGAATGAGTCAATAATAAGGAATCTAACCTTGACACAAAAGTCATAAGTTGTGAATCGCCCTGTATATCACAGTTTTCATCATGGTTAATTTCAATTTCAGATACGGGATCGCCTCACTTTCAACCATGGTTTTGATGTACCATCTACCAGTGCTGTGACATGCGATTCATATTATATCAAAGACTCCAAGTTTCTTCTGCCAGTAGATTTAGAATTAGAAAACTCTTTTATGGCCCATGATTCGCCATCTCCCGTGACGATAGATGAGACGTTGGGCGTTGAAGATAAACCAGACCAAAGAGATGCTCATCCGCAACCAAAGAAAAAATCAAAACATAGTCATCCTGTTCAAAATTTGGAGCGTGCTTTGCACACACTGAAGGAAATTTCCAAGATAGATAAGCTTCAAAAACCAAAGCGTAGTGAATACCAGTTGTTCGGAAAGATGATTGGTAATCAACTGGAAAAGCTACCAGAATCTTTGGCACTGGAATCTATTAAACATATTCAAGCCTATTTGGTGGATCAACGATTGAAAGGCGTTATGTCGGACCGTGATGCAACAGGCACAAACGATGTTAAACTCTATCACCAGTAAGGCAGTAGTAAGTCGGCAAGGACTGATGTTCAGTGTGACACTAAAAATTCCATTAGTAGTTTTGGGTAACAAATAAATAAGTACGTACCTAAATGGTTTTTCTCCTTCTGATTCTGAACCTTATTGCGGTTATAAGAATTTCTTTGCCACGTTGATTGATCACAGCAGCATGCATGCAAGTTGCACGTATACATCACCATTACACAACTAAAAGTCCTAAAAATTAAGGCCTCACAGCAGGTATTTTTACTGTCTCCGGTTTTTCGCGGGCGATTGTACTTTCGTTTAATGGTCAACGTTTCGATTGTAATCAAATCTTTCCAGAGGCTACAAAACAAACGCACAACATCAGGACACAAACTCAACAATATCAACGAGAACACTCACCTATGAACGGTAATTTACTGGTGATCATAAATAAAAATTTAGGCGACATTGACATTAGTTTAAATTTTCACCAAGTCATGAGCTGCCTTCCTTTTATGGCGGCTTTACAGAACTTCGTATTGGCGGCTTTACAGAACTTCGTATTGGCGGCTTTACAGAACTTCGTATTGGCGGCTTTACAGAACTTCGTATTGGCGGCTTTACAGAACTTCGTGTTGGCGGCTTTACAGAACTTCGTATGTCGCAAATGTTGCCGGCGACAGTGTCGCTGGCCAATAGGATTCGATCTGGCTGTATTCCCCTACCCCCCTGATATATAGTTCTCGCGACACGAGTTTCTGTCCCTCTGTTGACGTCGTGTCATTCGAATTATTGAACTACAGTTGGTGTCGCCAGATTTTAACGAAGGAGTGGGGGACTGTCGCCGGCGATATACGAAGTTCTGTAGCCGCCATATGTCGCCGGTGACAGTGTCGCTGGCCAATACGCAAAGATTATTGAGGGAACAAAATTCTTGGAAAAAAAAACTTTCATACAGATTTCCTTTTATTTTCTAACTGATACACTATGATAGAACTAAAATAATACATTCTGTACATTCCATGCTTGACATAAAACCATATTTACAGATAAAAATATTTCAAACTATGTAAACACGTAAGTAGTAGTTTCCTGCTTACAGAGTGCTGAAATCAAAAATCAAGTTCAGTAGCACTAATAGCGTTTTCGAGTCATTAGAACCGAACCAGTTTGGCTCTAAAATCAGGGAATTCGATTGGTTCTCGAAAATCCCTCCCTAATCAGTAATAGCGATTTTCGAGCTGAACTGGCTCCGTTCTGGCCAGTCAAAAACGCCCCAAGACTTGATTATCATTCTTGAAACTGGTAAGTTTTTCCATATTCTAGTCAGCCAGTGCATATTCTTTTTTTTTGGGGGGAGATTAACATCAAAACTAGCAGAAAAATGCCAAACACTAAATGCACAAGCTGTAAGTGGACATTAAAATTCAACTAATATACAGATAGTTCATGTAAAATTTGTGTAAATATAACTCATCCTTATCTTTAAATATTTCACACCTTGTTGAAATCCAAATTTGTCATTATATTAAAAAAGCTACTTTACGTATATCTATATACATTACTAGTTGAATGCATGAGAAAAGAAAGTCATAAAAGCAAATTAAAATTATTAAAACCAGTGATTTTTGTTCGCAACACGATAATTATAATAATTATTGAAAAGTTAAAATTACAATTAAATTAACTTACTGTAAAAATAAAGTGCATACATTTAACATTAAAGAAATAAATACAAGCAGAACCGACGTTTTTCCGTTTAGAGATCTAACATACTTCCCATTTGGAGAAGACTATAACTTTTTAGAAACAGCTACATTCAACAAACAGTACCTAAGTACTTGAATGAAGCTACACCAATGATGATCTTTGTTTACCACCGTCACTTCCGTCACAATATGGTTACTGAATCGTTGATAAAATTATATATTGTAATATGTATAAATATAATAAACTTTTATTTGTTCATATTTCCTCGATATTCTTTGTACTTTCTTTATATTCATTTGTCAACATATTGCAAATTATTACACTCTGAATATTAAAAAATATGATTCCAAATACATTCAATGAATTTACAACTTTGGATGGTCACTTTGGGATTCGAAAACATAAATATCACCAATTTGACATTGCACTTTGACAATGTAACAGTCTTAATACATTTTTCTTTTGGCAAGAATTTTGAGATTTACAGTTATGAATTCGGCGAGCAGGAGCAGTCTTATTCCTTATGTGCAAATCTCACGTTTCTGTTGAATAAACTGCGATAAAACTCAACTGATAACAATTTGGTGATATTCAGTATTTACACTTGAGCAATTTTCTACTTTAAAAAACCGCTGTCAGATATGGCAATCAATTAATTTATGTCATTGCCTACTTAATATACTTTAGGTATAAGTACATAGGGCACTTTATTACAATATTTATCCCAAGCACTACCATACTTTTGTTTACATCTGGCATTATCTCTGACGGATCGGTGAATCAACAAAAGCACAATGGAATAAACAGTTATGACGGGTGGAACACAAAGAACGAATGGTGCAAAAGACAAGTTAATCAAAATGTCACCCAAATAGTTAGGATGACGAACAATACCCCAAAATCCTGAGGCAATCAGTTTGTTACCTTGGCTCGTCGAGATGGTTTCCAAGTCTGTAAAAAAATAATAAATTGTTTTGATAGAAGTTGATTTACAGTGAGTCTCACGTGAAACAGAAGCGCTATACGGATTTTTCTTGAAGGCATCTTTCTGGTTGTTACTTCCACGAAACAGCACATATCCAATGGTGAACACCAGAGCAGTAATAACCAATTTCCAAGTTGCAAGTTGAACGTCATAGTCGGCGACGTATCTAGTGCAAGCGGCGATCATGAATGGGTAAATCAAGTAGCCCATCCCACCCATGTAACCAAAGCCTTCCTGTTGTATTTCAAAAGAAGTGACCCAAGTTGGTTCTCCAATCAACCCATCAAAGAAATATATCAAATGCATGGCTACCAACAGAGTAAGTGTGGGATTGAAAGTGTATGCACGGAAATCGTGAATGCCATTAGCATTCGCAGTTACACTTCTGTAGAGATAGACTATATCCAATAAAATTGGCCCGATGACTCCAAGGCGGAAGACGAACATTTTCAAATCAAGAAGATTGAACAGCCTGGGGCTAATTTCTCTACCCATGAAGTATCCATAGATTGCCGATTTTCCAATAACGTTAGTGTTCAATGCAGTCAGTGGCACGTAAAAACTTCTGATATATGCGTAAGTAGTGATTACAAATCCAATCAAAATTGATGCTATTAACAAATGGAAGAGGTGCTGGACAATAAAGGTTGTTATAGCAATTTTACGCGCTTCCAATAACAATATGGTGGAAACCAAGATGATGCAGGAAGATAATCCATTCATGACGTAAGTCAATTTGCCTTGCTTATTTGGCAAACCAGTGACAGTTTTACCACCATAAGGAATGATTGATAGTATGGCCAAAATGCTGACATACAAAACACATCCCAAAGCAGACATCAGATCAAACCAAGTTGACAGAAGTGTGTACTTTTTGAGGCTTGGCAAAGACGTAAAAGAACATTGGTGCTCATTGCAAACATTATATAACCCGATTATACTGGCTGGAGTAGCAATGAGAAAGAATAAGGCACCTAACCAACCACCAAACTCAGTTATTTGCTTGTACTGAGAATAAGAGAGCTTTTTCTCTTTAAGCTTGGTGTAGTCATCTTCATCAGAGAATTCGCCCAAGTTTTTAGCATTGTCAAAATGCTTCAGGTGAACTATTCTCTCGGGCACATCAGTTGATTGAGAATTGTAGCTCTTGGGTTTGTAATCAGATTTGTATTTGTCATCGTTGAAGATGACTTTTTCAACTTTCACCCGCAGCCTGGTCGATGACCTGGCCGTAGGTCTCGTGACAATCGGTTCTCTAGGTGAATCATCGCGGCTTTTTCTTTCAACACTCCTTTGACGCGCCGGGGACTTTGACTTGATCGGCGATGCTTTTGACTTGACCGGCGACGGTTTTAACTTGACCGGCGATGGTGAGGCCTTTTTAGCTCTAGACGGACTCTTGGTTCTGGTGGCGCTCCGTGCTCTTGACGGGCTTTTTGATTTGGCTTTCGTGGTGCTCCTGCTAGGGCTTTTTTGTCTCACCGGGCTTTTGCTGGTGGTTGATTTTGAAGCTTTCGTTTTAGACGTCGGCTTGGGCTCATCCTCCTTTTTGCTGGATTTCGATTTGGATACCATCTAAAAGACAACACCGTAATTTATTCACTATTTTGGTGGTTTAGCTTAAAAATACATGCACTTATAAATAGACTCAACTCAAATTAGAGCCCGTGTACTATTGAACTATTGTGGACTTGTAGAGGCCAGAAATCGAAATTTCTTCACAAATACTACTTGTATTTGATGATTGGCCTAATAATGGGAGTGGAACACTTAAAACGCAATCAAGCATACCCAGGAGATGGTGATTTTGTACAGGTTAGGCATTTACAAAGTCTTAAGGCTTTGGTGTTCCAATGCAACGTAGGACCGTAAGTTCTACATTGAGGTATGGTATAATAAATACTAAATGAAATAATTGTTCAGCTACCTGTTTGCGGTGCTCAATAATTCTATCAAAACAAAAACAAACATTGCCCAAACAAAGCGCGGCAAACAGATTACAACATCATTCGAACAGGGGGAAAATCCATAGCAGCAAAACGAAAATTCCAGAATAAATACCTTGGATTTGGTTAAGTCCAATTCTGAATTATCCTTGGTAAATGGTGAACACAGGAGGGATTTTTATAACTCGTGGCTGGAACTCCAAACTGACGCCAAACACATTTGAGATGATGCCAAAACTGACGCTTGGGCTGTTGTTGACGCTTACGTTTCCAGTTTTTTCAGTGTTGCCAACAGTCTAAAATGAATATGCTCGCTTTGTTACCATAACGGTCACAGCGTCGCTGGCTGATAATTCAAATTCAAATAAGATAATACATACTTACGTAAGGTAAACGCGAGTAAGTGTACACGGGGAGGGGGGGTAGGTGAGTACTGAGTATGTGGTGTGAACTTTACTCTTAAAAACCACTCTTTCTCTTTCTGGGCGGGGGTCGGCTCAGCTGAAAAAAGTAGAAAACCTTGAATAGTTTCAGTTGAGGATTTGTGGTTCCAAATTATTCGTCTAGATAGCAGCCCCATAGCCAGTCGAAATTAAATGGCGCGGCAATTTTTTCATTGTTCACCAAAAAGTTTCTATCTGAAAATTTGAGAATATCTTTGGATACCTGCTGGAACTTTGCAGAATTTACATATATGTCTCATATCATCGTCTTCGTCCTTTCATAGTAAAATCTACAGGACTACAGGCATAGACTGCAGGACAGGCAATCAGGCATTCATTAGGTTTACATCTCTGGGTTTACCTACACTTGCCCCACCCAAAAGGGGCGCAACAATTAATTCGAAGCAGGTATGCCCAATTGCCCACCCCACACCTCAGTTTCGCGAGCGGTTTGAACGCCGCAGCCGATTTTTTTTTGCAATAATAAATAAGAATACCTACCCAATAAAGATGAGTCGTGTATAGCCATTCTCATTACCTGGAGTCCTCGGGGCGGAGGTTCACCTATATGCTATCATACCATATACTTATACAGGGTGATTCACCACCAAATGGACATAGCCTGAGGGTAGGTCCAGTTTTTCCAGGCAAACCAGGATCTGGCTTTGAAAATTTTCAAATGCTGTTTGTTTTTAAGTTACAGGGTGATTCATGTATTTTGTCGATTTTTTTAAATAAGCCATATCTTTAGAACGATCCAAATGGATTCGATTGAAATTTTGTGAAGTAATTCTACTATTGATAATTGACACATCGCCTAATCAAGCAGTTCGCCAGGCCGGCCTTGATAAAAAAAAAACCTCAAAGTTTTTTTCGAAAAAGACGTTCTGTATGCATATTTTTCAAATTTATCATCACATTCAGAAACTACATAAAACATGCTATAAGTATCGCAAAAAAATTTGCTTGGCTTGGCACCATTGAGCTGTCAATAAAATTTTGATAGTCCTGAAAATTTTTAAGGTTAGGATTTTTTGTAAATTGATAATTTGAAATATTTGCAAATGATCTATTATGGCATTTTTGAAAAATTTATGTCACGTCCTTCAATTTCAGCTCAATGTGGGATGGAAGTGAAGTTGAGGGACGTAACAAATTTCTTTTTTTCAAATTCCGATGAATTTTTTTTTGCTACCGAGAAAACGTAAAAAAAATTTTTTCAATTTTTTTGACGAAACGGCTGAAATCCAAGGCCATAATAGATCATTTGCAAATATTTTGAATTATCAATTTACAAAAAATCCGAGAAAAAATCAGGATCAGGAACCCCAAAAATTTTCAGGATCATCAAAATTTTATTCACAGCTCAATGGTACCAAGCAATTTTTTTGCGATATTATTAGCATGTTTCATGTGGTTTCTGAGTATGAAAATGAATTTTGAAAAATATGCATACAGAATGTCTTTTTTTGAAAAAAGCTTGAAGTTTTTTTTTCAAAGCCGGCCCTGGAAATTTTGAACTGTTTGATACGGCGATGTGTCAGCTATCAATAGAAGAATTGACTCACAAAATTTCAATCGAATCCATTGAGTCGTTCTGAAAATACAGCTTGTCAAAAAATTCTACGAAATACATGAATCGTAGCTACACACCCTGTAGCTTCGAAACGAACAACTTTATAGAAATTTCAAAACCAGATCCTGGTTCGCCTGGAAAAACTGGACCTACCCTTAAGCTATGTCCATTTGGTGGTGAATCACCCTGTATAGAGTATAATAACTATAATATCATACCTATATTATTGGCGCCGTCGCCAACCCTAACCAGCCCGATCCCGATCGATAAAGCGCTCCCAGTTAAACAGTCAATTGTCAATTGAACCTCGAATTGAACATTGAACCAGTGAGCTTGTATAATACTTTTAAGACCTGCGCACGAGCTGCGAGCAAAGGGAACTTTCGTCGGCTCAAGATCCTCGTTGGGGGCCACACGAAAAAAAAATTGTTGGAAAATGTTCAAGGACCAGTTACTTGACCTATTGTTCAAAAAAAATTGGTGTAAATGTGTTCACGGGATAAAAAATTGGAAAAATTTGCAGTTTTTCTAGAGAGGAAATCTCGAAAACCATATATGGGTCCAATATCAAAAGTTTTTCCTCCAAAAATTGATTCAATCTTTCCTCCAACTTTCATTTCCAGCATGTCTGCACGTGAAATGAATATTTCGTGAGGCTCGATCACCAGGTGCGTGTGGGCTCACCTCGGGGCTCACCGCATGTCGAAGTTTGCACTACAGTATTTTCGAATTCACAAAATTTGCAAATTTAATTTAAAAAAATATGCTGTCGGAAAACCGGAACCGGTCGATCTTGAAAATGGATCTACACGAGACGTCCAATCAGATCTACTTCCGATATCAGTTGGAATTTTTGGAAAGAAGTCGATCCCCGAGCAGGAAATGAATTTTTGAATGGAGTTCCTGCATCAAAAGCGAGTCGTTCTGGTCAAATCACGGACGAGAGGCCCTCTTGGGTGGCAATACGGGCAGGAGAAATTTTGAAAATTCATAACGCCCCTACTGGAAAATGGTGGAGAAGTGCAACTGCAGACTTAATTTGACTCTTTTGTTGTGTCGCTTTTTGCCAAATTTGGTTCCAATCCATCGGATAGATTTTGAATAATTAAATGGTAAAATTTTTAACTTTGACATTTTTTTTATCTGACAGATGCCAGATATAGGACAATACTTTCAACTGTTCTGAATACAGTTTTTCAAGGGCTTTCAAATGACATACGACATACGGCAAGTCGAGTTCCGTGAGATATAGCTTCTGACATTTCTTGATAGTGACACTTTCCGTTTGACAGATCACAGCCAAAAACTTATGGGCTCTTTCCAGCCCAGAGAAATTTTGACTAGACGCTTCATTTTCGAGATATTTGTGTTTGAAACTTTGGAAAACATCTCAAAATCGCCACTTCTCAGGGCCCAATTTTTTTTTCTGGAAAACAAAATTTTGCATAAGTAACTTTTTTCTCTAAATTAAACGTCCGAAAACTGGAACCAGTTCCAAAATTTTTCAGAGAGGGTGAAAAATAGGGGAAAAGGGGGAAGGTACCCCCTATTATCTTCGCCCCTAAAAATGTTTGATGAAATGCGTTATCATTCTTCAATAGAGACCTATTTTGATAAACGTTGGTTCAAATTTGAATGAAATCGGTTCAACGGTTCAAAAGTTATGCAAAAAAAAACAACTTTGAAGGGCTGTATCTCCGCTATAACGTTTGCGAGGGTATTTTTTATCAAGAAAGTACCCTTATTTTTGAATTTTCTACCTCGTTGTAAATTTTGTTGCATTAATTTCGGGACACTGTAGAAACACAAAAAAAATTATCGATTCATGCACTAGTGCAAGTTAGGTATCGAAAATTATCGCAAAATGCACTTGTGCAAATTTTCGCCTAATTCGAATCTGATTGGTTCAAACAACAATAGAAAACTGTCACTTCCATTGTTAGAATGTCAGATTTGACAGATGAATGAAATTTTCATAAAAATGTATCTGTAAAATTTGACACCGTCGTGTCACCCTTTTTTTGTCACATTTTTTCAACTGAACAGTAAATAATATATTATTCACTCAGGTATCGATCTAGGGCAATAGAATCGTATTTTGTAATCTTGTATAAGACCCCATTGGGTATTGGGTGTAGCCTATCGGGCTCGGGTATTATAGCTATATATTAACGAGAAGGAGTACAGCATCCTAGTTTCTACACGGACAGAGAGACAGACAGACAGGCAGACAGACAAACGAACCGGCCACATAAGCGTCATTCTGTTACTTATAAAAGAATGTTTTCCAACTGATTTCGACCTCCTGAACACGAATATCAGGTTTATTTTTTAAATCGGAACAATTCTTCTTTATCGAAAGACCAAAAAAATGGTAGTCTGTCACATGATTTTTAGTGATACCTACCTACTTTTTTTTGTTATTGAGCGAACATGTTTCATCGTTTGAGTGCCATTATCCTTCAGGTACCTAGTAATGCCTATTTCAAAATGTTAAATAGTGTTAATGGCACGTCTGATTTTAAATTTGTAGGGACGCGTATATGCGCCGAGACGTAGTTTTGCGGTCGTTTTCAAAAATTCATAACAATTGACCCGAAGGTCGTATCGAAGTGGAGTTTTTGTCAAAAGAAAGTTCAAATTGTTCTCTAAATTTTATCCCGTACATGTAGTGATGTATCTTTATAAAAACATGTAGCTACCCGCATATCGTAACTTTCAACATGTAACTGCGAATCCCAGCACTTAATCGGCTAAGCCGCCTTACACCAAAATGTTATTATTGTAATTGTTTATGATTATTTTGAAAAGATTTTTTTTTTGGTTCGCGTACCAAGGTCATGAGCTACCCATTCAAGTTGAAATATTTTCTGTATTGGATTCCGTTTTGTTCGGGGAAAAGGATATCAAGCACCAGCAAGCAACGACTAATCTTTTGCGGCCAAGCCGTAGCTTCGGAGTCATTTCCAAAAATTTATAACTATTGACTGGTACCTCGCACCGATGTGGAATTTTCATTAAAATTAAGTTCAAATTCTCCTCTTAATATAACTCCACATATGTATTATTGTAAAATGATAAGAACGGGTACTTGATCGCATGTGATAACTTTCGAGATCAGGCCGGCTTCTGAAATGCAGCATTCAACGGCGATGCCGCGTCACACTAATTTGTTATTATTGTAATTGTTTATCATTATTTCGTCGAGATTTTTCTTGGTTCGGGATACAATAAGGTCATGAGCTACCCACTGGAGTGAAATTTTTTCGCAAAAATCTTTTCGTCTAGGACTAGATGCTGTGACGGACGGACGGACGGACGGACTAAGCGAGGACAAAAGCGCCTTCCCGTTTGGAGAAGTGCGCTAAAAAGTGGTTCCGTAGGAGCTCCGGCGCTTTAAAATTTTAAGGGCCCCTGCTGATTTTGTTCAAATTTGAAACAAAGTTAACCAGAATAGGTCTCCATCGAATAGCAACGAGCAACGTGTTTAGAAAAAAAAATTCAGGGGCGTAGATAATGGGGGGCTGTCCTCATATCCCCCCCCTATTTTTTACCCCCTTAGCTATTTTCCCAAATTGTTTTAATTTTTGGTTTCTACGTCCAATTTAGAAAAAAGAGTTACTCTTGCAAAATTTTGATTAGAGGCTTCATTTTCGAGATATTTGGGTTTGAAACTTTGGAAAACATCTCGAAATCGCCAATTTCAATAAGCCCAATTTTTTTTCCCTGAAAACTTCCCGTTTCTCAGAAAAAATAGTGGCTTATCAAATTAGAAATTCTAGAGAACCTATTTCTGCTGAGAAATCATGAGTTTTTTTGGATTCTAATTTTAGTGCTTTGGAAGTGGCAATTTCGAGATGTTTCCCAAAATTTCAAACCCAGATATCTCGAAGACGAAGCCTCTAATCAAAATTTTGCAAGAGTGACTTTTTTCTCTAAATTGAACGTAGAAACCAAAAATAGGAACAATTTGAAGAAATAGCTAGGGGTGTAAAAAAAATAGGGGGAAATATGAAGACACCCCTCATTATCTACGTCCTTGAACTTTTTTCCCAACACGTTACCATTATTCGATACAGACTTATTTCACTTACCTTTGTTCAAAATTTGAACAAAATCGGTTAGACGGTTCAAAACTTATGTCAAAAAATCAGTTTTAAAAAGTCAACTTGAACACCCTGTAACTTTTCAACGGAGCATTTTAGGTCATCGAAGTTATATTTTTTCCCGGTCCACTTTTGATGGGGAATCTCCCCTAGAAGTTTGTGACCGTAATTGTGAAACACCCTGTATATCTGTCAAATATTCAAAAAAATTCAAAGTTCAAAGCTTTGTTACTTGTGGAATTATTCAAAATTTATCCGATGGATTGAGACCTAATTTAGCAGGACTCAACACAACAACAGAATCAAATCACGTATGCAGTTTAAGCTCTCCACCTTTTCTCAGTCTGGAGCTACGGATTTTTATTTGTTTTTTCTGTTTCACAGTTTCACCCTGTATAAATCCCCTGCAAGAAATTGAAGCGAAACACTCGGTGAGGTGTGATTGCTGGGCATCTAAGGAATGTATTTCACATAGTCGTTATATGTTCCTCCATCAAAAATCCCACGGGATTACATAAGCTCCTGGACTAATAGTAACAAATCCAGAGAATTTTGAACCGTTCCGTTCCGCCGAGAGCCTTTCCGCGTTTTATGGTAGCGACATCTGACTGTGACGCAATCAATCCGCGGCCAAATTAATAGGCAGAAGCCTGCCTTGATTCCCGCTTCCGCGCCCCGCGAACCCCGAACCGCTAGTGCGTCTATCTTTATCGTCCGGGTTTTGGCTTGGTGCTGGTGTGATACGTTGGCGTGCACGGTCTTTAGTTTTGCTATTTTTTTTTTGGAAAGATTGACCCACTTTAAACAAAAACACTGAAAATCATGGCAGACAAAGCATCCCCACAAAAGTGAGTACCGATTACGTTGAATTGCTAGTTATTTTGCGAGAACAACGCGTGTGAAGTTGTTTTGGCGGCACGAAATAAAATGGCGGGATAAAAGTGTTTGATAAAGCCGGTTCCGGAGGCGCTTTTTCGCAACCCTTTCCGCATGTTTGTAAACACTGTCGGCTTTTTGGACGACGGGCACGGCCCTTTGTCCCGTTTTGTAAGAAATTTCCGGTCTTCTACCTGATAAATGCCGCCCGTGCGGACGGTAGTCACAGGTCGTTAGGTGCGCGCGGGGGTGGGAAGGGGAAACGGAAAAGTTGGTTCCAAGATTTCTCTGGAACAAGCCAACGAAATCGGCTGCTTTTTACGAAAATAGATCAGTTTTTTCGGCGTTCTTTTTTTCCCCCACGAATCGAGGCGGCGTTTTTTGCACTTTGCCAGAGAAAGCAGCGGCGTCCCTTCCGGGATTTCACCATTTCACTTTCCGCGTCTTTGCCGCCCAGAGCCGACAGTGATTGGTTGGTAAGCGCTGTCCGTCGTCAAATCCTACACATCGTTAACAAATAAAAACGTGTTAAGTACCTATTTAAGTTTAAACGTGACCTAAGCTTTTGCGCAAGTTTATAGGTATACAATATAACCAAAGAAATAACCGCGTAGGTAGGTAAGAAGAGGATAAATATTATCCTTGTTTTAAAATTGTTAGCAAATACAGAAAAAACCACCACTGCATGTTTCTAAGTTCTGAGGTAAATTACAAGGAAAACTGGCATTTATGCACATGAAACTGTATTACCTATTTTACTAGACTACTATAACTATAAATACCTATATTATTAAACCATTTCGGTTTTTCAAATCGCAAAACTGGAGAACTGGTTTTGGCATTTTCGAAACAGCAAAACGCGTAACTACGTTAAATGTGTTTTATCTGTGTACTGTGTAACCACACAAAATCATGCAAGTATTTTTTTACTCGATGCATTTTGCAGTTTTAAAAGTCGTTATAGATTCTCAGTTTTGCTGTGGTTTCTCAGTTTTGAAAACCAAAACGATTTTGCACTTTTTCGGTTTTAGAACCCGAACCGAAATTGCTGTTAACCATACCGGTTTTCGGTTTTTCGCAGAACAGCGGAAAACCGAAATATTTGCCAGCACTAATTTCCAGGTGGCGACATTGTATAACCACCACTTCCGTTATCACTTATCAGTGTTTTTATTGAAACTACAATAAGTCAGTAGGTAGTACAGGTAAGGCTAGGAAATAGATCGCTCACGGCTCAAGGTCATTTTACACTTGGGAAGGTATACAGGGTACCCTAGAATAATTGTAAACATACCGGTGTCCGCGCGAAAACTTACAGTTGCGATAATTTCTCCAGTTTTCAAGATACAGATTTCAAATTTCACAGTGTCAATTAGTAACACGGGGGCCTCGGTGGGCACAATTAGGAATGGAGCGGACCAATTTGTTCCAGCCCTAGCAACCCTTTTTTTTTTTTCAAATGGCACCCCACATTTTTTTTCCTGAAAAAGAATGTTATTCTTGATACATCTGTGAAAAATGAAGAAAAAAAGTTAACATTTTTTTGAGAGATCAATTTTTCAATAATCTGAAATTGCAACGTATTCAATTTGGATGTTACTTGACCTTTCTTGTCGAAACGAGAAGCTATTACAACAACCGAATTGCTTGGAACTTCATGCTGGATGTTACTGAACAAATTGTACCTGTCAACAACTCACCCCCCACCCCCGTACAAGTCCCGCTATGGTTTTTAGTTTTTTTTTTCAATGTAAGAATGTTACTTAACTTCGTTGAAGGAAAGGTGCAGTTTAGTTTAGTTGATACAAAAATGAGTGCAGAGTAGTGCAGACAGTTTTTATTTGTCAAACTAAATGGTTTTTTAATAGGCTTCAAAAAATCAAATATTACGATCAAGTATGTAAAAGGAAGGCTAATAAATCAATTTCAACCTCGATTTCAACTACAAGTATGGGAGTAAAATACTTCGAGCTGTTTCACATGTAGCGGATGGTCCGCGCGGATCGTCAGCGCGGACCGTACGCACGAATTTTCCATACGCAGCGTAGGCCTTTCACATGCGCGGCGTATGCTCCGCAACCGACCACAAGTCGGTGCCATCATACGCTGCGTATCGTCCGCGCCCATGTGAAAATGCCCATAAAAGTAATGGCTCGTACGCGTGCGGACGGTCCGCCAGCGCACGGGCTCTGCGGATGCCCGCGGACCGTCCGCTCACGGATCATACGCGCTTCATGTGTAATTATCCATATAAGCACATGGATCTTGCTCGTCCGCGCGTACCATACGCTCCATGTGAAACAGCTCTTCAATGTCTTGCACATTCATAAAAAATTGTCAAAATGTCTGTCATTCACTTCCATTCAGCGATAAAGACGAATCTCAAATTCGGTTCGAATCCGTTCAGTTTTGACAAATAAAAACTGTTTACACCAATGTTTGTACCAACTCAACTGAATTTTATCGTCCCTTCAACAAAGTACCATTTTGCAAAGTTCGACTAAATGACGAAGATACAGCCCTTCAAAGTTCACTTTTTTCGGATTTCAAAAATTTGCAACTCGGGAACATTTTGACGAAATTAACTTTTACCGTAGACTTGTTCATCGAAACTATCTACCGACTTGCCAAATTTTGAAAGGATCCAGCCATAGGCGTAGAAGTTACGATGGTTGATAATTTATAAGCATCAGAAGAAAAGTTGACTCAACGTGACTCCCCATAATTTCTAGGCTACTGGTTGGATTCTTTCAAAATTTGATAGGATCAGCCTTGGTCCCCAAAAACAGTCGTGTGACAAACTTAGTCTACAATTGATTTTGTTTTGTTTCCAGGGAAGTCGAATCCCCGGTGGTCGACGACAAAGTCGAAAAGGTCAAGTCGGTTGACGAAAAGAGTCCCGTCGATGTCGAGGACGAATCAAAGTCCGAAAACGGTGACAGCGTAGAAAACGGGGAGCCAACGGACAAAGAGAACGGCAAAGGCGAAGGCAAAGATGAGAAAGTGGAGGAAGATGCCGCAGGTACAGATATTTCATTGTTTGCTTATTATTGCCACAATATTTATTATCGAAACCCGTAGTTCATCATCGCTAATTTCGTTTTTTTTTTTACAGAAAAAGTCTGCAGCGTGAAGAGAAAATCCGGTGCTGGTGGCGATGCCCCGGATGGCACTCCCGCCGAGGGCGTGACCCCCGAGAAGAAAGCCAAGCTAGATGAAACTGCCGAGGCGGAATCAAATGGCGAAGCTGAAGTAGCAGCTTAAGTTTCATTCAACTTATTACTGTAACTTGTGCATAGTGCTAGGGTTTGCAGAATTAGAGATGAATCCTCAGCACATGTTGTGCACATCTTGTTTTACTATGTGACACCACTATTTTTAGGAAATTGCATTTATTTTTTAGTTCTCAAGCAGCACACCAATTTGTTCTACTTCTCATGATAAACATTCCTCCCCTAATCGAGAGGTTGTTGTGTACTTAACAATAATATCAAAGAAAAAACTTTTTTTCCAACAAGTTATTGGGTGCCAAGCTAGAAATGCATTTGTGTACTTACACAGTTTTTTGTTTGTATCATCAATCAGACTACTACTACTACTACCACGTTTTTTTTTTTTTTCGGTACAATAATATTAATGTTTGTCCTTGTGTTGTGAACTTAATGTAAGATATTACGACACAAATCTTTGACGTGTCTTAGAAGGTTTAAGAATTTTGTTATTGTAAAATGTGGTGAATCTCTAGGAACCAGCTCTGCCATTATCTCACTAACACTGGTTTCTAAATACATATGTGTTCATATCAAACATTACTAATTTTATACTTTTTTTTACTAATTTCTTTTAGTCATAATATGAGAAAACATGGAAAATAAATCTTGTCTAACAGTATTTTGTAAAGGGTTTCTGGTTGTAGCATTTTGCAATGCTACGACGTGGTACAAACTGTATTTTAAGTAAAGGTATGGCAATAAAGAGTTCGTTTCCAGTAAATTTTGCTTTTTTTTTTCAAGTAAGCTACTCCGCGTCTGACCATCAACTACACACTCTTGACAGGGCCTCCTAGAGAAAATTTTTGTTGTTCCTGTGTATAAGGAACTTTTTATTACTTCTCATCGAATTATTCGAAAAATGAAAAGTACCTACCTATAGTTACTGCGAAAAAAAATTGAAATTTTAATTAGTTTTTTGGACTTCCCCTATGCTAAAACGTCGAGATCTGTCGTCGAAAAAGAAATCCGTGTCTGCGTCTAGATGTGTGTAATTGCGTGTCAGTTTTTTTTTGTCGATAGTTTTATTTCTCAACTTACAGCTAGTTCCACCAAAGTTTTATAAGCGAATTAACTCTTATCACGCTCATGGTTACTTAGTTACTATGAGAATGATAAAGTTAATTCGTTCTTGAAGTTTGGTGGAACTGGAGGTTAAGTCTTTGGTAGAAAGTAAAAATAAGCTTTTCACCGTGATCTATTTACATTCTTGTCAGACGAAAATGAAGAGGAAAGGAAATTGAGCCGAGAAGTGATTCCTCAACTGGTAGCCAGACCATTTTAGACAATTTATGTGCACCGAATAATAAAAACTAATACCTAATTCATGGGTAATTCGGTGTCTTTTGTGTCTGGTGAAATCACCAGAACCGTAAGGTGCCTGTCGGAATTTAGTTTAGGGTCTCTCGGAATAGACTCAGAATTTTAGGATATCGGGTTTCAGACTGCCGTAGCCAGTTCCACCAAAGTTTTATGATCGAATTGACTTTATCACGTTCGAAGGAAACTTGAGTCAAAAATCAACTTCTTTATAGACTGCGTTTCTATCGCAGCTTTCGATCCGCTCGAGCTTCGATCGGATCCAAAGTGGCTCCAGTCAAGCGCGTTTTTATCGTCGCACGTTCGATCCGCTCCACTCAATCCTATTTCACTCCGTTAGAATTAGGTTAGAATTTAGGAGCGACAACAACATGGTTTAAAACGTATCCAAACTGCACCAAACCGGAAAAGATTTTTGTATTAAATTTATCTGGTGTATTATATTTACAATTACTGCAAAGCATCCCTCGATTCAGTAAGAATTACGCACGATTACGCTTTGTTTACAAGTCGGACATCTGTCACTTCGGTCCGATCCCGTTCACATCGGCTAAAATACGAGCGGATACGAGCCTCGATCCGCTCGACTCAAGTCAAGCCGGCCAAAGCACCGGATCGACTTGAACTGCTCCATTCGATTGAAATCTCAATCCCGACCGTTTACATCGACAGTTTCAAGCGGATCGACCCGATCGGATAGGTTTTCGATCGGATCCAAAGCTGCGATAGAAACGGAGTCATAGTGGGTCTGAAAGGAAGGAGGAAACCTGAGTCAAAACAACCTCATCTAGTGGGTCTGAAAAAAAGGGGAAAATTAAGTCCAAAAGCAATTTCTCAACCAGTAGTACCGTATGATCAAAAACTTTCCTCCTCTAGACAGGCTGTGGTCTGATCATTGGCAGACAAACGAGGCTGATTTTGGCCAGGCCACAGCCTGCCCAGAGGAGGAAAGTTGTTGATCATACGGTAGGTACTTGTCGGAAATTCTACGACATAACAGAAGAAACCTCAGCATTGCCATCGCTTGTGTACTTGAGAAATTTAAAGGTTTTTCTGTTTGTTGCCAAAAGTTCAATATCCCCCTATGCCAGCAGTTCAATTATTACTCGAATTATTATTGATTGAAATAACTGTGACATGATGCTAGAAGTAAGAGAGGTCCCCGCCTACTATTTTCGAAAATATGACAGTCAACTGTTTCTTTCTTTATGGTCGCCATCATTCGCTGATCATGAAATACGCTGGGAATCAATTGGAACCAGTAGTAGTGGTCATAATCAACAATCTAAATGCAAAAATAACCATTCTCCAATCCGTAACTTTTACGAATTGGACACTAGAAAATGTAAAACCAATTTTTACGAGTTTTATTGGCGAGTAACATTACCGATGGTGGCGCTGCTGATGCGATTCGCATGTAAACAAACATGTCGGATACCCAATGAACATTTCGGGTCACCTAAAGGGATGTTGGTTTTATAAAAGGTATATTAGGGTTTTCTGAACAACTTATTGTTGTTATATTAAGAGTTTTAAGAACCCTGAAGTGTTATATACCTTACAGTTTTTTAAAATGGTGACATAAACGTATCTGTTACCATGTTCATGATCACTTCAAGTTTAATTCCTAAAAGGTTTATAAAAGTGGATATATAGTTGTCTCCATTTACCACCTTATGTAACTGAGGGTAATCTGGTTTTATAGCGGTGTAACAACACACAACACACAACTATAAATCTTCCCAGAATTACTGTAACCTCAATAAAACAACTCTCATAAATGGTATATAAGTAACCAATTTGAAACCTTCCTAGTGACAAAAGTAAAGGATTAGTGCCGACTAATACTGTTAAAAAGCCAAAAGTACCTATAACTTCAATTACAGAACACTGAGTTTCACAGTGGGGTCTTTCGATAATATGTCGAGTGATATGTGGTCGTTTGAAGTCAAAACAAAATGGATGACAGATCGGGAGAGATTAAGAAAGTCAATTCGCGAATAAAAAATAATTGGAAAAAAGTAAAAGAAGGGGTTCGTTTCATTGTAGAGTGAAACAAAACCTGAATCTCATTCTTACGAGTACATCTTACAATCAACATCTCACAAGTACAATTTTGAACGACATTGCCAGAATTTTCATAAAATTTTGCGTCGCACAGGAAATAATGCAGTTTGCGCGGAAGAAACCCAGTTGCTACTGCGGGTTTTATAAAGAGATCAGTTATTACCATTACGACTAGATGTCACCATTATATAACCTTCGGGTATATCACGGTCATTTGTACTTCTGCTATAAAACTTAAAGGCATCAAACTGTTATAGTGGGAGCGGTACGCAAAAGCATACCGCATTTTGGAGTGCAGTAACGAGATTTTGCATGGGCGTACTTTATACCAAGACAAGCGATTTGACCCGCAGCACTCGATATTTCATCCCTTAGGGGGCCAATGGGGGCCCTCCAAATTTTCAAGATGCAAGAACTTTCACAAAATGATCATTGAGTATCGTCATGTATGTCATAAGTGAAGCTTACGGGTCTATTGAAAATGTTTTCATCAAATGTCGTCGTGTCCGATTCATTCTTCACATTTAAAAAAAAAAATCTTTCGCAGAGGTCAAAAAAACTGTTTTTATTTTTTCTGCTGTGCAAGGAAACGATAAATTCATATGATTTGTTGCGTTCCCAACTAAATCGCGTTCCGTAAGCCCAAATATGAAGACAATTTTTTCGCAATATCATTTTCCCAAGAGGTGACCTCTTCAGTACACTTTTTTCAACAGCATTTTTTTCAATGTTCCTAGTGGATAAGACTGCCAATTTTTGCTGATATGAGAAGCTTGAACTCTTTTCTTAGTAATTTCCATGCAACATGGCTTCAAAACATACAAGAAAGCCCTAAAACTTTTTTTTTCTGCTGGGCCGTCAAATTTTTGGCATGTTGATTTTGTAGTAGGGGAGACGCGCAAATAAATAAGATCTAGTCTTGGCGAATAAGTTCTACCGGAAAATATACCTACTTACACCAAACGACTCTGCGTTTTGTTGTACTGCAATAAATTACGTCATGGAAGAATATTTTCTGTTGAAACCAAATCGCCTGTGCCTGCAGCCTGGATTGAATACTGGTCCGCGTCTCTCCTACTATAAAATCAAAATATCGTAAGTTGGACGGCCCAGCAGAATTTTTTTTTTTTGGGCTCCCTTGGGCGTTTTAGAGTCATGTTGCTTCGCAGCCACCAGGAAAAGAGTTCGAGGTCTCCATTCCTGCAAAAATTACGAGTGTTATCCAGTGGGGACATAGAAAGAAATGCTCTTGGAAAAGAGGTACTGAAGAGGTCACCACTTCTTTGAAAAATACCATTACAAGAAAAATTACTTTATAATTAGGTTCAGGGAATGCGATTTAGTTGGGAACGCAACAGAACATATGAATTAATCGTCTCCTTGCATAGAAGAAAAAATAAAAACAGTTTTTTTGACCTCTGCCAAAGAATTTTTTTTTTCAAGTGTGAAGAATGAATCGGATACAACGACAATTGATGAAAATATTTTCAATAGACCCGTAAGCTTCACTTATGACATACATGACGATACTCAATGATCGTCATGTGAAAGTACTTGCATCTTGAAAATTTGGAGGGCCCCCATTGGCCCCCTAAGGGACAAAATATCGAGTGCTGCGGGTCAAATCGCTTGTCTTGGTATAAAGTATGCCCATACCAAATCTCGTTACTGCACTCCAAAATGCAGTATCGATGTGTTTTTAGGTGTGTACCGCTTGCACTATTACTATTACGATTAGATGCTACCACTTATAATCTTCGGGTATATTGCGGTCATTTGTACTTCTCCTATATAACCTGAAGGCATAAACTGGTGTCAATGCTTCCTTGAATGTTTGTTATGGGTATAATAGGTCTAAAATTTGCGATACATGTGATATAATTGTTATTTAAAAGTGATAGCTGGCGACTTGTGATTTCGGCCATATATTTGTTTGTTCAAATAATGGAGCTTGTTTGGAACATTTCGTAAAAATGCATATTTTGATTGAAGGAATCATAGAAAATTCATTTATTCTTGGAAAGAGGTCTGCATATCGAATGTCATTCAAGGAAAACAAAAAAAAAACAAATTTGTCAATACATAATAATTTTTACTATTTTCTATGAAAAAGTATCAAAACCTGTTTATATTTGGAGCGCGTGATTTTTATCGAGGTAGGTCAGAAAATTACTCGATATATTGTACTTCCCAGGTGTTATTCGCGAGTCTACTGGCAAAAAATTGGTCATTACCATCATAATAGTAGATGAAAATATTTGTAATAATCAGGATTCATGACTTGTCTTAGCAAAAATCTTATGCCGGATTGAAAGAGAGACAACATTATGAATAGATATTGCGAGCAAGAGAGAGGCATAGTTTTTTTGTGAAGTAGCTCAGTCACGTAGTTATATAAACATGATAAGAACTTCTATAAACTAAGTTTATAATCATTACTAGTAAGTGATAATAAGTATATCATCACCTATAGTGATCAGAAATAACTTGTGCAGAGTTATATAAGAGGTTTTATAAGAGGTTTGTAAGAGACGCTGATTACAATAATATAACCATGACTATAAAACTAACGGGTACTTCTGATACGTGACGGTAACCTTTATAGGGTTCTCCACTTTGGATATATAGATGGTTTGTAAAAGTTATGTAGGAGTAACGAACGCAAACTAATATAACCTATAGTTTCATAAACTAGTGAAGAAAATGTAATGATCACCTTAAAATAACCAAAAATGTTCATTGGGCGATGCAGCCATAAAAAGTTCCCATTTTCAGCGACACTTCCCAGGCTTTTCTCGTAGTCATATTTTCCACAGTGCCGAGTTTGTCATCTTGACTACCCAACCTGTGTCTTTTGCTTTCGACAGAAAACGGTGAAAATGTAACTCTTCCTTTTTCCGGTTTCCACAGCGCGACTCGCACTCGGAAACACAACAAATTCTCCGCCACTTTTTGTCACTATCTTGCCACCTTCCATTCTGATGCCACTTTTGCTTCCCAGTCGTCGTACACGTGCCACTCCTATTTAAAAATGGAATGCTTTTGCAACCGACGACACCTAGTATATTCAAGATAATGAAACATGCGTGGCTCACGTACTTTGTTGGAAAAAATTAACGCCGCGTTAAGTCAGATGGGGTCAATTAAAGTCGCCAAACACCGGAACGCTCATAGGAGCCCACACAAATCTGAGATTGATCCGTGCACAAACGTCGTTTACACGTTGGCCGTCAGATGGCGTATTCGATTTTGAAACTCGCCAATAGCACTTCGGCGATCACCACGACCAAAATGACCATTGTAAAGATGATTATAGGGTTTCAAAACAATCCATTATCTTGTTTGATCTTTTTTGACATTTGTGCATGTTTAAAAAAAATCTTTAATACCGAAATTGACCCATCGCTAAAAGAAACAGCGATTCAAAAACGAAAAAAATTCATCAAATTTGACAAGTTTCCCAAACTTATCCCATTTTTTCATGAGATATTCATTATATAATGGAAATGGCTAAGAATCGAAATGGTTCCGTAGTTCATCTCGAACAAGACAATGTATGGTTTTGAAACCCCCATATTCATCTTTACAATGGTAATTTAGGTCGTGGTAAGCGCCAAAGTGCTGTAACCCTGTCGCAAATTTCATATAAAAACCAATAAAAAAAAAATTTATTTGGTTCTATATGTGCTGTATTAGGTTTTTGCATTTGCATTTTGTACAGAGAAACCAATAGGCACCTTATTTGGAAATACTGGTAGGAAAACGATTCATTCATATAGGATCATATAGAGCTTTATCTGGAAATACAAATACACGAGTGTGATGGAAAATCCAAATAGAATGTTACATAGCAGATCCATATAGACTTTTGCAAGTTCCAATAGAATATCTGGAATTGCGAATAGGTCTGCTGCTGGAGATTACATATAACCTTTCGCTGTAAATTCCAAATAAAGTTGCATTAAATAATTTAACCAATGAGCATCAAGTATGACTTCATAACCTAAAAGTTTGTTGCTCACACGCACACGTAAACTACTGTTCTAGAACGGGTTCATAGAACTGTTCGGGTCATACGATGTGATGTCAAACTTTTTTATGCGGGATGTTTCCACGACCTCGCATTCCCCGTCGTAGTAATCTAGGTACTTTACATATGCATAGGACGAGGACGCCTTGGGGGCTGCTGATGCTGTTGCCATTTTAGACATCAAATAACCTGTTGCATAAAGTTTGATGAGATCAACAAAAGTTCACCAGATTATAATATGTAGGTAAAAACAAAAATTGAGAAATATCTTTACTCACACTGGTCTTACTTGCCCTCTGCTAATAACCATTAACCACTGCTAACACGAGTAACCACTTCACTAACGACTTCACGACTTGCACAGAATAACCGTTAAGTAATAACCACCGACCACCGCCGCTGCACCGCACCGCACAGAAATAATAGGTTAGGTTTGTTCGCGTCGGCAAATATGGAACCTGCTTATTCGGCGCGAAATTCAAAATCTTCAAAACCTACGTGTAATCATGTGTAATTCCAAAGAGAATGAACAGCGATTTTCTATATTGGTTTTTGCAAATGGAAATTTTACATGGATTTCCATGATTTCAACATGTTTAGCAGTTGCCATTTGGAAACCAATAAAGCTTTATTGGTAATTCCAAAAAATGACTGATACCTACATTTTTCATATAGGAACCAGTAAGTCGGAAAAAGTATTCATATAGAACATAATAAGGCCATTAGAAAACATATAAAAGCAAATATAATTTCTATTGTTTTTTATATGAAATTTTTAACAGGGAAAACTCGTAAAAATGGATTCAACATTTCTTTATGGAATGGTCAATTGAGAGATGTTAATCACTGCGAACGCTCAATTTTTACATTTAGATTATTGACTTTTTATTTATGAGGTCATTCTTTGTGGAAATAAAAAATTTCATCCGAATATCTTGAAAAATCACTGATTTATTGGAAAATGTCCATTCTCATGAAACCGACCACTAACTTCAAAATATTTCAGAAACGGCTAGAGATATTCAGACGCGGCTTGTTTTAACTTGACAAGCATTGAATTGTGAACCTACATGCTGATTTTAATGACTCCAACTTTCTTGGTTCATGAATTGGAGTTTTTGCATTTTTGATCACCTTGTATACGGCGTCTGCACGGAACGCCATCTTGGTTCCACCTTTTAAAATGAAGGTATGGGTACATACCGTCCGTTTTTTTTTCTAGGCCCCAGCTTATAGCGCCTTTATTATGGGTTTTACACCCAACATATCATATGTTTTTGAAATCAGAAGAACAAAATTCTTCGATTGATGGTATGTCAAATTATTTTTGACAGATGTCATTTTTTGACAATTGACGGAATAGTACTTGTGACACACCATTTTAAAGCCCATAAAATTCTTAAGAGAACTGTGTTTTCATTTCTAGAATAGGATGTCTTTTACAGCTTCTGGAAGTCTTTGAATAGGAAAAAATTGTTAAAATTCAGAAATACCTAGGTACTCAATAATTAATAGGTATTTTTAATATCAACTGATGATGATATTCCGATCTTAGATCGTCCAAATCAGCGGGAGATTCTATAAACACCTCATCTTTCAGATAGGCTTATTATGAAAAAAATCGAGGGGTCATACCTGGCCACCTCGGATACTATCGCGTTGGGCTGGCAGTTCCAATTCACTGGTCGTTGAATCTCTCATTCAAGGAACAAGGAGACGGTCATTTCAGATAACTTCTTCAGGACATTTTTCATTTAATTCTGATTATTTATTGATTATTATCATTAGTTATTATTAAAAATACCTGTTTTGCCTACTCACGTACTTATTGAGTATTTCTGAATTTCAACAATTTTTCCTATTTGAAGACCTCCAGAAGCTGTGAAAGACATCCTATTCCAAAAATGAAGACACAGTTTCCCTCAGAATTTATTGGGCTTCAAAATGATGTATCACAAGTACTATTCTGTCAATTGTCAAAAAATGACATCTGCCAAAAATAATTTGACATACCATCAATCGAAAGATTTTGTTCTTCTGATTTCAAAAATATATAATATGTTGGGTGTGGAAGCCATAACAAAGGCGCTACGCGCTGGGGCCTAGAAAAAAAAACGGACGGTATAACATTCGCACCAAGTGGCATCACGGAATCATTCCGTGCAAGGTTGCTGGCGCTTACCATCCGGACTATTACGACACTGCAGGACCCAAGGTCACGTTTCAACACCGTTTCACGTTTCATCAGCATCAAATAAATTTGCATCCATGCCAGTTCGTAGTATGTAGCTATACCCTCCCGAGAGTAGTATTTAAAAAAAAAAAGGTACTGGTGTTCACGCGAGATGGATACCCCTCTTCAAAAATTTTCCCATTACAATGGGAAGAAATCTGTTGTGGGGCGACACAAAACTTTCCCGGCGGTATCCAGGGACGTCAGTAATGATTTTGATCGAAGTGTCCCTTCGGGAGGGTGGGACTTAATTCGGAAATTGATGAAAACATTTTACTCAGTTGTGCGTTACGCGATCATTCTGCATCCATTGTTGGGCCTACAGAACAAGTGACAGGTTCTTAGGTTTCCATGGTGATGAAATATTTCGAAAGGTAGAACTAGGAAGAAGACAATTGTTGCGAAATTTGAAGAATGCAATAGACCATATTAATTATTCTCACTTTCCCCTTCCACTAGTCATTTGTAAGTTAGGTATGTGCCTGTGACCATGCGCACTGCAGTAGATCTCGCGCGCCACAGCATGCATAGAAAACGGAACTTTGCTGTCGCTGTCAGAATTTACGATTTCAAGGTGTTTTCTTGATTCTTGGGACGTTTTAACCTTTTTAACCATACTTTTACGTGACGGCTGACGCTCGGTTCGCTTTCAAGCGCTGTCAAAATTCTCGTTAGCGGAAGTTGTGCAATAAAATATGGCGGGTAATTTGAAATTGTTTTGGATTCAAAAACCCCATTCTAATAATTGCTTCGCATAAACTTCACAGCAAGATTTTCCATTTCATTATGGTAAAAAGTAGATCAGGTATTTCTTTTTACACACTTGCTATGTTATACATTCGTTGAAATTGTCAATTTGCACCTTGAATTGATCATTTTACAAAGTCATTCAACATGCATATTCTTATGGGAGTTTCAACCCAGCACATGTGGTTGTCTCTCTCCCCGATCTGCGACTGCGCTCTGAATAATTAATATGGTCAATACCGTCAATACTATATCCAGACAAGCCCAGACCCAATGTGTCACCTGAAGGCTTCCGATCAAAATCATCTACCTGAAGTCTAATCAGGTCATTCCAGGCTGAACTTATGCTTTCGTACCTGATTTCGATTTGATCGAATCAATAATTCGGTAATTATCGTGGCAGAACCGCTTAATTTGCACGATCGCATGAGCGGTTTTATATTTTCAGTAGGAAAATTCCCGGGAAATTGGAGAGAAATTATTGGAAAATGTTCAAGAACCAGTTATCTATTTTTCAAAAACAAATGGTAGAAATCTGTTCACGGAATAAAAAGTTGGAAAATTTCCAGTTTTTCCAGAGAGGAAAACTTGAAAACCGTTGATCCGATTTTGAAAATTTTTCCTCCAAAAATTAATTCAGTCTTTTCTCCAATTTTCATTCGCAGCATGTCTGCATCTAAAATGATTATTTCGTGTGGCTCACCGCATGTTGAAGTTTACGCTGCAGTTTTTTCAAATTCACGGAATATGTAAATTTGTTATTGAAAAAATTACCGTCGGAAAACCAAAGCTGAGTCGATTTTAAAAATAGATCTACAAGACGCCCAGTTCAATCTTCTTCCGATATCAGTCGAAATTTTTCGAAAAAAGTCGATCCTCGTGCAGGAATGAATTTTTGAGTGGAGTGCTGCATCAAAAGCAAGTCATCCTGGTGGGAATCCGGGTGAGTCGTTCTCTCGAGTGGCAACGGCTAGGAGAAATTTTGAAAATTCATAACGCCCGATGGAAAAATAGTGGAAAATTGCAACTGCAGACTTAATTTGACTGTTATGTTTTGTTGCTTCCTGCCAAATTTGGTCCCAATGCATCAGATAGATTTTGAATAATTGAATGGTAAAGTTTTGAACTTTGACATTTTTTATTTTTTGACAGATGACAGACAAGGTACAATTTATAACTGTTCTGAATACAGTTTTTCATGGGCTTTCAAACGGCATCTTGCAAGTCAAGTTCTGTGAGATATAGCTTCTGTCATATTTTGATAGTGACATTTCCGTTTGACAAATGACAGCCAAAAACTAATCAGCTCATTTAACAGCAAGACCCTGTCTGTATACCAAATTTCAAGTCGATCAGACTATCGGTTCGGCAGCTATCGTGTCAGAACGTTTTTCCTGCATCCTGCATCATCACATAACTTTCCCTTGGACGGGCCGGGAAAGTAAAACAAAAAGTAAACAAAAAAATCTATTAAATTACTTAATAACACAGTACATGGAAAAAGTAACATTAAAAGACATACTGAAAATGTACAAAAAATCTGATAGTTACACTGTTATTAGCTTCGTTAGGTACTATGGTTTCATAAAATTTTTAAGTATTAACTAATCCACGATTTTTCTCAACGACAACAGATACCTACATTTTATTTTTTTGTATTAACTCTTCTCCACGTCAGACTTCTTGAAGTCCTCCACGATTTTCTTGATGCTTGTAATCTTTTCCTTGAGCTTCTCTTTTGCGTTTTCAGCTTCGCTTCCTCCACCCAGCATCAAAGTTACGAACTCTGGAAAATAAGAGTTGAACGGTCAAAGATTCAACGGTGAAAGTCGCAGAAATCCAGTATGCGACAAAAAAATAACAAGAAAAAATCCATACCTTGGTATGAAGTCAGCTCAGCTTTTTGCTCCTCACTCAAATATTGCTTGAGATATGATAAGATCGCCACCACATGCTTTCCACTGGCGTGCAGCATGCAATGAGTGGCTTTCATGAAGATGATCAAAGTGGCCAAGTGCAAAACCAAGGCAACATCGTCGCATTTATTCAACTCGTCAATCAAAGTGTGCTTGTGATTCAAGACAGTCGACTTATCCTTTTTCTTGTCGATTTTTTTAATGATCATGCTGCAAGCACTCAGCGCTGATTCCACGGCCACCATGAAATCATCAATACTTTGACCTTGAAGGCACTGAACGACTGGCAAGAGCGACTTTTTCAAATCTGGAGTTAAGTTATTGACAAATTTTAGTTTTTGTTCCACAGTGGAAGATGCCGGTAGAGTTGTATTGTTTTCTACAGCAATGTAACTCAAAATTTCTGTGACAATGTCACTACATAAAGATTTCAGCAAGTATTTCACCAATTGACTTTGAAGGTCTTCAGGTAGTAGCTTGGTGCCTTTTTCAAAAAGTCGCACGTCGGCAACCATGGCGTTCAGTTTGACTTGAAGTTCGTTATGAGTCTGACGCATTTTAGTTGATTGGTTTGCCACTGTGGCGGTGTACAAGTCAGCTGCTAAAGTTAGTCCTTTGTCATTGAGTTTTGGCAAGATATATTGCGTTAGAGGGATAGTTAATTCATCTATTCCGTCCTTTTCCAGTTCATTCCACATAACAATTTTTATGTCGTCACTAGTGACAACATTCAAGGGTTGTTTCTTTTCTAAGACGACAGGTTCGCTCTCTTCCACATCTCCTTTTGCGCCTTTAGATTTCTTAGAAGCTTTGGTTTTTGTTTCGCGCCCTTGAGTGCCTCCCCCACTTTTACCTGAATTGGCTTTTTTGCGCCTTTCCTCGCGTTTATCTGCTTTAATATCAGTTTCTTCAAATTTCTGTGATTTACTTGACATGACTTGCAAATCAGTTTGGTGCTGCTGGAATCTTCCAGATTCCACAGCTTCTTTCGCTTTCTCTTGTATCAGCCCATCGAAGTTTTTAGATAGGTTCTCGATGAAGGCCGAGCTAAATAAATAATTTTCTATCATGACCACCTGCTTGTTTTGCTTCGTCAGCATTGAATCTAGAATCAATTTTATATCGTTCTCATTGAAGACAGACGGCATAGCACTTTGTATATCTAAATAAGATTTGCTCGAAATGCACTCTTCTATGCTAGCTTCGATCGTTTCCAAAATCCTTTTGGCCACAGCACAAGAACTTAGAATCGTCATATCTTCAGAAGCGAATTGCTTCTTGATGTAAGACTTGTAATCCGTAATACCCAATCTACTGAACGCATCAAATTCCAAATAACCATTTTGTCTATAAAACTTCTTAATCCAATCGTTCTGAGAGCGAGCATAAATGCTGGGAATATATTGGGAACCCATGACTCGATTGGTCAGTACGCCATAAGTACAAGCTTGGTCGAACAGCGAAAAGAACAACTTTTCATTGACATTGATATGGTTCAAAATGGAAGCAACAGGTGTCGGTTTCGTCAGACCAATCAGAGCACCTTCGATCTTGGCTTTGCACCGTGCCATGAACGATTCAGTGAAGAACACTTTGGGGTCGCTGGAGCCTTGCTTTCCGAAAATTAACTTTCCCAAATGCTTTTCGACTATTTCCTGTTGGAGGAAATCAGGTGGCAAATCGTACTGAACAGTCAAATCGTTGATGTTGATTTGGCCTTGCTGGGAAAGCCTCTCGTTGATTTCGCAAGCAATTTTGGTTATGTAAGTGGTGTCGATCAGTTGGCCGAGGATCGAGTGGATATCTTTTTGGCCCTTTCTGAGAATTTCTTTGACTGTGTTTTCTATGTGCGTTAGGTCGACACCGATTATTTTAGACAGTTCCACCAGTTCTATGCGCCCTCCGGCTATTTCTAGCTCATTTTTGATGTCTTGGACTAGCTGAGAGGGTGTTAGAAATTCTTTGCCGTCTGCGGTGAACAGAAGGTCTATAATTTTCTTTTCTTTCAGAAGTGTTATGATTTCGATGCAGTTCCGCTCCGTTAACCTGGTAAAAAAAATATAAAAATTAGCGAAACCTAAATTATTCCGCTCATACAGGAGGTTTCATAAATAAAATTAAATCAAAAATGACTACCTATAAAAAAAAATACCTAAGTTTTTAATCTTACTATACTATTGGATCGAAATAATTGAGAGTGACACCACATCCACAGTGGGTGTGAGTGAGTAAGTGAACACTTGGAGCGTGGATAACTAAGAGTGACTCATACTTTCCATCAGTGCCGGATCGAGGCTTTCTTTAGGGGGTGAAAAATCCAATTTTGCCGCCCCCATCGATATGCGAGAAGCGAAGGGCGGCCTGGGACCAAAGAGACCCCCAGTAGTCCGCAGATGAAAATTGTTCAGATTTTAGAGGGACTACTTGAGCAGAGTACCCCTCTTTCCCCATCAATTTTTTTCCAATATGAAAACATACAAATGTTGGGTCGACTGCCTGTCACCCATGCGCGCGGCTGTTGCGCGAATCTGTTTTGAGATGTCTTATCGTTTTAGGGAATTCTATTTGAATACTTCCACAAAAAGATGGAGAGCAAAATAATGCTCTTTTATCATTTTTTTTTCATTGATATGAAATTAGACCTATTTTGCCGCCCCTTCATTTTGCCGCCCGGTGCATATGCCCCGGTTTGCACCCCCCTAGATCCGGCGCTGATTTCCATCCTAGTTCCACGATCTTCGCCGCAACGCTTCAAGTGTTCGCTTACTCACTCACACCCACTGTGGATGTGAATGACTCACACTCAATTATATACTTTTCAAATTAAAAAAGTTACTCATCAGCAACGGTATCTCGTAAGAGATGGGTGCTAGGAAAGCCCGACCCACTGTTGCAGGTTGCAAGACCCTGTAGAATGCATTTCGTAATATTTGCAAAATGTATCAACACTCAAGGTGGGTTCAGTCAGCTTGGTTTTAGTTTTAGTCGTAGTCGTTGTCGTAAATTTGAAAGTAGAAAGCACGCGTCATATGCGCGGCGTTCATACAGAGTTTTAGTTTTAATTTTAGTCGTAAGAATTCCGAACTTTGTCGTAAGATGCCGACTTGCAGGTTGCGTAATTACCGGTATAAGGTATGAGCATGGATGGTGATGGTAATGGGTTGTATGTATCAATAAAAAAAATAGCATAAGCATTTGCTTCGATTTCAGAGGAGTTGTACTCCTCATAAATGTAAGCAAATACTTATTTATGCTTATTTTTTGCGAGTTTTTATATTAATACTACCCATTATGAACACGGACCGTATGAAGATGAAGGTTCGCGCAGTATCATTCGAGCTCCTATTGGTCAATTCTTACGACTAAATCTTGCTGTATGAACGCTCTTCTCTGTTACGACAACGACTAAAACTAAAACAGCGACTAAATAAGCTGACTGAACGCACCTTAGTCACATTCGGTGGAACATGTTCCACGATTGGGTACACCTAAACTGCTGGACAACGAAGTTGTCGGTATCGGAAAAATGGTTAGACTTTGGAAGCCAATATCTCCCGATTGCCGATTGCGATTTCCATTTTGTTTGTTGCCGTAACTAGCCTCATCTTCCCGTAGCCCATCCCATAATAGTGAATACTGAGAAACTTTATGTCAATTTTCTACAGGGTGATACGTAAAATGATGCAAAAGTGCAACGACTTCATCGTACCCCCATTTTTCAAAAATATATTTTTTCAATATTCTGATACAAAAATCATGAAGTGTGGTGTCTTATCTCGAAACGGTTTTGGAATTACTTGGATTGGAAGTCGAACATTGAAGATATAAATTTTTATCTTGAATGTTGCAGATTTACGAAACTCAGGCGTAGCACAAGCACAAAAAGTATAACGTCCAGGGGGGCTCAACCTCACTCGAAGACTGGAGTTTTACATCGTTACCATCTTCAGGGGCTTAAACTTGCAAATAGAACAGGTTTAACATCCAAAATTTTTATGAAATTCCGACGAAATTCAACGTACGAAAAACAGGCAGTGACAACCACTTGAAAAAGTGCCCCCTGCTTGGCCCCACACCAAATATTCGGATTGTGTTGACAGCAAAATTGTCCTGGACTGCTGTACGAACAATCTTGCTCAATGTCAACATCCATTCATCAAAAGTGACTTAATATCGCGTGCCAACAAGGCAAATCTGTAACATTCAACATAAAAATTGATATCTTCAATGTTAGACTTCCAATCTTGGGGATTTCTAAACCGTTTCGAGACAATACACCACACTTCCTGATTTTTGTATTAAAATACATAAAAAAAATTTTTTTCTGACAAATGGGGGTACGATGAAGTCGGCGCAATTTGGCAGCACTTTACGTATCACCCTGTAGAAATTGTACATGAAGTTTCTCAACATTCACCTTTACAGGATAGGTTTCGGAAGCATTAGGCTAACTAACACAATAAACAAAATGGGAATCGCATTCGGCAATCGGAAGTTATTGGTCTTCAAAGTCGAACCATTTTTCCGATACCGACAACTTCGTTGTCCAGCAGTTGAGATGGAAAGCACCGGCATCGTTGACCGACGCGGCATCTGTGATCTGGAGGCGAAAGATGACTATGGCATTCAGAAATAAAGAAATGGCAGCGTAAATCTTAATCGATCGTACGTTATCCCTGCAGAGAAATAAAATAAAACATGGATGCATGGATAAAACGATAAAGAGAGAGACATATGACAACGGAGTGCTGGATTACAGCTGACGGTACGTCATTTTTCGCATCCGTTTCCGGTGTGCCTTTCGATGGCACAAAATTTTAGGTGATCCACGGGACGGCACAAAACCAGGTAAGAACACGTAGATGGAAAGCACCGTTTGGAACCCGCACGTGCGCAAATGGAAGGTGTATCAAACTTGGAGGTAGGTGGAAAGCACCCAATAATATGCCCTTCACTTTGATCAGTGTTGCCCACGAACTGTAGTATAGCTGGACTGCTAATTCCCCAGATTCCCCTAACAAATTAGGACCCCTCCTCTGGAAGTCGCCATCTTATTGGGCGATTTCCATTTAAAACATTTGTGTCGGTTTGTGTCAGCTTGTGTTAGCTTGTGTCGATGAGACAAAGGAACGCAGATCAAATGGAACGCATTTGTGTCGATTTGTGTCGACACAAGTCGACTTGTGTCGGTAAATGGAAAACGCCCATTATGCACCGGTACATGACCGGTACCCAAAATGTTTGGTAGCAGCCTCGAGAGTGGCTTTCAATATTCAACGGAGCAGTTTTATGTATTGATGACCATGACTATTCGCACCGTGCACGACGCCAACGTCACCTGGCGTCCGCAACTTTGTAGGCGCAAAACGTCACTCATGTCATAAATTACAGATGGCTGAACTGTCATAAATGACAGATCACTGGCCTGAACTGTCATTATTTTGTGGTTAAGTGCTTTGTCAACATAGACTTTGTCATTGACAAACTGTCAGTCAACCACGTGGCATCTGTTGTGACAGTTGGTTGTCAATTATTTCAATTATTTCCACTGTCAAATTGACATAAATGACATCAAACATCAGAAAATTGACAGCCCAATCACGCAGCGCCGAGCCATCAATGTTGCTCTTTTTGTCCACATAAAGCGCTGTGATCGGTTTCGTTACCCCCACTCTATACTTCGCACGGGGCGAATACACTCTATTTTATGAATATATGATTTTAGTGTATATTAATGTAATTTTCAGCTAAATTTGTTACCGATCTATGAAGATTTGCAAGAGTTTACCGTTATTACATAGAACGTTTGAGGTTCACTGGAATAATTTTCGCTCGGTGACAGTCGGTGCTTGGTTGTCAGTGGCCTTGTTTACGCGAGGTTTAAAGCTGGTGTTAAGGTCCGTAACATCAATGTTATCGTCCGCATAAACACCTCTAAACGCAAGTTTCGCAACAGCTGTTAAGCTTAGCTAAATGTGATTTTAAATTGCATTTAGTAACCAAACAAGTGTTGGCAATCGCACGTAAACGCCCATGCCCATCCGCAGTACACTGATGTAGCGAATGTTGCCTAAAATCGTGGTTTTCAGGCAACTTTCACTACAGAAGTGTACTGCGGAATGTATTTTACTGCCAGGGACTTTTCTCACACGATTCAAGAATAGCGGCCTAGGTTAAGGGGCTGTCGGCTGTCATTTTGGTCGGCGCGCGTAAACACTCCTAACTAACCACTGTTAAAATCTCTGCTAAGCCTCGCGTAAACAAGCTCAGTGCCGCGCTATCTTGATCTGGGATAATATCCTGATTTCTGGTTTTGATTTCTGCGGCTTGTACCTATATCCCGTTCACTTTTTATTTTCAGTAAAACGACTTTTTGGAACAAAAGTAAAGTGAAAAGTTGGGGGGCTACGGCTGCGGCTGATGGCACCTGCGAAGTTTTGGAGCGAAATTATCAGCGGCCATCAGCCGTATCCTCCCAGCAGCGCTCCAGATTGTCACTTTATTTTTGCTCCAAAAAGTCATTCTACTGAAAATAAAAAGTGAACAGGATATACCTAGGTAAACTCGTAGAATCGACCGTTGCCGTGGCAGGTGATGCCAGCCCTTGAAAACAAAAACCCAACGTCCACATAATCTCATGGCAGCGCCCGCCTGGCGTCATTTCCCCCTCTGTTATCATCAGTCCAGCTATTTTACAGGTTCGTGGTGTTGCCAGACGTACGGTTGCGGCCTCATAAAAGTTTACACCGATGACAATCGTGTGGCCATGCCCATTCAAAATTACGTCAAAACTGAATTAGCATGGTCACTCGATCGCCGTCGGTGTAAACTTTTATGAGGCCGCAACCTTACTACTTCTGTAGTAGGAGTAGGTATTTGTACTTTTTTTTTATCCGTGTAGTCACTGGCAGTGACTCCTCCTTTCGGACCCCTCTACCCTTCTTGTGTTCAAATCTTTGATAGCGTAGGTACTACTCACGACATTCATAAATCTGGCAACACTGATTTTGATATTTTCAGCTTTCTTTGACAGATGACAGAAAAAAAATGAAGCTGTTATCTGAGAATAAATTTTCAAAAACGCTACCCAATTCTTATTATACCATATCCAGGTCATGTTAATTGCTAATGCTCATATATTTTACTAATTATCGAACTATCGAAATCAATACAAACTTTTGTGTTTTGGTGCTCAACTGCACTTTCTGAAAGTCAGCTGCCAGACGTTTGATTTCTTCCCAGTCGCTCATTTTTGATTATAGGGCTGTTCTATCTGATGAAAATTGAACGATTTCACAATTTTTGCAGCACAGTTTTCACTGAAATCAACTTTTCATAAACAGAACAGCAGCTGTCGGAGTCGGACTGTCTTTGTCAACAACGTCAACTCGTCAACTGTCAATTAAAGAATGGACGTCAACAACGCATGTCAAAATTGGAGAGCAGGACCGTAACGTTCAAATAATTTTCAAGATGGGTAGGTTGTACGACACACTCCACTGGCGAAGGGGCAAAAGGAGATTAATCGAGTTATTTTAGCCAAAATTTTGCGAAACATCGAAAGAGGTGCAGGGTACGTGTTTCAGCGATGATATCAAAATATTCAATTCTGCGTTAGATCTCGTCAAAATATGACTAAAACCTTCGCTAAAACCTAAATACTATTTTGCAATTTTCGGCCTTACAACGAGGAGACTTGAGGTGACCCCCCCCCGCCCCCATAAATTTACTCAACCTCATTGCGGCGTTTTCAGTTTGTCGAAGTCAAGCCATCCAAGGTCAATCGACTATAAACCAGGGAATCTATAAACAACTAAGCTGCCGAATTCCATACAGGCCCCGCGTCCGTATTTATTATAAATAGTTTATATTACCCTCGATATTACATGATATTACAATGATATTACCTATACTTTATTAGTCGAATTGCACGGTACATGGTCGAATTTCAATAAAATCCAACAAATGGTTCCAAAGTTGGGCAGAGGGCAGAGTTGTCTAAGCAAGGGGTCGTGAACAAACTTTGACGTATTTAGGGAACAGATGTTTTTAAACTAGGTTTAAACGTGGGGTGCTCCACCGTTTAACGTAAACTGTCGGTTTAAACCAGCCCTTGTGTTGAACCCAGCCCGGTTTGAACTAGCCCTGAGCAACGCAAATTATTCGCTAAACTCGGTTTAAAGTAAGGCGAAATTTAAACTGGAACTGAGCAACTGACCGTAAGAGAATGGTAAGAGTCATAAAAGCAACTAAGCAACTGATGAGGACTCGCTGATAGTTATTCGCTCCAAAACAGTTTGTCACTTTATTTTTGCTGCAAAAAGACATTCTACTGAACTGAAAATAAAGTGAAGGAGATATACGGAAACTATTTCGGGGAGAGATCGCATGTTTCTTTCAACGGTTTCTATTTTTTATGCATATGTTTGGTTTTAAAAATCTGACCCGTGACAATCAACCTCAATCAGGTCCTGCCTTCGACAGGAATCTAGGGACCCTAAATTGGTGATTCATTGGCTAGCAACTTGTTGATTAGCTATAGCGAGATTGAAAATTTTGACTGTGACGTCACAGAAAGCGTCTATTGACTTTTCATCACAGGCCACCATTTCTGAAAATTATGCAATATTCCAGGATTTATATGCAATAAAATCCAGTTTTTATGTTTGCACAGCCACAGATACGCTTGTAAAATGGAAAAACACAATATTGATTCAACTGACGTAACGTCAATTAAAACCAATCATGCTGTAGAACCTACCTGACATTTCTCATTGTTGACATCACAGGTTGAAATCTTCACCACACCCACCAAAGCGGTCGGTGGTCGGTGGTTGTTAATTAAAAAAATATGTGTGATATTCAGGTGTAACCCCCTGATTCCCTAGCTGATTCCTGATACTCTAAATGCAGCGTTTTTCTAATTTCATGTTGTGTTATTGAACAAAACAAAAATCGAAAATGTTGTGGCGTACCTGTGTCTTTGGTGTTTGTTTATTAACTTTGGGTGTGCTCGCCCAATATGAATGGCAAGCTAGGGATGCTTTCGACGAAGTCCGCCGTGCCATGGACAAAGTCAATAAGTACAACTGCGAAATCCAACACGTCGGAGACCTGTATCTACCTGTGGATTCCGTCTCGCACGTTCCAGACATCAAAGATGTAAATATCAACCCCGTGTTTCCCAACAGAACCCAGCTCCTCCACCTGCACAACATGGCCTTGAGTAGGGCATTTTTTTGGAGCTATATCCTCCAGAGCCGTTTCATTCGGCCAGCCATCAACGATACCTACGACCCGGGCATGATGTACTACTTCCTCTCAACTGTGGCGGACGTCTCGACCAACGTGCACGTAAACGCCAGTGCCATTTACTTTGCTCCGAACATGTCCTACTCCTCATCGTACAGGGGTTTCTTCAACAAAACGTTCCCCAGATTCGCCCCGAGGACGTTCCGGGCGGACGATTTTAACGATCCCATACATTTGGAACGAATTTCCACTCTCAACACGTTCACTGTGCAAGATCTGGGCGCAATCAAAACGGATACGAGTAACGACTACACATCTGATTTCTACAGAATTAATGAGTGGTACAAAAAGTGGCTCCCGGATAATGTGGACAAAAGGCATGACACCAAAGCAACATACCAAGTAGACATAAGATACGCGAATAATACAAACGAGACGTTTTCATTCCATGGCCCTCCTAGGGCTGATGAATCTCCGGGTCCGGTGGCATGGACCAGGCCCTATTTTGATTGTGGGCGATCAAACAGGTGGATGGTGGCTGCCGTTGTGCCTATTGCTGATATTTATCCTAGACATACCGGGTTCAGGCACGTTGAATATCCCACGTGAGTGCCCTTTTTTTGCTTTTTGATTCAATTTATTAATTTTTATTGGTCATTTTTACTTCTTCTATTTTTTGCATTTCAGTTATTCGGCTGTATCAGTGGTGGAGATGGACTATGAACGTATTGACATCAATCAATGTCCAGGAGGGCAGGGTAACCCAGTAGAATTAAATAAGTTTGCTGACACTGCACGCTGTAAAAAGGAGACAACAGAGGTAATACATTCTTATTTTTAGTAAACCTATCGATCCCATTTATTTTTTGATCACAGCAAGTTGGTTGTCGCCAAAGTCATTTGTTTAACCAGATTGCTAGCTAGAAGTTAACGGCACACCACAGGGACCTGTGGGCGGGGCTAAACAGAAAAACAAAAATCGTTTTGGACGCGTGTCCGTGTGTTGAAATAGGGCAAGCAACACCGTCAGCTGGAGTGGTGGACCATTACCAGGTTACAGGCGAACCTAAAATTCCACTGCAAATCTAGGTGCACCACTGGATGAGCTCAGTTCGCGCAGTTAGGCTCCACCCACAGGTCCCTCTGGTACTCCGAGTACTCTAGCAATTTCCAAACAGAATAGGGCTGATTATTTCTTGAAAAGCCATCCATTGCTAGTGGAATAGTAGAGTGAAAAGCTTAATAAGCTTGATCCACTGACTGCTTTTTTGGAAAAGACAATCTCCGCTTGAACAGCAATTAGTATTTTTTGAAGTGAAACTTCTATTCTCGCGCCTAGATCACAACACACAACTAACGCAGAACCACACATGGGAGTGAATTCGCGGTACATGTAACGAGGGTGTGTAACGCGGAGGTGTAACGTTATAGTGTCAAGCCCTTGAGGTGACCAGTGTCTCGTCCGAGAAAATGGGAGTAAGCTGTTGCCGCGTTCGATTCTATTCTTTACAGTTAGTATTCTTCTACCGCTTGCATTGTGTTTTAAGGACAACAGCTTCCATCATAAAACTGAAATTTAATTTTATCGATGAATTCTAACTCAACGGAAGTGTCAATTACAACCGAAAATGATTAATTTATTTTCGTAATGCGTATCGCCAACCTGTCGCCGACACTGGACTCCTCTACGTGTTGCGCAGGGGTGTTGTGCTGGTGACCCGACAGGAATGGTTCTCGACTTGGCTAAAAGTTATCATTGTGACCATTGCGTGGCGCTCTCATTCGCCGTCATTTTTCTTTTTCGTCATTTGTCTGCTTCATGACAATACACAATATTGCGCGGAAGTGGCGCTCCGACACGGATGTCATGCGAACTAAGAAAACGGTGACAAGTTATCATCGCGCATGTTCAGGGCCGCTATTCTTGAATCGCGTGAGAAAAGTTCCTGATAGTAAAATACATTCCGCAGTACGCTGATGTAGCGAATGTTGCCTAAAATCGTGGTTTTTAGGCAACTTTCGCTACAGAAGTGTAGTACGGATTATATAAAACTCCCAGGGACTCTTCTCACACGATTCAAGAATAGCGGTCCAGAATTCGACAATGACATTGATTTCTGTGTTTGACGTTGACATTTTGTTCAGTTTTATCAACAATTTGGAAGCCTTATTCCGATTTCAAATGGATATTCAGCGGTCGAAAAAGTGTGTGCCACTCAGAGGACTGACTGTCACCACACCATGCTGTTGTCAACACAATACAGCACTGATTAAATGGAATATCCCCAGAGAATTTTGCGGTAAATTTGAATTTTATGGTTGAAGTGGTCCATGTTCCATAGGTTGCGAGGGTTACACCGATTTTTCTATGTAACCACTTCTACTTGAAAACGACGCATAATCCATTGAGCTTAGTTTGAGAATCACCTATTTTACAGCGTAAAGCTGGATTTATAAACTTGAGGTTGCCGTTGCCGTTTGCAGTTGACGTTCAGTTGGCGGCGGTGCAGTTCGGAATTATCAAATGTCGATTTATAAACTCCCGAACGTCCACGAACTTTGACAGCTGATATATTTTTTAACCTCACAGTATGGTATTTTAAAAACGTCAAAACAAGTTGATGCATCTATTTACTGAAGTCAATCAGCTTTTAGAAGTCTTCGGTGCAGTTTTGGGTGCTTGTGCAGCGCCCAAGAGGGATTCTCCTCAGTTATTCAAACATACAAGAATGACGGTTTCATAATTTCCAGGGTGGGAACGATCACGTGACTTGTTGCTGTCGTGTCATTGGTTAAAGCCTGAACGGCAACAGCGAAAGTTAAAAGATGGTTATCTCTGAACTGCACCCCAACGTCGCCACGAACAGCACGAACTGCCAACTGCAACGGCAACGGCTCTTATAAATGACCACAATCACTTTCACATATTCAACTTTGAACTTTGAACGGCAACAGCAACGGCGAACGGCAACTGCAACGTCAAGTTTATAAATCCAGCTTTACATATGGATATGGAAGACTTAGAACGAATCATCTCGTTTTTTAGCGCATGCGCTAAGCGGTCACGCAATATTGTGTATTCATGTTTACATGTGCAGACGATTACCGTTACATTTTCGAATCGAATCGAAGCAAAGTTCCGAGCTGTTTTATTGTTAATTTTTGCGCTTTGTTGATTTGTTTATGTTATTTTTGTTTTGTTTTTGTTAAATTATTGTGGTTTTGTTTTTGTTATTTCAATTAAAATTAATACCAGATCGAGTTTTCCAAACGACATTTTTATACTTTGTGGAGATTATTAGATTTCCATGCTGTGCCTGCCAGAACACAGTTTTCACCGTGCTGTAATATAACGGGGAAAATCGTACAGTAAGAAAATCCGTCACGATGTCACATTCGCATAATTATTTGTGGAGAATATTATTGATGAAAATAGATATTTATTGTATTAGGGGTATGAGTGAGACTTCAAGTGAAAGCGGTACACACCTAAAAACACATCGATACTGCATTTTGGACTGCAGTAACGAGATTTTGCATGGGCATACTTTATACCGAGACAAGCGATTTGACCCGCAGCACTCGATATTTTGTCCCTTAGGGGGCCAATGGGGGCCTTCCAAATTTTCAAGATGCAAGAACTTTCGCATGGCGATCATTGAGTATATCGTCATGTATGTCATAAGTGGAGCTTACGGGTCTATTGAAAATGTTTTCATCAATTGTCGTCGTGTCCGATTCATTCTTCACACTTGAAAAAAAAATTCTTTGGCAGAGGTCAAAAAAACTCTTTTTATTTTTTCTTCTATGCAAGAAGACGATACATTCATATGTTCTGTTGCGTTCCCAACTAAATCGCATTCCCTAAACCTAATTATGAAGAAATTTTTCTTGTAATAGTATTTTTCAAAGAAGTGGTGACCTCTTATTCAGTACCTCTTTTCCAAGAGCATTTCTTTCTATGTCCCCAGTGGATATCACTCGTAATTTTTGCAGGAATGGAGACCTCGAACTCTTTTCTTGGTAGTTGCGAAGCAACATGACTATAAAACGCCCAAGGGAGCCCAAAAAGAATTCTTTTCTGCTGGGCCGTCCAACTTACGATATTTTGATTTATATAGCCCAGGCTTTTTAGTCGAAAAAACGGCAAAACATGAAACAAATTAAAACACGGTCAATCTCTTCAGTTTTGGGTTCACTAGACTTTGCTGTATAACATACAAAAAGTCCCCAACTTTCCCCCGTGTGCGTCATTGTTTTTTTGACAGGCAAAGATGAAGACACCTCAAAATGCACTCCCCGATTAAAAATACTCCTAGTTCTCAACCACCCAATCGATTTCTCTTATCTTGGTCTTGAATGAAAGATAATGAATCAATGTGAATAATATGGGATAGCTTTTGTTCAAAATTTGACACTAACAGACTTGATTTCTTGATAGTGACACTTTTTTCGTGTTTTTTTCCCTTATGCTCCAGTTAACATTTTACTTTTGCATCGACCACTCAATATCACTCGGTATTATTATATGCAGTAGATTCCCTACAGTTTTAGCTTCAAAATGACGTATCTTTTAGTTTCATTGTGAATTGTCCAGCAATTCCACTAAGGATTCTATGAAGCTACGTCAAACGCATTATATGGGGAAAATCACTTCAACATTATTAACCTAGACTTTGATCTGTAATAATTGATTCTACGTTCAATATGCACAGCATCGTACTGACTAAATCTGGTCTGGTAGTACTCGTATGAGTAGGTAATAGGTACAGTTTCTCAATTTTCCTCTTTGTGCATCATGTTTTTATAGTTTGTTCTTGTTATTGCCGTCTGCAGTGTTCGGCAATATCTCAGCTACTAAACTTCGGATTGCGCTTGGGTTTTTGCTAGATGATATCTTAGGTAGGTACTCTGGATAGACGAACAACAAAGATATTTTATTTCATTTATTCGTCCGTCCGTCCGTCTGTGTGTCTGTCATTTCACGCAATATCGCGGCTCCTAGACCTCGGATTAACCCCGGGTTTTCGCTAGATAATAATAGTTAAGGTACTCTAGGTGTAAACAAACAGCACGGTTGGCTACGTGAGAGCACCCACGTGTAGTTGGTCCCCGTCAAGACGCATCTTCCTCCAGCTCCGGAGACTCTTTTGAAGATAGTGTCTTGCAACTGCAAGAAGAACTGCGGTCTAAAATATAGATGCAGGCGATCTTCCTTGTCTTGTTCGCAGATGTGTAAGTAAGTTCTGTAGGTGCACAACATGTGAGAGTCTACCCCACCTTGTTGAGTATGACCCTAAGGACGATCTGTTATTTTTATAAACTTATGTATTTAGTCCCTTTAGGTGCTAGATAACTTAGCTATTATTTTAGATGGGTATAGGTACTATCGGCAGGTATTCGACGTAACTATCGATTTATTGTTTGGGAATCAACAGACGAGTTTTAACGAAACTAATATATTGGACAAAATAAGCTAAGAGTACGGATGGTAAGCTAGATGCGATTTTTTTTTGACTACTAGTGAACTTGAGATTATAATAATAATAATAATTTGATATTTTTTGCAGAGCATGGCTATAAAAATCTTCCTGTGCTGTGCTAGACTCCCAATACATCATTAATATGTGAATACAATGTTGAAGCTAAGTTTTGGAAAGATTGTGAGCATTTTTGATTTGAAAAAAATGATAATTTGCTCTAGAAAATTGAGGATTTTTAATTTACGATATTTTCACGTTAAACACATCAATGTTCAAAATTTCGAATAGGATCGATAACTGCAACTATTTCACGCATTTACATCAGGCATTCGACATAATAATCATTTCTTGAATACTATAAAATCAAGTTGGTTTGATGTTCGGTGTAAGCCAGCTTGAAACTGAAAAATGTGGCTATACCCGCGGGAAAGTTGCTGTTGTTATATTATTATTATTATTTTAATGTAGAGTGTTCTTTTTTCGGAAGCTAGAGAATTGTTTTGGCTACAAGAAGAAACCTTGTAAGATGGAATCAAACCCATATTACAGCTACAATATATTTTTTCCAACTGCGCGGAGATATTTTTGAGTGACATTCAGGACTTCGACATTTTTTTCAATAAATTATTTTTCTCACCTTGTAACCACTTACGTCGCGTTTATGATATGATAGTCTCATGCAGAAAAGTCCATATAATTCACCCAATCTTAAATCCAAATGATTAATGCATCAAACGCAAAAATAACCCAAATTGAAAAACCAGCTTTATTTTGGTCCTAAAATCACGTTTTTCTGCCAAAAATTGCTCAAAAGATTTTTCAAACTGAATTTAAATGTCATAATCGGATTTGCAAGGTCAGATTCAGTGGGAAACGATACCCAACATGCCAGTATTGTCTCAATATTATTGAAAACCAAATTTCTTGCATAGGTCACCAATTGCCCCCCTCCCGAGCTCCCCTCACGGGGACCATAGACATCTAGTTTGTCAATAAGTTTCACTTATAGCCCACTGTATCCAAATATAATAAATTTAAAGCCAATGACTAGATTACTCTTGTCCTAGAATTTTTTAATGAAAATTTTGACCCCCCCCCTCAAAAATTATGACGCACACGGAGGAAAGTTGGGGACTTTTAGTATGTTGTTTAGTAAGGTTAAGTGGGTACGATACCGTGAAGATTGCACGTGGATTAATTTGTTTCATGTTAAATGCTAAAAAGCCTGGGCTATTAATAGTAGGAGAGACGCGAACCAATATTCAATCCAGGCTGCAGGCGCAGGCGACTTGGTTCCAAGAGAAAATATTCTTCCATGCCGTGTTTTATTGTATTACAACAAAACGCATAGTGGGAGCGGTACGCAAAAGCATACCGCATTTTGGAGTGCAGTAACGAGATTTTGCATGGGCGTACTTTATACCAAGACAAGCGATTTGACCCGCAGCACTCGATATTTCGTCCCTTAGGGGGCCAATGGGGGCCCTCCAAATTTTAAAGATGCAAGAACTTTCACAAAATGATCATTGAGTATCGTCATGTATGTCATAAGTGAAGCTTACGGGTCTATTGAAAATGTTTTCATCAAATGTCGTCGTGTCCGATTCATTCTTCACATTTGAAAAAAAAATTCTTTCGCAGAGGTCAAAAAAACTGTTTTTATTTTTTCTGCTGTGCAAGGAAACGATAAATTCATATGTTTTGTTGCGTTCCCAACTAAATTGCGTTCCGTAAGCCCAAATATGAAGACAATTTTTTCGTATTATCATTTTCCCAAGAAGAGGTGACCTCTTCAGTACTCTTTTTTCAACAGCATTTTTTTCAATGATCCTAGTGGATAAGACTGTCAATTTTTGCTGATATGAGAAGCTTGAACTCTTTTCTTAGTAATTTCTATGCAACATGGCTTCAAAACATACAAGAGAGCCCTAAAACTTTTTTTTTCTGCTGGGCCGTCAAATTTTTGGCATGTTGATTTTGTAGTAGGGGAGACGCGCAAATAAATAAGATCTAGTCTAGGCGAATAAGTTCTACCGGAAAATATACCTACTTACACCTTACGACTCTGCGTTTTGTTGTACTGCAATAAAGCACGTCATGGAAGAATATTTTCTGTTGAAACCAAATCGCCTGTGCCTGCAGCCTGGATTGAATACTGGTCCGCGTTTCTCCTACTATAAATCAAAATATCGTAAGTTGGACGGCCCAGCAGAAATTTTTTTTTTGGGCTCCCTTGGGCGTTTTAGAGTCATGTTGCTTCGCAACCACCAGGAAAAGAGTTCGAGGTCTCCATTCCTGCAAAAATTACGAGTGATATCCAGTGGGGACATAGAAAGAAATGCTCTTGGAAAAGAGGTACTGAAGAGGTCACCACTTCTTTGAAAAATACCATTACAAGAAAAAATTCTTTATAATTAGGTTTAGGAAATGCGATTTAGTTGGGAACGCAACAGAACATATGAATTTATCGTCTCCTTGCATAGAAGAAAAAATAAAAACGTTTTTTTGACCTCTGTCAAAGAATTTTTTTTTCAAGTGTGAAGAATGAATCGGACACAACGACAATTGATGAAAATATTTTCAATAGACCCGTAAGCTTCACTTATGACATACATGACGATACTCAATGATCGTCATGTGAAAGTTCTTGCATCTTGAAAATTTGGAGGGCCCCCATTGGCCCCCTAAGGGACAAAATATCGAGTGCTGCGGGTCAAATCGCTTGTCTTGGTATAAAGTATGCCCATACCAAATCTCGTTACTGCACTCCAAAATGCAGTATCGATGTGTTTTTAGGTGTGTACCGCTTGCACTAGCAGAGTTCGCCTGGACTAGATCTCATTTATTTGCGCGTCTCCCCTACTACAAAATCAATATGCCAAAAATTTGACGGCCCAGCAGAAAAAAAAAAGTTTTAGGGCTCTCTTGTGCGTTTTGAAGCCATGTAGCATGGAAATTACTAAGAGTTCAAGCTTCTCATATCTGCGAAAATTGACAGTCTTATCCAGTAGGAACATTGAAAAAAATGCTGTTGAAAAAGGTGTACTGAAGAGGTCACCTCTTCTTTAGAAAATTATACTGCGAAAAAATTGTCTTCATATTTGGGCTTACGGAACGCGATTTAGGGAACGCAACAAAACATATGAATTTATCATTTCCTTGCACAGCAGAAAAAATAAAAACAGTTTTTTTGACCTCTGCGAAAGAATTTTTTTTTTTCAAATGTGAAGAATGAATTGGACACGACGACATTTGATGAAAACATTTTCAATAGACCCGTAAGCTTCACTTATACATGACGATACTCAATGATCATTTTGTGAAAGTTCTTGCATCTTGAAAATTTGGAGGGCCCCCATTGGCCCCCTAAGGGACAAAATATCGAGTGCTGCGGGTCAAATCGCTTGTTTCGGTATAAAGTACGCTCATGCAAAATCTCGTTACTGCACTCCAAAATGCGGTATGCTTTTGCGTACCGCTCCCACTATTCATGTGACAGAGAATGAGAGTTCAGGCGCCGAGCGCAGCGAGAAAAGAAACAAAAGAAGTCTAATCGTGAAAAAAATCATGTCGAAAGTATTCTTTCCATTTGAGTGACTCATAATAATAAGATTAATAATAATAAGATTGATAATAAGAAAAACAAGATGATACAAACCGTTAGGGAGCGGGTATACGAAAAGAACACCTCTTCGAACGTTGTTTGCTGATTGATTCATATCTATAGAAGTTTCACTTCTTCCGAGGGTGACTATGGTCACGCACCCACGTTTTTTTTTGTGAGTAAAGGTTTGCGACACTGCGCTTGTGCTATCAGTCAGTCACATAACCACTAAATACTGAAATACCCTGCTTAGTGAAATATTATAGGGAAGTGGTATATTACACAAGAAGTGTGAAAAGTGTCAGGCATGCCTACGTAGGAAACAAAGTTTGGCTAATAAGTAAGGTTACTGCAGGGTTTGACAGTGGCCAAAATAAATATAAGCTACTAGGAATACTCACTACTCAGTGATTTTCATCCCATTCTCTTTAGTACTGCCACCCTTGGCCATCATTTCTTCAGTGACCACCGCTCACCTAGCAGCATCAGCGAGGAGTCGCCAACCATGTTTGAGACATTTTACAGGGGGTTCCAAAATAAAAAAAATTATGGCCAAGCGCGGCAGTACTAAAGAGAGTGGAATGAGAATGCCCACTGTCTAGTGGCCCCTGTGAGGTTGAGATTACTTCCTTGGATGGACAATAATTCATATCCTTTGTTCCTCTTCTCCACTTCTCATGTTTTCCTACTCTTGTCGCGCCGCCGCCGTCTCGAAAATTTTCACTTGCGGATGCATTGCGTTGAGATGACATGACGGTGATAGTTCTGTCGCAATATACACAGCATATCTATCGAGGCGTCAAAATCAAGTTAGCATCGTATCATTCGAGCTAACACAAAACAATATCGAGGCGTCAACAATTACACAAGTACCGTGTGATCAAAAACTTTCTTACTCAAGGCAGGCTGTGGATCTGGCCATTGGCAGGAAAACGAGGCTGATTTTGCCAGGCCACAGCCTGCCTTGAGTAAAAAAGTTTTCGATCATACGGTAGAATACTAGAGAGAATGGAATGAGTTGCATTGCACGATACAAGACGCGCGTAAGTGCACTGTGTTAGAAACTTATCCATTGCCTGTATGTATCTCTTTCTTTATACATACTTGCTGTTTTAGTGAGTACAAGCTACAGTATGGGGCACTCACTACTCAGTGATTCTTATTCCATTCTCTTTAGTACTACCACACTTGGTCATCATTGTCTTCAATGACCACCGCTTACTTAGCAGCATCAGCGATGAGTCGCCATCGCCAACCATGCTTGAGACGATGTAGTGCATATAATGTCTTGAGTAATATGAGAGTAGTGAGTGCCTTCCACTGTAGCTTGTACTCACTGAAACAGCAAGCATGTATGAAGAAGGAGATACATACTGGAAATGGATAAGTTTCCAACACAGTGCACTCACGCGCGCACGTGAGTGTTTTGTCTCGTGCAATGCAACCCCATAAATTATTGTTAATCCAAGGAAGTTATCTCAACCTTACAGGGGCCACTGGACAGAGGGCATTCTCATTCCATTCTCTTTAGTACTGTCGCGCTTGGCCATCATTTTCTTCATTTCGGAACCCCCTGTAAAATGTACTTTGAATTTATAAATATCTCATAGGGGAATTTTTCAGTAGGGGAGGGGACCGCGACGAAAGTATGAAAACGTGACAAGTGGTCAACAAGAGATCATCTCAAGCATGGTGAGCGACTCTTCGCTGATGCTGTTAGGTGAGCGGTGGTCACTGAAGAAAATGATGGCCAAAGGTGGCAGTACTAAAGAGAATGGAATGAAAATAGCTGAGTAGTGAATGCCCCCCACTGTAGCTTGTACTCACTGAAACAGCAAGCATGTATGAAGAAGATACATACTGGAAATAGATAAGTTTCCAACACAGTCCACTCACGCGCGCCTTGTCTCGTGCAATGCAACTCCATAAATTATTGTCCATCCAAGGAAGTTATCTCAACCTCACAGGGGCCACTGGACAGAGGGCATTCTCATTCCATTCTCTTTAGTACTGTCGCGCTTGGCCATCATTTTCTTCATTTCGGAACCCCCTGTAAAATGTACTTTAAATTTTAAAATATCTCAAAGGGGAATCCTTCAGTTGGGGAGGAGACCGCGACGAAAGTATGAAAACGTGACAAGTGGTCGACAATGACATCGTCTCAAGCGTAGTTGGCGATGGCGACTCATCGCTGGTGCTGGACAGAGGGTATTCTCATTCCATTCTTTTCAGTACAGTCGCACTTGGCCTCATTTTCTTTATTTCGGGACCCCCTGTAAAATGTACTTTAAATTTGAAAATATCTCATAGGGGAATCCTTCAGTAGGGGAGGAGACCGCGACGAAAGTATGAAAACGTGACAAGTGGTTAACAAGAGAGATCATCTCAAGCATGGTTGGCGACTCCTCGCTGATGCTGCTAGGTGAACGGTGGTCACTGAAGAAAATGATGGCCAATGATGGCAGTACTAAAGAGAATGGAATGAAAATCACTCAGTACTGAGTGCTCCTAGTAGCTTATAGAATAGAATAATGTTTAATGTTGAAAAAAATCATTTATATAAAATCGTGTCGAAAATGTGTTATTATAGCGACCAAAATCATTTCGAAAGTGCCACTTTATAACACTAGTGTTATAAACAGTACTAGTGCTATAAACCGTTTACACTGCAAATATATAAACTGCAGGTAGGTATCTATGATTCTATCTGGAAGCAAGTCGAGGGTTGCTTCCTTTGCAGCTTATGCAACTTCTAATGGTAGGTCTTCACGATTCATCACTACCGTCACTTTCCATAATTCTCGAGATAATTCTACACAAATTAGAAGTGGAAAAACTGGACAGAGGATATGGGGCTGACGAAAATATACCCATCAATTTTTTTTCAAATTTGATGTTGTCATAAACAAGATTTTCAATTCGTCTGTTTCAAACGGTGTATTGATATTAATTTATATATTTCATAGATTCCCCTCGTTCTACACTTCTGAGCAAAAGTTAAGGGCCACTTTTTTAAATGTGAATAACTCACAAACGCTTCTTTTGATTTTGACGAATTTTCGCACAAAGGTGGTCTTATGTGTTGTAAAGACAAGTGTGAAGTGGCCCACTCACCAATCCATAGGTTTGTGGTAGAGAGGTCTTCGACTGTTGCTTTGCAGAAATGCGTAATTTTTAGTGAAATCAAAGCATTGGATTTTGGACAAAATGGAGGTTCATCCAATAAAAAACGTCTAGTTTGCTTTGTTACAATGTTCTTAAGCAAGTACCATGCTAAGTTTATTCATTGACATCTTTCATCTTAAAATTTTGACCATCAATCTCTTCTTATGGCTTAAACAATGTGTGAGGCACTACTTTGCGTGATTTTGGTTGCATACAGTTCAGTCGTGTATTTCTTGTGATTTTGCGTCAACGTTTTGTGATTTAGGCCACTCTTGATCCTCAAAAACAATAAATCCTTTATGCAGACTGTTACTAAAGAACAAAAACAAGGGAAAAAAGCTCACAAAAAAGTCAAAATCTTGAGCATTGACAGGAAATAAGTCATAATTTTCATCACTTGCCGATAAAACACCTCTACAGTGACCAAAGAAGAAATGGTGAATTTCTTCAGTTCTTTTGGGGAAAAGACATTTACGGGTTGTCGCCAAGAGGCCAAGCGCAAAAACGATGAGTGACAACTTTGATTGATCATTTGCCATCAATATTCAAGAGTTTAAATCACTTTAACGCCATCAGGCCCTTTCGAATGCGAAGATGTTGAAAAATTAACTTCAAGTTTGTTGCTCTGCACTGAGTGAACCCATGGACGGATATGGATGATGGCCATACTCAGAGATATGCACAAGCCTTGTGTTTAAGTGTAGAAACCACCAAGAGGATCTGACGACGCAAAAAAATCAAAATCGGAGTTTGTTTGAACCTCTGCAGTGTGGAAAACAGCTCAAATCGAATGACGTTCTCAATCGGAACTGTCGTCTTTCGTAATCGTACAGGAACTGATCAAAAAGATTCCTGCCCACACCATGATGGAGCCACCCCTAAAGGGAATCCTGAGTGAAATGCAATCTGCATGAAACCGCTGTCCACGACGACATCATACACGACCCCGCCAGTTGTTTCTTGTCAGAGAGATACGTGTTTTACCTTTGTCGTTTTTGACCAGTCCCTGTACAATTACGAAAAACGAGCAATCCCGATTGAGAACTTATTCGATTTTAGCTGTTTCTCACACTACAGAGGTTCAAACAAACTCCGATTTTGATTTTTTTGCGTCGTCAGATCCTCTTGGTGGTTTCTACACTTAAACACAAGGCTTATGCATATTTCTGAATATGGCCATCATCCATTTCCGCCCTGGGTTCAGTCAGTGCAGCGCAACAAACTTGAAGCTAGTTTTTCAACTTCTTCGCATTCGAGAGAGCCTGATGGCGTTTGAGTGATTTGAATTCTTGAATATTGATGACAAATGATAAGTCAAGGTTGTTTCTCATCGTTTTTGCGCTTGGCCTCTTGGCGACACCCCGTAAATGTCTTTTCCCCAAAAGAACTAAAGAAATTCACCATTTCTTCTTTGTTCACTGTAAAGGTGTTTTATCGGCATGTGATGAAAATTATGACTTATTTCTTGTCAATGCTCAAGATTTTGACATTTTTGTGAGCTTTTTTTTTCTTGTTTTTGTTCTTTAGTAACAGTCTGCATAAAGGATTTATTGTTTTTGAGGCTCAAGAGTGGCCAAAATCACAAAACGTTGACGCAAAATCACAAGAAATACACGACTGAACTGTATGCAACCAAAATCACGCAAAGTATTGCCTCACACATTGTTTAAGCCATAAGAAGAGATTGATGGTCAAAATTTGAATGTGAAAGATGTCAATGAACAAACTTAGCATGGTACTTGCTTAAGAACATTGTAACAAAGCGAACTAGACGTTTTTTATTGGATGAACCTCCATTTTATCCAAAATCAAATGCTTTGATTTCACTAAAAATTACGCATTTCTGCAAAGCAACACTCGAAGACCTCTCTACCACAAACCTATGGATTGGTGAGTGCGCCACTTCACACTTGTCTTCACAACACATAAGACCACCTCTGTGCGAAAATTCGTCAAAATCAAAAGAAGCGTTTGTGAGTTATTCACATTTGAAAAAGTGGCCCTTAACTTTTGCTCAGAAGTGTATTTTACCTGCGTTTTCGGCACGATTTTATATGAAAAAGTGTATATGTCTCGTTCCCAAAGTACCTTTATGTCACCTCGTGGTGCATGTAAACCTCGCTTCGCTTGGTTCACAACCCGCACCACTCAGTGCCATAAAGTAGTACTTTGGGAACTTGGTATATAATATACTATTTTATACAATAGACTTGGTAAGCTAACTTGCCCAAAACAAATTACACTTATTCTATCCAACACAAACACCAACTCATCGATATAATTCAGGGAGGCTAAAAAGCATGAATTTCGGAGGCCTTTATATCACGGGCGATTCAGTAGGGAATGTTACATGGCTTCCATGCTCCCCCTGCTGGCTGCCCGTAGCACCAGCTGTTCTTTAATGAGCTATCAATCTAATCCTGACAATGGGTTCCAGCGACCTGAGGTACTCTTGAGGCCCGTCACACTGTCCAAACATGCGAAATATTTGTGAACACCTACCAGAAAATGCTCTTACAAGGTGTTCTTGAAAAAATCTGTCCCTGAATTTCTGCACAATCCCAGCCTCACTGCCCCTCAAGTTTCTGAAGGTAAGGTTGTTCCACAATTCTTCTTCTCCTATGTAAGAAAACATCTACCCCACCTGCATTGCCCAAATAAATCTCCCATCAATGTTTTAAAGTTGTCTCAGTCGCTTATAGCCCATCCTGAGATACCGCTGTTCTGGCAATATCAGTATTTTTCCAACCAATTCAAACATTTTATTATTTGTAATTATTTTATAATTTTAATTTTATAATTTTAAATTTAATTAATTATTAAAAATGTAATTATAATTTAATTTAAAATAATAATTTTATAATTTTTAATTAAACATCAGCAAACTCAGTCTTACTACGCCCATTTCTAGTCGAACGGTTCTGTAGTCTGGCGTATCATGAATTAGTTCAAGAATGAATTGGATTGTTAAATAATTATTAATTTCCAGTGCGAACCGTTACATGGCTGGGGTTTCCGAAGAGGGGCCTATCAGTGTCGTTGCAAACCGGGCTATCGCCTCCCTCTTCAAGTGCGACGACCTTTTCTGGGAGAAATCGTCGAACGAGCTTCGGCCGAGCAGTACTACAACGGATTTGACTGCTCGAAAATCGGATGTAAACTATAACATTTTTCTTACGAAATCATAGCCAAAAATGCTCATTTGTTGCTATCAACAGGGGTTCAAAAAATGCCAGTCCAGTGGGAAAAAGCGGAACCGTACGTGCGCTATCACTACATGGACCAGTATCCCGAATACAAAAACCCCGCAACCGGACCGGCCACGTTGCGCCAGCGAAAAATGAACATACACAAGGTCCTCGATTTCATCATCACCATGAACAAGGACAATTGCAAGAGGTACACGCAGGAAGAACTGACACTGGATGGCGGCATCAGTTGGGGCGCCGAAGAGTACTTCCAGAACGAAGCGAAAATGGCCTTGCGTCTGGCCAATTTCATCAGCGCATTCTTGCAAGTCTCCGACCCGGACGAGCTGTATTCCGGCAAGAGGGTGGCCGACAAGCCGTTGACCGAAGACCAAATGATAGCTGAAACGTTGTCCATTGTGATGGGAGACAGCCGAGTGTGGTCGGCCGGAACGTACTGGGAAAGGAACAAGTTCACGAACCGCACGTTGTTCGCACCCTACGCATATAAAACGCAACTGAATACAAGGAAGTTCAGCGTCGAAGATCTGGCTCGTTTGAACAAATCCCGTAAGTACCGTATGTTCGTTAAAATCATGAATTAGGGCAGACTGTGAACTTCGAAACGTATGTCCAAAATGTATTCCATGACGACGGCTCATCATGTTGACATCAAATTTGAGTTATTATTGATGAATTCACGACATACGTTCTTACTTCCATAGCCGGCCCTAATTCATGATTTTAACGAACATACGGTATATACAGTATCAAAACGGGTGCCAGTTACCTTCACTCCATTTCTCAAATTTTGTCAAACAAAATCATAAACCACTCAGAATAGTGTCTAAAATAGGAACAGAATAGGAATATTCTGTAAACAGAAATAGGAATAGGAATAGAAATAGTAATGAGCTAATCCACTTTTCCCATGAGAGAGATCACTTGCGCGCATGCCTGTGAGCGCAGAGTAATAAACCGTCTGGGGAGGGAGAGCAACTAGAGGAAGGGGGAAAGGGGAAAAAACACGCACTGACACACTACCTGATCCTATTGTGTTGTGTGCGGTCGAGAAAATGTGGTGCGATGGTGGAAAATGATGAGATGCAATTGAATTATTATCGTGGAATTGGGACGTTTTCCATCAACCTAGTTCAGTGAGGAATTTTGTACAGATGCTATTGTGCTGTGTTTCGTTACTAGTAAAAGTGTAAATAAAGATGGACTAAAGGTAACTAACTGTCACCTCAAAACGTTGTCTTGATAAATTTAGTTTCTTCTGATCTTGTGTTGCCTTTCAACTTTTATTCTTGGATTAACCATTGGAGGAAACTTCTTTCATAATCAAAAATGAAAAACGGGTTCTTTTCCCTCGATTATTTAATAGGATTAAATGCTACCGGTTTCGCAGTTCAAAACATTTGACTGCATCATCAGGCATGAGCTAAAAACATTACAAATAAAATAAGTACATACACAACCAACAGAAACATTTTTCACAAAGACTTACGACTTTTTCCTGTCCTCGCCAAGCAAGATGATGCTTGCCCGCGCTTCTCCAACCAGAACCACTAATTAGTTTCAAAAGTCTTTGTAAAAAATGTTTCTTTTGGTTGTGTTTGTACTTATTTGTAATGTTTTTAGCTTATGCCTGATGATGCAGTCAAATGTTTGTCAATCAAATCAAATAACCCAGTTTTACATTGTTTTCACAGATGAAGTGTACTTGAATAAACCGTGGTTCCTTTCGCTGAAGCAACGCTGGCTGACCAACTTTGACAGTTTGGAGAAGTTCTACATGAAAATAAAAATCCGATTTAACGAAACGGGAGAAACCACAATGAAATACGAACGCTATCCCAACTACTACAGAGGAGCCCTGCTGAACCATGGTTTATGGACGGCCCCGTATTTCGATTGTAACGGCAAAGTACCAATGTGGAAAATCAAATATGCTGCCCCGTTCTTTGGCTGGGATAGTCTGAAAGTGAAACTGGAATTCAAGTAAGTTTTAGTTTTTCTTACACCTTTTCATTTTTTTTTCTTCACATTTTTCAAGTCAATAGTATATTCCACGCCTACAAAAATGTTTTTTGCTCCAGGGGCGTTGTTGCTGTAACAATGGATATGTTGAAACTGGACATCAACCAGTGTCCTGACAAGTACTACACCCCGAATGCCTTCAAAAGCACTCACAAATGCGACGAAAAGAATTCTTATGTAAGTTTGAAAATTGTGAAAATTCTAGAATTTTGTTCTAAAAAAAATATACATTGTAGTGCGTTCCAATATTGGGAAGAGGTTTCGAAACTGGCGGATATAAGTGTGAGTGTAAACAAGGGTACGAATATCCCTTTGAGGATCTCATCACCTACTACGATGGGCAAGTTGTCGAGGCCGAGTTCAACAATTTAGTAGACAACAATGAGACTCGTTTTAACATGTTCAAGTGTCGATTGGCCGGAGCCAGTGCCACCCAAGCCAGCATTATTCTTGTTTTATTGTTGATTTTTTTCTCATTTGGAATTTACGGTAGGAGATAATTTAACGTTTTAGCAGGGGTTTTTCTTGAATAACTACTTGAAAAAATAGTACGTTATTGTAAATAATCTCCAGACTTTCCAGAAGGTGGACACCCTGTTATTGTTGTAAACTTAGATTTTTTTACCAGTCAACTCGTCTACTGTAAGCTGATGATGCACAAAACTGGCAAGCTAAAATATTATATAAAGAAGTTTAATGACAAACATTTAGTTCTGATGGTAATCAGAATTTTAGATCTGATTCTTTGATATTATGTTTTTGTTTTACAATTTTTATAGAAAAAAATGTTAGCCATAGCGTGCCTGTTGATATTTTAGTGTTAAGGCCCAAAATCTCTTACTGGATGTTCTCAGTAGAGCTGAAGTAACCAAATCAAAAATTGAAGTTGCCTTTTTGAATGCCTTTTAGTGCTAGTTTTACAAAAGTGCACTGTACATTAGGTAGTAACTCACTAGTTAGCTGACTCGCTGGTTAGAGGTGAGGAATTTTATTTTAAGAAATAACGAAATTATGGATACTGCAATGATCATCAGAATGACAATTATTATCATTATTATATCGTGTTTTTGATGACCTAAACGTTTTCCGTCCAGTTTTAGTCATTTGTGTACAACTTTTTTTTTTCAATGTTGTAGTTATTGTGTTTTTTATACTTAATACACATTTGTTACTGCTATATTTTTATTACTTTTGATGATGTATTTTTATAATCGGTAGACTGAGAATTTATTATGAAATTTTTATATGGATTTGTACAAGTAGTTTTAAAGTATACACGGTGGGTACTTGTAGCACCTACGTTATACAGTTTTATATCAAAACATATTCTCGATTAAACTAAATGTTTTGTAAGAGCTTTATTGATTTGAATTGCGTTCCTTATTTGTATTGCTATATCCCTTCAATTTCAATCGTCTGTTCTTTCTCTTCAATCATCAGAGCAGTTCATATTTTGTTGAAAATGCCAAAACCACCTGCTATCTTTGGAACTAATCTGGAAATAGCATTTAATCAGATTACACCACCGCAGTTGATCATCTGGATTCTGGATTTATTGGGGGGGGGGGGAAGGAGTCCATGAAACGTAGTTCTACCTAGCACGCAGGCCTCACTATTGTGCCCAATGTACCCCTTCTAGACCAGCCGGACTCACCGAGCCATAATGTGATGCCTGGATGTTTGATGGTCGGTCCATCCAAGCACTGTGACCGAGAAGGGCACGGTTGACCCGCATTCCGTCTTTGACCCCCAAAACGCAGGTGCGGTTGTGATTAATGCCCGCTCTATGAAAATTCGCAGCAATCGCAACGCAGAGCGCAAAGTTTCTGATTGGCTCGCAAGGTATTCGCAAAGCCATCGCCACGACGCGAAAGGCTTGCGAGCCAATCAGAAAAGTTGCGGTTGGGTTGCGTAATTTCATAGAGCGGCCTTTAACACATCCCACGCCTTGCGCCGGTACGTTCCTGACTATGACAGCCTCCCAGACTGCGCTTTTGGTTTTCCTCCACACATTGCCGGTTGCAGGCATGCTATACTCGGGGGGTTTGCCCAGGACCACCCGAGGAGTTCCAGCCGGCTTAGAATTAGATGAGACCCGCCCGTGGCTCGCCCGACTGGCACTATACCTACCGGGCAGTCTCTCATCCAACTTTTGGCCACGCTGACAAGTTATCACCCGACTGGAATGGTGTACTACACGACGCTGTGCCTTCCTGAACGTTTGATGGATGGACTATGGGTCACATGAGAGAAAGAAGCGAAAAGCTACGGCCGGCCCAAATCATTTCATAAAAAACGACGTGTTACGAACAATTCAAGTCTCTTACAGTAGGTATTATTAAGTACCTGCTAGTTGTTGACTTCTGGGGCAACAATAATAGTGGAACCGCAGCGAAGTAAGTTTTATACAGGTGTTCATTTGAAAAGTTGTCACCCCAGATTTCTCGCCGCCAAAATTTTTCACAGGAAAACGCCGAAACAGGTCGAATTTTATTTCGAGGGGGACATCTAGGACACATACTGCCAAATTTTTACTTTCAACCGACCCCTTCTTCCCCACCCCATATGAATCTTCCCCATCCCCATTACTTTAAAATTTCAAAATAGCATATAACCTACGTATATTGTGATATATCAAATTGAAGGCAATACAAATTCTCTTTCCGCCAAATATATTTCTAATTCTTTGTAACTACCCCCAACCCTTGTGAAAATCCTCTCTTTGCCAATGAAACGAAAAATTTTCCCCTATGTACTTCCGATTCTTGAGAAATAGACTTTTCATAAGGAACAGGTCGATTTTTATTTCAATGGGGTCATCCAAGACGCATATGGCGAAGTTTTATGCCAGTTTTATTTTATTCAAGGTTTCAAAGTAGGGTAGAGTGGGGGCGAACAGGTTGAAGATGGAAATTTGGCCATACGTGTCTTAGATGACCCCCTTGAAATAAAAATCGACCTGTTTTTGCTGGAAAGTCTATATCACAATCACAAAAATCAGGAGTTTATAGGAGAAAAAGTTTCCTTTCAATAACCAAGAGAGGATTTTCACAAGGGTTTGAAAAAATTTGAAATATGTTTGACGGAAAGAGAATTTATTGCCTTCAATTTGATGTATCCATAAGATAGGTGAATGCTATTTGAAATTTGAAGGTAGGGTGGGGTGGAGGTGAAGAGGTGGAAGATAAAAATTTGGCAGTATGTGTCCTAGATGTCCACCTCGAAACAAAAATCGACCTGTTTTGGCGTTTTTATGTGAAAAATTTTGGCGGCGAGAAATCAGGGCTCACAACTTTTCAAAAGAACAGCCTGTATGTGCTGGGATATGAAGGATAATAAGCTGATGCTTCCGAAATTTAAACTGCATATAAATAATAATACTGCATGTGTAATACCAGTGCCGACCCTGCTAATATTGATAGACTAATATCTATTGCTTCAGTCACTCAACATTCAACATTTTGGCGACAACTCAATTTATTTGATTATCCTCCTAGATTATGCCTGCCCACATCGCTTTCACGGCTTTGGTAAAGCTGTAAGGTGACCAAATAAGAACAAAAAATAACTGAAGAAGAACAAAAATCTTTTAATAAGTATATTTAAACGTTAGGTACAATCTTAACAACAAAAAAGTGTTCTCATCTATTTGACATGGCTCCTGGATATAAATCACCTTTAAATACTTTACATAGAATCAACGGAATATAAAAACCAATCGCACTCCTAATTCTTCTGGAGATATTCATCGAACAAGTACAGCGAGAGAGAGCTGTCTGGCGACCTGAGCAGCGAGTTCAAATCGGAAGCGTAGCCGGACAGCTTGCGGATGGTATCCGCTTGCTGGTGGACGAATTCCTCCTCGATGTAGGACGAAATTTCAGGATCGTGGCTCTCCCTGCGCCTCTTCATCGCCTGATCGTGGATGGCGAAGGCGTCCAGGGCCAGTTCCTTTTCCATGTCCAGGGCCTTGGCCAAACTCTGAATTTCATACAGTTCGTAGTTGGGCTCGACGTTGACCTTGTCTTCTTTGCGCTGATAGAAGTCCATCTTTCCGCCGCGCTTGGCGATGTACTTGATCAGTTCGATGGCCTTGTGCCATTTGTGGTCCGACAATCCGCGGAACAGTTTTTCGAAACCTTCACGGTTTTTCTCGTAATTGGCGTAATGCGTGGACATCAGCAAATATTCGTAGGACCTGGTGATGTGGGTGTTGGCGAAAGCTTGCAGGGAAGTTGAGACCGCGTCTATTGAGCCATAACGGGCGCTGCAATTCTCCAAAGCGGTACCTGATGGAAAAAAATATTTTGTTATTGCTAGAAAATGAATAATGTAGATGATAATATTTGATTTAAACAAATTTCTATTGTTGTATGTATATACAAGCAAACTCTGCCCCCACTGTGTCATTATAAAAGATAAAAACGTGTTGTGTGATACATACTAAGCGATTGTCTTCCTTTATTTACCACATTCAACAAATAACATGAACAACGATACTAATTTTAGGATTATCCCAGAATAATAAATACACTTGCTACGATTATGATTGACAAACATGATACAATTCACAACAATTTGATTCTTGAATTCAAAAGTTGTAAGTGAAAGCTGTTGATGAAACTACTGCTTTGGGCAAGTGATTCTGATTACTATCATTAAAATAAACTGGGCCAAAATTGAAGTTGACCACCCCGAAATTTTGCCTCGATTAGGTGGGTTTAATCCAGCCTTATTCTTTAGGCTGGATTAACGTAAGTAATTTAGTTTTGGTCGTAAGCGTAGTGTCACTCATTGGCTCTCGATTGTCGTGAGTGACGTGACTTGCCAAACACAGCGGTCTGATTGGTTGTCACTCGTCGCTGCTATGGTTGTGGTAATTACACTACCCTGTTGCAAATGTACTATAGAATCATATAGAAATTGTATATGTCATCTATATGGCCCTAACAGTCTCTACAGGAGTCTATAGGTTGTCATTCAGTTCGACTGGTTTTGTACATGCAATTCCTGGTAAAAAAAATATATATACAATCCATATACATTCCTGTAGGAGTGTACATGGAAAACATTGTTGAATTTGATGTACATGGAAAAACATATATGATATCTGGATATCTCTACATGGCTATATGTGACTTTTTTTCATTCAAATATGCGTTACATGGATTTCCATGTCGCTACATGGATTTCCATGTAGAATCTAACCAATAAACACCGAGAAAACTCGCTCGATCATATGATTGGTCAATTTCGGGACTCGGAAAATGACGATGTCACTTCGAGTTTGCTCGATGGTCGTCATCTCAATCTGGCTTGGCTTAGTTTGACCAGCAAGCCGTGTCTCGCGTCATCTTGAATGAAATTATGAAGTTCGCGTATGTTTATTTCGTAGGTGACCAAACCCGCGAAGTAGTGCCGACAGAAAACAAAATAATCAGTCTCGGCGGTAAGTTTAATTTAACCTCAGTGCTCCCAGGCGGATTTAAGATTATTTTCTTCTACTAGCAACAGAAGCCAAGCGATTCCGAATTCCGAACCTGCTAGAAGAGGAATCATCTCAAGACTCACAATCGTAAGATGATAATGGTATCGGTGATGGTAAGGAAAATGCGAGGGAAAATGCGTCTACATATTCACAACATAATGTAAGTATCTGTCTTGGACTGGCAGGGCAGTCTGCACGAGCACGAGTATTTTGAAGTTAGGTATAAAACGAGGTATGTATAAAATTAAAAATATCAATGTTCCAGAAAATAAAGAATAAACGCCCAGAGTTGGAAAGTACGCTTCTCCAAAGCCAGTTTCAGTTCCAACAAGATGGAGGAACAACCTACGCCCTAAGGAAGAAAAGAAAACCCAACAGAAACAGAGTTTTAACCAATCAGGGATATTTTTGAGCTATATGTTTTTCCATGTAGAGGTATATGGATGTATATTAATCTACATGGAATTCCATGAAATTAACCTTCAATCGTATCTGGCTCTACATGGCTTTTATATGGTTTTTAAAGTATTTCTACATGGATGTCCATACGTAATTTTATATGCCGTCTATATGGAATGACTGTACCAAATTCCATATACCAGCCATACAGAAGCCATATAGCTTTTTTTTATATGGTTCTATATGACATTTGCAACAGGGTACCGACGCGCGACGGTTCAAGCCCCAGCTCTGGTATCGAGCCGTTAAGTTTAAGTAACAGTTAACCAAAACGCTTAACACCTTTATTAAACTGTGTCAGCACCTCCACCATTTTTACGAGTCTCACTTCAATCTTATTCCTCTACTGATGACGTTCAGCACCTCCGCGATTTTTTCTAATAAATGGGTGATGTTTAGCTGCACCTCCGCCATTCCTAAACTGTATTCTTTTACTTCCCCGACCCACCACCCAACGAGGAGGGGAAGTATTGTGTGAACGCGCTAGAAAATTTTTTCGAGAAGAAGACGGATATATCCATTTTGTCTGTCTGTCTGTGTGTGTGTCGTCTGTGTGTCTGTAATCTGCTAACGATTACAGCCGCAACGTTGATCCGATCGACTTGAAATTCGGTAGGCGGACATTGTTGGTCTCTGAAAAGAGCCCATTAGTTTTTGGCTGTCGTCTGTCAAACCGAAATGTCACTATCAAAGAATGATATATGTTATTATGGAACTTGACTTGCAGTATGTCATCTGAAAGCCCTTAAAAACTCTATTCAAAGCTGATAAATTTTTTTGTCAATCTGTCATCTGTCAAATTTAAAAAGAATGTGAAAGTTCAAAACTTTACCATTTAATTATGCAAAATCTATTCAAAGGATTATGACCAAATTTTGGCCTATTTAATTTCCTTAGCAACCAAACCGGTAAGTTTTTGTTAGGTACATTGACGTGTCTATGTCAAAGTGACGTGACATATCGGCATTTCTACTATGTATTATACTTTCTTGAGCCATACCTATATGGATAAGCCATATAAGTAATGACTGAATAAACGTGTCGATTTTTCGAAATACATAGGTAATATACATATACAGGGTGGTCCAGGTTATAGTAGCAATAATTCACCATTCGATGGTCCATCAAAAACTAGGTCGACATGCATAATTTAATTTTTTTCCAAAACGCTTCCTAAGAGAGATACAGCTCTTCAAAGTTCAGTTTTTAAAATCATCTTTTTGCAATAACTTTCAAGTCATAAAAGAGATATTCACCAAATTTGGTACAAATACTTGCGAAATAAATACCCATCACTTGACGTAGATAACTTTTGTCAAAATTGTCCAGTGGCGTAGATACCGGGGGATTGTTCAACTTCTCTCACCCCATTTTCTACGCCACTGGATATTTTTGGAAAATTATACTTTTTTTTAAATTTCTTGTTCAATTTAGAAAAAAAGTTACTCTTGTGAAATTTTGATTAGAGGCTTAATTTCCGAGATATTTGGGTTTGAAACTTTGGAAAACACCTCGAAATCGCGACTTTCAAAGGCCTAAAAACTAAAATCCAAGAAAACTCATGATTCCTCAACTGGATTAAGGTTTCTAGGTCATTTGAGTTGATTTACTGCCATTTTTAGCTAAGAAACGAGGCGTTTTCAGAGAAAAGACAATTTGGGCCCTGGAAAGTGGCGATTTCGAGATGTTTTCCAAAGTTTAAAACCCAAATATCTCTAAAATTAAGCCTCTAGTCAAAATTTTACAAGAGTTTTTTTTTTCTTAATTGAACAAGGAATTCAAAAAAGTATTATTTTTCAAAAATATTCAGTGGCGTAGAAAATGGGGTGGGAGAAGTTGAACAATCCCCCGGTATCTACGCCACTGGACAATTTTGACAAAAGTTATCTACGTCAAGTGATGGGTATTTATTTCGCAAGTATTTGTACCAAATTTGGTCAAAATCGCTTTGCTGTCTTGAGAGTTATTGCAAAAAAAAAGATTTTAAAAACTGAACTTTGAAGGGCTGTATCTCTCTTAGGAAACGTTTTAGAAAAAAATTAAATTATGCATGTCGACCTCGTTTTCGATGGACTATCGAATAGTGAATTATTGCTACTATAACCTGGACCACTCTGTAGAAGTGGAACAGGTAATATTGAAATGGAACATTTACGGAACAAAGGTATCTACATAATTGCAGTTTTTAGTGCATTTCATCGTGGTTGTTGATTTGTTTTTATTGTAGGTAGGTGTACTTAAGTTGTCTGATGGAGAGTGCTTTTCCAAGTAGGTATACATAGGTACCGGAGAAGATGGGTACCTATACTAAAGTTGGATACACGAATTATCCAAGTAGGTACTGTATTGAAGCATTCTTTTTATTAAACCAAATTACTTACATAACTTGGCGATAGCTAACAATAAATATAACAAATAAACAGTCTGGAAGTGAAATATAAGTGAACTTATCAGTCAAATTCTATTTTCTTATCAGATATATATTATTTCCTCTTCAGCAGATGAGCGATAAACAAAACAAATTATATTGTTGAGCAGAGGTTCCATTTTGCATATTTATATCCTTGTAATGGGTATCTTCTAAAATACTTCTACTTCTCCAATTAAGTGGTTGATACCTTATTTATACCCAATATTTGCATCTAAAAAGGAGATAGGTACCGGGAAAAATTGAGTAAACTCTGACTTCTGCTTGTGGCTTCGAGGAAAATCGAAAATGCAAAGTCCACCACGAGTCCCCACTTCGATTTTTCCAACTCCCCACTCCACCTGACCCCCTCCTGTTTGCAATGTTGCCAATTGTACGAATACAGGGACTATGGAGTATAGGGAATGGAGGTCTGTTTTTCGTTCTCAGAAACCGCCGGTGATGTCTAATACCGGCGCACAATGGAGTTTTAACAATGCACTTTACGAAAATAATACTGCAACTCAAAAAATGATTTACCTACGTAGGTACTTTGAACTGATCAACGTTGAATAATACAGAGTTGCCAACTAAGGTCAAGGCAAATCCTTTTTTTTTTGGACTACTTCCTTCTTTATAGTTGTAATGGAGATAAAACGAACCTTCAGTTCACAATAATTCTCATGTTCTAATTCTAAATAGAAGTGTTTATACGTAATAAACGACTGATGAACTTACTTTGCTTGGAAGTGGATGGTAGACATGCCTGCACGACATCTTTGTAGCAAAACTCTTGGGCTGTGGCAACAGCAAGGAGCGCTGGTAAAATAACGAATGCCTTCATGATCCCTAAAAAAATCACAAATTCAATTACTTATTACGTTGTTTTTCACTGCAAATTCAGAAATGCACTACCTGGTATCTCGCCAGCGCAATCACGAATAACAAAACGTTCCAACTTCGACTCGGTTATACCCTGTAAGCGAACCTCCGCCAGCCGATTCTCGTTCTTAGATACACGGTCAATAGGGCGAAATCGGTGTTTAGTGCGCAGCAATTTCAGATAGGCAAAACAAAGGAAAATGCACCGTCAGTCCCGTCTTGGTGGGGATTGAGGGGCGAAAACTTCCAGTGACCAAGTGCCGTCAGAAGCAGATTCATACGGAAAACAGAGCCCGCGATAAGATAACGAGGTTAACACGTCAGGGTTTTACGCAGTGCGCTTATTGTTCCCCTTAACATATTTTCAAAATAGTCACCTTCTGCACCAGTGAGTGTAAAGGCAGACTATTCTTACAGTCAGTTGTGTTCAAACCCACTTAAAAATTAGAAAATGAAATTCGCAATTTTTGCCGTCGTCCTAGCTTGTGCTTTTTACAGCACTCAAGCCCAGTCCGCTCAGTTGCAATGTAAGTAAACCCATTTTGAACTGCATGATTTTACATTTATTCAACCAAATTTGCATTTGAAGGTGAACATCGAAAACCGAACATCCCCACGGATTGGATCGACATGGTCAGTCCCTGTGTAGACAGCATGAGGAAGCAAATCCAAGAAGAGCTCAAGGCATCCATGCAGTACCTCGCCATGGGGGCTCACTTCTCGAGAGACACCGTCAACCGCCCTGGATTTGCCAAGATGTTCTTCGAAGCAGCTTCCGAAGAACGTGATCATGCCATCAAACTCATTTCCTACCTCCTCATGAGAGGTGAACTGAAATCCGCCGTCAGCAACCTTATCACCAAAAGCGTAAGTCATAAAATCTTATTGTTTTGATCTCATCACATTCGGTATGTCCATTTGTTAGAAATAAATTTTTTCAGATTGATGTAGCATCTACCCACTGGGAATCTGGAATCAGTGCTCTGAAGGATGCTTTGAACCTGGAAGCTTCAGTCACAAAGAAGATCAAGAATGTGATCAAAGTCTGTGAAGCCACTCCCAATGATTACCATTTGGTAGATTACCTTACCGGAGAGTTTTTGGAAGAGCAATACAAAGGCCAGAGGGACATTGCTGGAAAGGTGTCTACTTTGGACAAATTGATGGATCAGCATGGTGCTTTGGGCGAGTTCTTGTTCGACAAGAAGTTGCTGGAATAATCTGTAAATAAATATAAAGTACCTAATATAGTTTGACAAAATGTATTTGTGATAAGTCAACATGTTATTATTCCATAGTGTTTTTATTGATTTTTATAAGATCAACATACTAAGTTGCCCAAATAAATTCAGTTACATATTTATTTACCAATTCACTTTCTAATGAACTGGCACCTATAAATTACAAGAAATGTTGGCGTTTTGACAAACAATGCAATTCGGCCTTGCATAATGCACCACACGGTTTGATAGAACTTGTAACCAATGACAAAGTCACGTGAACGGAGTATGGTTTTGTTTATGATCTCTTGAAAAACCAAACCAGCAGCGCTACATTGTTTTGCTACATTCGAAATTGTTATCAGGTATGTGTTAAGGTGCGTTCAGTCAGCTTATTTAGCCGCAAGTTTTAATTTTAGTCGCAAGCGCAGCGACGCCCATTGGCTCTGACGAACCAGCCTCCTGAGAACAGCCAATAAGGGATGCAGCGCTTACGACTAAAATTAAAACTTGCGGCTAAATAAGCTGACTGAACGCACCTTTACTATTATGTAACTTTTGGTAATCATACCAGAGATGAGTATTTTCACGTCTTCTGATAAGAATAATTATTGTTTTCGCTTAAAAAAGCTCTTTCACAAAAATATGTACGGAATTATGAACACGTTTCATGATAGAGCCACAATTCAAACTTTCAAGTACTTATTAGATTTCCTCAAGACTCAAGGGCAGAGCTTGCTGAATTATTCATATTAGGTAGGTAGGTACACTCAACACTCAACTATTGTCGCTTTAATTTTCAGAAAAAAATTCTACCTACTGGGTATTAATTGTTAGCGGACTTAACAGAGACCACGACGCACGAATAAGACGCGAACCTGCGCAATTGGCGGAGGAGCCGTGCATCGATAGAGCTCTCCAGAATGTTCGCCAAGCCACCCAGACTTCTTCAGGGACTCGTGAATAGACCAACAATCGATTCTGGGCTAGATTATGCCAGAATAATGGAGCAGACGAAAATCCTCGAGGACTTCCCGGTTGCGATGTACAGAGAGTATCAATTCGTTACTCGAGTACCAACATTTCATTCGTTACTTGCTCGGATTCGATATGGTCCAGGAATAAATCAATTAAACTGGTTGTACTTAGTTACATATTAATTTTTGCTCTTTGTTTATTTTTTGATAATTATTCTCATAGTTAGGTACCTACTACTTAAGTCTTCGAGACTCATTGTACACGTAAATATGTTCTATTGATTTATATTAATAAACATTTATTATTTATTATTATTTACGAGATTATTTATTATTTTAAACATGGAAATCGCAAATAGTGAACAAAAATGAAACTCGTCAGCTTTTTGTACATTTCATGTAAACTGGGCCAAAATTGAAGTGGACCACCTCGAAATTTTGCCTCAGTCGAAATCCACCTTTCCCATGACAGAAATCACTAGCGCGCATACCAGTGAGCGCATACTCCATGCATCTAGTACAAACGGCTACTACAGACCGCTAGTTCTGGGTTCACAGGTATGAGGTATGCGTGAAACTCTCATATTGGCGAGTAACATTACCGATGGTGGCGCTGCTGATGCGCTTCGCATGTAAACAAACATGTCGGATAGGGCACGGATTGTTGCCCGCGCGTTCAAAAATCTTATCAGTACATACATATCAGTAGTAAGCGGTTTTTAATGTCCTCCAGACGTGAAACGTGGTTAATTAGTACCTATTGCGGTGGAACTCGAAAATGGCAGAAGCAAATTGAGTGTTATAAAGGTTTTCAATCACTGGATGGCCTCAAGCCTCAACGGATTCTCGATGTATCGTGATGGGATATTGATGGGAGAGGAAATTCTGAAGTCACAATTTCTTGTGTTGTGTGGTCGAAAGCGAACCAAATCAAGCTTCAGTTCAAACATAGACATATTTGGATTGTGTTTACAAACAAGCGCATTGTATGAATCTCCTCACGAGGCAACTGAGATCGTAATTAAAAGAAATAGTAGTAGCAGTTCCTGCGAGTTCCTGTGAAATTGGAACGTTTAAATGCACTTGCAAAGCAGGCCAGTCCGGAACATGCAAACATATCGCAGCTGTGCTTCTTCGATGCAGCCATTTAAAGTTCCTATTTTCAGCGACACTTCCCAGGCTTTTCTCGTAGTCATATTTTCCACAGTGCCAAGTTTGTTTGTCATCTTGACTACCCAACTTGCGTCTTTCGCTTTCGACGGGAAACGGTGAAAATGTAACTCCGGTTTCCACAGCGCGACTCGCACTCGGAAACGCAACAAATTCTCCGCCACTTTTTGTGACTATGACAAAATCACAAATCTTACCACCTCCCATTCTGATGCCACTTTTGCTTGCCAGTCGTCGTACACGAACCACTCTTATTTAAAAATGCAATGCTTTTGCAACCGACGACACCTAGTATATTCAAGATAATGAAACGTGCGTGGCTTACGTACTTTGTTGGAAAAAATCAACGCCGCGTTAAGTCAGATGGAATCAATTAAAGTCACCAAACACCGCAACGCTCATAAGAGCCCACACAAATCTGCGGTTGATCCGTGCACAAACGTCGTTTACACGTTGGCCGTCAGATGGCGTATTCGATCTTGAAACTCGCCAATAGGAAAGGTGGATTGGGATATCTCGAGAAAAAAGTCCCGATTTTTGAAATTTTTGTGGTGCTCCATAGAGTCATATCTTTCGACTATGAGGTACCATCTTAGGTCATCTGATTGTCGATGTAATGTACAACATACAGGATAACAATGGAAGGAGTGCAAAAATTACTTGACTTTAGCAAGGTCCTGTTTCAAGAAAACAAGTCGCAGAATTTTTTTTGTGTCCATTTTCGGAAAGCGTACCATCAATATCTCGAAACGGTTTTGGACTTTCAAATCGTATCTTGTTTCTTCGAAGAGTTATTGATTGTTTGTGATTTTTTGATTTTTTTTTGCAGACTCCGGCAATTTGTTCTGGCCCTTGAAATTCGACAGGAACGTACACAATACCTGTACATATCAAATGTACTATGAAACAATGTGATCCCATTGGCTCTCAGAAGTGGTGAGAGGATCCCTCTTGGGACTACGGCAACAGGCAATAAATCAAGCATGCTCGACCATCACATGCACATTACTGTTAAATAGCTCAGGGTGGTTCAAAATGCATCGAGGGCAAGTATCCGGTGCATTAAGATTGCCATAGTTACCTCTACCAGTTGGTCCATCATGGGTGATCAACTAATCAATAACCTCTTTGAAAAAACAAAATACGATCAAAAGTCCAATAGTACAGGAACAGGAACCAGGGAGATTAATAAGGATTTAATTCCCAACAGGCTAGAAATCGGCTGAAAATGATCTTGTATAGTTCAGGCTATAGCAAAGTAATTTTTCGCCTGGCGGAGATGACGGCTTCACGTCGTCATCATCAACAATAACAAGTGCAAGAAATTGGTTTTTGTGAAATATCTTATTTTCTGGGTGTCTGACAAAAAATTGCACAGATGATTTTTTGTAGCCTATTAAATTGAAAACAAATTGATATATCAACAGTCTCTCTACAACATATGTTTGACTATGAAAACTACATAGTTACCGTAGCGGCAAACAAATTTCAATTGAAGATATCTATATCGAGTGCTTCAAGCTAGAACTGTATCTACAAATAGTTGGGCGACCCTGAGCTAATACACTGATGGTGTCGTGTCCAGTGAGAACCCTCCGGCGATGCCTGCCAGTCCATTCACGTAGATTCTGAGAGCTCGATCGCGGCACCTCCGCCCATTGTGCACATACGATATGTGTCTTACTCGCGCATCTTGATCTCCAGGAGCGCGATTATGTACTTGCCTACCGACAGCTATCGGGACGGTAGCTAGGGTGAGAACCAATCAAATTCGCTCCTGCCTAGCTACCGACACCGACAAGTGTCGGTAGGAGAGTACAGAATCGCGGCCCAGCTTTCTTGAACCTTTTGAAACAGCACTGCCTGCTGCCTGGAATATTCCAGTATATACCTCCGAACATCTGTGTTTTTTCTCGAATGTAGTGAAATCGCTCGAGAGCCCCTCGCAGCTCGTGACAATATCATAACGTCTGTAGAGCGTCATTTATTGTTATTACTATTATTATTATTTAGAACCCATGTTACGTAACAGTAACTTTTCAAAGAACACGATTTCTGTAATTGTTCCAGATAGAATATACCCTCCTTTTGGGATATACTTTGTACCGATATGTAAGTATAAAGGGTGATTCAACTTAAGCTTTTACAATACCATATGACTCAATGACAGTGCTAAATAATTACAAAACGGTCCATCTCAAAGTGATATTATTTATATCCAGGAAACATATACAAATTGGATCATGGAGCAATAGCGGCCAATAAAAACACGTGAAGTATAATATGGACATTTTACCACCGTAGATATGAGAGAGTTTCTGAAATCAAGAATTGAATTTCTGGCATCAGAAATACATTTTTGACATCAAAAACTAATTTGTGATATATGAAATACCCTTAGATCTATTTACTATTGAATCATAGTTTTAACGCTCGGTTTAACGGCAACAGTCAGGTGTAAATATTTCAGTTCAACAAATTTTCTATGACAAAAATATTTTATTGAGAAATATTATTCTTATCTTATAAAAGAATACGCACACACGTTCAGGTAATCGATTTAGATACCTACCTACTATAGTCTCAATCATAGAGAAATCAAATAAAAAAGTTGTTTTGTTCGTTATTATAGATTACCTACTACTTATAAGTACTCCAGATTTATATATCCTACCTGATGACAAAGTTTAAAGGGTATCCACCAGCAGTGGATTTAAATTAGCAATGGGGGATAAGTGGGTACCTCTACTACTTACTGATACTTTTAAAATGATTGTACTTTTACCTTTAAACTAAGTGAATGTTACCTAATAATTATTAGCTTCGCCTTTACTATGTAGTGGAGTACTATCATGGTCCCATATAATAACGGGGATACGAAAAAAATTCTTGAAAAATTCCTTATGAACCCGAACAGTCGCAACAGGCTCACCCGGGTTTTGACTAGGATTATATCCGCATTGGTGCAGGACTCTACTCAAAACTCTCACTTTCTCAGCATCAGACAATATAAAGAGTGATCGAATAAATTTCTCCTGAAGGTCTTGAGAAGAAATGTATATTCGATATCACTCATTATAAACTATCAGCATGATAAGATCTACTAGTCGTCGTAGTACTATACTACCTACCAAAACAAATATAGGTTTTAAAAATTAATCTCTTGAATGGTAATATGTCCGTAGTTAGTTACGGATGCAAACAAGTTTCATCAAAATCGGTTCATAGACGACAAAATTCAGTATGACAAGCCAAGATGGCGGACGTTTAGTAGGTCACTATTTTTGTACCTCCTGCAGTGATTCAAGGAAGTGATAGTGATTTACAAAAAACCAGGGGCGGATTGGCCAAGGCCGCTAGGTCGCAATCCCGGCCTAGATTTATGGAGAAGGGCCCTCAAAACTTTGGTCGATTAGGGGCCCCCGCAGACCAAAAGTAGATAATTGGGTTAAAAAATACAAACAAAATTACACGAAAACAAAATGGGCCCCGAGGCCCCCTTCCTGTTATTTTTTCTCTAATAAAGGGCATCAGTGATATTACAGGGTGATTCATGAGTGACCTTACATAGGCTAATGAGAGATAGAGGACTTCGAGGCGAGTCAAGATCCACTGAAGAAATTTTGTTTTCTCCATTGGTTACGAAGATACAGGGTGTTTTGTGTGTTTCGTGTGAAACTTTGATCAGCGATATTTCTGAAACGGCTGAAGATATTGTGTTGAAATTTACCAGTAATATTTCTCTGCTGGAACTTATCCAGAAGTCATACCGGGTGAGTCAAAATCCAGGGCCGGTATTGAAAAAATGTGCCCCTTTTTTATTTGATCAAAAAGTACATTTTCTGACCGCTTTTCTGGAAAACTGTTATCGGATTCGAAAAGCTAAGGAAAAATGCTTTAAGAATCACTCTTCAATTTAGATGGCACACCTAGACCGTTTCGACAAAAAAATTAAAAGTAATATTTGTGGGTAAGTTTCCATTTTTGACCAGACATAATCGACCCATTGTTTGATTGAATTCATTAAAATTCATTTTTTAGCTTGTCTCTGTGGAACAGAAGGGCTTGGTAGTAAGAAAAATTCCATAGCCGAAGATTATTTTTTGACTATCAAATCGAGTCTAATTTTGGTTTCGCTCTCGATTTTGTCATAAAAAAAAATTGCCAGCTCTGAAATTTTTCTTTCAACCAAGCCCTTCTATTCAACAGAGACAAGCCAAAAAATGAATTTTAATGAATTCAATCAAACAATGAGTCGATTATGTCCGGTCGAAAATGGGAACTCACCCACAAATTTTACTTTTAATTTTATTGTCGAAACGGTTTAGGTGTGCCATCTAAATTGAAGAGTGATTCTTGAAGCATTTTTCCTTAGCTTTTTGAATCCGATAGCAGTTTTTTAGAAAAGCGGTCAGAAAATGTACTTTTTGATGAAACAAAAAAGGGGCACCTTTTTTCTAGCCCGGCCCTGGATTTTGACTTACCCGGTGCTTCGGGATGAGTTCCAACAGAGAAATCTTACTGGTGAATTTCAAAAAATACCTTTGGCCGTTTCAGAAATATCGCTTATCAAAGTTTCATACGAAACACACAAAACACCCTGTATCTTCGTAACCATCGGAGAAAATAAAATTTCTTCAGTGGATCCTGACTCGCCTCGAAGTCCTCTATCTCCCATTAGCCTATGTAAGGTCACTCATGAATCACCCTGTATAGCGCAATAGATAGATGTTAGTTCAGCAGTAAGAATTTACAGTTTGTGACAATGAATATGGTTACAGAAGGTAGTTGCGCTTTTAAGCTGCTGAGTTCCCAGAAGATGTTTGAATGTTTTTTTTTTATCAGGCCACCAGGTAGGTAGGTTTCAACAGGTAGTTACAAATATACAAATACTTTTACCAACAATAATAATTTTGATTTAAAATTTTAAAAAAAGTTTTAGCCTGTGACCCCCTCCACGTCACAGGGGGGTCCACCCCTGCAAAAAACCCGAAGATTCTTCGTTTAGGAGGATCGAGAAACATGACAGGACAGACGGACGGACGGCAAAGCACGGATAACAGCGAATTCCATATGAAAAATAGCATAGCTATTGTCCATTTCTAATATGATTCAGTCACGCGATTCATCAGAACCGATAAAGATACTTTATTATTACTAATCATTATTAGTATTACGATTATTCACTATAATTCTGGGTAGTAACACCCAGACCTAATATAAACGGCAAGTATTTTATCATAAAGTACACAACGACGAAAGTATTTCCTAATGGCGCAATAATGTAATAATACTCACAAACAAGGTGACTTTCAGTTTTATTTTTGGACGCATGTAAGTATCGCAGCGCAAGTATCCCAGATAAATAAATCCTACACTGTTTATAATCGTGGCTTCTCAGTAAAATGTTGTTGTTGAAGTATCGTCTGATCTTTCTTGGCTCATCGATGTTGTTTTCTGATGAAATATTGCGCTCCGGAAATTCCATAATGCGTTACTGATAGATAATGATAAAACAAGAAGTATTTTATTGTAATAAAATGTCTTCTCTTTGTTAAATGCACTCAAGCAGGTATCCGCAAATACCAAGTCCGGGGGAACTGGGTCAAAGCTCATGGGGCTAATATATTAAACTGCTCAACATTTGAAATGTCGGTATAGAAAATTTTGCCCTTTTTCCAAATAGTACAGGGTGTTCACGATAAAATTACCCCCCCCCCTCTAGGAGATTCCCCTTTGAGATATTTTGAAAAACTAAAAACTTTTTCTTAACGATTTTTTCCAGGGATCTTGAATCGATCGTCTAAAAGTTTTCAATTGGTACCGTATACAGGGTGTGACATGTAACTTTTTTTATTTCAAATACAACACCCTATATTTCATTACGTCATTTGATGAAGCCTTTCTCTCTGATTACAAAGGTATGTAACATTTATGATTTATTTTGACAGGAAAGCTGTCAAAAAAATAATAAAGTAGGTAGTCAAATAAATTAAAAATTAAAAATTACGCGACACCCTGTATTAGGAACGAATTATACCATTTATCCATGCAAAGTTGAATTCTGCTGAATAACTTTTTTTCCAAGTGAACTGTAGAAACCAAAGCCATCTTGCCGTGAAACAAAATTATTTGACTACCTATTTTATTATTTCTACGACAACTTACTTGTCAAAATAAATCGAAAGTGTCATATATTTGTAATCAGAAAAAAAAGCTCCACCAAGTAACGGAATAAAATACAGGGTGTTGCATTTAAAATAAAAAAGTTACATATCACACCCTGTATACGGTACCAATTAGAAATTTTAGAGGATCGATTTGAGGTCCCTGGGAAAAATCGTGAAGAAAAAGTTTCAAGTTTTTCGAAATATCTTAAAGGGAAATCTACTGGAGGGGGTGAATTTTACGAAATACGAAAGTGGCGTGCTCGCAAAATTCGGATACGAAAACGAACTTCGTAACCGTTTGAACGCATGCTCTGCACAGGACAAAAGACGCAAGGGATTGGGCGATATTCACTATTTACGAATTATGAGAGTGGCGTGCTAGCAAAATTCGTATACGAACACGAATTTCGTAACCTATTGACGGCGTGCTCTCACCACAGTGGTCATGCCGCCTTCAAATCACAGATGGCGCTTATGTTGGAACAAGTGCTGCATTGACAGCCGACAGCTTGTCAAACGTATCCATCTTGGAACATTCACCAACATTCACGCATGTCACATCATTCGCATTTCATGTGTTGTACATGCACATGCTGCATTTGCATTCGGTTGTTCGTTCGTATTCAATTCCAAGTTTTTTCATTTTGTGCTTCTCCACTATAAATTTATAGTTATAATGGGGTACATGAGATGTAGTGTTGCAAATTGTCCTAGTGACAACACTATGGTGCATCATCGATTTCACAATCCAAAAAAAGATTTGACGAGATATTGGGAATGGATCCAGAGTTAACTGGTAACCCCACATTACCGGAACCTAAACATGATAATTCTTTGAATATGCAATAGTAACGAGTGATCGAATAAATTCTCCTCAAGTCGCCTTTGACTCCTGAAAATCTGGAAAAAAAAAACATGTTAAGTGAGGAGATCGAAGCCTACCTTGAGGAGAAATTTATTCATTCCATCACTTCTTACATGAAAATAAATGGTTGTTGAAATATCTATATGGTTCAAATTTCCCGCCATTATTCTTCTCTTTCTTCCTCCTTCCTTTTCGTACAATCCAAATACGCCTGCGTGAAGCATCTATAACATGCCTGATCTATGGAGTTTCCCTTGGAGATATTAGGCGCCGTTATAACTAGACACCTCCAACTGCGCGGTACGAACGCGCATGCATCTGTCTCTCTCTTCTGAAATGAAAAGATCCATAGTCGTCATCTAAAGATGAACACTGTTCTCGCTCCCACATAAATATTAACCAATCCTACCCACATGTAAGTTTAAGCTAATGTTTTGTAAATATACCTAATGATGTCTTATTATGAATAAATTTCATAATAAAATTTATGAAATTTTTTTTCATTTTCTTAAAAATTGATTTGGAACTCCTTTTATTGGATAAAATGCTCAAACTGCTACCCGTTACCGTGGGTTCCACAAAACAGATAATACGAGATTAGTTGATTCGCGATTTTTGTTTGTCAATTTGAAGCCGATTGATCAATGGGAATGCTGGTTTATCCCTCAATAATGAAAAGATGATGGGTGTAGTACAGATTTCAGGCAGTTTTTGTTGGTAATCGCCTAGCATTCAGCAGAAAAAAGTTCAGTTAATCTGCAATTAGCGTTGATCGCTGATCATCTTTTTTGTGGAACTGACGGTTACCGTGGGTTCCACAAAACAGATAATTCGAGATCAGTTGATTCGCGATTTTTGTTCGCCAATTTGTAGCTGACTGATCAATGGAAATGCTGGTTTATCTGTCAATAATAAAAAGATGATGGGTCTAGTACAGATTTCAGGCATTTTTTGTGGTAAATCGCCTAGCATTTAGTAGAAAAAAGTTCAGTTAATCTGCAATCAGCCTTGATCGCTTATCATCTTTTTTGTGGAACTGACGGTTAGTCTCTTGGCAGTACGCAAGCCTGTCCGAAAATTCTCGGATAACTTCTACACTGATCCAAGGGACATTCCCCACGAGTTTGATCTTTCAAGTCTTCCAAATTTTGTGGTCTGTTGATGTAGACTTGTGATTTGAAGTATCCCCATAAGAAATAATCGAGGGGGTTGAGATCCGGAGATCTCGCGGGCCACTATATCGGTCCTCGTCTGCCAATCCACCTTTAAGAAAACAGGTGTTCAAAAGAGTAAAAAGACAGATCGCGCATAGTGACCTAAAGGGAAAACTGAATGGCCTAAAGGGCGACTGGAAAAGTTTGACCTTGGAGTGAAATATTTTAAGAGATTTTATGAAAATTTCTACGATAAAAACGTTTTTATTTTGTCAAAACCTCATCAATAAAAAACTAGAAATTTACCAACCTTTGATAATTATTATCTCGGAAACTATTAGTTTAAAAGGTGTACATGTGCATATTGCTGAAATCAGAGTTCCATAATCTATTCGAATCTGCAAAAAAAAGAGGAAGGTTCAATTGAAAAAAATTGCTGATGACGTCACAGCTTTTACAAAAATGGCGGCAAATATGAAAATTTTACATCAAAATGTGCAGAATCGGAAAACAAAATCGACCTGTTTGAGGAATTCGTCGAGAAAAAAAATGCGAATTTTCTAGTGAATTTAATTGTTTCATACTTTGGCCCCTCACTGTATACAGGTGTCCCGAAAATACACCGACAACGTTCTAAGGACAGCTTTCTTTCATCAAAACAAGAAAAAAGTTCTCATAAATATGGGTCCGGAAACGCTTCCTAAGGGAGCTACAGGCCCCCTGAAGGTGGGACCCTGAAGATGGATTTCCGAAACCGTTAAAAAAAAAATAGCAAGGATATTGGAAAGGCACCGTTGGATCTCTGCCGTTGGGGTCAAATATTATTGTACAGGTGGGTCTGATTCCCCCCTCTAGTTGCGCCACTGGCACTGGTAATCGACCCTCAAAAAGGACTTATTATTTTCAGGGCCCATAAAAGAGAAAAAGCAGAAGAAAAAAAAACATAGAGATACCCAATATGGAACGGGACATGTATGAATATTTTTGAGCTGACCTGATGGTGATGGGTCATCCGACTCATCCGTGGATGGGTCAAAAACTCAAAACCGTTGTGTCAATTATAGCTGTCTATTATAGCCGAATGGCCTCTGTCTAGGGATGTCCAACTTCGATTCGATTCATACTTAAATCGATTCAATGGAAACGATGCATCTGAAAAGTTGAATCGATTCAACTGTATACGATTATTTAGGGAATCGATTCAAACTAATGTGATTGTTGTTTCGATTATTACGCACGCGAAAACACTTGTTAATGCCGAAAAGTCGTTCAATTTTTTGTCATTTGTGTCGACTATTGATGAAAAATCACTTATTATTGTCAACATTATTATTATTCTGAAATTTTTCAGCTGGGGCATCATCCATTAACACCACAAACCTAAATAAGCTGCCCCGTCGAACTGAATGCACAAGATCGGTTCTTTCCGATGCATCGATTCATTTCATACGATTTTTTAATCGAATCAAACTATTGATTACGATTCGTTTCGATTAGCACGAATCGATTCATCGACAACATTTGGACATCCCTACCTCTGTCTGAAGAGTTGCGCAAGCGCAATCGAAATGAACCCGAATTGTATGAAGTTACGCAAATGAATCGTATTCATGTAATATTTGGCAAAATCGTAAAAAGACTTTGTTTTCATGACCGGGACGATTGATTGTGCGTATTAATCAACGACAGCCGTAATTCGAGCCGTGTAAGTGGTGCGAACGTCCAGAGACTGCTGCACGCAAGGAAATAATCAGCTGGACAGAGCTGGATGCCATTTTGATTGCAAAGTGGATCATAAACATGGAAATAGACTTTTACAGTAACGATTAAATGTACGTCCAAAACATCCCTGTATTTTGTTAACATTCTAGAATTATTGTTCTCTGTTTGATTCCGTCTCGGACTTGTCGGCGGCCCGCCGCTCCGGCTCGCAGGCCGTTTGTTTTGAACCGTTTTCAATCTTGGTGTAATGCCCTGGTATTAATGGCGTTATCTTTTTTGTTTTGGCGCCAACACTAAAATCAAAGAGAATCCAGGTTTTGAGTTGATGGTTTTTGGTTTGCAGGCAGTGTGAAATGGCTGGCAATGATGGCACCACTCAGACAGAACTTTGGTCTTCGGTGGTCCATCAACCATCTGAAGAACTCGAAGAATCCGAACTGCCCAGCACCGTGGACATGGCTGCTTTCAGTACCGGATTAAACGTGGATGGTGCCAACACGTCGCAAAATAATGATAACAGCGATTCTACAGATTCCGAAGTCGATTCAAGTGTAAGAAATAGAATAAGTAGACTTACCATCATAATCATAATCCAAGTTGATACCAATATGTCAATTAATGGAAACATTCGAACAATTGCACATTAAAACTGTTCAACAGTATAGTGGAAGAGTAAACTGATTTAGCATAGTTAGCCCGCAATTTAGCCTTATAAACCTAATGTAAAAACGCAAAATGCTAAAAAAACACTGCATAGTTGATTTTGATAGGTTCTTGATAGGGAATCATGCAACTCTTGATTTTTAACAAAATTTCCAGGTGGGCTGAGCTACTGGGCTGAGCTGTTTGCTGTCATCCATGGCTGTCTTGTGTCTGGTCCTCTTGTCACCCTCCACCCTCCAAGCTTGTCACCCCATCCCATACCCGTACCCTGTACCCTGTGTCATTTGGAGTCGATAAAGATGGGTCATAGATTCAGATTGACATTTTAATTTCTTTTTACAAACTTTCCATTCACTGCACAGCGCTCTGTAGATTCCGATTTCTGCAAATCCTAGGGAGAGGCCATTTTTCTGACATCTGCATTGTCAGTGTCAGATTGCTAGAGATTTTCTAGGATTATGGGTACTCTGTAAAATGGGACCTGTTCAAGTTCCACTTTATCCTAGTATTAGTACTTGGTATCCTTTTGTCTGTTCCAAAAAATGCGAAGAAAGTGGCGGTATGTGGAGGTATACTCACTGAACCGAATCGGCCATTTCTCCCACACTTCAAGAATACGCGTTTCGGACTGGCATGTGATCTTGTCACACGAGTGGGTTGCATCTCACCCGTGTGAGTTTCTCACACGATTCAAGAATAGCGGCTCAGTCCCAGTATAGGCGATCGACCTTATTGGGTAAAATGGCTGTTTCGTCGAGGAAGTTTTATAGCGTTTTCCACTGGGAGTTTTAGTGCGCACTTTTTGCACCGAGGCAGTGGAATCGTTTTCCACTGGCGAGAGTGCATCGTACCAAATTAAAAGTGTACGTTCCACTGGAAAGATGAACTTGCATTAAATGCGCATTTTTCACACGACCTCTGGGAGCTCGTGCGTCCAGTGCAGTGCAATGCAATATGGCGTCAATTCAAAGTAAACAGAGTAAACTGCAGTTCAAATTAGCAATTGATCAATTTGTTAGGGAATTTGTAGAGTCCAGCGATTGTTCGGACTCGGATATAGAAATTATTGCACTGATGAAGAAAAACAAAAGAGTAAAACCCAAAATTCACAACTTTATTGAACATGTTGCTCATAAATCTTCGGATTTAGTTTAATATTTTGGTTTAGTTTTTATTTTTTATTGTAAGAAAATTACTTCATCTTCCAATTTAAAGCGAATTTTCGAGTGGGAAAAGGCACTTATTGCGCCAAATTGTCGCTGCACGCTGCATCATATTCCACTGAATTTTAACGCATCGCGCACTCCGGCGCATGAAGGTGGTTCCAATGCAAAGCTCGTGGAGTGCGTGACGTCATTGCACTTCCACGATTTGCACAAAAGTGCAAGCCAGTGGAAAACGCTATTAGGGAATTAATTGTTAGAAGCTGTTACGTCAATTGGTGGCACGTCAAAAATGTCACTTTGCTGTCTTGTGCAGTCCACTACAAGCAAACTTTTGTTCTTGGGAACCCTTGGGACCCCGTGTCCGTAGGCTTTTTGTTGATGACCAGCGTCGTCGCAGACCTTTCTCTAAATCATTCATAGCTCAACAGACTGTCACATCCGCACGGAGGGAAACACATAAGCCCGTCGACCAGCCTTGCAACAAGCCAGCCTGCCAGCCAAGAAAAAATCACCTCGGGCTGGCCGTGCAGAGTCAACCGCCACCGACCTTTTTGCCTCGCTTTTTTCTAAAGATTTTTTGCTTGGACTTCAGCTGGAGATCCGCATTTTTCATTCTAATAAGCTCTCTGTAGCTACCTTTGTGTTCGGGACGTGAACGTTGTCTTTTTTTTCCCGCAATGTAGTGCATTGCTGGGGGTGTAGCCTTTCAGCTGCGTACCTCTGGAGCTATAGTATGTTCACTTGTACCGTGATTCTAGTCGGCTGTGAGATTTTGTTTTCAAGTTTCCAAATCTGAAATATAGAAAATCCCCAAAACTTTGCGGTTGGCTATTCTGGCTTCATCTGGCACAATAATTCACGAAGAGACACGAAGTCGTTCGGACCACTTTTGGAACACAATTTTTACGCATTTTCTCTGCAGTAGACGGAACATTTTTGCGGGACGTAATGTCTGGCGCTTTTTTCCATTTTATTGGAAAATGTAGTAATTATTTCCTGTTTTTAATTTTCGCCAATGAACAAATAAATCAAAGCAGCTTTGACATTTGACAGGTGTCAGAAATATTTCTAACCTCTCGAAGCCGGTTTAACTTTACGTGATTCAAACTGAAAAAATACTAGTCCTTCGTCCAAAAAAAGGGGCCCCATGGAATCATCAATCCGTTCCCCTCTTCAAGTAGAAAAGACACGCCGAATCATGGAGAACTAATGGCAAGACAAGGAACATCCCAGCAGGCCTGCTGTTGCAGCAGGATTTACGTGTAAAAAGTTTCTTAAACCGAATTTCAAAAAATCCAGCCGCTCAAAGTTGCGTATTGGACCGAAATTCATGTGAGTACCTTCAGTTTTCAATTTGCTCTCGTTTTGAACCTTGGCGGAACGAGTTTTTGTCGGCCTTGAATGGCCGCCGTCAAGATGACTTGAATTGAAGGCGGCCCCGTAGGGTTCTGGTGTCTAAATGACGGTAATACAGCTCTGCGCCCCTCTAGTCGCATTTCCACGTATGACAAGGTCAGTTTTTCAAGATTTTAATATCAATTTGATAAGAAATATAACTTTACTTCTAGAGAAGTCAGTTTCACACCAGGTAAAAAGGCGGCAAGCCTACAATGCTAAAGTAGAAGATTTGCCCAGCCAACTAGAGTCACAGTACAAGTGAACCCACTATAGATCTACTACAATCCTGTTGAATACGCTAACCATAACCTGAAATAAAGGTGCGTTCAGTCAGCTTATTTAGCCGCAAGTTTTAATTTTAGTCGCAAGCGCAGCGACGCGGACGCCCATTGGCTCTTATACCAATGAGAGAGTTCAGCGTCGATTCTTGAAGTTTTTGCATTTCAGAACTTGGGGTACTTATCCTCCTAGGGGATGTCCCCAGGACATGTTGCTGGCACGGACGCAGTTCGTCAGCCTACAGTCAAGACGATGTTCGCATTCCATTGTTTTTCTTTTTAAACTTGTCAATGGTTTACTCGACTCCGACAATTTGGTGCAGAAATTGATGTTCAGGGTTCCACGCGTAAATTCAAGATTCACCGAGACGTTTTACCTCCCTACTACTAATACTAATGTTCTTAAGGCCTCTCCCATATATCAAATGTGCTCTAATTATATGAGTGTCCAGGATCGAATTGACATATTCTCTTGTTCTGTTGGCCAGATCGGGTCTTGCTTTGACGGATCTGCTTCTGGCGGTGTTGAGTGATCGCGGTTCTTTTCTTGTTGTCTTTTTTTTTTTTTTCCTATTCTCTCTTAGCTTGATGTGTGCCTCACTCTGTTAATGGGTATCTACCTGTTGAGTGGGAATCTCAATAATAATAATAATAATAATAATAATAATAATAACAATAATAATTATGAACCAGCCTCCTCAGAACAGCCAATAAGTGATGCAGCGCTTACGGCTAAAATTAAAACTTGCGGCTAAATAAGCTGACTGAACGCACCTGAAGAGACGCAAATGCAAACCCCTTTTCACATTATTTCTACTTGTCAAATTTCCATGTTTGTCTATGATTTCCATGTCAATAATGTGGGTATTGCAGGTATCCACTAGTGCCCACCTAGGCTACTAGACGTCCGAGTATGTGTCCTCTCAAAAAATTCCTCTACGATCAAGTACCAAGCTCTACACCAGGTGGCGTTTTTTAAATGTAAATCGCCTATAATGACACGTGTTTAATTCGGGAACGGGATCGGGAACGCCTGAAGCCGTTTCTCCAAGCATAAGGTCTGTTCTTTTGTCCTGCTCTAACTTACTCCGGAGCAGACGTTGCCTAGCAACGACCAATCAGGCAGCTCTATTTTCTGCTCTAAGCGCTCCAGAACAAGTTAGAGCAGGACAAAGAAAGAGACCTATTGTGTCGCAAAAGAAGCATCGACTTTTTTCTGCCCCGGTTTATTTTAATCATTCGTTAACACGAACGTCGCGTCAGCAGGCACTTGGAGTTTGATTTATTTCAACTATTTTTCCGAATTGCAAAAAACCCATATAACCAAAATCTATGTATTTTTGCAAACATTTAAGTGAGTGCCTTCACTTTACTGAATTTTGTGTTCCGAGAGCTGGTCGACTTTGTCTTTGGTGCCACACAGCGATAAGTTATTCTGGATCAACGGGCCTGGACGTGAAAAGCCAAAATCACCCCATTTTTGACATTCCTAGTGACATCTGTCATTTTATTTGACATTTTTAATTCTAACCTTTGTGATTTTGTAACATTCTGCACATTCTATGAGCCTCACCGGTCTTTTGGCTTGGTGCCCGCTTTAACGCCTTGGGCTTGGGGTCGACATCTTTTCTTTGGGAGTTTCTTTGTTGTTGATCAACAACCTAACATGTGCAACTAAATGACGTTTCCGTCATAATTTTGGTGCACTCGCAACGGCACTGTCGAAAGTATTTGGTGTCGAGTTCGTTGCACTCAGTGCAAAAAACTTACGCTCAACTCTCAAGTTTAGTGAAACACAACACACTTTTTCGGTGCGACTTGAAATTGCCACGTGAAACACGAAAAGTTCTGTTGGCCTGTTATAATAGCTATTTACGATACGAGTGTTAAAAGTGACAGGTATTATTTTGTGAGCGGGGACGCTTGCGAAACGAGCATTAGCGAGTAGAGCAACCCCGCGAACAAAATAAGACACTTTTAACGCGTGTATCGTACAGGATTTTATCTACAATGGTCTTTGAAATGTTTGGTAAATGTCAGAATTTATTGAAAATATGACAGGAATGCGCAGAATCATCATTTTTTCACGTCGCCCATGACGACGTGCTAAAAGTGACGGGTATTATTTAACGCTTGTAGATAAATGTCGTTATTTTCGACTGCAATGGCTCCTTGTTTAAGCAGGAGCTCCTCCTTGGTATCCCTTGTTAAAGCAGCCCGAATTGTTAGGAAGATGTCATTTATCGCTATGCGCTATCATCGCTAAAATTTTTGAAGTTATATTATGTACATGTACATCTCAAATCATGTTAAAAATTTAATATCTCCTCATCAGCACGAGTTCATGCCCAGAAGGTCTACTAAGGCCCGTATTCATAGTCGGATCGTATATGTAAGGTGGTCTTAAGACCATGTTTATTTAGACACAGGCTTGAACCAAGATGGTTTTATACATACAGTTATCATCTTGTGAACATTTTATAACATAATAAAATACCCCTACATCTTCTCAAGGTTGTGTTCGGGAGAAATAAGCGTATCAAAATTGGATAAGGTCGTCTAAGACATAAGATCTGACTATGAATACGGGCCTATGACGAACTTAGCATCTTTCTCTCAGTATGTAGTTGAAGCCTTGGATAGTGGAGGGCAGGTAGATGTCATTTATACAGATTTTCAGAAGACATTTGACCGAATCGATCGTGGCATTTTGCTGCGGAAATTGATAGCGGCTGGTCTCTCGGCGCCACTTGTTAAACTTTTACAATCATACCTCTGCAACAGGGAATCATACGTCCAGCATATGGGTAATAGATCTAGGAGCTTTACGCCAACTTCGGGAATACCACAGGGCTCCCATTTGGTTCCTTTACTTTTTCTCCTGTTTATAAATTACATCTTGTGTGGGGTCAAGGGCCTGGGTCTTCTATTTGCTGATGACCTAAAACTTTTCAGTAAAGTCCAGTCGACTGACAGCTTTCTAGCCCTGCAGAGAGATCAAGACACAATTGCCCTGTGGTGCGAGAAGAATAGGCTATTTCTGAATACTGAGAAATGTCACGTTGTGAGTTATACAAGAAGAAAAATAAGCTAGAGTACCAGTATGTATTGAATGGTGTGTGTGTTGCCAGGTGTTCCAACATAAAAGATCTAGGTGTCATATTCGACGAGGCCTTCAGTTTTGATATGCAGGTTAAAAGCTGTGTATCTTCCGCTTCAAGAATGTCAGGATTTATATACAGGGTGGTCCGACTTTTATGTCATTAAATTTAAGGATCGATAGAGACTGAAAAATGAAGGGGACTTTCTCCAGAAAACATATTTGAGAAATGCCTAATAACAGAGATACAGCCCTTCAAAGTTGGAAATAAATAATCGTTTTTTCAGCATAACTTTTGAAACGTTCAACCGATTCAATTCAAAATAGAACCAAAGGTTCACTGGAATTATCCCCTGTCGAACAATCATAACATGTTCCATAAGAAAGTTTCAGGGGCGTAGACATTAGATAGTGTCCCTACATTTCCCCCCTATTTCCATCTCCCTAGTTATTTTTGGAAACTGTTCATAATTTTGGATTCTACGCTCAATTTTGAAGAAAAAATCACCCCTGCAAAATTTTTATTTGAGGCTTTGTTTGGGAGATATTTAGGATTGAAGGTTTGGAAAACATCTCAAAAGCACAACTTTCAAAGGTCTAAAAATTAAAATCCCAAAAAAACTCATGATTTCTCAGCTGAAATAGGTTTTCTAGAATTTCTAAGTTGATGAACCACCATTTTTTCCAAAACACGAGAAATTTTCAGGGGAAAAACAATTTGAGCTCTGGAAACTGGCGATTTCAGGATGTTTTCCAAAGTTTCAAACTAAAATATCTCCTAAACGAAGCCTCTAATCAAAATTTCGCAACAGTGATTTTTTCTTCAAAATTGAACTTGGATTTCAAAATTATGAAAAGTTCCCAAAAATAATTAGGGGGGTGAAAAATAGTGGGAGAAAAGTAGAGACATCCCCTAACGTCTGCGCCCCTGAAACTTTTTTATGGAACATTCTATGATTGTTCGACAGAGGATAATTTCAATAAACCTTTGGTTCTATTTTGAATCAAATCGGTTAAACGGTTCAAAAGTTATGCGGGAAAAACGATTATTTATTTCCAACTTTGAAGGACTGTATTTCTGTTATTAGACATTTTTCAAATATGTTTTCTGGAGAAAGTCCCCTTCATTTTTCATTCTCTGTCGATCCTTGAATTAATTGACATAAAAGTCGGACCACCTGTATAGGAATTGTAAATGTTTCCCAAACAATACACCATATTGCGTGACCGCTTAGCGCATGCGCTAAAAAACGAGGTGATCCGTTTCAAGTCTTCCATATGTTACGCTGTAAAATGGGTGATTCTCAAACTAAGCTCAATGGATTATGCATCGTTTTCAAGTAGAAGTGGTTACATAGAAAAATAGGAGTAACCCTCGCAACCTATTCATGAAAGCACATATGTTAGGAATCATTCCCAAATGCCCCAAATTACGAAATAAAAAAAAACATGGAACACTTCAACCATAACATTCAAATTTACCGCGAAATTGTCTAGGGATATTTCATTTAATCAGTGCTGTATTGTATTGACATTGTATGTATTGACGACAGCATGGTGTGGCGACCAGTCGGTCCTCTGAGTGGCACACACTTTTTCGACCGCCGAATATGCATTTTAAATCGGAAGACTTCACAAGTTGCTGATAGAACTGTACAAAACGTCAACGTCAAACACTGAAATCAATGTCATTGTCGATTTCTGGGCCGCTATTCTTGAATCGTGTGAGAAAAGTCCCTGGGAGTAAAATACATTCCGCAGTACACTGATGTAGCGAATGTTGCCTAAAATCGTGGTTTTTAGGCAACTTTCGCTACAGAAATGTAGTACGGATTATATAAAACTTCCAGGGACTTTTCTCACACGATTCAAGAATAGCGGCCCTGAACATGCGCGATGATAACTTTTCACCGTTTTCTTAGTTCGCATGACATCCGTGTCGGAGCGCCACTTCCGCGCAATATTGTGTATTCTAGTCACTTGTTTCTGAGTACGGGGCTGTGGTATGGCATCCTATTTACAGTTCACAAGTAAGAACAATTAAGACTGTCCAGCGGAAATTTTTGAAGTTGCTCAAGTTCAGGACGGATGGTGTATACCCTTGCAAAGGCTTCGATCATGGTGCTTTGCTAAATGAGTTTGATGTTGTTTCTCTCGAGAGACGTAGATTGCAGATTGCGGTGACGTTCCTCGTTGGGTTGTGTCGCGGGAGCATAGACTGTCCGTACTTGTTGATATTTTTGGTACCTAGGGTTTCTTCTAGACTCCAGCACACTTTCTACACTCAAAGTCCTAAGACAAATTTATTGTTAAAGTCCTCTGTTGATTATATGTGTAATGTGTTTGGTAGCATTTCAAACAGCTGTGATATAAATTTTACTCCCATAAAACATATCCAGTGACTACTGTGAAATTTCATCTTCCATTGTGATTCATGTATTTATTGTTATTTTTAGTTATTTTAACATTTTCTGTATTGGGTATACCACCTGTTGGAAATAAATCAATGAGTCAATCAATTTATATTATTATTATAATGAATGTCTATACAGGATGTTCCATGAAGTAACCGACATAACTTAAGGGTAGATGGACTTTTTCGAGGCAAATCAGATGCTGTACTCGAAATTTTTCTGCGGTCCTCCGCCCAGCCACCTCGGATCACACTAGGGTTGAACGAACTGAAGTAAAGATCATACCGATTACCAAAATCCGTTTCTCAAATAGTGCCTGTGGGGTTGAAGCACCAGTTTTATCATTGCATGGCCAAAACAATGGGGTGGACATTTGGACATTCATTGTGATTTGAACTGTTTCACTAATAAAAACTTTCAGTTTACTTATGGTTTTGTACTTACCTCAATTTAATGTTTTTCTCATAAATAGAGGGGGGTAAAAGTTTTGCGGTTGCCCTTTTTATCTTTTTATCTCCATCATCCATCGAGTCGCCTCTACCATGATTCTTTGAACATTTCAGAATTCTGGCAGCGAGGCCTCACAGTCTGGCAGCCAATCCGATTCTTCGGATTCGGACAGTTCGACTTCGAGCTTGGAATCGTCATCCAGAAGCCCCTCACCCGAATTTTCCGTCAAGCAGAGCTCCCAAACCAATGGTTTGCGCCTGACAATCGCCACTGTGCGAAAATCATCTGGCAGTCCAGCAAGTGAAAAAATGACCACCAAATCGTCCTCAGAGCCGAAAGCCAAAGACGCAGCCTGCAGCAGCAGCTCGAGTCCTTGCACTTCAGCATCTGAGAGTGAATCTGAAGAGGAAGAAACGTCCAAATCGGTCACGCGCAGTGCTAAAGCCAAGAGAAGCACACCGGTAAAACGCACCAGTAAAACAGCGGAGAAAAAAGATGATAAAAAAAGCAGCAGCAAAAAAGATACTCCAAATGGCCCCGCCAAAAGTACCAGGCACAAATCCAAGTCGAAGAAATCTAAGAGAGCTTCGGTCCCTTTATCGAGAGGATCATATTCTAGTTCAGATTCTGAGGATTCCGACGCTGATAGAGCCATTTTGGCTTCGTGTAGCTTACAGGAGATAAGGCAGGAAGATTTGGCCGCAATACTTCCAGATCAACAAGAATGTGACGCTTTTGGCGAGTTTGATAATAGGGATAAGAGTTCTCCACAAACTGGAGATATGTCTGGATCTGATATGGAGCTGCCTCAACAGGCGGTAAACGCTTTGATTCAAAGGACCACGGAAAGTTCCAGCGAGTCGGAATCTCATGCACCTCCGAATCCTTCTTCTCTAATGGCTAATAGTTTACTGCAGCAGTTTGTGGCGCAAACTCAGATGTTGAACGCACCTTGTCCGGCTATTTCTCAAAGCTCCAAAGCCGTAACAACAGACAAACATTCCGAAGTACAAGCCTCTAATAACAACAATACAGAAACGAACGTGGTCAAAAGGAAACGTGGACGACCCAGGAAAAGTGAAACCCGGAAAAAACAAGTCGCTCCCGCTAAGTCAGAAAAATTAGAATACTGTGTTGATCCAAATGTTTCGCCAGATTCGGGGATCCAAAATAGCCCAGACCATGTGTCGAGCCCTGAACCCAGCAGAGCTATGACTCCGCATTCTAAAGTCAAAAAAGAAGTCAAAAAATTGAGTGCAAAAGAGGCGAAACCACTTAAAGTTGCGACAAAGTCGAATCTTCCATCGAGCAAATCTAAAGAACTCACTAAGATTTCAGTGACATCCAACAGGTTTGATCGACTCATGTACGGGAACACTGATCGAGTCCTGTATCCTCCCAGGCGAAAAGTGGGACGTCCTCCTATTGTTAAAAAGGGCCCTGGTCGGCCACCTAAGCATAAACCTTTGGAAAATCTCGATAATAACAAGAACATGAAACCTAAGCAAGAAAGCAGGCCTGTGCTGGTAGCTAAAAACAAGCTGGACAATACTAAGATCAAGTACACTACGCTTAAGAATTTAAAAGTCATGCACAGCAAACACAACAAGAAACACAAGAAGTGCAAGTTTAGAATCTTGAAACCGCTCTCGGTGGTCAACGATCCGAAAATGTTGATTGAGATTGATGCGTTAGTGGTAGATTTTGCCAAACAATGCGTTATCAGCACTGCCAAACCACCCAAAGAAAACGTGCCTGAAGTTAAAACCGTTAAGAAAGTGCAGAAGAAGAGAAAAACCACAGAGAACGTGGAAAGAAAAAAAAAGAAAATTAGTGTCAACGCCGACAATAAAGTGACCAATTTGAATGAGCAACGCTTGCCATTAAAGAAACGCCATTATTTATTCTCAGATAGTAAATCCACTGTCAAACAAGTAAAAGTCGAAGAAAGCCCGGTTCAAGAAGAAAACGTAGTGGTCCCAGTCATTACGGCAACCACACCTAAAAAGCGCCATCGCTTAGAAGCCATATCCAGCCCTCCAGATCCGATTCCTGACAACAATAAGCCCAAGCCCAAGCTGTCTTTGGAAAACTTGATTACCGAACTGAAAATGAAACGCACTTTACCCAAGCCTGCTGAAGAACCGAAGCCTGTGAAGTCTGCTACTGCCGAACCAGTGGTTGAAATAAAAGAAGTTATCAAAGCTACTGAAACGGCGCGAAAGAGAAAAATTCGAAAACGACGAGCCATCAACAGGACCGGGTTCCCGACAGTGAAGAAAAAAAAGAAAAAACTGTCCTTGGTGGTGGCCGAAGAGAAAGAAGATGAGAAACTTTGTGACAGAGTGCCCAAAGAGGGCGAAGAATACTCGATATTTATACAAAGAACTGAAGAAGTGGTTCCGCAGACGAGGGTCGATGACTCAAAATGGGATGTCATGAGCGAGTGTGACAGTTTGCCTCAAGATGAGCGGATCGAGGACGAAGATGGCGATGATGGATCCCTCAATGAGATATCTCTGGAAGCCAGCATCGAAAGGTTGAAGTTTAGGTTGGATAAAAAGCGGAAGAGGAGTAGCGATAAAGGGGATAACTTGAACGGATACCCGAAACGACGGCTGAGGGACGTGTCCCCGGCCTCAAGCATTGAACGTAGCATTGACAGGAGACTGCGTGAAGAACGAGCTTCAGCTTCTGGGGATGAAGTGAAAAAGGGCAAGAAAGCTCCGAAGTGGAGGAAGCGCTACTTGGTCGCTGGGTTATTCTCCGACTACTACAAAGAGGACGAGTAAGTTCTTTGTTTTCCTTTGTTTTGTTACCAGGGCGGGATTAATTGTTAGGGGACCAGGGTCAATGTTGAAGGGGCCCTTTTTTGTAGAGGGGAGCACCACTCTTTTGATGGCGTCATTTCACTCTTGTAATGAAAAGAAGACAAGACTGTGGGAGTAAAGCATTCATTATTTGTTTCTGAAATTGAACTCGGTCATTGTATAGTGTAAAATATTGCCAGCCATCAGCCGGATTCCGGAACACGACGCTGGGTAACAAAACAATTATTATTATTATTATTATTATTTTTTGAAGTCTGTTCAGCTTCTCCTTTTGATAGCTTCTCTACAGTTACGTTCGATTTTGCAGCGAAACGGCCCGCTTGAAAAGAGCCGAAAACGCCAGCGTGTCGAAGTCCCGCTTGGTCTACAATCCGGCGGAGCACCCCTACGGTCTGCTTCCGCCGCCTTACCACTGCGGCAGGTACTTAAGGTGCAGAAAAATGTCGTTTCAATTGCCACACGACATTTGGTGGCAGCATACTCACTCTCAGTTGCCCGGACGGGATTTGGTGCCGTCTTGGAATTACCGGAAAATCCGAACGAACGTTTACAATCTCAAGATTGACGTCAAGACTGGGGCCTGCGAACCGCAGTCTTGCAATTGCACGTCATCTTCCAGTTGCGGAGATGATTGCATCAACAGACTTGTGCTGGCCGAGTGTCCGGCCAGTCACAGGTGTCACAATCAGAAGATCCAGCGGCACGAATGGGCACCTGGGATTGAGAAGTTTATGACAGAGTTGAAGGTATGTTCAGTTTTGTTTTGACGAGCCCTAATTTCTGTAGTCCCTAGTGCTAAGTATATGTTATATCGTCCAAATTGTTGTAGTGCGGCGGCCGAGGATGCATAAGGCATCATTAACCCAATATCGCGGTATAAAGTTATAGGACCTGTACCTATGGATTTTTAGGAAAGTTCTGCGTTAGAAGTGAAAATTCCCAACTCTTTGCTGTGGTCGTGACTGATTTTACAGAGGAAAAACTAGTGATGTGAATTTTCCGGAAATTTAAAACTCGGAAATTTTTCCGGAAAATTTCCATTTCCGGAAATTTTCCGCGAAATTTTCCGCAAGGGTTCAGAATTGATTGGAACTAGACACGTTGTCTTGTTCATAACTTTTCTATTTCAACAACACCAAATAAGTATATTATATAATAAAATATACTGTGACGCAATAATGGACTAATTCACAAAAATATAATTTTAAACACTTGAAAATGAAAAATAAATAGTCTTACTAGGATTCAAACATTTTATCATTGATCTGTCATGATTTTTTCATCAATTAAGAGTGAGGAGTGAGGTTAAGTTCACCAAATCCGAGACCGATTCGCATCTTCTTACTCTCAAACTCGCGGCAAATTTGAAATTTTGGAAAATTTTCAAATTTCGCTCGGAAAATTTTCCAGATTGGAAATTTTCCGAGACGGAAAATTTCTGAACTCACATCACTAGGAAAAACTAAGAAAAGTATTACTTTCCAAGTGTCAACAAGAGATATCGACCTGAAATTAAACTGCTGGACAACGAAGTTGTCGGTATCGGAAAAATGGTCCGACTTTGAAGACCGATAACTTCCGATTGCCGGATGTGATTTCCGTTTTGTTTATTGTGTTGATTAGCCTAATCCTTCCGTAACCCATCCTGTAATAGTAAATGTTGAGAAACTTTACGTAAAATTTCTACAGGGTGATACGTAAAATGCTGCAAAGTTGTACCAACTTTATCGTACCCCCATTTGTCGAAAAAAAATTTTTTTATGTATTCTAATCACACCTATTCTAATACAAAAATCATGAATTGTGGTGTCTTACCTCGAAACGGTTTTGGAATTATCCGGATTAGAAGTCTAACATCGAAGATATAAATTTTTATTTTAAATGTTACAGATTTGCCTTGTTGGCACGTGAGATAAAGTCACTTCTGATGAATGGATGTTGACATTGAGCAAGATTGTTCGTACAACAGTCCAGAACAATTTAACTTTCAACGCAACCCGAATATTTGGTGTGGGGCCAAGCAGGGGGCACTTTTTTTAGTGGTTGTCCCTGCCTGTTTTTCGTACGTTAGATTTCGTCAGAATTTCATCAGAATTTTAGATATGGAACATGTTCTATTTGCAGATTTAAGCCCCTGAACATGGTAACGATGTGAAGCTTCAGTGTCCGAGTGAAGTAAAGCCCCCCTGGACGTTATACTTTTTGTGCTTGTGCTATGCCTGAGTTTCGTAAATCTGCAACATTCAACATAAAAATTTATATCATCAATGTTAGGCTTCCAATCCGGATAATTCCAAAACCGTTTCGAGGTAAGACACCACAATGGGGTATGTTCCTCTACTTTTTTTCTTTATTAAACATAGACTATTTTGACCCCTTAATTACGTGAGTAAGTTTTTTTCGATAAATTTTGTGTATTACGGCCGTAAAAGACGCATAAAGTTGTGGCGGGAGCAACGCCCACCTTTAAAACCGAGTGTAATCTACGTCACGAGCAACTGACGTCACACGATCATCTGGCAACACCGCATCCCGTAATCACCGCCCATTCGCCATGACAGATAAGTTGACAGCTGTCAGTGCTGTCTTACCCTTTGCGTTTTCGAATTTTTAAGGCGATTCAAGTATTTCCAGTTGATTTGTTTTAAATATGGCTAGCACAAAATCCTGCTTTTTTCGAGGATGTACAAACAACTCCTTAAATTGTACTCGAAAGATATTTATAAGGGTGCCTAGAAATATGGAAGTGCGAAAGTTGTGGTATCAAGCTGCCAGGAACACTTCGGAAATTCCCAGCTCATCAGAAGTTTTCTGCTGTGAAGATCACTTCAACGTAAGTCTTATTCAAAATGCCGTTTTCTTTTAGCGAATAACAAAATTTGTTTTTTTTTCACAACAGCTTCAAACTGATTGTGACAACTGGCAATACTTTAAAACTGTTGGTGGGAAGCTGACTATTAAAAAAGGAATCGTTCCCCGAGACCTTGGACCCGTCACAGGTTCCAACGAGGAATCACAGCTTACAAGATCTGCCGAAAAGCGAAAAACTGAGATAGTTGAAGAACTATTTCCAAAAAGATTAAAAACTGTTCCTTCAGAAGCAGCAAAGCTCCCAGGGCATGGAGCCCGAAGAAAATTGTTTGAATCTGAAGCAGGACCTTCATCATCAGCCACAACTACGACACCAACAAAAGAGACACGTCCACTTTCTGTAGAATCGCCTTCGGGAAAGTTCGAAGTATTCAACGCTGAACTACAAAAGCCGAAGCCGCTGACCTCAAGAACAAAAACAAAAGCAACTCAAACGAGTTGGCAAGTTCGGAGTGTAGCAGTTCTAGCCGACTTCAGAAAGGATTCTGTTGATAAAGCCACAAATACGAACATTAGAATTGCCAAAAAGTGTGTGCCACAATCAGTGGAAAAGAATAGTGACAGTGATGTGTCATCACCTAGAAAAGGTGTGAAATCTGATAATGGTTCATACTACCCATCATCAGATTGTGGCAGCTCGAGTTTCACACCTCCATTTCCTTTCAAAGGAACTGGTGAGCTTGGGAAGATAGAGAATAGCCCTCGTCTCTACACCGGATTGCCACCAGATGCTTATTTCCTGGTAGAAAAGTTGTGTAACGAAGGGTTGAACAAGATGGATGTTCTCCTAACATTGAAAAAAATAAGGACAAATGATAGTTTTGAGAGGCTCGCCATAGATTTTGGCTATCAGTCAAACTATCCGTCAAAAGTCTTCAATAAAACCTTGCCAAAAATGGCGAGTCTACTTCAAGAACTAATAGTGTGGCCGTCTGCATCTAAAATTAGATCATTACTGCCTCAACAGTTTTGGGCCAATTACAAAAATGTGCAGACAATCATCGACTGCTTTGAGATTGAAATCCAAAAGCCCTCCGGAGCAGTCCATCAAGCCTTGACGTGGAGCCAATACAAATCATGCAACACAGCAAAATATCTCATCTCGTCCACACCAAATGGCTTAGTGAACTTTGTGTCCTCTGGATTTGGTGGTAGGACATCAGATCTGGACATTGTAACCAAGTCTGGTTATTTGGATGTCCTTCCTCAAAACTGTCAAGTTTTAGCCGACAGGGGATTCAAACAGATAGTTCCTCTACTAGAGAAGAAAAATTGTACTCTTGTGCGGCCTCCGAGTGTGAGCAGTAGTGAGAAGCAGACAAAAGCTCAAGTGCGACAAAGCAAATTAATAGCTTCTGTAAGGATTCATATTGAAAGAGTGATCAGACGACTTAGGGAATTCAAAATGATTGCTCCTCATGCTTGTATTCCGACAAAAATGCTTAGTCACTTAGATTATATTGTGATAGTAGCTTGTTCTATAATAAATCTCCAGGGGCCAGGGGCCTTTGTTACACAAATAGGTACCTATTATTGAATAAAAGTAATTTATACATATACAGGTGGTCCATCCTAGCGTAATTATCCCGTAGTGGTCTTACCGTTCAAGATAAAGGAAGAGATGTAAGAGAAAAGTTATATTTTTGAGAATTGTTCAAATTATAAATTCCAAGTTCGATTTGGAAGAAAACGTTGGTCTTGCAAAATTTTTATCAGAGGCTTCGTTTTCGAGAAATATGAATGAGTGTTCGAAAAACATGTCAAAAATTCAAAAACACCAATTTAGAGAGAATAAAAATTTATTTTTCTGGAAATTTGCTTCTCAGGTTCAGTATTGGTATATGAATCTAAAACACCTGAAATATCCATTTCATTGAAGAAATATAAATTTTCTTGGATTATCATTTTTATTCTCTTGAAAGTGGTGCTTTTGACATGTTTTTCAAACATTCAGACTAATAGTATTTCGAAAACGGAGACTGTGATCAAAATTTTGCAAGAGTTACTTTTTCCAAACTGAACCTAGAATTCAAAGCTATGAACAATTTTCGAAAATAAGTAGGGGTAAAACATTGGGGCCAAAAAAAGGGAAAACCATGTAAAATCTACGCCCTTGGATTTTTTTTTATGCAACGCGTTAATTTGATAGACTTATTTTAGTTACCGTTGGTTATAGTATATTATTCAACAAGCCGGTAATGATTGCCTCATGAGTAATAGGCATTACCCGCGAGTAGAGTACTATGCTTTATCCAGTCTTATTGAAAAAATGCAGGCATGTATGCGCGTGATAATGCGTACATTATTTAATAGGGTTGAAAAATTTGAACCAAATCGGTTGAACGGTCAACACATTATGCGAAAAAAAAGTAAATAATTTCCAACTTTGAAGGACTTCTCCGCTACTAGGCACTTTAGAAATCTATTTTCTGGGGAAAGTCCCTTCCATTTTCAATCCCTATCACGTCCTCAAATTAATGTATTAAAACATTTACCCTGTATATCATAATATAGAGTGGAACATATGGTTTGTCTGATGTGAAAGGTATAATGAAATTTCTACGAGGTGATGTTTAAAAAAAACAGATAGTATATTGAATGAAAATGCATAAAGGCAATCTGTAGGCGTTTTCAATTTAATGAAAAACACGGCAGAGCAGAGGTCAGAAACAACAAAAATTAAACAAATGAAATATGCCCATTGAGGATGGAACTTAGATACGTTCGTTCACAATGTACATGCGAGGTGATTCACAACAAAACTTATTTCACTAACAAGACAAATCTACGGAGATAGAATAGGTACTAAACTTAAACAAGTCTATGAAAGATTGCCTTTTTCCAAAAAGCTTCCGCTTTTACAATGAGACTTCGACAAAAATCTACATCTAAATCTACCTCAATCACTTCCACTTTTTTATTTTCCTCAAAATTTGGTGAAGCCACGCAAAATAGCCCTTTAGATTTTTCGCACAAAAACATTTGCAACTGTATTTGTGCATAGGGCTTAGGCATGATTTTTCCGTTTTTGACAAAATTTTCCACTGTTGCTGCTTTTGATGGGCACTTGACTTCAATGCAAAACTCATCTGTCACAGCATCGGGTGATGCTCCAAATATTGGATAGTCTTTTTTCAATACCATTCCTGATTTTTTGAAAACAAGTTTTCTTTCATTACAAACGACTTTAATTACTTGCTGCTCTAAAATTATACCTCTTTTCATAGCTTTCGTTTGCATAAATTTTGTAGCTCCTAGCACTGTCTCTACAAGAGTTCCATCAAAAGTTTGACACTGTGCAACTTCATGGATTTTTGAAGCTGTGACTCTTCCAAATCTTGCAGCAAACCACTCTGGGCAGTCCGACTGGTTCACAGTTGCTGTGCAAAGGTGAAGACAAGTATCTGGATCAAGGGTTGTCTTGCAAAAATCAATAAAATCACTGGCACTTCCATGAACTACACTGTGCAGATACTTCGACATTAAATGGTGAAGTGATACATCCTCTACCAAAGTATTTGTCGTCCGGAAGAAACTGAATAAACAGCCCTTACTCGACTTCTTTATTCCTTCTTCAACTACCGCGTTCAAGAAGCTGTTGGACTTGGGTGGTAGTGGTGCAACGGTTCTGTTTGGTATCGCTGCAATTTTCACGGGTTCCAGTGTGCCCACTCTGGAAAGTGTTGACTTCTTCCAGTAACACACTGTTGAAGTTACAGCTGGTTCGTAATTCTTTTTCAGCAGCCAAAAGAGTAAAGCAATTGCATGTTTACAACCTCCTAAAAGAAAAAGACAAATATATAAGCATTACCCACAGATAGTTAATCAAATCACTTGTCAAATCATGAAATTCAAAAATGTTCTACGAATTAACACAAACCTTCACTAGCAGCGCAGTCATGACATTGGCATTCTACTATTTCCTCTGCATTTTCATCAATGGTCGCACTTACTAAGTAAGCTCTTTGACGAACCCTGTGTTCAGGAGTAATTCGTGCTTTGATCATGCAACGGGGATGTTCCCTTCTTAGCTGAACATACCCTACAGCGTCATCTGTGTAGGTTTGCCGACCAGATCTGTATCATAAAATGGATCATTAAATGTGGTTGTTGATAATAATCTAAATATGATAATAAAATAAGTGCTCCTTATTACCTTTGCGTTTTTACATGTTGTACTCCAGCTATCATGTAGTTTGCATTCTGCCGATAATATGAATCCATCATATCTGGATCCACTTTCGGCAAATTGGTGGAATTTGCTTCCACATAACCAGCATCCATTCTTCAAACTTAAAGGCACTTTTGACGAAAGCAAGTAGCACGAAATCAAGAATGTTGAAGATAAAATATCGAATCAACGCATAAAGTTTTCGGACATAACCTCTCTTTCAGTGTTGCCAGCGGGTTTTTTGTGAATTCCGTTACTGAGTCCGTCAAATTCCGCTACCAGCGCTTCCGCACCGCTACCTTCTTAATTTTGCTTTTGCGAATCACGGGAGCCAAAACCCTATGCCCTGACACGACACCATGCCCTATGCAATTTAATTGTGTTGATTACTTACTTGATTAGGTAGTAAAAAAACATGCCTAAACGCGGGCGCGGGAGATTCAAATGAAAAAAAAATTGCAGCAGTAATATAAAGAATGCCAAATCGCCTTTAATATCTGGTGATATGTGGTATCTGGTTTTGATGTCGATAACAAAGGTCGATAAAAAAAATTAAAATGTAGAAAAATAAAAGTTGCATTGCATTGTGAATTTGTCACTTCGCTTTTATATTTCTTGAATTTTTAAAATAATGAAGTCCAAAGTTCCGCTACTTTTAGGTAAATTTTCCTCTACCGCCGCTACCCCGCTGTTCAGGAAAAAATCCGTTACCGGTAGCGGAATTCCGCTACCTCTGACAACACTGCTCTCTTTCATTAAATGCAAACAAGAACAAAACGATATGTCAAATCAAATCTGTCAGAATAAGTGGGAGGGATTGCGATGTTGCCGATGTGATTCGAAGTTGATCCTCATTGGTCTAAAATATGCGCGCGATATCTAGGAGTTCAAAACTTTCTGCAAAACTGAACGTACTTTTAGGAGGCCGTAATTAAAAAAAAATAATAATAATTTTTTTTCCAACTGCATTATATTAAATTTTGACTATCAATAATTAATAATATCAGGTAAATTCAACGGTTTCTTTATGTTGGAACATACCCCATTCATGATTTTTGTATTAGAATACATAAAAAATTTTTTTTCGACAAATGGGGGTACGATAAAGTTGGTACAACTTTGCAGCATTTTACGTATCACCCTGTAGAAAACTTACATGAAATCTCTCAACATTCACTGTTATAGGATGGGTTACGGAAAGATTAGGCTAGTTAACGCAACAAACAAAATGAAAATCGCAATCGGCAATCGAGAGATATTGACCTCCAAAGTCGGACCATTTTTCCGATTCCGACAACTTCGTTGTCCAGCAGTTAAGTATGAGCTTATACCTTTGACAGACTAGGAAGCTTAATGATCAATAAGTGTAAATAACGATATAAATTACTAGTGTTCCACGTCGTCATTTACTTAATGATTATTTAAAACGTCATTTAAGTCCTTAATGATCATTAACTGGGAGTACTATAATCGCCGGTGGTCGTGTATCATCGTCGTGATTTTTGAATACCATTGGCCAGCTTTTCTGCAATGAATCGCGATATCTGTCATCTGCCATCAAGTCTGTCATTTCAGTACGCCGTTCAGACACGTATTTCTGAAATGGAGGAGTTGGAGTTTGCGTGCACACGTACGTACAATGTAACGTAACCTTCAACGTGAAAATTGGCGACTTTGTTATTAGCAATTCCTTGGTTACAGGGGAATTTGCACGTTCTACGTTGCGTTACGTCGTACGTTCCGTGAGATCGCAAACTCCTTAATACCCGTAGCGTGCACGTGTAAGCACGTACGAAAAATTGAAACTCCTCGTTTCACATAAGAAATGACCGCCTATTCGCCGAATATGGATGATACGAACATTGCAAACTTGTAGCACAATGTCGATTGGCGGCACTTTTTTTTAGCAAAGTCAAATTTATTAATAAGGAGATAGGTTTTTCCGTAAGACCCGTGAGATAGGTAGGTACCTATATAAGTTTATTTCCATAAATACAGTGCTCAACAATTAAAGTGGAACACCTGAAAATTTTAGTCGAATTAAAATGGTCGTATTTTCTCAAGAAAAAACCGAATTGCTATGAGTTTTTTCTTGGACAGCTAGTGTCTTAGACTACAGCATTATATAATTGTTTCGTGTTAACAAGCTTTTTATTTTATTTATGCAGGGTGTAGTATTGTGGTACCGTAAAAAATGTTTGCACCGCTCCCGATCCGCGAAAACATTTTTTTGAATTTTTTCAACTGGTTACGGAAAAACATTGAACCCATACCTCGAAACGGTTTTTTGAGTTTCCGTCTAACTTTGTTAATTACAGGGTGATCTCAAAAAAGTGACATTTTAGACTTTCAGCGATAACTTCTTCCATTGTTATCCGATTTTGAACATCTTTGGCTCATATTGGAGCTGAAACTTCAGGCGAGAACGTTTTGAGGTCAAAACTTACTGAAGACAACATTTCAATATGAGGGGGCGTATAAGAAGTGATCCGAATGCGAAACAGTTTTCGAGTATCCGTTTGATGAAAGACAAAAACAACTTGAAACTTGTCTTCAGAGGAATCGCTAATTCGGACCATTCAGATCTGCTTTTCGCTTTAGTTTTCCAAGAAATGTCCGTGGTTGAACCAAAACTTGACTGCGTGTTTTCGCAAAAAAATTGCATCCCTTATTTACCTGTAGGCGGCCGTAACCCAAGAGTCAAAATTCAACACTGGCAAGAATACCTACGTGTTTTATCGCCAATGAGAATTTTTGAAATTGTTGTGAATTTTGTAACTTGGGTTACGGTCGCCTACAGATAAATAAGGGATGCGATTTTTCCACAAGAGCACGCAGTCAAGTTTTGACTCTACCAAGGACATTTCTTGGACAACTAAAGCGAAAAGCAGATCAAAATGGTCCGAATTAGCAGATCCTTTGAAGGCAAGTTTCAATTGGTTTTTGGCTTTTATCAAACAGATACTCGGAAGCTGTTTCGCATTAGGGTAATTTCTCATACGCCCCCTTATATTAATATGTTGTCTTCAATAAGTTTTGACCTCACAACACTCTCGCTTGAAGTTTCAGTTTCAATATGAGCCAAAGATGTTTAAAATCGGATAACAATGGAAGAGGTTATCACTGAAAGCCTAAAATATCACTTTTTTGAGATCACCCTGTAATTGATAAAGATGGACGAAAACTCAAAAAACCGTTTCGAGGTATGGGTTCAATGTTTTTCCAGAACCAGTTGAAAAAATCCAAAAGAATGTTTTCGCGGATCGGGAGCGGTGCAAACTTTACATTTTTTGCAGTACCCCAATACTTTACTCTGTATTAATAAAATAAAAAGCTTGGAACAAGAAAGAATTGTCCAATGCTGTAGTCTAAGACACTAGCTGACCAGGAAAAAAAACTCATTGCAATTCGGTTTTTTCTTGAGAAAATACGACCATTTTAATTCGGCCAAAATTTTCAGATGTTCCATTTCAATTGTTGAGCACTGTATTTTATGAATGTCAATGAATAAGCTGAGACTATAGATGCGTTCCTTTTATCATTTGAACTGAGAATTCTCACTTCAATTGCTAGTTGTGTCTCTCTTCCTCTCATGTAATTCTCGCTCTTTCTCTCTCTAACTGAGGTGAGATTATCTGAGATTTCGTGTAAAAGGAATACAGCTTATGTTGATACCTTTTAACATGCTACCTAGATTAGGCGCGTTTCAAAACGTCCGTCGTGAAAAATGTCAAATTTTGCAAAAACAAGCGAAATAGGAGGTACTAATCGCAAAAGCAGTTGAAAAATTGCAAAAAAAAGTTATAGGGAACCACACGATAGATACGAACATTATGAACTATAACATGCATCTGTCGGCTGCCTTGCGACTTGCCAGCCGCGCACATAAACCAGGGCCGCGCGAAATTAAAAGTTGGTTAGACTAATGGGACTATGCGATTTTGATCAGGCTGACTTTTGAAAAAAAAGATGAACAATCAGTCTCTTATTCTTCTTTTCCTCCATTTATTTCGACTCAATACAAATTCAACATATATTTTGGCAACAAATAAAGATAGTATGGTGTGGTGTGAACATTGCAAGCAATGATAATTATTGCTTTCTTGTATCAAATGCTAAGCTAAATACCACCACACCTCACCTAAAATATGAAATTATTATGATAATGGCAATAATAGCCCAACACTTCGGACCATTCGACAATTCGAAATTTACATTTCGGGGGAAAATCGATCATCACGTTTATTAACGCGCTACGGCTTATTAAGCCGGCTCATCGGCTTATTACGATTTGTAGTGTGTCACCCCCAAATTCGCAATCGTCATTTAACGTATCATTAATACGTCATTAATCGTATAGTCTGTCTAGGATATAATAGCCCTTTTAATTATGTGTATCCTAGACAGACTGTACGTTAATGATCATTAACGTTAAATGACGATTGCGAATAGGTCCCTTCGTTTTGGTTTTTTTGAGTGCGCATGTGTGGCGCGAATTTTATAGTTTCGTACACCGATATTGAAAATTAACACTAAAAAATATTGTAGTGCACCTAAAATTCCACAAATAATTTAGTTGAATGTTAGATATCATTTTTTACATTCAAAGGAAATGTTTCATTAAAATTAAGTTCAATGATCATTTGTGGAAGTTCAGGGACAACGAAAATGGCAACAGCGCTCAAAACAACAAGACATTCATTTGCTCATGTTTTGACGAAAGAACACAACTTGTTGAAAATGGCTGTTCCGAGAAGGGAGTTCAAAGAAGCTACGAAGAGATGCTTTTACGGTGTGTGTAAAAGTAACAGCCAGGAACCAGTAGTTGGTCAGGCGGCTAGACAGAGCATGCAGCGTTGCCATTCAACTGACAGACGAAAGTTTTCAAAATTGGGAGCCTTCAAGCATGCGCACCTACCCGAACGAAGTAGCCTATTTGTGGGTGACACACTACAAATCGTAATAGCCGGTGAGCTTGCGCCGTAGCGCGTAAATAAACATGGCGATCAATTTTCCCTGTAATCGAACAGTGGCGTAGTCGAGATGTCCGGGTCCGTATTCAAACAGTTATTGATATTACTATTGTTGCCGGGGGTCTGTGGGCCCCCTGAGGCTACGAGCTTGTGTCTTTTTGCACACGTTGGACACCACATCACTACGCCATTGAGAATGTAAGATTTCTTTACGCAGGACATTCATTTGTTTTTCGGATAGAACAAAGTAACACCAAACAAGGTTGACATCAAACCGCTCGAGGGTTTCCGAACGCAACGGATTCGAATCCAGAAATCCGGATTACATCGGATCAGGGTTTTCATAAGCTCTTTTATAAATGCCTGCAAAGTATTCCCATTGGTCCCATGAACCGATGTTGAGTAGGTTGCCAATTCATTTTTGAAGAATGTTTTGCTTATGGTTTTTAGGAAACCTGGATTTATGTAGGTAGTTCATGTTTCACCCCGCAAATAAGAAATCGGATACATAGGTACTTACCAAGCTTTTCACCATTTCTGTATTCTTCTGAAATCTTGCCGAAATAACGATTAAAATTTTTTCGGTGCGATTCTTTTAAAAAACACATTTCATAAACGTTACGTTACGCTGTTATCACCTAGGCAACAGCCAATGGCCGACGGGATTCTTTTACATAACAGCGCGTTTATGGAATGTAATTTTTTACAGAAACGCCCTATCAGTGAAGCGCGGCATCGACAGTGAAATGCTGAATTAGACAAGCCGACTGGACATGGAATGTTTTGACATGCCTTATACCTTTTAATCAGCCACTCAGAGTAGGCACCCCAAACTGTTGAAACACTGTAAAACCCGTAAGCCACCGTTTTTCGTCTACCCGATTCTGTCCCTGTATTCAATCATCTTTAAAATGAGGGGGTGATGATAAATAATCTCAATCGGAACAACTATGACATTTTCTTTGGACTTTGAACGTGAAACCTCGATCACCCTGTGTACTATTTTCTTGTGAAGCTCTGGACTATGTGGTGTGATTGAAATGTTCCAACTTCGCAGGGCTGGGGCGTCCGCACGAAGCTCCCGATCAAATGCGGCGAGTTCATCCTTGAATACGTCGGAGAGGTCGTCTCCGACCAGGAATTCAAAGAGCGAATGGCCACCATCTACGTCAACGACACCCACCACTACTGCTTACACCTCGACGGCGGTCTCGTCATCGACGGTCACCGCATGGGCGGCGACGGCCGTTTCGTCAACCATTCGTGCCAGCCCAACTGCGAAATGCAAAAATGGTCCGTCAACGGCCAGTTCCGCATGGCCCTCTTCGCCTTGCGCGACATCGACAGCTCCGAAGAGCTCACCTACGACTACAATTTTTCGCTGTTCAATCCAGCCGAGGGGCAGGAGTGCAAGTGCGGTAGCAAGATGTGCAGAGGCGTCATCGGCGGAAAGTCGCAGCGCGTGCGGCAACTGCCGCCCGTCGAAACCACCAAGTCGAGCAACTCAGGACGGGTGGGCAGGCCGAGGAAGAACCAGGCGAAGAAGACGACGACGAGCCGGACCAAGGATGTGTCGCCGCCGCAACCGGTGCTTCCGGTCGTGCCCACGCCGCCCGTCAAGCCCATGAGCCACCAGCAGAAGTGCTTCATTCTGGAGCACCACTGCTTCTTGCTGAGGAACTTGACCAAAGTTAAGAAGAAGGTTAGGGATAGGTCGAACAGCGCCATCGTGGTGGCCAGGCCCCAGGTGGTGCCCACGAATCACGCCGCTAATTTCATCAATCACTTGAATGCCTTGGAAAAGCCAAGAAACATCAAGACCAGGAGGTTCGCGCAAGCCGAGGACAATCCGGTTCTAAATCAGACTGTGAAGCTCGCGTCCGTTTTGAAGGAAATTTGGAACACTGTATCTAAAGCCAAAGGTGAGTTGGTCGCCAATTTTCATGTTTTGCAGTGAAGATAGGTTTTGGGTTTCAAAAAATTATTTCATGAAATCTGAAAATTGTTATCGATTCAGAATTTCGTCCTCTTTGACATACTCTAAATCCACAAAAATCTCGCTTAAGGATTTTTTTGCGGTGCTCTGAAAATTAATACTGGCCAACAAAATTTAAAGCATTGTCACAGATGAACCCGCCAAGAGAGGATAGCAGATAGCGTATTGTGTGAGTCTGCAAAAATTGCGAAGATATAGTCCCCAACATGAACCAAGTTGCATGGTCATCATCATCACAAGGTTCTCAGTCCTAAGACTGGTTGGATGCGTACCTCCATCCCTCCTATCCTGCGCTAACCTACGCATTTCCCTAAAGGTCGAACATTCTACATCTCTAAATACTGGGAGCAGTAATCTAACCAGATAAGGTGGTCCCCACTTGAAATTGTCCGAGTGAATTGTTCATATTCTCTGCAGTCCTCCTGCGAATTCAGCAAATGAATTTCCGTGTGATTCCCAAAAGTGCGTCGTACTAGTGAAGGTTGCGCAACAAGAAATGACTGAAAACTTTTCTTGTCCCCTTCGCAACTCTTCAGGTGGTAAGTCATCTCCGTACCATTAGCTGACGAACCATTGTTGAAAGAAACAAAACAGTCCCGGTGCTACCTCACGGTTCATCAGAATCTTGAGAACCCTCTGTACGCTCAGAGCGGCTCTGACTAAGAGGCCTCTAAATCAAAGCTGGTGATCTTCTAGCTGGCATTCAGAGAGATTATTGCGTATCTTCATATAAACAGATGAACGGAAACAAAAATACGACAAAAACCGATCACAGTTGGACATCGACAGATTTCACGCGCCCAGGGCCTTTATTTAACACGAAAAAATTCCGCCTTTTCAGGGTGGATACTGCAACGCAGGAACGAAACTGCAAATTTTCAAACCATTTTTTAGTAGTTTTGGTTCCACATGTTTCATGGAAAAATCACTAATTAGGCGGATTCCAGCCGATCACAATTATTCCCGTATTGGCCTCATTTTTCCTCTGGCGAAGAAAAAACTTCCGCTACGCGCGAACTCTTAATAGCGGTCAGCATTTAAGGGTAAGCATTGTGGCAGGATAGTATCTGGTATTAAGGGTATACCAACAGTCTGAGCCAACAGTGTGTAACTCTCATGTAACAAATACAAGGAATAAATTATTTTGGCCTGGTTGCAGCGCACATACTGTATTTTGAAAGCATCGCAAAAAAATTCCTTGGCCGGAATTTTCGGAGATTCTAAGTACGTGCTAGATAATGAAATTCTGAATCGATACCAACTTGAAAATTTCATGAATTAATTTCTTACAGGTTTGGGGGCTACTTTGACTAGTCCACAAAGCCCCCACAGTAAGTTTCATGCTCAATCATTTCGTGCTGTGTGTGATTTTTTGAGTTCAGAAAAATTAGTAGCAAACACCTTAGAAGTCAGGCGGGGGCGATGATCTACCATGATCTTCTTTCATGTGATAAAATATTTTCAGATGAAAAGAATGAATCTCTTGCCACGCTCTTCATGACCATGCCGACCAAAAGGAAATCTCCGGAATTTTACCAACGCATCACCAATCCCATCGATTTGAGCTCAATCGAGCAGAACATCGCCACTGGAATTTATCTCACGGCCGAAAGCTTCAACTCTGACATGAATCGCCTGTTCACCAATTACATCCGTTTTTACGGCCGCACCAGCACCGAAGGCGTGGCCGCCCTGAGGTTGAAAAAGATCTACACTCAGGCCAAAGAGCGCAGCCTGTCCAAATTTGAGAACGTGCTGGGCACAAAGCCGCCAGCCAACTTCATATCAAGTAAGAACAAAGGTAAGGAAGAATCCTTGCTTGTAAAGATATACAAGGTGTTGGTTTTTTGAGTGTCTCCTCTATTAGAAAAGTGAATAGGAACGTTTCTTGAACAACCAACATCCTGTATAGGTGTATGAATAAAATGCAATCAAACTTTTTTTTCTGTTCAAGATGAAGAAGAAGATATAATTCGATGCATATGTGGAATGCCCAGAGATGAAGGTTTGATGATACAGTGTGAAAAATGTTTGGTGTGGCAACACAGCGAATGCGTTAAGGCCGACGTGTCTGCCGACAGCTACCACTGTGAACGTTGCCATCACAGAGAAGTTGATTACGAGATCGCGCTGGATGAATACACTGAACATGGCCACAGGTGAGTGAATAGGATGGCCAACTTCGTTCCTTCCATTTTGAAACCACCACAAAACTAAACTGTATTTGCCTAGTATTACCTAGACACACAAATATGATCAATTTCACTTTTCAAGAATAAGCTATGGAAATTGACATTTGTCTTGAAAGTACTGGGTGTTTATAAATGTCTGTGATCGCATCGCCTTTGGAATCCGCTTTTGATCACTACAATTGCGCCTGTTACTGCGTTTTTCGGCCTGACCCATGCCTGCCGCGATCACAGTTTCTTATAAACACCCCGTATAATCAATTTCACGCTTTAGCGGCCTTAAGCAAGATATGGAAAAAATGGGTTGCGTTGGTACGAATGCACGTTGACGACTTGTTGGCAGCTAGCTAGCTGTCTTCATGTGCAAAATTTTCAAAGTGACATCGTCACCGTCTCAGGAGTCATGTACGCGAAAGTGAAAATTTTCGAGAATATGCGAGAAATTGTTAAGTTTCCTTTGAGTGATTTGCAGTGTGGACGATAAGGGACATTGAATTTATTTTTTAGATGGACAATATGGATAGTAGGACAGTAACTTATGGAGTTGAACTGTACAGCGACGAGACAATTTGGGCGTGAGTAGATAGGTACACTGTGTTGTCTGCCAGCATGTGTCTTCATACCTTGTTTGCTGTTGCAGTAGGTATAATAAGTAGAGCTAGAGCTAGAGCAGGTACCTAGTACTCACTACTCCAGTGATGCATCAGAAGATGTAGCCTTTTGGGCGGTGGACGTTTTCATCCGAGTAGTACCCTGCCGATCTTCGACATGATTCGTTAGTAGCCGCCAAAACAGCCTTGGCGGAGACCCACCAACCAGTAAATACAATATCCCTTATCGTCCACACTGCAAAGCACTTCAAAGAAACTCACGATTTCTGGCATATGCTCAAAAAAATTTCACTTTCGCGTACATGATACCTCGACACGGTGACAAGGTGTCACATTGAAAATTGTACGTGTAGACAACTGGCTGGCATCCCCTTGTTATCGTATCATTCGTACCAACGCAACACAATTTTTCCATAGCTTGCTCTAATGCAGAAAGCCGTGAAATTGATTATATGCGTGTGGTGTGTCATATCGAGTTCAACATTGCAGCTCATCATCAAACGTTCATAAATTGACGATATCCTATGATGTTAAACTTGACTTGGCTTCCAACAACACAAACGTCAATTTCCATAGCTCACTGCTCACTCTAATGAAAAAAGCCATAACAGTACATTATGTATTGAGGTAATGGACCTATCGAGGTTGAGGAGGTATCGTATGATCAAAAACTTTCCTCCTCTAGACAGGCTGTGGTCTGGTCATTGACAAGCAAACGGGGCTGATTTTGGCCTGGCCACAGCCTACCCAGAGGAGGAAAGTTTTTTATTCATACGGTATTATAGCTGAAGCGTCAGAATAAATCTCCCAAAACGCAGCTGAGACGCTTATTGAGCTACATATAATGGCACCTCACTCGTGGTTAGGTGACATTTCATCCAAGTGAAAATCAATTTCAAGCTCGTGTAATCAGACTTCAAAGGCAATAAGGCGTAACGTTTTTGATTGGCTCGCAGGAAAATCACAAAACAATCGCAACGCAGCAAATTCCTTCAAGCCAGTCGGAAACGTTGCGCTTCGCGTTGCGTATTTCATAGAGCGGCCTTTGAGCCAGATTTATACAGGGTGATTCATGAGTGACCTTACATATGCTAATGGGAGATAGAGGACTTCGAGGCGAGTCAGGATCCACTGAAGAAATTTTAGTTTCTCCAATGGTTACGAAGATACAGGGTGTTTTATGTGTTTCGTATGAAACTTTGATAAGCGATATTCCTGAAACGGCTAGAGGTATTCTGTTGAAATTCATCAGTAATATTTCTCTATTGGAACTTACCCTGAAGCCATACTGGGTAAGTCAAAATCCAGGGCCGGGATTGAAAAAATGTGCCTCTTTTTTATTTGATCAAAAAGTATATTTTCTGACCGCTTTTCTAAAAAACTGCTATCGGATTCGAGAAGCTAAGGAAAAATGCTTCAAGAATCACTTTTAAATTTAGATGGCACACCTAAACCGTTTCGACATAAAAATTGAAAGTGAAATTTATGGGTAAGTTTCCATTTTTGACCGAGCATAATCGACTCATTGTTTGATTGAATTCATTCAAATTCATTTTTTAGCTTGTCTCTGTGGAACAAAAGGGCTTGGTAGGAAGAAAAATTTCATAGCCGGAGATTTTTTTTGACGACCAAATCGAGTCTAATTTTGGTTTCACTCTCGATTTTGTCATAAAAAAAAAGGTCGGCTCTGGAATTTTTCTTTTAACCAAGCTCTTCTATTCAACAGAGACAAGGCACAAAATGAATTTTGATGAATTCAATCAAACAATGAGTCGATTATGTCGGGTCGAAAATGGGAACTCGCCCACAAATTTTACTTTTAATTTTATTGTCGAAACGGTTCAGGTGTGCCATCCAAATTGAAGAGTGATTCTTGAAGCATTTCTCCTTAGCTTTTTGAATCCGATAGCAGTTTTCTAGAAAAGCGGTCAGAAAATGTACTTTTTGATGAAACAAAAATTGGGCACCTTTTTTCTAGCCCGGCCCTGGATTTCGACTTACCCGGTATGGCTTCGGGATGAGTTCCAACAGAGAAACATCACTGGAAAATTTCAACAGAATACCTCTGGCCGTTTCAGAAATATCGCTTATCAAAGTTTCATACGAAACACACAAAACACCCTGTATCTTCGTAACCATTAGAGAAAATAAAATTTCTCCAGTGGATCCTGACTCGCCTCGAAGTCTTCTATCTCCCCTTAGCCTATGTAAGGTCACTCATGAATCACCCTGTATAGCGGCGAATTGCAAATTGCGATGGTGAATTCGCAGAAACGTTTTGTTCCTATTGGCTAATTTCAAATGACTGTAAAAATAAAGGTGCGTTCAGTCAGCTTATTTAGCCGCAAGTTTTAGTTTTAGTCGTAAGCGCAGCGATGCTAATTGGCTGTCATGAACGAGCCTCCTCAGATCAGCCAATAAGCGATGCTGCGCTTACGACTAAAATTAAAACTTGCGGCTAAATAAGCTGACTGAACGCACCTTTAGTCTTTCAAAAATGTTAAATTTAATTTTATACAGGGTGGTCCAGGTTTTAGTCGACAAACTTTGCAGGCTGATAGAGGATAAAAAATGAAGTTGACTCACCCCAAAAAGTACATATCTAAAATGCATATTGAATGAGCTACAGGCCTTCAAAGTTGCAGAAAAAAATTGTTTTTTTCTTGATAACTTTTGAACAGCTTCACCGATTTCGCTCAAATTTTGCAAATATGGTTAACAAACACGTCCCCAGTGATTTCTTGAAAAAAATTCTGTCAGAATGACGCAGTGCCGTAGATATGGGAGGTACTAACCTTCTTATCCCCCTACTTTCTACGCCACTGGATATTTTGAAAAACCGTTGAAAGCATTGAATTCGGCGTTCAATTCTGAAGAGAAAATTGGCGTGTCATTGCTACATTTGGAGCAGCGGTTTCTGAGATATTTGTGTTTAAAGGTTCAAAAACACCGAATTACGCAAATGTTTCAAAATTCGAGCAAGCTTTGACCCATTCACTTTCAACTTTTTTTTCAATTTCAAGTTTATTGATCCATAATTTAGCTCATGAGAAATTGAAAATTGGTATGAAAATTCATAAATGAAGTAACAATTAAATATTCAATAGGTACCTATTCACTTACTGATAGTTGGGGAGTTTAGTAAGAACAAGAACCAAGGGCCCATTGTTTCTTATTGGTCATGTTACTGAAATTATGAATTTTCACAACCAATTTTCAATTTCTCATGAGCTAAATTATGAATCAATGAACTTTACATTGAAAAAAAAGTTGGAAGTGAATGTATCAAAGCTTGCTCGAATTTTGAAACATTTGCGTAATTCGGTGTTTTTGAACCTTTAAACAAAAATATCTCCAAAACCGCTGCTTCAAATGTAGCAATGACATGCCAATTTTCTCTTCAGAATTGAACGCCGAATTCAATACTTCTAACGGTTTTTCAAAATATCCAGTGGCGTAGAAAGTAGGGGGGTAAGAGGATTAGTACCCCCCCATATCTACGGCACTGCCTCATTCTGACAGAATTTTTTCCAAGAAATCACTGAGAACGTGTTCGTTAACCATATGTGCAAAATTTGAGCGAAATCGGTCAAGCTGTTCAAAAGTTATCAAAACAAAAACAATTTTTTTCTGCAACTTTGAAGGCCTCTAACTTTTTTAATATGCATTTTAGATATGTACTTTTTGGAGCGAGTCGACTTCTTTTTTTATCTTCTATCAGCCTGCAAAGTTTGTCGACTAAAACCTGGACCACCCTGTATATGTATATATATACAGGGTGTCCGTTTTTCGAGGCTAAGCATGGGTATCTCGCTTATCTTGGGAGATACAAAGCCGGTTAAATTAGGAAAAAGCTGCGCATTTTCATGACGATCAATGATCCAAAAAGAAATTTGACGTATCGATTTTAGTTTTTGAGATATCGTGAAAAAACAGGAATTTGAATTTTTGTTTTCATTTTTTATCCAAGAAACAGTTGAATGTGGCCTTTTCAAATCTAGACATTGTCGGGGCACTTCAAGGGGAATTCAAAGCTGCCAAAATCTTTATTCTAGCTTTCAAAGCAACCGAGATACGACATTCAACTTTTTTCTCTAATGGGCGCCATATTGGATTTTGATATTTTTGAATACGGTATTCTTTTTGCTTACAACGATGTGCCAAATGTCACTGTTGGATAAATGTTTAACATTTACGTTTTTTTTATTGTCGGTGCTGATTTTGTTTCTAAAGCACTTTGAAAAATAAAAATAAAATTTTTGCTCAAAAGCATGAATTCAACAGTGACATGTGACACATCGTTGTAACCAGAAAAAAATAATGTATTAAAAAATGTCAAAATTCAATATGGCGCCCATAAGAGAAAACAAAGTTGAATGTCATATCTCGGTTGTTTTGAAAGCTAGAATAAAGATTTTGACAACATTGAATTTCCCTTGGAAAAGTGCCTTCACAATGTCTTAATTAGAAAATGCTACCTTCAACCGTTTTTCAAATAAAAAATGAAAACAAAAATTACAATTTTCTGTTTTTTCTCGATATCTCGAAAACTAAAACTGACAAGTCAAATATCTTTTTGGATCATTGATCGTCATGAAAATTCGCAACTTTTTTCTAATTTAACCGACTCTGTATCTCTAAGGATAAGCGAGATACCCATGCTTAGCCTCGAAAAACGGACACCCTGTATATGTATATACAGAGGAGTGCATCAAAAACGGCCACCGATGTAGCATCGTTATCTCATCTGCAGCATTAGCTCGTTAGCAGCATTCCTCATCTGATCTTCAAAATTCAAAAACTAGTTCAAATGGTTGATTGTCTTCTATGATTTGACAGTAGAAAATATTTTTTTTATTATGATGCTTCTGAGCACTGATAGTCAACTTTTGTTTTTCAAATGGCAACAATATTTTTTTAATTTCTTTTTGGTTTCCTTATGCTTATCTGAATATAATGATGCATCAATATCACACATTTTATTATCAGACACGAAGAAAAAAATTTGAAACTGCGAAATTTTTACACATCATAGCATAACAACACCCACGATATGCACGCAATCTGGTAGGCTGGGTGCAAAATGATGTTTAAGAGCACATAGTAGGTCAGGCGTTTGGTTTTTCAAAATGTAAATGTCAAAATGTTTTCAAAATCCAAAACAAGCGAATATGCCTCATGGGCATGAGGCTCAGTAGCGCACTTCCTTTTTTGAAAGATTAGTGAACGCAAGATGTTAAGTAACTAGGGTTCTACTCTACCGTTATTTGGGTAAACAATTTCAATATGGCTACCAAAATTTCGGCAGAATAATGAAATTCGGCTTGAAAATCAGAATGATCGTACTAGACAAGGGTAAGTTCCAAGTTTCATGAAAATCGTTCCACTAATAAGAGATTTCAATATGGCGGCCAAGATGGCGGCGAAATCATAAAACTTAGCTTGAAAATATGAATGATCATCCGAGACAAGGGTAACTTTCAAGTTTCATGAAAATCCTTCCACTTATAAGAGATTTCAATATGGCGGCGAAGATGGTGGCGGAATCATGAAATTTGGCTTGAAAATGAAAATGATCATACGAGACAAAGGTCAGCTCCAAGTTTCATGAAAATCGTAACACTAATAAGAAATTTCAATATGGCAGCCAAGATGGCGGCAGAATCATGAAATTCAGCCTGAAAATAAGAATGATCGTACTAGACAAGGATAAGTTTCAAGTTTCATGACAATTGTTCCACTAATAAGAGATTTCAATATGGCAGCCAAGATGGCGGCGGAATTATGAAAGCCAATCTGTCTATTTGGTCCTTGAGGACCTAAGCTATCCATCAGATAAAGGTCAATTTTTAAGGGCTGTAGCTTTATTTCCCGAAGAGAAGTTCAACTTCTTCGAAGTGCACAGGAGATCTCTTTTTTTTTGATAATAATGATAACGATGTATGGATAACAAAAATAGTGCCCATTGGCCACCCTTGAGGTCATCAGCTATCCATCGGAAAAAGTTCCAAGGCTCTTGCTTCAATTCTCGAGAAGGAGTACAGCATCCTAGTTTCTGCACGGACAGACAGACAGACAGACAGACGAACCGGCCACATAAGCGTCATTCTGTTACTTATAAAAGAATGTTTTCCAACTGATTTCGACCTCCTGAACATGAATATCAGGTTTATTTTTGAATCGGAACAATTCTTTTTTATCGAAAAACCGAAAAAATGGTAGTCTGTCACATGATTTTTAGTGATACCTACCTACTTTTTTTTGTTATTGGGCGAACATGTTTCATAGTTTGAGTGCCATTATCCTTCAGGTACCTAGTAATGTCTATTTCAAAATGTTAAATATTATTAATGGCACGTCTGATTTTTTTTTAATTTGTAGGAACGCGTATATGCGCCGAGCCGTAGTTTTGCGGTCGTTTTAAAAAATTCATAACAATTGACCCGAGGGTCGTATCGAAGTGGAGTTTTTGTCAAAAGAAAGTTCAAATTGTTCTCTAAATATAATCTCGCACATGTAGTAATGTATCTTCATAAAAACATGTAGCTACCCGCATATCGTAACTTTCAACATCTAACTGCGAATTCCAGCACTTAATCGGCGAAGCCGCCTTACAGCAAAATGTTATTATTGTAATTGTTTATGATTATTTCGGAAAGATTTTTTTTTTGGTTCACGTACCAAGGCCATGAGCTACCCATTCAAGTTGAAATATTTTCTGTATTGGATTCCGTTTTGTTCGGAGAAAAGGATATCAAGCACCAGCAAGCAACGAATAATCTTTTGCGGCCGAGCCGTAGCTTCGGAGTCATTTTCAAAAATTTATAACTATTGACTGGTACCTCGCACCGATGTGGAATTCTCATTAAAATTAAGTTCAAATTCTCCTTTAAATATAACTCCGCATATGTATTATTGTAAAATGATAAGAACGGGTACTTGATCGCATGTGATAACTTTCGAGAACAGGCCGGCTTCTGAAATGCAGCAATCAACGGCGATGCCGCGTCACACTAATTTGTTATTATTGTAATTGTTTATCATTATTTCGTCGAGATTTTTCTTGGCTCGGGATACAAGGTCATGAGCTACCCATTGGAGTGAAAATTTTTCGCAAAAACCTTTTCGTCTAGGACTAGATGCTGTGACGGACGGACGGACAAAGCGAGGACAAAAGCGCCTTCCCGTTTGGAGAAGTGCGCTAAAAAGATGTCGGTCTCTAAGACGCCTTTATTCTCTATTTTCAGCTTATTATTTTATATCTTTTTGAGTAGGTATGTATTGTGATCTGTCAGGAAGAAAGGTCTTATTGATTTTTCATTTTCACAATACACACTTGACAAAATAATCAAAATATGAAATAGTACCTTAGCTAAAAATAAAGCATAAACAAGTCTTAGAGACGGACACTTCTTTCGGATTTTGAAAACATTCTGACATTTACATTTTGAAAAACCAAATGCCTGACCTACTATGTGCTTTTGAACATCATTTTGCACCCAGCCTACCGGATTGCGTGCATATCGTGGGTGTTCTGACGCTACTGTTGTGTGTGAAAATTTTACAGTTTAATTTTTTTTCTTCGTGTTCAATAACAACAAGCGAATACGCCTCATGGGCATGAGGCTCAGTAGCGCACTTCCTTTTTGAAGGATTAGTGAACGCAAGATGTTGAGTAATTAGGGTTCTACCGTCTTGGGCAAAAATTCCAATATGGCGGCCAAAATATCGACAGAATCATGAAATTTGGCTTGAAAATCAGAATGATCGTACTAGACAAGGGTAAGTTCCAAGTTTCATTAGAATCGTTCCACTAATGAGAGATTTCAAGATGGCGGCAGAATTATGAAACTCAGCTTGAAAATAGGAATGATCGTACGAGACAAGCCTAACTCTCAAGTTTCATGAACATCCTTCCACTTATAAGAGATTTCAATATGGCGGCCAAGATGGTGGGGCAATCATGAAATTTGGCTTGAAAATAAGAATGATCGTACTAGACAAGGGTAAGTTTCAAGTTTCATGACAATCGTTCCACTAATAAGAAATTTCAATATGGCAGCCAAGATGGCGGCCGAATTATGAAAGCCAATCTGCCTATTTGGTCCTTGAGGACCTAAGTTATCCACCGGATAAAGTTCAATCTTCAAGGGCTGTAGCTTTATTTCCCGAGGAGAAGTTCAACTTCATCGGAGTGCACAGGAGATCTCTGTTTTTTGAGAATAATGATAACTATGTATGGATAACAAAAATAGTGCCCATTGGCCACTCTTGGGGACATCAGCTATTAATCGGAAAAAAGTTCCAAGACTCTTGTTTCAATTCTCGAGAAGGAGTACAGCGTCTTAATTTCTGCACGGACTCGGACAGACAGCCAGACAGACAAACGAACCGGCCACATAAGCGTCATTCTGTTACTCATATAAAAATGTTCTCCAACTGATTTCGACCTCCTGAACACGAATATCGGGTTCACTTTTGAATTGGAACATTTCTTTTTTATCGAAAAACCGAAAAAAATGGTAGCCTGTTACATGATTTTTAGTGATACCTACCTACTTTTTTTTGTTATTGAGCGAACATGTTTCGTAATTTGAGTGCCATTATCCTTCAGGTACCTAGTATTGGCTATTTAAAAATGGTCAATTACTATTTCGGCACGTCTGATTTTGAATTTGTAGGGTCGTGTATACGCCGAGCCGTGGCTTTGCGGTCGTTTTCAAAAATTGATAACAATTGACCCGACGGTCGGATCGAAGTGGGGTTTTTGTCAAAAGAAAGTTCAAATTGTTCTCTAAATATAATGCCGTACATGCAGTGATGTATTTCATTAAGAAATTGTGGTTGCCTGCATATCACAACTTTCTACATCTCACCGCGAATGCCAGCACTTGATCGGCGAAGCCGCCCTACACCAAAATGTTATTTTTGTAATTGTTCATGATTATTTCGGCAAAAATTTTCTTGATTCGCGTACCAAGGCCATGAGCTACCCATTCGAGTTGAAATATTTTCTGTATTGAATTTCGTTTTGTTCGGAGGAAAGGATATCAAGCACCAGCAAGCAACGAATAAATCATTTGCGGCCGAGCTGTAGCTTCGGAGTCATTTTCAAAAATTAATAACTATTGGCCTGCACCTCGCACCGATGTGAAATTTTCATTAAAATGAAGTTCAAATCATCCTCTAAATATAACTCCGCATATGTATTATGGTAAAATGATCAGATCGAGGGTACTTCCTCGCATGTGATAACTTTCGAGATCAGGCCGGCTTCTGAAATGCAGCATTCAACGGCGATGCCGCGTCACACTAAATTGTTATTATTGTCATTGTTTATTATTATTTCGTCGAGATTTTTCTTGGTTCGGGATACAAGGTCATGAGCTACCCAATGGAGTAAAATTTTTTCGCAAAAACCTTTTCGTCTAGGACTAGATGCTGTGACGGACGGACGGACGGACAGACTAAGCGAGGACAAAAGCGCCTTCCCGTTTATAGAAGTGCGCTAAAAAGTGTGATATTGATGCATCATTATATTCAGATAAGCGTAAGGAATCAGAAAAGAAATTAAAAAAATATAGTTGCCATTTGAAAAACAAAACTTGACTATCAGTGCTGAGAAGCATCATAATAAAAAAAATATTTTTCACTGTCGAATCATAGAAGACATTATACCATTCAAACTGGTTTTTGAATTTTGAAGATCGGATAAGGAATAACGATGCTACAGTGGTGGCCGTTTTTTATGCACCCCTCTGTATACAGGGTGTTTCCAAAATGATGATACAAACTTCTAGGGGAGGTTCCCCATCAAAAATGGACCAGGAAAAAATATAACTTCGATGTCCTAAAATGCTCCGTTAAAAAGATACAGGGTGTTCAAGTTGACTCTTCAAAATCAATTTCTCGACATAAATTTTGAAGCGTTCAACTGATTTTGTTCAAATTTGGAACTAAGCTAACCAGAATAGATCTCTATCGAATAATAGCAACGTGTTTGGTAAAAAAGATCAGGGGCGTAGATAATGGGGGGTGTCTTCATATTTCCCCCCCTATTTTTACCCTCCTAGCTATTTTCCCAAAGTGTTATGATTTTTGGATTCCACGTCCAATTTAGAAAAAAAAGTTACTCTTGCAAAATTTGGATTAGAGGCTTCATTTTCGAGATATTTTTGTTTGAAACTTTGGAAAACATCTCGAAATCGCCACTTTCAATGAACCCAATTTTTTTTCCCCTGAAAACTTCTCGTTTCTCAGAAAAAAATAGTGGTTTATCAACTTAGGAATTCTAGAGAACCTATTTCTGCTGAGAAATCGTGAGTTTTTTTTGATTCTAATTTTTAGGGCTTTGAAAGTGGCAATTTAAAGATGTTTTCCAAAGTTTCAAACCCAGATATCTCGAAAACGAAGCCTCCAATCAAAATTTTGCAAGAGTAACTTTTCTCTCTGAATTGAATGTAGAATCCAAAAACAAGAACAATTTGGAAAAATAGCTAGGGGTGTAAAAAATAGGGGGGGTAAAAATGAGGACACCCCCCCATTATCTACACCCCTGAACCTTTTTTCTCAACACGTTACTATTATTCGCTAGAGACTTATTTCAGCTAATTTCGTTGAAAATTTGAACAAAATCGGTTAAACGGTTCAAAACTTATGTCAAAAAATCAGTTTTAAAAAGTCAACTTGAACACCCTGTAACTTTTCAACGGAGCATTTTAGGACATCGAAGTTATATTTTTTCTTGGTTCATTTTTGATGGGGAATATCCCCTAGAAGTTTGTATCACCATTTTGGAAACACCCTGTATACAGAGTGTTCGTGTTTGGCTATTACAAACTTTGAGGGATGATTCCCCTTCAAAAATAAAGCCGAAAGAACAAAAAACTCATGGTCCTAAAATGCTTCCTTAAAAAGATACAGGGTGTTGAAGTTAACTTTTTTTAATCGTTTTTTCACCGTAACTTTTCAACAGTTGAACCGATTTTGATCAAATTTGAACCAAAGTTTAGTCAACTGAGTCTCCATCGGATAATTACTACGTTTCCATGGAGAATTGAAATCGATTTGAAAACAGTATCGGAATTGAATACGGAAGTGTTCTCATGAGTGGTTCGAATTCGGTATTCAAATCGATTTGAATTCTGTTTACATATCTGTCATGTAAGTCTAACCCTTACATAAAACTATCCCAACCTAACGTATCAAAGAAAGTGCGAGTACTCTGCAAACTGCAAGTGTGCAGAAGGCAGAAGTGCAGATAACAGGTGAAAGTATAAATGCGACCCTCGATGCGACCAGAACAGCGGCTTTACTAATTGCTATGTATCAGTTTCTGTTTGTTGTTGTCTCGATCCAATCCGATTGGGTTTCCATGAGTATTATTTCGATCCGATCCCGATGCGATCCCAGAATTCGCCGAATCGACCTTGAGACTCGAATCGATTTGAATACGATGTTGCAAGCGTTTACATGCAGTTTTCAATCCCGATACCGTTTTCAAATCGATTTCAATTCTCCATGGAAACGTAGTAAATGATACCACCATTCATCAAAGATTCCTGGGGGCGTGGATAATAGGGGACTGTCCCCTATTTTCGCCTCTATTTTTATCTCCCCTAATTCTTTTTTCAAATTGTTGATATTTTCGGATTCTACGTTCAATTTAGAAGAAAAAGTTACCCTTGCAAAATTTTGATTAGAGGCTTCATTTCCAAGATATTTGGTTTTTAAACTTTGGAAAACATCTCGAAATCGCCACTTTCCAGAGCCCAAATTGTTTTTCTCTGAAAACGCCTCGTTTCTTAGCCAAAAATGGCAGTAAATCAACCTAAGCGACCTAGAAAACTTATTCCAGTTGAGAAATCATGAGTTTTCTTGGATTTTAATTCTTAGGCCTTTGAAAGTCGCGATTTCGATGCGTTTTCCAAAGTTTCAGACCCAAATATCTCGGGAATGAAGCCTCTAATCAAAATTCTGCAAGAGTAACTTTTTCTTTTAAATTGAACGTAGAATCTGAAAATATTAACAATTTTGAAAAATAATTGAGGTAGATAAAAATAGGGGCAAAAATAGGGGACAGTCCCCTATTATCTACGCCCTCAGAAATTTTTGATGAATTGTGGTATTATTATCATCCGATGGAGACTCATTTGAATAAACTTTGGTTCAAATTTGATTAAAATAAGTCCAACGGTTCAAAAGTTACGGTGGAAAAACCATTTAAAAAAGTCAACTTTAACACCCTGTATCTTTTTAAGGAAGCATTTTAGGACCATGAGTTTTTTATTCTTTCGGCTTTATTTTTGAAGGGGAATCATCCCTCAAAGTTTGTAATAGCCAAACCCGAACACCCTGTATAATCGTAACCTCTTTTACCCATCTGGATGTGGATGTCGAGGTGTCGGACGCACCGAGCCGCACTATGGATTTATGCTACTACCTACAATCATGTCGTTCATGTGCGTGTACAGGTAATGGAGCCCCCTTGGGCAAGTACACTACGCTGCGTCCGCTCTCTTCGCGCACAGCTATCCACCAGTCACCCATCCAGGTTCTGGCTTCTGCCGGCGATGCTTGACTTTCGTTATAGTAGCCTGTATGCATATCCACCCATGCCGTACCGCCGATCTTTCAAAATAACGAAAATAGAAGGGTCGAAGGACCACCTTTTGACTCTCCATATTTTCAAAAATAAAAACCCTACATTTTTTTAACATTTTTTTGATACTTTTGAAGCATTTCTCTAACTGCGGTTCAATTTTCTACACCAAGTTTGCAAACACCTGTATAATAGTGTCCCGAAATTAATGCAACAAAATTCACATGGAGATAGAAAATTGAAAAATAAGGCAACTTTCTTGATAAGCATACCCTCGCAAACGTATAATAACGGAGAAACAGGCCTTCAAAGTTGTTTTTTCAAAACAGTTTTTTTTGCATAACTTTTGAACCGTTCAACCGACTTTATTCAAATTCGAGCCAAAGTTTACTGAAACAGGTCTCTATTGAACAATAATAACGCATTTCATGAAACATTTTTAGGAGCGAAGAAATAAGGGGTAACCTCCTCCCTTCCCCCTATTTTTTACCCCAAGTATTTTTGGAAATTGTTTCAGTTTTTGAATTCTACGTTCAATTTAGAGAAAAAAGTTACTCTTGCAAAATTTTGCTAAGATGCCTTATTTTCGAGATATTTTGGTTTTCAACTTCGGAAAACATCTTGAAAACACCACTTTCAATGACCTTAAAAATTAAAATTCAGAAAACTCATGATTCCTCAACTGAAATAAGTTTTCTAGGTGTTTCAAGTTGATGAACCACCATTTTTGCTGAGAAACTTGAAGTTTTTCAGAAAAAGAAAATTTGGGCCCTGAGAAGTGGCGATTTCGAGATGTTTTCTAAAGTTTCAATATCTTGAAAATAAAATCAATGAATTTTGCAACAGTAACTTTTTTCTCTAAATTGAACGTAGAATTCAAAAATTGAAACAATGAGTTATTGTTGTTTAATAGAGACCTGTTTTAGTAAACTTTGGTTAGAATTTGAATGAAATAGGTTGGACGGTTCAAAAGTTACAAAAAAAAAACTTTCAAAAAAACATCTTTGAACGCCTGTATCTCCGTTATTATACTTGGCGAGGATATGTTTTTCAAGACAATCCCTTTATTTTTCAATTTTCCATCTCCCTGTAAATTTTGTTGCATTAATTTGTGGACACGTGTACAGAATGAGTCAATATTGCGCAATCGGAACACTGCGTTTCAACCGCTCAGGATAAAAATTTATTCTAACGCCATTTCACATCAAGACGACGAAATTATATCAATTGGGATCGAAGGAACGTTTTTAAAAATTATTTTATTTATTAAAGAACGTACATCGAAGCTTCTATGCGTATCTAATAATAATGAATCTACTACAATGCGTTTCTATTATAATAATTCTGGAAGTGTTGATTCCGCAGTGCTGACATTGCACTAGTGCGGCAGTGTGGCATTGATGTAACTACGTCAATGATGGCTTGAAGAGCCCATGGGACTGGTTTAAAATTATATCACTTCATTTACTCGAACTTGGATTTTAATGGATTCCGTTTAAAATATTATGTTTTCATGAGATTGAAATTATTTCCCTAGGATGAAATCTATTTTCGTGAGGATTTGTTTATCTGTCTTCTGGACTGTGAAATTTATTTTCGGCAGAGTGAAATTGAACTCTTGTGGTTGAAATGAAGTTGTAAATGATAGTAGTAGTAGAAAGATTTACATTATTTAATTTTTTTTTGCTAGATATTACTTGACACTTCTTCGTGGAGACCTGCAATTGAGACAAGGCGACACAGTTTACGTCCTCCGTGACATCCCGATTCCCGGCACTGACAGAAAACACACTTACGACACCATTTCAAAAGTAGAGTACGCAGATTTAGACATCTTCCGTATCGAACGTCTGTGGAAAGACTCAAAAACAGGTCAGCGATTCGCCTACGGTCATCACTATTTGAGACCGCACGAGACATATCATGAACCTACGAGAAAGTGAGTTTTCCCGTGAGCTGTGTGGATATCCAATTTTTAAATAATTTCGCTCATTCGCAGATTCTTCTCAAACGAAGTGATGCGCGTACCCTTGTACGAAGCAGTGCCAGTGGAGCTGATCATATCCCATTGCTGGGTGATGGATTTGAACACCTTCTGCAAAGGCAGACCAATCGGTGCGCCAGAGGACCACATTTACATCTGCGAATATCGCGTCGACAAATCCGCCAGACTCTTCAGCAAAGTGTCAAAATCCAAATTTCCCATTTGCACGAAATCTTTTGTTTTTGAAAGGTTCGAGTCGAGATTGAAAGTTTCGAGGACATACACGCCGCACGACCTCGATCCGACCGTGGTGCGACCTAGAGGGAGGAAGCCTCAAGAGAATGAGGATGGTAAAGAAGCCAGCGCCGCTTTACCCGTTTTTCATGTGCCTGTTATAAGAGTAAGTTCTTGCCTCTGGTTTCTCGAACTGTTGCTGATGGATTTTTATTTCCAGACCCCTGCTGAGCAGAAAGCTCGTCTGAATAATATTCTGCTGAATCTTCTTAGCAAATTGCCTACGAAACAAGTATTAGACATTTCTTATGTTCTTGAAGGTGGCCGGAGGAGGAAGAAAAACGCGGAAAATGGAAAAAATTAAATTTCTGTGAAATGGGTGATATTCGACTGTTCTTTTTACTTCTTGACTATTGTATTATTTTTTGAATGTTATTTATGTTTATATCACGTTAAGCTAGTAATTATAAGTTTACATAGTTTTAAACTAGTCATAGTGTTGTTTTTTCAAGTATTCACTTCTTATTTATTATTTATCAAATACAACAAAATTATTGCCTTTTTAAAATTATAATATTTAATTTACATAAATTGCTTTTTTCCTTTCAACTCCGATCCTAACAACTGTACAGACTGCTTTAAGTTGCTTTCACACAGTGTAAATAAATTATTTCAACTTCTCAAATGACTTTGAATGGCAGTAGTGCACCTGCCCTAGTGCTTCACAAAGAACAGTTTTTAACAGTGCATAACCAATCATGAACCACTGGGATAATAAGTGGTCGACTGGCTAAAAAATCCTACACTGGTGTAGTTAATGAGGACCGAGAAGGAATGCGGGGGCGGGTAGGGCTCAAAAAAAAGAAGAGGTTGGGAAACCCTGGTCTACCGAATGGCAATGCTAGTAGAGTATAAAAAGTTACTTCTGGAACAGAACATTTGGCGTCTTGAAAAACAAGGCAGAATCTTACAAATTTAGCTGTTTTTCCAAAACACCACAACCAAAAAAGGCCTAAAACCTCTCAAAATGCAATAATTTTCATACACCCCAAAAACGGCCTTTATTTCTGGACCAAGCCAATTGGCGCACGCGAAAATCAATTAAAATTACCTATAAAACCGGAAAAATCTTTACAAATTTCCTCGTTTTTAGACACCCCAAAAACTTTGACATTCGTTTATCTCAATAAGAACTATAGTCCAGTCAAATTAGGTTTTCATCTCGCATAAAATCATAGGGTTCCAATTTTTTCAGGAATGTGTAGAGGGTGGTCCCCTGAACAACACCTGATAAAGTCCCTTCGATTTTAGGCGCCGCCGGGTGGGGGAGGGGGTGACAAATGTCACTTTGGTCAGTTTTCACCGTTTATCTCGAAAACGGTGCGTCGCACAGAAATTTTGGCAATTATTGACGACCACTACTTCTCGACTAACATTTTCTAAGAGTTAGGCAACCACTTAAACAGCTATGTAGGACGCTTCCTTCTTGCCTGGTACTTACGTCGTAGGACATTGGTGGATAAGTAATGGAAAGAAGGAGCATTTTACAGTGGAAATAGTGGTTTCCCCAGGAAACTACGGTCGACGAACGTGATGTTGTGGTGGTGTCTACCTACCGTGAAAAGTTGGTGGCTGAAGTCGAGAAGTAGTGGTCGTCAATAATCACCGAAATTTTACACCAATCCAAATTAGAGCTGATGGAATTCTCTTCAAAATGGTGTATTCACGTTTCACCTAAGTGTTACCGATTTTGGGATATGAGCCGTTGAATATAAAAATGGAATTATGAATAGGACACTGTCTGGTGCCAAAGGGGCCTTGGTCTTGATTGGGATAAGGTAAAATTAATTTGGAGTTATCTCGGAAGTTATTGAGTAGTGAGTTAGAAGAGAAAGCTTGACGAAATACTCCAAACGGCTCTCTACCACTTTTTTGAAAAATTTTCATATTCAATATTCAATGGCTCATATCTCGAAATCGATAACAGTTAGGTGAAACGTGGATACACTATTTGAAAGGGAATTTCATCAGCTTTAATTTTGATCCGTATGAAATTTCCGGTGCGACGCACCGTTTTCGAGATAAACGGCAAAAACTGACAAAACTGACATTTGTCACCCCCTCCTCCGCTACGCGGCGCCTAAAATCGAAGGGACTTATTAGGCGTTGTTCAGGAAACCACCCTCTACACATTCCCGAAAAAATTACAACCCTATGATTTAATGCACGATTGGCCGCCATTTTGGGCTAATTTGACTGGACTACTAAGAAATATAACAAAAACACTTTGATATTCAGGGTGCGGGACGCCGCACCCTGGATATTCGTCTATACCAATAAGAACTATGTAAAATAGATATAAAATCACCTAAATATTCGTCTATCTCAAAAAACTGCCCTAAAACCGTACTAGACAAGGGTAAGTTCGAAGTTTCATGAAAATCGTTCCACTTATAAGAGATTTCAATATGGCGGCGGAATCATGAAACTCGGCTTGAAAATAGGAATGATCACACGAGACGAAGGTGAGTTCCAAGTTTCATGAAAATCGTTACACTGATAAGAAATTTCAATTACCAGAATCATGAAATTCGGCTGGAGCCGGCTTTTAGAAAACCTATTTCAATTGGAAAATAATAATAATATTATTATTTATAATGATAACTGGTCTTTTATTTGAAAATAATTGAATTGATTACAAGAACAAAAACATATATAGGCGGAGTCTAACTTGAAGCTATTCTACTCAACCCAGTTTTCTTGGATTTAATTTCTTATGCCCTGGAGTGGCGGTTTTCGAGTAGTTTTCCAAATACACGGTTTCAAATATCTCGAAAACGAAGCCTCCAAAATTTTGCAAGTGAACATTAGAAATATGGCTTTATGTGGAATTCCCTTTTTGTCTGGGTTTTATTCTACTAGGATTTGATTGTAGGTTGAAATATTTGAAGGAGAAGGTAAATCAATTAATGCGCCATTAATGATTTTGATTGCGGGAGAGGTTTTTCGTAGTGGTATTTTGTTACAGTGGTATTACGTTACATCAAAGCCGGTTCAATTACCTTTCAAGAAATGTTTGGAGCAAGGACATCCGTCCACGAACGATGGCAGTATAGCCTCTTGAGTGAGAAGCCGTAGTTTGACGACCAGAATTCCGCTGACAGCTTCGAGCATAGACTGCTTCGAGCGATATTCAAGGTAGACTTTCCGAAAGCTGTATTTCGGTAACTGTTTATTACACAGCAATGGTGGTGGCATCATTTTGTTCAAAATTTAACGATCTTTAATTTGACTGTTAGACATTTTGTTCGTGAAATTACCGTTTACGGAAAAACGGACGATTTTCAACTTGTTCATCTTTTTACTACGGTTCCGGAGGTCACACAAGGCCACAAATTTTGATTTTTCATAAGGACTCCCAAGTAAACTTATATCAAAAGAAAAATTTTCTATGGGACCTTTTGCAAGCTCATGCCTCTTTTTCGCTTCCTGCTACTGGCCTAATTAGCACATTCCGCGTGAATTTGAAAAAACTGCAATGCAAACTTTGACATGCGATGAGCCCCACGAAATATTCGTTTTAGGTGCAGACATACTGGGAATGAAAGTTGGAGAAAAGATTGAATTAATTTTGGGAGGGAAAATTTTCGAAATCGGACCCACGGTTTTCGAGTTTTCATCTCTGGAAAAACTGCAAATTTTCCAACCTTCTTTTCAATTTCCCGGGAACTTCCCTGTTGAAAATGTAAAACAGACCTGGGTTATCCAAACCGACTATTGACCCCCTAAAAATTTTAAAACAACCAGCTTTTCAACCTAATAACTGATCTTAGGAGTGAAATTTAGTACAATCCATCCAGATATCGTGATCCATGGATGGGTGAGAGAAAAAGTTGCCCGCTTATTGACTGAATTCCACCATTGATTCCACCTAATAATCACTTATTCCATGATATAAGGAAAAGTTGCACCACGATATCTGAAAAAAATTGGTGAAGACAAAGGTGAAAAAATCGACGAGGCAAAAATTTGAATTATTGAATATTTTCAAGATTTCATTGTCAAGATATTTCAGAAACTTTTGAAGATATTTCAAAACGGTTTGCTGCATCTTGATAAGGAATGAATTAATGAATCAAGCACGTTTCTTTGAGTTTTCACAGCTCCATTTGCGTCTGTTCATGCAATATTGAAGATTCCATTCTTAGCATCACTTTTATTATTTCTACCAAATTGCACCACGATATATCTCGAAAAATCATTGACTTATTGAGCAATTAGGAATGACTGCCATTGTGGAATGGAATGTTTACGGTCTTATATTTGGAAACAGCAAATGTGGACGTCCGCTTTTTATTAATAAATAACAGTTTTCATAGTATTTGTTGTTTATCTACCAAGTTGCACCTGACACTGCACCTGAGTTGTAAGAAGTACATGGGTACTGGCTGGGTAGATATACAAACAAAAATAAATAATAAGGGAAAGTTGGTATCTTTCGGACGTAAGATTTTTTCGGACATGTATCACTGTTTTTAATCTCACCTGACCTTTCATTCTGGATTTCACAATATGAAAACAATTGTTGCAACAATAAAGTCTATAACAACAAAACCAAGTTAAGAGTCAACCCCGAGACTGAAAAACTGACTTATTGTAATACATGTGCCAAACAACCCGCCGTTCGAAAGACACCAACCTGCTTTACCTATTATGAAAAAATTGCCACAGAAAGAGCGTGGAGCGTAGCCCACGAGTCCACCTAGTTATTATTATTTCCCAACTTAAATAGGTTTTCAAGGTGTTTCAAGTTAGGAGACCACCACTTTAGCTGAGGAACTGGGAAAAAAGGGAAGGGCACCCTGCCCCCGTTATCTTCGCCCAAAGAAATTCGGTAGAGCGCGTTATTACTGTTTGACAGAATTATTTTATTTTAGTAAACTTTACTTCAAAGTATATTGAAAAAAAAAAGATTTTAAAGAGGCAACTTCAACACCCGGTATCTTTTTAGAAAACATTTTTGGATCACAAGTTTTAATATTTTTTGACTTCATTTTTGATGAAAAATGAATCCCTCGAAGTTTGTTACAACCAGTACCTAACATCTTGTATGATTGAGGTTTGTTTGGAGATACTTGCCTGGTTCATTTAAAATTAATAAATATGGTAACTTTCCATAATGTCTTGTGTGATTTTTACGTTCATTGTGAATTGAGTATTAGAAGGGCAGGTCTCAGCTTTCAACATTTTTCTTTGAGAGGACGTGGTGGTTTCAACAAAAGAAAAAACGGCTGAGTTTTCGATTAGTTGAATTGACGCTTTATTTCATCAACTAAGAAAAAAAAAATAGATTGCCTAGATACATTATATCGGTGTATACAAGAAATTATAAATCAATTTCTGCGTTGTAGTCGGGTGGGTCTGAGTTAGAACATGTCAGAACTAGGTACGCACTCTGTAACTAAGTGAAACGCTTTCGCGAACATGTTCAAAAAGGCCCTTCTTATCAAGCCAATCCCAATTTTTTCTTGAGGAGAAAAGGGAGCTACTTTGTATCTTTTTTTGGGATCATTTTGGAAAATAATTTCACAAAAATACTTATTAAAATTTAGCTCAAGGATTCTGGTGTAATGGTATTTGTGGAAACACCCTGCAATTCATCATGCAAAGATGCCAATGTTAGAAGTGATCATATCCTTCTAATTTAGATGTATCAGTCTGAGCCAACCTTACTGGTGCCATATGACTACAACAAATATGAGTACATAAAAGTTTTGTTGTGGTGGTTTCAACACTTCTAAAGCAAAAAGAATAGGCCGGTTTTGAAAAGGCCCCCTATGTACCTATAGCTTCACAAGTGAAAATTGGTTGGTTCCATATGACATGATAAGGCAAGTCTTCTGAAGTGCTTTGCTTCAAATGTTCGCGAAAACTTTTCTTTTATTCATAAAAGTCATAGCTTTACACTCTTGCCCACAGGACTTTAATTATAAACTTAACAAATTTGTAATAATGACGAAAATTACAATGTTTCTCTAGTAAGTTAATACTAATGTGTTTACAACTCACATCACTTCATCATATGCAACCTATTAGACAGGTTAAACTTAATATTATATGCTAAACCCATAATATATTATAATATGTACAATTTACAAGAACGCATAATATATAGGAATTATTTACATTTTTTTTTGTGAAAGTTATCCTAGATGAAAACACTGTAAATATATTAAAACATTTTCATGCTGGAAGCTTCAGAGTCTTTGAGCGGTGAGTGATCATAACAAAAGTTAAGGTTTTAGATTTTTTCTTCTTTTTTTGGGGGGCGGGGGTGATAAGTCTATAAATACACAAAGTAACTATTTTTTGTTTTGTTCTTTTTTTTACACGAAGTACTGTCATGCAACAACACACTTAAAAAACTTCAGTCATTATAATGAACCTTCGAATGCCGCCATTACGTCACTTTGCATGTTCATGTCTATTTTGTTGGCCAACTATAAAAAGAATAGAATAAAGTTAACATTGTTTATGTTGATGAAAAAACTAGTCATAAAATACTCACCACTTCACGTCTCCGCCGTTCTTGTTCTTGCTGCCTTTGGCGTTCCCTATCCGTCCTTTCAGAACCAGAGCTTTGTGAACCAGGAGAAATGCTTCCGTCAGCAGGTGACGATCGGAGCTCCTCGACTCTCTGGGTGGGGGCTGGTTGTTGTTCGGCTACGGCTCTCCTAATGAAAAAACACGGGATTAACATTACAGTTATCCATCATCCATCAACATACGGGCTGGATGATTGCCCCCTAGCCCAGGTATTATAGGTGATATTCTACTGGAACAACCTGAACAAATTGATGACCGCAAGTATGCAAAACCAACCCTAAACCGTCTCGGCTGTAACATATCAAAAATCCCTTCCGACTCCGTGTGCGCTTCCCCGTTTTCCAGAGTCGACCCAAGTGCTGACCCAAATTTCACCTAAAATGGTTCTCTTCCAGCGTTTACACCGGTAGATTGACGCGGTCAACCTATATTCTGAAATATAAACTAAAACTAAATAAATTTAAAAACCACATTTAGGTTAGTCCACGGCTAATAAGATACTTGACCCAAGCTACTTGGTACTTTTCCGTGATCGTTTACACCATGTGGACTAGATTTATTCGGGTCGAATTTAGTGCTTAGGTCGCGGACGAAAGGCGTTATGCTTCTTATACATATATTGCTTCCTACGGCCCCGTAGCACCTGCGGTGCGAAGGTTTGCGGGTTCGATTCCCGCTGTAGTCTGGATGTTATGTTCGTCTCACACTGTAATTTTTCAGTACTATAAAATGTAACAGCAATAAAGACGAGCTCCTATAGCCGAAAAAAGGCTAATAAGGAGAAAACAAATTCAAATAAATAATAAATATTCCTTTATGAGGCATTTTTCGTAGAACTGGCTGGCAAAGCATTGACCCCTAATTACAACACCCTGTAGATAGACACGAGAAATAATTATTGCGGAAGAAAAAGCTTAAGAAGACGTGGAAGCACACACGGGTTCAGAGGGGACTTTGGATTATATTACAGCCGAGACCATTTAGGGTCGGTTTTGCTTACTTTTGGCCAGTCATCAATTTATTCAAGCTATAAATCTAAAATATCAGGGGCCCTATCACGAAAAGAAGAATACTACATAAGTGACGTCACGTTGCGTGGCAACCAGCTCTCTGATTGGCTGCTGCTAGGCAACGTGACGTCACAAGCGTAGAATTATACTCATCGTGCTCTTGCTCCTGGGCTATCTATCCTTTCCCAGTCTGAGCTAATATTCCTCAATCCCGAGTTAGCACCTATAGTACGTCCAGCGGAACTGTGAATCGAGTGACCATATTTGCGCTACAAATGAATAGAAAAATTTTGCGGGACATAGTATCTAACGCTTCTCTCGATTTTATTGAAAAACTGCGTAATTTTCCGACCTGTTCTAAATTTTCGTCAAAAAACAAATCGAACTAGCCTGACACTTGACAGTTGAGAAAAATATTTTTAACCTCCCCAAGTGCGTATAATTTTTCAAAGCTATATTAATCTAAAAAAAAATATGCGCTGCCGTAACTTCAAAGTGTCGCAATGGAAAAACACTGGAATTCTACATTTTGCATGAAATCCTAAAAAAATACAAACAATAGAGTTTGAGTGATTTTCACCCCCTCTTCCCAAGTTACTCCACCCCGGGTAAAACTTTTCAATTATTTTTATTTATTGCTTCTTTGAATTCGAAGGGCACCGTGCAGTTTTGGAGTCCAAACAACGACGGTAGCACCTCTCTGCAGCCCCCGAGTCGTATTTCTACGTATGACACAGTCAATTTTTCAAAGATTTCAACATTTTTAATATAGCTTGACAGACAACAAACTTTGCGGCAAGCCTAGAATGCTAAACTAGAAAATGTTCTCAGGGTAGCTATTCTTGAAAGTGTGGGAGAAACTTCCTGGGAGTTTTATATAACCCGTACTACACTGTTGCGGTGAAAGTTGCCTAAAAAACACGATTTTACGCAACATTCGCTACATCAGTGTAATGCAGAATGTATTCTACTCCCAGGGAGTTTCTCGCACACTTTCAAAAATAGCTACCCTGGTCGTGCCCAGGTCCCTCGAAACACGCTTCATGTTGAAGGGATTAGACTATATTTGGCAACATCATCCCTTTCTAGCCTTTCTACTACAATTTTTGTTTAATTTTGAATAATTTTTATATTGGCCTTCAAAAGAAATTCCCAATTACTCTCTGCAGGACACTAATACGGCTTTTTCACCCGCAAAACTAAGCATTATTGGGTGGGGGGGGAGCTGATTCCTACAATACAAGGGAAGCGAATTATCGCTTCGCCTATAAGTTTGTGGCCAATGCCAAAACGCAAGCCAAAGAAAGAAAGAAAAAAAATCGCTTCGCCTCGTGCCAAACAAGCCTCAGGTCATTGGCACTTAAGACGAAAGCAATATGTACCTACTCAATAGGTATTTATAATGTTTTTTTTTACAAAACTATATATTCATTACTACAAATCATACCTTGCTTTTTCTAGGGCGTCTTCCTCTTCGCGTTCTCTCCTTCTTTCGTTTTCAGCGCGCAACCTCTCCCGCTCCAACTGTTCCTTCTGTTGCCGTTTGAATTGCAAATTCTCCAGCCTTTGCTTTTCCCGATCGGCCTTCTCCTTGGCCTTATTCTGGAAAGCTTTGAAGCTGTCCATCACCGTCTGTTTGGTGGTATTTGGTGGAGAAGTCGTCGTCGTCGAACCGCCGCCACGTTTCTGCGCCAAACTCGACCACGAAACGGCGTTTTTCGGAAGTTCCTCGTGTTTGTGTCTATTGTACGTAGAGGATGCTTGGTGATCGGATGTTGCGTGACTTCTATCGTTGGATCCACCCACGTTGAGATGCGGTGGGAGAGATTCGCGTTTAGTCATCACGTCTTCCATGTGGTGCTGCATCTGCGGATGTTGAGCGCTGCCAGCGGCGCTGGTGTCCTTCTTCATCGGTATGTTGTTAAGGTGCTGCGGCGCAGTGAGATCGTCAAACATGGCCGGTATGGAGACGTTGATGGGTACACCGCCCATGGACGAAAGACTATTGTTGTTAGTGTTCAAGTCGAATTCGGGTTTGATGCCGCCAAATCCATTGTTGGTGCCAGACGGGTGAAGAAGGTTGGGTGGGATAGGATTATTCGCTTGGATCAAGGACGACATGTCCGTTTCCACCAAGGAGTTGTGGTGATGCTGCTGGTGATGGTGGTGATGCGAACTGGCGGCAGTCAAAACCACATCGTCCAGTTCCATTTTACCAACAGCGCTCACCGACTGATGCTGCAAAGTGGAAGGACCAAGATTAGGAACAGAAGTGGAGGCTAACGTTGAAATTGGATGACTAAGGGGATGGGTCGAGGGTATTTTCATTAGGGTAGGTATCGGTGGCACGTCCAATGCTGGGTCGTTTTTGATTATGTCGTGTTCTAAACTGGCCAGAGATTGTTCCAGTGGATCTGTGTAAGCCGTGGCGAGTGGTGATGGTTGGTTGTGTTTCAAGTGGTCAACGATCGTAGGATTGGTCAGTACAGTCGGTGGCACCTTGTTCGGCGCTTGTGAGGATGATATGCTCTGGTGATGCGCAGAATTCGTCAGTTTGTCAGCAGAAACCGCCTTTATACTGGGCACCGTTAAATGGGCGCTACTACTAGGTTTGCTGATGTGGTTGGTGGCAACGGCATCCTTCAGAGGACTTTGTTTTTGATTGTTAGGTAACGTGGCCATGCTGTGGTTTGGTGGTACCGGTATTGGTGCTACTTGTAGCTTCTGGAAAGTGATAATAATTATAATCACAACAATTTACCGCCAAAACTTTATAGTAATTTTACTATTTTTCATGATCATTTTATTATAGCCAGGGGTAATACAATTAGTGCGCTTATTGTCGATAATTTCTCGGCAATAATATTAGTTTTAATCCTAAAGCTGAAGATACAACGAGTCCAAAGGACGAAAGACTATTGTTGTGAGTGTCCAAGTCGAATTCAGGTTTGATGCCGCCAAATCACCGAACCTAAGGACTCGTTGTATTTTCTTGCATTGGTATTATAACGAAAGATATTATCGAAAAATTATAGACTATTAAGCATACAACGAATTGTATTTGGTAAGACCCTGTATAGTCTGATTTTTTTAAAAGAACCCACCTTCAATTTCTCGCTGCACAATTTTTTTACGAAGAAACTGAAACATGTCAATTTTATTTTCGAGGGGGACATATTAACCAGCGTATTTTTAATCTTTTCGTTCCACTCCGATAGGCAGAACGACTACCATTCCAAGAATTTCAAATGGGAATAGGGGTCGAATTGCACATCGTTTTAAAGGCTTTTCAATTTTCTTTCCAATAGTTTAAAACAAAATTGAAATCTAGCAACTCATTCTGAAGTTATGAATTTTTCAAAATTGGATATTTTTTCTTAGTCATCAACATTGTATCTGTAAAAGCAGTTTATTTCTTCAGTGATCATCTTAGATTGGAAGAAAAGACGAACACCAAAGCAGAGGCTACTACCTAATTGCTTCTTTGAAGGATTCTTTGGATTTAAAAACAATTATGAAATTATACTATGCAGCAGTCTATCCTCAAATGTCATATAATATTGTGTCCTGGGGGGCTAATTCAAACCTGAAGAGAGTTCTAATCAAGCAGAAAAAAGTAATGGGGAACTAAAGTGGCAAACGCCTGAAGTAATGGCGCCCGTGTTCCATGCACCCCAGCTATCATCAGTGTCATTTTAAGCGTACATAAACTCAACTTTGTAATTGTCATTTCATTTGTCAGTGTCAGCACTCAGCATATAACCAGCGGTTTGCGTCACTTCGTGAGTTGAAAAGTAAAAACACCGACAAGCCAAAAATCGCGGAAAAAAAATTGGTAGTGTAGTGACGTGTTGTGTATCAGGCTTCAACAGTTCCAAAGGACCATACCTTTGCAGTTTGCACCCGCTCTTTTTTATTCCCTCTCAGTGGGGCTCCTATCCGCCTTAACTCTTCCCGTTAAAATACTTAAAATTTATCTGATAAATATTATTATTTACTTATAGTGGGACTTGAGTAGGTTTACTTCACTCTTTTTCGAGTTCTTTATTGATGTTCTTCTTTTTAATTAAAATAGTGAATTTTTGTTCAATTTTTTTTTGTTACTACAAATAGTGGATAAAACTTCTATTAATTGTCATTAAAACGTTGTTGTTCGAAATATGATCAATTTTGATGATGAATTAAGGTTCTGCTATGAATTTAAGCTTCATACACACAACGGGTACGTTTGTTCTTATTTGACCTATTTGACCGTCAATGGCGTCAATTGACCGGTCAATAGTCAAATTCTCATTTGACCGGTCAAAGTACAACTCTAGTCAATATGGGTGCATGGAACACGTCGCCCTCTACAATCCGTTTTGCCGATAGTTCCCCATTCGACTGATCTTCAATATTTCACGTAGAGAATCTTGCCGTCCTATATTTATTGAACGGGAAGTACTGACGGTTATTTGTACTTAAATTTTGAAAACATTGACCTACGTTTTTTTGAATAAACATAAATTCAAGATCCCTGAAAGTTTCACACGTACATATTACGATACACGGGGAAAGAGAAATTTTCGCAAGGATAAACCTCTGCATGAAGCTTTTAAAAGGTGGCCGGCTTATGCGGGTGTGGCCTTGTTCAATGCGCTCCCACTGAATGTAAGACGGGCTGCCAGCGTCGTCTTGTTCAAGAGGGAAATCAAAAAAAAATCAATAAAGGGTGGTTTTTACGACGTGCAAGAGTTTTTCAGCCTGGACTCCATGGTTTAAACCTTTCATATTTAATGATCGATCTGTGATTGCAATATTTTTCCCCACTTATACCTTCATGTTTTTAGTCTGTTTTTGTTCGTATTTTATGATTTATCATTGTACACGCCTTAAATGAAGGCTGAGACATTGACGATCCAACTTTATGTATTCATGATCGGAAATAAACGCTATTATTATTATTATTATTATCATTAATTTAAATTATCATTTTCCACCCCATGGTTGGAACTAAGTTGGGGTAGGGGGTAGAAGGGGCCTGGAGCTAATTTTTAAACCCTTTATTCTAATCTAAGTAATGGAAGAGGATTTAAGGTGTTTGAAGGGAGAGTATCTTATTTCAGCTTCTGTTGTAACTGAAAATTCTGGAAGGGTATTTTCACCCTCTACCCTAGCTCGGTTGCAACCATGGGGTGAAAAATGATTCCTTAAATCTGATGTCCGTGTTTTCTTCCAATCTAAGACGTTCAGTAAAGGGATCAACCGACTTTTCAGATACAATGTTGACAAAAAAGGAGAAAAGAATCCGATTTTGAAAAATTCGTAACTTTATAATGTGTCGATGGATTTCAATTTTTTTCAACTGCTGTAAGGAAAATCAGAAGGCCTTCAAAACAATGTGCAACTCGACCCATAATCTCATTTGAAATTCTTGAAAGGGTAGTCACCCTGCTTCGAGGAGTGGAACGGAAAGATTGAAAATACGCCAGTTATACAGGAGGATTCAAAAGTGTCGGACCACCTTGAAGGTGGTCGAAGGTGGTCCTCGTAATATGGAGGTGCAGAGTGCCAAGAAGTTGTTGAAAAAATTCTGTCTTTTGATTTTGAAGTTATGAAGGGACAAAAGTTGGTTCTTCGATCGCTTTCATTTTCGTTGTTTCAAAAGATTTTAGTGAACTGTTTGTGGAAAAACAATGAGTACGAAAAACCAACCTCTGAATCTGTATTAATTTTTGTATACAGGGTAAGTGCCAAGAAGTTGTTAAAAAAATTCTGTCTTTTGATTTTGAAGTTATGAAGGGACAAAAGTTGGTTCTTCGATCGCTTTCATTTTCGTTGTTTCAAAAGATTTCAGTGAACTGTTTGTGGAAAAACAATGAGTACGAAAAACCAATCTCTGAATCTGTATTAATTTTTGTATACAGGGTAAGTCATGAATCCTGGATATGATTTTGTTCTAAAAGCGCCTGTAAACAGTCACAATGGTCCCATAACCTATGTAGAGCACAATAAAACAATTCATTTGAACAAAATTCTTTTGCTTCTGTTTTTTTTAGGAAAACTAAATTTTTGTAGTTCATGACTCACCCTGTATAGAAAACAGAAATTCAATACAGATACAGAGGTTGCTTTTTGTACCCATCATTTTTCCATAAATGATAGTTCACTGAAATCTTTTGAAACAACGAAAAAAGAATCAATCAAAGAAGCAGTTTTTGTTCTTCCATAACTTTAAAATTAAAAGACATATAATGTTTTCAACAACTTTCCAGCACTCTACTATACCTCCATATTACGCACCTTCAATATGGTCCGACACTTTTGAATCACCCTGTATGTATGTCCCCCGCGAAAAGAAAATCGAGCTATTTCAGCATTTTTCCAGAAAAAAATTGTGTAGCGAGAAACTGGATGTGGGTTCTTTTCAAAAAATCACCCTGTATAACAATTTGAAAATTCAAAGACACAACTGTCACGATGTCGGTCCTGTAAACGAAACTGTAGAATTCTCCACTTTTGGTCACCATCGCCACATTCAACTAATAGGGCAATTGCATGATGTTCATCCCGGAGGTAGTTCGGCGGGCTCCGTCTCTGGCTTCAACCCCAGAGGGCCGGAGTTCAAATCCCGCTAGGGCAGGTGGCTTTTCTCTATGCGCTCCCAAGTACTTTGGCGTGTACTAACCGAGCGGTCACGTCAAGGGAAAAAAGGTAAAACGGAGGAAGTCACGGCAAGGGCGCTAATGAGCCAGTACTCGATGCGTCCATAAACACCCAATCAAAAAAAAAAGTTTATAAAAATATAACAATCTAATTGTTTTAACTCCACCTCCACTATCAATTTTTTTTCAGTCCAACTAAATTTTTACACGTCGGAAATATAACGTTCCACGGCACAATTCTACAGTTCGCCGCACAGAACAGAACAGGTGTTCCACATTTCTTTGTAACAACCGAGAGTAAGCTGCTCGGAGTAAAATGTCGGTTCCGTGACGTCACAAAGTCAGATCTAGTTCACTCTAGACTAGAGTGATCTAGAGCAGGACAAAGATACAAAGCTTATGCTGACAAGCTCCGCATACTGCAAGGCTTATAATAACCAATATTCAAGCAGAAATTAGAGCGATTTGTCTCGCTATTTAGGAGTGGAATTTTCTCTTAAAAGTGTAACGATGCATTAGATCCCGCGGTACGCACTTGACCGATGTGATTTTCAAGAGTTGAAATATCGTTAGAAATGGCATGTCATGAGCTTTCTTTTCCTTTTAGGTCAATTATGACCTTAGTTCATAGGCAAGCATTAGCCTCGCGAAAAGTGGTCATAATGACTGGAAACCGCAAGCGAAAAGCGCCTTTACTAGGTGTAACATCTCGAATCAAAAACCAATTTCTAGAAACGTTCTTCTATTAGTGTTTCCAAGCGAAATTTTGGTACCGCGGAGGCGCTAACTTGTATTTTTTGATTTAGAACTTGCAGTAAAGGACCTACCATCGGAAGTTCATTTAAACAAATAAAAAAGTGATGGCGATGTTGGATGTTGAAAAAAGAATTGATGTCGAAAATATTTCAAATTTTGAGCTACAGATAAGCCACGTGAACATTGAAACTCTTCATTATTCTGAGAAAAAAATTCAACAGACTTCCAGGGGTCCATAAACAGCGCTCATGGATACGAGTATGTTCCAAGTTTCATAAAAATCGGTCAAAGAATAAGGAAGTTCAATATGACGGTCCAAGATGGCGTCTCAATTGAAAAAAGCCTATGTCTCCCCTCCCGGACATAAGCTATCCAATGGAAAAAGTTGCAGGGCTTCTTCGACAACCTCAACAATTTTCACACAGCCAGACATGCAGATATGATCTTGGAACATATATAGGCTGTCTGATTCCTACATGATTCGGGTGGGCTGCGATTCAGGCCGCAATCGGCCGATGACGACCAGAAACACAGCCCGCTCGAATCATGTAGAAATCAGACAGCCTGTACTTAACTGATCACACAGCTGAAATCTCTGGTGAAAATACGGTCAAATGGTCCGACGGCAGAAAGACAAACCGGCCACAATTGGGCACCTTCTTCAAAAATGCGCTAAAAATTGAATGGAGGGGCTTTTATCTCGGTTATTAATTAGGGAGGGGGTCACCTTATCAATTTTTTTCATGAGCCAAATTTTACAGGAGAAATCTGCGGTTGATATAGCCGCTTAACGTGTAAATCAGAAACCGGAACAGTCCACACTTCTAACTTTCGCAAAACAAGAAATAATAGTGTTAATATAGTGTTATATACCGATGTAGGAAGCGTAGTGTTACAGGCAAGAACCAAGGTACAAGGCCCAGGCCTGTAATGAAGCTTACCATCATAATTTGTACACTATTTTGTATTTACTGTATTCACAAACATGTAGTTCACAGAATTACATGCGTTCGAAAGGTGAAATATGAAAATCGAATTGTTGTAACTTCCAGATCAGTCGATCAATTTTGCTGAAACTTGGTTCAGGCTATACTGATTTACCCAATCATTGTTTGGTTTAATGCATTATTTTTAAAAACTTCCCACTACAACTACCATTTCTTCATATTTACAAGTTAGTAATGAGCTACTTCACGTCCTCTTGAACGTGATATGATCAATCAAATTCTAGTGATTGTGAATAAGTGCACTTACCGTGTATTCTAATTACGTTAGTTTGGTAATAGCTAACCAGAATCTCATCAAATCTAACTAATTATATTATAGGCTGACTACCTATTCAAGTTTTACTTGCTTTTGCTCAAACTATCTAAATTTATCAGTTATCACGGCTTATGGCGAAGTGCAAGAAAAACTTACCGAAATTTTATTTGCACTACCAGAAGAGGAAGTTCGCTTAACCTTTTTTTTCGGGGGACCTGCCGCTTCACCTGGAAAAACTTGTCTTTTGAGAAAATTTTCAGAAAATCGATTTTTCTCATAACCTTGAGTGCTCTTTGTGAGGGTCGTTTCTTACCACGGCTCAATAACAAACACATGTTATAATAAACGACTTAGTATATTTCAAAAATCAATAATATGTTGAATTATACTAACACTTCTTCGTATTTTTCATAGGAATGTCTAAAGTTAGCAACAAAAATACATACAAGGAGAATTATTGAGGGGGGAGGGGGCAACACCAACTACATAGGCAAGACACAAAATATTATAACCTAATAATTATTAATGAAATGGTAGTTCATGTCGCTTTCAAAATTAATTAATATTTACAAATAGCCGCTAAAGCCCGAAATTTTGTGCACTGAATTATTATGTACAAAAACACACTGATAGTAGTAGTAAGAGTAGTAACATGATATAATTTCTTGTATAAATAAAAAACTATAATAGAAATATATTTATATTAAAAATCGAAAAATACATAAAAATAAATATATAAAAACGAACAATATAATAAGATACAGTGCTATTAAATTCTGAGTGAGAATCGAGGTATGTAGAACCATATCCCAATTCGAGAGAACTTAACTTCTACTATTATTAAAATGAATAGATCATACAACTTCATATGTTGACAATAAAGGACAAAAAAAAATAACGTTACAAAATATAAAAATTATATACACTTTACATCACAAAGAAATTTATTTAGTGATATGAACAACTTCAAGTTTTTTTCTTCAAGAAATTTTGAAATTCAGAGATCGGTAGATCCACTGACACCATAAAGTTGATCGTTGATCACGTAAATATACTCAACACACATCCCTGAGTGCAGACAATGTGAGCGAAGGCCAGCAGAATTTTTAAAATCAACCAAAATTTAACCATACAGCACCATAAAGTACCTAATTATCCTCCAAATCAAAATAATACCATAATTCTTTAATCATTCAGAAAGTAGAAAATCATTAAGGAACACACAATAACTTTTAAAACTAAATATGTAAAATGCTTCTTCAACTTCATAACAAGTCGTGATAATAAGACAGCTTGGGCTATCCACGCACGTACGATGTAACGTGAAACGTCACATTTCTCATACATGGGCCCTATGTTTGATATGTGCGAGATAATTTTTCATGTGAAAATGACATGTTTACTATGGCAGCAGCCAATCGCAAGGGTGAAAACAGGCGGTTGCCGCAGCAATCCGTTGTGAATTCATATCGCCGGTTTCAAAAATAGGGGCCCAAGCCAGATTTCAAGTGACATTTGACGTTCCGTCGTATGTGCGTGAGAATCGCAAACTGTCTAATTCATTAATAATTATTGTTTTCGTCACTTTTCATTCCTCATGTTACCTAGTAAAATACTATTCAAAAATAATACTGAACTGAACTAAATACCTGTCAAATTCGCAGTTATTAATTTGGACATTCACCAATATGGACATCTACCAAAGATTTGGAATGGTCCTTAGCCTAATAGTTCAAAATCTCAATTTTTATAATTTCAAAGTGAATTCAAAAAATTCTTTGTCTTTACAAAAATCAAATAAATGGTAACTTGATTATCTCACTTTTTTTACACATTCCGAAAATACAATAGTAGAAGCACATTGAAAAAGCATGCTCTAAAATTTAACGAATAAAATTCTTATAAAACTTGATAATGTAACACAATTATGTAGACTCTTCACGTTTTTATAAAGACTTGCCCCAAAGATGTCTGGCAAATTGGTACATCACTTATTATAATATTAAATATACATAGTACACAGAGAAAAATCATATTATATTAAGTGGGTACAGCGCATTCTCGAAATATTCTCAACGCCTTAAGGGTGAAAAGCAAAAACTTGACAATGAAAATACTTTGAGATCAATTAAAAAAATCCAACTTGGACTTCTGAATCATATATGATTTTATTAGCCATGCCACCTTACTACTACACAATTTTTCTATTCCATTTTGTCAACTTACCCATACCATTCCCTTCCCCAAAAAAAGTCAAACGTTCAAAATGTACTAAATATGTAAATGAAAATCCATGAATAACAGAGGAACTTTGGATCTTCCATTTAAATTAGCGGTCCATAAAAAAAGTAATTTTGAATATAGATAAGAATATTTTTTCCACTTAAATAAAAAGGAGTTTTTAACCGGCTAATCTATAAAAGTTTAAAAATACTGACAATATATCGGGCGTTCGTTATGTTTCCAAGAAAAAAAACCTATTCCCAAATTATATCAACTTCAAAGGAATGCAAATTTGAAACTTTAGAGAAGTGGTCCTTCTGAAGTTGACATTACTGGAAGATAGATCAAGTACTCACGTGTTAAAGGAACACCTGGTATAGCCGCCACGCACATTGTCTGCATAAAAATGCCGAAGAAGAGAATGTTTCATATTTAAAAAAAATCGTGGTAAGAAATCTTTTATATGGTAAGAGCCCTCATGATCTGTATGGTTGGTCTGCATTTAACTGGCAGACGATTCCAGACATAATCTGCACTCAAGGCTATGAGTATTCAAAAATTCTAACTAAATAGCTAACTAAACCATTGCATGTTTAGTGATACATTTAGTTCTCAACAAAATTAGGCCCAGCAATTTATAAAATGTAACACTTTTCTTTCTTTTAGGAAAACTGAATAAATAGGAAAAGAAAAGAAGTATTCTTAAGGATGGAAAAAAATTAATAAAATAATTTGCAGCAGTCATAATGCGTATTATAAATAATTTTTTTACCTAGATTAAACTACATTTAAATAAATAATTATGTAATGTACAAGATTTATATGGGCACAAATGATTTTAAATTACACTCAATACAAACACCTTTCTTTTTACAACTTGTAAATTAGTCAAACTCCTACTATTTCGAGGAGTACCACAGTGAAATTCAAGATTCAGATGTAGCCCACTTTTTTTGGGCATTTCAACTGAATTTCACTGGAGAACCTAAAATATTCATTTGTGCACGAAAAACTGCGTATTTTGTTGTTGTAAGTAAAATGTCTGTATGTTTGGGATTTCAATTTTCAATCCATTTAGAATACTTTGTACAAAAGACTATGTTATCCTTAATTTATACAAAATGAAACATAGCGTAGATCAAACCAAGACTTCAAGGACGCGGAAGATACGCCCACAATCTCTTTTTTCGCTTGGTTTTAACTTAATGAGGATCTAAAACAGTTGAACAATCAAAATAGCAATTATGTTAAAAAATGATTTGAATTTAATTTGTTGCAGCAAAAGAAAGAAAAAAGCACATGCAATGAAAGACTGAGTTCAACAAAACTTTAGAAAAGAAAAGGCAGATCGTTAGATTCCACATCAGTGGAAATAACGCATCTTGGAAAATGCTATTTGGGGAACCTATCACCAAATAAGCACACTAGGGTGCTTAAATGGACTTCTGAGGAATTTATAACCACATCATGTAAACATAATCTTGTGGTTAGCAATAAATTGCTCAATTATTATTGTCATTCTTTTTTTTCAAATCTTAGTGATAGATTTAGTTACGTGTTACTATAAATTCTGAACCTAAGCAGTGTGTACTGAACTTGTAGAGAATCAAGAGTATTACTATTTACTAAACATGTTAGAATAGAATCTACAAAGAATTTTAATTGCTAACCTGCTTCGCTGTCACTGGAATCACTCGAACTGCTGGACAGACTAGAGCTGCTACTGTCTGAATCAGAACTGCTTGAACTCGAAGACATTCTGCCGGATGGACCACTGGCACCTGTTGGATCCAACCTGTTAGCCTCCTCTGTAATGGAAAAAGGACGATGTGTTTAAGGCAAGGGCGTGATTGTGATTCCAAAAATAATAGAAATATTAACATGCGAAAAACGTACCTTTCTTAGGAGTCTTTTTTGAATTCCCAATCTTGTCATTGACGTCGATGAGGCGCTTTTCCAACTCCTGCTTCTTTTCAGCAATCTGTTCATCTTTCGATTTTCCGGCCATTTTTTTATCTAAAAGTAATACTTCGTGACAAACTTTAGTACAAAAGAATAATAACTGACTAAGACATACTAAAAGCTCAGAGTAAATGCGTTCCCAGACACCAAAAATAATAATAAGAAAGGGTCTATAGGACAAGGATTTGAAAAGCGAAATGGTTTCTAAATCACAATTTGAGTTAAACAAGTTAAAAAAGCGAACGATTAAAGGAACACGAATTATTTTAGCGAAGGATACTCAATTTGCAATAGATAGAAAAATTAAATTTTAGCCCATGCGTTTTTTCAGCCATTTTAATTAAATAAATGTTTTTTACCTCCCACCATTCTCAAAAAAAAGGATAAGGGTTTTTTATCGATACAGCTGGCGGGACCTCAGAACCATTATTACTGTAATCAAGCCAGGTTCAACTTCCTGCATTTTCACAACTGCAGTGACAAAGGAATACATTCTTTGAGAATTACTTTTTTTACATCATAAGTTGAACTTGATATGAACAGCAAATTTTTAGCTGCTTTTCCTTTATATCTTCTATACCTAGATATAGAATCTTTTTTCGTGTGTTGCTCTTAACCAAGGTGACCAGATCTGACTAGAGGCGCTTGGGCGCTTTGCTTCCCACAATTAGCGAGCTGCATGTTTTTTTTTTTCTTCAATTTATCTTGTTTTATTTTGATATCAAAAACTGACAAACTGAACTGACAATTTTGAATGATAATCGTGATATTTATATATTTATTTGGATATATTTAGGTCACATTTCTGTCACGAGATATTTATATCTCATACACTTTCTATTTTCAGTAGAATGACTTTTTGGAGCAAAAGTAAAGTGACAAGCTGGAGCGCTGGGAGAATGCGGCCGATGGGGGCTGATAGCTTCGCCCCCAAACTTTGCAGGTGCCATCAGCCGTAGTCGTAACCCCCCACCTTGTCACTTTATTTTTGCTACAAAAAATAATTTTACTGAAAATAGAAAGTGTATGGGATATATTATATTAAGATATTTGTGACCGTTTCATATAGTAAAATGACATATTGTCAAAAATGTGAAGCCCTGCCGCAGCCCATCACAAAAAAAAAGTGTCTTCATTTTCTATTATATGTACTGGGTGAATAGGGGTCCCCCCTATCTACAGTTGTCACACTTGCTCTTTCAGGCTTCTGTGATGTAGGCAGATCAAAAATGGTAAAGAAATGAAATGCAGCACCTGTCTTTTTTAGCGCAACCTATGGAATATGGGAAGCGCTTAACATGCATGTCAAATATCGTGTTACCTTTCGGGGGAGGGAGGGGGGTGGATTTTTACGACTGTTGTACTAAAAAAGCTTCTAAGCCTGTCGGCAGTTTCCGCATACCTACTTCAAAATCAGTTTCGCGTTGTTGTCGGGTATTCCCTACATCACTACGTGCCTACTCTAAATGTTCCCTTCAACAACACGAGGGTTGCGCGGTGTTTCGCCATTTTTCTTCATTTCTTGGTCAGCCTATCAAGTCTCTTCCTTTTAATTTCATATTGACAGAACATTGACCACACTGACCAGTGTCCCGGAATAACCGGTAACTATTAGGTACCGCTTTTAGAGTTGTAAGATTCCTGGCTGCCAGACGGAACAGGCCTTAAATTTCAGTTGACAATATTGACGAGCGTTTGCCAGTTCTGCACAATTTAGATCCGACTTGCCCTGCCGACTGCAAGGACGTGAAAGACCAGCGTAACCCTGGTCAAGTCAAAAAATATGTACGGTGTGGATTCAAGAAAATATTAGGCGCCTCTTTAATACAGATTATAAAATCGAATGTTCAGAAACGAATAGTGCAATTTTTATATTTGAAATCTCAGAAGTGGAGAATTCTTGATGTTTCTGAGCTCCCAACAGTGGTATCATTTGGCATTTACCATTCCTTAAATCACATTCTGCTATTTTACCACAACCAAGACCCAAAATGGCTACACCATGCATAAATGTTCACATAGTTCCAATTACAAACGCCTGTAGAAAAATCACGATTCGATAACGTTTTTCCGCTTTTACTCTTTTTTTTTGAGGTTGTTGTTGATGTTCTAGCCAACTGCAGACGTTAAGTAATGGAACTTACAATAGGGCTTACGTGGCTTTTTACGCAGACAAGAAGCGACGTAGTTTTCCAGTTCCCTCAGGGTCGATGGTTTCAGGGTTTCAAAGTCGATTTCAATTTCGTCAGGGTTTGAATCCCTCAACGACGGTTCCCTGGATTGGATTATGTGCACAACTCGTCCCAATTTATCACCTGAAGAGAAATATAGAATAAAATAGAAACGAAACAAAAATAATTTTGCAAAGTAAGATGTGTAATACCTGGAAGTTTGTTAATATCCAATGATAACTGGCGCTTTTCATCGTATGACATGGGTTTGGCATTGTCTTCATCTTCTGAATCGAAGGCCACAGCAGAGGCCTGCGATGTCGACTTCTTGCGGCCAGCGCCAGCTTTGTTGTTAGTTTTACCACGTTTCGCGGGAGGATTTGATGCCAAAGCTGGTTTGGGGCCTCTAAGACCTAAGACAAAATAAATTGTAACGAAAAAAATGAGCTGGAGAATTAGAAAAACACACCTTTACTCTTGGTTGGTTTGACGTTTGCATTAGCGGCTGCAGCGGCGTTGTGGTGGATGTTGATAGATTTACCAATAGATGGATGTTGATTATCACTAGAAATTTTGAGATCGGCCCCAGATACAACACTGGCTATACTGTCATCAACGCTATCTGAGACAACAGAATGGTTTTTCATAAGATTGCCGCCGTGAATACTGGGCTTGCCCAATGTATTACTACTTGTCATTATTTTCTTACTTTTGTCTTTTTCTGGTTTCGTCTTCTTTTTCTCTTTCTTTTTCTTTGAGCTTTCTTCCACCAGCTTTTTCATCTTCTCTTGCATGGCGGTCAACTGAACATACCAACGAAAACACAAATTAAAAAGAAAATCGAAGGCTTTTGAACAAACTCACCTCTTTCTCTAACAGCTTCAGTTGCTTATTTCGATTCTCCTCCTCAGAATCATCAGATTCGCTGGACGACTCCGAGCTCGAGCCTGAAGAACTGGATTCTGATTTTGGTAACATACTACCTCCTATCCTATTTACTGGCTCGTCTGGGATTCTGGCAAACCTGAGAGCGTAAAATTGAAAATCCCAATCAATAAAACGTACTGGATTGAAAAAGAAAGCGGTTCTGCTTACTTGACTTCGAAAACGTCCTGAAGTTTTCTGGCCATGGCGACGACATCATGATCTGCTGGATTGTATTTGTAACAGTTCGTAAAAATCAGTCTCACATCCGCAGCGAACTCTTGACTCGTGTGGTACTCCCTGTTGTCCATTTTTTGCTTGACAGTGCCCAAATCCATGGGTTTCTTTATAATATCGTGATAATCGTGCAGACCGAGGAGGTCGGCATCGACGGGCTTATAAAATGGCCAAGCATAACTCTAAATGAGAGAAAAAAAGTGGATCAGATTTTTTCAACTAGGCAATGAGCATCAGCTTTGCATGATTAAATGATGATAAAAGATGCTTAGACATTTAAGGTGCGTTCAGTCAGCTTATTTAGCCGCAAGTTTTAATTTTAATCGCAAGCGCAGCGACGTCCATTGGCTCTGACGAACCAGCCTCCTCAGAACAGCCAATAAGGGATGCAGCGCTCACGACTAAAATAATAAAATCAAAACTTGCTGCTAAATAATCTGACTGAATGCACCCTTAATCCACCAACTTTCAGGTGTTTTTATTTTTCACGATCACATACTTTCCTTCCATGTTGCTGATGGCCCGGAAAGTAAAACTGACAAGTTGACTAAGTGTTCCTATTTTGACTAAGTGTTCATATTCTTCTGTCCTCCAATTTATTTATTTTGCGAGTCATCCCGTTTCAGATAAACACCAGTAACGATACCAACATGAAACTTTTCACGTCTACACTAAGAAACTAGGAGATCATTAAAATGTGAATCTTTGGGAATAAATAGATCAAATGTGAAAACTCAAGCAAAGAATTCGAAACCACAGGATAACTAAAAGAATTCCGGAATGATGAAGAGTTCTTCTCGTTCTTTTACCATCATGAAACATCTATGATAAAAATCTAATCAAGTTTTCTATGTTTGGATGCACTCGATGAGGCCTACGGCGTTCTAGCCATTTCGGGGTTGGGAACTCATAAAATACGAGCTTCGATGGCTATAATATGTGCGTAGTATCTTTGTGGCTAAGCAAATATTTCATAGCAAGCGAGAACTTACCGAATGCTTCTTGGTGAACAGCTCCTTGAGGATCTCATTGCACGATTTCAGTGATTCAGACAGTTTGTCTTTTTGTTTGTGTGCAGGATGCTGCAGCGTCGAAGTGTTTACAGTGGGCATCATGGGTGAAATGGCAGTTTGATGGTACGGCACTAGACCGTCTAGCTCTGGGCGAACAGGCTTCTTCACCTGCCGTCCTGATTCCCGCCGCGTGGAGATCTTGGCCGATTTGCCGCTGCCGGTTTCCATCGCGACGTTGTAGTCGTACGCATTCGCCGTAGGCGTCGTCGTATCGGCCTTTCTTTTAACACCCTTTTTCAACTTGGCCGGTTGCGACGGTGGCACCACGTTGCTAGGAAGTACCGTCGGAGCCTTATTGTTTTCTAACGAATTCACTACCGGCTGTGACATGCGGTAACTGGGCGGCGGCGGCAAAGGTTGCTGTGGCAGAGAGCTGTGGGTGGTGGCTGCTGGAGCTATGGTTGTCGTTGCCGTGCTTCCCGGAATCGTGGGAGGGGCTTGGGTGCTGACAGGAGGCAGGGTGAGGGTTTCCGTGGAGGTTGCCATCGGCGTCGTCACAGTGGAAGAAACCGTTGCAGGTGGTCTCCCGCGTCCGGCGCTGACGCCACCAGCACCAGACGCGCGACCTTTTTTGCCTTTAACACCCTTGGCGACGACCACTTCTTCCTTGGGCATGTCACCAACTTTGGTCAAAAACAACTTTTCCAACGTCTGTGCCATTATGACGACATCTTCACCGGGTTTGTTGTACACATAACAGTTCGTGAACATTGTGTTGAAATCTTGAATGCACTCCTTGCCCGACCAATAGTAGTTGTGTTCTAGCCGCCTTCTAATTGTTGCCAAGTCCATAGGTTGCTTGATTATTTGATGGTAGTCCTAAATGAAGACGTCGCTTGAAGACACAGAAAAAAAGAACAGAAAACAAAATTACTTACCGGTAAATTAAGTTTTTTCGCATCTACGGGCTGTCGAAACGGCCAAGCGAACGTGTGACCCCATACAGCTTTTAATACTGTTTTTTGCAAAAACTGCAACTGATTCGTGACACGACCAGGTCTGTCAGCTTGAGGCTGTACGGGCGGCTGCACCACCCCGTTTACAGGTTCTACGGGGGGCTCCTGCCTTGGTGGTGGCTCGTTGTTATCGGTCATCTTCTAGAGTCTAGAAAATAAAGAGACATATGAGTACATACACAGAAAAAAATCCTCAATTCTAAAAGTAGTCTGGGTGTGCTTTTCCTTAAAAAACTCGAGTAAAGTAAAGACTCATTTCGATACACTACAGGAGGGACCAAGCTTTCAAAACAATGCAGCTCTTCAAACTCGGATCTATTCTGTCAAAGACACGGCAAAGTATTTCCATGCCCATAAACACTAGTTTTTGAGACCGCTCTAAAGAGCGCCACTTATTTCTTGCATGTCGCCCATTACACAGATGGTGGTCAAGATTTTAATAGAAAAACTTTCACAAATTATAGAGTGTCCAACAATAAAGGTCTGGCAACACCAATGATATGCTCTCGCTCCGCCTTCGATGCTCTCACTGTTGTATGGCACTCACGTTCTACTCGCACTTCCGCACTCCTGGAGCCCAATCCCAATATGCTATAATGGTGAACTATCATAGACGGAACTATAGGCAAAAGTGGCAAAATGGATTGTAGAGGGCGACGTGTTCCATGCACCCATATTGACAGTTAACGTACATAACCTCAAAGAATTGCAAACAAATGTATGTTGAGGCGGGAAGGGAGCTCCACTGAGAGGAAATAAAAAAGAGCTGGTGCAAACTGCAAAGGTATGGTCTTTTGAAACTGTTACAGCCTGATACACAACACGTCAGTACCAATTTTTTCACCGCGATTTTTGGCTTGTCGGCGTTTCTACTTTTCAACTCACGAAGTAACGCAAACCGCTGCTTCCTATGCTGAGTGCTGACAAATGAAAATGAAATGACAATTACAAAGTTGAGGTTATGTACGCTTAAAATGACACTGATGATAGCAGGGCCGCTATTCTTGAATCGTGTGAGAAAAGTCCCTGGGAGTTTTATATAATCCGTACTACACTTCTGTAGCGAAAGTTGCCTGAAAACCACGATTTTAGGCAACATTCGCTACATCAGTGTACTGCGGAATGTATTTCACTCCCAGGGACTTTTCTCACACGATTCAAGGATAGCGGCTCTGGGGTGCATGGAACACGGGCGCCATTACTTCAGGCGTTTGCCACTATAGTTCCCCATTCAGTGGCACGACATGCGCTGTAGGTTCGCAAAGCTAGGGTATGGAACTCATGCGTCTGCGCGAGCTAGGAAAAGTCAAAACCTGCGATTTTCAGCCACCGATTTAGCAAAGGAAAATAGATGACAAAGAAACTCCTGATTTCCATGCTAGATTATGCGAAATAATGTTGTCTATGTGCATTGCTGTCGGAAAAATGAATTCCGCGCGTAGTGTTCCGAAAATAACGAAAAAGCCGTTTTCAGTGTATAACTGGTTGCCTAGGTAATGTTTTTGGGAACACACATGGAATGAAACTGGAATGTTTTTTTCGTACGGTTTTTGCAGCCAGGCACTCAACAAACTGCCCGTCATTAAGGAAAAAAAAAAGAAAGAAAAAAAAAACTGAAAACAAAACCTCTGATAGGTATAACCCTTCGACTACTAAAAGATATAAGACACATTTGTTTACATATTTCCACGATCCAACAACTAGCAACATTCTAAGGACTTCAGGCAGAAGATGGCGGCTGATGTCAAAACTCATGACGCGCAAAGGGCAACTATCCCAAGAAACTATGGCCTGCCAGTGCTTCGTGTGCAAAAACCTGGACTATCCGCTATGTGCGTTCGCTAAAAAAGTGGGAGGAGTCGACCTCAGCGCTCAAAGAGGTGATTTACGAAACTGAAGGATGTCTATTTGTGTTATTTTCGGCTGCGAGATGTCGCTACTCGACTGAATGCACGTAGCGGTTACAATAAACCCGGAATTCACCTATTCTATTTGCTAGAGTGGAAGGGTCTTATGCTCACTTTCGATGAGATGGAAAGAAATGCCTACAGCAAGCGCGCGCATACTGCACTGTCGTCAGCCGCCTCTCTGCTTTTTTTCTCTCTAAAGGCCCAAACAAAGGACAAAATTCTGTTGGTCCGTCCGTGTTTTCTTACGGCAAGAACGTATGCAACATTTAGGACCCATTTCCGTTTCAATTTTACCAGTTTGCCATGCTGCTGATGCACAAAATTCAAGGTTATGTTTAATAAATGTCACTTTCACTTCACTTCTGGCTGGGGTGATTCTGTAATTTCGTCATAAGATTACGTTGTAACAACATTATGTTGGCTACATAGCTCTGTTGTGCTGGCTATAACATAATGTTGTCGTCTGGCTGCTGCATATTTGCTGCAAGTGTTCACATATCACATTCGGCGGTGATTATGCAAGTCCTTCCCTGCGGTATGATATGAACACTCACAACACTCTGAATTGAAAAATGGAAGGATTGCTCTACCCTGGGTATATGTGGTTGCCTCGTAATGGTAACTGCAGATTACCTAGCAAAATGCCAATAGGTGCCGCTCCTAAAAAGTACAAAAATATTGCCAATATTTTCTATTACGAGCTTCAACTTTGACTACTGTTTGACCCCTACTTAAATATTGATGCGAACATTTGGAACAGTAGATGTGTTGAAAGTTTGTTTTCCAGTCGGGCTTGTTAGGACGATTAGAGCATGAAATTACCATGCAAAGGAAAGTTTGTTTTTCAGTCGGGCTTGTTAGGACACTCTTCTGCACAGACAGGGCACGGTGTAACGTGCGCGTACGCATCTTTCTATGACGTCAGAAGGGGCGTGTAAATAGAAAAGGTGAATTATTATCCACTAACACGTTCGTTTTTTATGCGTACGCTCTTCTCCATACATTTAATCGTAAATAACACCTTCCACAATCATTTGAAGCTCCAGTCACGGAATTTCGAATCGAGTCTCATCCTCATCGTTTAGTAGTTCACTCCTGTTTGCATTGTTGCATTAGATAAACATTTCAATGGCTAGAATAGTTTTGCATGTGACACATGGACATGACGTTTTTTTTTTAAAGACTTGATTTTCATCCAATAACAGATGTAAACGTTAATTCTTTTGGCTGCCGATTGAGTTAGGTTCTAATAAACCGATGTCTGACTGCTCATTTCATGGATGTAATTGAGTAAATCTATTGTTTGGTACCGAACTAAAATTTGATACCACTTTTGTGCAATCGGGCAAAAGTGACGTTGCTTATCGCAAGCATATTGTGTCAGCTAGGGCTTGTCATCAAATGAGAGATTTTTGCTCTTAAAATCAGATTCATATTTGTACTAAATTTTACTCCTGCGAGCTTCCGTCTAGATTTTCAATCCTTAATATCAAATGAAGTATGGACTTTATATGCTGTGAACTGCAACTGCCACCCGGTGCCCCTTTTCGAGTAATAACGTCTTATATAAATCAAAACAGGTGAAAAATGCCTAATTTCGATAGTAGTTTATACAAAATATGTACACTAGTAATTTTGACTTTTAGAACTTTTTGGGGATTTCACATCTCAAAAGCTATCTACTCTTTCCCAAAGAGATTTTTTCCATAATTTTTTAAATATTTTTAATGAATTCATGATTACGGGATGGTCCCGTGAAACTCAAGGAGTTTTGGCCAAAAATTTCTTAATCGGGCCCACTGTTCGGTCGATTGATTCAGTTAAAATTTTGCATAGATGGTTGTCAAATACACATTTACGAGTCGCCAGTATGCCCATAATTTTTTTTTAATTCACTGTGAATGTCGAGTAGTAAAAGATTACCCCCCCTGACAAAACCCGGTTTTTAATTGATTTTCTTTTCAATAGGGATGTTGTGCGTATGCAGGAAGGTCCTTGTGATTATTAAATAAAAAACTCATGCCAAGTACCCTTAGCTCAGATCATACATACCGGGTGATCATTTAAGAACTATCCACCTGCAATAACTCCAGATTCCTAGTGAAGATGTCTTCGAGCAAAAGCAGGGCCGCGATTCTGTACTCTCCTACCGACACTTGTCGGTGTCGGTAGCTAGGCAGGAGCGAATCTGATTGGTTCTCACCCTAGCTACCGATCCGATAGTTGTCGGTAGGCAAGTACAGAATCGCGCTCCAGGTCGATTTTCATATTGAGGGGGACATCTAAAATATACATTGGCGAGTCTCTATCTTTAGTCCCCTCGCCCCCATCCACCCCAACTTTAAAATTTGAAACGACATCACCTATTTGGCGATACATTAAATTGAACAATATTAAATTATCTTTCTGAAAAAATATTTATAAAAAATTTAACCCCACCCCCCCCTTCTTCCTGTAAATTTGAGCGTCCAATTCAATATTCTTGACTTCTCAATTTTCTCCAATGCAGTCCACGTCATCCTGCACAAAATCGGAAGAGAAAATTTTCTGTGGAAAAATGTCACCCAAATTCACATTAAATGACAATACCTACATTGGGTAGTATTAATAAAAAATAAGCATATGCATTTGCTTGGATTTCATAGGCGTTGCCAGGGAAAGTTTGCTTAGCAACTCCTCAAAAATCTAACAAATGCTTATGCTTATTTTTTTATTAATACTACCCATTTAGTATATTGGGAATAGAAAAAAATATGTGCTTTGCTGGAATTAATTCAAACAAAAACGATTTTTTCACCAATGCAAGCTTACAGTTCCTTCTTCAACATATCAAAAGTCCTCAACTCTGGGATTGCTACAAATCAGTATACAGGGTGAAAGTTTATTATTTTTCTCTACTTTCTTTTTTTATTGAAAAACTGATGACCAAAAATTACGGTTTTAGCCTAGTTTGATAGGCCATAGTCTTCCAATGAACATATAAAAAATATACCACCCAGCGATTGCTGCGTATCAAGTTACAGGATGAAAACTATTTTTCATCTTCAATTTTTTTTTTTGGTGGAACTGATCTAGATTGAAGCCGGTTCCAGTTTTTTTGCAAGCTTATAATGTCATACTGAATATATAAGAAAGACACATCTCTGCATCAGCTGCTTTTCAATTTACAGGGTGAAAAGTCATTTTCACGTTTCAATTTTTTTCTTGATGAAATCGGCTCACTCAACAATTGCGACTGGTTTTCCTGTAACTTTGAGGTTTCTAGTCAAACATATCAAAATTATACATTTTTGCTACATCTACGTTTTTATTTAAAAATTTCAATGTTTAGTTACGTTCCAAGATTTTTTGAATTTTTGATGCAATATACCCGAAGATACCCAAACATTTAATTTTATAAAAAAAAAAACTAGCTGTAGCAGAAATGTATTATTTTGATATGTTTGACTAGAAACTTCAAGCTAACAGAAAAATCAGTCGCAATTGTTGTGTGAGCCAATTTCACCAAGAAAAAAATTGAAACGTGAAAATGACTTTTCACTCTGTAAATTGAAAAGTAGGTGTTGCAGAGATGTATCCTTTTTATATATTCAGTATGACATTATTAGCTTGCAAAAGAGCTGGAACCGGCTCCAATCTAGATCAGTTCCACAAAGAAGAAAAATCAGAGATGAAAAATAGTTTTCACCCTGTAACTTGATACACAGCAGTGGCTGGGTAGTATATTTTTTATATGTTTATTGGAAGACTATGGCCTATTAAACTAGCCTAAAACCGGTTTTTTCAGTCATCAGTTTTTCAAGAAAGAAAGGAAGTAAGGAAAAATAATGAACTTTCACCCTGTATACTAATTTGTAGCAGTGCCAGAGTTGAGGACTTTTGATATGTTTAAGAGAGAACTGAAAGCTAGCCATGGTAAAAAAATCGTCTTTGTTTGAATTAATTCCAGCAGATATTCTATTTCCAATATACTAATTGTGATACATCAAATTGAAGGAAATTGAATTCTCTTCTTGGACCAAATTTATTCAAAACTTTCAGCAATTTTACAGCATTGATCACCCTGTAACGTCATAAAACTTGTTCGTATTTGACGTGATCAAGGCATGAAAAGGAAGGATTGGGCTCTCGAACACCGAAATGAAATCGGTGACGGCAATCAAAAGTTATGATGATTTTAGAAATCGTCTGAATTTGCTTGTCCCCTAGATTCTTTTGATGTGTGTATATTCAGAATGAAATTCTAGTTGGATTATATTCCAGAAAAAAGAGGTGCCATTTGAAATAAAAAAAGTTAGGGTAGCTGGGGGCGAAATTTAGCTGATCCAGTGAGTGATGTTGCATTCCCGTGGAAACCTGTAGAACAGTGTCAACAACTGGTGCGGTAGTTTCGGATTTGGTGCCACCATTTTCGGGTTGAACGTGCTTTTTTGGCATTGACAAGCGTAAATATCGCATGCGACAACGGGAATCACTGCCAAGGAAAACCGTAAGTGCCGGTTAACCAAAACGCTCCGTCGTTATAATCCGTTCACGAAAGGAAAATGCCTGGATGCGCGGCTTTAGGCTACCATGCCAAAGAGTGCAGTTTCCAACAGACCGTGAAAAAAAAAGAGGTGAGAATCAGTGGCGCAACTAGGGGGAGATCAGCCAGGTACCCACACCCACCTGTACAAATATTTGACCACAACGGCTCATTTTCAACCATTACAATTCACACGAACATGCATTGATTATGCTCATTTTCCCGAAAAATGTTCACTTGCGGCGCCTTCTTGGTCTGTATTACATTGACCGAGTTTCCAAAGATGGTCCCTAGAAAACCATCCATTAAATTCAATGTGACAGCAATGGGCGCTTCCTATTTACCGACACAAGTCGACAAAAATCGGGCACAAATGCGTTCCATTTGATCTGTGTTACTGTGTGTCATCGACCAAGCCGACTTCTGTTGATACAAACAGACACAAAGTGTTGTAAATGGAAAGCGCCCAATATTGCGCGACATGTGTTGTCGGGCAACTTATCAATGTCAAAAGCATTTAGCAATGCAACAAGATTGTAGTAAATGTAAAAAATCAGTTGTATCATCCCAAAACTTTCCCGACGGGAAGCAAAGAACGGATGGAAGTTTTTGTACGAGACGTCCCTTCGGATGGGAAGCTGCAATTTAAGAGGAGACTGAAACAAATTTGAAGCATCTTCTTGATGGCTCGGTCGATTTGTCCTATATTGTGTCAAGGATATCCATTCATGTTCCAAGGGAAGGAAAAAGGCGAGCTGATACTCCTTATGTGATGGCAAAACCTACTGCTTTTTAATGGTGACATTTTCAGCTCACTAGTTCCGAGCTGCATAGGGTGGTAGCTAAATTCCACGCTTCAAAACTAAATGCCCCGTTTGTGTGTCAATAAGGGCTTCATTTTAAGCTCTATCATTCGAATCCGGCCCCGATAAGCCAGACTAATTTGCATTTTCAAGTGGAAAATTCAAAGAATTTCGAGAGAAATTGTCGAAAAACCTTTAAGAACCAGTTGAAAAGGAATTAAAACGTTGTGGCTGTTTTGTGGCTCAATTTTACATGTAACGAAACCGACAGCAAGAAGAAAATACTGATAGAACTAAACTTCAAATTTCGACCCCTAATGTTCACAGGATGACATGTGCGATGAATGCGATTCGCAAACAGCTACGATGTGCGCCTAACATTTTCTGACAACTGACATAGCTGCAATATTTACGTTTTTCAGGTGAATACATATTTTGAAAAGTTCTGGACTCACCGCGTATCAGATTTTGTGTAGAGAGCTGAGTTTCACACTAGCTTTACCGCACATGCAGTACCAAACGACAATAAGAGAGGAACTTAATGTTCAAGATATTTTTGTAATATGTACAGCTAGCTAGCATGTCCACGAAGAAAAGCGACTGGTGAAGAACTGCTGTACTTGTACTGCCGACTGCCGCAATAAAGACTGGTAAAAGATAAGGTTCGTTGCAGCTTTGTCGCAGCTTTGTTGCCAAGTTGTGCAGTCGTAAAGTCGCACAAATTCACACAAAAAATCGCTCAAAATCGCCAAAATTCAGCTTGATCAAAATCGCCCAAATTCGCATTATATTTCAAAAGAAATCGCCCATTTTTCAGCAAAAAAATAGCCCAAACAGGAATTTACAGTTTTATTTAGTTATCGAAGGCGGTAAATCCAAAATATAGTCATGGAGATTGAAACTTATACCAACATGTTTGATTTAGAACCGTTAAAGTTACCGTTACCGTTATTTAGAAACCGGTTTTCAACTGAATAGCCCAATTTCTCGTAAATCGCGATATGGAAATTTTGGTCGCAAAACATGATTTATACTAGCCCAGATGGCGATTAATCGCCCAACTTGGCAACCCTGCCTTATTCAACGGTTTACAGCCATTCGGCGCTTGCGCGTTGCGGTATGTTTTTGCAGCGCACAAAACCAAAACTGTGACTGATGGTCAGTTATTCTTGCAGCACTCTCAAACTGTAAAGCTACATTCACAACCTCCAAATTAACGATTTTACATAATATACATATGCATATACACAGAACATATACATAAGCTAGTGTGGTTGTATCATTCACAATGCCTGAAATTAACGATTCACATATGCGTACGATGCCTGCTTCCACCTAGCGGAATTTGCATTTGCGGAAAGCTGTTGAAGATCTCTGTAATCCTAGCCAATAATGAATCAAACTGTGCCACGTGCAATCTCGTGTAGTTGAAGAACATCTCCGTATCGTTTAAACGCATTTCTTGTGGAAGATGCTCGTGGTAACCGTGTTCAGAACGACATTTATTGATTATTGGTCGCACCCATTAGAATAAACAAAAACACAAACAAAAACAAGAGAGAGTAGCCATTTTAAAATATTGACAATCTGTCATCTGATGGACGAGGATGCGCAATGAGCCCCAATAGGGCATTTTCCTGGCCATACTGCACATGTGCGAGGTGCAAGTAATGGCGGAATATTGAAAACAACCGGACAAACTAATGCATTTACGCAGATTTGTCATAAACAAAATTTCTGCATAGATGAAATATTATAGCATATTTTGTCTCAAAAATAGACTAGCCTTGGAAATCTACCGCGTTATATTACATTACAGGTGTATTAGAGTAGGATTCAAAGGCTTTTGTCCGGTTTTTTCGAAAAGCCCGCCTAATATTCAGCGCATGTCTCTGAAATGATTGCTCAAGACAAGTCCCTATTTCTACGTATACTTCATACATAAACATAAAAGCTTGAACCTTGCAAGGTTCTATGTATACGTAGAAATTAGGACATCAACATCATATGAATGCGCATGCCAGACTTCTACGGCTATGCGTATGTATATGTAAAATCGTTAATTTGGAGGTTGTGAATGTAGCTTTAGACGTCAGTTTGTGGACCGTAAGGGCAGTTTGTGACATACAGGTTTTCAGGCCTATTCTCTATTTTCATGTTCGCTAACGATATGTCACGAAACGATATGTTTCATAATGATCGCTTTAACAGAAACAAGTCCCAAGCCTATTCTGTAAAAAATCTGTTTAGAGACACGACCTTGAGAAGCCCGTAACGAAAACTTTGTATTACTCTTTGGATAGTATAACCATGGTGACCAATCAGAGCTTAGCTAGCCTGTCAGTTGTTAGCTCAAAATTGACCGGTAAACGCAGTACGTCTTCGACTTCGATAGCGAAGCGGGAAGGCAACCGATGATTTCGTGAAATCGTATTTTGTGTCAACAGTGGGATAGTTCACCCTCAACGATCTCGTTGAAGTGGTCGTTAAGTGAACAGAACAATCGAGATTTCCTAACCTAGCGTCTTCAGTTTCGTTCATCTTCATAGAGCTTGTTTACGCGAGGCTTAGCAGAGATTTTAACAGTGGTTAGTTAGGAGTGTTTACGCGCGCCGACCAAAATGACAGCCCCTTAACCAGGGAGGCATCTGCCAAAGAAGTGTCAACACGAAATTTAACCAAAACCACACTTTCTAGAGATCATAACAAAAGATGGTGAATCATCAATTATCAATTTTAATAAACAGGTGCTCACAGGTCATCTAACATCCAACCCAACCCATAAATCTGCTATGAATCCAACCGATTTCTGGTTTGCACATGCGTCGTAATGTGCATGGGCGTTTACGTGCGATTGCCAACACTTGTTTGCTTACTAATGGTGCTATTCTGTAAAAAATAACATTCCATAAACGCTCTGTTATGTAAAAATTCTTGTCGGCCATTGGCTGTTGCCTAGGTAATAACAACGTAACAGAGCCTTTATGGAATGTAATTTCTTACAGAATCGCACCATAAATGCAATTTAAAATCACATTTAGCTAAGCTTAACAGCTGTTGCGAAACTTGCGTTTAGGTGTTTATGCGGACGATAACATTGATGTTACGAACCTTAATACCAGTTTTAAACCTCGCGTAAACAAAGCCATAGATCCGGTAAAAATACGTTCAAAAAGTCCGACGGACACAAATCGGCCACAATACAGCACGTTCTTCGAAAATACGGTATAAATAAATAAATTATAAATACCTACTGGCCATACACAACATATCGAGAATATTATAAACTAATAGGGTCCTTGCACGATTTTTTTTTATTACCTCCAATAATGCTTTGGTATCCAAATAGTACCACAGACTGAACGGTTTTCCGAAAATCTTAATATATTATTTTATTTTGTAAATTTAAAACACAAAAACTGTTAGGCATGCAACTTCCATGCACCGATGTGTCAGCTGCGGGATGACGTCATCGTGCCCCGGGCTGGGGCTACTTGATTCTACATTAACAGATTACGACTACGAATTTTAAATGTTCGCTGTTCGCGGCTCCAAAATTGAAATAGGTCTGTGAAATAATGAAGATTTGAATTTTAGCGGGGTTTCAGGGCGCAGGGCTGCAACATCGCAAAGAAAAAAACTTGCAAACGAAAAATAGAACTCTCGGGTAGACGTCATTGTGGTCATACAAGGTCATTGTAGAAGCGATCGCGTTTATGGCGCGAAAAGAATTCAAACTTTGATCTTCATTTAAAGGATGAACCAATTTTTTTGATTTTTTTTTGAGCGGTAATTATTGTGGATAACGTTTTGAATGATTTCATGAAGTAATCGTCTCAATATAAAATTCATGCAAGGACCCTATTACAAACCGTAATCGAGACAAGGCTATAGTCGGCGGTTGGCGCGAAAAAGTGACAAGTGATACGACAACTGTCATGAGAAGCAGTAAGAACATCACCAACTTTGAAAAAAAATACTATAACCGGAAAAACCAGTGAGTATGCCTTCACGTGCGTGAGTCTCAGTAGCGCATTTTCTTAAAGAGGCATATTGTGAATGTAATAAAATTTGGTTGAAGGAGAAACACCATTCTTTGCCCACTCTCTTCAATCGAAACTCATTGTGATATTTTGTTATCAGAATGGGATACTTGAAAATGAAATAGATTTGAATGAAAATTCTTTCAATCATCAATATTGTTTTGTTTGGAGGCGGGAGCTGGGAGCGGCGACTTATCAACAGTAGACTATTCTTTCCCATTTTTAGTCGGCTATCCATACAGCGAAAGAATTGAATCGTTATGTCTTCGGGTTGATGTTTTTCATTCATCTCTTACCTTGAGGGCAGCGTATGAGGGCGGCAGCATTCGTCAAAGTAACTGTTGCACAGTTTGAGTTGAGAGTTCCTAAATGTTTGAGGTAACATTAACATCTAAATCAGTGAAAATTGTTAAAAGTTGCACTTTTTTCTTTTGGGGGGAGGAAGCTGGAGGCGGCGCCATATTAAAAGTAGCCTATCCTTTCCAATTTTTAGTCAGCTATCCATATAGCGAAAGACTCGGATATCTGTCTCCGGGTTTATGTTTTTCATTCATCTCTTACTTTGGGGGCGGCGTGTGGAAGCGGCAGCGTTCGGCTAAGCAAATGTTGCACAGTTTGAGTTGGCAGTTTCTAAATGTTTGAGGGAATATCTCAATCAGTAACAATAGTCAGCTATTCATATACCGAAAGAATTAGATCACTATGTCTTCGGGTTTATGTTTTTCATTTTAAAGTGATTGGGGGCGGTTTTTAGCAATTTTTTCATATCTGCGGCGCATATTGAAGAGGGAATGTTTCTGGGCTCACGTTTATAAGTGACAACTATGTATTATTCATAAAATGAAAACACCAGAGCATTGGGTCTGGGAGAAATTGCAATATCACGTTATTTCAAGTTAATCGGGGGCGGTTTTTCTCAATGTTGGCGGCGTAATATAGACATTCAATATAGCCTAGCCCAGCTTTGGGAGTGGCAACTATGTAACAGCGAAAAAATTAGAAAGCTAGGGCGTCTAGTTTGCGAGGAGTTCGAGAAACGGACGGACGGACAATGCGGTTGCAATAGCAAACTACAAAAGACACAATACTTTCTCGGCGGTATCCAGAGACGTGAGGAATGATTTTGATTGATTAAAGCGCCCCTTCGAGAAAGGGGGACTTGTATGGGGAATTGAAGAAAAAGTCCACCGGGTTGAGCCAGCATCCTGAAAGACAAACTTGCATCTACAACCACATCCAAAAGCACAGTGGCTCAAGAGTCAAGATCAAGGGGCCGCAGAACCTCACCTAGAGGATATTCAGTTTTATCTTGAAGAGGGACCTGTTTGTACCTACCTGTTTCAAAAAATTTAAAAAGGTAACACGGACGAGAAGACTAGGTACTACACCTCAAATTATTTCTTGACCACTACCGACAGATAAACGATAGGTAGGTACTCCAGTGCTGAGCAGTTTCATTCTGTCAAACACCATTAGGAACAGGCTGCGACACAAATTTCGGTAACACGTCTTAAGTGGATTCTAGTATGTGGGAAGGTCGAAAATGCGCAGGACTTGTGCAAGTTTTTAATTTTACACAAGATACTTGCCAAATTAGTAGTTATTTCAGCCAAAAAATTGTTCTACGTCTTACTTATTTCTGGAGAATAAAATATATATATAAAATTCTTAATTACTATACGTGATAATCAGAATGAATTCTTCTTTTGAAAGCCAGCATTTGACAGAAACAAATGTTCAGCATGCACTCTGCCCGCGAGACGCACCGAGCAGAGTGTCGACTGTCGATCGAGCGCGCGACCGGCAACCACGTGTCAACAGCGGTGCTACGGTTACCAACAGAGTGGCATGAATGCTACACACAAAGTTTACCGAATCCATCACTTGATCCAACACAACTTTGTCCGACTTCCATATCCATATTGTGTAGTAACCACCAAACACACACCCTATTATCCGATAACCGCGAAACTAGGACCCTAAGCACGTGAGTCCTTACGCATAGCGCGACGTATTCTGTAAAGTAAATCGCACAGTGGGGGAATTTGTTTCTTATGTAGGGGGTACTAGTTTGCGAAAACGTTATCAGGAAACACTTTTCAAGTTTTTCATATTACAAGATCAGACTTTTCACGGGAAGCGAACACGTGCCTCGCTAGCGCCTTTCACATCGAAAGGATATGCGGTTCCTTTGCTCCCAGCTCGTGCGCAGGTTTTCAAGTAGACAAGCTCACTGGTTCAATTGGCTGTTTAACCGGGAGCGCTTATCGATCGGTCTGGTTGCTTGAACTCGACCAATGACGACCAATATAGGTGAACCTGCGCCCCGAGGACCCCAAATGAGAATGGCTATACATTTGGAACAAGAGTCATCGCCGTAAAAGTGAGATGTAGCAAAAACAAAATCGTGCATATTTTTTTCTAGGTGAGGTAATTGGGAATTTTCTGATAAAAAAATTTTAGCTTGCATTTTTTGAGTTTTTACTTGTTTTTACTTGACCACATCGGCTTTGTGAGATTTAATAAGGGAGATTCAAAATATTAGTGCGGGAAGCGCCCGCATTCATCAACGACTTGGGATCAAGAAGGTGCAAAAATTAGACTGCCATGTCAAGCATCAATCTGATGAGTACACTTGTATTGTAATCTTGTAGAGTATCACGTTCATGCTCGATATATGAAGCCAGCTATCACCACACCAAATACAGAACTGAATGACTATTCAGGTACCTACGCTCAGAAGTACACACTGTCCACGGTAAGTGAACACATAATTTTCAATGGGCTACGTGCATGACATGTAGCGCCGCGGAAAAATGTGAAGTTCTTGTTGGACTCGATTTAGTTAGAGAACATCTCACCAGATGGCAGAAGGTATATATTGAAATAATCTTGAAACTACACCACAATTTTTCTATTTTTCTTTTACCAACCGGTTTCGCCTTTCGGCATCGTCAGGGTTCAACTGACACCACTTCAAGAACAATGGATTTTTACTTATTCACCAGATGGCGTTTGTGTTGACAAAAAAAGTCACTTTTCGCTGCCGTCATTCTGTCAACCGTCAACCTAACTGTCGATCATTTTACAATAGACCGGAGAAGTGATGACGTCACAACATGGCAACATGGCCGGCGGTTGACATTTTCTGGAGGCCAACGTCACATGAACGCACGGATCATGAACGTGACGTTTCTATGTTTGGTTGTGTTTGGCATGACATTTTCTGGAGGTTCACAACAAAAGTCAGTGCAAAATGACAGTGAGCATTGCTGAAATTGCCAGCCTAAGAGACAGCCAGCGTCATACAGGCGGACTTGGTTGCAAAAAGGCGAGACATAGCCCAACTCATTGACAGAGGCCTTGTTTACGCGAGGTTTAAAACTGGTGTTAAGGTCCGTAACATCAATGTTATCGTCCGCATAAACACCTCTAAACGCAAGTTTCGCAACAGCTGTTAAGCTTAGCTAAATGTGGTTTTAAATTGCATTTAGTAAGCAAACAAGTGTTGGCAATCGCACGTAAACGCCCATGCCCATCCGCAGTACACTGATGTAGCGAATGTTGCCTAAAATCGTGGTTTTTAGGCAACTTTCACTACAGAAGTGTACTGCGGAATGTATTTTACTGCCTGGGACTTTTCTCACACGATTCAAGAATAGCGGCCTAGGTTAAGGGGCTGTCGGCTGTCATTTTGGTCGGCGCGCGTAAATACTCCCAACTAACCACTGTTAAAATCTCTGCTAAGCCTCGCGTAAACAAGCTCAGAGAGCTGCGCAAAGCTGCACTCAGAATCACCAGTGCCTACAGAACGGTTCCGCATGATGCAGCACGAGCGCTCTCGGGTATCCCACCCTTCGCCCTGATGCTTGCGATTAGAGGAAACAAGCCTAGGAGTGCCCACCAGCAAACCAGAAAGCAGAAACAAGGCCAGAGAGCAGTTCGTCGAGCAGTGGCAACGGCAGTGGAACGCCTTGGTTCAATGTTGGATGAACGAAATACTGGGGAGCTTCAAAAGCCTCAGCGTCAGGACAACGCGAAACACGCTCGTTTTCATTGTAACGGTCCATCAAGGCAGCGAGAAGACCTCGAGGAAAAACTGGGCAGGAGAATCGCCGTCGACAATCTCGTTCATATTGGGGTTGGTAGCCATTCCTATACGGCATTTAATGATACAGAACATTCCTTTTGCATGAATGTTCTACAAGGCCTAACGAACGATATTAGATGGGGAAGCACAAAAGCTTCCCCTTAGGGGGGCCACAGGGGGCCCTGTCAAGTTGACGGTCCAAGAACTCCTACCAAACCATCTTTCAGTTTCGTTGTATCACTCAAATGGGGATGATGTGACTCCATTCTGAATCTTAATGGCATTGGTCGCCATGTCTCTTTCATCCTTCATGCTTGAAAAAATAATTTCTTCAGGAGGTCTGAAAAATTTTTTTTTTTTTATATACAAGAGAACGCAAAAGTGGCATGTTTTGTGTCTTAACCTGTTATATGGCATTCCCAAAATCTTATTATGAAGTCAATTTTTCAAATTCTTAATTTTGGGCTGATTGGTAGGCTAAGAATTAGGTATTTTTCAACATCCAGTTCAGACGTACTTTTTTCAATGTCCAACTGGATGTTATTGAAATAATAGTCAGGGGTGGATAGACTGAACTATTTTCTAAACATGATGTCGAGGAAATCAATCCTAAGCCGCGCATGGGGAGTACACAAATTATTTTTCTTTCGGTCGATCGAATTGCGATGCCTACTACGCCCGTCAGGGAGAACGCTGAGCATCGCCAGACTAAACTGGTATGAAAACAGCCGAAACGAATTCAATACTACCTGAAACACTCATATGTGGTTCGGCATTCAATTCTGAGTCAGCACTCAGAGTTTTAGTCAGTTTTGAATTTGATTATAGGCTGTTTTCATATAAGTTTAGGCTGACGATGCTCAGCGTTCTCCTTGACGGGCGTAGTAGGCATCGCAATTCGACCGACCGAAAGAAAAATAATTTGTGTAATCTCTCTGAGCGGTGTCGAATTGATTTTCTCGACATAATGTTTAGAAAATGGTTCAGTCTATCCACCCCTGATGATGATTTCAATAACCTCCACTTGGACATTGGAAAAAGTACGTCTGAACTGGATGTTAAAAAATAACTACTTCTTAGCCTACCAATCAGCCCAAAATTGAGAATTTAAAAAATTGACTCCATAAAAGGATTTTAGGAATGCCTTATAACAGGTTAAGACACAAAACATGCCAACTTCGCATCCTCTTGAGTGTATAAAAAAAATAAAAAGTGATTCCTCTGACCTCCCAAAGAAATTATTTTGTCAATCAGGAAGGATGAAAGAGACATGGCGACTAATACCATCAAGATTCACAATGGAGTCACATCATCCCCATTTGAGTGATACAACAAAATTGAAAGATGGTTTGGTAGGAGTTCTTGGAACGTCAACTTGACAGGGCCCCCTGCGCCCCCCCTAAGGGGAAGTTTTTGTGCTTCCCCTTCTAATATCGTTCGATAGACCTTGTAGAACACTCATGCAAAAGGAATTTTCTGTATCATTAAATGCCGTATAGTACCGTTTTTTAATGTGTACCGACCCCACTATCATGAGATGCTCAGAGGCAAAGAGCAATGGATCGCAGTTTATAGTTAGCAGTTTTTAGTTTATAGCAATATAGTTTGATTTCCTCCACCTGATATAGCCCAAAATATGAATCTTTTTTGTTATATCCATTTCCGTTATGTACCTTCGTAAAAATTTGACAAACACATGACAAACACAAACAGAGAAACGTCAAGTGCATGCCACGTGCCGTGCATCCCACGGTCATGTCACGTTTGACGTTGGCCTCCAGAAAATGTCAACCGCCGGCTATGTTGCCATGTTGTGACGTCACACTTCTTCGCTCTATGGGGCTGTAAAGGCAAAACAAATTGTAGAGGGCGACGTGTACTATGCACCCAATTTGACATTCTATGAAATGATGGCAATCTGATGGCAATGTCACACTGTGTCACATTTGAAGCGGACGGTTTGAATTAAAAAAGTAGCTGAGGTGAAAAAGCGCTCCGCTTCGAAGGAGAGGAAAAAGAATTGGTGCCAAAGTAGATAACAGATAGGTACCTACCTAAAGAAACAAATAATAACCTATTGTGAGATTGTGACGCTGCTACTTGGGGGTGAGCGAATTCTCTCCCTCACTTTGTCGGGGTAGGTAGATACCTAATGATCTGGGGCCCCATATTTTCTAGCAGAGACTAGCAGAGTAGAGAAAATGAAACGATGATGAGGCAGGTAGGATACGATAGTATAAAACTTTACATAGTTAGGTATACCAGAGTATCTGCCTACTTCTATACAATCACAAATTTCGGTGTTTGCTCAATAGTTGTTGGAGAAGGCGAGGCAGTATGAGAAAATTGTATGAGGTTTAGCATCAGTACTCTTTGGACCAAGACGTAAGTAATGGGTAGCCTGTGGGGGCTTAGCATCAGAACTCGAACGTTGTGCCAAGTCTGGGGCACTTGGAGGTAGGTAGGCTGTTACCGGCACGTCCAGGCTTCGGGGAGCTGGTAGAGGATAGTCAGTAGCTTGGACCGTGTATGGGGTTGGTCTGGGAGAGCTTGGCACCACATGTTCAGCCCGAATCAGAGGGCAGGCAAATGAATCGTCTAGCTGTATCGGAAAGTATCTGACAACCATTTTGACTTTTCGAGGGATGAGATGTTGACGGCAGCAATGGGCGAGTTCAGCAAGCTCCATGGTGGAACCCGTGGATCTAGTTACCAAAAATAAGCTGCTGGCCGGCTTGGTCGGTCCACTATCTGATCCACCGCTACCATAAACCAACTGTGGTGGAAAAAATCGCGATTTGGCGGCTGTGACCGTTCGAGAGGCGCATGCGGCATACACCAATGGCACCCAATATAGGACCTGCTGAATGCGCCCAATGACATCATGGTGACAGCGGTGCATAGTACCGAGAGTTCATAAATTAAATGGGTCAAGGGTGCCTGTGACTCTGAAAACGTCTGTCGAGACTAGCATCGTTCATTTTATGTCTGTAATTTTTTGGTTATCGTAATCTGTCAAACCAATCGCAGTTTTCGGAACATTTGAAATATGGTTTTCACGGCAGGGCACAAAACCTACCTAGGTGTGGTTCCATCTTTCGGGGTACATCAATTCACAAAATTCACGCCGATTTACACAAACGCACCCATGGCAGGATCAGAGATCAATAATATGGGACGTAACTTGTCAAAGTTTGACAAATTTATTACAAAAGGATTATGCTAGTTTCGACAGACGTTTTTGAATTCACAGGCACCCTTGACCCATTTAATTTATGAACGCTCGGTACAATGCGCCATTAATTTAGGCTTTTGCCGCTATACAGCGCGAGAAATAAATGTCAAAACAAGTAACCATGCAACCAAGTCAAAGCTGTAAAGTCCAACAAAATTTCTTATTTTCATCACCATGGGCTCTGTATGTCCTACGCGTTGACCGCTCAAGGTCCTGCACATGCCCTACTTACTGCAATCGACTTATGACGTGCTTCTCAAATTAACAGTAAACTTCTTGCATTTTGTTCGCAACAGTCAACCAGTGAGCCAACAGACAGGACCGTATTTCCTTTATTTTTCGTTTTCGAGTTGTGTTTTCTAGAAAAGTCTATATTTTTTGTTCTCTATCGAACAGTGAAGTTCCTCAATTTGAATCTCAGAACACCCTAAATAAGAAAACAGGAGTCAAGACAGCGCAGACAGACAGTGGTATCCTTTGTCGTTTGGCAATCTATATCTAATATAGAAAGGTGTTAATTTAATCATTTATTTGTTTAATAAATTTTCTAAATAAAAATAGAGGGAATATTTTAAGGTTATAGCACTTATTACAGACGTAGTACTGAACAGAACACGAGTAGTGAAGCAATGGGTGCTCTCCACCTAGACGGTACAAATACCACCAGACGGTACATGTTCCATAGTTTGGCACAAAATTTTAGGTCATCCAATGAACGGCACACTCCAAGTAGAAACACGTAGGTGGAAAGCAACGTTTGGCACCCGCACATGCGTAAATGGCAGGTGTATCAAACTTGGGGCTAGGTGGAAAGCACCCAATAGCCATGTTTCCAAAGTTTAACGCACCGACGCGCTGAGAAAAAATGGCACATATACAAAAATCGCACAAATAATAAAATTTTACATGTAACGATAGATGAAGGCTGTCCCAAAAGTAATGACCGAAAGTTTTAACGCATAACTTGTGAAATAAAACCAATATTTTCAGTTTGTTTTTTGTATATCGTAACTCAAACTTTTTGGACAGGGAGCTGGTGCCTCAAAACTTACGTCATAAGGTACATGATTTCAACTCTGTAGGTCTAATGTGCGTTGATAAGTTCTCTCATGTCAGACCGGGGGCTTTAGGCTGATATGAGCTTGTCAATTTTCGAAAAATGTCAAAAATTTACGTCATAAGGTACATGAAAGAAGCCAACGGGCTTTTGTGTGAGAACATCCCTTATCAAAAATCGGCTCATAAGACAAAATTTTTGAGGGCTCTCGGTCCATAAGACAAGTTTGAAATTTTCAAAAAGGGCCAAAATTTACCTCCTCCTGGAGACTTCTCCTTCGACATAATTTTAGTAATAAAAAACGAATCTTACACGATTTTTTACGTAGGCTTCGAATCTGTTCACAAAATTTTTCAACGGTACATCGCTTACGGTGCAACATCGAAAAACTTTTTCTCAAATCGTACACCCAGTATTTTTACATGGAAATCGATTCCGTCTTTCATCATGATTACAAATATACAGGGTCTCCACGGTTCAAGTGCTCTAACTATAGGGTTCTATTCTTTGGCCAAATGCAAGAAAATTTTTATTAAATTTTTTTTTTTCGGGCTTCATTTTCCAAGTTACAGGATGTCAAAAAATTAAAAAAAAAATTGTTGACTCATTTTTCAATAAATTAACTTTCAATAAGCTAACTTGACATTTCTTTTGATTTTGATGGATTCTGGCCAAATGATCAATGTAAATTAAAGTTTCACGCTGAGTAATTAACGAAAGGGTGGTATACTTGCAATTTAACGTATTTTCCATAAGGAATCTACCAGTATTGACCACAAAAAATCCGTTTAAACGTTACTGTTACTCCGTTAAATCCGTTACTCGGTTTAGCTTAAAACCGCTCTTGAATTTTTCAGTGGAACCACGTGGAACGGTTAGTTTTCGAATTCGGCAACCCGCCGCTCGCTTCTCCACATTGGAAAGGTGGTGAGTTGGTGACGAAGGACCCAAAAGAACCATTTTTCACCAATCCGCAAAGTGCAAAGTTTTTTAGAGAAGATTACGGAGCTGTGTGTGTCTGTGTTTGTAATGTTCCACGATAACAGCCGCAACGTTAATCCGATCGATTGAAACTCGGTATGCAGACATAGTTTTGCTGTCGAATGAGCCTATTACGTTTTGGTTGTCATCTGTCAAACGGAAATGTCACCACCAAAAATAACAGAAATTACAACATGATCGAATCACGTCCGCAGTTCAGGAGTTCCATTTTTTTTCCAGTCTGGAGCTACGAATTTGTATTTATTTTTTCTGTTTCACCCTGTATAACTCACCTGCAAGAAATCCAAGCAAAATACCCGGTGAGGTGTGATTGTCTGGGTCATCTAAGGAATATATTCCACATAGTCGCTATGCTCTTTCATTCAAAATCCCACGGGATTACATAAGCTCCTGGACTGATAACCAAATCGAGGCGATTCGATTTAATCGACTTGCGATTAATCGATTACTCCCCTTTGAATTCCCCTAATCTTCATACTTCACTAGGAACTAATGACAAATCAAGTACTTTGAGAGGAAAATCCTCACGAAACCAGGTATTTACTTTTTTCGGACCCTGTGTCAAGTTTCATCCCTCAGTTTTAGCGGAGGCTCACTCAACAGTTTTGGAAAGTTGAAAGTAGGACCGAAACAATTTTTTTGAGTAAACTTTGAAAACGCATTTTTTCAGTTTTCAATTTTTAGCTGTAGCACTGCCACATAATTGAAAAACAAAACTACAGACATGAGACAGCTTAGAAAGCTGAACACGAAAATGCAGAAAAAATAGGATGTTCCAATTAAAAAAATAGACATTTTGTTTGCCCCGACAAAATGAAACATCCTGTATGGCTGAAAATTATTTATGGTTATAGGTCTCATCAAACCATACAACTTTGTTTCTTACATCTTTTTTCTATCTTGAACGGTAAGGCCGCTATGAGATGATTACGCTAGGATGGACCACCCCTGTATCTTCCCATAGCTTCCAGTTACTGGGTTCAATGCCTGTTCTAAATTTTCATTAAATTCAAAGATGGAAATTGGCTGCTCGAAGTGGGCGACAGACTGCTGAGATAAGGTGCTTGTACCATGCGATCGACAAAATTCGGAATTGGGGTAGGCTGTGACCTGGTCAAATTTCAGGACGTCAAGCTGCTTTCGGCCAGGGCACAGCCTACCCCAATTCCGAATTTGGTTGATCGCATGGTACTTGCACCAGTTTGCACCGTTGGCATGTAGGGTGAACATTCGTAAGAAAATGACGCTTATATGGCCGGTTTGTCTGTCTGTCTGTGTAGAAATTAAGAAGTTGTACTCCTCCTCGAGGAATAAAGCTAGAGCCTTAGAACTTTCTTTAATAGATGGCTGATGTCCTCAAGGGTGGCCAATGGGCATTTTTTTGTATCAATACATAGTTATCATTACAATTATCAAAAAACAGATATTTACTGTGCACTTCTAAGAAGTTGAACTCCTCCTCGGGAAATCAAGCTAGAGCCTTGGAATTTCTTCCGATGGATAGCTGATGTCCCCAAGGGTGTCCAATGGGCATTATTTTTTTATGCATACATAGTTGTCATTATTTTTATCACAAAACAAAGATTTCCTGTGCACTTTTAAGAAGTTGAACTCCTCCTCGGAGAATGAATCTAGAGCCCTGGAACTTTCTCCAATGGATAGCTTAAGGTGGGATTTGGTTGCGACTGCCGGACGTAGCGTCTCGCCACGACGTCCGGACGTTATTGACTAGTACAATGCGTTTTGGTCGACCGAGCAGTTGAGACGCGCGGCGTTGACGAAATCACTTCTATTAAAACGCATTGCACTAGTCAATAACGTCCGGACGTCGTGGCGAGACGCTACGTCCGGCAGTCGCAACCAAATCCCACCTTTAGGTCCTCGTGGATGGCCAGCGGGCAGATTGGATTTCATGGTTGCGCCGCCATCTTGGCCGCCATATTGAAATTTCTTACTAGAGGAACGATTTTCATGAAACTTTGAAGTTACCCTTGTCTCGTATGATCATTCTTATTTTCAAGCTTGGCTGCCATATTGAAATCTCTTGTTAGTGGAACGATTGTTATGAAACTTGGAACCTGCTCTTGTCTCGTATGAACATTCTTATTTTCAAGGTAAAGGACCCCGCACGATTCTTATGGAAAATGGGTCTCGGTCAAATTCCCTGATTTTCTTATATGTTGTAGCCCAATTTGACACAAGCCAAAAACCATCGTCCGTTACCCAAAAAAATGGACAGTTTTTTTTCTATAAGGGGTTGAAAATGGGTTATTTCAAGGTAAAAAAATATGTTCCAACGTAAGTGAGAACATTTCAACGTCCTTTTTAACACATATGGCTCATGACAATTCCCTTTTTCTTTTGTAAAAAAATCAACGCCCTCCCTCACCTCCAACCCTTACTTGTGAGTATCAAATTCGAAATTACGTTTGAAAGTCATGCAGATAGTTCTATTTTGTCGAATTATCAATTTTGGCACAATTTTTTTTTCCAACCCCCAAATAGGGGGTGGGGTTGAAAAAAAAAACCATCGGTCAATTCGACTGAATTTCTGATATTGTGCTTTACCAGTTACGCTAAACAAGATTACCAAGGAAAAACTCATTCGTATGACCAGTTTCCACCCCACAGAGGGTTGAAGTTGACTATAATGACGCATAAAACATTCTTCCATGTCATAAACCAAATGAATGGAAATAGTGGACTTTCATATCATCTTGTTTCGTAAAAATGTCTATTCTCCAAAAATACTTTCAATCCCGTCCTTCATCCCCTATCCCTGTTTCTGAACATCATATTCGAAACAAATATTGGAATTCATATCAATTTTTATTTCATCCTTCAAATAGTTGCAGTAGCTAGAATAAAAGTGTGACATAATATTTTGCTTTGATTGAACAGCTTCCGCTCCAAATGACATAAAATTCTTCAATCTAAACTATAAGTGGAGGTGTATCCGTACAAAAGAAAAAAGTTAGGAACTATGTAGGTACAGGTGAACATAATTAACCTGCTGTAAAGTTGAGACTTGATAGGAGCACCAATATTTTTAATAATAATCCAGGCAAAAAATCATTCAATCAAATGTATGTCTCACCATGCTGTAAGGGTGCTAACATAAGCATAATAGTGAAAGTGAATTTTGAGAGGGGATTCACAATCAGATGCAGCGAATCCGACCGTAGACCTTCTCCTTCATTTTCAAGATTTATTTCGAATATGATGTTCAGAAACAAGGATAGGGAATGAGAGACAAGGTTGAAATTATTTTTGAAGGATAGACATTTTTACAAAACAAGATGATATGAAAGTCCACTATTTCCATTCATTTTTTTTATGACATGGAAGAATGTTTTATGAGTCATTATAGTCAACTTCAACCCTCTGTGGGGTGGAAACTGGTCATACGAATGAGTTTTCCCTTGGTAATCTTGTTTAGCGTAACTGGTAAAGCACAATATCAGAAATTCAGTCGAATTGACCGATGGTTTTTTTTTCAACCCCACCCCCTATTTGGGGGTTGGAAAAAAAAATTGTGCCAAAATTAGTAATTCGACAAAATAGAACTATCTGCATGACTTTCAAACGTAATTTCGAATTTGATACTCACAAGTAGGGGTTGGGGGTGAGGGAGGGGGTTGATTTTTTCACATAAGAAAAAGGGAATTGTCATGAGCCCTATGTGTTAAAGAGGACGTTGAAATATTCTCACTTACGATCGCACGCAAAATAAACGGAGACAGTGTTTCGCGCGGAGTGTACTGATTTAATGAATTTTAGCCTTCTTGTCACTGTGACACCATGCCAAAATTCAGTAAATCGGTACACTCCGCGCGAAACACTGTCTCCGTTTATTTTGCGTGCGATCGTACGTTGGAACATATTTTTTTTACCTTGAAATAACCCATTTCCAACCCCTTATAGAAAAAAAACTGTCCATTTTTTTGGGTAACGGACGATGGTTTTTGGCTCGTGTCAAGTTGGGCTACAACATATAAAAAAATTAGCGAATTTGACCGAGACCCATTTCCCATAAGAATCGTGCGGGGTCCTTTCATGATTCCGCCGCCATCTAGAATTCTGTTATCAGTGAAGGGATTGTCATGAAATCTTGGAACTTACTCTTGTCTTGTATGAAAATTCTAATTTTCAGGGTAAATTTCATGTCTCCGTCGCTATCTTGCTCGCCATATTGAAATCTGTTATTAACGGAGGGATTTTCATGAGACTTGGAACTTTACTCTTGTCTCGTATGGACATTCTTATTTTCAAGCTGAATTTCATGATTTGGCCGCCATCTTGGCCGTTATATTGAAATTTTCCATCAGTGGAACGACTGTCATGAAACGTGAAACTTACTCTTGTCTCGTATGAACATTCAATTTTCAAGCTGGACTTCATTCCTATCAATGGCAGACCTGGCACTAAGAAAATGCACTAGTCAGACTCACGCACGTGGGGGCATATTCACTTGTTTCAATGTTTGAAGAATTTTGATTTCAACAAAAATTATTTTGTTATTTTGTGAGCTACAGTCTCCTATAAACATTTAAAAAGTATACATCTATGTAACTGGCACTTTTGATTTACAGACCAATTTGATGGATCGAGTTTTTGATCTCTCGTTTTATTCGTATACATTTTGTGCATAATGTTACGAGCGGCGATTTCCATGCATTCGGAAGCACACCTGATCTTTCTAAACGGATCCCATCAGGTCGCAACGGACATTTCTAGAATATACGCGATGGCTTAGCTAATGAAATTTACGTGACGACTTCAATGGTAGGGTAAGGCACATCCGCCTATTTGGCGGAGGTGCCGACATTCCAGAGAACGCGAATTGCACGCGAAAAGTGTAAGATTATTCGGGAGTCGTCTAGAAACCGTATGCCGGGTCACTGTGGAATTTGCTAGAGGACCGATGGAACATCCGAGATTAATAATCGGAGCTATATGAGGCACCGATCCTCGGCCTACGGGCAGTATCGAATGGAAGGTGATACTGAAGCGAGCGGATAAAAGCGAGTAGTACGAGCGATATTCCCAAGCGAAGGCGTGTATTTATTGTAGTACGCAGTAATAAACAGTGTGTTTTAAAACGAGCGTCTCAATTATTATCGAACCTAAAAGCGAAATACGTAACAATAAAATAGAAAACGTTCAACCCCAAAAACTGCCAAAACCGGCCAGTACAACCCCACGTTCACTATTTTTCCCAGCAAATGTCAATCATATTGTCGTTTCTGTAATTTTTATTGTCGAGTGAGCAATGGCAGGTGGTGTCAGAGTGCTGGTAGCATGATGTTGATAGGCAATTTAGCGTTACGCATACACACACAAACCTGGGCTTTTATACCGTATATCGTTAAAATCATGAATTAGGGCAGACTATGGAAATAGAAACGTATGTCGTGAATTTATCAATAATCACTCAAATTTGATGTCAACATGATGAGCCGTCGTCATGGAATACATTTTGGACATACGTTTCGAAGTTCACAGCCTGCCCTAATTCATCATTTTAACGAACATACGGTATTGATCAAATGCTATAAAAAAAAGCGAAATGCTTTTATTTAAATTCTACGTCATTTTGACGGAAACGTATGCTTGCAGACGCCTGCTCGTCTGGAAAAAAACAGTGCAGTTTCATTCCATGTGTGTTCCCAAAAAAACATCACCTTCTAGGCAACCAGTTATACACTGAAAACGGCTTTTTCGTTCTTTTCGGAACACTACACGTGGAATTCGTTTTTTCGACAGCAATGCACGTGGACAGCATTATTTCGCATAATCTAGCATGGAAATCAGGAGTTCCTTGTCATCTATTTTCCTTTGTTAAATCGGTGGCTGAAAATCTGCAGGTTTTGACTTTTCCTAGCTTGCGCAGACGCATGAGTTCCATCCCCTAGCTTTGCGAACCTAAAGCGCATGTCGTGCCGCTGAATATCGCATATTCTACTACGTTCATTATGCCGAAGTACGATGCACGGCGGGAGGAACAGCAAAATGGCCGAATAGACCTATTCGGTGAAAACGAGAGAGACAGACTTATACAGAAATCTGTGTGAGAAAAGAGACACAAAGTGAGTTGCGCGCGCATCTGAACGACCATCTAGGGAAATTCAGCATGAGGTTTGCCCTCCTGATATTCCCTGTATGTTTCATTTTTGACGGAGCATGTGGATTAAGACTTCAACTGCCGTCATTTTGACGTTTACGCTAATGAGAATTCGCTGCTGAATGATGAGGTGACTTCCACTCAACATGGAACAAGATGTGTGCCAGGGCTACCCCGCTAAACGAAGGAGAGGCAGAGACCGTGTAACCGCAAAACATACAGGTCAGCAGCATTCCCACCTATTACAGAACATGTATTCCGGGTCAACCTCATGGAAGAAGCTTTGCATCCTTTGTCACCGACCGCAACTCTTCGAGGGCCTAGAGATCTACGACTATGATCTATAAGTGCTCCCAGAAGGTGACAGTAGCCGAAAACAGGCCGACCTGTAAGAATTTGTAACACTATCGCGGACAGAAACACTCAAAGGAACTGGGGAGTCTGGGAGCTACTAGGTACTGTCCGTGTTTTCCGCGATCGATCGGGGACTTTTAATCTAACCACATCTTGTTGCTTTTAACCACTCTTTTTTCAAGGTGATGTTTGCAGGGAGCATACATGGTATGTACCAGGGATCACGCGTATGTACCGTACACCTATCAGTTCAACTTTGACACTTTGACTTTGATTTTTCCAAGGATGTCATTTTTCACCATTTCACCTGCACCGTTATCATGGCACCGAGTCGTGCAGATGCGCGCGCAGACCAGGTAAAACTGAATGGGTGTATTGACGTTGATGTTGACGTTGCGGGTCTGAAAATTGACATCGCTGCCAAAGCTGCCAGTGCCAACCTCACGCCACCAAAACAACAAAAAACCGGTATTGCGCATGACAACTGGGCCGCTATTCTTGAATCGTGTGAGAAAAGTCTCTGGGAGTAAAATACATTCCGCAGTACACTGATGTAGCGAATGTTGCCTAAAATCGTGGTTTTTAGGCAACTTTCACTACTAGTGCGGACGTTAACGGTCGATTTCAGGTCGAACCTTGCTTTTCATTCTGCTGGGATGAAATTTTGCATGTGATGAGTACATACCATCAGGTCACTTTTGAGAAGTGGTGCCCGGTTGGGGCCCGTGACGGGGCCACGGTACAAGAGGTTGCCCTACCAGGCACGGGAGATTTCTTGAAATTCCTTGAAATTCAATTTGCAGTGGCGGGGCTTTCACTATTTTAGTCAGAAATGATCCCTTGGATTGTCTGGATATAGCTTGTGACAATTTCAAGTCCCCCGCGCCGAAGATGGCGCGGGCTGCCTACTCATCAGGCGTAATTTGCAGAATTCAATGAACAGCTTACGTTAGGGGAACCAACCTTGCATTTCATTCCGATGCATAACGCTTTTGCACGTAAGTAGTACGTACCTACAGGTAACTTTTTGGAAGTGATGCATCGATGGGACCCGCGACTGACGTGCTTCGTAGGAGGTCGAAGGTCCAAGAAATTACCATTTTCAAAATCGTCGCTTTTTCATCCTTTTTTTCATTGGACTACTTATTTTCAAGGTCAAAGAGCACAATGCAATAATTTTCCAGAAAGTATATTGCACCAGTGGCGTAACAGACGGCTGCGAAGGAGTCGAGGTTCGATTTTTCACAAAGTCATGGTAAACCGTGATTAACACTTGTTTTTGACATGTTTGGTATCTTTTCGAGAAAATCGCACATTCTGATTCCAAAAATCAATATACAAATTTGATAGAGACGTGTTTAGACCGGTTTTATCAGGAAAAACATGATTTGTTTCACCATCAAAATTGATGTTTTGTAATTCAAATTCCATCATTGTCCAATGTATTTTCAACTATGATTTTTTACTTGGACAGGTGGTTTGGGCTATTTCACACACAAATATGATTTTCTGTTTTTTTTCCTGTTTTACAAAGTCACGGAGTAATTTTGTTTCTTGCGATGTAACATTTCAAAGTTTGATTGATGAAACGTGCAAATAATTATGCTAGGGCGATAGCGTAACTTTGATTTGGTACTTTATTCGTTCCATTGCACAAGAATAATTTTCTCTATCGAACAAAACAAAGCAAACTGAAATCAGAGCCGTATTTTAGTTATGACATGATTTTTCTTCCGGCGATGCGAGATAAATTTCGTGAAAAACGCAAGTTTCGACGTATGAATTCGTCGTTTTGTAGCTCCATTTTGATCGAGGTTTAGAATACCCACGATCACAATTTTGACACAGATTGTACAACTGAACTGCTTTGTAGAAGAATTTCTAACACTAGAAGTTTCTATCGCTGTTACAGAGTCACACGGTTGTTTGGTTTCAAAACGTGCATCATGAAAAAATTTCATCTCAGAAGCTCGCAATATCAAAACAAAAATCAGGTCATGACTAAAATACGGCTCCGATTTCAGTTTTTTCTATTTTGTTTGATAGAAGGAACTATTTCCATGCCTTGAAATGGATAAAGTGCCAAATCAAAGCTACATTCTGGTCCCAGGCTAATTTTTCCTGTGAAATAGCACGGTTCGTCAAATCAAGGATTGACATGATACATCTCAAGAAACAGAATCACTCCGTGACTTTGCAAAAATGGGAAAAAACTTCGGCAAATGATATTTGTGTGTGAAATAGCCCAAACCAACTATCCAAGGTGAAATCATAGTTATAAATACATTGGACAATGATGGAACTAGAATCACAAAACATTAATTTTGAGGATGAAAAAAATCATGTTCCTCCTGATAAAACCTATTTAAACACATTTTAACAGAATCTCGTACTTATTTCTGGAATCAGAGTGTGCGATTTGGTCAGAAATGATACCAAACATGTCAAAAAGTGTTGGTCACGGTTTACCAGAAGATTTTGAGAAAAATCGCACCTCGGCCTCTTCGCAGCCGTCTGGCAGGCCACTGGTGCATGACACTTCCTTCAAACTTACTGCATTGTATTCCTCGACCTTGAAGTTATGTAGCCCAATTTAAAAAGTATACGAAAAGCAACGATTTCAAAAATGGTAATTTCTTGGATCTTCGACCTCCTACGAGGCACGCCAGCTGCGGGTCCTATCGGGGCACCACTTCTTAAAAGTTACCTATAGGCACCTACTACTCACATGCAAAAGCGTTTTGCATTGGGATGAAATGGGTTCTTGGTTCACCCAACGTCCGTACTAGTAAGCTGTTCATTGAATTCTGCAAATTACGCCTGAATAATAGACAACCCGTGACATTTTTAGTGCGGTGGGACTTGAAATTATCACAAAGTACATCCATACAAGGCAAGGGATCATTTCTGACCAAAATATTGAAAGCCCTGCCACTGCAAACTTCATTTTTAAGGAATTTCAAGAAATCGCCCCTGTCGGGTAGGGCAACCTCTTGTACCGTGGCCCTGTCACGGGTCCCACCAACTGAGCACCACTTCTTAAAAGTGACCTGAGGATATGTACTCATCACATGCAAAGTTTCATCCCAGCAGAATGAAAAGCAAGGTTGAACCCGTTAACCTCCGCACTATACAGAAGTGTAGTACGGATTATATAAAACTCCCAGGGACTTTTCTCACACGATTCAAGAATAGCGGCCCTGTAATTTCTTGAATAACGGAAAGGGTGAATTCACCTTTCTCGCTGACTTGGAAAAATGTGAATTGTCATGCTCGGCGAAACTGGTGACAGTTAGCTAGGGACTCTAGATTTTCAAAATTGTCGACCGCGAAATCCACTCACGATCTACTATAGGCCGTCTGATTTCAACATGATTCTAGTGGGCTGTGTTTCTGGTCGCCATCGGCCGATCGCGGCCTGAATCGCAGCCCACTAGAATCATGTAGAAATCAGACAGCCTATAGCTATAATTAATCACTAATTAATTCGATCTGATTACCTATCAGTTTATCACTCGATCACACTTCCACTAACACAGAACACAGAAGAACTGATTTGAAACGTACGATAGGTACTCGGCGGGAAGAACAGCAAAATGGCCGAATTGACGTTGCCCGGTTGCCCGTCTGAAAATTGACATCGCTGCCAGGGCTTCCAGTGCCAACCTCACGCCACCAAAACAACCAAACTTGCTATTTGCGCATGACAACTTTGACTTCTTGAATAACGGAAAGAGTGAATTATCATCACCGTAGGCGACACAGTACAACACTGGGGCACAAAACAATTTCGCGGCATTTTCGATGGTCGTGGTCACAGACAGGCGTGGTCACAGACAATCGTGGTCAAGTCGAGACTTCGTGAGGTTAATTATTCAAGTTAGGTTACAACCATGAGAGTAACAGACTTTCGACGCAAGTCATTGACACTAATGACAGTATTTCTCAACTCATGCAGAAGCGCCCCCTACATGTAATCACCTTATACTGACAGTTCTTCCAGATGGCGCCGATGCTGACATCACAATAATAACATGCGCCTGCTTAGATTGTTCCTAGCACAATGCACAAAAAATTCAAACCCTAGATATTATAATTATTATTATAGATCTCGCCCTTCGGATGCTTTACGACACTCGCCAAGGAACTCGTAAAAAGCAATCATCACCAGCTTGTTGAATAATATACTATTATCCGATTACGTTACTGAAATCAATGGATGGTGAATTAAAATAAGGGCGTTTCCCGCGTCTTTCAAGTTTTTTCCGTTTACTGGGGGCAAATACCAAATTTTCTCTCGCCAGATGCCTGAAGTGGCTTCAGTATTTCAAATTTGGAAGCATCTAGGTTGGAAATGTTGGAATTTGTTGTGCTTCTTGTTTTAGGCACCATCTAGGCAGGCGCGTGTTATTGTTGTGATGTCATTGTGAAACCAGGAAAATATACCCTGCAAAATTTCTGGCAACATATTGTCGATGGGCGTTCGTCCAATTTTCAAACTCCAACCTTTCTTCAACCTTACTTAGTGACAAATTTGACTACTCTGACATCTAGATGACATCTTTGAACTATCCAGCTACACCGGCGCCACCTAGAAAACTGTCAGTATTGCCCCCATTATGAAACTCAGGGTGAAATATCACTATCACACCACAAGGTTCGTTAAAAAGAATAGATTATACCTACCCCTTATACAGAAAAGTTTCTATTATCTATTATCGAATCGTAGGTGTGTATGCTTTACAAGAGCTACTTGTTCAAAATTTGAGCATAGTCCGTTGAGAGGCCTAGAAATTATGACAAAACAAATAGTTTTTCGAAGTCAAACTTCAGGAGCCTGTATCTTGATTATTATGTGTTTCTCATATAATTATTACTGTTTTCTGAGAAAAGTCAACTCTTTATTCCTTATCTATAATTTCCTATGCCACCCTCTCTGTCTATCTGCATCAAGTCCTGCCTAGAATGATGACAAAAGATGAAACACCTGTATGTCACACGAATGTCATACCACAAGTGACAGTTGGCAGCGATCTTTTGTCGTTTTGAGCGCGCTGCAATTTTGTTGTTCATGCACCTTCACAAAATATAATCATTGAACTTAATTCCAATAAAACATATAGTAGTTTCACTTCTATCTACTGTGATTCTAGTTGGCTGGGCAAATTTTCTACTTTGGCATTGTACGCTTGCCATCTTTTCACCTGGTGTGAAACTGGCTTCTCTAGAAGTAAAGTTTCATTTCTTATCAAATTGATATTAAAATCTTGAAAAACTGGCCATGTCATACGTGGAAGTGCAACTAAAGGGACGCAGAGCTGTGTTACCGTCATTTAAACACCAAAAGAGCACGGGGCTGCCGCCAATCTAAGTCATCTTGACGGCGGCCTATTCAGGGTCGTTAAAAATTCGTCCCGGGAAGCCCCAAAACGGAAGCAAATTGCAAATCGAAGGTATTAACATCAATTTCGGTCCAATACGCAGCTTTGAGCGGCTGGGTTTTTTGAAATTTTGTTTAATTAACTTTTTACACGCAAATTCTTTTGCCAATGACAGACCGCACGGCGATCCTTGTATCGCCTATAATTCTTCAGGGTTTGGCGTGTCCTTTTCGACTGGAAGATGCGAAAGGGTTGATGAATGCATGGGTCCCTTTCTTTGGACGAAGGGCATTGTATATTCTTTAATTTGAACCATCGAAAGTTGAACCGGCTTCAAGAGGTTAGAAATATTTTTGACGACTGTCAAATGTCAAGGCTCCTTTGATTTATTTGATCACTGGCGAAAATCAAAAACAGGTCGAAAAATACCTACATTTTCCAATAAAATTGGAAAAAGCGTCAGATATCACGTCCCGCAAAAATGTTCCGGGTATCTGCAGAGGAAATACGCAAAAATGTGTTTCAAAACTGGTCCGGACGTCTTCGTGTCACTTCGTGAATTATTGTGCCGAATGAAGCCAGAGCAGCCAACTGCAAAGTTTTGGGGATGTTCTATATTTCACATTTGGAAAACTTGGAAACAAAATCTCACAGACGACTAGAATCACGGTAGAAGTGAACATACTATATCAAAATGTTATCCAACATTCAACTGAATTATTTGTGGAATTTTGGGGGCGCAAAATATTTTATAGTGTTAATTTTCAATATCGGTGTACGAAATTATTAAATTCGCGCCACACGTCATGCGTACTTAAAAAAATCACAAAACGACCTATTGAACTAAAAGGAAGAGGTAAAGGTGATACTGCAAAGGTCTTAATTGGCGAAACTTTGCCCAAACAGCCAAATTCTCAGAAACTAATTTAGCTTACTGAAAAATAACTATGCCAACCCCAAGATACATCTTACAGGGCTTGAATAATAAAATAATTGTTTTTAAAGTACAATTTCCAAGAAAGCACCGCAGTTTCGTCATAATCGCTCAAGCCAGAGCCCTTTGTTGTATCTACCTGCTAGGGAATTCTTATCCTTTGCATTACACAAAACCACAGACTGAGGGTGGGGCACCTGTACCCCTGTGTTATTCCAGTTTGGAAAGGCACAATGAATCGCGATCTTTTTTGTTTGCTCAATGGCGCAAAAAGGCAACAGTTTTAGGGTGCCCAAAAAAAAAAAAAATTACAAAAAAATACAAATCTTCAATTCTTGAAAAAACAAATTTGATTTTTTGTTGTTAATCTTTCATAATAAATTGGGTGGATATTTTGCTGACAAAATTTATTTGATTCTACAAAATCGAACTAAAAATCACACTCAAATGGTGAATGTCCCAAAATCACGCCGTTTCTACATACATTATAGAGCTGTGCAGTCTATTCTATGAATTTAAATAAACTGCAATCATTTCCTTCATTAAAGTCCCCATCAATTTGAGTTGTTTCTGCATATTTCAAGGCATGTTTCTTTCAGGTAACATCCAGATAAATAAACGCTAAACCATAGGAGATCATCAGTTATATTTAGCTCAGAAATTTTGGGGTACATTCAAGCCACAGTCTAAATCCAAGAAACAAACTGGTAGGCAGGTATCAAGTGATTTTAAAACTGGTCCTTGTGCAAGAAATAAATCTTTAATGAGGGGCCTTTGATCAGGTTTCTCTTTTAATCTCGAAGCATAGCCTTGAATGAAATTTTGAAAAACTCCGTATTTTACAAAATGACCTGGAAAAATAAACTGATTTTAAATATACCGAAAAGACTACTTCAGAGTAACTTACACAGCTCTAGTTTGTATGATACCACTGATGTCACAAAACAGAAACGGGGAAAATTTGGTGAATATATTGAAGCAAGAAAACACTAGAGTAGATTATTCAAGTTGCAATTTAATCGAGTGTATCAAATTTGAGTCTGTACCTTACAAATTTTGATAAGCGTCTCTAGTATTAAATTCTAACAATAATTTCACAAGCTACCATTCTACTTGATGGAAAACTTTTTGTCTTTCTTACCGATGAACGTTAATAAAAGCGGAACCTGCCCTTATTTCCCTTCAAAGAAGACTCGACTGAAAGTCCATTATTAGGCGTCCCTCATGTTAGCGGCGGTGTGTGAACATGTCTGGAAAAAACAGACGATTACCGTCAATTTCGCATGGAAATTGGAAATCAGCGGCGAAAACGCGGCGTTTCGAGTGGCTTGGCTGGGGTTCTGGAAGTGTTCTTTGCGAGGCGGCTATGCACGTCGTGTTGACTGGTGCTCATCTTGACGGGTCGCACGCGGGAAAACAATCGAATAACCTAATACACCGTGAAACTGGTCAATTTTCGGCCGCATTTCGCGCGTTTAACCCTTCAACGAGGCACAAAGAATCCGCACGGTATTTTTACAACATGGCGGGACACACTGGGTAGTCTCGGAGGCGCTTCCAACTCTAGCCCATTTAAAACTGGCGTACAACAAACACCACTCCCAATTTCAAAGCCTCGCCACTCGAAATTCGCACAACACACAAAACCAAATCGTAGCGTGAACATTTACCTGCGTATTTTAATAAATAATCCTCATAATAAATATAAAAATACACAGTAAAACACCACACACAGACACTCACACAATCATAGGAAACCGCTTTACCATAAAACTGTTTGGTGGCGCATACTACTACGGTGTCAACGTAGTCCCGTGATGGCTACTTCTCCCACTGAGGCTACGTTGTGCAACGGACAATATTCCAGCATTTTCCGTTCGGGCTGCGTCTCGTGCCGAAATTCCCAGCAATATAGAGAAAATGGCAATTTCCAGGTCGTTTACCACAAGAAAATGCACGTTTTGTGCCGCGGATGGCCGACTCGACGGGCGATGGAGCTGGATTTTGCCGCGAAGACTCGACTGATGCCTCTACAAATGGCCGCCAGCCGTGACAGTTGACATTTCGCCTCAAACCCACCAAACTCGGAATTTTCACGGCGCTACTCGCGAAAATGCAATTTTTAGTTAATTTCCCACAGTTAAACGTGCGGTTATCGAACAGTACCGTGTTTCTGGATAGAAGAAACTTGTGGGGTGACGGTAATCCAACACCTCAGCGCGTCCTCGTATGTAACGTAAAACAACGGGAACGGCGTTGCGTACAATCGTGTGTAGAGGTACGCGCGTCCTGCACGCAGGTGGCGTGGTGGCGTGGCGTTCGCTGTTTGCACAACAACGGCGCGTGATTGGTCCCCGGAAGGCGGGAGATTTAAATTGAAGGACTGAACATATTATTATTCAACTTGGCCGATTACAAAAATACAAATAGCTCAAAATAAGTACGGAAATTAATCATTTAATTACCAGATAAAAGTATCGAGCGATTATACACAGCTTCGTTTTCGTTGCTGCTTGTTTTCAATCTGGTTGTTGTCGCGTGTGATTCCTCATTTTATCGCTTAGCGATAGCGCGGTCTTGTGAGAGAAGATTACAACATGTTACACAATTTCAGGACACTTGAACTTGATAGGACGAAATATGCCCAATGGAAGTTGAGCTGTATGATGAGTGTGGGTGTGTGATGACTAAAATGTAAACAAAATGATGATGGCAAATTTTACGCGGGATTCTTCGCTGGCTGGGAAACAGGTCCAAGGTTTATCGTATCAGTTAATTACCTATTTATATTTTTTATTTTTTAGTCAAGTCCTCTCAATGGCGCATGCACCCTGAATCAATGTTGCCAACTATGCAGTAAGACAACAATGTTACCAAATGAATAATTTTGCCGTCTATGCCAACCATGCCAACTCTGAATCCGGTGTGATCTGGTGTGATCCGGTTCATAGATAAGATCCGGTTGCGGTATTTTCGCCCGACACTGGGTTCTGCTGGGCACTGCTGGGATCTATGCTGCTGGGTATCTCTGGGTTCGCCCGACACGAAAGTCAATGTTAGACTGTTGGCAGCATTGTGACATTTCGACTCGAAATTCAGCGGGAAGGATGCATTGGGTGCTTTCCACCTAGACGGTACAAATACCACCAGACGGCACATGTTCCATGGTGTGGCACAAAATTTTAGGTGATCCAATGAACGGCGCAGAACCGAGTAGGAACACGTAGATGGAAAGCACCGTTTGGAACCCGCACATGCGTAAATGGCAGGTGTACCGAACTTGGGGCTAGGTGGAAAGCACGCATTTGTTGAAGGGACGGCAACAAGGCAATGTGTCGGGCGAAAATACCCGTCACGTGACCAAGGCCAACACCACGGTGGAAAACCAGTTTCAGGGGCAGGTTTCCAAAACCCAAAAATCTTATTTGCGTTTATCCATCTATGGGTTTTAGATGGATATAAGAAGATAAAGGTGGACTTCAGTGTCAAGAGCACTCGAAAGCTCAGTGGGTTTTTATTTCACACAACCCCCGCATATGATAAGAATAAAAACCAAACTTAGATACCTAAGGGGCAATAGACCAAAGGGTGCCTCGGCTTTTGCCAATATTGCCATGTTGGTGTCATGATCATAGAGCAGGGTTTCTTGACCTTTTCCTAGTCATGGACTCCTCTTAAAATTTTAGAGAGCTTTTACACCGGCCCCTTATTTCTCGAAAGTAAAACGCGGTTTAACCTTTTTACCACCTTTTATATTGTTTTCGCTTATAAACTTTACATACAGGTGATTTTTTAAAAAGGACCCACCCACACCTCCAATTTCTCGCTCCACTTTTTTTTGCGAGAAAAAAGCTGCCACAGGTCGATTTGCTTTTTTGAGGGGCTTTTTGACTAACACGACACACGTTATTTTCAATATATCTTACCTTATTATTCGTTCCACGACCGTCCACCCTTTTAGGTATTAGGGTGCATGACTATAACCTTTTTGGATTTCAAATGGGAATAGAGGTCGAACGTCGAACTGCAAATCATTTTTGAAGGTCATCTAAATTCCCTTCACAACAATTTCGAAAAAATTAAAATCAAACAAAGCCCGCGCGTTCTGAAATAGGTATACCTACAGGTGTTAGCAAGTTTGGGGTAGAAAATTGAACAGCAGGGTAGGGAAATGTTCCAAAAGTGCCAGAAAAATATATTCAGAAAAATGTTGAAAAAAAGTATGATTTTTATTTTTTTAAATAAAATAAATATCAAGTTCGTGGGTCAAAAGTTGGTCCTTCGACCCCTTTTTATTTTCGTAATTTTGAAAAAATAATTCAGTAAACTTCTTTAAGTTTACTAGATCCGCCTCTATATTTTTTAGCAGTTTTGTGTTCAGCTTTCTCAACTGTCTTATAATGTCTCTATTTTTTTTTGTGTTACTGTAATATGTAGGATGAGCGAGAGGAAATTATTGATATGATATTCTGATATGAAGCCAGATATTCCACGAATTCCACTTTAGATTTCTTTTTGCGCTTAAGCCATTTTTCTTTGTTCGACAATATTCAGACTGACTAACTGAAAGCTGCGTACTATTTGGCTTGTCTCTTATTCATCACGGCCGACCTAGTTTTTGGAAAAAAAGTCAAAAAAATTGCAAATTTCGTAAAAACTTCCGATTATGTATTTCGAAAAGTGTATGAAGTTTAAATGTGGTAAAGACCATTTAAAAAAAAAAGTTATGATACTTTGAAAATTAAAAAGTTCAATTTTTTGTGAAGCAAACTGTGAAAATGCGATTTTTCCAGTTTTTAATTTTTAGTTGCTAGTACTGCCATACAATTTAAAAACAAAATACAGGCATAAGACAATTGAATAAGCTGAACACGAAAATGCAAAAAATATCTGGTGTTCCATTTAAAAAAATTGACTTTTTGTTAATTCCATCAATATAGAACACCTGATAGCCGAAAAAATAGTTTTAGGTCATAGGTCTCATTAAAACCATGTAACTTTTTTCTTACATCTTTTTTTCTACTTGAACGGTAAGACCGCTATGGGATAATTACGCTAGGATGAACCACTCTGTATACAAGAAAGTACACCGTATAAAAAAAATCATCTTAATTTTTGAGTGTGAAATATTGAAGGTAGGTATACTTTTACCCTGCTGCTGCAGTGGGCATTGTCATTCCATTTTCTTCAGTGACACCGCGCTTGAGCATCATTTTCTTCAGTGGTCAGCAGGTCACCACTATTCCCAACAGCATTAGCGAAAAACCGCCAACCAGTTGACGATTTTCGCTACAATGCTGGAACATTTTTTGACAAAAAAACAATTATCAACTGTTTTATAATTTTGAGAGACGTAGAAAATTAAATATATGCCTATTTTTTTTTAAAGTCACTGAGAAAGAGAGAGATATTTTTTTTACATAATTGAAAAACTGTATTACATTTTCTAACACACACTCAGTACACCGTATACAAAAAATTGAGTTTTCATCTCAATTTTTGAGGGAGAAATATTGAAGATACTTCCACCCTGCTGCTGCGGTGGGCATTGTCATTCCATTTTCTTTAGCACCGCCGCGCTTGGGCATCATTTTCTTCAGTAGCCACCACTATACCTAACAGCATTAGCGAAAAAACGCCAACCAGTTGACAGCTGAGTCTTTGTAAAGTTCCCTGGAAGGTCCGCTACAACGTATGACTGGAGAGTATAAGCGCTATTTCTGGGACACCTGTATATTCCACAAAACTTGATAAACACTTTAGGACAGGACAGAACTTTGAAAGTCACTACAGACTAAATAGTGCCGGACCATGGAATACCTAACAGAAAAAATCAACATGCGGGAGGTTTGGTCAATGTATGATGTATAGAATATGGCTGAGACATAATAATGATCGATGATGGTTTATGGCTATATGTCATGTCCAAACTATCCCACAGTAGGGTTCGTGCACGCAGTAGCAATGGGTGCTTTCCACCTAGACGGTACAAATACCACCAGACGGCACATGTTCCATAGTGGGTGCTTTCCACCTAGCTCCAAGTTTGGTACACCTTCCATTTGCGCACGTGTGGGCTCCAAACGGTGCTTTCCATCTACGTGTTCTTACCTGGTTTTGTGCCGTCCCGTGGATCACCTTAAATTTTGTGCCATCGAAAGGCACACCGGAAACGGATGCGAAAAATGACGTACCGTCAGCTGTAATCCAGCACTCCGTTGTCATATGTCTCTCTCTGTGTCGTTTTATCCATGCATCCATGTTTTATTTTATTTCTCTGCAGGGATAACGTACGATCGATTGAGATTTACGCTGCCATCTCTTTATTTCTGAATGCCATAGTCATCTTTCGCCTCCAGACCAGAGATGTCGCGTCGGTCAACGATGCCGGTGCTTTTCATCTAGGTGTACCCAATCGTGGAACATGTTCCGTCTGGTGGTATTTGTACCGTCTAGGTGGAAAGCACCCGGTGTGGCACAAAATTTTACGTGATCCAATGAACGGCGCAGAACCGAGTAGAAACACGTAGATGGAAAGCACCGTTTGGAACCCGCACATGCGTAAATGGTAGGTGTACCGAACTTGAGGCTAGGTGGAAAGCACGCAATATACCTAATCATTCAAAAAATTCTCCCAAAATTATCCTCAGTTTGATAGCACATCAAAATTGAAATTGTGACTTTGTTTGACCGTCTGGAATAGCGTTTGAGTGATTTGAATCAAATTTTCAAAAATATTCATGAAAAATTTCTGTTAATGATAATTCTTTTTCGAATCAGCTAAATTAGTGCCAAACAATTTGGAAATCTCATTTTGTAGCATTTTTGAATTTATTTAGTTTCTGCATGAATATGACATCAGATTTTGAATCTATACAGGATGACTTTTTTAACAGAAACTCGAAAAACAAAATTTTGGGTACGGTCCTGTATTTATTTTATAAGTGAATAGGGCGCTACAAAGGCTTTCGGTTCTAAAATACACCTGCAAAATTTCAATAGGTTCTATTGATGTATTCCTGAGATATGGCCAATCAAACTTTTCGGTTGAACACATAAATCACCCTGTATATCGGAAACGGGGGACGTCAGGAAAATCTCGAAAGCAGATTCTGATTTGCCTCGAGAAAAGTACATCTACCCTTGAACTTTGTCGGTTACTTCGTGGGACACCTGTATAGACCTTCTCATATAGGCGGTTCCCTTTACTCGCAGCTCGTACGCAGGTCTTCCTATAGACTAAATAGCTCACTGGTTCAATTGGCTGTTTAACCGGGAGCGCTTATCGATCGGGCTGGCTGGGCTTGGGGTTGACTGGTTAAATGAGAATTAAAAATGGCTATAGTAGGCAGAGCGCTATATCCTTTCTCTTTTCAAATTGACCTCAACTTTATAATTTTGGAATTTGAGGCGCTATGGATTCACAAATTCTTACTGGTAGAGGATGGTTCATTATTCTTGCCATGTGAAAATTTCTCTGCGATTGGACATGATGGGTCGTTTTCTTGAACGGTTCCCAAAGGGTTTTTGGAAGGAATAAAGAACCGTTTTCAAGAAAACGACTAATCCACTCGCAGTGGAATTTTGACATGGCAAGGATAATGATCCATTGATCTGTTATTCTCTACCATTAACGAATTGTGAAACTGCATAATAAACGACTCCTCAAGTTTAAAAATTAAAAATTATATAACATCAAAATTGGAATATAAATTTGATTTTAGCTTGAAGTCTTTCCACAAGGTTTTTTAATATTTTATTTAAAAAAAAATATTTTTTTCCGAAAAACACAATATCTAGAAACCACGACTATTATTACACTATTCAGAATTTATTTATATATTAATTTTATTGTATTGTACTCCTTGACAAGCCCCGTTGATGCCAACCAGCTTGGCGAAACCGGTCGGCAACCCTAGAGAAAAATAAAATATTAAAAAACCTTGTGGGAAGACTTCAAGCTCAAATCAAATTTATACAACTACCTATTCCACTTCAAGATTATGGAGCCCTTCTACATTAAATCAAAATTGGAAGTTTTGAAGCGCGAGGATCCCAACCTTGTAACGAAGCTTTAATTTACGATATTTACAATGAATTGATTTGGAAAAGGCTGATTTAAAGTTTTCCCGGAAAGTTCAGATTTTCTCCGGGAAGAAGAAACACGACTAAAACATGAAATTTTAGCCTGTAGTCCCGGATTTCCACCATTTCCCGGTCGGACGCTACGAATTTTCAAAGTTTTCCCATGCCATTGATTACTCGATCGGGATGGCCATTGATCAGATTTTAATCAGAATGACGCGTCGTTCGGTGCTAGGCACTATAGGGAGAAGAAATCCTCACCTGAGGAATGAGATAAACTTACTCGAGAGAGGAACTTTTTTCGAAATATTCCGACTGAAATCGAAAGTTTATTGCATTAGCTTTCTGATTCCCTGGTCTTGAGCTCCGCCACTTGAAACTCGTGAGCAGAGGAAATTGGTAAACAGATGAGATATCGTACCTACGCTACTTTTTGATGTATTTTGAATTACTATATTTTATTGAGAGGTGTTATAATGTATATATGATCAATTATTGATAAACGTATTATTATTTTTGAGGAAGGAGGAATTTTTGAAATCTGACCAATGATTTTCGATTCCTCCCTCCGGGAAAAACTCCAAATTTTCCAACCTTTGATCCCGTAAACAGATTTTCACCAATTTTTTTTTCAAGCAATATGTCATTGGTTCTTGGTCATTTCCCAACAATTTCTTTTCCCAATTTTCCCGTGATTTGCTGTAGGTAGAATATCAATGGCGATTTAAGGCTGTGACGCAAGAGACTAAAAGAAGACTCTTTTAATTTAACATAGATCGGATCCCAGATGAATCATCTAAATGTCCGATATCACAAAGTTGTTATCAAATTCTATTAAATTTATAACGTGGAATAAAATGCAAACCCAGTCAAGTACTCCAAGAAAAAAATTACCGGATGATAGCAAGATATATATTTAAGATTTAAATTTAAGCTTTTCAGAACAAAATACAATTTGTTATTAGCACGTCAAAATAAATATAATGAAGTATAACATAAAATATAAGCAGATAATATATAGATATAGAACAATCATAGCCTTATGACTCAGGCACAACAGTAAATCTGTCTCTTAGAAATTCGTCTATCCTGTTATAAACTCTCTCACCGCAGGTTCAGCTAAAAGTTTATGAGAGAGTCAACTTTAATCTGAGTTAGTTGCTAAGCAACTGGCCATGCTATTGGCTGTGTCATAACATCTAACTCAGATTAAAGTTCAGTCGCTTATAAAGCTTTTGGTGGAACCTGCAGTCAGTTAACAAACTTTCAAGTTTTTTTTTCAAGTTGATTGGGTAGGTACATAATTTTTCTAAATTTTTTGTCAACAGCTTCAACCCTTCAACTATGAAAAAGCTTCCTGCTACCGAATCTCCTACATTTTTTGCATATAGTCTTGACTACACTCTTCAGCAATATGAGGATCTTGAATATCTTCGGAGAAAATCCCCACAGCAAAATTTCATGTCACAATGCTATGAAAATTTGCATGATACGCTGTAAGGGCAGCTTCTCTAGTTCCTATTTGCCTCAGTCTTCAAATGGAAAAAATGGCTGAGGACAGAGTTGTGCTTAGTCTATTGATGTGGGCCAACCATTTCAGATTTTGTTGTAGGTGCAGTCCAAAGAAATTTAAGGCGTTTTGAGTGGTACCTCTGATTTCAAAAGTAAGGTATTGTGTTTTCCCTTGATTTAGTTTCAGCCTGTTTGCCTCGAACCATTCATCTATTTCCAACAAGTCTGTACTGATGCAATATACATCCTTGTAATGTGATGACTTCATGCCTCCAATCATTTTCAAAGTCTCTTTTGCTGCCACTTCTTGGATAACAATAGAATGTGTGGTGGTTGCTCTCAGATTTCTTAGGTAGTGTTTGAGTTGAATTTGGACTTGAAACCTAGTGAATGATTCTTCAGATGTTGCAGTTGTTGTTCCATCCATATATGGTACCCAAGTTGGCTTAATGAAGTGTTGTGGCCAGGTTTGTTCCAATACATTTCTCTTATTGTTGTTGTCAGCAGTTGCTGTTGTTGTTTATTATACACAGTGGTCTTGATTTGTATGGCTTGCACCAGATAGATGGCCAGAGAGGGGGGGTTCAATGTTGTCTTCATTCCTTTCCACTTTGTTTCATCTCATGTCATTGCGAAGATGTTGTCAATGCATGTTGATTACTGCTTATTATCCTGGTGATGTGAGGGCTCAGCAAACACGTGGATCGGGCCGAATTCTCAAATCTTGGCTAATGCTCCATTGTCGGCTTTGTGTTTTCCAAAATATTAGTGTTAAGTCACCTGCAAAAAAAAAAGGCTTATTGATGCATCGATTTTGAAGATATGACAAGCATATTTCTCCAAGTGGCTCATGAACTTATAAATGCTCAGGATGATCAAGGGAGGATGATGATGAGAATACAAAATATAGCTCCAAGACACCAAAACCCAGTGGGACAGCCTTTATTTTGGCTTGTAAAGCACATTGTACCGGAACTAAGCGAAAAGTGTGTTAGCCCAAGTTTGTCTCAGTATACAAATAAATGTAAGCTATTATGCTGTATTCCCATCATGTTCTTTCCTTGAAGTAATAGGATTTGCATTTTATTTCGGTTTTAAACATTTGATTCCCTACTTTTGGTACTCACCGAACTTAAATTTGATATATCAATTTTTGTGCAATTGGGCATGAAGAATTCCAATTCGAAATAGTGTCGGGCGAACATGATGCAAGTCTGCAACTTTCTTGGTTGGCCCGGAAAATTAAAAATCCGTGTTGGCTGGCTCGTCCAACACCGTCAACATATAACCATAACACTACGTGCCAGGGCCAGGGGGCCACGGCCCATTCACGGAGACGTGCCCGACTGAAGCCCCGTTGCCACATACTTTTAATGCTTTTCCACTCAGTGATACCAAACGTTTAACAATGATGAATCTGTCGGGCGAGTGGGGCGAACATTCTGTCGGGTGGAAATTTGTCGGGCGAAAATACCTGAATCGATGAATCCTACTGTCACTCACTGTCACTCCTGTCAATGTCAAGTAACAAAATGTCAATAAGATCCTGTTTTCAACACGCCGTTTTCGAAAAAACTTCTAGTTCCTGGTTCTAGTCATTGATTCCTAAACTGTTATTCGCCAGGCTACATTGTGAAGAAGTTGGCATGTCTCAGTTGAAGCTTGAATTTATCATGTGATTTAAAATTTGTTCAAAACCAAATTAATGTTTTACCTTTTTTACCTCTCAAAACAAGAATAGCATGTAATTTATCAATTATTATCATGAATATAGGCATAATATTAATTTCTCTAATTATATTGATCAACATCAACATCACCAGCTGTTTTGTTGAAATAGCTGTTTCACTAGGAGTGGGTGCTGGCGCCATTCTTGAGAAATCTTGGTGTTATTTCAAGAGCGAATGTTGTGATGACAGCAGCATACCGGCCAACTTCGACAGTAAGTAGCCTCGATAATGTTCGATTCCCAAACGTTATTTTGTCTTTACAGGACTGGAAGAAGACCTTCGAGAACGGATCTATGGCCAGAGCATAGTGCAAGAAGTTGTCCCAAACGCTTTGAGGGCTCACTGGGACCCAAGGAACAGACCACAGAAAGCATTAACTTTGAGCTTCCATGGCTGGCCAGGCGGTGGTAAAAACTATGTCTCGAACTTTATAATAGAGAATTTATACAAGTTAGGGCACAACAGCGGCATGGTTCACCAGTTTGTTGGAAGGATACATTTTCCTAGAGTATCCAAAGTTGCAGAATACCAAGTAATGGACAAGGAAAACAATGTATTTGAAGTGGCGGAATGAAATATACTGTATTTCAGGACCAGCTGTATCATTGGATTAAAGGAAATGTGACTTATTGTGGAAAACAGATATTTATTTTTGATGAAGTTGATAAGATGCCTTCGAAAGTTCTAGACGCACTAAAGCCTATTCTTGATTATAGAGCCAGTGTGGACGGTGTAGATTTTCGCAAATGTATTTTTATATTTTTGTCTAATACTGGAGCTACGTTGATAAATGATCAGTACTTGGAATTGTGGAGGCAAGGTGGTAAAAAGCGAGATGATTTGAAGTTGAAAGATTTTGAAAATTTAATCCTACAAGGAGCTTTTACTGAAGAAGGTAAAATAATACATGATTGTACAAGTATAAGTGACTTGCATAAAAAAATATTTATTCTAGGTGGATTTCAATTTTCGGATGCTATCAAAAGCAACTTGATTGATCATTTTATTCCATTCCTACCTCTGGAGAGACAACACGTGAGATTGTGTATAGTAGATGAATTTAAGAAACGAAATATTACATCCCCGAGAGACTCTGATATCAAGTTAGTATCATTACAATATATAATTATTACTCAAGTACACAATAAGTAAAACAGTACAACTATACTGTGCTTTCATTTTCCAGCGAAGCTATGGAATTTGTCCAGTGGGGTCCTAGTAATGAGGAGCTTTTCTCTAAAACTGGATGTAAGCGTATCAGTCAAAAAGTCGGAATGATTGCAGCTAAAAATAAATTGTACAATTAAGAAAAACTAAATGTATTTTTAACACAATCACCCCCGGTTTCACAAAAAAAATGTAATCATGAAATAACTAACTGAGGATTTTTTTAGGCGAATTTTAGCACAGTGATAAATGAAAAACTCAGTTCTATGAAAAATTATGAAACAATGTTCAGTTCACAGCAGCTTTTATGCATTTTCTGTGGTCAGTCAACCAGCAACCTAAACCTAAACCTAAAACCAACTTGACCTAAAATTCATCAAGGAAGATCTTCAGTTAGCTATTTTATGATTTTTTTGTGTGCAACTAGTAGTAGTATAGTAGCAATTTTCTAAAATAAGAACATTTCTTGCTATTTAGTATTTTTAAGGGCCTTGGTCACCTAGTATAACGTTCAGAAGCTGGCTTCACGATAGGCTCAATATTTTTCAACAGTCTTAATGAATTTAAAAAGGTTTCATACAGTACTTGGCCTCTGGTATAATGCTCACTAGCCTATCATAATGCCGATTTTTCAACACCTCTAGGTACCTATAACCAAAGCTAAATTTTTGAGGGGTCCTTAAATTTTACAAAATTGCCACTAATAGGTATTATTGACGTAATTTTATACGAGATACCGCAAATCATCTGCAGCACAAAATAACATACTGACTGAAAAAATTAAGAAGCATTAAAATGATTCCACCCTGACCTTACAAATGCGCTGAAAAATGACCTCTTGGCAGACCTGGGCAAAATACTTTGAAAAATGTATTTAAATACAAAATACAAGTACACAATCTAATATAGTCCAAATGCAGAATACAAACTATGTACTTCTTGAAATGTATTGTCTGTCTGAATATACCGAGCGTTCATAAATTAAATGGGTCAAGGGTGCCTATGACTTTGAAAACATCTGTCGGAGCTAGCATCGTTCATTTGATGTCTGTAATTTTTTGGTTATCGTAATTTGTCAAACCAGTCGTAGTTTTCGTTTTCGGAACATTTTAAATGTGGTTTTCACGGCAGAGCACAAAACCTTCATGATCGAGGAGTACCTATTTTCGAACTTGAAGTATTCTCGTGCACTTATGGCAGATCAGAAATCAATAATATGGGACGTAACTTGTCAAAGTTTGACAAAGTTTCGACAGACGTTTTTGAATCCACAGGCACCCTTGACCCATTTAATTCATGAACTCTCGGTACAAAATACAAAATACGTATTGTGGAAAGCCAAGAAATTCCAAAATACAAAATACAGCTTATTTCGGGCGAGTACAGAATAGAGGCCCAACTTTTTGAAAATATTGTCCGACACCCGACATGGAACCTTTCGTGGCTGACAGGATGCACCCACCAGTACGACATAAAAGATGCAATCGAACTTATTATCGATCCCAGATAGTAGTCCAGGAGCCGTATTCTCTTAACTCGCTATGCACTCGAACCGACAAATATCGCTATCGGTAGCTAGGCAAGCACCATTGTGATTGGCTTTTGCCTGACTACCGATAGCGATATCTGTCGGTTCGAATGCATAGCGAGTTAGAGAATACGGCTCCAGGAAAAATACACATTCACATGGAAAAAATTTATAACGGGCTAATTTTTTGCATGCACCTTAGTGTTGTGACCCTTAATAATTTCTGAAAATTCCCCATCGATACCGTTTTCGCTATAGTAAACTGACACGAAGTCAAAGGTCGCGAAAATCTCAACTTTTCGATAAAGCTTGTTCTCGAGATATATGGCGAAAAATATAAATTATACTTCCCAATCAAATGTATTTGAATACAAAATACTCAAATGTATTTTAAATATGTAAAAAAAGAGCTATATCTATCACATACAGAGGTGTTCCGTGATCTATGTGACAAACTTCAACACTGGATGGAGGACTTCAAGATGGGTTGAGACCAACAAGAGACATTTTTTTTTGACCACTGGTTACGAAGATACCAATTTGTACTTTTAGTCACAATTTTCAAAGTGCAATATATCTGCAACGGTTCCGTATAATCGATTGAAATTTTCATGTTACATTCTCTCACTGATGCTTCATAAGAAGCCATAGCAAGTAGAGAAAAATTCCAGGACCGGACTAAAAAAAAATATTTAAATTTCCGTGTCCAAAAGTACCTTTTTTGAGCGAAATTCAAAAAAATAGTTACCGTATTCATAAAGCTGAGAAAACACTCTACACAAATGGCTTTTTAATTCTGACGGCACACTTGAGGTGTTTGGGCAAAAAAATTGGGAAACAGCTTATTATGCACTGGATAGGTAAAACTTTTACCGGACATATAAATCAAAGTAGTTCGATATGATCCACATTGATACTCCAGCTCCATCATTTTTGTGGACTGCTGTACGTGTAGCTCATATTGAATGACGTAGGAAAACATTTAGAGTCGGAATCAGTGAAATTTTGATTTTCTTGCTTCCCTTTCACTGAAAACAATTATTTCTTGAACTTGGAGGAAATTTTTTTGTCGGATTAGAAAAATTCAGAAGACATACTAAAAGAATCGTCAGTGTATTCTTTCGGCACCATTTTACACTTCATAAAAAAATCAGAATTAAGCTAGTAGAGAGTGTTAAAAAAATGGACTAAAAAGTTAATGAAATATGATAACCTGTTATTTTTTTATCTTAATTTGGATTTGGGAGCCATCTTGTGGCAGGGAAAATCACAGATGGGGAAAATTAATTTAAATAAAAAATAAAACACTGAGTAAAAATTCAAATTGGATAATATGAGAGCGAAAACGTGTGTAGGTATCTTTTATTATCTGCCGGTGGATTGTAATTGATTGAAAAATCGATCTTTCTTTCCAAAAACGTAGAACAAAAAAAAAAGATTAATTGAAAAAATAACACTTCATCTTTGTGAAAATTTTGACTACGCCATTGTGCAACAAACTTCAAATGCCTTTTCTCACATGTGGTGTAGAATGGTGAAGGATTATCCTTAAGTGCGATTTATAACTCGCTTTTAATTTTAGTCGTAATTTTAATCGCAATTTTAACGAAGTTCAAAGATATGATTTCCTCTATACCTTTTATAACCTGATTTTAATCGCAAGCCGCAATCGCAACGATTTTAAGGATTTTAAGAAGTTGAACAATATCCATCAACTCTTGCGATCCGATCCTTACGATCGACCAATGAAATTCAAGATAATATCAAATTAGCGAAATTGAACACAGTAGTCTTCTTGATCAGCAGTGTTGTTAGTTGTTGTTAGTGGATTTTCTGGGGACTTTTAGCGACAAGCTGACGAGTGAGCAGTGGCGCAACTAAGGGGAGGTCAGCCGGGTACCCGCACCCACCTGTACAAATATTTGACCGCAACGGTGCCTTTTCAACGTTTACAATTCACACGAACATACATTGATTATGCTCATTTTCCCGAAAAATGTTCACTTGCGGCGCCTTCTTGGTCTGTATAGGTGCCTGTTTGTTGAAATGGGCTAGTTACGCCACTGCACTGCACCCTATGTTTCCTCCCTCCATCAGCCTTGCTTCCGATCGATGCGATCGTTGCGATCGAGTTATAAATTGGCGAAGTGAATATGCTTACGATCGATCCGACTAAAATTGCGATTAAAATTGAAATCAAGTTATAAATCGTGCTTTAATCGCAAGACGCAATCGTAACGATTTTGAGGATTTTAAGAAGTTGGCCAACATCCAACTCTTGCGATCCGATCCTTACAATCGACCAATAAAAATCAAGATAATATCAAGATTAGCGAAAATGAACACAGTAGTCTTCTTGATTAGCAACGTTAGGTTAGGGGATTTTCTGGGGACTTTGTGCAGAGGTTCAGTGGCGCAGCTAGGGGGACGTCAGCCGGGTACCCGCACCCACCTGTACATATATTTGACCGCAACGGCGCCTTTTGAACGTTTACAATGGGGAACTATAGTGGCAAACGCCTGAAGTAATGGCGCCCGTGTTCCATGCACCCCAGCTATCATCAGTGTCATGTTAAGCGTACATAACCTCAACCTTGTAATTTTCATTTCATTTTCATTTGTCAGCACTCAGCATATAATCGGCGGTTTGCGTCACTTCGTGAGTAGAAAAGTAGAAACGCCGACAAGCCAAAAATCACGGTGAAAAAATTGGTAGTGAGGTGTTGTGTATCAGCTGTATGTATCAGGCTGCAACAGTTCCAAAGGACCATACCTTTGCAGTATGCACCAGCTCTTTTTTATTCCCTCTCAGTGAGGCTCCTCTCCGCCTCAACTCTTCTTTTTAGCACTTTTCACTATCCGTACATTTGTTAGCATTTCTTTAAGGTTATGTACGAAAACTGTCAATATGGGTGCATGGAACACGTCGCCCTCTACAATCTGCTTTGCCTATAGTTCCCCATTCACACGAACATACATTGATTATGCCTGTTCCGAGGAGGCTGGTTCATAAGAGCCAATGGGCGTCGCTGCGCTTGCGACTAAAATTAAAACTTGCGGCTAAATAAGCTGACTGAACGCACCTTTATAAATTGACAAGAGGAATATGCTTACGATCGATCCGACTAAAATTGCGATTAAAATTGCGACTAAAATTAAAATCGAGTTATAAATCGCACTTTAATAGGACCACCCTTATTTTGAGGCTGACTGATTGGAAAATTTATCTCGATTTCCTATAGAACGTTAATTAAGTGCAATCTACTTTAAAATATGCGATATTCAAAGGCGCGACATGCGCTGTAGGTTCGCAAAGCTAGGGGATGGAACTCATGCGTCTGCGCGAGCTAGGAAAAGTCAAAACCTGCAAATTTTCAGCCATCGATTTAACAAAGGAAAATAGATGACAAGAAACTCCTGATTTCCATGCTAGATTATGCGGAATGATGTTGTCCATGTGCATTGAGCATTGCTGTCGAAAATAGTTATTTATGTACCATGGGCAGAAAGTGCCACTTTTTTTCCCCGCTGTGCGAGATTGTGACCGAGGCCATAGGCCGAGGGAAGCAAGCACAAGGGGAAAAAACGCACTTTAGCCCAATGTGCATACAATGTTTTTTGCACTGGCTAGTGCAAGACTGAAAATTTCGAGTTATTGAGTCGTTGAAAAATTGTCATGGCAGCGCTGATTACTTGGTTGTACGGTACGTCGCACGATCTACCATGCGATCAACAAAATTCGGAATCGGGGTAGGCTGTGCTTCGAAAGCAGCTTGACATCCTATCACCTATCTTGAACACGTAGCTACCGGGGCCCCATCGCTTACTAGCATAAAACAGGTATTTATTGGTTTTGGTAAACGTACTAATTTTGTTGTTCTTGTAGTCTTTCGTGTTCCCGACCAATATGCGATATTCAAAGGCACGACATGCGCTGTAGGCTCGCAAAGCTAGGGGATGGAACTCATGCGTCTGCGCGAGCTAGGAAAAGTCAAAACCTGCAGATTTTCAGCCATCGATTTAACAAAGGAAAATAGATGACAAGAAACTCCTGACTTCCATGCTAGATTATGTGGAATGATGTTGTCCATGTGCATTGCTGTCGAAAAAATTAATTCCGCGCGTATAGTGCTCCGAAAAGAACGAAAAAGCCGTTTTCAGTGTATAACTGGTTGCCTAGAAGGTGATGTTTTTTGGGAACACACATGAAATGAAACTGTAATGTTCTTTTCGAGGTTCTTTTCGTACGGTTTTTGCAGCCAGGCACTCAACAAACTGCCTGTCATTTTTGGAAAAAAAACAGAAAACACAAAACCTCTGATATATTATACATATAACCCAAGGATATAATATAACCCGATAAAATTTTAGTTGCCATTTGTTTACATGCAGTTTCATGCCATTGACAGACAGGATGGCAACCGTAAGGCAGAGAAGAATAGAATGCCCGTCATTTTTGAAAAAAAAAACAGGAAACACAAAACCTCTGATATATTATACATATATAACCCGATAAAATTTTAGTTACCATTTGTTTACATGGGGTGCTTTCCATTTAAAACATTTGTGCTGGTTTGTGTCAGCTTGTGTTAGCTTGTGTCCATGAGACAAAGGAACACAGATCAATTGGAACGCATTTGTGTCGATTTGTGTCGACACAAGTCGACTTGTGTCGGTAAATGGAAAACGCCCATGCAGTTTCATGCCATTGACAGGACGGCAACCGTAAGGCAGAGAAGAATACTAGAAGTAGGGCGGTATTTTCAAAAACACACCAACTGATAAACACGTTACCATATTTTCGCTCCTTGTGAATCTAAAACTGATCCATCATTGCTGATGTTGAACACAATGGAAGATCAAGAAACACTCTTTTTTCTATAGCTTATTTGAAAGTTTCTTTTACAGCCGTTTCAATAATATACAATGTTGAAATTACGCTTTTTACATGTGTTAGCATACGGCACTATTCTCAAATCCCCTAGCATGGTTGCGCCAGCGCAGAAATGGCACTGAATTTCGCCTATTGACGACTTCCATCATGATGGTCACTTCGCTCAGACTTCCCGAACTGACAATCGAAGACTATTACGCATTGACAGATAATAGTAATTCCCCAATCATCATCATCATGGATTCATTTATTCTATGATTTATTCAACAATGAATAAAATAAAGTTCTTTAAAAAAAATTATATGCCGTTTTTTCTTATTTATTGTTAATTATTTCAAACCTCAGAAACTCATGCGCAAATATTATGGATTAGTTAAAAAGTATGTTACGGACAAAAATTTAGGAAAAATAATACAAAAACTCTAGCTATAATAGCTTGATCAAGAAGCAAAAACAATTGATTGGCATTTCAATTAGTACAACCCTGTTTCTTCTTAATTATCCTTTTCGCTAGGCGCTATGTTGTCTAAGTAGAAGATTCGATGGAACTGAAGTACCTATTTATATAGATCATATCAAACTTCTTCAATTTTTATGATATTTTCAAATTTTTTTGCCCTAAAACCTCAAGTGTGCCGTCAGACCTGAAGAATCATTTGTGTAGAGTTTTTTCTCAGCTTTATGAATATGGTAACTATTTTTTTGAATTTCGCTCAAAGAAGGTAATTTTGGACACGAAAACCTAATAGAATTTTTTTTCAGTCTGGTCCTGGAATTTTTTCTTTCTACTTGCTATGGCTTTTTATGAAGTATCAGTGAGGGAATGTAACATGAAAATTTCAATCGATTATACGGAACCGTTGCAGAAATATTGCACTTTGAAAATTGTGACTAAAAGTACGAAACACCCTGTATCTT